>OY728131.1:1692725217-1694027717 GCA_963277665.1 Viscum album
GTTTTAATAATATAAATAATTTTAAAAATGATATAAATATCATATATATTCATTATATACATTTTTAGAGTAATCAATAATATTTAGAGATAAAAAATGAAATACATTGTTCATGGAGAAGGTAGGTCATACGTATGCATGAATATTGTTTCCATTTTCTTTTTAGATTAAAATAAAGAAATTTAAATGATGTATTATCAATAAAAAACATTCTTAATTCATATATATCACATATTTTCATTAAATTCATCTTTATTACCTTCCATGTAAAGTGTGAACGAATCACATCACTTTGTGAGACGGTAGTCTGCCTTACACACGAGTGACATTATCGTATTCCAAAAAAAATAGATATTATGAAAGTGTGTATGATATAATTATTATATTAGTATAATAATATCATAATTATAATGTATAAATAATAAATTCATCATTATTTCTATTCTTGATAGGTGGTAATGGAAAAAATGAATGACAACGGTTCACGAGGCGGTAGTCTGTCGTATATAGGAACGATGATTCTGTAACCCATTTAATAGAAGTGGAGGTGGTTTTAGGCCATTAACTTAACATAAAAAATAATCATATTTAATATAATTATGTTATTATATCATCATGGTTTAATAATAATTTAATTAGGTGGAGAAGAAATAAAATAAAAACGCTCGTTAAAGACTGTTACCTCTTCTTTGGGTATCCTCCTTAGGTTTGCACTAAATCCTTTATAAGTTAGATTTATTCCCAAAATGAGGCTCCTAGGATGAGATTATTTAAGTTTATAATTGATTTTTTCATGGTTTGTTCAACCCAAATATCTTGAGATGTGTGAAAAAGTGAGGGGAGTGAGTTCCCTTTTATAATTGAGGAGGGGTGACATTTTTGTAAATACCCAAAAGAATTCACTACTAGGAGGTCACTCTTACCTCATTTTCCTCCAAAGTATATCAATAATGGATTTTAGGAATTTTTTTTTGATACACACCACCACTAGACAAAATAAACACATTTTTTATCATGTTATTTCTTAGTCTTTAAGTTTACTCAATTTTACCCTTTTAGTTTTTTTACCACTATAACTTGTATCTTTTTATTTATGTAGGTAATTTATACTTTAATAATGAAATTAAAATGAGATTTATTATATAATTTATACCTAATAATTATAAATATTAAATAAAATTTATTAAAAAAACCTATGTGTGTGTAAAATTAATTTTAATGCAAACGCATGTAATGTGAAAAACCTCGTTTTAACTTTAATCATTGTAATTAACTTTTAATTGTTTTCACTAATAATTATGGTAAAAAATAAATTTTAACTTATTATATAATATAAATTATTTTAATTCCAAATATTGAATCCATTTTTAAAAATTCCATTCACATAAGTGAAAAAAATTAATTTAAAATTAATCTCATGGGCGTGATGAGAAATCAGGTTTTCAAAGAAAAACATTCAAAGGTTTACAAAAATTTTATATCAAAATTCAATATTAAAATGATTATAATGGAAAAAATTATTAATATATATATAATTTATCTAATTTTAATTTAAAAACAATTTAAAATATTATTCAACTTTATAAATAATTTAAATGAAAAGACAATTTTTAATTAAAATTCAGTATTTTTCATTATTCATCAAAAAAGAAACTTTTCAGATAATACCAAAAATTTATCCTAAGATAATTTTGATATTATGATTTCAAAAATGAAGTATATTTTTTCAAATAAATTTTATAAAATTGGTAAAAATTAATTTTAATATAAATGCGCCAAAGGTGAAAAACTGCTTTTAAAAAAATACAGTGTTAAGTATAAAATTAGATTTATTATTATATCTTGTATATAAAAAACATAAGATGAATGTTAAAAATTTTATTGAATATATAATATATAAATTTAATTAAAATCATTCACCAAAAGTGATTCATTTAATTTATTTAGGAAAAAAGCGTTGGTGTGCATAAAAATAGTTTTTCAGAAAAATATTTCTTTTATTTTCAAATGGTTATTATTTTCATTTATAATTAATTGGTCATAAAATAATTTATTATATATACATTTATAAACCATATATTTTCATAATTTAATTAATCCTATTCATACTCACCATTCCAACGACTAGGTGTTAATTATCATATTAAATAATAATATTTTAATAGTATTTCACATTTTGTTTAAACTCACTGTTGCATGTAACATAGGATAAACTCAGTATTTTTTGTAACATAAGACAAACTCATCATTGTGTGTAATACAAGATAAACTGAGTGTTACGTGTAATTAAATCCAAACTCAGTGTTGTGTGTAACAGAAGATAAACTCAATGTTACGTGTAAAACGAAATCTTAAAAAGATTAAATTAATTTGACAAAAAATATTTCACAAAATATCTGGGTGTTAAAAAATGTGTGTGTATTAAATGTGGGATTTTAAAAGTGTTTATAAACCATTTCCAACCCCTATTAATCGAATCATCCCCCCTTCACATGTTGATTCCTTCAATCTTGATGAATTTTTTATGCTCCTTGGATGAACCTGGGAAACCCTCCTTATATTGAGTTATAGCCTTGAATAATCTATTTTCTTCTCAACCCTCCTTGTGTAGAATTTATAGAAGATAAAACCTTGTAATATGGGGGGTTTCTCATTGATTCGGACTCATAAGATCCTCAAATATCTTCTCTTTTTTTTGTTTAAGAGCGACAGAAGTTCTCATTTCTTTAACTATACTTAAAGATTACCATTGATGGTAATTAACATTGGGTATGTGTTTGTTCTACCCTTAGTTTGATTCTTCCTTTATCCATGTTCTATAACCCATGTCATGTTGGATTGGAATCGGTTTGAGAAAATTCTAGTTGTTCAATCTTGTTCTTATTGGTGTACGAATGTGGTTTGGGTAACAATTCTATTAATGAATCGTAATATTGATGTAAAAAACCTTGAGGTAGGAAGTTCATTACCATATGATCCCTTGTTCAACCCTTGTTACCTTGATATGGTTCTTGTGTAGGCATAACTCGATGTCTATACTTGGTTATGATCGTATGTGTGTGTGTGCATAGCCTGTGATACCATTGTATGTTGATTGATGTCATGAGTGTGATTAGGTAGCATAATAGACCATGTTTGACTTATTGGTCACATGTGTATACTTACAACTTCTCTAACTCATGATGATATGTAATTTTCTATCTATATATATGTTTTCCCCTATTGTGTGATGCATCATATTGGATTCAATGGTTTTGTTCTAGTATTTGATGAAAGGTGGACCATCTTGATATGACTACCCCTTGGAGGGAGAGTGTTCAAAAATTACAACAACGACAACGAAGATGTACTTGAATATAGAGAAGGGAATGATAGCTTTGTGGGAAGACCTATGATTCCAATAGTAGGGCATGGTGGTTTTAGGTCGGATAGGGTAATGAGAGATGGTCTAAAGGGGAGTGAATAGACCAGATTAAAATTTTTAATCAAAATAATTGATTAATTAAATTATTTACCAAATTTAATTATTAAGGTTAAATAGCAATGTAAAAAGTAAATAACACAAGGATATTTGTTATAGTAGTTTAGTCCAATGTGGGACTACTCTACTCTTATACCTCCCTACTCGGTAGGAGATATGCAAGTACTAAAAATGACTTTTGAGGGAGAATCATAACCTAATTACAAAATCATTTTCTAGTGGAGGGATAACCACAACACAGAGTTTTGTATGGGGAGTCACAGCCTTTACAACCTGAATTTCAAAAGAGGGAGTCCCAACCAAAAAAATTATAACTTTAGATACAGGGATTCACAACCCTTAGATCCTGACTTTAGAATCTATGACTCACAACCCGAGGAAGAAGAATAACAAAAAATGATTTTGTGTGTAAAATCATAAACAGAAAAACAGAAAGTGCATGTGAGAGAGTGGAAATAGTTTTAAAGACTCATAAATCATACAAGAGAAGATAAAAAATGAAATCACGGGTATTGGTTCTTGATATTTGGATTATCACATCTTGTCAAGGTAGTATAAGTCGAAGGAGAAGAATTTTGGCACTTCAGAGAATGTCCAGGTGATGAAATAGAGTGTTGCGGGATGTTGTAAATGCATAGCAGGTTCAAAGTTCACAGCACTTTGACTTTAAAAAACAAATTATCAAATATGTTAACCCATCTGTTTGTTTTTTCTACTATATATATATATAGCATAAATAGCTCTCCACTTCCTTTGAGTATTCAAAATAAATTGAGTCAAGAGATTTCATAAATATCACCACAAAAATAGTGTCACCATTGCCTCTTTATTCCTATAAAATAAATGTTAAAAATAATTTCAAATAATTTGAATAACACTTCCAAAAATATCTCCAAAATAATAATAACATTGAATCCTTTTAAAACTTCAGTTTAAATCCATTCAAACCTATTTAAACTTTGTTAAAACATTTCCTGAAAACTAGAAGCACAATTCATAAGTAAATTCAAAATTTTGAATTTAAATAATATTGTAACCTCTGAATTTATTGGAAAATGATGTTGAAAATTTTATTAATTTTTCTCTTTAAATATTGCACCAAAAACATAAAAATTACTTTGATCATAATTATTAGATTTAATATGAATTTATCCGGTAGAAAAAACTTTGAAAATGATCCATATAATATGCAGTAGATCAATGTTCAACAAAAAAGCATAAAACAGCACCAGCAAAGTAAGGTACAAAATGTAGGGTACATGATAGTAGGCCACATGAAAGTAGGGTTCACTAAAAGCAGGGTTCACCAAAAGTAGGGTTCATGGACCATAATTTCATAAAATTAGTGTAGGGTTCATCAAAGTAGCGTAGAGTTCATCAAAGTAGGGTTGTCAAACAATACTTTACACTCTTCTAAAAGTAACATCAGGTTCATTAAAAAAGTAGGGTTTCCAAACCATACTTTTCACTATTGAAAAAATAGGTTTTCCAAATCATAATTTGAACTATTTCGAAAGTAAGGTTGTTTAACCATACTTTGCACTGTTGCGAAAGTAGGGTTGTCGAACCATACTTTTAGAAAAAACTATACAACATACTTTAACAAGCTTCAATGAATTTTTAAAGGCTCTTAACAGAAGATTCATCCTTTAGTCAAGAAGAATTATATATAGAAAAACTTATTATATATACAAATAATCAAGAATAGAATAAATCTTACTTCTACTTCTCTTGAAATTATCAAAAAATGGAAGCAAAAACATTATATAAAAACTGCAGTTGTGAAACAGCATTTTAGAACTTCAGATAATTTATTGACAATCCAAACGATCTTTTTAGACTTTGATGTAAACTAATGAAATCAATATGAAAAAGTTTTATTTCTATAAAAACAAGTTTCGAGCAAACCCAATATCTTTAGAAATTGAAGTAAAATAAATACAGTAAATTTTTAAAACTACAGAATGTAGAGTTTCTAAAAATATAGTAGAAACTTTATTGAATTTTTAGTATACTAGAAAAGAATTTTTAGACTTCCTCATAAAAAAATAAAGTTTAGATAAATATATTATATATAAAACGTGATGATAATTACACAAATACAAATACTTTGGATTGATATATCATCAAAATACATAGGAAAAGTAATCAAACAAAATAAAAACATGCACATGCACAAACAATCTCCCCCGTTTTGTTTGATTACAAAACCAAAACATTCAAACCTTTTAAAAAAAATTAAAAAAATTAAAACCAATTTATTTATCCCCCTTTTTTAAATAAACAAAAAGTTAAAACAAACTCCCCTTAAACAAATACAGTAATAAAAAGTTAAAATTTCAACATACCAAGATCAAATTTAATTTTCTTCAAACTAAGAAAATTCTAGAATAAGATGTTAAATCAAAACAGTTATATTTTGGATAAAATAAACTAGAATCAATATTTCCTTTAAAATATCTAATTATTATTTTTTACAGCTTTAATATGACTTTCCTTAGGATCTACTTGAAATCATGCACATAAACAAACACTAAAAATGATATCAGGTCAAGATGTAGTTAAATAAAGCAAGCTACCTATCATGTCTCTATAAACTTTAATATTAAAATATTTACCAGAAGTATCAATATATACTTTAAAATTACTACCCATAGGATTTTTCATATATTTTTAGGAATCAAGACTAAATATTTTAACCAACTCCTTAGTATACTTATAGATTGATTAAGAAAAATACCATATTTCCTTTAAGAAATTTGAAGTCCAAGAAAGAAATTTAATTCTCCCATTAAACTCATGTCAAGCTCAGAAGATATCAAAGTAGAAAAATCATTACATATAATTTAAATAGATGATCCAAAAAACTATATCATCAATATAAATTTGTACAATTAAAATATCATTAGAATTTCTTTTAATAAAAAGTGTAGGTTCAACATTTCCTTTCTTAAAATAATTATTTAATAAAAATAAAGTATTTCATACCAAGAATGAGTTTCTTGTTTAATACCATACAAAGATTTAGATAATTTAAAAACATGATTATGAAATCTTTCATTTTCAAAACTAGGGGTTTGAGAAACATAAACTTCTTCAATTATAAAACCATTTAAGAAATCACTTTTTACATCCATCTGATATAATTTAAAACCTTGAAAGCAAGAAAAAGACAACAATATTAAAATTTCCTATAACCTGGAAATATGTTCAAATTAATCTTCAAATTTTATACCTTCTTCTAGAGAATATGCTTCAGAAACAATTCTGGCTTTGTTTTTAAAAATCTGTCTAGATTCATCCATCTTGTTTTTAAAGATCCACTTAGTTCCAATCACTAGTTTATCCTCATAAAATTATAATAAATTCCAAACATTATTTCTAAAAAACTAATTTAATTTATCCTTCATAGAAACAATCCAATATTCATCTTTTGAAGAATCATTAAAATTTATAGGAACAAAATCAGAATTAAAAGCAGAATCAACACAAAAATTTAAAATAGAATTTCTAGTTTTAACACAAAAATCAACATTATCAATTACATTTTCAATAGGATGATCCCTATGAATCTTCCAAAATCTTAGATTAGGTCTAGAAGGGGTATTCTCCCCCTCGATTGATTCATCCTTGTCCTAAGGTTTTTCTTCACCAAAATTAAAAACTCTAAAGTCATCATCAATAACATTAAAATCCAAATTTATTTTAACATTATTTTCATCAAACATAACATGAACATATTCTTCAACAACCATATTTCTTTAATTATAAACTCTATAAGCTTTAATATTATTATAATAACCAAGAAAAATACCATCATCACTTTTTGCATCAAATTTATCTAAATTATCCTTTGAATTTAAAATAAAAACTTTACAACAAAAACTCTAAAGTCACCAACTTTAGGCTTTTTATTTTTAAATAATTTTTAAGGGGTTTTTTTAATAAAGGTATAATAAGAATTCTATTTTAAATATAACAAGCAGAAAAAACAAACTCAACCCAAAAATATCTAAGCAAATTATATTCACTTAACATAGTTCGAGCCATTTTAATAAGAGTTCTATTTTTCCACTATACAACACCATTTTTTTATAGTGTTCTAGGAGAAAAAAAATTAAGAAAATAACTATTATTTTCAAAAAAAAATCAAAATCTAAATTATGAAATTTGCCTCCTTTATCACCATAAAAAGAAATAATCATGTAGTCTTTTTCATTTTGAACTAATTTACAAAAAGAAGTAAATCTAGATAAATTATCATTTTTATGATCAAGAAAGTATACCCATGAAAATATATTATAATCATCAATAATAACTTAAGTATATTTCTTTCCACTAAGGCTGGAAATTTGAGTGGGGACAAATAAATCATGATATACTAACTATAAAGGTCTATTACTACTTATCTGATTGATAGGTCTAAAATAAATTTTGTGTTGATTCCCTTTCATGCAAGTTTCACATAGATGAAGATGTTATTTCTTCAAGGAAGGAAGTTGTAACACATTCTCATGTTTTGATGGCTTATGTAAAATTCTGAAATTGACATGATCTAAACGTTTATGCCAAAGGATGTTTTAATTATTTATAGTATTCAAACACTTCACTTGTTGAATATTTAGTTCATTAAAATCAATAATATAAATATTATCCTTTCGATTAGCATAAAATAATAAAGCATCTTTTTTAAAAACTAAACATTTATCATTTTGAAATTTAACTCCCATTCCATCATCAAATAATTGTGATATACTAATTAAATTATGTTTTAAATCTTCAACATATAAAACTTTAGAAATAAGGGTATAATTTGAAATACCAACTTTAACAAAACCTTTATTTTGCCTTTTGAATTGTCTCCAAATGTAACAATTCCTCCATCACATGTGTTTTAATTAGTAAAATTTGATGGGTCTCTGGTCATATGCCTAGAGAATCCAATTCCCATGTACCATATGTCATTCTTGAGATATCCAAGACATTTTTCCAACAAAAATCAATTACTTGAAAATTTTGGTACCCAATCTACTTTGGGT
Organism: Viscum album; assembly: GCA_963277665.1. Classification (NCBI taxonomy): domain Eukaryota; kingdom Viridiplantae; phylum Streptophyta; class Magnoliopsida; order Santalales; family Viscaceae; genus Viscum; species Viscum album. Next base: position 1,692,733,738 of record OY728131.1, read on the forward strand.
CCAATAGGATTAGTAAAAAATTATTTAGATACCCATAAAAAAATTAAACATATATTGTAAGGTACTCTAGATAATAAGGTTTTATAAATATTAGTTTTTTTAAATCCAAAATATTTTTTAAATCTAAATGAATAGACATTTTTATAGTGACCTTTAATGCCATATTTAAAAGTAGATAAATTTTGTTTAATACATTCAACTTCCTTTTTCAAATTTTCATTCAAATCTTGAGCGGTTTTGAAATTTTCATAAATTGTAGAATGAGAAGTAGAAGCAGTGTTACTTAAATTTTCATTTTCTTATAAAATTACTTTATTTTCAAAAATAAGTTTCTCATTATTTTCCTTAAACTTATTATATAAACCAGTAGCTTTGAAAATATCATTTATTAACCTTTCAATTTCTTCTTGAAATTCAGAAATATTCAGATTATCAGAATCATAGTCAGAATCAGAACATCCAGAATAAAAACTAGAATTATTAACCTTATCTAGTGATACCATAAAGCACAAGTTAACAGTTTATTTTTCATTTCCAGATTGTTTACTAGAATCAGATTCTTTTGTGAAACTATAACTAGTGGTCAATGTCTTTTTGTCCTTCTTTTTGTATTTATCTTTATTCTCAAGTTTAGGGAAATTAGTTTTGATATACCTATTCTTTCTGTACTCATAATAGGTTATATCTGAAGCATTGTAATTCATACCACCTTTCTTATCTCCCTTATATTTTTCTTTTTGAGGGTTTCTTCTAAACCGGTTCTTGAATACTTTCTTTTTAATTATTTTGTAAACTCCAGTCACAATCTAAGTCATGTCTTATTTTTCACTATCATTTAGATCAGAATCAAAAGAGTCAATAGAAACAATATTCACATATTTAAAATTTACACCTTTTATTTTTTTCATCTTCTCATCAGCTATGTTTTTCAGTTTTAGTTCATATTGTAGCAATGATCCAATCAACTCATCTAGGGTGTACTCTTTGAAGTTCTTGATTTCATCAATGGAAACCTTCTTGGCATTCAATTTCTTTGGTAAGTCCCATAGGAATCTTTTAATAAGTAATGGGTTTCCATATATTCTCCAACTAAATTCATTCCATTGACAATTCTTGTGAATCTATAGAACATTTGGTTTACTATTTCATCTTCAGCCATCTTGAAGTCTTGGTACTCATCACAAAACATTTCAAGCTTGGTTCAGATTAATTTTTCAAATCCAAGGTGAGTGACTTATATAATCTTCCAAATCTCATGAGTTGTCTTAAAAGTAGATGCATGAATAAACACACTTCTATTAATATCACAATATAAAATATTAACAACTTTGTAATTTAAAACATATCTAGTAGCATCATTTCTAGTAAGAGTATTTGGGTCAGTTTCAGGTAGTGTGTATTTTTTTGACATGATAGATCAGTGCTCAATGCTCAAATGTTTGAGGTATTCCTCTATTCAGGATATTCGGTAGCCATAATCATTATCATCAAAGTTTGGTGGCTTCTGAGGTATCCAAGTATCATTTTGGTTCAATCCTTCTATCTTATAAGATATTGTCCTTAGACTGTGAGGTCTAGGAATACGTAGCACAATTAAATATAAAATAAGACTCTATAAAAGGGTTGGTTAAATTCCAGAAGGAACAACCACTGATACTAATTATTAGGTTGGATAGGATAATGGAATATGGTCTATACAAGGTTGAATAGACCAAATTAAAAAATTTAATCAAAATAATCGATTAATTAAATCATTTATCAAATTTAATTATTAAGGTTAAATAGTAGCGAAAAAAGAAAATAACATAAGGATGTTTTTATAGTAGTTCGGTCCAATGTGGGATTACTTTACTCTTATACCTCCCTACTCAGTGAGAGATACATTTGCACAAAAATGATTTTTGAAGGAGAATCATAACTCAATTATAAAATCCTTTTCTAGTGGAGGGATAACCACGACACTGACTTTTGTATGGCGAGTCACAACCCTTACAACATGACTTTAGAAAGAGGGAGTCATAGTCCGAACAATCTTAACTTTAGATACATGGAGTCAAAACCCTTATATCCTGACTTTAGAATCCAGGAGTCACGACCTGAGGAAGAATAATAACAAAAAATGATTTTGTGTGTAAAATAATAAACAAAAAAAATAAAAAGTGTGTGTGCGATATGAGAAATAGTGTTATAGACTCAGAAACCAGACAAGAGAAGATAAATAATGAAATAACTGGTACATGTTCTTGAGATTTGGATTATCACATCTTGTCAAGGTAGTATAAGTCAAAGAAGAAGAATTTTGGCTCTTGAGAGAATGTTTAGGTGATGAAACAGAGTGCCACAGGACGTTGCAAATGCACAGTAGGTTCAAAGTTCACAACACTTTGTCTTTAAAAACAATGAATCTAATATATTAACCCATGTGTCTACTTTTCCTACCAAAGATATATAGAGAGAGAGAGAGATAAAGAAAAAAAATAAATATCCAGTAGAAATAGCTCTCCACTTCCTTTAGATATTCAAAATAAATTGAGTCGAGAGCTTTCATAAATATCTCTACAAAAATCGCAGCATCTTTGCCTCTTTATTCCTATAGAATAAATCTTAAAAAGAATTTAAAATAATTTGAATAACCCTTTCAAAAAATATCTCTAGAATAATAATATCATTGAATGATTTTAAAAATATAGTTTAAATCTATTCAAACCTATTTAAAATTAGTCAAAATATTTCCTGAAAACTAGTAGCATAATCTAAAAGTAAATTCAAATATTTGAATTTAAATAATCTTGTAACCTCCGACTTTATTGGAAAAAGGCGTTGAAAATTTTATTAAATTTTCTCTTTAAATATTTCACCAAAAACATCAAAATCTATTCGATCATAATCCTTAAATTTAATGTGAATTTATCAAGTAGAAAAACCTTTGAAAATAATCCATATAAATATGCAGTAGATCATTGTTTATCAAAAAAACACAAAGCGGAAACAGAAAAGTAGGGTACAAAAGGTAGGGTACATTAAAGTAGGGTACACAAAAGTAGGGTCTAAGAACCACACTTTCATGAAAGTAGTGTGTGGTTCATCAAAGTAGTGTAGGGTTCATCAAAATAGGGTTGTCGAACCATACTTTTTACTCTTCTAAAAGTAGTGTAGGGTTCATTACAAAAGTAGGGTTTCTGAACCATAATTTTCACTTTTTCAAAAGTAGGGTTTTCGAACCATATTTTAAACTATTGTGAAATTAGGGTTGTCAAACCATACTTTTCACTATTGCGAAAGTAGGGTTGTAAAACCATACTTTTAGAAAAAACTAGACATCATACTTTAACAAACTTAAATGAATTTTTAAAGGCTCTTAACAACAAATTCAACCTTTTTTCAAGTATAATTATTTGTAGAAAAACTTATTATCTTTACAAATAATCAATAATCGAATAAATATGACTTCTACTACTAAAATTATCAAAAAAATAGAATCAAAAACATTCTGAAAAAACTACACCTATGAAACAGAATTACAAAATTTCAGATAATTTATTGACCATCCAAACGACCTTTTTAGACTTTGATGTAAACTAATTAAATCAAGATAAACAAGTTGAATTTATATAAAAATATTTTTTGAGTGAATCTGATATCTTTATAACTTGTAGTAAAATAAATATAGTAACTTTTTAAAATAACTGACTGTAGAGTTTCTAAAACTACAGCAACAATTTCATTGATTTTTTAGTGTGCTAGAAAAAAAAATTCATACTTACTCATAAAATTATGAAGTTTAGAAAAATATATTATCTATATAACGTGATAATAATTAAAAAAATCCAAATACTATTGATTGAGATATCATCAAACACAACTAGAAAATTCACCTACGGCCACAGTTTGGAACCGTGGTCGTAAGCCCAAAAACTGTGGCAATAGATTATGACCATAATTTCGATAAATCGTGGTCGTTATCACCATGGTAGTAGGTATTAAATACTGCCACAGTTTTAACTATGGCAATAGGACACCTATATCCATAGTTTTAATCATGGAAGTATGGGCCTAGTTCCACAGTTTTAACTGTGGCATTAGGCCCCTACTACCACGGTTAAAACCCTAGCTATATCATTTATATGGTATAAAAAAATAATTCAGTTCCCCCACCTAGTTCCCCACCCCTACTGCCAGTTTCCCATTCCCCCTGATAGTTCCCCACCCCCCCCCCCACCCCCCCCCCCACCCCCCATCACCCCACCCCCCCTTTCACCCCCACCCCCTACTAGTTCCCCCACCACCACCCCTTGCACCCCCTCCCCCTGCCAGTCCCCCCTTACCCCTGCCAGTCCCCCCCATATGAGTTCCCCACCCCCTATGCCATTCCTCCCCCCACCCCCACTGACAATTTCCCCTCCCCCTTCTAGTCCCCCCACCCCCTTGCACCCCCACCCCTTTCTAGTCCCCCCCCCCCCCACCCCTTGCACCCCTTCCCCCCTACCAGCCCCCCTACCCCTGCCAGTCCCCCCTGCGAGTTCTCCACCCCCTACCAGTCCTCCCCCTTGCCAGTTTCCCTCCCCCCACCTACTAGTTCCCCCTGCCAGTCTCTCCCTCCCCCCCACCTACTAGTTCCCCCTGCCAGTCTCGCCCCCCTTGCACCCCCACCCACCCTGCCCCTTGCACCCCCACCCACCCTGCCCCTTGCATCCCCACCCCACCTTGTCCTCCCCCTTGCACCCCCACCCCTGCTAGTTCCTCCCCTACCAGTCCCCCCTGCACCCCCACCTACCCTTCCCCTTTCACCCCCTGTTAGTTCCTCCCTTCCCTCGCCAGTCCCCCCCCCCCACCAGTTCTCCCCCTACCCCTGCCAGTTTCCCCTCCCCTGCCAGTTGCCTCCCTGCCAGTTCTCCCCCACCCCTACTAGTTTTCCCTCCCCCCTGCTAGTTCCCCCCCACCCACCCTTCCAGTTTCCCCTCCCCCTTCCCCTTCCAGCCCCCTCTCCCTTACCACCCCCCCCCCCCCCCGCACCCCCACCCACCCTACCCATTTCACCCCCTGCCAGTCCCACCCTACTAGTCCCCCCTCCATCCTTTTCCACCCCCTTGCATGCCCACCCCCTGCTGGTTCCCCCCTGCACCCCCACCTGCGCTGCCCCTTGCACCCCCTCCCCCTGTCAGTCCCCTCACCCTGCTAGTTCCCCCCACCCCTGCCAGTTTCCCCTCCCCCTACTAGTTCCCCCTTGCCCCTTTCAGTTTCCCCTCCCCCCTACCAGTCATGCCCCCCCCCCTTCAAGTTTCCCCTCCCCCTCCCCCTATCAGACCCCTCCCCCCTGCCATCCCCCCTTGCACCCCCACCCACCCCGCCCCTTGCACCCCCCGCCAGTCCCCTCCCCCTACCAGTTTCCCCTTTAAAACCCCTGCCAGTCACCTCCACCTTCCAGTTTCCCCTGTGTCCACAGTTAAAACTGTGGAGGTATCCACCCTATAGCCACGATTAAAACCATGGCCCATGGTTGTAGGCTCCTTTCATCTAAAAAAACAGCAACATGCACAAACCTATAGTATACAAATACACCATACACATACACCTGCAACGAATTCCAAAAACCATTACAGCGTCTCATTTCCACACAAATAAAAAAACAACTAGTACATATAAAATTGAAATTTTATAAAAAATGAAAACAAAATGATAGATACAAAAACTTTTAATAATGTAGCTCCAAAATGTCATTTGAATCCTCCTCCTCATCAGCACCGATATCAACAGCATCAATGTGTGTACCACCAACAACAGTATCATAATCACCATCATCAACATCTTCAGCCTCTCCACCATAAACAACATATTCAACCTCTCCACCAACATCTTCAGCTACATAATCATCACCACCCTCATACATCGAGTGCAAACTCTATAAACATACATCCACTTTTGTTTCACCCTTTGGCAGAAGTGAAGATCATATAGCTGATATTAACTTGAAAAATTATTCATTTTCTTTCTTTTTTTGCGTCTTTTGAGACTCTTGTCTAACTTCTTGCTTTTCTGTCCCAATGGAAGCATGTAATTTTTCTTCAGTAATCATTCCTACAATATTGCTAGAATATTCAATACCTGATGACCAAAATTTATATGGCACGATTTTATTTCCAGGTTTACAATGAACTCTTCCAATTTGCTTGTTTCCAAGAACCTGATGTAAATAATCATTTGGTCTAAATGTGTATGGTTCCTTTTCCATTAGAGCTTGAAGAGAATCCTATAAAAGGGTGTTACCATTTTAGTAGATGATCAAAAAAATAAATAAGTGCAGTTATATGTCCATTGAAATTCTCATACGTGTTATGAGAAAAATGTCTAAAAAGGAAAAACCAAATATCTCAACTCACGTAATGGAACTATAGTTGTGTTTACCCATTAATAAATATAAAAAACATTGAACTTTAAAAATATAAAACAAGAATATAGGAAAAAATAATAATATATGTTAGGATGGATACTTCTATTTTTGGTTTGTTCATAATAAATTATAGTATTTCAATCTCAATCCTTTGTCAAACTCAATTATGTCAAAATACTATGTTTTGTAAAAGTTTTGGTAACTCAGTTTATATCGTATTCATGTAATCATATACATATAGTTTCTAGTTGATTCACATCACAATGTATAAACCAAGACATGTGACTTCCTCTTTCCCATGAGCACACTAACATTTTTGTTCCAATAATCTACACTTGTGTCATAGTTTCTTCTTCACACAATAATAGTTTGTGACACTATAGGCATTTTACCTTCTTGCAACCTAGGTTATAGAATCTCATTTTCTTTGGAAAACTCACAATCATGTGACTGGTCCTTTATTTCACTATAAAAATTGCTTGAATCGGACAGCGAATATATCCTGGGAATTTAGATACTCATTTCCACCCAGGTGAGACCCCATCTATCCCCACAACACTTGGAAGGGGCTAGAGACCCTGTGTGGGGATCTTCCTCTATAAATATGTTGTAGAAGGAGATATATTTTGGACAACACAACAATGGACAAACTGATGATCCTTTATCCTTCTATGGACACTACCATCATGAAAGTGGAAACCCTAACTCCTCTCTTCTCCTAGGTCAGAAGCAGGTACCCACTAAAGTATATTGATAGAAATCCATCCATTTGAATGGGATAGTTGATTTTGGGAATGAACTCTCACCCCTATTTATTAAATGAACCTTCTTCAATAGTGGTCCAATAAGAACCTTCATCCACACAATAATGTTTTGATGGGAAGCCTTTAGCTTCTTGACCTTAGGTTCAGAATGGGTCTTCTTAATGAAAAATACCATCTATTTCTTAAATGAGACACTCGCCCCAGGAAATGGGGCCCTGACAAGGGCCTTTTTGGTGATCCTAATTATTTACCTATAAATAGTAGGGGTCTTTCTACATCATCCCAGATAGATGATGAAGGAAGAAACTCAACATACATACCTCCCAAAATTAGTGTGCTACAGATTTGATCGATATCCAAGAGACTGACTTCACCATATGTAAGATGAAACATTTTCATGTATAGAATCCATTGACTGAACAATCCTATAATTAAGCTCTTATTGCAATAAGAAAGGGTTTTAGAGATTCATATATCCCCATACATTCCAATATTTTTTAACTTAGTAGTGTATTTGGTGGTTGTATGTTGTACCCATAAGGAACAGCCTCATTCCATCCCAAAGTTCCCTCCTGATTAAAGGTCACAACCATGGAACCATCTGAACTTATAACATGAAGTATAATTCCACGTTATTGAATAGTATATATGAATGTCAGGATTAGGTTTGTGACAGATCTATTCAAAGTCTTTCGATATGAACTTTAACATATACTCGTCAAAGAATTATTCCTTAAAAATGAACTGACCCACATGATAGATAATTACTCTAAAGGTGTATGGGTCTTCAAGATCCAAGGATTCATAATCTTTGAATGGGGTTTCAGTATAGGAAAATCATTTTTTAAGACAAACCCACATAAAAGTAACAAGTATGAAATGGGATATTCTAAAAGGGTTTTCCCCATCAGGTTAAATATGAGCTCCTGAGATGACTGGATGAACAAACATTGATCAACGTCAACATTTGAAACTATATCATTCTAATGATCAATTGCTTCTACAGCCTCCTTTTTTGATGAAATCTAGAGTAATTATATTCTTTATACTACTTTTAAGAGTTGGTATAACTTATATTAGTATCTTGGGATGTTTTTTGGGTTTACAGATATATTAGTAGTGGTTATGGACCTGTTTGAGAGTATAAATATTCTTTAAACCTCCATAGAGAAACATTATTATATGATCAGTATAAAAGAAATGAGAAGGTTCCTTAAACACTATTCTAGATTGAATGTATTTCATATGTCCTTTTTAAATCTTATCAAGAATTTATCTTATTAAACTGTCATTAGGAATACTAAAGAGAGTGGAAGATAATGTATTATCATATATAATACCATAGGAACAAGTTATATAATTGAATCAATCATTCTCATTCCCTATGAGGAAAACACAACTCATATAATTTTTAGTGAATGAAACTGCATACTAAAAGCTAAAAATTTAAAAACATTCTTACAATTTCTTCCTGCGTTACCTAATTCACAGCAGTTCCATCTTTCTTTTTCCTACTAGAAAAACATAATAATGATTGGGTGACACGTCCTTCAATATTTAATGCCTGTTTCTATATGAAAATTGAACATAAATCAATGAAAAAATAAATGTAATATCAATGTTAGATCATATATTACCTGTGACAGTTCATGATCTTGCAGTGTAGTTCGCCCTAGAGTATGATTATATATCATGATGACCTTATTTATTATGTTTCTTTCAGATTAATCCTATTAGTAAACAAAAATAAACTAGCCTTTAAACAAGTCAAAAGGGATAAAAATCATCGTTTCAACTTAACAATTCAATGAGTTCAAGACATAATTGAAATAACCAAGTCTGAAAAATAAAAATGAACACAATCACATCTAATAAAATTATCCACTACAGAAAACTAAGATTAATGAAAAAAATAAATTTATTAAAAACATTAAGATTATAAATTACCTTGAAAGAGGAACAACTCCAATATGCAATTAATTATTTGTATTGTGAAATTGGGCATTCATTGAAGATCAATTCATTTTCAAGATGAGTACCTCTTATTTTTTTCTAGCCAACATGAAGGTCATGCTTATAGGCCCGCCACATCTCCCCCGGTTCCATTAACATAACTCTCTTAGTGTGGAGACCATCCAGTAAGTTATAGCTAAGCTGAATATTCAAACAAATTTATCAATAATACTTTATAAAGAAATTGAAAAGTAATTTTAAAAAATATATTACCCAAATTTTTTCCCAGACCTTATTTTTTATTTCTTGTCCAACTTTCCTACACTTGATTGCTTGAACTGGAACAATATTTCTTTGTCTTCTGAGTGTCCCCATGAAAATCCGCAATTCTTTACCATTTTCTTTAGTAATTTTCATTTCCTCATTATACTGAACCATAATTCGTGTGTGTCTATTCTACACTTTATGCATCTTTGTACGACCACGTATTTTAGTATAAGATGATCTTGAAAAAAGAAATGAATATTTTATACACATATATAACTAAAATTTAATAAAAAATTATTAATTTCATTAATTTTTAAACATTTACCAATAGCATTATTTATTGTTCCTCGATTATGCACACTATGCTTGGGGGAAGCAACTAGAGAATTGTTCTCTATAGTAGACTATGGATGTTGAGGTTGAGTAGGAGGGTATGGGTATATAGGGGCATAACCAATGGAGATATACCCTCCATAGTAGACTATGGATACTAAGTTTGGGTAGGAGGGTATGGGTATATAGGAGGCATAACCAATGGAGGTGTACCCTGTAGAGATGAAGGTGGATAAGGGTAAAAAGGTTGAGGGATAGAAGAAGATGGAATACCCTACATGATAGGAGGAGGAAATGGATAAAAAGGATGACCACCCATTTATGGATAAGGCATATAAGTGGGGGCATGATGGGAGGAAACCATCCTAGTGACTGTAGAGCCATGGTCTGTGAGGCGGTACATGTAGGGGGGCTGCATGTAGGGTCGGCCCTATACTCGGGAGTGCTTGATCCATATTCATTGAACGCAAGTTTCATCCTCAATGATTCCTGTTCATATTAAATATTATTTTTGTAAAGTTCATACATAATCAATAAATAAATAAGGGACTCACTGAAACAATCGTATTTTTCAAGCCATCTTCTCTAAGTCAGCGATCGTTTTCCTCCATTTTTTTTCTCCGAACCTCCTCATAAGACATAATAATCTGTAAATTCCAAAAGTGATGTGAAAATTTTAAAAATATAACAAAGCATTAAATAAATATAAAGATACCAATAAAATTCATATTATTTTTAAAAACTTTACATCTTCCATTAAGTTTTTTTTCATTATGTTGTTTACTCGCTAAATGAAAACATTACAAAACAAAAGAAGATGCTACTTTAAAAGTTTAAAAAAACACATACTAGGTTAGAATAATATAATCTAAATACTTTGAAACATGTAATTCTAGGAATTCTCTATTATAATTTCCGGTTCACAATCTATTCTCACAATTGAATCATTTGTATCATCGAATGATACATTTGACTGAATACCGACCAGTTCATCCAAAACATCACCATCATCAGATAATTCATCAAAAATGTGTCTGGGAATAACAACAATAACACCAAATTGTAGTTTTAAAGGTTCATTTACATAAAATACCTATCTAGCTTGTGATGTAAGAATATAAGGCTCGTCTATTCGCAGCTGACGTTTCATATCAATCACTTTAAAACCGCAACTATCTATATAGAAGCCTTGTCATGTCATTGAATCAAACCACTTGAATTTCATCATAGTAACACGACCATATGCATAGTAATCTAATAAAAACATTTTCTCAACAACCCCATAATATGACATATTTTTTTATCGAGGTTTTCTGTCTGATGCACTAACATAACAATCCGTTGTAGCGCTTATCGTGACATTGTCATGATGTGTTTCCATATTTATTGCACAACTATTTATAATGAATTTAAAACCATTTAAAACCATTTCTTTACAATCACTAACCACATTGTTCGAACCAAACGACAATGCCCTTATTTTAGTAGATACATCATCCATCAATAAACTTTGGACCTAAAATATATTGACAATGAATATTAAATAACTACCAATGATTTGGTAATGTAAAAAAATAATTTTTTACCTTTGACTTCAACCAAGCAGGAAATTCTTTGTTGTGTAATTGCTCTCGCCTCTTAATAGATAAAGAGTGATGTGCTCTTTTTATAATTTCACTATGTTCTCTGCAAATATAAAAATTTAATGATATCAGGAACTATTAAAAAATACACAAGAAAAATATATATATTTATAATTTTACTTTATTGATGTAATCGTCAGCCACGCCACAGTTAAATAATATTGTACGATGATCCATTTCACACTCATCTCTATTAAAAGTACACAACCTGTATGATCCAGATATCCCCCTCATTTGGGGCAGTGACGGAAATGTTGGATCAATGGGAACATACTTCTCATCTTCAGTTCTCATGGGCCAATTAGATCTCGTGGTGACATTAGTCAAATACATTGAACAAAATTCATGCATTCCTATGCTAAATAACATTTCACAATAGATCCTTCAGGATGATTCTTATTTATCACATAATATTTCAATGTAAATATAATTCTTTCTATTGGATACATACAGTGACTAGAAACAGGACCACCAAAAAGAACTTATGTTGGAAGATGTACGGTCAAATGTAACATACATGTAAAAAGAGATTGGGGAAATATTTTCTCCAAGTCACAAAGAATGATCGGTGCATCTTTCTGTACTTTTTTCACAACACTTTTGTTCAATCTTTTAACACAAAGATATTGATAAAAGTGACATAATCTAATCACATCGGCCCTAAAATTATGTGATGGTAAATGTCGAATGGAAATAGGAATCAATTCATGAAACAGGACATGGTAGTCATGGGTTTTGATGGATTTTAGTTTCACATCTCGTGTATTCACTTGTTTCAAAATATTAATCGAATAACCATTTGGAACCTTTAAAATTTCAAAGACTTGAATAAATTGTTTTTTCTCTACATTTTTCATCGAAAAACAAGAAAAAGGAACTTTCCACTAATTATGACCAATTAACTCAGGATCAAGGCTTGGTTTTATACCCTAATCCATTAAATCACAATGTGAGCACAAATCATCTTTTGTCTTTCCCTTTAAATTTAAAATCATTGCAAGTAACATTTCACACACATTTTTCTCAATATGTATTAAATCCAAGTAGTGATGCAGAAAATTTGATGACCAATACAGAAAATCATAGAATATACTTTTATTTCTCTAATTATTGTTGGAATTCAAAGGAACATTCTTCCACTTGTTGGAATTTAACTGACCCTTTCCAAGAACAAAATTCAAACTGTTAAGTTCTTTAAGGATATCACCCCCCCCCAATATTCATTGAGGTATTTCATCTGTCTCTATAGAATTATCAAGTTGTCTTCGATTTTTCTTGTATAGATGATCCATTTGTAGAAATCATCGATGCCCTATGAAACTGAAAGTTCATCAAAACTTTAATCTCCTAGAATGTGTATTTTTCATACATATAGGGAAAGATAATCTCCCCTTGTTACTCTAATCAGATATCATTCCATATGTAGGGAAATCATTTATTTTCCATAATAATGTTGCACGACACATAAAGTAATCCTTTCTAAATACATCATATGTTTGCACCCCAATAGTTCAAATCTCCTTCAACTCGTCTATTAATTGTTTCAAATATATGTCGATATCATTTCCACGATCATTGGGTCCAGAAATCAATATACTCATGATAGTAATTGTTTTTTTCATACACATATGTAACAAAAAATTATAAATATGACTGAAAACAGGCCAAGTACTATGTGCAGTATGCATCTGCTGAAATGGGTTGAAACCATCACATCAAAATCTCAATCTAACATTTTGTGGGTTGGCTGCAAAATCAGGATGTAATCTATCAAATTTTTTCCATGCTAACCTTTCAGCAGTATAAACTATATCATCATTATCCTTATTTCTTTCATCTTCATGCCATCTCGTATTCTTAGCCATTTGTTCTGACATAAAATGTTTCTAAAGTATGTGAATCAATGGAAAGTGCTACATCACTTTCTCTAGTACATGAGATTGAGTTATATATTTATTAGTCTTTCATCTCGATGTACCACATTTTTTGCACTCATTTAACTCGACATTATCCTTCCAGAATAAACAACAATCTTTAGGGCATGTGTGGATTTTAGTACTTGAAAATCCAAAATTTTCAACCAAATTTGATGTCATATAATCATTTTCAGGAATACATGCATCATAAGATAGCAAGTCCTTAAAAAGAGTAAGTAGATATTCAATCGTAGTATTACTAAATCCATACATTGTTTTCCCATGATATAGTCGCATTAAAAACTCTAGTTTGGTCATTTTTTCACATGATTGGTATACTATGGTATTTGCATCTTCTAACAACGTTCTAACATGCTCAACGTCATAATTATGATCATTAGATGAAAACTGTGTTCCTATATTCATTTCCTCTTCCACTGCTCTACATAAAGTGTTGGCTTGAGAAGCAAATAGAAATCGATTGGAAATCAAATTTTCCATTCTGATCCTTTCAGCTGAATCAACGCCATTCTCCATTTGAACTTTTTCTCCATTATGATACCAAACATGATATCCTTTTTGAAAACCTTTTTTAGTGATGTGGTAACTTACTTCCTCATGTGTTAACCATGGTCTTCCAATGCAATCAAAACATGGGCATCAAATCAATCCATCGTCTGAACCATTGTTGAATACAAAATCCAAAAAATATGCCAACTCCTTTTGAAACTCATCAGTGACCCGATCAACATTATACATCTATCTTTTATCCATTCTAATATGAATAAACAAACAGTTAGTAAAATTGTTGATTGTAAATAACAACATTGAAACGCATTCATGCTTAAGAAAAGTAGTATATGGACTCATTCATAGGCTTCTATTCCTTACATGCTTCTTGAGAAACATAAGTAAATGTTCAAGCTTAATGCATCAACTATAACATTATCATTTACTAAAGTATATGAGATATCTAAATCACAATCATATAAGAAACCATATACACTAATTAATATTTATGTCATGTTAAGAGAATACATAATGAAATCTCTTATTATCAATTATTACACCATGAAAGGTCGACCTTGGGTTGCTAGCAAGTTTCTAGATTTATAGATATTGGTAAATATTCTAAATGAATAAATCATACTCATCGGTTATTTACATTATCTAAAAATAAGATACTAAAATACATGAGATACAAATGGAGGTAACATTTTATATCCTAATGAAAATATAATAATACGTACAAAGGGTATCATTCTTAGATACTTATATAGTGGAAAAGGATTCAAATGTTGGATTAGTGTGTAATGCATCATATCAGAATGATACAATTAGAGTGGGCCATGGGTTTTATATATTAAGGATGGTTTTTCTAAGAATATTGGGTTGTAATATGTGTATAAGAGAGGGGCTAGTGTGCAGGGAGGGGAGGGGCTGGGTAGGGAGGAGGGGGAGGGGGAGGAGCAGGGCAGGGAGAGGGGGTTGGGCAAGGGGGAGGGGGGCAGGGGAGGGGCTGGGTGGGGGGGAGGGGGGCTGGTGGGGTGGAGGGGGAGGGGCTGGGGGAGGGGCTGGATAGGGTGTAGTTCGATGTACCACAAAGGATGTGGACAAAATTTCTACCTAAAAGTTTCAATTTTTTTGTGATCCTAAGGCATATAAAAATTATGATTTAAAATATCTATGAGATATAGAATGACAACCTAAATCCATCTCAATGTCATATCTCACTATCCATGTGAAGACCACACTGCCCACATCATCAAATAAATCACCACTAATTTATCTCCCAAAACAACTATTCAATTAGCCATCCTCACTTCACTAATATTCAATACAAGACACGTGGCATCACATAGACCTTATTCCCACATTCACACCTATAACAAAGCAAAACATAACACTCCTGATAATCCGTGGATTAATACAAGATCTAGATTTTGAAACCTAGATCTTTTAGATGTCATATCGTAACCCAGACCACTATGACAGTTTTTTGTTGCCATAATAATAATAATAATAATAATAATAATAATAATAATAATAATAATAATAATAATAATAATAATCAGAAACAACCCAGGGTAAGAGTTGGAAAACCAACTCATACCCCCCCAAAATTTGTTATAATAGTAAAAATGTACAGATGAAAACATGAGGTGAAACATGCTTTCACCAATATGAAAAAAACCATAAATACCATAAAATATATTTGAAGCTTGAAAAATATAATCAACATTTATAGCAGCCACTCCTCATAATGAACTACTTAAATTTATTTATGAATTTTTTTAGTGAATTTAAATATGGTCGAGACCCTTTACCATTACAAGACCCTAATTTATAGGCTATATTAAAATAACATAACCCATATATAATAATTAAACCACTAGGAAAACTGTATTAACAACACCTTATCAAAAAAATATTAATGAAAGTAATGACCACCTACCCTTAACCATTAATATAATTTAATTCAACCTCACCTTGACCATCAAGCCCGTCACATGAAAAACCCATATCCATAAAATCCTCAACTCATAGATTTGAACACTTACCAAAAAAAATTCAAAACCACCAAAGTATAGAAATACTCACTGAACTATGTTAAAACACTAATTGAACAAAACATTTCCTAACTATCCTACCAACGAAAGAATAATCTATGAAAAGGATGTTGCAATAACAATGTGAGAAGAAAATCCAAACCTAGATGCAATGAATCAGGCGGGGATATAAGAATAGACAATGTGAAGGAGCAAATGTGTAGTCGACTTGTTAAGGCTGTTGATATAAGAATAAATGATTAGTTTGGAAAGAATAAAAAAACAAGGATGAGAAGAAAATCCAAACCTAGATGCAATGAATCGGTCGGGGACGTCGGAGGAGGAGAGGGAGCTGAGAGGGGGAGGGGGTGTCGCCAGAGGCGAGGGAGCCGAGAGGGGCTGGGGGAAGGGAGGCGGAGACTGGAACGTTGAGGCAGGGGCTGGGAGGTTGAGGTCAGGAGCAGAGGTCGGGGAGGGGAGGAGATGGTCGGGAAGTGGTGGTCGGATGGCCGGGAGGCGGAGATCGAAGAGGGGAGAAGAGGGTCGGGATGGGGAGGTCAGACAGAGAAGGAGAGGGCCGAGAGGCAGAGGTCGGTGAGGCGGAGGTCGAGGAGGCGAGGGTTCAAGTGGGGGAGTCCGATGGAAAAGGTGAGTCAGGAGGAGAAGCCCGATAATTAGGGCAGTGAATCACGGTTTCAATAAAAGTGTGGCCTCATATAAACCTATTGCCATAGTTTTTTAAAACTATGACAATATGTCGTATTTCTAGTTGTGAAAATACAGAGAAAAAGTAATCAAACAAAAGAAAAACATGCACATACACAAAACAAATTGTCTTGTGGTCTGACCAAGAGCACAACCAAGATACGACAACCTTAAAGCTTGACCAATGAATGTCGTGGTTTATGATGGCTTATAACATGATCCGTGATGGAGACGGGGTCTGACGATTTTATAGCCTGACCCTGCTTATATGCCTTGCGACTGCTCAGGGATATCTGTTAGCTTTATGGTTAACCCATGATTCGACATCCTTGTGACTATCCTTTTCGACACTAGGCCGAAGCAGATACAATGTGGGTTCGTGACAGCTTGGTTAGTGCATGGATGCTCGGCGTATGATTGATTGTTTGCTTATAGCTTGTTGTGCATTTACTATTATCATGACATACAACTGTTATATATGTGCGCTCGTGTTAAAGATGCATTAGTGGTGTCATACTGAGTTTCATTACTCACACTCCAACTAGGCATCTTGATCCGCGTGCAGACTTCATAATCAAAGATCCAGGTGAGGGCAATGTGCCCGCAACAGATAGTTGAGTTGTTGGAGCAAGGAGTTAGAGCGGTATCAAGATAGACTCTGGATGACTGTCGCAATGTTTTTTTATCTGTGTGACCATATATACTATAGTTTGACTTGCCACTCTGGAGGTCCTTGATACTTTTGTGTGATGATGTGACATTTGTTATAGCATTATTATTTATTTATTTTTCCGTTGTTATTTATGGTGGTTATATTCATGGTATATGACTGTGATTATCGAGAATATAGTCTCTTTACTGTATACTTAAACTCTCGCTGCAAGTCGACAGTCTCTTGTGTATGGATAGACGCACATGAGGTTATGCAGCACATCGACCCAGAATCGATGATTCGGGTCGGGACGTTACATAGGATTTATCTAAAAAACAAATGAGGTGATTGCATGGGAGAAAAAGAACTAGAATCATTACCTTTGATTCCTTAGGTATGATGCTCAAAGACTTGATAAAGTCAATCTCCGGAGGGAATAGGATCGTCAAAATTGCTTAGAGAGAGCCTGAGGTTTGAGGGGAAAGAGGATGTCTTAATTAGAGTCGATGTGTGCTGAAATTAAAAGGGGTAGCTAAAACCAACCAAATTTACGACGTGAAAGACAAGTTCACCTCAGGAATCTTCAAGATAACCACATACGTCAAAATTTGCATCGTTTCACTTACAAGGCTTGAAACTCATTTATGTCTTAAATAGAATTCACGACAACCATTTAGAAACCATTCAAGTCGTGAACAGACTCTTGCACCTAGATTCCAGTTTCCATTATACTTTATCATCCCTACACTTCCAGCAATTCAATCTAATCCTTCCAAACCTAGAAAAAAAATAAACATTGTAAAACATGGATGCCTTTCAAACTTAGTGTGCCGAACTACTACACTAATCTTATCCGTTTATTAATCTGAATTTCAATTTTATACTTAAATCCTATAAATAACCGCCACTAGGAATCACCTTGCCGTCGAGAAGTGCCCCCCTCGTCAATCTCATGCTGGTGATATTTATTTTTTCATTTCCCACTTAGTAGGCCCACTACGAATCATCTTTTCCGTCTTCAACTCCCGTTACTTTCGAAGCCTTCGATCCAACGCTTTATAGAGAAAACGTGCGCATTCTTGTTTCCGTCGACACAGAAATCTGCTCGTAGAAATATCCATTCCAGGTTCCAAGGAGAATTAGCGATTTTCGGCGAATCCGCTTCTTTCATCGTAAATTTCTGAATTTTTATAGTTTGATCAAGATAAGGGAAAAAACGACAAGGGAAGATGAAGGTGTTGATGGGAAGCCCGGGGACTGTGAGTGGGCTGCTTCTGAGGATAGGGCAATGCGTATTTGCGTCTGCTTCCGTCGCTGTAATGGTCTCCGCTTTAGGGTTTTCTACCTACACTGCTTTCTGGTATTTTTCTTATCGTTGGGAGGCCGTGATCTTCACTAAACATTTCTCTCATCTGTCACTCGGTCTTATTCTTGTTGCAAACAGTTGCGTGCCCTTGCTTTTTAGGGGATATTCTTTCGTATACAATGATATGTCAAGTCTGCATTCCGACCCAGATAACCGTTGAAGTTCTAGTATAATTTCAAAAATGGGCATTAGAAATTACTGTTGCTTGTTGGTTTTGAAGCATGAATACTATAATTTCCTTGATTGAATCATCGCCTTCCATTTTATATTCCTCAAGAGCAATGTTGCTAGAGGAATATCATGGAAAACCTGCTCATGTTGCCAACTTCTGATGTCCCCTCTTTATGTTAGGATGCTTTGTACTGCAAAAAAGCTATGCTAATTAATGATGGTCATTGATTATTATTATAAGATAGAGTAATGGGATTTAGTGGCACTGGAATGGAACGTATGCTTTTGGAGTTGATTTAGGAATTTTAATCTTTCTTATCGCTGATGCATTTACCATGGTAACGTGATTTCCCTAGAATTAAATGATATCTAGCAGCATTGAGGCCCATTTTGGATGCTTAGTTGTTCCCTGCCTTTTTTTTTGTCTAACTCGTTTCACTGATCCATCTACTTGTAGAAATAACCGAGTGAAGATTTTCTAGCGTTAGTTATGTTGGCTTTGAAAGGTGATTGAGAAATGTGATGTTTGCTTGTTGTGTTTTCTTAAGTTTATGAGAGTTTTCATGGAATGGGATGAAATTGTCATTAATGGAATATGATGGAATAGAATGACATAAAATGGAATGAAATTGAATGTTTCATTACTAGGCTGGAATGGAATGGTGTTTTCTGATCAGTTTTTATAAACTGAATCAATTAGCATTTTTTCTTCTTAATTTCCAAAATTAGATTTCTATCTTATCTTCTCAATTTTTTGCTGTGAATATTTTAAAAAAGAATAACTTGTTTTCCTGACTGTTCCATTATTGACCCTTTGATTTGGTGAGTCTGAAAAAAAAGGGCATTAGATGGTCCGGGATGACTTGGAAGACCATTACTTGTCATCTCACCCCATCATAATAAAATATCTCAAACAATGGCTTTATCCCATGAGCCAGTCGATGCCATCTCATCCCATCCAAATTATAACTCTTAAACATATTCTAAGAACTTATAGCTTTTAGGACCAGTTCAATACCCCTTTCATCAACGCTTAATTTTTTAAGGGAAAAAAGCAAAGTTATTTACACATTGAGAAAACCTTAGAAGGCATTCCATCACATTAATTCTTTATTTTCATCTGTATAAGTGGAAATGAATTTAATCTGCTTTCGTTTTTCCATAGGTTGACTGAACCTCTATGAATAAGGCTTTAAACGTGAAATTTACTCTTTAGGGTAGCAAGGGTAAAATATCATCATGTTGTCATGTGAGCATTACAATATAAATACGAATTTCATGAAGGAGAGTACATTGAACATGCGGAGGGCTGCTGACTAGGGTTCTCACTGTCAGTAATGTTTAAATCTGTTTATCCATATATTTTTGACATTAGGTCAATCATATCTGAGAAGGGATAAGTCGGTGATACTTATATTGTCCCTTCACACTGCATTGTTTTTTATTTTTAGTCTGTTCTGCTGATTATTTCTAGCTTTTCCCATTTAATCTTATGACCACATTTCTGATTTAGGTCTGGTCAATAATTTTTCTAAGGTCATGCATGAAGAAATGTGAACTGCTATGGGTAAACAGGAAATGGGGGCTCCCAAAAATATATTTATATATTTTTTACTTCTCTAATATGCTCGCAACATCAAGGGCTTCAAATTTGTGCATGTAGTTCATGCTTATATACATTGTTATTATTTGTATTGCATATTAATCAAGGAAGTGTTTGGGAAGTGGGTGGCCTGCTACATGCACTACACAGAGACTGTTTTGGCTAAAAAATAAGTGACTTTGGATTAGTTTAAAAAAAGTGATTTTTGAAAGAATAGTTGTTATTTTGTGCTTGAGGTGTAATAAAAAAAAGAACTTTTGTACTTGGTCAAAAATTCAGTATTTTAAAAAGCTAATTAAAATAACTTTGAAATAAAAGTTGGAAAGTGATTTTTTAAATTTTCCGTTTTTTTGGGAAAATTTTAAACAATTTATCCAAATTTTAGGGAAGCTTTTTTTAATGAAAACAAAGTACTTTAAACCCTAAAAAATATTTAACAAACATTCTCTTAATCAATCTACCTAATGAGCATTGCAAGCAATTGTGAAACCGCAAGAAATGACAAAATATTGTTAGTCGGGGTAAAAAATCACACATCATCCGATTGAGTAATTGGACATGAATAATATATCAACTTATTTTGAAATAATTCAAAATGTTTATAACACACTATTTATGTTATTCAATTTGGTTAGATCGTTGAGTTTATGTGATATTAACTAGTTGGACATGTCATGATGTGGTGTATGTTATATATTTAAAGTTAATTGGATTGGCGGGTTGAGTTAGGATTGACCCCTTCATAAATGGATTGGGTTGGGTCAACCCATTTAATTAAGTGGATTGATTTATGGTTTATCTTAAACGGGTTCACAGGGCAGCCAACCCAACATGAACCCGGCCCATGAACCAGAATTGTCACCTCTAATCACGAGTATCAATTAATAGACTTCCAATCGATCTTCAATCAGCTAACATCTAAGAAGCTTAAAAGAAACAAGAAATGGGTTCTATTACATATTGTGGACTCAACCTATCAATTAATATGACTGTCTCTCTCTCTGCTTTGTTTTTATTTTTTATGTCTAACCTAATATTGTCTGCATTTTTTATTTTTTATCTTTATTATCTTTTTCTGGGCAAAATTCAGTTACTTGACGGCGTCTATGGGGCTTCAATTGCTGTGGAGCTTGGGGCTTGCATATCTTGATGTCTATGCCTTGAGGATAAAGAAAAACCTTCAAAACCCTGTCCTTGTGAGCTTGTTTGTTGTGGGTGATTGGGTAATTCACTCATCTCTTTGGACTCTTTGCACAACATTACTTATGCAAATTTGCATTCATTACTTCTGTTAATTATTCATCTCTTTGACCTAATAGAAAGCCTGTGTGGTAGGTGACGGCCATGTTATCACTGGCCGGGGCTTGTGCTTCGGCCGGTGTTCTTGTCCTGTATGAGAGGGACCTGAACTTCTGTAAGGTGCAGCCGAATCTCCCATGCGGCCGGTTCGAGATCTCGATCGCCCTGGCTTTTGTGACCTGGGTCCTCATTTCCATATCTTCCCATGTCATGTTCTGGATTTTAGCATCGGTTTAGATAAACAGCCCAACATTGCAGCGGTGCTGTGCTAGGAACTTCGATCATGGCAGGAAGGGTTTCTTCTGTTTTTGGAGATGATGGGTACAGGAAATGCAGGGTTTTGCAGTGGTGGTTGGAGACCAGTTTTGTGAGTGTTTTGGAGTGGGCTTGTGAATATTATTAATTATGGTGAGGCAGGAATGCCTTGTATAGATAGCTCAGCATCTTGTTTTTTTAAAACTTGGTTGATGGGTTTTTCATTTTTATGGAAGATTCAGCAAGTGATGGATCTGCACAGTTTTGTTTATCAAGGACAAATAGTTCTTTATATAAATAATAATATTAATAATAATTATTATTATAAATTAAATACAAATACAAAAATCCACTCTCTTATTACTGATCAAATATTTTTGAAGTTTTTATTTTTTGAAGAGGAACTTCTTTGGAGTGGGCTTGTGAATATCATTAATTATGGTGAGTTTCAGCATCTTGTTTTTTAGAACTTGGCTGATGGGTTTTTTATTTTTATGCAGTTTTGTATATCAAGGACAAATAGTTCTTTATATTAATAATAATAATAATTTTTATTATAAATTAAAATAAAAATACTAAAAAACAACCGACTCATTTATTGCAGATTAACCATTTTTGAAGTTTTTTGAAGATGTACTTTGGAGAACCCAACAGCATATATGCACATTTATTTGTACTCCCTCTCGATTTTCTTTTTTCACACCATCTTTTTTGTTGCTTTCTATAATTTTTATGTTG
The DNA here is from genome assembly GCA_963277665.1 of Viscum album. Lineage (NCBI taxonomy): Eukaryota > Viridiplantae > Streptophyta > Magnoliopsida > Santalales > Viscaceae > Viscum > Viscum album. Next base: position 1,692,756,340 of record OY728131.1, read on the forward strand.
CATTTGGTTATATTATCAATTAGCTAGTTTTTTTTTTTTGTAGTGTCATATGAAAGATACGAGTCCTGTTAGAAAAAACAAGATAATGTTGAAAATCTCACCATTTGTAAGCGTCAATGGGTTTTTTTTTTATGAAATCCCCCCCCCCCCCCCCCCCCCAATTTTTTTTTTAACAAAAACCTTAACTTCCCATACAATTTGTGTTTTTATTGGCAATATCCCTCGCCCTACCAAAGTGAGTACCAGATCCCGGGTTTCGAATGCAATCCGTGAAGAGGCAGGGTAAAACTGTGCTCTCCATGCAGCCCTGCACCGTCAAGCTGTTAAATCGCGGGACAATGAAATTACCTCGGTCGAAACCTGCAACCAGTGGGAGTCGAACACCTGATCCCGAGGAATCGAGTCCCTTGTCCTTTCTACTGAGCCACCCCGCATGCGCAAAAATGTGGGTGAGTCTAACGCTCTTCAGTTAAACTCACACACCCCAGCACATGCACTCATATATATGGAGGGGCCATACCCAGTTGTAACCACTTAATGCGAATGTCCAAGCATAAGAGGACTCAAACCTGAAACCTAAGGACCGTGATTACTATTGAGACAAAAACGCCATGTGTAAAAGGTGGATGATCCCAACGCTCCTTGGTTTAACTCACACACCCCAACACACACCTAGATACATAAAAGGGATATATCTAGTTGTAACTACTTATGCGAATGTCTGATCATAAGTGTACTCAAACCCGAAACCTCAGTGACTACAAGAACTGCGATTACCATTGTGAAAAAGTATCGTGAGTAAAAGGTGAGTGAGCCCAATTCTTCCTGGTTAAACTCACACACCCAACACAGGCACCCAAATACCCGGAGGGGCCAGACTTAGTTGTAACTACTCATGCAAATGCCTGATCATAAGAACACTCAAACCTGGAACCTTAGTGACTACAAGGATCGTGATTATCACTGGGACAAGGCGTAACGAGTGAAAGGTGGGTGGACCCAATGCTCCCCGGTTAAACTTACAAACCCCAACAGACACCCATATACCTGGAGGGGCCAGTTCTAGTTACAACTACTTATGTGAATGTTCGACTATAAGAGGACTTGAACCCCAAACCCCAGTGACTGCAATGACTATAATTACCACCATGGAACTCGGTTATGAAAATCCGTGCTTATATATTGGAATTTTCTTAGCCCTTTTCCTCATGATTTTCTCTCTCCTTGGGCGAGTGGGGTGATTGAGGTGATTTTCTCTAATGGTGAACAATCCATTCGAAAGCTGCTTTGAATATTGTCACTTCAGAGTTCATTTGGAATGCGTGGATCAAAAGTGCTATTTTGACATGCCTTCATTTTTCTATTCGAGTCTAGACATTTTGAACCATTTTGTTCCAAACTTTAACTATAATCTTTCGGAAGGCATGTCATCCTTACAAAGCGTATTCATTTGTTCAAGAATGACATTCTCTCTCTATTTCAATGTGTATCATGTCTTCCTTCTCAAGTAAGAGGTATTCTTTTGGGGGGATCTTTTCTCTACACATTTCCCCTTAGATCTATGAAAGAGATGGGGTTTCATTTCAGTGAGATTTTGAAGGTTTGTATTTCTTGTTTCTCCAGACTTGTCTACTCAACAATTTCAATTAGTGCAGCTTCTCAATGTTACAAAGTTTTTTTTTTGAAATGTGGATGTCCAGTAGATGGGTTCCCTTATATGTATTGAAACCCAAGTAGAGGTTACCACACGACCTCAAGTGCATTCTCCAATCGACAGAGGCTAACAACTAATTTCAACTGATAAAGCATAATCATTGAGGAATAATTTACCCTTAAAGAAATGGATCAAACATGTTATATGGAATGAAATGCATTTTTCCATAAAAACAAACCAAATATTAAAGTTAAATGAAGTGTAGCTAAAAAACAACCATATGGATGGAAATAAAAAAACCAAACTAAAAGATCGAAACCAATCATCCACCGATAGCTCAACCATTTGTCAATGTGTGGTCAAACATCGTCACACCTCTCCTCCAACACAACCCATATGATCCATCACCGATGAGAAAAAAAGCTTTCCCTCTTCTCGCATCACAACTAACAATGTCTACATGCACATCGATGTATGCATGTAGAGGTGAATAACACAATACTCAGTAGGAATTCCTCAAAATCACTGTCATGCAATTCTCATTAAAGATCTATTCAAGGACAAGTAAATCAATGTCATTTGGAAAACTATTAACGTATTTCAAAACAACAGGTTCATAAAAATATCACATGAAGTTGAATCCATCATAACAAAACCATCTCATCCAAGAATTTTCTAGAAAAAAACAAGAAACTCAACCTGGTCCACACGTATTTAAAATAGTTCACTAACCTTGTAAAATTTCAGGCTTCACGAGTAATATCAATAATCAATTCTATAACAAGATGACTTATGATCATGGTGTCACCCTCCATGTATCATCATCAATATTGATGTTTACTTATAATAGCCCTCCTTATTCATATCACATAATGGATCTCCTTGTCCTTGTTAATTCCCAACACATATGTCCATTATCATCTATTCCATTCACTTCATGACACTTCTGACCGCTGCTCATATCTATGATCCAATTTCTTCCAGAAACCACTTCCTTCCAAAAATAGTTTTCAAGGAAAATCCTTATAAATCTAGTATCTTAATTCAAACTCAATTTTAGGATAAAATCCATTTTTCCAAAATCCAAATTTCACTTCATCTTATAGTTTCCAAAAATAAGTCAATTCCCCACTATCAAATTCCACGATTTTCTCCAAATCCAAACCCATGATCTCCACCAAGTTCCAATACACTTGTCGTAAATTGAAAACCCAAAAGTCATCAAATCATTTTCATATAAACAATTATTTTATAAATTTTACAACGTAATAAATCATTCCAAAATTACATTGAATCACACATCAATGTATGATAATTGATAGAGGAAAGAATAAGATCCACCCAGCTTAGACATGAATCCTAGATTTCTTGCAAATCTAGATTTGATGATGACACTCTTGATTTAATCCCTCAAATCTTATCAATGCAAAACTAACATTATGATCCTTTCATTCATGATCTAAAATTTATGATTCTCTCTTCATGAATTAATCCTCCATGATGAAGTTTCCAAGAAAGAGAGAGAGAGATCTATGAACAAAGGAGATTGGAGATCTCTCACCTCTGAACCATTGGAAATTCACCCAACCCTAGGAAGAACTATGTTGATCTATGATGTAGAGGCCTCAAAATCACCATAAGGAAGCTCTTAACTTGGTCAAATTCCATTTAGGCTATTAATGACAGTCAATAGAGGAAGATTGAGATTTTTAAAGAAAACCCATGTATTTTTTTTCACAAATACATAATTTACATGCATGGTTATTTAATCGTGAATCAAATTTTCATTCATCACTATCAAATTTTTTCCAGAATGCATGATTTTTGTTCATGATTATTTAACTATGAACCTAACCATGCATCAACCACTACCTTTGAAAACATGAATTTCACAGTCCATGCACGATTATCTTAGCCGTGCACAACTTGTGTATGTGCCAAATGTTATTTCCCCCTAAATTCAATCAATTATTGTTGTCTTAGGGACATTTTGTATAATGTAATGTATATTAATGAAAATACTTTATCATTCATTTATATTTTTATGTGTGTAGAACATGAGAGAATAATTGATAACAACCCCCTAAAATATATGGATTACTAAGTTATCCTTGACTATTGATCATCATATGGGGTTATGATGATATGTTAGGAACAATATGAGCCAGATCACTTATATAGAGATACAAATAATCACTCATGGTATACAAGTTGGTGAACAAGTATTTGAATTGACCTGCTTAAAGTACACCACATGGATTTTCATATATATTTCATTGGAATTGCTTAAGTGAACATTTGTTATGGATCCTTCAAATTGAGGTTATCAAATAATTTCCCTACTTAGGAGGTTTCATACTTTGATATCGATTTAAATTCATTTGAGATTTTGGTTAAATAGAAGGTAATTGGTTATGATACTAATCTATTAGAGGGATTTGATTAACCAAGATCAAATGTGTCTATTCACGTGACAAGTTTATGGCATCATGGGAATCAATTGAGTTGTGACTATAAGTGCATGACTATGCCAAGACAATTACATGCTATGTAATTATATAAGTTTTAGTCAACTTAGAAATTTAAAAAAAGAGATAAGATATACGGGGTTGACATTATCCACATCTCATGCTTAATATTGATGTTGAGGATAAATGAACTTTTCTAATGGACATGTGGTGGATTAGATCACACTAAACCCATTTGTAATTTGGCTATCTAGGACATGTTGTTAGATTCCATTCTTATTTTTTGATTATGAATGACATTAATAATCATTACTAACTTTACAAAGGACCCTTAGGGTTGTACATAAGATAATGTTAATTGGGATTTTTGGGGCCAATGTGATTAGTCCATGTATTAAAATGTTTATGTTTATAATAAACAAAAATAGGAATTCTATTTTTCACATTTAAAATATATAATTAAATAAAAATTATTTAATTAAATAATTAATCTAGTATAATAATATAAATAATGTGTTATTTATATTATTAATTCATAAACATGACAAAATAACAAATCCCAAATGGGATTTGGGCTTGGGCTTTGTGTAATGGGATTCCAAAGCCCATAACATGAGAAAATATCATAAGCCTACCTAAATAGGCCATTTAAGAACATTATCTGCTTGTTTAAACTTATTTAGAGGCTCATTAATTCACCTCCCAAGATAGTTTAGGACTTAATCCACTTTTATAGGCTATTTAATGCTCCAAATAACCATAGAATTCTATTTATTACACCTCCTTAGGTGTGTTGAGGGATTAACTTCCCTAGAGCCTATTGAATTCCCTCCATGCTATGAATAGAAAAGAAGAGGGGTGAAATCTCCATTCCATTATGTGAAAGAAAAAGTAGTGATTAGATTTCTCTAGATTTCCTCATTTGAGTGAGTTCTCTAGTTTTCCTCATACGAGGGTTTCTATATTGTTTCTCTCTTTCCCTTTTCAATCCTTGGACTTTTGAGCGACTTGCATCACTTGTATAGGAATAGGATTCCCCCAAGGCATTGATGATTAATGTTATTGGTGGATACTGAAGGAGGATTGAATTTGAAAATTCAATCTTGATCTACATTTTACAAACCTTTTTAAAATTTTATTGTTCTATTATTGTGTTTTAATTTACTCATGATGACCCTGGATGAGTTTTATTATTACTTTTATTGTGTTTTGAGTGTCAGTATCATCACTAAAACCCTACAGTGGTATCCAATCCACACTCGATTAATGAAAATATATAAATTAAATGTTAAAATATTATATAGTTTTATGATATATTCACATTATATAAAACTCATTTAAGGATCACATGAAACATTGATGGAATGTTTGATGTTGTGATCTTTATTCTTAAGGGTATTTTTTTGTAGCGGGTTTATGCTTTTGACCTATGTGAAATATCAAATGCCTGGTGTTTTAGTCCACCAGGACCTTTAATAATGCTAGATCATTATGTCTTATGTAGTATAATTACAACATTGAACATTTTATGGAATAAAAATGTAAATTATTTAAGTAATTAATATGCATAAGATTCATTAAGTAGGTATATAACACACACTATTGAATTATTATGAACATAATCATGAAAGGAGTAAAGACCCTATACCCAGTAGCCTAGATCCAGTGGTTACTTTATTACATTTTCATAAGATATAAGGAATCACATCCCGAAAGACTGAATAGTTTAGTAGTCCAGGTAAAATAGAAACACACTTGAATTTCACATACATTTGAAAACATAAAATACAATAATTTTTTTGAGATCATCTTTATTCCCTCTAGCACATCCCTACATATCAATCATAAAAAACTTCCTAAAATCCAAAGGAAAGGAAATATAAGAAACAACTAATGCTCAGTAAGGGTATGTATACAACCGAAGTTATAATGAACACATAAGATATAATCAATATGTAAAGGTAAATAACTGAAAAACATTCCATTTAACCAATAAATTTAATATTAAGAATAATATGGCATGAATAAATGATGACCAAATAACGCCATATAAATAATTTCCTGAGATTGAAACTTAACCATGGATATTATAACTAATTGAATAATCACAAGGAACATCAATAACTAATCTCATAATGAGGTAGTGAATAATGATGGAAATCATAACCATACTATCAAGGCCTCATGTTAAGACATATTACATAAATGGGCAAGGACTCGACAAAAAACTCAAGCTAGTTTGTCTCATGAGATCTACCGACACATCAATGGGCTATAGCGGGCCCCAACCATCACTTAATAAGTCCAATGCATTCCTAATATGAAATGGATGAAACATAATCAACATAAACATTAATTTTTTAAAAAACAACATATGAAATGTTAATACTTTCCCCAATCAATAAACATAATCATAAACCATTCATAGTAACATGGAGAATGGTATCAAAATAGTACATCCCAATCAACTGATCATAAACCAGCCACAAAAATAATAAGGATGGTATCATTAAAAAATATTCCCAATAGAGAATAAGGTAAAACAAGGGTTATTGTCATTAATGAATAAAAATACCATAAAAATTTCATTAAAAACATTCTTGAGGAAAACAACCTTTTCATTTTGAAAACCACCTTTTAAAACTAAAATTTCACCAAAAATTTTGAAAATATTTTTTTAAAAATAAAATTGGACACCTATAACATAATATTTAAAACATTGAGTGTTCGTGGTGTTGGGAAATTCCATTCATTCCATATAAGTTAAAAAAATATTCCTTTCACATTTTCGGTAAAATCTAAACGGGCCTTGTTTGGAAAACGACATGAAGATTCCTTTCAAAATTTGTTTTAAAAAAGTAAAACATGGATAAAAATGTATTTAATAAATCATTTTGATAATGTTAAAAAATTTCTTGAAAATATTTTAAGAAAACATGGTTTTGGAAAAAAGGATTTTCAACCGAAGAGAGAAATAATGTTGAATTTTCATAAAAACATTTTCTCAATAATTTTAAGAACCAAAGAGAGGGAAAATGGTAATAATACTTGAAAATTTACCAAATAAACATCAGATAATAAAATTAATGAGTTTCATGAGTGATAGATAAAAATATTTTATCATCATAAATTTAATCATAAATAATCTCGATAAATGATGAGATTGTAAAATAAACCCTTACCACTATTGTAACTTTTGAATCGTAATCCCCATGAAAGAAATAACTTCAAATAAAAATTTAAATACCATTAAGATAAATTTATTCATTATATAACATATAAAATTATCATTATATACACCACATAAAATAACCAATTGGTGAATATGATATATGTCTCACAAGAGTAAAAGTAAGACAAGAAACCCTTACCTTAGATCCGATTTCCATCGTACATGTCCGTACCTCCCGTATAATAAATATAGGTTTAATATGCATCTAATATAGAATAATAATAATATATGTAATACCATATATTTTTTACTTATAATATTTTATGACATGTTTATTAAAAATTATTTATTAAAATCATTGTTTTGAGTGATAATTGCTTTGTTTTTCATGTATGTTTTTAGTTAAGTAATTTCGTTATTTTTATATTTATCAAGGTTAAATCATATATATAATTAAAACAATTATATAAATATAATATATATTCATTATATATGTATTTATAGTAATCTATAAAATATAAAGAGAGAAAATGGATTACATCATTCATGGAGACGGCAGACCGTACGTACGCATAAACGTTGTTTCCATTTTTCTTGACTAATGGAAATAAAAGAAAATAAATATTAAATCACCCTTATTTAATTATTATTATTTAATATATATCATTTATATTAATCAAATACATATTTATTACCATCCATGTAAAAATAAAATGAAAAATATTTCACATCACTACATGGAGGCGGTAGTCTACACTTACGCTGGAGCCATGTTATTGTTTTCCAACCAATTTGAAAGTAAGAAGTTAGATGTGATTTTTTTTCAATAAGTACTATTTTATCATAAATATAAAATATATTCATTAAATTTATCCTTACTATCTTCCATGTAAAGCTTAATAGAAAAAGGAATCACATCACTTTGTGAGGCGGTAGTCCGCTGTACACACATGTGATGTTATCGTATCCCCTCACGGAATGGTAAGTAAGGAGGTATACATGACATCATAGTTAAATAATTATAATAATTTCATAAATATAATATAAATATTTTAAATAATTATATCCATTCTTGAAATGTGGTGATGGAAAACGAATTACATCAGTTCGAAAGGCGATACTCCTATGTACACACGATTAACAGTTTTGTTTCCCATTTGATGGAAGTGCAGATGGATTTGGGTTATGAAATTAACAAAATAGAATATAATTATATAGGTGATAATGTTATTATTATATTATTATATTTTAAGTTTATTTAAATAAGGTGGAATAAGAAATAAAACAAATACACAAGTTTAAGAATTTTACCTCTTCTTCGGAGAGTCTCTTTAGGTTTATACCTAAAGCCTTCTTAGGAGGAATTCATAATAAAAATAAGGTCTCTAGGATGTGGAGAGGGAATTAAGGAAGTTATTTTGTTAGGTATTTAATGAACCAATGGGTTTTTGAAGTGTGAAGAGGAGAGGAGAGGGGGTAGCCTTTTATAAGTGGGGGAGAGGAAACACATGGATTTTTTGAAAAGATAAAGTGATACCCATGATTTTATTATGACACATGCCTCCAAAGTGGGACATTACCAAAAATTAAAGGTGATAAGGTAAAAATATGACCATATAATGGATTTTGGAGAAATTTTAGATCATTTTTAACTCTTTTCTTCTTAGTTTAACCCCTGGTAAACCTGTTTTAACCTTAACTGTAGTAATTAATTTTTTATTGGTTTTACAATTCATTATGGTCAAAAATTAAGTTGAATTATTAGATAATATAAATTATCCTGATTAAAAATATGGAATCCATTTTTCTAAATTAATTTCACAAAATTGTCACAATTCAATTTAAAACTAAACCTGCAAACGTGTTGAAAAAATTGTTTTTTCAAAGAAAAACTTTCAGAAGTTTAAAAAGTTTTTATATTAGAATTAAATATGAAATTGATTACATTGAAAAAAATTAGTTAAATTTTAATATATTTTATCTAATTTTAATTTTAAACTAATTTACAATATAATTTAACTTTTTAAATAATTTAAACAAAAAGACAGTTTTCAATAAAAATCAGTATTTTTCACTATTCGTCAAAAAAATTAATCATTTCAAATAATTATCAAAAATTTAACCAAAGATAATTTTGACATGTGTATTTAAAAACCGATGTTTATTTTTTCAAATAAAATTTCAAAATTTGTTAAAAAATAATTTTAAATTATTTGCATAAAGTGCGACTAAACCAACTTTTAGAAAAATACAAATTTTGAGAAAATAATTATTTTTATTTCAAATGGTTCTTATTTTATTTATGATAAATAGATAACCATTTAATTTATTTATAAATGTGTAAACCATATAATTTTTCTAATTTATTTATTCCTATTCATACCCTCAAACTTAATAGTTAGGTTATAACAGTCTTGTTTAAATAATAATATTAATAGTGTATCACAGTTTGTTAAAACCCAGTGTTGTGTGTTATGAAATCTATAGAAGAAATTTAATTTATTAAAAAATATATTTTAATGTCTCAGGGTGAAACATTCTACCCCACTTAAATAAATTTCATCCTAAAAATTTAATATTGATATCGGTAATCAAGGGTTTGACATTTGAAAATAACTTTGTCGGCAACCCACATCATATAAAGGGTTAATAAAACATACTCTTATTAAAATAGAAAGGGAAGTAAAAAGGTCATCTAGACTAACACATAAATAGGTTTCCAAGTAGGAGAATATTGGTAGGAAGTGAAGACATAGACATAAAATAAAAGCGTAAATAATTACATAGTGATAATGATCATTGATCACAAGAAAGTGAATAATCAATGTAAATACAAGTACATAAATACAATAAATATGTGATGATTTAAAAGACTATTTGATTCATTAGATATTAAGGTAATAGGATAACATTTTTTTTCAAGATACCTTTTCCTAGTTTTGAGGGATCCATTTACAATTATGATAGAGAACCCCAGAAAATGTGTTGGGACCAACTTGGCTGGAAGTTTTTTTTGGAAGCTAAAAGAAGTTTGTGCTGAAAGTTTTGTCTTTTATTGTTAAATAAAATAAATCAATTCACTTTGAAATTTGTTTGTGATCGGACTCACCATTGTAATCATAAGATTAGACGTAAAATGCTTAAGAAAGTTCATCGAGTTGAGAAGAAGTTTTCTGGGTGACAAGGTTCATAGAACTCAACTTGGGTCTAAAATGAAAGGTTCAATCATAATGAGAAGCTTTATCAGAGTCTGCATGTCTCCAGTGAAAGTTTGATGATGCTTTTCTGATCATGTAATTCTCATAAATCATAAGTTGTCTAGGAAAACTTATGACGCAAGCCTTATGATGGAAATGGGGAGAACAAGTGGTGCCAATCGGATTGAGGATCATTTAGAAAGAAAGAAGTCATTGGAAGGATGAGAAGTTGCAATAATTTCCAATGTAAGTCAGACTATGATATTCCAATCTTAAACGTTCTCATATCCATGAGGAATTCATGATACAAGAAGAAGTTTATGGAAGAATGAAGTTACTATAGTTGAAACTTTTCAGTCTCAGTTCATCAGTGTGATATCACTAGATATAGAATTGTTAAAAGGCTATGATGTTTTTTTGGAACATGAGAAGATGAAGATACTGGTTTTCAATCAGACCAATAAGCCACAAGATACAAATTTTTGGATAAAGATGTTTGTTAGGAAAGAATTTGTCATTGAAACTGGTCTATTGTACGTGGTGTGTCACCAATCATCAGAGTAATCCTGAAACCAATCATCATATGAAATGATTCTTTCAAAAATGAATTGGATGTAGAATTATTTTTGTTGGGAGTTTTTGGGACCATTGAAAAAAATTGGAGTTTGTTGGGACCAATGCACGTAAGGGAGTCAGAGACCAATTGATAGATGGAGATCAATAATGTAGTCAACCATTTCCATTAGAATGAAATGCTTTTGTTTTTCATTTTATTTAAGAGAAATGTAATTTTTGATTTGTTTCCTTAACAAGTGGATCAAGAGACAAAGAATAAATATTGTTTGTTTCCATCAAATGGTTCAAGATTCATCAGAAAATATGTGGTGCTAACTATTAGGCTATAAGTGACATTGATCCATCAGAGTAAGATAGGGAATGATTCATCATACATATAATAAAATCGACAAAAATCATTGGATACTAGACTTCATCAGACATAGGATCATCGGTCTAAGAAAAATAAGAAAAGTAGAATTTTTTGAAGCAGTTACAAAAGTGTTTTTCAAAGAGGTTTTGAAGCTTCTGTTGAAGTACTATCAATAAGTGATGATATCTTTAGAAGTTGTGATCATGTTTATGAAAAAACAAAGGAAAATTAATTCTAAAAAAGTATATACAATGTTTATGAATTAATGGTTTCAATGTTTATATTTATCGATTATAATGGATCAATGTAATGAAAAATATTCTATTGTATATATGTATTCATTATAATGAAGAAATTAGAATGACAATCAGAATCATATTAAAGAATGGTTAGAAAGTTTGAAGCAATATGAAGTTATGATAATATTCAAGAAGGTTCTAAAAAAAATCAAGAAGGGTTGAGAAGCACTGAAGAAGTCAAAGATTGGGCTGAAATGTAAGGGAAATTGATGTTTTGGTAAATTTGGTTAAGAGGGAAAACTTTTCAGATTCCCAGCTAAACCATTTTGGCACACCTATAAATTTTGGGAAGTATGTTATAATTTTTAACACTTTTACTGTTCATGGATGAAGAGAGAAGGTGGAGTGATGAAAGTTTGTATAGAGAAGGATTTTTCAAATTGAGCATTCATGAGGATGTTTTCTGGACATAATAATAATAATAAGGAAGATCATATTTAGTGGGTTATCAGATCAGACTGGGTCATTAGACTAATAAACTGGACTAAGACTTCTAGATTGAGGTAGAAGCAGTTCATAATTGTTTTAGTGGTATTCTGGCAGACTTATATTTCTAGACTGAGCAATCAAACTGGTGAATTTGACCGAGTTATTGGACTGGATATCATTAAAAAGTTCATAGAAGTTATTACCTGCTGCTGGGTAGGAAAGTGAATAATTGTTTTGAAGTTTATATTTGTAAAAGTTGATAAGAAAACATAGTAAATTATTTTGAAGCATTTGGTGAAAGTTTCTTAACTTATTACATAAACTTGTATTACATCATTTCGTGCTACTTAAAGCACATTCACTATTGTATTGAACATAGCGCTACACAAGTTTAAGAGTATATCTTACTTGTTTTATCCACACAAAAGGACTTTATTCTAGTATACTGTTTGGTATTGGTTTGTTTCCAAACCATTCCAAGGATATAGCTACTCTTGTTGAGTAGTGAACCTTGTAAATTCTTAAGTTCCTATGGAAGTGTGATTGTTTTGTTTTCATAAAAGTGATAAATCTTTAACAGGAGATGAAGGTTGTTTTAAAAGAAAGTAAACTCAAAAGAAAAATATATCACTAATTCAACCCTACCTCTTTTAGTGATTCATTGATCCTAGTTGGGAAATATCAATTGGTATCAGATCCAAGGTTCCCTTTGATTACTCTTTGCTTAATTTTTTGAAGAGAAGTTTTGATGGAGAATCTGAATTGTGTGAATAGTAAGGGGATTCTAGTCTTTGATGGTAAGAACTATCATATCTAGAAATATATAATGCTACCTTATATTATGTATCTTGGGTATGATGTTCTTGAAGCTGCAATAGATGTATTTCCTCATATTGATGAAAAAGTTCCTCTTATATATATTGATAATAAGAATCTTGAGAATGACGAAAGTTCTAATATTGTTTTACTCTCATCACTTTCTGAAAGTGAATTTCTATTAGTTAATGGTGTTTCCACTACCAAAGATATCTAAAATAAGCTGAAAAAAATTTATGAAGGCAACACAAAAGTGAAGAAGACAAAGTTACAAATCTAGAGGATGAAGTATGAAGATATAAAAATGAGAGAGTATGAATCTATCGGTGGATTCTTTACTAGGGTAAATGAAATTTTCATCACTATTAGATGTCTTGGTGAAAATTTGGATGTTTCTACTATTGTTGAAAATATCTTGAGAATTCTTCCTGACAGGTTTTATACCAAAATTTCCTCATTTTAAGATAGAGATCCTAAAACATTATATCTGGATATTCTTTATAGTGCTCTCATTACTTATGAAATGAGAAGGTAGAAATTTATGAAATAAAAAACAAAATTTTATTGAGAAATGTATTTCAAGGATTCCAATAAAGAAAATATTAATAAGATTCTATACGAAGAATAAATTGGTGATTATAATTCCAAAAATTAGGTATGTAAAAATCTTGATGAATTTTTATCCTTATTTTGTAAAAATTTGAAAAGAGGTAAAGATAAATATAAGGAGAAACTTCCCTTAAAATGTTTTTGAATGTGGATCCATTAGTCACTTTGTGGCTATTTTTTCTCAAAGAAAGAAATAATAGGATAGTGATGAAGATGAAAGAAGGATGAGAATATTATAAAAGAAACAGGGTGATAAGGATAAATCTTATTCCAAAGGGAAAGATAAAAATTTCTCCAAATCCAAAAGGAGAAGTTTTTTATCTAAAGATAATAAATAATAAGACAATGTAGTTGAATCCAAAAAGTATACTGATAATATTGGAGAGAATACTTTCATTACAATAGTTAACAATGAAGAGTTAGGAAGCATTAGTTCTCAAGAAGAATAAAATCGATTATAATTTCATCTAAAAGAAGAATTTAAATAATTTCATTTAAATATTGGGATTCTTGAAAAAGAAATTAGGATGTTGAAAAATAAAAATTATTCGAAAAAAAATCAAAAATGTTTTCTTAATGAGAAATTTAAGTTGTTGGAAGAGATTGATGAGTTGAATAAATCTATTTAGAAATAAATTAATCATAATGATCATTTGGAAGTAAAGTTAAAGGGATAATAAGTAGAGTTATAACTTTTCCAAAAAAAACTTTCTAAAGTTGAATAAAGGGTTAAGAGTTTCAATTTTTTTTTTTTGAAGTTGGCGAGAGTTCTGGAAAGGGTGAACCTGAGAATGATCAAAATTTACCTTCAAAGGTTGATAAGAAATATGTAATTGTTTATAAGAAAAGGAAAGCTAGGAAAGTTATGTATATGGCCAAAAACAAAAGTGAGGAGAAGTCATACGTTTCTAAAAATTTAGATTCTAGAAAAGTTACTACTACTTCTGGTTCCGATAAATCTGAAAAGAAAACTGTGCTGAAGAAGAAGGTTCCAATTGATAATAGAAAGGTTGGTGGTCAACAAAGTTCTGATAAGAAATATAATAAGGTTGCTGAGAAACATGTACACAATTCCTATTAGTATGGAAGTTACAGAGGTAAATATTCTTTTTATGTATACTACTGATATTATGGTGGATTTTTCCATATAGAAAATATGTATTGGTTTAATAAATAACATTAAAACTATAGCAAAAATTACAGAAGTAAAAGTTGGAGGAGAAGTCAATTCTCTCAAAGTAAGAATTCTAATAAGGAAGTTTTGAAGAAATCTGAGAAGGTTGGTTTGAAAGTTGAAAATAGATTCCAACCTCTGGAAACTATTTTTGAAAGATGTGAACAACCTAGGCATCTTTAAAAAGTATTTTTTGTTTTGTTACTAGTACAAAAAATGTTTTTTTAACAATTCTCAAAATACGGATGTGAAGAAAGATAAAGGGAAAGAAAAAGCTATTGTTGTTGAAGCTACTATCAAAGATTAAAAATGATAACAACCTTGGATCATGGATAGTGGGTGTTCTTCTTATATGATAGGTGACTTAAATTTTTTGAAGAATGTAAAAGACTTAAAAGAAGGAACAATGATATTTGGAAATGATGAATCTCTTAGAATCAAAGGTGTTGGGTTATCCATCATTGGTGAAGAAAAGTTTAAATCCAAGAAGGATTTGTTTGTTGATGGGATGAAACACAACCTGATAAGTGTTTCACAAATTTTTGATAAAGGAAAAAAAGTTATTTTCAGAAAATATCAGTTTGTTTTGAAAATAGAGGAATATGGAAAGATAGTTACAAGAGGATAATGTACAAAATAAAACTTGTTCCAAGTTGGTGAGGTTCAAAACTCTTTTTACCTAAGTATTATCAAAGAAAATCAGTTGCGACATAAAAGGATGCGACACATGTGTCATAGAAACATGAAAAAGTTATCATAGTGATACAATGTCTATTTAATTATTGATATGTCAAGAAGAAGATATTGGTGTTGCACAATTTGTCATAAAGGAATGATTAAAAACTCTGTGCATAAAAAAGTTTACATTTGTTCAAAATGGCCCTTGAAACTTATTCATTATGATATATGTAGGCCAATGAGAGAACAATAAAATCATGGAGATAATTACTTCATTACTTTCATTAGCGAATTTACTAACATTAATCGTGTCATTCATATGAAACATAATTCATATGCTCTGAAAATGTTTAAAAGTTTCAGGAGGAAATCTGATTAGGAATGCAAGTATTCAGTAAAGAAGTTGAGAAGAAAAAATGGCGGTGAATAAAAAATGAATAGTTTTAAAGTTATATTGAGAATAATGGAATTTGTTAACAAAATAGTGATTCTAAAAGGAAAAATAGAAGTTAGGTTGAGATAGGTAAAACTATGTTACTTGAACATGGTCTCTCTAATTACTTTTGGAGGCAAGACATGAGCACCCTATTTATATTCAAAAGCAATGTTTCTATAATCCAAGTTCAGATATTACTCCATATGAAATGTTTTATGAAAAAACTCCAAGTTTGAAACACTTAATATTTTTCGAGACTCCATGCATCATAAAGAAGAAAGTTGGAAATCTTGGAAAGTTTGAGAAGATAGGTGAAGATGGAATTTTTCTTATCTATGCTCCAGAAGGAAGAAGATATAGATGCATCAACAAAGATTCAGGAACATTACTTGACTCTTTTGATGTTAAAGTGTTTGAAAAAGATAAGAAAGATGTTAAAAAAAATTGATCAGATAAGGAATAAGAACAAGATGGAAGATTTTTCGTTAATAATTCTGATAAAGATGCAAACAATTGTAATCCCACTCAAGAAGAAGAATGAGACTCAATTGTTTCTAGTAATGAGAAGGAATCTCAAAAATCTCATCCTAGGATGAGGAAACAAGTGGAAGCTCAAAACATTATCTGTGGTCAACATCAAAAGGTTCAAATAAGAAGAAAATAAAAAGTTATTACACATACTTCTTTGTATTCAAAAGTTGATCTGAAATATGTGAATGAAGCTTTTGAGAATCTAGAATGGGTTCATAATATGAATGAAGATCTAGATTAGATAGAAAATAATGATACTTGGGAACTCATACCTAAACCAAATGATAAAAATGTTATTGGTACAAATTGGTTTTTTTTGGAACAAGCTGAATGAAGATGATGAAGTGAAATGAAACAAAGAAATATTAGTGTTCAAAGGTTACTCACAGATAAATGGAATTTACTTCCATGAGATTTTTTCTCCAGTAAAAAGGTTAGAAACAATCATAATATTTCTTTATGTTGCTGCATAATGAAGTTAAAAAATATTTCATATGGATGTAAAGTTAGCCTTTCTGAATGGTTATCTTGATGAGGAAGTTTATATAGATTAAAAAAGTGGATTTATTATTGGGAAGAATGAAAGTTATGTGTACAGGTTAAAGAAATCCTTGTATGGGCTAAATCAAGCACTGAGGTCATGGTATTCCAAATTGGATACCTTCTTAAGAAAGATTAGTTTTAATAAAGGGTTAATAGTAATTTGTACATCAAATAAAGTAAGGAATTTTCCATCATTGTTATTTTTTATATTGATGAAATTATCTTTGGTGGGAACGATGAAAGAACTTGTGAAATATTTTCTTAAGAGTTGAAAAAGTTATTTGAGATGTCTATTCTGGGTGAAATGAAATACTTTCTTGGGTTAAAAATATCACAAAAGAAGAAACACATATTTCTTTTCCAAGAAAAATATGCTAAGGAACTTCTAAAGAATTTTGACATCGAAAATTCAAAACCAGTTTCCACAATGATTTTAGTTGGAACCAAATTGACTAAAGATGGAGAAGCTAAAGAAGTTGACTATTAAGTTCTTTGAAAGCTGATTGGAAGTTTTTGTATTTGATTTATAGAAGACCTGACATTGTTTATGATATTACCTTATGTGAAATATTTCAGAGTGCTCCAAAATAATCACATCTATTGGCTAGAAAAAGGATTCTCAGATATATCGAAGGCATAAAAAATTTCAGAATCATGTATGATAACTCAGAAAGTATTTATCTATTTGGTCATTTAAATATAGATTGGGAAGGAAATGTTGATGATAGAAGATCCACATACAGTGGATTTTTCTTTTAGGAAAAAATTTATGTTAATTGGCATACAATGAAATGAAATTTAGTAACTCTTAGCATGGATGAAGATGAGTATGTTTATTACACTCAATATTCTACCCAAATCATGTGGATGAAGATTCAGTTGGACGACTTACTTATTAAAGTAAAGTTACCCTTTCTCTTAGGATGTGAAAATAAAGGTGCCATAAATATTACAAGGAACCCGGTACAATATTCTGATTTAAAACATATTGACATCAAATACCACTTCATCAAAGAGCATGTGGAGAAGAATGAATTAAATCTAGAGTATGTTCCAATATCAAAACAATTTGTTGAAATTTTTACTAAACCTTTATTGAAGGAAGCATTTTTTCAAAATGAGGTTGAACATGGGCCTCTAACCTCTTTCTCATCAAGTTTGAGGTATGTGTTTTTGTCCTCTATATCATCTAGTATTTTATATGTTGTCAAGGGAGAGAATTTTTTCACAAATCTATCCATTATTATGTGCCAAACCTTTTAATGAATCATGTATGTGGGGGGGGGGGGGTGGTTGTGGGTAAGATGTGAACTCAGCATGTAAATGTGTGAACTATTCTAACAGTTTTTTTGGAGTGGTTGTAAGAAAATTTTGTGTATAAGAAATTTGAAGAAGTGAAGAAAGATGTGAAGAAAATATAAAGATGTTTCATGAGTCACTACTTTTGGATAACATGATTTTGATGTCAATGATTATTGTTTCCTATAATGAGTTATCTCACATAGGATTAAAATTGTTGATAAGTAATCCATTGGTTGATATTACAGAGTTTAGTGATTTATGAACCTTGGTTTAAAATGAAATCCAAAGGGGGAGATTATTGGGACCAAGTTGGCTAAAAGTTTGTTTTTTGAATCAAAAAGAAGTTTATGATGAAAGTTTTGTCTTCTTTTGTCAAAGAAAATAAATCAATTCACTTTATAATTTTTTTATTATTGGACTATCCATTGTAATCATAAGATCAAATGTAAAATTCTTAAGAAAGTCCATTGGGTTGATAAGAAGTTTTCTGGGTGACGAGGTTCATCAGAATCAACTTGGGTCTGAAATGAAAGGTTCGATTTTAATGAGAAGATATATCAGAGTTTGCATGGCTCCAGTGAATATATGAAAATGCTTTTATGATCTTGGAATTATCATAAATCATAAGTTGTCTGGGAAAACTTATGATGAAATCCTTATAAAGTAAAGGGGGAGAAAAAGTGCTACCAATTGTATTTAGGCTCAGTTGGAAAGAAAAAATTCACTAGAAGGATGAGAAGTTTCAATACTTCCTAATGTAAGTCATACAATGCAATTCTAATCTTAAATGTTCTCAAATTCACGAGGAAGTCATAATACATTTATAAGTTTGTGGAAGAATGAAGTTACTGAAGTTGAAGAATTTTTGATCTCAGTTCATCGATGTGAGATCACCAGACATAGAATTATTAAAGGTTGTGAAGTTTTTTTTGGAATGTGAGAAGATTAAGATTATGGTTTTTAGTTAGAATAATAATCCACCAGATGAAAATATTCAATGAATGATGTTGGTTAGGAAAGAAGTTGCTGCTGAAACCGATCCATTAGACACGGTGTGCCACTGACCATCAAAGTAATCTTGACACCGATCATTAAACACAATGATGATTTCAAAACATAATCAGAGACAAAATTATTTTTATTGGGAGTTATTGGGACCATTGAAAAAAATTGGAGTTTGTTGGGACTGGTATGGGTAATGAATTTAGAGACCAATCAATAGATGGAGATCAATAATGTAGTCAACCATTTCCATCAGGATGAAATGATTTTGTTTTTCATTTGAGTTAAGATAAAATAAAGATATGATTTGTTTTCTTAACAAGTGGGTCAAGATACAAATAAGAACTATCATTTATTTTCATAAAATGGGTCACGAGTCGTCAGACAGTATGTGGTGCCGACTATCAGACTGGAAGTGACACCGATCTATCAAATTAAGATAGGGATAAATTCATTAGATGCAGAATGACACCGATAACATTCATCAGAAGCTGAAATTTATCAGATAAAGGATCATCAATCTGAGAAAAATAAGAAAAGGAGAATTTTTTTAAGTATGTGAAAAAGTGTCTGTAAAAGAGGTTTTAAAGATTTTGTTGAAGTGCTGTCAAGAAGTTTCTATATCTTTAGAAGTTGAGACTATGTTTATGGAAATACAAAGTAAAATGAAGTGTAATGAAGTAGATAAATTATTTATAGATGGATGGTTTCAATGTTTACATTTATCAGTTGGTATGAATAAATGTAATGAAGTATTTTCTATTGTACACATGTCTTCATCATAATGAATAAATTAGAATGACAATCGAAATTGGATTGAAGAATGATTATAAATTCTGAATCGAACTAAAGTTATGAGAAGATTTGAGAAGGTTCAAGAAGAATAAAGAAGAGTTAAGAAGCACTAAAGAAGTCAAATATTGGGCCTAAATGTAAGGGAAATTGAATTTTTGGTAAATTTGGTTAAGTGGGAAAACTTTTTAGATTACTGCCTAAACCATTTTTGGTGCACCTATAAATAGTAAAAAGCATATTGTACTTTATAAAAATTTTATAGTTCATAGGTGAAGAGATAAGTTAGAGTGATGAAAGTTTGTAGAGAGAAGGAGTTTACAGATTAAGAATTCATGAGGAAGTTTTCTGGATAGAAGAAGAAGAATAAAGAAGATCATATTCAGTGGGTTATTAGACTAGACTGGGCCATCATACTATACTGGGTCATCATACTGGGAAACCAGACTGAGAGTTATGGACCAAGGAATAAATATTTCAGAATTGATTCAGTGTTATTTTGGAAGACTTATATTTCCAGACTGAGCAATTAGACTAGAGAATCGGACTAGGTTATCATATTGAGTATCATTAAAAAGTCTAAATAAGTTCTTACCTACTATTGGGCAGGAAAGTGAATAATTGTTTTGAAGTGTATATTTATGAAATTTGACAAGGAAAGATAGTAACTTTTTTTTGAATAATTTGGTGAAACTTTATTAACTTTTTATACAAACTTGTATTACATAATTTGATGCTACTTGAAGAACGTGAACTGTTGTATTGAACATAGTGTTTCACAAGTGTAAGGGTATACCCTACTTGTTATATCCACACAAACGGATTGTTTTTTAGTGGATTGTGTGGTATTTAATTTTTTTCAAACCATAACAAGGACGTAACTACTCTTATTAATTAGAGAACCTTGTAAATTCTTGTTTTCCTATGGATGTATGATTGTTTTGTTTTTATAAAAGTGATAAATCTTTATCATGAGGTGAAGGTTTTTTAAAATTAATGAAACTTAAAAAATAAAAATATATTACTGATTCACCCTCTTCCCCTCTCAGTGATTAATTGATCCTAGCTAGGAAATATCAAAATTTACTTACAATTTCATCCTATGGTTGTTCTTTGATAAATTTCAACATTATTTATTAGTCCAAGAAATGAATATCCAATATTATTTTTTATTACTGAAGCTCTAAAATTAAGTTTTAACAGATCATAAGATCCATAAAATATTAACAAGTTATTCCTCCTATATTTTCCAAAAAAAAAATGGTTAGAATGAGTTATACAATAATAAATTAATCTCTAATACCTTATTAGTAACTCCCAAATTTAAACTTATTCCATTTCATAAATATTTAACCTTAAGACTTTTCTAAAATAGGTTTAGTCAAATTCAAGGTCTAAAAAATATAGAAAGAAGGTCACTAAATCACATTAACATTAGATTACCTAAACAATATAAAGTATATCTTAATTCCACATACCAAATATGAAAATACCTTGATCAAATTAAAACTTAAATGAAAACATGAATGATTACAAAAATTAATTATCTTTTTATTCCTTAAACAAAGTATCAGATTATCAAATATATTTCATAAATCCAAAATGCAGTAAACATAAATCATGAAACCACTAACCAATTTTTAGGTCACTAATAATATCCCATAAAAATATATTCATCATTATTATATCAACATCAGATGCATATTAAGGTTTATATTCCCTCAATCATGTGTTTTAAAAAATGATCAACTTTTCATAGAATCATTTTTCCTGGTTATCAGTACTATTCATCACATGCTTTTAAATCCTTAAATAAAAAGTACTACAATACAATCCTTATACATTTAATTATTTTTATAACTAGAATATCATTGATAAAATACTAAAAAAACATAATTCTCAAATCCAAATACACATGAAATTTAATCATTCCACTTCATTTGTAGTAATAACATAATCTTAACCTTGATCTCTTAGATTCTTCTGAGTTATATTCCCTTGAAACTTGGGGAATTTTTTTACGTAGTTCCCCATATCTCTATAGTTGATTCATTTCAAATTATAAGATTATTTATTTCCCTTTCAATCATGAGAATGGTTTACTTTCTCTCCGAACTTTTAGAAAAATCTCATTCCCTTAAAGAAAGTACTAGGGTGTTTTTTTCCACAATTATCACATGTGGGAAAATTCTTATTTATCTTCTTTTCCTTATTTTTATTTTAATTATCATCCTCTTCTTCAATTTATTCCCTTATAATATATAAGACTTTAAAAATTATTTCCCTATATTGATAGCACATGATACTATGTCCTCATATAATGGTAAGGTTTGGGAGACTAGTGGCCTTTGAAGGATTGGCTTAAGACCATCAAAGAAATGGTATATATTTCTCTTTGGATTATATATGTAGTCTGTAGCATGCCTTAATAACCTTGTAAAGTTGGAATACTAATTAGTAACATTTTCATTATCCTTTTTCCTAAGAATCAAGAATAGTGTCTCCATATCCAGTCATTTCTCACGAGGGAAATATTTTTCCAAGAAAAGTACCTTAAATTTAGCGTCCCATGTTTTTTGGACTGGATTGAATTCCAAGAGAATTTGAGTTTTTTATCGATTGGTGGATGGTCCATTTAGTAAACCGAGATTAATAATGGAATTATGGGAGTTGGAATAATTTAATGTGTTGTTTTTAGATGTGGTTTAAGGTTTGAGGAGTCCCTCAGGCATTCCATTGAGTTTTGGAAGTGCTGGCCCCTGAAAACCTCAAATTTTGAGGGATATGTCAGAGGCATTTTTTTTCTGAAACCGTGAAGCCCCCAGGGAAAACCATGCGGCCTGATCCAGAGGATCAGGAAGTTCCATATGGTTTGTTCAAACTATGCGGGAGGATTCACATGACCATGTGACCAACTTTAGGTTTTTGATAGTGGATTTTTGTATGGTTAGGAAAACCGTGTACCTTAACCATGTGGGGTTCTCCTTGGGTAGTGCCTTAGCGCATAGTTGGCACATAGTTTTTACAACTATGAGGTAAAACCATGAAACCTATTCTATTTGGGTGAAAATATGATTTCTACCTTAATGAAAAATTAAAACCTATCCTCCTACTCCTATTTTCTTTCCATCCGTGTGTAACACCCCTCTCATTCTCAAACTCCTCTCTTCCCTATTCCTAGGTATGTATCTATTTCATCCGTTTGATGTCAGAATCAGCTACCATAGGTCTCATTGGATGCATAGAAATTAATCTCTTACTCCATACTCCCCCCTTTCTAAGTTTTTATTCCTATCTATTGCACTATTTTGGTGTGAGATCATTCACCCTATTTTTAGGGTGATCGTCCATTTATTTGATTTCTCTCAAACCAGACCAAATCAGACCTCGATATTGGATGAGTGGGTCATCCTAAGCATGAGGTAGGTGGTCTATAGATTTTACCTTTAGTTTTGTCTCTCTTATCAAATGATACCATGTGTCGCACACCGAGCTTATCTGGTGTTACTCCAAATTTAAGTTTATTTTAATTAGAGTACCTTAGACCGCCTTATATTATGTTTGAACCCCCCTTGGTATGATTTAAGGTTATGAAATCAACCTGAACCACCCATTTAGGGTGGGTACTTATAGCTTCCCCTTCTAATTATTTTCTTCCATTGTTTTATCCACCCCTTTGGGTGCACTTCCATTCATATAATAAACTTTGATTCTTGCTTGTCAAAGACCACTATTATAGTGGGTTACTTTATGCCTTGTGATGAATCTTATTTTTCCAAACTAAATGAAATATTTTTTTTGATAATGATGTCATGTTTTATAATAAAACCCATATGTCTAGGTGCACTATCTTCTAAATCAAAATGGTATTTTTTGGTTCATTGATTTGGATTTGTGATATATTTAGGATATGTAAATTATTGTTTTGTAATTTAAATGGTTATTGGGCTTGTACCTATCTTTTTTATGCTTGACTTGTGATAGGTATTTCTTATACATGTAGCCTCCCACTCTCACCTTAACTATGATAAGGAATAGATATATACTTGGACTCTTTAGTGATTAAAATTAAATGTAATGGATATATTTTTTATGCCTCAAGTGATACTTAGATTCCTTTTTATGAAATACCGAGGACAAGATCATGGGATGAATGAGGCTTCATACATTGGAGGTGATGCATGATATATCCTAGATGGGATCAATATGTGTGTTAATTACCTCTATATGAGTGATCCCAGGTCCTAGGTGAGCACCCATGGATGGGTTCAGTGGAAAGATGATTACACCTTGCCACTCCTCACATAGGAAGCTATGGTGGTAGGGGGTTTGGGGTTTGGGGCGGTGGTCATGGGGTTGAGTCCTCAGACCAGTTTTCTTTAATTTCTTGTGTTTTAAATAAAAAAGTTTTAAAAAAAGAATATTATACCATTCCATGAGTGAGACTCATATCCCCTTTGTGATATACTAGGGACGGGCTCAAAGAGGATGTGTTTACTTTACAATGAGAGTGATACTTGGAACTCCATTCATGGATTCCGTGGAATAACTCTTTAGAATTTGTAAAATTTTTATGCTCTTGATGTGATACATGGGTTCCTTTATAAGGTTCAACTTGTATGGGCACAAGATTATATTTAATAAAACACTATAGGTGCATAATTTAATTAAATGTAAGACTTTGGGTAATTAATTAAAAAGGGAACATCCTCTAGGAAAAATCACATGTATGGGTTCAGCAATTTCTATCTACTTAAGTTATAATGATTCATTACTACTTTATACCCAATTTTCATAGGTTACCATTGGATCATACATTTATGGCTCAGGACGAAGTAGATACAATCTTCCATGTGTCCGGAAGAAACCCAAGCTAACTTGGTTAATTATTTAATTTGCATTGTTTATTTACTTTTGATCTACATGAACACTTCTTATTTTATATGAACAGACTGGATTATTCTTTATCCACCATTGGTGGTGGATTACTAAGTATATTTCACACCCTTATTAGGCTTCCATTACACCGGGGTACCTGAGAAGATCCTTGTTTTCACAGGTCCTTGATGTTTTGGTTGTGCTGTGCATTGTACTTAGGAGTTAGGAGCACAAGACTGAGCTAGTACTCAGGATGCTTGAGGATACCACCCTCTAGGACTTTTTATGCTTTTATTTGTTCATGTATTATATCATACTACCTATGTATGTTTCCTATTTTATTAGGTAGCTTCACATGGACATGAATGCATGGTTATTTGTATATTGGAATTATCCATGTTTACTCATTTATTATATTTATCTTCCTATGGATTTTCATTTATTTATCACTTCTTCTGCTATATATTGTTTTCTTAACTAAAACACCATTGTTCTACTCTGAACATGAGGGTATAGTATCCCCACTATACCGACTTTAGACCCTCACTACTAGTTGGAAGCCTCTAGCATATGGGGAGGCACGCTTGAGGCCATATGGAGACTGGTCTAACTACCGATTTAGTGGTCAGTCAGGCCGAAAAGTTACAAAGTGGTATCAGATTTTTCCCTTGGCCTTACTATTTTGGCCTAGTAGATAGGAGACTAAAAATGTATTAGAGCTTGGTAAATAGCTGTTCCTAGGAGTGATCAACCCATGTATGGGGAAAAGTCTAGGTGGCCAGGGATGAGACTGTTGTTCATGCTGTTTGTTGTTATAGTTGATTTGATTTCACATTGAGTGATTGAAGTAATTTCCACCACTTACTAATATATGAGATTTATCATTTACCCTTGGAATGGTATTACAAGGAGGATGAATTAAATGAATCATTATAGTAACATAGATATTCACATGCTATGCATTTCCCATGACATGTAGATTTCATTTCTAGGTTGTTTGAAATTATTGATGTGCCTTTTGTGTCATTTTACTGCTTGTTATATGACATGCTAGTTTCTTTTGGTAACATGATTAGATTTTATGTACTTAGGTATTTCATTTCATGATTGTGTATAACCTGTTTAATTTTTTAATTAATATGCTTCCCTTGAGTGTTACACCATGCTTCTATGCTTGTTTAACATGGGATGAAACATGATGGTTTCAATTAATGGGAGTCAATTTTCAATTTTCAAGGTGTATGGGTGCTCTATAAATAAGAAAATTATGACCAATATAATAGAACCAATGTAGATGCACTTTATATACTTGAAGACTATTTTATAAATGTTAAATATATTTAATTTCTCATTTATTTATAAACAAATTGGTTGTGGTTAAATGGGATCCAATATGTCCAATTCCTAAATTGTATGGGTGCTTTATGAAGTGGAACAGGGTGATCCATATAATCAAACCATTATAGATGCATCATATATATTTAAAGGACTTATTATAAATATTGAATAGTTTACGTTTTATTTTTTTATCCTAGATAAAATGGTCATGGTTAGATGGGAGCCACCCGTAACTTGTAAAGTGTATGGGAATTTTATACATTGAGGGTGGTAACCCATAAAAATAAACCATCTGTTATGAGTCTTCTATCCATGAACTGTTGTAAATAAAACCATTGTTCAATTTTGACCTTAAATGTTTTGTCTACCTTATCAATTCTTATACCTCTATGAGTTGGGAATAATGACCCATATGGATAAAATTCTTAAATGCACAACTAGACCCAAATTAGGTTAGTTGGGGTATGTTGTTTAAGGAATGAACCACTAAGAGTGTTTTAAAAATATAATGTTTAAAATGTTTGGGTTGATTTTAGTAGAACCTAAAATGGATTGGCGGGACCCTTGTAGGTTTCCTTTTATCTTTGCATGACTTAGAACTTAAACCCTATGGGGGTGTTCTTATGCTATGCGTTGAGGGGATTTTAAGTGCCCTTAGCTTCTTATATGGTTTTTCATGTAAACTTAAGGTGGATTTCTTTTTGACTTGGGCCTCATGATTAATAGAATACTTTTAATCTTCATTGGTCTTTATTTTTTGTGAGGCCTTATAAATAAATTATTAGTGTGTTAAATGGGGTTTATGAAATAAAAATGTCCTAATTATAATGGGATGTCAATAAATAATAATGTTTAGAAGGAAGTTAACATAGCTTTCCTATTTTGACTTGTGAATTTTCAAAATAAAGTACCTTTTATAAGTTTTTTCCTACCTAGGTTCTTGTTGATAATTTTAACCATTAAAATTCTTAAATAATTAAATTTAAATTAAGTTAATGACTTTAAATGGAACCTTAAGTGGTGTTTTAGTTTCTACCCTCATGCAAGGGTGGATAAAGCGTTTTCTTGAGTGATGCCTTGAAATGTAAACATGAGTGTTTTCTGTAGTAATATTACCCTATATCTTAAACCCAAGTGATAAAACTTTAATCCTAGTGACCATTTGTAGGTGTGACCACATTTTGGGTCAATTATTTACATTTTGGTGAGGAGATATCCCATTGTAAGTGGTTCTCTCAGATATCCAAAGCCCTTGCTAAAGGCGTGTGAATATTTTCAGGTGTGTGGTACTATTTGGGTTCCATAGTATCATGTTGTACTCTTAGTTTCCAAAAAAACACCATTTTTTGATGGGTGGTCATGTGTTGTTGACCCTTATTATGAGCATGGAATCATGTAAACCTCAGTTTTAGTAGGTTAGACATGCCTAGGGAATGGTCGGTTGCTTAGAAGGTCTCATGACCCTCTCTTCCTCTTCAATTATGGAATAATTAGTATGTCATCATCTAGGTTAAGGTTCATATGGGAAAATATGACTATGGACTAAATCTCTCATACATACCACTTGATACCTAGATGCATAGGGTAGAGATCCTATGGACAATATCGAGGATGTGCTGTCTTGCTTATGAAACCTAGGGATGGTGTGTATAATTATATGTGGTACCCACCGTCTTGTTAAATGGTACATAAAACCATCTATGTTCTATGGTAATTGTCCAAGCCTTGAGCTATTACTCTTTGAATGCTAGCCATATCCAGATTAGAGTGACCTGGGTATTATCAAGGACCCAAACTGGTCAGTTGTTTTGGATTTTACACATAATGTTATAGCATATATAGACATAAATTAGGAGAAGAGTCACATGAACATATAATGTGAATATAATATAGAACTCTTGAGTGGTTGGTTATCTCAGTCTTTTCATTTTAACTCTTGATAAAGTGTATTGTCCACCTCTAGGACCCGCGATCAATGGTCAATGGAGTGTACACTGTGGGATGAGTATTATTCTTTAGTAAATATGATGATAAGGAAAATTATAATGTTAGGAGTATCATGTCAATTATGGTTAAACATTTCCTTCAAAGTAGAAGTATAAAAACCTAGAAGGACCATCTGGTAATGATCAGTATCACTTTTTAAGACCCTTGAGGCTGGTGAGCTGGGATCGTGTTAGTTCTTGTAAGGAAACACAATGATGAATGGTTTGCTATGTATGTTACCCTTTTAAACACCATTAGCCGTGGATGATATTTGGTGTCTATTACTAAATGATCATAGTATTAATCACCTTATAAGGTCATTGTGATTAGTTGATAGTGATATGTTAGTGGAAGTAGCTGAGATCTTTTAAGGAAGTTGACCTATAATGGTTCGATATTCCTTACCTTTTTATTTTGGAAAGGTTGGTTTGAAAACATACTGATCACTTCACCCAATTTATGGATAAAGTGTCTCAAATCCTTTTTTGAGATCCTTTAAATCCTCTTAGTGTACTCTTGACTTAAGAAGACCATGACCCTTATCTTGGTATCGTCTAGGTACATTGAGAGAGTGTTGGTCATATTCCATGGAAAAGTTTTAAAAACCATTATGCTTTTTGGGTGGTTTTGATTAGAGTTTACTCTAGAATCATGGTCGTACTTAGAATCATGGTTAGTCCTGGGTGATACTTGTGTTCCTGAGTAGTAATTCCTTGTACGGACTCACAGACACCGACTGTTTCTTTTGACCAGATTACCCAGCCAGATTTTTGCTTAGGGCTAGTTTTTGTTCTTATTATGTGGAAATTTGAATAGTACTTATGTCTCTATTATAATCACTGAATGTGGGTTCCCTTAGATGGGCTCCTTGGACTCCATTTGTTGAATTTGAGGTTACTTAAACCTCAGTCGGGCTTGGAAATGTTGTTTAAATAGTTTTCAACCTAAATGTGCTAGATCATGTTGTACCCATTTTTTCACTAGGAACAACAGTTTAAATGAGAATTTGGATTGAGACATCACCAAAATCTAGTTACAGGATTTAGTGAACATGGTCAGAGAAATATCAAGGTTCTTTCATCTAAAGGGAACTGGTCTTAGTTTTGGGGCACACTGACCATCTGAGTTGAGTGCTTCAAGGGTAGTCAATTGAATATGATTTGACTGATTATATATTTCTCACCCTTCATAGGCGGTTGGTAAGGAAATTCTCAATGTCACATCATCAGGTTGTGGCTAGGGATGTGGTTGTCGACTAAGGATTTTCATGAAAAATCATCCTGACTAGGCATCTAAGGTAAATTAGGATTTGACCGACCGTTTAATAAATAAATCATGCCACAAGCATTGTTCGAGCACTAAGGGTATGATTAAATCAGTAGTTCTATCAATGAGATGCCATGTTTTAAATTTGGATTTTAAATACTAAAACCTATGTGGAATCACCATAGGCTGAGTGGTTAAATAGATGATGCGGGGATTGTGTCTGTAGTTTGATGGGATTGGGTAAACTCTGTCTCAATGTTGCAGTCTGAAAAAAAAACAAGAGCTGTCTTGAGTTTGTACAACTCTTGTACCATATGTTAAGGTGACACTTAGAGGTGCGTTGAGCATTTAGAAATGAAACACAACTATTTGAATAAGACTTCACATCTCTTTTTTTCCCCAAGGATTATTTGGGATGATAAGTTATAAGGTGGGTATATTGAAACATATCATGTTTTTGGACAAGATGTAATTCTAGGGGAATATGAATTTTTTGATGTTTGTTGGATGTCCCATTTAGTAAACAAAGATTTATAACAGAATTCCAGGATTTGTAACAATTCAATGTATTGTTTTTGTATGCTGTTCAAGGCTTGAGGGGTCCCTCATGTGTTCCATCAAGTTTTGGGAGTGTTTAACCCCAAAAAAATCAAAATTTGGGGGATCTATCAGGGGATCATGGTTTGTCTGAAACCGTGTGACCCTAATGGAAAACCATGTGGCCTAATATAGAGGAGAAGAAAGTGCTGCATGGTTTGGTCAAACCACGTGGTAGGATACACATGACCATGCAACCGACAAAAGGTTTTTGATAGTGGTTTTTTTCATGGTTTGCGCATGATTAGGAAAACTGTGCGTCTTAACCATGAGGTGTTCTCCTTGGGCAATGCCTTTGTGCATGGTTGGCACACAGTTTGGAAAAACATGTGGCCAAATCAGGTACCCTATTCTATTTATGGGAAAATAAAATTTCTCCCTTAATGAAAAGTTAAATCCTATCTTCCTCCTCTTATTTTCTTCCTAGTTGCGTGCAACACCCCTCTCCCACTCAAGCTCCTCTCTTACCTCCTCCTAGGTATGGGGGTATCTCCTCTATTTGGTGTTGGAATCAACCTCCATTGGTCTCATTAGATGTGTAGGAGTAATATATTGATTCCTTTTACCTCCTTTTTAAATTTTTCCTCACACCTATTGTGCTATTTTTGTGAGAGCTCATTTACTCAATTTTTAGGGAGATCGTCTATTTATTTTATTTCTCTCAAACCAGACCAAATAAAGCCTTGATATTAGATTAGTGGGTCATACTAATCATGAGGAAGGTGATTTATAGTTTTTTTGTTTAGTTTTTTCACTCTTATTAAATGACACTATGTGCCACATGTCGATCTTATCTGGTGTTGCTCCAAATTAAAGTTTATTTTAATTAGAGTTTCTTAGACTGCCTTGTGTTGTGTTTGAACCCCCCTCAATATGGTTAAAGGTTATAACCTAAACTTGAACCACACCTTTAGGGTGGGTTCATATAGATGCTCCTTTTAATTGTTTTCTACCATTATTTTATCCACCCCATTGGGTGCACTTCCATTCATATAATAAAATTTGATTCTTGCTTGTCAAATACCACCGTTGTAGTGGGGTTCTTTATGACTTTTGATGAATCTGATTTTTTTTCAAACTAAATGAAATAAATTTTTTGGTAATGATTTCATGTTTTCTAATAAAACCCCTCTGTTGAGATGCATTGTATTCTAAACCAGAATTCTATGTTTTGGTTGATTGCTTTGGATTTGTGAAATGTTTAGGATATTGACCTTATTGTTTTGTAATTTAAATATTTATTGGGCTTTAACCTCTCTTTTTTATGCTTGAATTGTGATATAAATTTCTTATATATGTAGCCTCCCAATTTCACCTTAACTATGATAAGTCATGGATATATACTTGGCCTCTTTAGTGATTAAAATTAAATGTAATGGATGTATTATTTACCCTCTAGTGATACTCAGATTCATTTTTATGAACTATCAAGGATGGAATCATGGGATGAATGAGGCTTCATACACTGGGGGTGATACATACTATATATTGGATGAGATCATCATGCATGTTACATACCTTCATATGAGCGATCTCGATTCCCAGGGGATCACCCATGGTTGGGATTGGTGGCAAGATGGTTACACCATGCCATGAGTGAGACTTAGACCCCTTTGTGAGATACCAGGGACAGACTCATAGGGGATGTGTTTACTTTACACCGAGAGTGATACTTGAAACTCCATTCACAGATTCCATGGAAATACTCTTTCAAATTTGGAAAATTTTTATGCTCTTGATGTGATACTAGGGTTCCTTTATAAAGTTCACCTTGGAAATAATCATGATGCCATTTAATGAAACACTAGAGTTGATACTTTTAATTAAATACAAGATGTTAGGTAATTAATTAAAAGGGGAACATACACTAGGACAAATCACATGTCTATGTTCAGTCCTTTATATCTTCTTAAATAATAATGATCTGTTACTACTTTATACCCCATTGGATCATGTTACCATTGGATTAGACATTTCTGACATAGGATGAAGCAGGTACAGTCGACCAGGTGTCCTGAAAGAACATGAGATGACTTGGTTGATGATTTAATTTTCATTTTTTCTTTACTTTTGATCCACATAAACACTGCTTATTTTATATGCATGGACTAGATTATGATTTAGACACCGTTGGTGGTGGCATATCAAGTATATCTCACACTCTTCTCAAGATGCCACTGCACTAGGGTACCCAAGTAGATCCTCTTATTCACAGGTCCTTGATCTTTTGGTTTTGTTGTGAATTGTACCTGGGAGTTAGGAGCATGAGACTGAGCTAGTACTCAGGATTCTCGAGGAGACCACCCTATAAGACTTTTTATTATTTTATGTGTTCATGTTTTGTATCATATCTCCTACTATATGTTTTCTATTTTATTAGGCATCTTCATATGGACATGAATGCATGGTTAGTTCTATATTAGTGTTGGACACATTTACACATTTATTTTATTTATCTTTTTCTACCTTTTCATTTATTTATTAATGATTCCATTGTTTATTGTTTTCTTATCTAAAATACCACTGTGCTACTCTGAAAGTGAGGGTATATTCTCCCCACCATACCACCTCTAGACCCTCACTACTATCCCCACAAACTCTAGCATATGGGGATGTTCACTTGAATCCATGTGGTGACCATTCTGGCTACCGGTTTAGTGGCCAGTCAGGCTGAGATGTTACATTAAAATACTTTCATTCCATGCTCTCTATTTCTTCTTCATCCTTAGTGTTTTGAATCAATGACAACCATTGATCTGTATTTCCTAAGAGATGATAATATACCTTGATAATTTTTCCCTTCCATTATTTCCCAGAGTAAGAAATATCTTCTCCAAGGAAATTATCCATTGCTCAACAATGAATGGATTTGTAGTCCTATTGAATGATGGGGGTTTCTGATGCATGAATAAGTATAACATTATGACACCACTTGGTGGTTAAACATTATCAAAAACTATCCCAATAGGTCCTATTCCATGAATCCCCAAGCTTTTATACAATAGGCTAGGGGATAGAGACTAATGATGAGTAGACATATCACTAACATAGAGGCCTTAACCTAAGTACCTGTACACACACACACATACATATCCAAGGACATACACCGATTAAATGTAAAAAAACTGAACAACCATGCATGTATACATCTAAATCTCACAACCAGAGTATGACTGGAAGTAAAGAAAAGTAAACAGGTCCAAATACACGCCCACCACAAGATTATGAAAAACTAGTCCAACTTGAAAGAAAACCATGGAATACTGTCAAAATATCATAGGAACACACCTCAGTCTATTCGGTCTCACTAAGCACTGTGTGGTCCTAGTACCTTAAGGACCCTATCAAAAGGTCAATTGTCTATACAAGACACAACACATGTAGGAAAATACCATGAAAGGGTGAGTATAAAAATACCCAGTAGGACACCCTAAAACCAGAAAGTATACAATAAATGAATACAATAAGATCTACATATGTATATGTATAAAAAAATATAACAACAATATCCATATATACTCAAAAAATACACAAAATCTAAGGGTAAAGTCACAACTATAATACCATCCTAGGATTCCAGGTCGAAGGCTCCACAAAGCACTCGTCCAAGAGAACACACTCCATGAATCATATAGAACTAATGAAGCCCATTCGAGAGTTAGTTCTCATGGGGTATCACCATTAGAAGTATACACTGAAAGTACAAAGAGATACAATACATAGATTAGGATCACACCAAAGGCCATGGAGTATACCAACAACTCAATCTAGATTAACCCACTAAGTGGAGGATTAGT
The DNA here is from genome assembly GCA_963277665.1 of Viscum album. NCBI lineage: Eukaryota > Viridiplantae > Streptophyta > Magnoliopsida > Santalales > Viscaceae > Viscum > Viscum album. The sequence continues at coordinate 1,692,790,232 of OY728131.1, forward strand.
GCCCGTGTAGTATTGTTTACGCCAATACCAATAAATACACCTAGGGAATGAAGATTAATAGAGGATATAACTCTAGTTCTCATGGAAGGATTACAAAAACTATATCCAAGAAGTACCTCTGAAGAGATCACTATCCTATGTGTAGGAGACGATTCTATACTAACCCTTAGGGAAAGGATGTGGGGAACATACCCTAAAAAAACTTCTCTAAGATACAAAGGAAATGAGAACCAATCCAATACTTTAGGAGTAAAATATGTGTAGTATGGGTACACACCATGTCCCTTTGACCTCAAGTCTTTCCTATGTATATGGACCACTTCTGTGTTTGTGTCCATGTAACAGTTGACGATGTGAGGTTTCCCATGTAATTATGCCCATGTACACTTGGTCAAGCTGTGTATGTGTGGGAGTAAATGGCGTTCCCATGCTTGTGTTCATGTAACCTCTTAGGTACATGTTGAGCCATCAAGGGGAGGTCACACACTATGTGACTCAACCACATGCCATGTGACCCAACCACATGCGATGTGATACTTATCTTTCTCTCAAAATTCTATCCGCTGCTAAGGGGGTCCCAGATGGAATGTAGCTCTGCGTTACATGTCGTGTATCATGGAAATTTTTATATTCTCAGATCCATTATGCATGTTTTTGGATACTCCTTAGGACACCATTTCGGTCTTGTGTCTCACTAGAAAATCAAGAATCACATCCCGAAGAGTCATGCCATCATCAATCAACACCATCCAACCCTTCATTTTTGTTTAAAAAATTTCTAAAATGGTGTTCTTCATTGTGTTATGAAGAACAAATAATCTGGGTATCTACATCATCTAATCCACTACTACCTCCATCATCACACAACTATCACATCATGCCAAGCTCAGATCCATGATATCGAATTGTTGTGCCAAAAAACGGGTGTCCAATGATCGATTTCATTGGTATTTGTTGAACCATGGTTAAAATGAATAATTTCAGTGATGAATGAATAATTGAGGGGGGGGGGGTGGTTCATGCCCAAATTTACCCAAGAGAAGAAGGGTAGAACGGTCCTTGTAGTGTAGCTTGGGTTGTCGATTCCACAGAGACCTAAGAAGATACCTAAGATACACAACCTAAGGGATGGATTTTTGGATATGAAGTGGCCAACTTTGGGTTGATTTTAGATGGGTTTAAGTGAACTCTAAGATACTTAAGTGAATTCAAATTAAAATAATGAGTTGATCCTAGGTTATCACTCGGGGTGGATTGGACGTATTTTCTTTTTAATGATTTCAAATTCTTCAATTTGAGATGGGTTCATTTAAGGAGATAAAACAACATCATCACTTACTGGTTTAATGCCTACACACTTTAATACTAATCACCTATACACTTGAAGGTTCAATGTTTCAAGCACTTCAAGGTAAAGGATCGTATTAGTACTTGAAGTGTGTGGCCTTAAATTCAACAAGGACGATGGAGTTTAAAAATCATCAAATAAAAATCCCAATTAAAGAAGTGATTATACATTAATTAGGTGATAAATAACATCCAATCCATCCCCTTGCTACTCCCTTGGATCAACCCATAAGTGGGTTAGCCCTCCATTGATCCCATGGTTTCAATGGAAGCGGAAAGTAGACTCACGAGGGAAGAAATGTAGAAGTAAAGAAAACAACAAAAATAAAATGATCACTCCACCGTTGTGTGAATAATTTCACAAGGGTTGGTGTGAATAAATTCACACCTTGATCCAACGGTATCAAAGTGATATTAAGAACAACAGAATAAGAGTATAAGAAGAACTTTTATTAAGAAACTAAAGTGAATTGAACAACTTACATGTGAAAGACAAAATTGAGGCAACAAAAATGCAGCATAACATTACAATTGAACAAAGCATCCAAGATTCTAAAATCCTTCACCACCACTGCCTTAAATAGGAATTTTGGGAGCCTTGGGTCGAGCCACCAACAGTACAAAGCATCTTAATTAATTTTGGTAGGCTATAGGTGGTGGAAATCTTGTGGAATTTGGACTTTTCCACGTTTGACCCGAGGTGGCAGCCAGTTTTCATCCACCGAACAGACGCGTCTGGAAGACCTTCTAGAAGGCCGAATCAGAGTGGTCAATAGAAGAAAAAATGGATCTCTGGATGTTTTCTAACCTCCTGTAAAATATGGTCCCATTTGGAGTTGTTTATTCCGAGATATGATCAAATTAGTGGGCTGTTTTTCTGGGCCGCAGAATCTGGCCCAGAATTGTATCTCTAACGTGGGCCGCCTAAATGACCACCATGGAGGCCAAATCACCATTAACTAATGAAGAGTTATTTGTTTCTATACATGTATTCTAGCATACCACGAAATTTGGGATTAATTGGGCCTGTATGTTGGGCCCCACAGTCTCATCAGTGGGATGATGTCCAATCTGCCTTCTCCAGAATTGCTTCCTTTCATTGCCAAATATCTCCATCATCCTCCATGAATTCTCCATTGATCCCTGAATGAAACATGTTAATATTGGAGTTTAGATCAATTATCAAATTAAAATATGTATAATCAGATGAATCATTTGGTACTTTAAATGATGTTCAAAAATGTACCACATAATAGTGCATTTTAAGAAGGTATTACAATCATAATGTTAAATGATGTTCAAAGTGTAAAATGCACTAAAATGGTGTTTATGAATAATAAAGAACATGAATATTATATATATTACCAATGAATATTAGCCTCATTTAGTGGATAACCAGGGGGGGGGGTGGATAAAATCACAAATAACGATCATGGGGAATGAACCTTGGTTGATGTTTATTTTGAACTTGATTCACTTCCATTATAATGACGAATGAAGAGATAATCAAATAACCCCAAAGCAATTATCCCAATAAAATCCCCATAATAATCCCATCCCACAATACACACAATCCGTAGATCAATATGTTGGTCGATTGATCCATGTTCATCTTAGAAATAGAAAACATGGAAAGAATATAATAAAAAATCCTACCTCAGTATGGATCGATTGCTAATGAAGAATGATCCTGTATCATTTTCATTGGTGAGATCTCCGAATCCCATTGCACACTGATCGTCGATCCACGATCCAATTTATGTTTTCCTGAGATAGATCCTATAAAGCTCTCTACAAGTTTTCACCAATGGATCCAGGGTTATTCAGATAAACCTATAATTCCATCATAGTCGTATTATTAAATAATAATTTAGGTCTCTACGTGAATGGATAAACAAAATAATTTTATTTATTTTCATGCCTGCGATGACTTTTCCAAAGACGCACCATGTCGATAAAGGTTATAATTCCCCTAGGATAAAACCCATGTTCTGAACTCAATGGTTCCCTTTTATTTCTAATTATTTCCCCTGTTTATAAGTTATTACACTTTTTCATTAAAACTATTCACACATGATATTTAATACATTTAATATATTTCAAACATTTATTTCAAGCACATCGGGCCTCAGAATCGCATTCCATCTCAACACCTGGTCTCTAAAATAATACATATAATATACAAAAATAATACATGGAAAACTTGAGTCATTAAATTCTCCTCAACTTGAGGATTTATGTATTTAAAATACAAAACAAGTGGATACACAAAGAGATGTGGGAACTAATCATGTATCCAGGCCTTCTACTCCCAGGTTCTCTCCTGAAGATTCTCATGACACCACCAGATATGCACTAAAGGAATTTTTCTCCCAATAAGGATTCTCTATTGATGATCCTCAATCTCTACCACTTACTCGTCAAAGGTAGCTCCATCCTCAATGTGCAGCTCACCCCAATTGATAACGTGTGATGGGTTATGCATGTACATCCTCAGCTGTGAAACATAGAAGACATCATGTACCTAGTCTAATTGAGGAGGAAGAGATAAGTGGTATGGAACCTCACCAACTCCACATAGTATATGGAAATGGATAATTAAAAAACCGAGATAGCTTTCTGCTCTGGAAAAATCTTTGTAATCCACATTGAGGTGAAACCCATGGGAACACATGGTCTCCATCCTAGAAATCCAAAGGCCTCTGTTGTCTATCAGAATAATACTTTTTATTGCTCTATATAGTATTTATCTGCTCTTATAAAATATTCACCTTTTTTGTCATAGTACACACTAACTCTAGGCCCATAAGTTTAGACTCTCCTAGGTCATTCTAGAAAAGTGGTGACCTATAGGGTTGCCCATACAAATCCTTGAATAGTTTCATACCGATGGTAGAATGGTAGCTGATGTTAAAAAAAACCTCCACTGGTGGTAGATGATCTTACCAACTACAACCAAAGTCTAACATGCAAGCCCACATCATGTCCTCTAAAACTTGAATGGTCTGATCTATCTGGCCGTCAGTCTGGGGGAAAAACACTATGCTCAATAATAACTGAGTCCCTAAAGCCTCCTATAATTCCTTCCATAATCGATATATAAAATGAAAACCAAATTCATAAACGATCATCAAGTGAACTCCATGGAGTCAGAATATCTCCTATATGTAGAGGCGTCCTAAGATCTCTACCAAACTCTTCTCCCGAATAGCTAAAAAGTGAGACAACTTGGTGAGTCGGTCTATGATCATCTAGATGAAATCACATCTCCTGGACATATATGGAAATACCATCACAAAGTCCATGGATATCCCATCCCACTTCCACTCTGTCACCTCAAGGGGTTGAGCTAAACCCTCTGGAACTTGGTTCTCAGTCCTCACTTGCTGACAAGTAAGGCATCAAGAGACAAACTCTGCAACTCCCTTCTTCATCCCTGACCACCAAAACTAACATCTGAGGTCTTGGTACATATTTTCAACACTTGGATGTATCACTAAAGGATATATATAAAAATATCCTAGAAACTCCCCCCGCAATGTCACTGGTACCATAATGCATCCTATAAAAATAACGACATGCTCCCCATGTTTAGAAAATACATCAAGAGCTTGTACAGTGGATATCTAAGTACATAGGGTCTCACAACCAGCATCCGCAAGTTGTGCCTACCTAAATAACTGTAAAATAAAAGGGGTAACAACCATTGAATGGAGGTAATATTCTCCATCTCCATCTACAAAGGATAATTACAACAAGGCTAACTGCTCCAATTACTCATTCAGAAACTACGAACAAAATCTTCTAATAAGATAATATGCTATCATATTCTGCTTATTAGGAGTATATAAAATCTTGAATTCATAATCCTGGAGTAACTATATCCATCACCTCTGTCTCAAGTTAAGATCCTTCTACAATAAGATATGATTGAGACTCTTGTGATCATAATAGACGATAAACCACTTGCCCATCAGGCAATGTCTCTACATCTTTAGTGAGAAGACTACCACTGATAAATCAATACCATGGGTCACGTAGTTCTACTCATGTGGTATCAACTGACGCGATCCATAAGAAAACACCACTTTCCTCTTCATCAGAATAAAACCAAGACTGGTTCTTGATGTATCGCAAAACACTACATACTCAAAACCCTCCTTTGGAAATCTCAATATGGGAGCGCTTTCCAATATTTGACTCAACTTCTGAAAAAGACTGTTGGAACCTATCTGACCACAAAAAAGGATTCCCCTTTCAGGTCAAAGTTTTCATGGGTGATAATACCTTGGAGAAATCAGGCATGAATTTCTGGTAATAGACTACTAACCCATGGAAGGTCCGCGCCTCCATTACACTCTTGGGAAACTACCAAGCTAACACTACCTCAAACTTAGCTGAGTCCACTGGCACTTCATCTGTTGAAATAAAATGTCTCATAAAGTGGACATACTAAATCCAGAACTAAAATTCAAGAAATTACCACAACGTTGATGCTCTTAAAGTATGTTTAGAACCATCCTCAAATGTCTCACGTGCTCCTCCTTGGATGCTAAGTATAATAGGATATCATCGATGAAGGCTACCATGAACCGGTCTAAGAAATGATGAAAGATCTAGTTCATGATTCCCATGAACACTTTTAGGGATTTCATCACACCAAAGGGAATCACCAAGTACTCATTGTGACCATATTGACATATGAATCCCATCTTCGATATATCCCCATCCCATACTCACAAATAGTGATAACCTGACATGAGGTCAAATTTCTGGAACCATCGTGCCCATATCAACTAATCAAAGAGGTCATAGATCCTTGGTAGTGGATACATGTTCTTCATGGTCACCTATTTTAAGTACCTATAGTCCACACATAACCTCAAGATCCCATATTCCTTCTTGGAAAACAAAATTAGGGCTTCTTAGGGTGAAACACTAGGTCTAACAAAGCTCTTCCTCTATAAGTCCTTAAGCTACACTCTCAGCTTGCAAAGCTCTATGGGAGATATCTGATATGATGAAGTAGATATCAATTCCATCCTAGGGGTTTATATCAATGCATAATTCTATCTCTTAGTGGGGTGGTAAACCTGGAACATCCTCATGGAATACATCCTCGTACTTTGCCACCATTATAGGAAACTATAAAATCATAAAATCCACTACAAAAAGGGTCATTCTATCCATATGATGAGTAATAGACTACACCCTCTTATGCATGAGTATATCCTATGATAAATGGATTTACTTTTCACCCACAAAGGAAAACCTAGTCTCATCACTACAGACACACCACATACTTCACCTGAAGCAGTCAATATGGACATGAATTGTGGATAACTAGTACATACCTAATATGACTTTGTAATGACTCATCCTTGATACAAAGAGATCCCATTATAAAATCTAATATATAAGATTTAGGTCACACTATCATCACAATCATGTGATCACCGAGTCATCTCCAGTAGGAGTCTCCAAGAGCAAGGTTTGAGCTAAGGGCTCAACTAGAATCTCTAAGTCTCAAACCAGATAGGTGGGAATAAAGGAATGACTAGAAATTGTGTTTATAATTACTTTAGATAAGGTTGAAAAGTAATATATCATAATATATACCATTACCATATCCTTTGGGTCATAAGCCACAACCTTATGCAGCTATCCCCACCCCTATCCTCTATCTCCCTAAGACTGGTGCAGACCACCTGGGGAGGGGTGGTGGTAAAAAGTCAAAGTTTCTACAACATCCTACTTCTATCCCACCTCCTCTACCACATTTTCCTCCCTAAAGACCTATCTTATCCTAACATTTCCTCTACCTTGGAATACTATACATGGTCTCTCTGTCAGCCATATGACAGGTCAGACAATCTCGGGCAAGATGTCCCCTACCGTCATATGAGTAGCACCACCTATCCCAGAGATAGATGGACCCACCCTATGAGCCCTAAACTACAGAACCTCTATCCTAGGACCTCCTACTAAAATGAACCACATGTCTAATTTCCTAAGACTGAAGTTATCTCCATACAACTGGGGTCTTTGATCTTATGTGCCCACTGCCAGCAACCACTGGCTGTGTCTACTTAGCCAAGAAAATCACAACCACAAAAGCTAAATCTAGAACCCCAACATATATAGGAATGCATAGAGGGATCAGATTAGATCATATGTATTTACATAGTACTTTATCTAAGGTAAAATCCCAGAAGAACTGATCTCAAACCATATCTATCAAGTACCAGTAGATGTTGGTAAACCTTGATGAATACTCAGCTACTATCATGATACCCTATTGAAGCTGTAGAAGCTTCTGGATATGTACAAAAATCAACATAGATATCGAGAACTCATCTATGAAAAGGCTCTCAAAATATGACCATGCAAGAGTTTCCTCATCATAGGACCGGGTCACTAAATCCCTCCATCGTCCCGAAAAGTCATGAAGAAGGATCACCACCAGAACCACCATCTAATCTGATGGTGTCCTGACCAGATGAAAAACTCATGTCACTGCCTCAAGCCAATCCTCATCCTCCTGTGGGTCAAGATTTCCTCAAAACCTAATGGGTCTCTATTGCTGAAACTTGTAAAGTGCACTTAACCTGCACATCTCATTCACTAGTACTAAGGGTACCATATTTTTCTCAACAGGTGGTGGTATAGTTGGTGCACCTACTGAAGACAACATCTCTAGAATTGGTCCCTATATTGATGCCACATCATTTAGGGGATCATCCTCGTGATCACGGGGCTGAATCCTAGCTGGAATATGTCATGGAGACATCTTGAAATAAACAAGATGTACCATGGTCAATGAGTACATCTAGAGATATGACTCAATAAGGATATATAAACCACAAAACATTCATATATGATGCATGTACCATTGTTTTCCCTGCAACCAGTGTTCTCACGCAACGAGTCAAAAATTAGTTGATCAAAGTTATGGTGTATGGATACGTCAGCTGCTGCACCAATACTAGAGTCCTTGGACTAAAATCTGAACTCAAAACACTTAACACCATTGCCCCAAACCAATCTTATAGACTCCGGTCCTAAGGTAGAACTAAATCCTCTGATACCACTTTGTCATGACCCATCCCAATGGGGCCTATTCTGTGACTCCCCAAACCCACCTCCAATAGGCCATGGGACAAAAAACTAGTGCTAAGTAGGCATATCATTAACATGAGATGCCTTAGTCTATGTACCTATACACATGTACACATATCCAAACCCATACAATGCTGAAATGTAAAAAAACTGAACAACCATGCATGCATACATCTAATCCTACAACTAGAGTACAAAAGGAAATAAAGGAAAGTAAATACGGCCAAATACAAGCCCACCACAAGAGTCTGAAAAACAATTCCAACTTGAAAGTAAATTGTGGAATACTATCATAATACTATAGGAACACACCTCAGTTTTTCCGATCTCATTAAGCACCACCTAGTCCTGGTCCCTCAAGGAATCTATCAAAAACTCAATCATCTTCACAAGACACAACACGTGCGAAAAATGCCCCATATAGGGGTGAGTGTAAAAATACCCAGTAGGACACCCAAAAACCAAAATGAATACAACAAAAGAATACAATCAACTATACATAGGTATATGTCTACAAAACATGTAACAATAATATCCAAATATAATAAAAAAAGACACACAATCTAAAGTTAAAGTCACAACTGTAATACTAATCTAGGATTCCAGATGAAGGTTCAATAAAGAACTAATCCGAGAGAATACACTCCACAAGTTAGATATCACTGGTGACATCCATCTGAGTGGTAGTGCTCATTGGTTATTTCTATTAGAAGTACATGTTGAAAGTTTGAAGAGATGCGATACACAGATGAGGATCAAACCTAAGGCCATGTGGTATACCAAAAACTCAATCTGGATTAACCTGCTAAGTAGAGGATCATCTCTCATGTGGTGTTGGTCACAAAAATTCTAAGAACTAAATATAGGGCATGGAGATGAATAACGGATCTCACTTTGGGTCTCATGGATGGATTCCAACAACTCTATCTAAGAATTCCTGCTGAAGGGATCGCTGTACTATGTGTAGGAGAAGATTACATACCAACCCTTAGGAAAAGGATATGGGGAACGTACCCTAATGAAAATTGTCTAAGATACAGAATACAAGGTCTCTAAGACAATATTTTAAGAGTACACGACATGTAGTAGGGGTACATACTTTGTCCCTTCGAGCCCGAGTCCTACCCGTGTAAATTCCCCATGTTCATGTTTGTGTCCATGTAATAGTACACGGTGTGCAGATGCCCATGTACTTCTATCCGTGTACACCTAGCCAAGCCGTGTTCATTTGAGAGTAATGATATTATTATTTCATACATAAATTTTATGTCATTTTATTGTATTTATTTCTATATTTAATTGATTAATACTTCCAATTTGTGAATGATTTGACTTGTTTTATGTTTTATAGTAGGCAATAATGGATACTTGGAAAATTAATGAAAAGAGATGAATTTTGAATCTTAAAGACACTTTGCGTCATGAGTGAGATGAAGTGGTGTGACACTAGATTTTTTAGGATGTAGTAGAGATGGAAAACTGGAGTAGAACAATTACACATCGTGTATTCCATTTACACAATGTGAGTTTTTTTGGGATATGTTTTTTGAAGAGATACACTATAATTCACGACACCTGGAAATTAAAAGATTACAAGATTTTAAGCGTTAAACATTCTAAAAGTGTTAGTAAACAAAAAATAAAATGCACAATAGCTGAGGATTTGATGAAAAACCCTTTATATTCACCATCTCAGTTGCTGCTTTGAAGATTCTAAACAATTGTCTCACTGAGGAACCACTTCTAGAGACACAAACCACTGCTGATCCCTACTCCTACTACTTTCTGTAGGATTTTCTTCATTCTTTTTCTGAACCCTCTCATGGATAGTGTGAGGGAGTGATTTATTTCTATCGTGGTATGCATGATGAATGGGGAATTATTTTTTGAGGTATTTTATATTTTATTTAAATTCTTGTTTGGATTTCATATTTTTTCTTCAATTCCACCCTTTCCATAATTTCTTCTTGTATGAACATTGTGAGTGGGGTTATGGAATGGGTTTAATTTCTTTCTTTCTTTGAGCATGGACATTGAATTCATTTGCATAATGTGAAACTTAGGGTTTATACTTTCAACATGACCATTGGGTTTGTCTCTGACCTATGTTTAAACTAGGTTTTGGGTAACCCATACTTTGAAATTCGAAGTACCTGACCATGATAAAAGAAGAGTTTTGGATGGAGAGAATTTATCACGACTGTTGGATTCACTTGGACTTGATTTTGACAACTGCATGATTTTTAATTAATTATTCCACACCTTTTCATCCCATAAATCTAGATTCATTGATACCCATAACCCATTTTATATTTTCTTATCCCACTTTATCAAACAATAAAATTATTAGTAGTCTAGATTCAATTACTTCAAATCATAAATAGTTTTGGTTTATTTTATTAAATTATTAATTTCTCCAAACACTGCTATAAAAATACACCTTTAACAATGTTAGAATAAGAATTTATCATTGCTAAAAAAGTGATGACAATTTGAGCACGGTTAAAATCTAGAAACTTTTATCAGCACTAAAAAATCACTCTTAAAGTACCCCTTTAACAGCGCTAAAAAAGCACTATTAAAAGGGTCCTTTAACAGTTCTTTTTTTAGCTCTGTTAAATGGACCTTTTAACTACACTTTTTTTAACGCTCTTAAAGGGGGAATTTAACTACACTTTTTAGGACTGATAAAGGTAAAACTGTTAAAGGGGGTAAAATTATATTTTTTTCGAATACCTATGAGCCTGAACCCTTTTATCATCACTTCTACAACCCCTTTAACAACGCTCCACCCCTTTATCAACGATTTTCACCCCACCACCTTTTATCAGTGCTTTGTGAATTTCCAGCCTTATGCACACCCACATGGATTCAAACCCTACACCTATCCTTTGAATATGGAATGCCTTTATCACTACACCATGTTATTTTTCTGTATGTTTAATGATATTTCTATTTATATATATTTATATATACATATATATATATATATATAATAATTTTAAAATACATTTATACATTATGTGTGTGTGTGTGGTATATATATATATATATATTTAAATATATTATATATTACATTCACTTACATATACTATACTATAATATAAATATGTATCTCTTTATTAATACACACACATGTATATGTATATATAATGTAAAAAATGGTTAGATATTTTTTAAAATACATTTTTAAAATATGTATTTTTTACACATATTAGAATATACATTTTTACATAAATATGATGATATATGTATTTATATGAGTGATTTACTATAATTAAATATAGGAAAACATGTATATATTTAATTATAAATAAAATTACATTGTGAAAAATGATAAAATTTTAAAACCATAATATCAATATTAATGTAATACCTGGGAATAAATTTAGTCTCCACCAAAAAAGGTAATAAGACCTCCTTAAACAAGGTTAAAAATCCATCTAATGTTAAAAAATTAGGGTATCCCGACTAAAAACTCATTTTTGGAGGCCTTCTAGGCCTTTTTTAGTCTTGAAAGATGTGACATAGATTTACCCATGTCCCCAAGGGTGTCGATCTTATTTCATGCTTCAATTTGATATGTGGTTGAGCACAAACGAACACCCAAATCAAAATTTATAGTTGTTTAAAGTTTGAGTTATGTTTTAAATTATTTTAGTTCTTTTATTATTATTTTTTAATTTTTTTATCTTCAAATTGATATTAAATGACTATTACTCAGTAAAAATAAGCAAACTATTAATTAAAAATATTTTTTAATTATTTAATAATCCATTTTTACAAAATATATTATATATTAAGTGAAAATTCCTATTTACCTTATCTAAAACATATTTAAAAAAATATATATTATATTTATATCAATATAAATATATAAATATATAAATATATAAATATATTATTCTTAATGATTTTTTTAAAGTATACCTTTTTTCATGCTATGAAAAAAGAGCTGATAAATGGGGTCTTTATTAGCACTTCTAAAAAAGCGCTGATAAATACCCCCTTTAATAGTTCTTTTTTACAAGCATTGATAAAGGTTCCTCTTTAACAACGCTTTTTTTAGCATTGAAAAAGGGGGTATTTAACAATGTTTTTACTAGCACTGTTAAAGCCCTAGCACCGGATAAACCTAGTTTTGTAGTAGTGAATCCTATATCTGTGGGTTTGACCTCAGACTTGAATATCCTATACTACCCTATAGTTTAGTTCTTTGTTTGTTTCATGTTTATAAATTTATAAATTTAGTAACCTTGTAGGAATAAACGATGCTCGCAGGGCTATCAAGTGCATGGTGTGCCCGTCCCTATGTACTCTAGCCTCTATTTGTGTACCCTTTGAGGTAAATGCTGAGCCATTAGGGGGAGGTCACATGCCGTGTGACCTAGTCACATGCGATGTGATAATCATATTTCTCCTGGAACCCTAGCTGCTGCTAAGGGGCTCCCACAAGGCATGTAGCTCTGTGTTACATGCTGTGTGTCATGAAAATTTCTAGATTCTTAGATCTAGTTAATGTGTTTTCGCATGATCCTCCAGCCACCATTATGTCCCTGTGTCATGTTTTAAAATCTATAATCATGTCTCGAAGAGTTATTCCATCATTGATAAACATCATCCTACTCTTCAATTTTGTTCATAAAACACCTCGAACGGTGTTCTTCATTACATGTTGAAGAACACATAAACTGAGTATCTACATCATCTGATCCACTACCAACTCCATCATCACACCACCATCACACTGTGTTGAGATTGGATCTACAATATCAAATTGTTGTTCCAAGAAACTAGTGTGAAATGATCTATTTCATCAATATTTTCAAACCATGGAAAAAACGAAAAATGCTCATGATGAAAGAAGAATCGGGGGGAGAAAATCATAAAGAAAAATCATGAGAAAAATACTTCAGTTGATTTTTGTGTTGACCTTGATTTGCTACCTCTATAATTAAGAACAAAGAGATAATCAAATAATCATAGAGAAATTCTCTTGATAAAATCCCCACAATAATCCCATCCCACAATACACATGATTTTTGGATTAATCTGTTGGTTGATTGATCCATGTTCATCATAGAAATATAAAATATGGAAAGAATCCAATAAAAACAATATACTACCTCAATATGGATCAATCATTGATGAAGAATGATACCATGTCATTATCATTGGATAGATCTCCAAATCTTGTTTCAAACCAATAATCGATCCATGATCTAGTTGATGTTTGCTTGAGAGAGATCCTACAAAGCTCTATCTAAGGTTTCTCCAACATCTTCAAGGTTATGAGGATAACCTAGTAATTACATCATATATATATTCTTAAATAATAATTTAGGTCTCTACGTTAATGGATAAACAAAATAATTTTATTTAATAATTTTATTTATTTTCACACCTGTGACGACTTTTCCAAAAAAACCCCACATTGAAAATGGTTATGTTGCGCCTAGGGTAAAACCCATGTTTTGAAATCAATGGTGCCCTCATATTTTTGATCTAGACCCCTGTTTATAATTTATTCCACTTTTTTAGGAAAAAATTTCATGCATTATATTAAATATATTTAATATATTTCAAAAATTTATTCTGAGCACACCGGGCCTATGAATCACACTCTATCTTAGAGCCTGGTATAAAAAATAATCCATATAATATCCAAAAAACAATACATGTAAAATATGAGTCATTAAAAGGAGGATACTCCATATGGGAAATGTTATTTCTTATAACCCAAGTCAACTTACATAATATGATTATAATTTGATCAGATATAGTTGCAACTCCAGCTCCAACTTCATTATCTTCTCCAGGAAGAAAATCCATACATGGAGTACATGCATTGATACAATTACCATTACTTCCTTTAGAAACCATTTCTAAAAAATAGAATACACTAGAATAGATAATAACATTATGAAATGTAATGTATAATCCAAAAAATAGTGATACACTTAGCATAAATTGAAAAATTTATGCACGGATAATCTCATAATCATAAACATGGTTTCTTTGGGAAAGTATTAAAATCATAAAAATATTATCAAATCCTTCATAATAATTTAAAAAAAATGTGAATTAACCAAACCATATCCCCTATGAGTGTCAAACCAGGTGTGTAGAAAGGCCTATTGTCTTATACCGGGTAACACTTGAGTTAAGAATGAAATACCTTTTTCAAATTTATTACCCTTAGGTATATCTGTTCCAGAACCATGTCCACTTTTAGTATCTAGATAGGGATGTATTGCTAGGAAAACCACATAATATGTAATTTATACCTTACCAAAACTTTAGGATTTTATTATATACTTATTCTTAATGTCTATTATAGGGTTATGTTCCCTAATCTATGTTTTTCTAAATCTAGTTCCTAAGGTTTCTACTAAACTTCCTTTTATACCAACTATAAATACCCTAACCCTAGTAGTTCAGAGTCAGTGGTTATTTTATTAAATTGGGATAAGATATAAGGAATTTAATCCTAAAGGACCGAATATTTTAGTAATCTTGGTAAAATATATTCATACTTGAATTTCACATACATTTGTAAAAATTAAATACAAAAAAATATTTTCTTTGAGATCATATTTATTCCTTTTAGAATATCCTTGCATATCAATCATAAAACACTTCTTGGAATCTTGGATAAAGGAAACATAAGAAAGGGGTGAACTCAAATGCTCAGTAAGGTTATTCGTACAATCAAATCCATCATGAATAAATAAGACACAATCAATACAGAAATATAAATAATTAAAACACATGAAATTTAATCAATAACTTTAAAATGAATAATAATATGACAAGAATAAATGATGATCAAATAATTCCATAAAAACAATCACATGAGTTTAAAATTTAACCATGGATATTATAGGTAATCAAACAATCATATAGAATATAAATAACTAATCTAATTATGAGGGAATTAATAATTCCAAACATCATAACCATACTGTCAAGGCCTCATTCCAAGACATATTACACAAATAGGTAAAGCCTTGACTAGAAACCCAATCTAGTTTGTATTATGAGACTTATCGATGCATTGAGGGGATATAATTGTCCCTTACCATCACTTAATAAGTTAAATGTATTCCTCAAATAAAAGTGGTAAAAAATAATCAATATAAATATTTTTATTGAAAAAACTAGCATACAAAATGTTAATACTTTCCCCAATCAATACACATAATCATAAGCCATTCAGAGTAATATGGTGAATGGTATCAAAATAGTAGATCCTAGTCAACTAATCATAAACCATACAGAGAAATAATAAGGATGGTATCATTAAAACATATTCCTAATGGATCATAAGGTAAAATCATGGTTTTTTGATGAATATAAATACCATAAAAATTCTATTAAAAACATTCTTGAGGAAAATATACTTTTCATTTTGAAAATCACCATTTGAAACTAAATGTCCACAAAAAATTTTGAAAATAATTTTATTTGAAAATAACATTAATTTTTTTTAAAACAATCTTTCAAAAATCGAGTGGTAATGATGATAACAAATTCCATACATGCAGTATAAATTAAAAAAATGTTTCTTTTTACATTTTTGTTAAAATAAAAACGACCTTGTATGGAAAATTACATGAAGATTAATTTCTATTTTTTTGTTAAAAAGTAAAACAAGGGTAAAAATTTCTTTAATAAATATTTTTTAGAATTTTAAAAAATTTATTTAAATCATTTTATGAAAACATGATTTTGGATTTTTTTTACAGAAGTGAGAAATAAAGTTGAATTTTCTTAAAAATATTTTCTCAATAATTTTAAATACCAAAGAGAGGTAAAATGGTATTAATACTTGAAAATTTAATGAATAAACATAGGAAAAGAAAATTCATGAGTTTCATGAGTGATATATTATAATATTTCATCATCTAAAATTTAATCATAAATAATCTGAATAAATGATGAGATTGTAAAATAAATCCTTACCACTTTGGTAAGTTTTGAATCGTATACCACATGAAAAAATAACTTCAAATGAAAATTTAAATACCATGAAGATAAATGGATTCATGATATTATATATCAATGTATAATTATATATTCCACACAAAAAAAATTAAATGGTGAATATGGAATATGTCTCATGAGAGTAAAAGTGAGACAATAAACCCTTACCTCAGATCCGATTTCCTTCATACATGTCTGTAAATCATATGTAATAAATATAGGTTTATTATAAATAAATATTAAAACTCATATATTTTATACCATATATTTTTTTCTTATAGTTTTTATGTCTTATTTATTAACAATGCTTTGTTAAAATCACTATTTTGGGTGATAATTGCTTCATTTTCATGTATGTTTTGGTTTGGTAATTTCGGTTCTTTTATATTTATCATGGTTAAATAATATAAATAATGTTAAAAATGATATAAATATCATATATATTCACTATATATGTATTTATAGTAGTCTATAAAAGTTATATATATAAAATGGATTACACCATTCATGGAGAGAGTAGGCCGTACGTACGCATGAACACTATTTCTATTTTTTCTCAAAGGATAGAATAAAAGGAAAATAAATATTAAATAAATATTATAGAATCATTATTATGTAATATATATAATTTATATTAATTAAATATATCCTCATTACCATCCATGTAAAAATAAAATGAAAAACATTTCACATCATTACATGGTGGCGATATGCCACACGTATACACGAGCGATGTTATTATTTTCCAACGGATTGAAAGATAAGAAGTTATATGTGATATTAAATTTAAATAATTATTTTTAGGTCATAAATATAACATATATTAATTAAATTTATCTTTAATACCTTCTATACAAAGCATAAACAAAAAATGAATCACATCGCTTTGCGAGACGGTGGTCCACTGTACACACGAGCGCCGTTATCGTACCCCCCCATGGAATGGTAAGTAAGAAGGTACATGTGATATAATATTTAAAAAAGTATAATAATGTAATAAATATAATATAAATATATTAAATCTATCATTATATCCATATTTTAAAGGTGGTGATGGAAAATAAATTACATTGGTTCGTGAGGCGGTAGTCCTCCGTACACACGATTAATGATTTTGTTTCCCATTTGGTGGAAGTGGAGATAGATATTGGTTATTACATTAAAATAATAAAATATAATTATATAGGGGATAATTTTGTAATTATATTATCATAGTTGAAGTTTATTTTAAGTATGTGTAAGGATAAATAAAACAAATATGCAAGTTTAATAATTTTACCTCTTCTTCAGAAAGCCTCTTTAGGTTTATACCTAAAGCCTTATTAAGAGAAATTACTAATAAAATTAAGGACTGTAGGATGTGGTGAGGGAATTAATAAATATATTTGTTTAGTTATTGGATGAATGAAATTATTTTGGAAGTGTGAATAGGAGAGGAGAGGGGTGGCCTTTTATATGTGGGGGAGAGGACACACATGGTTTTTTTGAAAAGATAAAGTGATACCCATGTTTTTATCATTCCAAAAGCCTTAAAAATGGGTCATTATTAAAAATTATAGTTTATAAGGTATACATATCTCTATAAAATTTGTTTTGGATAAATTTTAGGTCATTTTAAACCAATATATTCTTAGTTTAATCCCCTGGTAAACTTGTTTTCACCTTAACCACGACAATTATTTTTTTACTATTTTTACTATACATTATGGTAAAAAATCAAGTTTAAATTAGATAATATAAATTATTATGATTTAAAATATGGAATACATTTTTAAAAATTCACTTTACAAAATTTGCATAATTCAATTTAAAATTAAACCCGCAAACGCATCGAAAAAATGATTTTTCTGAAGAAAAACTTTCAAAACTTTATAAAGTTTTTATCACATAATTCAATATGAAATTTATTAAAATGACCTAAATTAGTTAAATTGTAATATAATTTATCTAATTTTACTTTAAAACTAATTTAAAATATAATTTAACTTTTTAAATAATTTTATTGAAAATGTAGTTTTTAATAAAAATTAGTTTTTTTCACTATTCATCAAAAGATTAATCATTTAAAAAAATTATAAAAAATCACCCAAAGATAATTTATAAATTTATATTTATTTTTATAATTTTTTCTAAATTTTATAAAAACTAATTTTAAATTATGCGTGAAAAGTGTGACTAAACTACCTTTTAGAAAAATACAATTTTCAGAAACCATTTTGTTTTATTTCAAATGGTTATTATTTTATTTCTAATCACTAGATAAACATTGAATTTAATTATAAATGTGTAAAACATATAATTTTCCCAATTTATTTAGTCCTATTCACACTTGCTAACTTAATAGCTATGTTATAATGGTATTATTTAAATAATAATGTTAATAGTATATCACGATTTGTTAAAACTCGATGTTTCATGTTACGCAAGCTATTGAAGAAATGGAATTTATTAAAATTAAATAGATCATAAATTCTTGGGGTGTTACATAGGGTATGTATGTGATAAATATAATGTTAATGGTAAGAATAAATATAAAATCCACCATTAATCATCTAATTATTAAATGACTTATGATAAGAATAACATTTTTCAAGACCTTGATTGATCAAATGGTTCATGCTTAGTCGAACATAAATGACCCATCCAGTGTTATATGAAAAGGATAAGAATAATAATATTTTGAATACTGGGTGATAGTTGATTATGAAACCCAATTAGATTGGTTCTTAAAGTCATGGTGTTGAGAATGTTTATGAGATGAATTGGTTAAGATGTTGTTTACTCAATAATCTAAGAGTTTCATTTGGTAAAATTAACAATATTTTTTACCTAAAAATACATGGATTATGAGATTTTATTAGTTGAGTTAATCCATATAGAAATATGTATCCTAACCTTTTAAATTTTTACTGTATAATAACATAAGATAATATTATTTTAGTGGGAGTATATTCAATAAAATACCATATTAAATATTTATATACATGATAATAATAATGAAACATATTTTATTGTAGATGTTAATGGAATTAAATACAAACTCAATTTTATCATTTTTATCAGTCATTGATGAGGAAAAATTGAATGATAATAATTTCACTATTCAGTAATGTAATTTGAGAAATGTTATTAAACATGAGGAGAAATTAAATATTCTAGAGTAGGCTATCCCAACCAAACCTATTGCCACAATCCCTCATGTTGATAATGATTCTTATAAAAATAATATAAAAAATATTTGGATGTATTATGTTTGATGCTATCTACCAAGAATCTAGATCATTTTAAGAAACATGAATTTATAGAGGTATTATATATGATTGGACATATTAAATTACTCTATTGAGAAAGATAAAATTTAATAATATAGTGCAATAAATTCATTTTCCAGTTAAAGATATTAGAAGGGACCTTAATTTTTACTCATGTTCTCAAAATTTTTGGGAACATAAATAACATGGAGAGGATTTAGTTTAGTCTTAATAAATAGGTTTCCATTAATGCAGTCCCATAATCATTGTTGAGACTATCTAATAAGTTCATTATTAATTGTAACATGAACAAGATTTACTGTACCTTTCATGAGCTACTCAATATATTGCTAAAAATTGAGAAAATCTTTAAAATGTCATACCCTATCATGATGATTAATAAGGTAAATAGTAAAGTCAAGGAAAATAAGAAGAATAAGGATGGAAAGTCCAAGT
Source organism: Viscum album (assembly GCA_963277665.1). Classification (NCBI taxonomy): domain Eukaryota; kingdom Viridiplantae; phylum Streptophyta; class Magnoliopsida; order Santalales; family Viscaceae; genus Viscum; species Viscum album. Next base: position 1,692,810,391 of record OY728131.1, read on the forward strand.
CTCATATATTTTCACTGAAACCTATGAAATTTATTATAAAAAAGGAAGGTAATTGTTTCATTTGAAAACAATCTAGGAATTGTAATATGAATTTTCCTTAGTAACTAGTTATTATTAAGAAGAAATTCAATGAAAGTTCGACTACATCTAGTATTTATGTTATAGAAATCAATTTCTATAACTCCGAATCATTGGTATTAGTTATCAAATTTGTATCACATATTCTTGGTAATGTTTAATTGTTTAGAGAATGAAGGAAATGGATTGAGAAGTAGACCTATGAGTTGAGAATAGACTAAGATTTGTATTATATACAAGGATAATGAAATTCCTTCTTCCTAGTGTATTTTCATTATTTATAAAAAACCATTATTATATACCATTAATAAAAAAAGTTTGATTTATTTATTACCTATATAGGGTGAGATTTTTACTTGGTAATACAAAATATTTTTTTTATATTTATATGAATGTAATGTTTTCTAGTTATTATATCATGTTTAATGTATTTTATATATATTGAATATTGAAAATATTATCTATAATGTAAATAATAAGAAGGTAAAAAATAATGATTTTAATTCCAACTTTCTTTAATATTGTCACCCAGGTCATATAAATAAGAATCACATCCAATAACTACATAATGATGGATTATTGGATTCAAATGATTATGAATCATTTAATCCATGTGAATCTTATTTATTTGGTAATATGACTAAATCAACTTTTAAGGGTAAAAGGAAAAGATATAATTATTTATTATAATAGATACATGCTGATATATGTTGTCTTATAAGTAAACTAGATAAAGGTGGATTTTAGTAATTTATTACCTTTAATAATGACTTAGTAGGTATGAATACGTGTATCTTATGAAACAAATGTACCAATACATTAAAATGTTCAAAGTTTTCAAAAAATAAAGTAAAAAATCAATATGAAAAAGTATTAAAACACTTTGATCTAATTAAGTAAGATAATTATTGATCCAATAATTTCATGAATATATATAAGATTGTGGTTTAGTATCACAATTCAATCAACCTGGGACATAGTAATTAAATAGTGTATTTAAAATGAGAAATCAAACTCTACGCAACAACACATGTATTATATTAGGAATTAATTTTACCATACTTATAATTTGACATCTATTTCAATTTTATTAAAGTTTTTAGCACTAATATCTATTTAAAAAATCTTTTTAGTGGATTAGTTGAATGCTATAGGAAGTTTTAGAAGAAAATATTTTTTTTAGTTAAAAGGTAAAATAGTAAATTCATCCTTAATGGAATGTTTGATTAATAAATAGACTTAACTGTTGATTTTATAATGATGTGTTTTGTTTTAGATAATATTTTGGTTATTTTTAGACATCAATAAGTTGGTGTGTAGCCAATGGAGAGATTTTTTATAGAATAAATAACATTTAATAAAATAATTTTTTGACCTAACTTGTCATTATATAATCATATTTTAGAGGATAGTGAATGGTGGTTAGGTTTTGGAGTTCTCCCTCATAGAGGCTAAAAACACAGGGGGGATCTATTTGGATTTGTGTGAGAAGTTATTTTCTAGTTAGGTAATAAATTTTCTAGAAAGAAGTAACTTCTGGAACTTTATACTGAGTACCCAATTCAGGATGGATGACAGACCATATGTTCAAAACCGGTGGTGGTGGTGATGGTGTGTCCGATTGATGAAAGTACTAAAGATGGAGGATGAGTTTCAGAATCTTGAAACAAATGTGGGTAATTAGAGACACAAAGTACTTATGTAAGAGTCTTTCTAATGATATATGAGACTCTTTCTAACCATAAGTAAGAGTAAACACTTAGAGTCTACGAAAGCATGAAATATTCATTAGAAGTGATAATTAATGTGGAAATTTTCTTTTCCTATGTGAATGGATCCTTGTGAGGATTATATTCATAAGTAATTTTCTCTATAAAGATTAGTTGGCACTGGAATAAGAATTAACAAAAGTTATCTACTATAAATTGGTGTTGGGGTCATTTGTAATGGGTATGATTAGATTAAGACTAATATTCTATTATATTTTTATTTGGTGTCAATTTCCATTGTAATATATTGTTTATTATTCTAGTGAAGTTTCTATTTCTCATGGATAAATTCTTTTTCTAAACCATGTAAATTCCTTATGTTACTTCATTAATTTCTCTACTTCCATTTATTACATGTTCTACTTTGAATATTTTTTGTGAGTATCTGATAATGTTAGCAGATGTGTGGTTGTATTTTCATGGATTACTAGTTCTAGATACATATTCCATGGTGATTTTATCCTTTATAACTTTTGATGACCTTGTTTCACACTTAATTCCTATATTTTGGGTTGTTCCACTACTACAAAACTGGTCTTTAATAGTGCTAGAAATGACCTTTATCAGCACTAGAAAAGTGATGACTACTTAAGCAATATTAAAAGCCCATGAATTTTATCAGCGCTCAAATAGTGCTGATAGAGGGTACATTTATCAGTGCTAATAAAATCGCTAATAAATAGGACCTTTATCTGTGTTTTTAGAAGCGTCGATAACGGTCCCATTTATCAGGACTTTTTTAGCGCCACTAAAGGTATCCTTTATCAGTGATTTTATAGGCGTTGATAAAGGAATTTTTATCAGCACTTTTGAAAGCACTAATAAATGTGTGATTTATTAGCATGTTCAAAAGCACTTATAAAGGGTGATACTACAATGTGCTATTACAACACACTGCATTGTAGCACCAAAAACACACCAGAAACACACTAGAAACACACAAAAAACACACTATATATAAATAAAAACAAGTCACAATACATAATTTAAATGAAATAAAATTTACAACACAAATACCAGAACAAAACACTATATTATAAACATTTCAAACATTAGTTTATACAATTACATAAATAATTTTTTTACATAAATTCAAAAACATTCCTAACTATAGGACATAGAACCCCAACACAGGAGACAACAACTAAGCCAATGTGTTTATGCTTCTTTCACAACAAATCATCCAAAAATTCTTCCTTGGCCAACTTCTCAAAATGGAGATTCTTGGAGAAGTGGACTCACTCCTTGATCTTTATATCAAGACCCCTAATGAAAAGAGAATATTTTAATAGATCCTATGACACCACCTTATAACAAAAGGAAACCGAGTATTTGAAGTGTTCAACATAATCCTTCACTGCTCGCTGACCTTGCCGGACACTCATGAGCTCTTCCCTTTTCTTCATCTTCACCTCCTTAGGTATAAACTGTTAGAAAAAGAGGGACTTAAAATATTCCTATGTCACCCCAACTTGCATCATTGGTGGGGAAAAAAACTTCCATTATTCCAAAGATGAACCCCCAAGAAGACCCAGAACAACATGAACTCTAACAGATTTGGGAGTTCCAAACACTCTAAAGACATACTCAACTTAGTCAAGACACTCCAATACCTATAACGAACCTCAATTTCCATGGAAGATGGGTAGAAACTAAGGAGAACCAGAAACATGACAAGTCCCACTAGAAACTTTAGAGACCTTTCTGGGTGACATATTTTGAATAACATAAAAGTAATAAAATAAAGTTTAGAATTAATCTAAAACACAACTGAAAGGAACATATCAGGCCAAAACAACTAGCTCATAAGCCAAAAAACAAATTTAAACCAAGGATGAGGAGTGAATATGAGGCTATTGGACCAATTTTTTTATCCGACTCATCAAGATCTATGAACATCATAAGGATTCGTTTTTAAACTATATATTTATGTTTTTATTTCATTCTATCTACATTATTTATTATTAATTATGGTTTATGGATTTTCTATCAAAATCAAGAATAATATTTATTCTTAATATTAAATTTAAAATAAATTTTTATGAGATTGGGGATAGAGTTATTGTGTGACCTTAAAGGAAAATTTCTCAGTTTTATTAGTATAAATTGCCTAAATTATATGATTGAAATCTAGAAATACATTAATACACCTATAGAGAAATAAGATAATGTTTCAATGATAACCAACTCATATGAAAGCTTACTATTCAATGAAATCCATTTATAATTATATCTCATAATAAATGTTTAATACTTTGGTTATTAACCTATATTATTGATTTATATTTATTTTACTTTCTAATATTAAATCATCAATGAAATACGAGGGTTATAGATTTAATCAGACAGTTCAATTTCAAACAAAATGGTAGAGATGTCATATTCCATAACATTAAAGAAAAAAAAATTATTTCTTGAATTAGTCAATTAATGTCATATAACTTATGACAAACCCAATATATCTTAACACGCCATGAAAATATGTTTCCACTGTATACATGAAAATGTAAATTTATATTGATTATACTATACATCATTAATAAAATCCTATATATATTTAAATACACACATATATAGTTATAAATACATAATGACACATATAATAAAGGGAATTATTATTTCAAGGTTATTCCTCATAACCCCCTTTTTGAGGATTATAAGCTTTAAAATTTATGAGAATAATTATCTTGTACCTATAAGAATCCAACACCTAATAGTCAAACATCATTTTTGTCTAATCATAAAAATTAAATCTAGATCACTAGATATATGTATATGAATATTTCCATTACATTTCATGGATCACATTATATCGGGTAACTTATATAACATTTCGATGTGACAGATATTCTAAATACATTATAACATTAATGTTACAAATAAGAACACTCATAATGTTATAAAATATTTATTAATATTCATGTGATCAAATGTAAAATGTTAGTTGGTTCTTGGAAACTATGTACTACCCATCCAAGTAAAGTTTCTTCAGAGGCGGACTTAATAAAATATGCTTATAGGGGTTTTAACCAAGTAAATAAAGTGTCTTAAAGGTATTTGGATCCATCAATGCATAGGGATTAAGATAATATAAGGTGTGAGACCCTAGTGGATATAGTATTCATCTATAATTTATAAATATTTGTATAACCCTATTTATAAGAGACTAGAGTGATATTTTTATAGACCACATAAAGGATCATTTACGAAGGGGTCATCATTGATCAAATATTATAAAGAGGTGGTTTACATAATATAGGGAAACACATTATTTAGAAATCCAATAGACTATATAAAATTTAATTCCTTATGTAAATGAGAGGAATTTATGTAGGATAAATGAGTTTAAGGATAGTGGATACAATTTTTTTATAGATATACCTCTACAAAGAAATTACATGAGGTAAACAAAATGGGTCTTCTTCAAGGCCATTAAGAAACTAATAAAAAATATTATTTGATTTTTTCATGGCCATGGATAACATACATGGGAATCCATCATATTTTTTATACACAATATAAATGACTACATATTGTAATTCATCTCAAAATACATTATTGTTAATGATTATATCTCAATAAAGTAATTTGGTTGGTCCTCTAGAGGAGTCGCGCCGGTAGTGGTGAGAAGATGAGATGTAGGGTTTGTAATATTGAAAAAAACACAAAACATGGAATCTAAAAGATCAAAAAATGATATAGGAAAACTAGAAAATAACATACCTTGGATTCTATTCTTGATTTTTTTGATGTATCATAGTGGAGTCGCACCGACAATAGAGGAGTTTCGCGAGAGCTTCAGAATTACGATGATTGAGCATGGGTTAGGGTTTTTTAAAATAGATCGATGACACTTTTAACAATGCTTTTAGAAAATAATGGATAAATATCCCTTTTATCAGCATTAAATTGGTAATAACGGATAAAAGTGATGTTTATTAGTGCTAAAAAATCACTAATATATCTCGATATTTATCAGTGCTCTGAAAGTGCTGATAAAAAAAATCTTTATCAATGGTAAAAGAAAGCATTGATAAAGGGTAACCTTTATCAACACTAAAATAAAGCACTAATATAGTAGAACTTTTATCATTTCTAAATAAAAGGTGCTGATAAAGGGTATCTTTAGCTATGCTTTCATTTAGCACTGATAAAGGTCCCCCGTTATCAGGACTTATTTTAGCATTGATAAAGATGGAATTTCTCTACGCATTTTTCTAGAACTGATATATTTTAGCACTGTTAAAGGATATTTTGGTAGTAGTGTTTCAAATATATAGCTCCCAACATAAAAAGTGGTATTAGATATTGGTTTATAGTTTCGAAGGACAAATTGGATAGGTTATTATAGAAATTTTGGTACTTTTCCTTTACCATCTTTGAATTTAGTGGGATTTTTTTATGTTTAGAAGATGAAATTAGAAGAGGGAAAGTCAGTGTTGGATAAGTTCAACGGATCAAACTATGGATTTTTGAATATATTGGTGGAGTAATAACTATACCAGAAGAACCTTGATCTTCCATTGATTGAGAAGAAGCTGGAGATGATAAAAAATAAAGAGTGGGAAGATTTTATAGGAATACACTAGGTTTTTTTCTAGATTATGTTGGAATAAAATGTAGCCTTCAACATCTATAACGTGGGAACAACTGTATAATTTATGGACAAGATTGTGAATATGTATGAGAAGCCTTACATGATGAAAAAAGTGTTCATGTTGTAGTGAATTTTAAATATGTGAATATAAGAATAATGGTTGATGGGTGATTATCTGAATGAATTCAATGTGGTCTAGAGTCAGCTAGAGTTAGTTGGAGTGAATTCATTGAAGGTGTGTTGGCCTTAATTATTTTGTCATTTCTTATAGAATCATGGGATGAAAAGGTGAACAATGTGAGTAATTATAATAGGAAGAATGAATTGGTCTTTAAGGAGATTCACGATCTAATCTTAAATGAATATATCTTGAAGGATGAGGTTTTAGGTGACATCATAAGTGAACTTAATATAAAAGGAATGGGATTCTATACCTAAATTGTTTATAGGAAAATAAGAGAAAACAAAAGAGATAAGATCTATGGAAAGTTTCTTGGTCCTGGTGACTCTATATTTTGGAACTATGGAATTAATGGACACATATAAAAGTATTGATAAGATATGTGTGTAAAATATAAAAATTATACTTTCAGATCATCTGCAAGTTTCACAACTGAAGGGGAGGGTGGCACCTTGTATCTAAGTGTCACAAGTTTAATGGATTCATGGAATCTTGATTCTAGAGATTCATTTAATTCAACTTCAAAAATTATATGCATGCATAATTATGTGTATAGAAGCCTTGGAATGGTTTACCTTATATATAAAGTGGTGTTTGAGATTTTTGTAAAATTATATGTGAGAATTTGAATAAAGAACATATTTCTATTGTATTTATAAGGCATCCAACACATCCTAGGTCAATAGAAGAAGCTAATTTCTATTAAAAAACTAATTATGTGGGATTCTATAATATTTTTGTGTATGGTATGTATAAGATCACACAAGGTTCTATGGTGGTGGCCATAGTGTGAAGGACAAAACATTGTACTTGATTGGGTTCTAGAAGGTATCATGCATGTTAGAGAAAAAACTCCAGGAATAGAAAATTTGTGGCATGAACAATTTGGTCACATTAGTGAGAAAGTCTTAGAGACCTTGGATATTATGGGATTTTTGAATCTTGAGTATAGGGAGTATGAAACATGTGAGGGTTTCATCCAAGAAAAGTGGCAGAAGGTGTCATTCAATTTATATTAAAGGACACTAAATAATTAAAAGCTCGAGATGGTTCATATGAATGTATGAAAAAAAATAGTTCAAAATCATGGGGGTAAACCATATTACATAACCTTGATAAAAGATTCCACATGAAATGTGTGAGTGGTTCTCCTCATACACAAGTCTCATTTCTTCCATAATTTCATCTGATAGAGAGCCATAGTGAAAGATGAGTCTAGAATAAAGTTGACATGCCTTCAGTTTAACAATGGAGGTGAGTATAGAGGAAGAGAGTTATAGAAATTCTATTGGATAAATACAATCTAGATGGAGACTATTATTCCTATAGAAACTAAGTAGAATGGTATTAAAAAATGGATGAATTGACAGTTAATGGGAGAGTTGTGAGTAAGAGGTTAATTTTAAGCTTTTCAAAGGATTTTTTGGGTCAAAGTAGTTAATTTTATAACCAATCTCATGAATTGGTGTCCTTTTGAACATTTGGAATAAAATATTCTAAATGAACTCTATTCTAAACAAGAGGTGGAATTTAGTTACCTAAAAGTTTTCATATGTATTGTTTATGCCCCTTTTGATACCAATGATATAGATATGTTATAAGAAAAGTATCAAACATGTTTCTTTTTCATCCATGGTGATGAAAAATTTGGTTTTAACTTTGGGATAATATTCATTGTAAGGTTATAAAATTACATAACATCCTCTCTAATGAGGAGATATTATGGAAAAATGAAAACCAGGTAGGATATGATCTTGGGAATAAAGAATTAATAGAGAAAACTAAGGTTGAGTTGAGTAGAGGTTGGGTGATGTTGAGATCTTAAAGGACCATATAAGATGGAGAAAAAGTGGTAAAAATAAGTTCTGGAAGAAATAAAAATGACAAAGTTCCAGAAGTACCAAGGTCAAATGTACCAGAGTGCTCAAAAACATTTGAAAATTGGTGCGATGTTCAAAAGGTGATGAACCTTAAAAGTTGATGTGGTTTACCAGGGTCTCCTTCTCATGGATGTTGGGGAACCCAAAAACCTTGGTTAGGTGAGAAGTTTTATTGACTCATTATAGTGGGAGTTAGTGATGGAGGGAGAGTTGGATTCTTTACATGTTTCTGATACATGGGAGCTAACATAACTTCTAGAAGGAAATATATAACTTAAAAAATAGGTTTATCATCTAAAGTAGGAATCAAATAGTATATTTTGAATCAATGTGTGACTTTTTGTAAAGGGGTTCCAATAATCAATAGGATTGGATTTTGGTGAAATTTTCTCTCCTTTTTTGAAACACACAACTATTTTGATAGTGCTAAGCCTAGTTTCCATGTAAGGTTTGTTTATTAGACAACTGGATTTCAAGATAAGATTTTCTCATGGTTATTTTGAGGAATAAATCTACATGGATAAAATGTAAGGTTTTGTATTGGAATGGAATGAGGGTATAGTGTACAAGATCAAGTGAAGCTTGTATAGACTTCAATAGGCACCAAGGTAGTGGAATTATAATTTTGAAAATTTCATCATGGAATAAAAGTTTTTATATTGAAATTATGATCATTTATATTATAAAAAGGTATATTATGATGGAATTTTCATCATTTTTATTCTATATGTTTATGAATTACTCTTAGTTGAACATGTGATGGTGAGGCTGGTAGATTTGAAGTGTGAATTGTTTAAAATTTTACAGATGGAAGATCTTGGTTCTTCTAAGAAGATGTTGGGGGTGGGGATTGGAAAAGACATAAGATCTAGAACATTGTTACTTTCTCAATCAAAGTACATTTGGAAAGTACTAGAAAATTTTTAGGATGAACGAGTCAAATCTTGTGAGTACTCCCCCAATTAGAAACTTAAAACTTTCAAAGGATAAGACACCTAAGATCGATGAGGATGCTAAGTACACAGACAAGGTTCTATATGAATAAGCTAAGGGAATTATTATGTATTTAATGGTTTGTAAGAGGCTAGATATATCTCAAGAGGTAGGAATGGTTAGTAGATTCATGGATAATATGGGAAAAGAACATTAGAAGGACATAAAGTGTATCTTCTAGTATCTGAAAGGTTGATCAGATCTAACACTCTATTTCGGGACAAGTGATACATTAAAAGGGTTTACAGATACTAAATTTAGAGGAGATACTAATTCATAAAATAGAATCACTGGTTTCATGTTTACAATTAAGGAAAATTCCATGAGTTAGATTTCACAGTTACAATTGATAGTTTCACTATAAAATATGGAAGATAAGTACATTGTAATTATGGAAATAGGAAAGGAGTTGGTGTGGTTTTAGGGTTTGATAGAGGATATAAAAAGAAGGAAAGATATTGAAATTTTGTATTGTGAAAACTGGAGTATGATTTAGTTAGCTAAGAATTTTTTATTTTACTCCTAAATGAATATTAAATAGAAATACCACTTCATTTGGAATCTTGTAGAGGATGGGGTGCCAGAACAAGAAAATATTACAGAGAATCAGAATTCAGATGATATGAAAACTAAAGTTATTACTTAGGTTTTTCTGAAGCATTATTTCAATTTAGTGGGGCTTAGATAACTTGGAGGTCTTAAGATTTTGGAAACTTTTATATAATATAACAAGTGAATAGAATAAGTAAGTAATGGAATATGGTACTTATGACCCAAAATACTTGGTGTTAAATATTGAAAAATGGATCTCAAGTGATATATTATTAGGATTGGTGTAAGGATTCATTTTATGGATAAGTACTAAAATTTCCATTAAGGAGTAACTTCTAAAACTTTTTAATAATTACTGAATGTAATATGGATAATAAACGATATTTCTAGAACCAACAATGATGGTGATGATGTCTTTGATTGATTATAGTGCCAAAGTTGGATAATGAGTTTTTAAATCTTGGTAATGACGCGAGTACGTAGAGATGTGAAGCAATTACATAAGAGTGTTTCTGATAATACATAATAGAATTTTTGATGGTACATAAGTGTAAAATATTGGAGTCTTTAAAATTACATATTGTTCACCAGAAGGGATAGTTTAGGTAGTGATTTTATTTGAACATGAAAAGGGATACCTATAAAGATTATAACCATGAGTAATTTTCCCCATAAAGATCAATTAGTGGTGGAACTAGTATTACCAAAAGTTAGCTATTATAAATTAGTGCTAGGGTTATTTATACCAGTGTGACTAGATTAAGTCTAAGATTTTATTAGCTTATTATTTGAAGTTAATTTTTGTTATAATCAATTTTTTACTATTATACTAAAGTTTTTGTTTCCTATGGATTAAGAATTTATTCAAACCATGCAAATTTATTATTTTCCTTAATTATTTTCTTCACTTTAATTTATTGTATATTATGCTTTAAATTTATATTATGAGTGTCTGAGAGTATAGGAAGGTGTGTGGTGGTGTTTTAATGGGTTATCAATTCTAGATACATCTTCCATGGTGTCATTATCTTCTAGAACTTCTAGTAAACTTGTTATAGATTTGAAGCTTAAAGGTTGGGTTGTTTGGAAGATACAACTTCTAGTCTAAAAGGATCATTATTGAAGAAAAATTTATTGTCGTATCCAAGGTATGGTTCTTTGATTCTAATGCATTATTTAGAAAAATTATAGACATTAAAATTTTCTTTTCAAGTTATATATCTTAAAATTTGAATCATTCTATTACATTTAAATATGTTATTCATTGATTCACTTAGGGTATAGTTTCCTAATAATCTCATAAATCCAATGCATGAATTATGAAATATTTATATAGATAAGTTTTAGGGATTAAAAGTTATCACTTTAGTTAATATAATATATATTTTTGAATTATAAAAAAAACATCTTAGATGTATATTATACCTAATAAAATGAATCCAATTCATTTAGATTCATCAAAATCCAATAAATGGATTTTAAGAAAATATAGATAGAAGTTTTCATGCTATTTTTCATAAATTTTTGAAAAATTCTCCATTTTGATTATTCATAAATCTTACCATATATCATTGGAAATATATAGATAAAAAACCCCAAAACCATTAAAATAAGCTCATTTGGAGTAATATTTTAGGATAAAGTCTTGAGAGAAGTTTATGAGAATTTTATATTCTCTATTATATTTGACTTATTAAATGAATGGATTCTAGAAAATAGAGGCCATATTTAGGATCCTTTAATTGAGAAGAAGACATAATATAATTTGTGTTTTCATAAGAGATGGTCAAAAATAGTAAAAATACCATGGGTAGTAGCAATAATGATTCTCATTAAGGTGAGTGGCGACGTCCGATAAAGGAATAATAACTTTCCAATATTTTGTTGGATGATCATGGGTACACCTTTCCATACCTAGCCAAATTGAAACAAGTGACTCCAAATGATGATTACATGACCCTCACATGACCATCAAATCAAATTATTTGATGGTGTAGGGTTTTATAAGTCATCCCTAACTGGGGGTAATGTGATGGGAGACACAGAAAAAACATGATTGTTCAATCAATCCAATCTGATGGTAAACCATGTAACCATGTTATTCATGTGGTGTGAGGTACTTTCCCAATTGATTCAGTTCAATTAGATGGATCAAATTTCATTTCACATGGCTATATTGGCCATATAGGGATGAATTAGTACAATATGAGCCACATTATCTTGAATTACTGACCAACGATTAGACATGAAATGCTCATCTTCATGGAAGGTGCAATACAATGAGCTAGGGAGCTAGTAGAAAATGTGTGGTGGATTTCAAGTGGCACCCATTGGTTGGAAGAGAGGATAGGTGGCACTCTAGGGCACATGAATGTTTTTTTTGAGTATGATTTTTTTGTTAGACTCCTCTCAATATCCCAGACCCAATGGAACCAAGTTTGGGACATTTTGGAGACATTTAGTGAATTAATTAAGTCAATGGTGATTAGATTAATGAGTATATTATTAATATAACAATAATGATAATTGATCTTGATAAAACAAAGTGATTAAATGAATTATTGGTTTTATTCATGAAGATTTAATTTAAGAAAGAAGATAGACTCAACATGATTTGAATTATTAAATGGGAGGTCTAATTTATTTTATGATATATTATTATTAATAGATAATAATAATATATAATGGGATTTTATGGGAATTGAAAAAGGATTTTGAAAAATTTATGACGCAAAACTAAATACTTAGAGAATATGTGAATTAAATAATGTTGATAATTTAAGGATTATAATAAAATGTTAAATAATACAGGAATAAAATCATGAAACCTTATAATGATTTTTTCTAGGGGTATATAGAAAAAATATAGTGGTTTACAAAATTCATTTGAGATAAATTAATTTAATAAAATAGTTTTATGAAATGGTTTATGATGTAAATGATAAATTGAGAGTTAGGAGATTATGTTAAAGACATGAAAGATGATTATCATGATACCCATGATAAATATAGATAATGTATGAATGGTTTGAGTCAACTAATTAAATAAAAATTAACCCTAAGGAATTGATGATCACTCTAAATATGTTATCAAAAATGAAACTCTATATAGTTAAATGGATGATATAAATTTATTCATTTATATCAAGGCATGATATTTATTAAGACTAATAAATTTGAAAAAATATGTTGAATCATAAAGGATGAAAATGGTTGTGACAACCGGGTCCCGGTGACAGCACAACCACCCCGCCCTTAACCTGGTCGTCGAGTCCTGGCCCACCAGGTACCACCAGTTGCCCCGCAGACACGTGGGGCCCACCCCAGGGTCCACCCACGTGCCTGAATAGGTCATCTGACTAATGATAGTCCCCACAGGCCAACACATGTCCTTTCCAGTGTGCTTTGTCCTCACTCACACACATCCTGGGAAACTTCCCAGAAGGTCATCCATCCTGATCACTACTCCAGGCCAAGCACGCTTAACTGTGGAGTTCTAATCAGGTAGGCTCCCGAAAAGGAAGGTGCAACTTGTTGACATGAGTCATATCATTTAGTCATTTAACCCTTTATCATTCGGGGGGTGTTACAATCACCCCCCCTTTAGAGCACAACGCCCTCATTGTGGGCCCTACATCTCAACCCAGGCAGTGCACCGTGCACTTAAGGCTGGGTTCCTCCTCTGATACCAAATGTGACAACCGGGTCCTGGTGACAGCACAACCACCCCGCCCTTAACCTGGCCGTCGAGTCCTGGCCCACCAGGTACCACCAGTTGCCCCACAGACACGTGGGTCCAACCCCAGGGTCCACCCACATGCCTGAACGGGTCATCTGACTAATGATAGTCCCCACAGGCCAACACATGTCCTTTCCATTGTGCTTTGTCCTCACTCACACACACCCTGGGAAACTTCCCAGAAGGTCACCCATCCTGATCACTACTCCAGGCCAAACACGCTTAACTGTAGAGTTCTAATCAGGTAGGCTCTCGAAAAGGAAGGTGCACCTTATTGACATGAGTCATATCATTTAGTCATTTAACCCTTTATCATTCGGGGGTGTTACAATGGTGACTAATATTGCAAGTCATTTAAGAGAATTAAATAGTGGTAGAACACTAATGAAGGGTTGATTTCAAAATAGTGAAGTAATACTATAAAGTAATTAGAAACTCTTAATTAATTACCTTTAATTAATAGAAAGATAATGAGGAATAGTGGAAATTACTTTAAAGACTAAGGTAGTGGAATAATTCTAATAAAAATTATGGTAAGCTATAAGAATGATTAGATAATGTAGTGGAAGTGATTTTGGTTACTTTAGATATTATAGATGTAAATTATAGCATGGAAAGTGATATAAAACTAGTTATAAGGTTCCAAAATAGATAATTATATAACAAAATTTATTCATTGAATTATTCTACTAGATTTTAATGAGTTGATAATGTGGAAAGTCATTGAGGATATTATGACATCCTAGGACTATTTTGTAGAGGGTATATTATATCTAATAGGGAGATACTTGATTATGAATGAGGTGATTTTTTGTGTACTTATATACCTTAATATGTGATATAACCTATGAAAGATGGATATTAATGAAGATGGTATACTATGGTGATTTCTTTTACACTTACCCTCTGAATAAGTATAGAGAAGGATGACAATGACCATAACCTTCTCACCCACGTATGAGGTTTGAGACTGGATATGACTTGTATATATATCTACCACTATTCACCCACAACTCTAGGTTAAGATAAATTAGATACATTTTAATAGATAGGTAGATATTAGTAATTCCTCTAACATCCCGGACATGAGAATATGATAGATGATAATTCACTTAAGTCTCTACACTATTTATCTCCTACAACTCTAGTATAATGGTGAATGATGATACACCAAATATTATCTCTTCTCTCAACCACAACACTTATATTGGAAGAACTAGATATAAATCTATTCCCTTGGATATGTGTATTTCCTATAGTACCTAGATATACAACTATTTTTGAGTCAAAAGTCCTCTTTTGAATCTTCTATTACTTTTTTCGAAAATCACAAACTCTATTTTCAAATGAATTCATATTTTTTGTTTTAATTTTATTCATTACGATTTTTATATGAATATGATTATTATCGTACCCATGATTATCATACCTATGATTATCATCATGACCCTAGATACGATTTACATCATATTCACTAATTACGATTTTCATCAGAGTTACTGATTATTATTTTCATCATACACACCATTCAGTATCGTACTGAAAAGATAAATCATACTCATTATCTTAAAAAAATCATTGTACTCATTTACTGTTCACAATTGTATTTTATCGGAAGAGCTAAATTCTTTTTGGTCCCACTTTATCATATCCAAAAAATGTATTGTATATAAAGGAAAAACTTTTAATAAAAATGATGTTGTGTATTTTGTTTTGATATACATTATAAAATGATGTCATTGTTTCAGTTAAAAGATGACCACTGGAGTGATAGGTGTATAAGTCCCTCAAAATTTTCAAGAGAAAATCCGACCGTTGGAGGAAAATATGACCATTGGAACCAACGCCTATAAATACTAAGTCATTTAGATGGGCTCACAAATTTTGGAAGAACTAATGCTCTGCAAGAGATCTACCAAAAATTTCTTTGTGCGAAATCCTTGAAGGGATCAAGTTGTAAAAAAATTGTTCAACATATTTGTAATATTCAATAGCTTTGTTTTTCTTCATGCGATGACAATCATTGGTGATTACGATCGAGGGATTTCAGGGATAAGAAGACAAACATGCTGATCATTTACAGATCAAGGGATTTAGAGTCAAGGAAGATAGAGGTGATAATTACCTTTTAATCAAGGGATTATAAGGCTAGGAAGACAGAGGTACTAGTTACCTTTTAATTGAGGTCTTGTGGGGATATCAAGACAAAAGTCAATCATCATATCAAGGGCTTACCTTGTTGTGGGTAAGACAAACTTTCTTGAAAGTATAAATCAAGGGACCTCTATCTAAGGTTATTTGATACCCTTCTCTTTGGGTTAAAAGAATTGTATTGTTTTACATTACCACTACATTGTAATAGAAAATGAATTGTTTCCTATATTAATTTTTCTATTGCTTACTTTGTTTATTGTAACCAATCTGATTACGATACTTTTTTGTAATATACTTTGATTACGATATTTGTAATTACGATTTTAGTGATTATGACCTTTTTAATTACTTAATAAAATTTAGTACACTTTATGATTGAATCATTGTATTTTTTTTACTATGATCATCATAACCATAGTGATTACGATCTTTTACATGCTTAATCTGTTTAAATCATTTCAACCGTGAGTACGATTAATCTCATTTAAAACCAATGGATTACATTATTGTAATCAACTTGATTACGATACATTTATAACTTGACCCAAGTCTCTGTCCAATTAATGTTTTAATAAATTAAGAGGTTTTTTGAATTGAATTAGTTTAAATTATTTTAAACTAAATCCCTTTAGGGATAAAAACTAAAATTTTTTAAACCTATAATTCACCCCCTCTTGTATTGTGCCATCTTCATATACATTACGATCCAAAAATTGGTATTAGAGGAGGTTTCCACTGCTTATATAACTAATT
The DNA here is from genome assembly GCA_963277665.1 of Viscum album. NCBI lineage: Eukaryota > Viridiplantae > Streptophyta > Magnoliopsida > Santalales > Viscaceae > Viscum > Viscum album. Next base: position 1,692,827,087 of record OY728131.1, read on the forward strand.
ATATATTTTCATTCATTACTTTTTCAAGCTAGTTATATTTCTTTTATAAATTTTTGTTTATTAATATTTTTTACACTAACACGTATTGTTGAAAAATAATTTTTTTATAGTTTTAAAGATGGTAGGACTTAATGTCAGTTTAATTGAAAATATCAATCCTAAAAAACCACCAGTTTTTGATGGAAATGATTATGAATATTGGAGAGACATAATGAATAATTTTGTGATCAACACTGGAGTTTAAAACTTTGTTATACTGACTAAGGATTATAAAATTCAGGATAAGGAAGTTAAAATCTTTACCAATCAAGAGAATAAAGAGTATCAATTAAATTACAAAGTACATAATACTTTATTATGTTAAATGACTAGAAATATATATATATATATATATCCATATTTAATATTTTGAAGCATAAAATAGTATCTGGAAGAAACTAAAGATTACTCATTTTGAAACATCTAAATTTGTTGATACTAGAAGAGATATTCTAAGAGAAGACTATCGGGATTTTTAATTTCCTTATAGAGAACCTATTTGTAAAGTACAACAAAGATTTATGACAATTGTGAATAGTTTACAATCCATGGGAGATAAGGGACTAGATCATGAAACCTTTATTGATAATATCATAGTTATTATTCCCAATGAGTGGGAATAAAAAAGAACTGTTGTTGATGAATCAAGAAAGGTTACAAGTGTTACTCTTGATGAATTGTTTGGAACTATTTTGAAACATGAAAACAGATTGAAAATAGATGCAGAAAAATCCAAGAAAAATAATAATGGAGTTTCTTTTACCACTAATACAAATAAAAACAAAGACAAGACTCCTAAAAAGATTATTAAGTGTATAAAGGTAAAGAAAGCTATGATTCAATCATATTTAAGTGAATCAGAGAATTTATAGAATGGGTTAGCCAATCTTGCTCAAGTAATGAAAAAGATTATTGTAAATAAGTACATTCAGTACAAATATAAGAAAATCAATAAAGATAAGAAAGACACTGAAGTTAATTGTTATGAATACAAGAAATCTAAACACATAAGACTTGATTTCCCAAAACTAAAAATAAAGGATAGTAAGGAAATCCATTCTAAAATGAATCAGAAAAAGTACAATAATTAAAAAGTAAATAAATTCTTAAAAGAAAATGATTCCTGGAGTTCTAGTAGAGGATACTCTTCAGATGAATCTTTAGATAATGATAATTCTAGACAAAAGAATATTGGTATTCTTACCAGAATACCAAATGAAAATCAATGTTTCATGGAAAAGGTACACACTTATTAATCTTTAAATAACATGTCTTTAAATAAAAATTATCCTAATTAGAATAATTCCTCATATTAAAATGAATAATCACCCTAAACCATTTATAATAATACATTACCTTTACATGAAGAGGTTTCTAGATTTTCTAAATTACTTAAAAATTGAAACTGCAAAGTTAGTAAGAAATTTGAAAAGGAAAATTATAGAATAAGTGTTTTGATAAAAGAAGTATCAGATCTTTATAAATATCTTAATAAGAAAAGTTTTTAAATTGATTTTATTTCCAAAAAAATTGAGGAAGAAAATTCTAAAAAGGATAAGCTTTCAAAATATTTTGAAAAAGTAATTTTTGATAAAAATATTTTAGATTCAAAACTCACTTATGAATATAATACTAACATGTATAATAATTTAGCTATAAGACTAAATTATGAAATATTTTCTGTAAATAATCTTTTGACAAAATTTACCATTGGTAAATAAGGTTTTGAAAAAATATATAAACAACTTTGTCCACAAGGTAATAGTTCAGGAATGGGATATACTCATTCAAAACCATTTTTAGTAACAATTATTTTGTTCCTAAAAATGATCCCTTTTGAACAAAATTTCAATGTGGAGGTCATTGGAATAAAAATTGTTCCATGAATAAAATTCAATCTTTGGGATTCTATAAATCCCATTTTTCAAAACAAATGTGGGTTCCCAAATTTTTTATTTCTAATAGTTCTAGATCTAAGAAAGTGTGGATTCCAAAAATATAATTTTAACATTTTAAATAAAACAAAATAAGTACAAAAAAAAACACATGATACATGGATAGTGGATATTCTAAGAACATTATTGGTAACAAATACTTCATTGAAAATATTATTGAAATGAAAGGTGGAAGAGTTAAATTCAGAGACAATACTCAAGGGAAAATTATTGGTATAGGTAATATTTTTCTTCTTGGAAAAGATTTGATTTAAAATGTTTTATTTGTTAAGGGTATTAAGCACAACCTTATAATCATAATTCAATTACGTGATGAAGAAAACCTTGTGAATTTAGGAATGATAAATTTATATTACACAATTACAAGAAAAAATTCATTCCTTCTGCTAATCGTCATGAGAATGGTTACACACTAAACTTAGAAGAACTTATGACCTAATACTTACCTTTTGTTAGTGCAATGAAAGATAAATCTTGGTTATTACATAGAATATCAGGACATTGTAACCTTAAGAACTTATATAAATTATCTAATAAAAGACTTGTTAAGGATCTACCACAACTTAGATTTGATTCTTCAAAAGTATATGACCCTTATCAATATGGAAAGTAACATAAGTCAAGATTTAAATAAATTAGCAAAGTTTCAACTTCTGATTATTTAGAGTTGGTGTACATATATCTTTTTGGTCTTACAAAAACTAGAAATATTGGTGGAAAATATTATGTATTTATTTTAGTTTATGACTACACTATATATACATGGGTTATTTTATAGAAAAAAATACGAATCCTATTGTTATTTTAGAAATTTTGTATCCAAAGTTAAAAATAATAAAAACCTTCCATTGATAACTATTCATAGTGGAAACTAGGTGGGATGGATCCCCACTCCCCGGGTATCCCATTTCTCCTTGCACTGGGGTTTCTTCCTAGCACTGCCTCTCTTTCCATATCTTCTTCAGCCTCATGGTGATTGGTTTCTCTCCAACATATCCTCCTTTTCACACACTCGTACACTTGTTTTTTTCTTGTTGCAGTTCATCTCCTTCATTAGCTTCTTCATTCATCCTGATTGGAGATATTGTGTTTTGTTGCTGCTTCACAGGCCTCAACCACTGTGACCTTTTTCTTTTTTCTATAACCATTGTGAATAAACCTCATCATAGTATAACTCAATGTAACTCTGATGATTTGGGATTATTGGTGGCATCCGATGAGGTTCCTTTTTTCCTCTATGGTTCGCACTCCCCCTTTATTTGTTATGGTATTTTTTTGGTTTGTTTTTGTTCTGTGGATAAAAATTTCAACTCATCCTAGTTTTGGTTTTATGGTTCCATGGAAAAAATTCAGTAGTTTCTGATTTGGTGGTTTCTGTTTATTTTGGTTCAATTTAAAATCATATGGTTACTAGACTTGTTCGGTGTTTCATTGTGATGATGGTGATGATTTACTGATTTTTTGTTACGCGTTATGTTTTCCTCATGGGGGTTGTGGTTCGGTGGTTTTTCGATTGGTGGTGGTTCCAAAATGGTGGCAATGATGGTATTTTAATGGTTTCCACTATGGATTATAGCTTGCGGTTCTTGCCGGCGATCTGGATCTCTTAATGGCGGCATTCTGATGTGTTTTCATTTCTGTGAAATTTTCTATTTGGCAATGGTGGTTCTGGCATGGTGGTAGATGGATCTCATTGATTGTTAGAGAAGGTATTTGTTTTGGTTCTGTGATAGACATTCGATAATGATGATGTTGTGATGCAACCTTAGGAAGGCAGCCTAAGTCATTGACGTCTTCCATCCTAAAAACTTGTACTGTTTGGTTTTGGAATTTGAATTCTTGGTGTTACTAGAATGTAGTGGGTTGGTTCTTTTGTTTGAATTTTGAATTGGGTGTTTTGATATTTGTGAGGTTCTCACTCATCCATAAAATTTATTCTTTAAATAACTATTCATAGTGATCATGGTGGATAATATGTAAATTCAAAATTTTAAACTTTTTGTAGTAAGAAAGGCATTACTCATAACTTTTTTGCACCTAAAACTCCTTAATAAAATGGTGTTGTTGAAAAAAAATCACATTATTTAGGAAATAACAAGAACCATGTTGAGTGAATATTCTATTTAATTTTTTTAGGGATGAATCTTTGAGTACTTCTTATTATACTATAAATAGAGTTTTAATTAGACCATTTCTTAATAAAACACCTTATGAATTATGGACTGGCTGAAAACCAAAAGTTTCATACTTCAAAGTATTTGGATGAAAATTATTAATTTTGAATACAAAAGAAAATTTACATAAATTCATACCCAAATCTATTGAAGGTATATTCTTTGGCTATTCCACTACTTCTTAGACTTATAGAGTTTTCAATAAAAATTATTAAACTATTGAGGAAGCAGTACATGTTAAATTTGATGAAATTTTTTCTTTGGTTTTTAAACAAACCCAACCTATATCTTCTGATGTGTTTTCAAAAAATTATTTTCAACCTTTAAAGGAAGACTCTTATAATAAGGAAAATAATCAAGAAAATGTTTCTAAAGTATTCACTACAGAATATTTTCTATCTTATGTTGATGAATAGGTTTTACAAAACCCAAATAAGTTGTTTCTTACGAATCATCACATTGATAGTATCCTTGGTGATGTAAATCAGCATGTAAGGACTAAAATTTATTTAAGAAATAAAGTAAAACATCTAACATTTCTTTCTCAATTTTAACCTAAAAATACTAATGATGCTTTAATTTATTAAGATTGTATTAAAGTAATGAAATTTGAACTAAATAAATTCAAATGGAATAAAGTTTGGAGCTTGGTTGAAATACCTAAATAAACTTCTATAATTATAGTAAAATGGAGTTTTAGAAACAAATGTGATGAAAATGGAATAATAATAATAAATAAAGCAAGACTAGTTTCTAAAGGCTATAATCAATAATAAGGAATATATTGTGAATAAATCTATGCTCTGATAGCTAAAATTTAATCTATTTGGATTCTATTATCCTTTGTAGCATTATTTAATTTCAAACTATTTCAAATGGATGTGAAGTGTGATTTTATTAATGGATATGTTCAAGAGGAAGTTTTTTTTGAAAAATATCCTGGTTTTGAAGATATGAAACATCCTTAGTATGTTTACAAACTTACCAAAGCTTTATATGGCCTTAAACTAGCTCCTAGAGCCTAGTATGATAGATTAATATGATTTTTTCTTCAAAAAAATGTTGTTAAGGGAATTGCTGATCCAACACTTTTTATAAAGAAAGAAAACAAAAATGTTTTGATCATTAAAATTTATGTTTATGACATTATATTTGTATCAAATCAATAATATTTAACCAATTATTTTGTGAATCTTATAAAATCTAAGTTTGAAATAAGTATGATGGGAGAGTTAACATTTTTTCTTGGTTTTCAAATTTTTCAAAAACCAGAAGTAACTAATATATCCCAACATAAGTATATTAAATATCTTCTTAAAAATTATGGATATGAAAATACTAAAAGTATTATTACTCAAATTGGTACCTCAAATACTCTTGAAATTGATGAAGCTGGACAACCATTAAATCAAACAACTTTTAGAGGGATGATAGGAAGTCTATTATACTTAACAAATAGTTGTATATATTGAATTTTTTTCAGTATGATTATGTGCAAGGTATCAAGAAAATCCAAAGGAATCCCATTTAAAAGATATAAAAGTAATTTTTCATTATTTAAAGGGAACTATGGATTTGAGAATTTTTTACTCTTCTGGAAATGATTTTGAATTAAAAATATTTTCGGATGCTGACTTTGGTGGCTTTAGAATGGATAGAAAAAGAATATCCAGAATATGTAATTTATCATGTGATTAATTAGTTTCTTTGTCTTGTATGAAACAACACTCAATATCACTTTCCACTAATGAATCCAAATATGTGGCAGCTGAAAGTTGTTTTTCTCAAGTGTTGTGGATGCAACACACACTCATTGATTATGGCATGAGTTTTACTAAAACTCAAATACTATGTGATAACACTAGTGCTGTAGCTCTAAGTAAAAACCCTACACACCACTCATGTGAAAAACACATAGATATTAGGAATCACTTTATTAGGGATCACACACTTAAAGGAGATATCATTTTACAATTCATCCAAATGGAAGAACAACTTGATGATATATTTACAAAACTATTAACTCTGATAGATTTGAATACATTAAACAAAAGTTAGGAATGATCACTATAAAGTAATAATCAATAACTACTTCTCATTTAAACCATCTCCTTACATTATGATAATCCTTTTATAATGAGGATTATTTATTTTTGATTTCATAATAAAAAATTTTCATAACCAAAATTTTCATAATCAAATTTTTTCATAATAAAAATTTTTGTAATAAAAATTTCTCATAACCAAAATTTTCATAATCAAAATTTTTCATAACCATTTTTTTAATCAAAATTATTCATAACCAATTTTTTTTGTAACCAATTTTTTTATTTTACTCAAAATCTTCATACTCAATTCATATGTAATTTTTTTTGAAGAATAATTCATCAAAACTAAAAAATCTATCTTGAGATTCTGATAGTTAAAATTTCTTAAATTTTTCACTTTGTTTTTAATACATTTATTATTGTTGGTATTTTTTATTTGTTTTAAAAACTTCATTGGATTCATTCTGAATATGATTTTTTTTTTAATTTTTTTAAAAAAACCTCAAGAGTTCATTTCAAACGTTGGATCTCCTAGATCTAATATGAACCATAGAAGTTCAACAGTTATATTTAATTTTCCTATATAAAGGGACCCCATCCTTGTCCCACATACATTATCTATACTATATGTTGAAGCTCTATTTATCCTCAAATTGCTGAATCCAAAAGTTTCCATTATCAGATAAAGTTTCCATATTCATGTCAAAATACACTGTATCTTCTCCCAAAGACATGACTTCAAAAGAGATGACTTCATAGGAATTTTCTTTAATGAATTTACAAAGAGAAAGGTTAGTTGAAAAATAATTTTATTAGAAACATGATTCTTCTTTAAAAATAATTATAAAGTTTCAAGGTTGGTAGTCAGTTTATATTGAAAAACCCAAAACCAATCAGGATCTTGTTCATATCAATGAAGTTTTATATTTTTATAAGACCATGAAAATTGATGATGATTTTAAGATTTCATTTTCTATGTATGAAAAATAATTCACCTTATCTGTAAAATAAGAAGATTTTTTTTTGGAATACCCTATGAGGGAGACGCTCTCTGTCCTTCCCATATAGTCCTAAAAGAATTAGGAAATTTTAATAAAAAAGAGTAGAAGAATATCTTTTTGAGATTCATGAGGATAAAACAAAGGTTTATCATCTTTCTTCAGAAAATCATCTCACAGATCTATAGATGTAAGGTTTTTAGTTCCAAGGAATGGTGATAAGGAGACCCTCAAGGTTTTAGATATTTTCATACTTGACTATTTGGTCAATATGAGAAAATTCAATCTAATGAGATTCATCCTTTTTACAATCAAGAAATTGAAGTCTGGTGCCATAAAATCTCAATTGATTTTGTTTCCTGGAATTATAAGCAAGTTTCTTACTGAATTCTTGAATTTATGTAAAGTGGAAATAACATTGGAACTGAAGATTTTAAAAGTTCCCTTTAACAGTGATTATATGATCAAAAGGATAAAGTTACATTTTAATTTAGAAACAAATAAGTTTGAAAAATATGATGAGGCAGAACATTTTAAAGAAGTAGCTAGAGGAATTCAATAGGTTTCAAAACAATTAGTGTCGATTGTTTCTAGTAAGGAGAGAAAATCCCAATAAGAATTCACTAAAAAGTAAAAGAAGAAAAAGATAGTACCATATGAAGTTGCCATAGTGTGGAGGAATAAAAAATTAGAAAGGAAATAGGGTGAACCCCAATTCGGTCTTGACCCTACTGAGGCTCTAGTAGAAAAAATAAGTACCTAGGAAATCCTTAAGGAGGAAGAGAAGAAAAATAGAATGAAGAAGAGAAAGGATGAGGTCGTTGATATTGACAGGCTATTAAAGGGAGTCTAAAAATCTAGTACCAATATCATTTAAAAAAAATGTTGAACAAAGACCATCTATTCCATTTGAAAAATAAAAATATAAAGGAAAAGAAAAGGTTAGTAAAGAATAGGCTCTATCAAATAAATCTCAAAAGAAATCTCCAGAAGAAGTTGAAGATAATGATTTAAGAAAAAATTATGAATATTTTTAGTAAGAAGAAAAATAAGAAAAATGAGAATAAGAATAAGAATAAGAAAAAGAGGAAGATAATGAAAATTAAGATGAAGCTGTTTGTAGTGAAAGTCCTTCAAAAAAAATTCTTGTGGAATCCTCTAATGTAACATCTTTTAAATTTCCATCTCTATGTATTAAATCATAAAAAAATTTTCTCATAAAATCATACCTGAGAAAGTTATTCATATTTCTGATAAAGAATAAGAAATAGAGTCTGATGAAAATAAAAACCAACCCTTAAAGGATGTGTCCGTTGGAACTCATTACGACAAGATTCTTAATTTTAAATTAGACACAGATTATGATAAAATAATATCAATTAAAGGGGTGAAATAAATTGATCATGAATTGAAAATAATAGAAAAGATCATTCCTTATTTTCCAAAAATTGATGCAAAGATTTATATGTTTACTGATAGTTATAATGATAGACCAGACTCAATCAAAGTTGTAAAAGAAAAAAAGGCTTTCAACAAAGTTATCAAATAGTATTATAATATAAATACAAGTATTAATATGTAAGAGGATATAATTGAAGATATAAGGAAGTTAGTGAATTAACTCTCAGCATCGTTCAATAAGTTGACAAGTGAAACCACTGAAAAAGTGAATCTTTTACAAAATTTCAGATCTTCAGAATATACTCAGCCTGGAGAAATCCAGGACTTATTAGGCAGAATCAAATAAAATTATTTTGAAATTACAATGCTCAAGGAACTCAAGGATGAGGTATTTTATTTTAAGAGTCAAAATTCCTTGTTAACCAATAGAGTTGAAATCCTAGAAAATCTAACCAGAGTTCAATTAGAAAAGTATCAGGCTCAAGAATAAAAACTTCATACTCTATAAGATAATCTAAAATCCCAGGAAGAATTGATTCTTACCTAGGACCAATTTTTTGAAGATCAAGAACAAAAATTCCGGTATCAACAAGCATCTCTTGATAAGTTGATGGATGACAGGAAAAATCTCAAGAAAATGAAGACAATTGTTTTGGAAATCATGAATAAGGACAAGGAGAAACTGAAGGAAAATAAATTAATTATTCAAACTTTTTTTTTATTAAAAAAACTTCAATGAATGTTTTTATCATCTATACACTTTTTATTGAATTTTTTCCATTTTTGGATGAATTTTATTTCACTATTTTTAGATGATCAATTTTTTTTCATATATATTGTCTCTTTAACCCTTTTTCAAGTATTAGAAGATATCCCCTATTTGTTTTTGTAAATCAAAAAGGTATATAATGTGTTATAAAAGGTTATAATATGTTATAAAGGGGTAGAATGACTTATATAAGGGGATAATTTATTTCAAAGGGGGATAAATTCTCAAAAGGAGAATACTACTAGTAAAGGGGAATCATTTTTCATAAAATACAATACTTTGGGATTTTGTTAACCTAAGGGAGAAGTTATTTGTATTCAAACTTTATTTAGAAGAGTTTTAAAACTCTAAGGGAGATAAGTATAAGTGTTCACTTCTAAATAAAAAATCTATTTACTTTTTAATCCCTTATATATTTTAACTTGTGGTTTGTGCTTTCCAAAAAGAGGGAGATTGTTGAGTTAAAAGTCTTATTTTGACTCTTTTATTCCTTTTTGTTTTGGAAATCACAAACTCTATTTTCAAAGGAATTCATATTTTTTGTTTTATTTTTCTTCATTATGATTTTTATATGAATACTATTATTATTATATCCATGATTATTGTACCTATGATTACCATCATGACCCCATGTCATGAACCATTCTGGGTCTCCATCTGACCCGACACATAACCCAGTCCTTGGTAAGTCCCGAAGGGCATTCTTGATCCCCACAGGCTGGAAAAAGTGCCCAGGTTTCAACGAAATCAAGTGGGAATGGTGTACCCGAATATGCAAACACAAAACAAGAAACAATAACTAATAAAACCAATCTAAAAATTTTAAACCAAACAAGCCTTGATAATTTTTCATAATTGAGTTACATAGTTTAAACCAAAACTGAAAAACTACCACAAGGTAGGGTGACTAAAAACCATCTCAAAAACCATCTCAAAAACCATCCCAAGTCAAAAGGTCACTACCCTCAAGCCATCTCCACAACACCACACCAAGAAGATAACTAGAAACCTGAACCGTTGTCTCCAAAAGTTTTACCCTTACCTGTATAAAAAAAACCAAATATACTTACTCCCAAAGGTGTAAGTAAGCTGCGAGATAACACCCAGTAGAATTCCACCCAATAAAATATTCCATGCTATAAACATTAAATGATGAATACACTTTAAAGTTTAATAAATGAAAGGAATATGCTTGAACAATTTAAAAGAAATAAATTTTAATGAAATCAACTTCAAAGGAATGTAACTTTAATTAAAAACACTTACTTTTGAAGTAACCCAATTAACACACCGTATGCTAGTGGTGAGTGCCAAATAGAAAAAATAACTAAACATGAGAGGGCCCCTATAGGTACTAGAATGTAATGGGACCCTAGGCCCTCACGCCTAGGTGAAAAGTGGTATAGGAACCATGACAACCCACATTATCATGCACGATCCACTAGTATGGGACGTCCCTATAACCCTTGTAGTCTCCAATCATCATCTAAATATTTAATTAGTGTTGTAGTCATCAATCCAGCTAAGTGAAATTGAGCTAAAGGCACTCCCGTATCCTTAACACACTAGTCCAAGTCCACCCACCTAGTACCCAGGCTTCCCTTAGTGCTCATTCAAGTTCCAAGTTCATATCACATGTCATATTCATATACCCAAACCAAAAAAGTCACTACACACACTAAATACCACCATTTTCACACCCAAACCATCTTTTAAAATCATATGCACACCAAAACCCTTTCAAAACTTAATTCAAACCACTTTCACAATCAAATAAACCATTTTCATAGTTAAATAAACCATTTTCACAATTAAATAAACCACTAAGAAAATTATTAAACAATTTAAAGAAGTATCGCATGGCTTAAAACTCAAAACCCACTCAAATATTCTTTTATGATCAAACTTACATCGAAGCCGCATAAAAACATAATTCACATACCTTTCACAATTAAATAAACTAATCTCACAATTTCTAAAACACTAAAAATGAATCCATATAGATTTTCAATAAAAAAACACTCCATATCATAAAAAAATGATCTGAAAATAAATCAAACGTATATTAAACTCCCTTAAAAACTAAGTTCACATGGAAAAAATTAATTAAAGAACATGATAAATTAATTAAACAATAAAAATAATTCATTAAATAATTTTTATACATGAAACCACCAACCTTTGGTGTTGAAATTCCCAAAAATTGGTGTGAAACTCCAGTTACACCACAATCACACCACCTATAGATCAAATTAAACCCTAATTCAAGAAATTGAACCCTAATTTAAGAAATTAAACCCCAAAAACTCATTATTAAATCCTAAGAATGAAATCCTAAGGAGTAGAAAAACCCTAAAGAGGGAAAAAATGCTCAATGGAGTAGAACACACAAGGGTGAGGCCGTCGGAAGGGATCCATGCGCTAAAGGGGGGTCTCCAAAGAAAAACTGAACCAGGAAGGGGAGTCGCGACCATGAAAGGGGGGTGGCGCGAGGGTTGCGTGAGGGTGGCTGGGTGGTGCGAGGCGGTCACTGGAGTGGTGCGCTAGTAGGGAGTTGGGGCACCGACCAGGAGGTAAGAAGGATGGCCAAGGAGAGTGAGAGCAGCAACAATAGGGTTGGGGGGGGGGGTTGCAACGTGATGCAAGGAGAGAGGGGGAGGAAGAAGAGAGGAAAGAAAAAAAATAAAGAAAAGAAAAGGAAAAAAAATTTAAACCCTAAAAAAAGACTAAATAAAACAATAACCACAACAACAACAACAACAATAATGAGTGATAATAATAATAGTAATAATAATAATAACAATTTTAATAATAATAACTTAATTAAAATATTAACAACAATAATAATATTATTAAACAATATTATTATTATTATTATTAAAACAGATCTTAATTCATTTTCCTATTATTATTTTATTTCTCATTAAATTTATTATTAATCTAATCTAATTAATTAATTAATAATATTTTTTTTGAACACTCAACAGGCCGCACAGTGACCTGGTGAAGCTGCACGACTTCAACTATACCCTGCCCGTGCGCCGGACGCTGTCAAGCCCAAAATATTCATTTATCATCAAAAATGAAAAATTTCAATTGGGTTCAGCCTGCACCTTGAAAAAATATTTCAAAGACAAATATAATAATAAAATAAAATTGTTTCAGAAGTCCGGGTGTGACAATTATCCTCACCATGAAAACTTTTTTCCCTCAAAAAGTCAACTCAAAGCCTGATTGGAGAATAAGAATGGATACTCCTGATCAACCCATGAATTCTTCTCCCAAGTCTCATTATCATCATTCCCATACTTCCAAAGGACACAGACCAATGGAATAGACTTCCCACAAAGCACCTTCTCTTGGTAATCCACTATTCTCACTGTCTGTTCAAACACTGATAAATCAGTCTTTATCTCCAACTCTTCCCAATTCAACACATGGGATGGATCTGGATTATACTTATTCAATTTTGATTCATGAAATAAGTCATGAATTAATATCAAATGTGAAGGTAAGGGTAACCTATATGCCACTTTTCTAATCCGCTCAATGATATCGAAAGGTCCGACATACCTTGACATCATCTTTCCCTGTTTCCCCAAACGATGGTGGCCCAAATTAGGGACCACTTTCAAGAACACCCAATCAAAAAAAAAAACTAAAGATATCGACATATTTGATCAGCATTATATTTTTGGCGACTCTGAGCTATCAATAACCATTTTCTGATCAACTTGACCTTCTCAAACATCTCTTACACAAGGCTTGGTCCCCAAAGTGAGTTCTCGCCTACCTCAACCCAATATAAAAGAGACTGACATGGACGACCATAGAGAACATCAAAAGTATCCATTCGAATAGAAGATTGGTAACTATTATTATAAGATAACTCAACCAATCCAAAATGGCTATCCCAAGATCCTTTGAAATCTAAAATACATGCAGGAAGCATGTCCTCCAAAATATGATTTTCCCACTATGTCTGACCATCCATTTAAGGATGGTATACCGTACTCATTTTAATCTACAACCCTAATGACCTTTAGAGGCCTTATCAAAATCAAGAGGTAAAGTGGGGGTCTCTGTCAGAAAAAATTTCTGAAAAAACATCATGAAGTCTAACCACCTCTTGAATATACAATCAGCCCAACTCATCCACTTTAGCTGTATCTTTGATCAGAATGAAGTAGAATGATTTGGTCAAATGTTCAATCACCACCCAAATAGCATTCCTTCCCGAAGGTGTATGATGCAATCCAATAATTAAATCCATGATGACCTTATCCCACTTACAGGTAAGAATGGCTAATTCCTGAAGCAAACCAGAGGGCCTTTGCTGCTCTTCTTTTACCTGCTGACATGTATAAAATCTCGATATGAAGTCATCTATATACCATCTCATACCTAGACACCAAAACTTCCAATGAAAATTATAATACATATTGGTATCACTAGGATGGATAGCCTACTAATACTGGTGGCTATCCTGCATCACCACCTTTTGTAGAGACAACAAAACCACTACACGAACCTTAAAGCACAAGATTCCCTTAGGAGATGAAGACTAATTAGAAAAAGTCTCCCCACCATGAAGAAACTTCATAGACCACAGAAAAATATCATAAATATAATTCTCCCACTGAATCAACTCTAAAAGAGAAGGATTTAACTGAATGCTCTCTAAGAACACACATCCACTATGCTCCTTGGTCTCCAAGTGTATCTGGGAAAAGAGCCCCATTAAGGTCCATTCATCAATGAACTTCCTCAAAGCATGCACTGAAACTTTTCTATTCAAGGTGTCAGCCACAAAATTACCCTTTCCTAGGGTATTGATGATATCAAAGTCAAACCCCTACATATACTTTATCCAATAGTGCTGCCTCAGATTAAGATCCTTCTGTTAAAAGATGTAAGCTAACCTCTTATGTTTAGAGTATACCACAAATTTCTCCCCCAAAACATAGTGATGATACATCTTTAAGGAATGCATAACCACTACTAACTCCAAGTCATGGGTCTGGTAATTCTTTTCAAGTTGTTAGAGTTATAGAGAACCATAATCCATTATATGATTATCTTTCATAAGCACACACCTGAGTCCCATACCTGAAGCATCTTAATAAACCACATTTCCCTTCTCAGACTCTGGAAAGATTAACATTAGTGTAATAGTTAAATGCCACTTCAACTCCTTAAAGAATGTATAACACTCTAGTATCCATTCAAACTTCACCCCTTTCTAGGTGAGTGTGGTCATAGGGGAAGTAAGTTGTGAGAAATCCGGAATAAATCACCTATAATAAACTACCAGGCCAAGAAAACTCTTTATCTCAAACACATTATTTATATTTCACCACAACATAACTAAATTAATCTTCTCAGGATCCACTGAAACCCCTTGCTCCGAAATCACATGGCTCAGAAACTTAACTTCCTTAATCCATAAGGTTCACTTAGAAATATTCACATAAAGGCGATGATCCCGTAGAGTGCCCAACATGATCTAAAAATGATTCTCATGCTCTTCCTTAGATCCAGAGTAAACCAAGAAGTCTTCCATGAATACTATAATAAAGGAGTCAAGATATTAGTAGAACACCCTATTCATGAGCACCATAAAAACCACTGGAGAATTTATTAATACAAAATGCATGGATAAATACTCTAAGTGGCCGTACCTGCTTTGGAAATCCATTTTTGGGATGTTCGCCTCTCTCACCCTGACTTGGTGATAACCCAAACAAAATTCTATTTTGGAGAACCACTTTTCCCCCTTTAGCTGGTTGAACAAGTTGTCAATCTGGGACAAAGGATATTTATTCTTGATGGTAACCTTATTCAAATTCTGGTAGTCAATGCACAACCAGAGAGATTCGTCAACCTTCTTTCCGAATAGAACAGGACTGACCTAAGGAGAGACACTCAGGTGAATGAACCATTTGGATTCTAAATCATCTAGATGTTTCTTTAATTCCCTTAATTTGGTGGGGGCCATGTGATATGAGGTAAGAGATATAGAATGTGTTCTCGATGCCAATTCAATTGAGAAACCCATTTCTTGATCTAGGGTTAAGCCCAAAAAATCATCTGGAAATACCTTTGGGAACTCATCCACTATAGGAGGCAATCCACCACTACCCTCCAACACGAGCGATGATAACTGAAAGGAAATACTTCCCAAATCTGGGAGTGGAGGTCCTGTGTGACCTGACTAAGGATCCCATTCCCCAAGAAATACCTAAGGACTTCCATCTGGTGCCATGAAACTCACTCATCACCTATAACAATCGATATATGCTTGAAAGCACACCAGCCAATCCATGCCAAGGATTATGTCAAAAAGGTCCATATCCAAGACTAGAAATTCCCACTCCATATCAACCCCTAACACGGAGAGTGCACAAGATGGGAACCTGAGACCTTGGTACTTATTCATACCCAATGGAATTACCAACTCCATTGAAAAAGACAATATATCAGTTGGTAAGTTCAGTAGATTAACTAGACAGAAATAGATAAAAGAAATAGATGCACTAGTATCAAATAAAATAGTTTCTATAGAAGATGAAATCAAGATGGTACCTCAAACTATCTAAGGTCCTGCATCGAATCCTTCTAGTTCCATATCCACAACATGTAGATTCCTGGTCCATACTTGGGAATGAACGCTTTCATATGGATTTTCCTTGATCTGTCTCTGCCTAGAAGATGATCTAGTCCTGCCTCCATGACCACCAAACCAAGATCCCACTATCGTGGTCAGATCCGACTGAACTAAAACTCCTATAGAAGCTATAGATCCTTCCCCACTCTGATAAGGGTGTTCCACCCTAAAAAACCTTTTTACACTCCCCATATCTCCACACTGATGGAAAGTTCTGGGGGGATGAGAGCATGCAGGTTTGATGTGTCTTGCCTTACCACACTGATGGAACACAACATACCTCGCACCAGAATCCATAGATGAAGTTTGCCTAGAAGGATGGTCAGAGCTACCACCACCCTTCTTCCCTTTCTCATCACTCTTCCTATTCTTCTCGGATGAAATTACGCTACCAAATATTGACATAGTCCCAAAGAAACTAGACCTTACCTTGCGGTCAATCTTCACCACACAAGATTGATCAACCACCTCAGCATAGGTCTTTATCTTTAATAGGAATACCTAAGAATAGATCTTTGGTCGAAAACCATTTTCAAACCTCTGATCCTTCATCTGTTCCTTAGAGACTATTTTAGGTGCATATCGGACTAGCTCAACAAAGTGGATGGAATAATCCATCACCAAATGGTTCTCCTGAACAAGATCCATGAACTCTTAGGATCTATAATACACAAAGACCTCAGGGTAGTACCTATCATTGAAGACTGCCTTGAAGTCCTTCCAGCTCATCTTATCATGGTTTCCATCTTGAATCACTAAGTCCTAGCACCTTCGACTGGGACCCTCTATAAAAAATGAAGCACACTTTACTATAACTTCCTCAGGGGTATCAAAAAAAATAAAAAATGTGCTCAATCTTCTCAAGACACTCCTCTACTTCATGAGGCTCCATGATACCTAGGAAAGAAGTGGGTTTGTTCTTGAGAAACTCCTGGGCTTGGTCCTTTATAGGAACAGATTCATCTTCTCTAACTGGAACAAGAGAAGGATCAAGAGTAGGAGCCACTCCCTATCCTAGATCCTGAATAGCCCAGACTATAGCTTCCACAAACCTCTGATCAAGCAGTGAGGGACAAATCTCTTTGGCATCTTGTTGCGGTTGGAGGGGAACTCTCTAGGGAGGCATACTGAAACAAGAATCAACAGTTACATAAGAACATTATTAATACATCAGGTATATAAATTTCAGCAAGAACAATAAACATCAATAAACCAAACACTCCAAAGAAACACAATGACCAAACCACTTCACTTCCACCCATTGTCCATGTTTAGTCTGTAGCCTGCACGTCCCACCTAGAGGAGAAGTCAATCCAACATACCAAAATCCCATGATGACTTGAGGTCTATCACATGGTGTGAGGGCTAGGCACCCTACTTGCAACCAGAATTCTGAGCCCCAACTATTCTAGCTCCTGTCTAACCAGACTTATCCCAAACAAAATGACTCAATAGGATTAACCTTATTTAATACATTTTGTTTGAGAACCAAGCCGGGTATCCATCTGACCTGGGGGCTGACCCAATATATGCCAAGGCCCGAAGGGAATTCCTAATTCCCATGGGATGGCACACGTTCCTGGGTATCAATGAAATCAAGTGGGAATAGTTTACCCAAATATGAAAACATAAAACAAACAACAATAACTAATAAACCAAATCTAAAAATTTCAAACAAAACAAGCCTTAACAATTTTTTATAATTGAGTTACATAGTTTAAACCAAAACCCAAAACTACCACAAGGTAGGGTGACCAAAAAATATCTCAAAAACCACCCCAAGGAAAGAGGTCACCACCCTTAATCCATCTCCACAACACTGAACCAAGAAAGATAGCTAGCAACCCGAACCACCATCTCTAAAATCTTTACCCTTACCTGTATCAAACATAACCAAATATACATACACCCAAATGTGTAAGTAGGGTGTGAGATCACACCCAACAAGATGCCACCTAAGAAAATATTCCATGATATAAACATTAAATGATGAATACACTTGAAATTTTAATAAATGAAAGGAAAATGATTGAATAATTTAAAACAAAGCATTTATAATGAAATAAACTTCAAATTAATGTAAATTTAATTAAAAACACTTTTAATTTTAAAGTAACCCAATTGCCACACTATATGCCAATGACGAGTGCTAAATAGCCAAGAGCACTAAAAATGAGAGGCCCCCTATAGGTACTAGAAAGTAATGGGACCCTAGGACCACACATCTCGGTGAAAAGTGGTATAGGAACCATGAAAAACCACATTCTCATGCATGATCCACTAGTAAGGGACATCCCTGTAACCCTAGTGGTCTCCAATCATCATCCAAATATTTAGTTAGTGTTGTAGTCATTAATCTAGCTAAGTGAAAATGGGCTGAAGCCACTCACATATCCTTAGCACACTAGTCTTTGTCCATCCACCTAGTACTCGGGCTTCCCTTAGTGCTCATTCAAGTTCCAAGTTCATATCACATGTCATATTCATATACCCAAACCAAACAAGGCACTACACACACTAAATACCACCATTTTCACACCCAAACCCTCTTTTAAAATCAAACACACACCAAAACCCTTTCAAAACATAATTCGCACCACTTTCATAATCAAATAAACCATTTGTACAGTTAAATAAAACATTTTCACAATTAAATAAACCACTAAGAAAATTATTAAACAATTTCAAGAAGCATCGCATAGATTAAAGCAAAAAATCCCACTCAAATCTTCTTTTATGATCAAATGCACATCGACGCCACATCAAAACACAATTCACAGACCTTGCATAATTTAATAAACTAATTTTACAATTTATAAAACACTAAAAAATGACTCAATATGGGTTTTCACTAAAAACACACTCCATATCATATAAACATGCTATGAAAATAAATCAAATGTATATTAAACTCCCTTAAAAACCAAGTTGACACCAAAAATATTAATTAAAGAACATGCTAAATTAATTAAACAAGGGAAATAATTCATCAAATAATGTTTATACATGGAACCAACTACCTTTGGTGTTGAAATTCCCAAAAAATGGTGTGAAACTCCAACCGCACCACAATAGAACCACATGGAGATCAAATTGAACCCTAATTCAAGAAATCATACCTAAAAACTCATCATTAAATCCTAAGAATAAAATACTAAGGAGCAGAAAAATCCTAAAGAAGGGAGAAATGATCATAGGAGTAGAACACTTGAGGGTGAGGATTCTGAAAGGGAGCCCCACACTAAAGAGGGGTCGCCAAAGGTTGCGCCAGTAGGGGAGGGTCACCAAAGGTGAACTGTGTTGAGAAGGGGATTCACGAATAGGAAAGGGGTAGCGCATGGGCTGTGGGAGTGTGGCCGGGTGGTGCGTGGTGGTTTTGAGAGTGGTGCACCGATAGAGAGTTAGGACACCAGACAATAGGTAATGGGGATGGACAAGGAGAGGGAGAGAAATGATGATAGGGTTGGGGGGGGGGTTGCAGCATTACGTAAGGAGAGTGGGGGAGGAGGAAGAGAGGAAAGAAAAAAAGAAATAAAGAAAAGAAAAGGAAAAGGGAAAAAAAGAAAGAAAAGATAAAAACTAAAAAAACTAAATACAATAATAATAATAATTGATAATAATTGATAATAATAATAGTAATAATAATAACAATAATTATGTTAAAAGTAATAAATTAATTAAAATATTAACAACAACAACAACAACAAAAATAATATTCTTAAACAATATCATCATCATCATTATTATTAAAACAACTCTTAATTAATTTTATTATTCTTATTTTATTTAAAATTCAATTTATTATTCATCTCTTTAATTAATTAATTAATAATAATTTATTTTGAACACCAGGTAGGCTGCACGAGGACCTGGTGAAGCTGCACAACTTCGATCATGCCCTGCTCATGCGCCGGACACTGTTAAGTCCAAAACATTCATTTATCAGCAAAAAAAATTTCAATTGGGTTCGGTCCACACCTCGATAAAATATTTCAAATCCAGATAAAATAATAACATAAAATTGTTTCAGAAGTCTAGGTGTGACACCCCAGATATGATTTACATCATATTAACTAATTATAATTTTTATCAGACTTGACGATTATGATTTTCATCATACACATCATTCAATATCGTACTGACAAGATAAATCATACTCACTGGCTTAAAAAAATCATCATACTCATTTACTGTTCACAATTGTATTTTATCAAAAGAGATAACTTCTTTTTGGTCCCACTTTATCATATCCAGAAAATTGTATTATATCGAAAGGAAAACCTTTTAATAAAAACTATGTCATGTATTTTGTTTTTATATACTTTATAAAATGATGTTTTTGTTTTAGTTAAACTATGATTGTTGGAGTGCTAGGTGTCCAAGTCCCTCCGAATTTTCAGGAGAAAATCTAATCGTTAGAGGAAAATATGGCCATTGGAAGCAACATCTATAAATACCAAGTCATTCGGACAAGCTCATAACTTTTTGAAGAAATGATACTCTATGAGAGATCTTCCAAAAATTTCTTTTTGTGAAATCATTTAAGTGGTCAAGTAATGAACAACTTCTTTAACATACTTGTAATATTCAATAGTTTTGTTTTGATTCATGCAATTCCAATCATTGCTGATTACAATTGATGGATTCTAGGGATTAGAAGAAAAGCATGATGATTATTTGTGGATCGAGGGATTATAAGGCTTGGAAGATAGAGGTTTCTATTACCTTTTAATTGAGGGCTTCCAAGGCTAGGAAGATAGAGGTTTCAATTACCTTTTAATTGAGGGTTTGAGGGGATAGCAAGACAGAATCCGATCATAGTATTGAGGGCTTACCTTGATATGGACAAGACAATCTTGCTTGAAAGTATAAATCAAGGGACCTATTTCCAAGGTTATTGGATACCCTTATCTTGGGGTAATTTTTTTTATTCTTTTACATTACTGCTACATTGTAATAGAAGATGAATTGTTTCCTATATTCATTTTTCTATTTCTTACTTTTTTTATCATAAACAATATGATTACAATACTTTTGTAATGTACTCTGATTACAATCTTTGTAATTACGATTGTAGTGATTATAATATTTTTAATTACTCAATACAATTCATTATGCTTTATGATTGAATCATTGTATTGTTTTACTCTAATCATCGTAACCATAGTGATTACGATATTTTACACTTTTACTCTGTTTAAATCATTTCAACCATGAATACGATTAATTTCATTTACAACCTGTGGATTAAATTATTGAAATAAACCCAATTACGGTACTTTTATAACCAGACCTAGGTCCTTATCTGATTAATGTTTTAATACATTAAGAGGTTTTGTGAATTTAATTTGTTTAAATTATTTTAAACTAAATACCTTTAGGGATAAAAACTAAAGGTTTTTAAACCAATTATTCACCACCCTCTTGTATTGTTCCATATGAATATACATTAGTATCCAATAATTCCCCATCATTGGTGGTGGGGTGGTAAGGGCTTGGGGGGTTGAGGGGATGGTCAGGGGGTCAAGTCCCCAAGTCTACATGTCTACTGCATTTTCTTTCCTTGGGTTGTGTTCTGTGGTGGAAGATGTAATCAACCTTATATACATTACAATCCAACAATTATATCTCTGGATATGTGTATAAAACATTTGGATATGTATATAGCTATAAATTTGGGGATGTAGATTTCATCCAACACTTAAGAGTCTGGTTAAAATGTGTATTTTCTTCAGTATCTCATGATCAGTACATCTAGGGTGAATTATTAGGTGAGAAAACTATGAATGGGTGTGAGAGATGATTAATATTTTTTATATTATTTCTATTTTATAACTAACATACACATATGGTGTGGATGAGTTCCAATATCCAAGATATAGTGTGAACAGATGATTAGGGTCTTACTAAGGGCCATATATTTGATGAGAGAGATACTAGATTGAGCTATGAGATTCTGGTTACACCCTAATAGGATATATTTTGTGGGGTTCCTTTTCTTTATTCTTATAAAAGCAGGGATATGTGTATACATATATATAACTATTTTTATTTTGTAAGTGTGATAAGGGTAATCTATGGGTAACTTGATTAAAATTATTCATAAATATTGTTATGTTTGATGATTACATCGAGTGATGTTGTTTTTTCTTCACTTTACTTATTTATGATTCATGTAGAAACTATATGTTCATGGGGTCGGATAACTACTTGGGATGACCATACTGAGTATTATTACTCACCCATGCATTCATACTTATACACTATTCACCTTATGTCCATATAAATAAGAATATGGATGATGGATAACCATATAGGTAGGATATAGATGATTGATATGATAACTAATGGAGTGGAGCTTCTAATTTTATGAACACACTTGGGTCATCAGTGATCGAGCCTACATTTGTTTGGGATGTGTTGGATGTATCAGATGATTTCATTTGTATCATATTATATTATTTCATAAATGTTTTTTATAGATGCATATGTTATATTTATTGGTTTCTATTTCATTAATATATTGGTGGATGATATTTCATGATAAAAATTAGTAATTTTTATTTAGAGATAATGCCTCCCATTATTTGAGTGGATACCCCAGTGTTTGTTTATAACCCCTAGAATATTAGAGGTGGGAATGGGGGTGGGGGTGTGTTCACTTACCATTATTCCTAGAAATGATAAATAATTATTAGATAAATATAATGGCGTTTGTAGTTAATAAATTGCAAGGATTGGTGGGGATAGTTTAGACTAAGTTTACTAAGGGGATCTAATTCATGTAGTCATAACATAGGGCCTTATAAAGGTTATGTGAAGGCTATGGATTCCTAATTATGAATATTATTGATGATAAACTACTGAGATCATAGTAAGTAAACTAAATTATTGAAGGATGGAAAAAATGTATCATATAGATCCATGTCATGATTTTATAATGGATTTGATTGAATTCATATATAGTATTCCTAAGATAGAATGGTGGGAGATTTATTAACATCCACGTAATTTTTTATAATCATTAGGTAAAGATAATGTCTTGGAAGTAGTGGGAAATGATTACTGAGATTGGGATATTGTGTTGTACATTGGTGGTTATAAGGATAGGATAAGATAAATATAACTGAATATATATTATGGAATAACTTTATATGATTAATTATTGAGTACCCGAGTGGAATCATATAGTAATATTACTATCAGGTGGTATTTATCTCTTGTGAAAGAAAATAAAAACTCATTAATTTATTATGAATCCATCTCTTTTGTGCTAGGATTTGATTAGAATTTTAAATCCTTTTTGGTGTGATATTTGATACTCTATGGACTTCTATATAAATTTTGGAATTATACCACTAAGTTTTCATTGATTAGAGTGTCACATGTGGTTGATTTTGAAGTGGAGAATCTTTTGTAATATGAGTAATATATCATAAGCGTAGTGTAATATATAATCTTACTCATAATGATATATGAAAATTTTCATGATGGGATTGATCATGGTTAACATACATGTGAAATTATATGAAGGGAAAGTAAAATGTGCATTTATTTATAGTTTCTAGAGGTGGGGAATTTATATGGGAATATACCGTGACTATTCTCATTTATATTGACACATTTTACTAGTTTGAGTCTATTCAGTTTTTAGGGATGGATAATGGAAATTTTTGAAAATATTATAAGAAGATGAGTGCTAATATTTTTGATAGTTTTGTTTGTGCCACTTTTCTATGATCAGGTATTATTGTATGGATTATACTAAATCTCTTGTATTCATTTGTGTTTGGGTAGAACCTTCCTCTTTAAATGTTGTAATATAGGTCCCAATAAAATATAAACTATTTTATGCTATGATTGAATGAGGTAAGATGCAGATACGAGACCTCCTGAATAATAACTTCCATAATAAAGTAATGATGAGTATAAAGAATATTTTCCAAACTATAGAATATTGGATATAAAATTCCAGTGGTAAATGATTATATAATAAGTCATAAAGAATGAATTAGTAGTAAGATCATGGTCGTAGAGTGTTAGTGCGATAAAAATGGTTAAAATAGATGGTTGGTGTTTCATTAATTTAAATTTAAAGATGTTATACAACAATATTATCGAGTGTATGGATTACTATAAGAATATAGAAGGAATATTCTCATGAACTTAATAATACACATGTGTTATTAACATTGAGTTATTAACTGATGATATCAATGATTTTTATAGAGATGAAAACCATAGAGTTATGAAGTTGTTTGGTGTAGTGTAGTGATGCCTTATGGAAATGATCTAAATTCTAGTAGTTATTATTTTTGTCTTGAATGGTAAGACATAAAATGTGGAGTTATTTACATGAAGTAAGTGGTGAAGTTATGGAACAATCGAAGTAACCATCCACGGTTGAATTATTAATCATTTCCACCTACAATTGAATTATTATAATTTTTTTAATTTAATGTCATCATGGTGGGGAACACTATTGACCCTCCTACTAATATTTGTTCTTTAGTACCATTATAAATGTATAAAACATCTTTACTTTAATTCAAGTCATTAACCCTTAGAGTGGGCCTTTAAATATGGATGGAATTTCAAGTGATGCTTTAAATGAACACTGACATGGCATTGACCTAATGTTGCGATCTTATGGAGTTTCAATTGATGGATAACTTACTGGATGATAGGAGGGTGGGATATTCAACCTCCTATCATGGAGAAACCTTAAGGTAGTGATGGCTGTAGCTTCAGCCCCTCCCTCCCCTGTGGAGGGGGGAGTGGGAAGATTTTCCTCTATCATATTCTTCTAGACACCACACCTTCCTTCCATTCTCTAACCTTGATTTTTTCCTTCCTTTCCTAGAAATTTCACTTCTTCCTAAGGTTCTATACCTCTTCAATAGTTCACCTCAGCTGGCTATTTCGGCTAAAAAGTTATCAGATACATAAAACCTTATCAATCTGACACTGGTGTATCACTTCATGAATCATCTACCTTCCTTAAACACCTTTGATTGGTTTATCTTTGGATCTTGGGGTATTTAAGAACGAGTGCTAGTCAATCTCCTTGATAAGAAGAATATGATGATATGATTCTATTCATAGGATGAACATATTACTTTCTAGTCCAGAGCTTATCGATACCTCAATGGGTTCCACTTTTATCTCTTATAATGGTATTTTGATTTACACATTAAATGATACATTCCTTCTATGGTAGTGTGGGTATGTTTTTCAGAACTACCTTTTACTTTCAAAAATCCATCGATTATCATTATGTTGGGGAACATGGTAGGCTATTTTTAATGCTCTAATAGTCAAACTAATACTGTTTTCACCTGATATCCCCTAGAATATGTGTTGATGTCTATGTTTCAAGTCTTCTATTGGAATGTATTTGGATCACTGTCAGGGAAGAATTCTGGTGGAAGAAACCGACAATTTTTGAGTCCTGTCCAGATTACTGCTTATCTTGCAAATGATTGGGGAATCTAGTTTTATCATGTTGTCAAAGATGCAGGGACCAGTAAGGGGATGTCTTTACCCTAAATCTGACAACTGGGACAAAGGTTACTGGTGATCCCACAATGAACTGGGTTGATGTAGCACATAATGTCTCCAATTAGAGGGAAGGTCCATCTGGTCCAGGGGGAGTTGAGGAGCTGTGTGGAGCCATCTTCAGGGAATCAGAATCCCTCAAGCCACAACACTATGATGAGGGAGTGACCCATGATAATAATTAAGGGGATTATTTGGGTCTCATAGCTCAGGAGAAGGATACCCAGGATCCTCATGCTTCATATGGGGATTGGGAGAAGCCAATGAGTAGGATAAGTCTGAGTAATAGTAGTTTGAATGTTAATCTAAGTAACTATTTTGGATGGTTGTTTGAGGAAGGGCCAGAATAAGATAATAGTCCCTCAAGTCTAGTTCAAGAACAAGTGACTTAGGTAGTTTTTGATTTTTTCATGTGTATGCCTTTATTATAGGAGAACCCTACACTTGACCAAGTCTTCTCTGAGGTAGATTATGATAAAGATATATCTAGAAAACTCTCATCTAAAATTATGGAGAAAGAATGTCATAAAGGGATTAATAGTCTAAGGAATAAGAAGTAATGTAAGGGGAATTGTGATGTGAGGGGATGAATTATGGTTAAGGGTAAGAAAAATAAAGGTCAAAAGTATTATTCTCAGTTACCAAATCTAATGGAAACAAGGTCTGATAGAAGGAACAAGGTGATGGTCGAAGGAACAATGAAACAAGACCATGAAGGAAAGAAGAGTTCGGGTATATAAAGTGAAGAAAAAAAATACCAAGAGTAGAAACCCCAAGGAAAATGGGAAGGGTGGTGGGTAAGGTAAGGAAGTTGGGGAAAGAGGAAAAGAAAATGGTAAATATCTAGAGCTCATCCTAAATTCTAATGAAGAACTGTGGGTGGGGTCCTTCCAGTTTAAGGATTCAAAGGAGAAGGTGGATCATATCCTAAAAATAATATTGTGATTCAACATCAATGAGGATCAAAGGGATTGGATCATTAAAAAAAGACTAAATCTTAGCATGATTCTTTAATGAAAAGAAGATAAATGCGGAGGAATATATCCAATCTTGGGAAAAGTTGGCCACTCACTTTGGAGATTTATTCAAGGAAGATCTGGATATGAAGGTACATTAACTTCAATGGGGGATATATAGGGTAATCAATTCCAATAATTTTATTCTTGTTTTAAATGATTTTGTGGTCTCTTACTGTGTTAGCTAACCCCATGATTTGACTGTTTCAGTTTCTCACTTTTCCTCAAAAGTGATTTATGAAAAAAAATTTAATTTGGAGGAGGATAACCTCCATTGGTAAATTTATGGATAACTCATTCAAAAAATAGGTTCAGTTTATATGTGATATTTTTGCATTTATCTTCATTAGTGTTTATGAACATGATTTGTATTTTGATCGATGAGAAGTGATTGAAGAAGAGAATCAACAATATCAAGAGTTTTTAGGTAATAACCTTGGTATCTTATTAATGTAATGGATATTGATTCTACCTCTAAGTATAAATGTAAATTTTTATTGATTTATGGAAGAAAGTGTCAAGAAAATTTCACACATTCATATAGTGATGTAAAAAATGCATGAAGACTCTAAATTTTTAATTTTAAATTTAGAGAAGATATAAATATATGGTTTACTTTATTAATTTTTGTGGTAATATTAATGATAATAGGCCTTGAGATATATGGAATTCTACCTTTTTATTACATAACTTTTCATTACATTTTACAAACAGAGGATCTTTAAAGTCTAGTGTCTTGGAAATCAGGAACACAATACATGAAAAAAACATAAAAAATTCTTCAAAACCACTCATAAGGATTCATCATAGGTTCATACTATAAACAATTACTACATCTCATATCTTGGAGACACACATCAAAGGAAAGAGTGAGCATAAGGCTCAGTAAGGAAAACAAGTGAAACAATTGACATATGATCTTGAGAAATATTAATAAGAACATGATAAAAGTCATAAAGTCATGAGAAATGGAAGAATAATAATATCATAATAAAATAACTTGAATCATAACTTGAATATGTGGCTAAAACATTTCATTTATACAATCATGAACATATCACCAAGGTTTATCCCCAAGGTGTCATAAAAATTACCAAGGTTATTCACCAAGGTATCGTGAAACTTTTCATCTCTGGATATTAATTATTTACCAAATGCATTAGAGAGCTATCAGGGAAAACCCTTAATATATGTCTTTACTTTCATGTGATCTAAATATATAACAATAAAACATTTCATAAATAACCCAAAGAGAATAAACAAAATGGGTTTCATTTCAAAATCGTGACGTTTTAAAAGTGCTTAAAAATAAGATCATTATGTATTTATAACCCATGTAAAGGGAGTGAGGGTTATATGTATGTCAATTAAAGAATAAAATATATCATTTTTTTGTATTTATTAACACCAATATAAATGAAACAGGTTTGGGTATTTATATAAATAAACAAGATAATTTCAAGAGAGAAAGAGAGAAATTTTGAGATGAAAATTCTGCAGCATAACGGCTACATAACATCCTTTTAGAAAACATTAAAAAGAGAGGGTACAAGGGTAACCCACTCATAAATAAATCATAATACAGTATAAAGGCATAATAACATAGAGATAATAATATGGTATGGATATTTGAATGTCATACCACATGAAAAGGAAACTTGAAAGGAAAGAGAAGATGCGATTTCTTTTACAAAAAATTCAGCAACCTAACGACATCACTTAAAAATTTAGAAAATCAATTGATGAGAACAGAAAGGGTATATCATAATTTGTAAATGAAAAGTTAAGTATTAATGATATATAACAAAAATACCCCACATAATAAAATAGAACTATATGACATAACATAAAGGAAGTCATGACTTAAAAGAGGAGGGTGAAAGGATCCCTTACCTTGAAGATTAACTTCAAAAGCTTGAAGTTCAGGACCTTGGGAGGCTTGAGGGAACCTTGGGAGGACTCCTTGGGAGGTAATAAGACCATAAATTCTTTGAAGAGGATTTTGGAATGAAATGAATGAGGGAAATGGCTTGGTTTTTATAAGAAAATTGAGGGAATAAATTATTAATTTCCAAGGGACACCTCATTGGTGGTATTTGCAAAACCATAGGCTTTCCCATGGTATTTTCCCATGGTATTGGAAAATTGGGACACCTCATAGCATATCTAACTATTCATAAGTCTTCCAGAAATCTTACATAATTATTACATCATTAATGATGTCATTAAACACCCGAAACTCAAAACTGTATTTTTTCTATTCATCGAGAATTCAACTGTTTCAGAAAAATCCCAAAAATTCACCCTAACCTAAAATAGATGATCTAAATTAAAAAATGAACTCCATTTTATGAAAATAATTTTCTAAATATTTTTAATTTAATTTTTAAATAAAATCATTATTTATTCCAAAAAATACATCTTTAAAACTATAACTCATTTTATAACACCTTAAAAAAAATAATCAAGGTCCCATGAAATTATCGTATAATCATAATACAATAAAGTAACTATTTATGATTACATTTTATGAAAATATATTTCCATTTTAAATTATTAAATTAATTATAAAATTGTAAATAAAATATTTATGACATACAAAAATACCAAAACTTATACTATGATCATTTTTTCTCTTTTAAGATGTTTAAATTGTATTTATACTTTCATGGGTGAAGTTTCTATTTTTTTGGCCAATTTACTATTCATTACTATTCATACATGTATGTTACTATTCATACTTTACTATTCAATACAAATCAAGTGGATCTTATTAGAATCTAAATTTATCACTAATCACAACTATAGAAGACCATTTTTTGAAAATCATTTCACATTATTAATTATTTAAAGAATACAAAAATATTTTAAAATACACCTTTTTTTCCTAAATTCATCAATAATACATATCCTATATTTATCTAGATATTTGAAATTCACAAACTTTTCCATAATAAGAAATAACAATTTTATTTATATAAAAGGGTCACACAAAGCAGCTAAGGTCTCGTTACATAGCCCCTTAAAACACCAGCATATGACCTAAGTGTAAGGTGTACTATGGTGATAGAATCTTGGGGTGGCTCAGACAACATTGCCCAAGTGGTGATTTCTATTAGCTTTAACTTCTCCCTTAGGCGATTCCGTTCAATCTTCATATGTTGAAGTTCGTCTTGGGCTTGGTCCAGAGCAAATCCCAGTGACACTACCTCCTTCCCAAGCTCTGACAGATGGGCTTCATATGGCCCGAGTCTACTGGATGGGAACATTCAATATTCTTTCTATATTAATTAACCAAGATAACTATATTTATAAAAACACAATGTTAAGATTATAGTTTCCAACGGTCATATAACAGTCAAAACCCAACGATCTCATTTTAATTATACCCAATTCATTAATTAAAGGATATAGTTTTGTTGAGTATAAAATAAAATAACACAAAAATTTAGGAAACAAATATAATTAAAAATTTTGGGTTGTTACATTCTTACCCCCTTAAGAAATTTCATCCTCAAAATTTTATCTCGTACCCTCTCATGAGAAAAGGTGTGGGTACTTCTATCTCATAGACTCCTCCAGTTCCCATGTGGCTTCTTCACATTTTTGGTTCCTCCACAACACCTTAACAAAGTGGTTAGTCTTATTTCATAGAACCTTGTCTCTACGATCCAAAATCTCCACTGGATGCTCCTCATAAGAGAGGTCATGTTCCAGTTGTACCACCTATAGATTTAGTACATGTGAAGGGTCAGGTATGTACTTCTTCAAGAGGGATACATGGAAGACATCATGAACTTGTGATAGATTTGGAGGAAGTGAAATTAGATAGGCTATTGCTCCCACATGATCAATCATTTCATAGGGGCCAATGTACCTAGGGATGAACTTCCATTTTTTCCCAAACCTCATGAATCTCTTCCAAGGTGAAATCCGAAGAAAGACATTTTCAACAACATCAAACTCCAAGTCCCTTAGACAGTTTTCGGCATAGCTCTTTTACCGACTCTGAGCAGCCTTAATGTGTTTCTGGATGGCATGGACCTTTTCTGTCATCTCTTGCACAAGATCAAGCCCAAGAGGCTTTTTCTCATCACCTTCATTCCAAAAATTAGGAGTTCTACATCGCTTCCCATATAAAGCTTCATAGGGTTCCATTTGAATGCTTGAGTGGAATCTGTTGTTGTAAGAGAACTCAACTAAAGGGAGATGTTGATCCCATCCACCTTTAAATTTCATTGATCATGTTCTCAGCATATCCTCGAGTGTTTGAATAGTAGTTTCAGATTGGACATCAGTTTGGTGGTGATAGGACGTACTGAAATTCAATTCAGTGCTCAGATCTTGTTGAAGACTTCTCCAAAATTTTGATGTGAACCTTGGATCATGATCAGATATGATAGAAAGTGGAACTCCATAAAGCCTTACCACTTCCTTCACATAAATCCTAGCAAGTTGATCAAGAGATAAATCTTCCTAAATGGAGATAAAATGGGTAGTCTTG
This sequence comes from Viscum album, assembly GCA_963277665.1. Taxonomy (NCBI): domain Eukaryota; kingdom Viridiplantae; phylum Streptophyta; class Magnoliopsida; order Santalales; family Viscaceae; genus Viscum; species Viscum album. The sequence continues at coordinate 1,692,858,216 of OY728131.1, forward strand.
GTGAGAAGGTCCACAATGACCCATATCACATTATTTCCTTTGGAAGTTCTCGGGAGACCAATGAAAAAGTCCATAGTGATATTGTCCCACATCCATACTAGTATGGGTAGTGGTTGCAATACCCCTTTAGGAAGTTGTAACTCCACCTTCACTTGCTGATATACCAGGAACCTTGACGTGTAGTCAGCAATATCCTTTTTCATATTATCCCACCAATAATGATCACAAAGGTCCCTATACATTTTCGTGTTATCAGGATATATAGAGAAAGTTGAACTATGAGATTCATCCATCAGATCCTTCTTTATTTCCGGAATAGATGGAACACATAGTCTTGTACGAAATTTCAGTACACCTTCTTGATCAATATTGAACTCAAAAAACTTCCCATCCTTCACAGCCTCAAACTTCTTCTGTAACAAAGGATCTTATTTATGAGATTTCTTGACATTCTCTAGTAATGACATTTGAGAAATCATTTGGGTTAGGGTTGATGATGTACCTTTCTTTATAATTACCATGTATAGTTTTACTAGGTCATTGATCAAAGGATCTCTTTGAATCATCATAATGGACTAAACAACTGGGTCTTTTCTGCTTAATGCATCAGCGACTTTGTTTTCTCTTTCGGGATGATAATGAATTGAACAATCATAGTATTTAAGAATTTCCAACCATCTCCTTTGTCACATGTTCAATTCCTTTTGTGTGAAAATATACTTCAAACTTTTATGGTCTATGTATATATCACATTTCTCCCCATAAAGATAGTGCTTCTATATCTTCAAAGAAAAAACAACCGCAGCCAGCTCCAAATCATGCTTAGGATAGTTTTTCTCATGAATCTTCAACTGTTGGGATGCATAAGCAATGACCATTTCATTTTGTATGAGGACTCACCCAAGCCCTTTCATAGATGTATCACTAAAAATAACAAATCCTTCTCCACTTGAGGGCAGAGTTAACACGTGTGTAGTAACCAATCTCTTCTTCAGCTCTTGGAAACTTTCCTCACACTCCTTTGTCCAGATGAACTTGACCCATTTTCAAGTTATCTTGGTTAATGTATTATAAAGTTGTGAAAAGTTTTTTACAAACCTCCTATAATATCTTGCTAATCCAAGGAAACTAAAAATCTCAGTTATTATTGTCGGCTGAGGCCACTCCTCTACAACTTTATCTTTGTATGGTCAACTGTGATTCCTTCACTAGATACAATGTGCCCCAAGAGAGAAAATTGTTGTAACCAGAATTCACATTTACTGTACTTTCCAAAAATCATCTCCTTTCATAGATTTTGCAAAATAACCCTTAGATGATCCTCATGCTCCTCATGAATTTTGAAATATATTAGAATATCATCAATAAAAACTACCAAAAACTTATCAAGGTAGTCCTTAAAGACTCTATTCATCAAATCCATAAAAATAGCAGGTGCATTAGTTAGTTAAAAAGGCATAAAAACAAACTCATAATGCCCATATCTTGATCGGAATGCAGTTTTTTGGAATATCTTATTACTTCACCCTCAATTGATGATAACCAGATCAAAGATCAATCTTAGAGAAGAATTAAGCCCCATGAAGTTGGTCAAATAAGTCATCAATTCTTGGAATAGGGTATTTTTTCTTTACTGTGATCCCGTTCAGTTCTCTATAATCAATGCATAGATGCGTCGATCTATCCTTCTTATTCACAAAGAGAACAGGTGCTCCCCAAAGATACACACTCGGTCAGATAAACCCCTTATCCAAAATATCTTGGAGTTGTTTCTTTAATTCATCTAGCTCCACATTTTCCATCCTATACGGGGTCTTTAATATTAGATGAGATCCAGGCATGAGTTTAATAGAGAACTCTACCTCTCTTTCTAGGGGAGGTCCATGAAACTCCTCAGGAAATACGTCAACGTATTCCTGGACGATGTGGACATTTTCTATCCTCAAACTCTCATTTCCTTATTCTTCACTGATCAATTCCATAAAGAATGACATTGTAGGTTCTTCTAGACAAATATTAGGTTAAGATATCTCTCCTTGGAAGATAAATATAGGTTTTCCATTCAATACTACTGATATTTCCTTACTTCTGCATTTGATCTTAGCATTATACTTTGAGAACCAGTCCATCCCTAGTATAATGTCAAATTTCAGCATGGGAATGACTACTAGATTTGCGATAAGATTGTGCTCACCAAAGTAAATACTAGAGTTTTTAAACACTGACGATTATTGGATAATCCCACCAGGAGTCTTGATTGATAACTCTAAATTTAGAAAGTCAGGGGTTGATTCTAAATTCTTTGCAAACTTGGAGGAAATAAAGGAATGCGTAGAACCAGAATCAAACAAAGTAATTTATAGCTTTGAGAGAACAACAAGATTACCTGCTACCACATCATTTGGAGCTTCAACTTCAGCTATCGTGATAGAAAAAGCATGACCTTTCTCCCTTGGCCTTTGTTGATGCTGATGGTGGTTCCCCTCTACTGCCCTCGGATTTGGACAGTGATCAGAAAACTTCCCAAGTTGTCCACACTTAAAACACTGAACATAAGGTAGGGCCTACACCATATTCCCCTTATTGTTAGAGTTTGGAAGTTGAGGTTTCACCTCACTACGACAATTCCTTGCAATATGGACATATCTTCTACACTTGTATCATTTTCTGCTCCTAAGCAGACAGTTCCCTGAATGCCTCTTCCCAAATTTATTACACGTGGGACATTGCACTTTCTTGCCTCCTCTTCCCTAATAAAATGTCCTCACTAAGATAGGCTCCATAAATATCTTTTTGTCATTTGATTTATGAGACCAATGTGTCTCACTGAACTCTAGTTCTAATTTCATTGCACTCTATACAATCTCATCATAGCTGTCATAGTCTCGGTTGGCTAGATTCTTCCATAGATGAGGTCTCAGTCCACCGAATAATATATCAACCTTACCATTATAATCCCTGAAAAATCTTGAGGTATAATGGGAAAGTCTTGTAAATTTCATCTCATAGTTTCCCACAGATTCATTCTCCTTCTGCTTCAGCTCAAGAAAATCCTTCTCCATTCTTGTTCTCATAGAATGAGGGAAATACTTACTGAAGAAGATCCCTATTAACTCTTCCCACTCCATAGCTTAAACCTCCATTTTTTTCCTCATGTTTTAATTCAGTTCCCACCACTGATCAGCTTCTTCCTCTAAGCGATAAATAGCCAAAGTGACCTTCTTTTTCTCTAAACAGCGAAGAACAGAAAAGATCTTTTCTATAGAGTTGATCCACTATTCAGTAATCAATGGGTCAATCGATCCACTAAAGGTTGGTGATCGTTGATGCATAAAGGACTCAACAGAATGTTATTCCTTTTGCGGTGAGATCGGTCTCTCAGCTTGATTCAAGTTATTTCCCATAACTTGAGTCAATTGGTTCATCATTCGCATGAAAGTTTCCATTCTGGCTTCCATCGGAGGGTCGTCAGTGCATGGTCCATTACGGTCACCATTTGCACGATTCCTCCTATTGACCTCCATTTCTTGAAGAATAAAACCTTAGTGTGATACTTATTTCATTTATGAATCTTTTAACAATAAAGGATTTTATGTCTTAAAACTTCTTTAAACAATTACATTTCTTTATAAATCATTCATAATGATTTATAAAAAGCTTATGATTAACCAAACATATCCCCCGGGAGTGTCATAACCAAGAGTGCAGCAAGGTTCATTGTCATGTACTAGGATACCCCGGTTCAATCCTGAAACTCCTTGTCGGAGTTTTCACTCCTAGGTACCTCTATGCCAGAGCCGCCTCTACCTACTCGTATCTAGATAGGGATGTATTTTCTTGATAAACCACTTACTCAATACTCACAAAAATACCAGGAAGTTATACTATATTTAAAATTTTCTATAGGATTATTCCTAATGTTTTCATAGACTAATTTACATAAATAACTAAACTATCCTTTGATACCAACTAAGGAATCCTACCTTTTTATTACATAACTTTTCATTACATTTTACAAACAGAGGATCTTTAAAGTCTAGTGTCTTGGAAATCAGGAACATAATACATGAAAACAACATAAAAAATTATTCTAAACCACTCATAAGGCTTCATAATAAGTTAATACTATGTAAAATTACTGCATCTCATATCCTGGAGACATAAATCAAAGGAAAGGTTGAGTATAAGGCTCAGTAAGGAAAACAAGTGAAATGATTGACATGTGATCTTGAACAATATTAATAAGAACATGATAAAAGTCATAAAGGCATGAGAAATGGAAGAATTGTAATATAATAATAAAAGAAATTGAATCATAACTTGAATATGTGGCTACACAATTTCATTTAGACATTCATGAACATATCACCAAGGTTTGTCCCTGAGGTGTCATAAAAATTAGCAAGGTTATTTACCAAGGTATCATGAAACCTGTCATCTCTAGAGATTAATTATTTACCCAATGAATTAGAGCGCTATCAGGGTGCACCCTTAATATGTATTTAATTTCATATGATCCAAATATATAATAATAAAACATTTCATAAATAACCCAAAGAGAATAAAATAAATGGGTTTCATTTCAAAATCGTGACGTTTTAAAAGTGCTTAAAAATAAGATCATTATGTCATTTATAACCCATGGAAAGGGAGTGAGGGTTATATGTATGTCAATTCCAGAATCAAATATATCATTTTTTTTTGTATTTATGAACACCCATTAAAATGAAATAGGTATGGGTATTCACATAAATAAACAAGATAATTTCAAGAGAGAAAGAGAGAGAAATTTTGAGATGAAAATTCTGCAGTATAACGGCTATATAACATCTTTTTATAAAACATTAAAAAGAGAGGGTACAAGGGTAACCCACTAATAAATAACTAATAATATAGTATAAAGGAAGAATAAAATGGAGATAAGAATAAGGTATGTATATTTTAATGTCATACCACATGAAAAGGAAACTTGAAAGGAAATAGAAGATGTGATTTCTTTTACAAAAAATTCGGCAGCCTAACGACATCACTTAAAAATTTAGAAAATCAATTGATGAGAGAGGAAAAGGTCTCCCATAATTTGGAAATGAAATTTAAAGTAGTAAATATATACAATAACAAGCCCCCACATAATAAAATGTAACTATAAGACATAACATAAAGGAAGTCATGACTTAAAAGAGGAGGGTGAAAGGATCCCTTACCTTGAAGAGTAACTTCGAAAGCTTGAAGGTTGGGACCTTGGGAGGCTTGAGGGAACCTTGGGAGGACTCTTTGGGAGGTAAGGAGACAATAAATTCATTGAGGAGGATTTTTGAATGAAACGAATGAGGGAAATGGCTTGGTTTTTATAGGAAAATTGAGGGAATAAATTATTAATTTCCAAGGGACACCTCATCGGTGGTATTTGCAAAACCATGGGCTCGCCCATGGTATTTTCCCATGGTATTGGACACTTGGGATACCTCATACATATATCACTATTAATAAGTCGAAGAGAAATATTACATCATTATTACATCATTAATGATGTCATTAAACACCCGAAACTTAAAACTGTATTTTTATTATTCATCGAAAATTCAACTATTTCAGAAAAATCCCAAAAATTCACCCTAACCTAAAATTGATTCTATGAATTTAAAAACGAAATCTATTTAATGAAAATAGTTTTCTAAATATTTTTAATTTAATTTTTAAATAAAATCATTATTTTTTCCAAAAATACAACTTTAAAATTATAACTCATTTTGTAACACCTTACAAAAATAATCAGGGTCTTATAAAATTATCGTATAAACATAATACAATAAAGTAACTATTTATGATTACATTTTATAAAAATATATTTCCATTTTAAATTATTAAATTAATTATAAAATTGTAAATAAAATATTTATGACATACAAAAATACCAAAACTTATACTATGATCGTTTTTTCTATTTTAAGATGTTTAAATTGTATTTATACATTCACGGGTGAAGTTTATATATTATTTGGATAATTTAATATTCATTACTATTCATACGGGTATGTTAATATTCATACTTTACTATTCAATAAAAATCAAGTGGATCTTATTAGACTCTAAATTCCTCACTGATCACAACTGTAGAAGAACATTTTTTGAAAATCATTTCACATTATTAATTATTTAAAGAATAAAAAAATATTTTAAAATACCCCTTTTTTCCCTAAATTCATCAATAACACACATCCTATATTTATCTGGATATTTAAAATTCACAAACTTTTCCATAATAAGAAATAAAAATTTTATTTATATAAAAGGATTACACAAAGCAGCTAAGGTATCATTACAGAGCCCCTTAAAACACCAGCATATGACCTAAGTGTAAGGTGTACTATAGTGATAGAATCTTGGGGTGGATCAGACAACATTTCCCGAGTTGTGATTTTTATCAGCTTGAACTTCTCCCTTAGGCGATTCCGTTCAAGCTTCATATATTGAAGTTTAGCTTGGGATTGGTCTAGAGTAAAGCCCAGCGATGCTACCTCCTTACCAAGCTCCAATAGATGGGCTTCATATGGCTCGAGTATACTGGATGAGGCCATTAAATCTTCTTTCTATATTAATTAACCAAGATAACTGTATTTATAAAAACAAAATGTTAAGATTATAATTTCCAATGGTCGTATTGACCAATGGTCATATAACACTCGAAACCCAATAGTCTCATTTTAATTATACCCACTTCATTAATTAAAGGATATAGTTTTGTTGAGTATAAAATAAAATAACACACAAATTTTGGAAAAAAATATAATTAAAAATTTTGGGTCATTACAAGATGGATTTTCATCCTATTTGTTAACATGATTATTATAAATTGTCTCCCCTCTAGAAATAAAAGTTTAGAGGGGTGGGTGATTTGATCATATTATCTATGGTTTATTTATTTTTGAGGATAAAAGGTTTAAAACAGAGGAGGATGTAACAATACATGAGTTTTCTTGGGAATGAATTTTCTATAAATTTTTATTTGAAACATGTTATAGTTTCATTAAATTTATTAACACTCATTGTCATTAATTTTAGTACTCTAGTGGATAAGGTAATCACCATGAGAGGTTTGAGAAGAAATTATTATTTTTTATTTTAAAATAGTATGATATTAAATTTATCTTTAATTGAAGGTTAGATTGAGAAATTAACTCCTCTATTGATTTCAAAATAGAATGATTCCTTTGGGATACTATTTTAGTAAATTTGGGATATTGATAAACTGGAGCGGAATCAACATAAATATTTTTAGAGAATAAATAATATTTAATAAAATAAATTTTTACATAAATTTTAATTATAGAAGAATATTATAGAATATTATGAAGATAGGAAAGGTTTTGAATTTCTCTCACATATAGACTACCACCATAGGCAAGATCATCGCTAAAGAATAATGGATCGTGATTGCCAAGGTATTGTTTTTTTGATTCTAACACATCATTTATGATAATTATAGATCTTAGAAATATATTTTATTTTCTAAATATTTACAATTTAATCATGAAATGAAAGTTAAATATGTTATTCCATGAATAATTTTAGTTATTATGGCCTAAGAATCTAGTAAATTCAATTCACAAATTACAAGATTTTGTACATATAAGTTTTAGGGTTTAAAAATTACCTTTTCTATTTCGACAAAATATTTTTCAAATTATAAAAAATACTATTAAATTCATATTCTATGTGATAAAATTAATATAATGACTTTTTATTCATCGAAATACCATGCATATATTTTGATAAAACTTTGAAACAAGTTTTAGGTATGTTTTTTATAATTTATTGATAAATTTTAAATTTGGATGATTCACTAAGCCTACCATATATTACTAAAAATATATTAATGGAATGAATCCAAGGACTTTAGAATCACCTAAATCTAATTAAATTTTTTTGGATAGAATATAGAGAGATATTTTTTAGAATTTCAATTTCAATTTTAATTTTAAACTATAAAATGAAAAATAAATTTTTGATCCTTACATCAAGAAAATGATATGATATATTGTTTTTATTCATAAAAGATAATTAATGGTGGTCAAACCTTTATGGGAAGTGAGAGATGTGATTCTTGATGAGTTTAGTAGTGATGTATGACAAAAGAACCAAAGTTATATGATATTTCCTCAAATGACTGTGGGTGTATCATGTCAACCTTAGTTTGGGGGATGTGTGTGGATTCTATAATGAATACGTGAAACTCATATAAAAATATAATTAAAATATTGGATGGTGTTGGTATTTTCATGTCATCCCTAGCTAGGGGTGATACGGTGGAAGATACAGACAAACCACGACCATTCATTCAATTTGATCAGATTTTAAACTATGTGTACATGTTAACCACATGACATGAGGTCCTATCCCAATTAGGGTTACCGAATTAGAATGAATGTATTATATCCTATGTGTCCATATGCACCACACAAGTATGGTTAGACCTAAGTAAAGATGTGTGCTTTGTGCTTCCCCATCAAATATCGGATAGCCAACACTCATCCACATGGAAGAAATGATATAAAAATCTAGGGGACATATAAATGTTGTATGGGGTGCTGAGTAGACCCCTACTTGGTGGAGATGAAAGGTGGTGCATGGGGGCATGTGAAAGGTTATATTTGGGAATTTAAAATCCCATTGAAATCTTCTTGACACCCCATACCAAACAAAACAAAGTTTGTATCATTTTGGAGACATTTTATCAATGAATTAAGTTAATGGTGATTAAATAAGTGTGGGAATTATTAATATAAAAATATTATATTTGATTTAGATAAAACAAAGTGAATAAATGAATTATTGGTGATAGTAATTGAGGTTTAATTTAATAAATAGTATAGTCTTACTGAGATGTAAATTATTTAATGATAGGTTAAATTTATTTTATAAGAGATTATTATTAGTATATAATAATGATATATAATGGGATATTGTCAAAATTTAAAAATGAGATTGAAAAAATTATAATTAAGAACTAAATAATCATTTAAGATGATAATTAAACCATGTTGATAATTTAATGATTATTATAAAATTTTAAACTTAGTAAATTATTGAAATCATTAAGCCTTATAATAAATTATCCTAGGGGTATGTATACAACACTAAATGGGATTATAAAATTCATTTAAGTTAAATTAATTTTTAAAAATGGTTTTATGAAATGGGTTATGATGTAAATGAAAAATCGAGAGTAAGGAGATTATATTAAAGACACAAAAGAGGATTATCTTAATACCCATGATAAAGATAAATAATGTATGGTTAGTGTGAGTCAACTGGATAAATGAAAATTAATGCTAAAGAACTTATGATTACTCTAAATGTATTTTCAAGAAAAGGACACAATATAGTTAATTATATGATATATATATGTATTAATTTATATCAAGGTATGATATCTTTTGTAAGTAATAAATGTGTGTAAGGAGTTTTAATTTTAAAGGATAGTAGCGATGAATAATTTTTTAAATTATTAAAGGGAATATAATAGTGGTATAACAATGATGAAGATTTAATTCCCTAATGGTGAAGTAATATCATAATTTAATTAGAAGTTACTTATTAATTCCCTTTAATTAATGGAATGATAATAAGGAATAGTGGTTTTAAATTTAAAGAATAAGGTAGTGGAATATTTATGATAAAGATTGAGGTAAGCTATAAGAATTATTATAGATTATAATGGAAGTAATCTTGGTTAGTTTATATATTATAGATGTAACTTAGAGTGTGTAAAGTGATATCAACATAGTTCCAAGATGACCAGATGGATAATTATATAACAATATTTATTCGTTATTGAATTATTATACTAGATTTTAATGAGATGAGAATGTAAAAACACATTAAGGATGTTATGAAATCCTATGACTATCACATAGAGTGTATATTCTATTTGATACTGGGATACTTGCTTATAAATAAAATGTTTTTTAAGTGTACTTATCTACCTTGATATGTGATGAAACTTGTGACAGATGGATATTGATTACAATAAGATACTATGGTGGTTTCCATTACACTCACCCTCTAACTAAGGATAGAGTGGGATGAAAATAACCATACCCTTCTCGCCTACTGATCAAGGTAGATACTGATGATTAATTATAAAAATATATTCCCTTACTCACCTACAACTATAGATTGAGATAGACTAGATACTCTTTAGAAGATATGTGAAGATGATTAATTCCTCTAAAACCCTTAACAAAAGATCATGATAGATGATAATTTACTCAAGTGTTAACACTCTTTATCCCCCATATATATGGGATATGTATGGATGATGATAAAATAGATACTATCTCTTATCCTTCACAGAAAACAATGATTGGGATAACCAGATTACTAATGCATCCTTGGATATGTTTATTTACTTCAAAAAAATATATATATCTATAACCCTATATATGTGTATTTCCTTAGGCATCTATATATGTATATAGATGAAACTTTATATATGAGCGTTTCCTCCAACACTTCAGTGATATGTGGAGACGTTTATTTTATCCATAGTCTCATAATAAATGCATCTAAGATGAATTATCAAGCATGAAAACTATGAAGGGATGTTAAATATGATTATTATTTTCTAATATTTTTTTCATGACTTCCATACACAAGTGGGGTGGATGAGTTCCATCAACTTGGATGTAGTGAGAATAGATGGTACCCGGGGATTTATCTCTAAAAATAGGGACATCATATTGAGTTATGAGATTTTGGTTACACCCTAGAAGGATGTATTCCATATGGACCCTTTATATTATTCTTTTAAAAGCATGGACACACACACACAAACAAACATTATTATTTAGCGAGTGTTATAAAGACAAGATATGAGAATCTTGATAATGGTTAATCATTAATATTGTTATGTTTGATGAAAAAATCATCTAATTTTAGAATTCTTCACATTACTTATTTATGATGCTCATAGACACTAGATGTTAATGGGGTTAGGTCATTACTTTAGATGACTATATAAAGTATTATTTCTCACCCTTTTATGCACTCTTGTGTATTATTCACCATTTGTCTATGAATATATATGGGTGGATGATGGATGACCATAAAGATAAGAGATGGATGATTGATATGATATATGATAAAGTAGAGATTCTAGTATGACAACCACACTTGGGTCATCAGTGATCAAGCCTACATCTATTCAATATGTACTAGTTTTATCTAGTGATTTCATTTGTATTATCTTATATTATATCATGGAGGTTTTTTTATATACACATATTTTATATTTCTCAATCTATAATTCATTAATGTATTGGTGGATGATGTTTCATGATAACATGTAAAAGACTATATTTAAAAGGAAATTCTTCCCATCATTTCATCTAATACCTCAATGCTAATTGCTATCCCCCATACTATTAGAGGTGATATTGAGAAGTTAAAATACTGGTATGCTAGGATGTTATAACTTGTTGCACAAGGTTCAGTCTACAATGATTCAAGCAGACCAACCGATTTCCTTTTGGGTATTATTCTCTAATTTTTTTATACTAAACCATGTTTTATTAAAGGTTATAAAAAAGGAACCATATGATATGTGGACTAGGAAGCATCCTTATTTTTATTTTATGAATATTTAGGGTTGTGAGGATTTTGTATGATATATTAGCTTAATAATACTTGAACTTAAATTAGATAAATTTTTATTTGTTTGTTATCCTAAATAGATAGTGGGTTATTATTTATATAATCATCCAATGATTTTTCTCTCTTGGCATGTTGTTTTCATATAAATGGAATTTATTTATAAAAGAACCAGTGAGAGAAAATTTTAAATTGATGAAGTTAAAAACCAATAATATGATTTTATTCTAGTGATGAATAAGTCATAAACACAATGGATTGTAGAAAATGAATCAACTTAGTATACATAAGAACTTTGAATGTCTTGTAGTTTTTTTCAAGAACCTGAGAGATATGTATTTCACATTTATGTTGAAGTTTAGGTAACAATCATTTAAGATGATCCAAGATATCACCAAGAGTCTATTTTTATTTTTGAATCTAAAAATTGGTTAAAGCCAATAGAATTTGAAATAGAATACAAGTACATTAATCAGGTTTAGAACATAGTAGATATATCTTAAGGGGTAAAACCCATTAGATGAAAGTGGGTATTTTATAAGAAGACTGACATGGATGGTAGAGTATATATCTTCAAAGATCTATTTAAGCTAATTTTTTTAAATAAATTATTGGCATTGAATATAAAGAAACCTTTTATCCAGTGGCTATGATCAAATCTATTTAGATTATTTTCACTATAGTAGCATATTATTATTTCATGATATTTGAAATGGATATCAAAACTACATTCTTTCATAGGATTTTTCAAGGATTTATATATTATACAACCTAAAGGTTTTTAATATCTAAGGAATTCTAAAAATATTTTTAAGCTATAATGATCCATTTATGGGTTGAAACAAGATTCTCAATGTTGGAATATCAATTTTGATGCATCTATCAAAGAGTTTTAATTTATAAAAAGTTAATATGGATCTTATTCATATAAATGAGTTAATAGAGGAATGATTATATTTCTATTGTTTAATGTGGATGAAATATTTTACATTAAAAATTATATCCCAATGTTACAATAAATGGACAAATGGTTGGATAATTTCCTCTTAATAAAGGATCCCAGTGAAGCAACAAACACACTAGGTATGCATTTTTATATAGATAGATCTAAAAAAATTCCTTGTCTTGGTTAAAAAAATACATTTATGAAGTGTAAAAATGGTTTAAAATGGAAAAATATAAATAGGGTTATTTACTAATGCTCCATTGAAAAAAATATTCCTAATACAAAATATCATTCAATAGTTAAAGAACAATAATGAATGAGAAATATTTCATATGCTTTGACCATTGGATCAATCATGTATGATATATTGTGTATTAATACTAATGTATTTTTTCAAGTATGGTGAGTAGATACCAACCAAATTTTGGTGAAAGTAATTAGGTATCCATGAATATCGTCCTCAAGTATTTGAGAATAACTAAGGATGTATTCTTAGTATTTGGTTCTAATAAAGGGTTCATTATAAAGAGTTATACCAGTGTTTGTTTTCAAACTTAAAAAATAAATTTATATCTCAGTATGAATTTGTATTTTTCATGAATAATGGAGTGTTAATCTAGAAAATTTCTAAGAAAGAAACAATTTTTGTGTCAATAATAGAAGTTGAATATATTGCAACATCTGATGTGGCTAAATAAGCTATTTATATAAAGAAGTTTATTACCAAACTAGGGATGATCTCAAATATTAAGTGTCCAATTAAACTATACTATGATATTAGTGGAGTAGTTTCATAATCTATAGAGCCCAGGTCTTAATATATATCCAAATATATTCCTAACAAATTTCATCTCATATAAGATATTATTGAAAAAGGTGATATTAAGTTCTTTTGAGTTCCTATAGAGTATAATATTGTGGATCCCCTAAAAAATTCCCTTATGAAACACAAGCATGAAATACACACCAACTCTCTTTGTGTTAGATACATGGGTGACCAAATTTAGTTTAAGTGAAAGATTAAAAGTGTTTGTGACCTAAATCCAATTAAGTGTTATTTTCCTAGGGACATTTTATATAATGTAATTTATATTAATAGAAGTAATTTATCATTCATTCATGCTTGTTTCAAAGAACCTGAGATATGACATGATAAAAACCCCTAAGATATATGTATTACCAAGTTATCCTTGATTTATGATCATCATATTAGGTTGTGATCATATGTTAAGATTAGTATGGGGTGGATATATTGTATAAATATATTACCAATCACTCATGGTATACAAGTTAGTGAAGATGTATTTGTATTTACCCACTTAAATTATGCCACATGGGTTATAATATATATGTAATTGGTGTTAATTAAGTGAACATTGGATATAGATCCTTTGAACTGAGGTTTTAAAATACTTTTTATTCCTTGTAGGTTTCATACCTTGATAAATAAATAAATTCATTTGATAATTTGTCCTAATAGAATATAATTGGGTATTATACTAATTAATCATATAAATTTAATTAACTAAGATAATATATTTCCACATGTATGATTAATTTATGACATTATGGCCCACGATTGAGTTATTACCAAGTATGTGAATAGACATGAAATGATAATTATGCATGATATAATTATATAAGTTTTATCCATCTCCTAAATTGATAAAAAGAGATAAGATATACAGGGTTAACATTATCTATGTTGTATGATTAATCTCAATAATGTGGACAAAATAACTTTTTTATTGGATATGTGGTAGATTAGATCAAACCAAACCCCCTTTTAATTTAATATAGTGACACAAGATTTACCATAGAGAGACTTAGATAAACTTTGAGTTTTTAAGTCTCAAAACAAAATTAGGGGTAAAATGGAAAATTTACCCTAGTATAAGAGCTTGAAAAAATTATCTGATGGTTCTTTTGATTCTGGGGTGTGGTGTTTACCCCTGGGTTGAGCTGACATGGAATTGGGAGTGTAGTGATGAAGTGATAAAAGTTTATTAACTATAAAAATAATATTTTTAGCCTATGTGTGAATATTTATGATGAAACACTCATATCTCTTGAATTTATTGTTGGATGAAAAAACTGGCACCATGGTTGAGTCCGAAATGTGGGGTCTACCCTCCACGGGATTTAAGTTTTGTTCACATCAGGTCTTGTGATGGTTCACAATTGTGGGAGGATTATAAGGAAATAATTAAATAATTAATTTAAATTATTTAATTATATGTTAACCTAATCAATACTCTATTTAATATCCACTTAGGAAAATATCTAGGGTTAGCTATAAAACCTTGAGAGATTTAAAGGGATTAATTTGGAGAGTATTTGGTGATCAGATCAAGGAGTATTCTATAACCTAATAATGAATTCCATGGAATCACTTATTAAATCAAAAGTGATAACCAAATTCAATGTAATCAATTGTGGCATCAACATGTTTTCATTATTCACAAATGATCGATATACCCTCAAGACAGGGCATTGTTATTTCTATAATTTCTTTATTCTTATTTTATTTTCCAAGCATGTCAAATTATCTTCTTCCAATCCCTAAATTTGTGCATGCACCTTTAAATTTATAGACTTATTATTTGGATTGTATTAAATTTTTTTCTTTATTTTAATCCTTTATTTTATTTTTTACACCTATTTTCTATGTACGGGTTCTCAACGACCATCGATAATATTCACTTTGTTGTTTATTTGAATTTTTTACAACCATTCTTTATGTATCCATCATTGATATATGAGTAGGATTATGATTTGAAATTATTGGTCTAATTTGAATATGATTGAATCCATGAATTTTGTGTGATTTTTGGTTTTGATGGTGGTGGTTGTGGAAAGTGATATGACTCTTGATCGTTAGAGAAACATAATGGAAGGGAAGTGTGATATCTTCCCCTTTGATGAAAGATAATGATGAATGTTTTGTGAGAATGGTGGTGGGTTTTGTTTACGATGACCGAAATCCATAGACATACATTCGATGATGTTACATCCATGATTGAGGCCTTAAATAGAGGTTCTAATTCAATTAATGCTAATATTTTTGAAAAATGGAGAGATTTAGGTGACATGTTGAATCTGGTGTGAAATTACAGACTATATATTATGTAGTTTGGCACTGTAGCAGCTGGGAATATTCCCCTGTTTGGGCCTTCGGGCCACCGATTTGGTCCCTGAGTCCTTTAATGCCTACGGGCCACCTAGGCCTTCAATTCAGTAAGGCCTTTAGGCCACCTCAAGGCCTTCGGGCCACCTTAAGTGTAGATTCAAACCAGATAACCTATAAGGAACAAGCTCCAGAAGAAGGATGAACAAGGAGCTTTCACCATAGCAAAAGATAAACAGATTGCAAGAATGAGAGTGTATGACACCTGCCATTGGGACAAGCCTATGCATGCACTGGAAAGCCTAGCCGAATAACCATGTGAAGGTGGAGAGATGATTTCATGATGAAGATTTTGGGGAGGAGCACTTCCAAGTAGTTAGTATGGGTTGTATGTAATTTTGAAGCCTACGGGAAATGAATTCCTCTAAGGCCTACGGGCCATGTAATACTTACACCTACATGCCATGTAAGGGTTCCACCTCACCCCTTGAAAGGTGTATTATAAAAAATTAATAAAAACTGAAGGCCTTCGGACCATTGGAGTATAGTATGTAGTTTATAATAACATATTTTTTGTACTTTGGGCAATATAGCAGATAGGGTTTTGGTTCAATTTAAATGTCACACAGTATGTGATTGAATCACACACTATGTGTCCCTTGACAAATGAATGGAGTGTATGAAGAGTACACACCTAAGATACCATTTGTATTTATACACCATATGGGTTAAGACCACATATCATGCTTCTCAATTTTACATGACACCAAAGTAGTGTTACAGGTCAAGTACCACTCTCTGGCTTGTATATCATGTACCATAACCAACACACTATGTGGTTGGGTCCTTGAACACTGATTAATTCACCCATTCATGACCTAGATATTTCTTATGGTATACATGCCATATACCCCAAGGGAAACACTATGTACTTCCTTATACCCACATACTACTTGAATTTTCTTGTTTGAACTTAGTTATGGACTTATGAATAGTCTATTCTGAGTGTTTTTCTGTATAAAATGAAATGGTGGCCTTATAATCAACATGTGAGTTGTGTTATGAGGTGGTGAAAGTGGGTTGTTCTATTTTGTATTAATTAACTGACAATGATGTTCAGGTAGTATTTTTAGTAAATTTTCTGGGCTATTACTCGCCGAACATGTGAATTCATATCAAGGCACGATCCCCCATTTCCTATATATGGCTAGGGTTGGTACTTTCCCACACACATCTGGTGCATAATACTCTATCTATGGGGCCATTTCTCTACTAAAATTTCATTTATATCAGGTAATGATCCCCTATTTTCTAGATATAGATAGGGTCAACTCTCCTCCATTCGCACCTGAGACATGAGCCTCTATATGTAGATATGGTACACCCCCATCTTAGATCTCAGGTGGGACATGGTTCTCCACTCCTGGGTTAGTACTCCCTTGATTGGTTGTAAACCCATTAGCGAGGAATGTTTCCCCATGTATATTTTGGGTAGTTTACATATTTTTATTCACAATGTTATTTTAGATGATTATTTGGTATGATAGTATTAATGGAAACACGGGTGTGGTGATCTATCATTCAACAAGAATTATTCATCGATGAATAGAATCTCCTTAATAGATTTTTACCATGGAATTAATATTGTAACTTCGTATAGTATAAAATTATATCATAATTATGATTACTAAGTACCCTAGGGGTTTCCTTTGAGATGTGACATTACAACTTAGTATCATCTTGAGGTTTTATAGACTCTTTAGGGTTTTCTACTCCAATATATACTTGTATTCAATGGAATTCAAGGATTGGAGTTGAGATGACCCACAATTCTCAGTTTCTCTAAGACTTATAATGATTGATCATATCTAGATTATTATTCCATGTCATTTTTATAGTCACTATTTAGTACCGAGATCTTTGAGATGTCTTTGTATTTTGGTTTCCCTCTTTTCCTCCTCTTGGTCAACTTTTATACCAAAATTTGAGGTGACTTATTACTTTGTGTTTTTATTGGGGTTTTTTGGGTATCCTATTGGGTATGTTTCTACTCACCCATACATGGTCCTTGTTCACAAATGTGTTATGTCTGTGCAGACAACACATAGATTTAGAGATGGTATGAGCGAACATAGAGCTATCATGGATTATTCAGGGATGATGTCTGGTGATGCTTGGTAACAAATTTTTATGGATATTAGTTCATGATGGTGGTGGTGACCACTATGATTGGAGAGCAATTGAAATTTACTTTCAACATAGAGAAGTTTATCTGTAGTTTTTTAGATATTCTTAGATGCACTATTTTCCTTATATTTACCTTGAGAGATATACTTATAATTATTACCTCATGTATGAATTATGTATAGTTCAGTTTATCATTTATATATCCTTCCAATGTTTTGGTCATATTGTATATTAGAGGTATGTATCTGTTATAGGTTGATATAGGTGAAGGCCTCCCATAATTTTTTATATATCCACTTGGTACTAACAATCAGAACCTTACCTATTGAAGGTAGTATTGGGGTGTCACTCTTGACTTACATCCAACCTGGGTGGGGCCCCTGAGGTTCCCTAGACCCACATTCACAGATCTGGTGCTAAAAACACTTTCATTAAACACTGAATTTGATACAAAGTGAGATGAACCTATATTTATATTACGCCATTTTCATAATTTAAACATTAAATATAAAAAATAATCACACAATACAAAGTATGAAAGGTTTATTATCTTTTATAAACAACTACCAAAGAAAATTATTTTATGATACTTGTGAAAATTTCTCCATAATTTATCCACACTATACTCCCTTATAGATTTCTCATAAGTTACATTAATCTTTATATCATGGGAAATGGAAACATAAGAAATGGGTGAATAAAAAATACAGTAAAGAGGAAAAAACTCATCAAAATACCATCAAGGGTTAGATTATAATAATATGAGAAAATATGAGTAGGGTAGAAATATCTTATTAAAAATAACATGGAATAATAATAGTTATCCATAAGTCATGATAGAAGGACATATAATCTCAAATGAACAAACATGTACCATGGAAAAAGAGTGCAGAATATTAAGATAATAAATATAAGCCATTGATCATAACATAGGCTTAATATTATGAAATAAGAGTGTGGCATAAATATCAAAATAAAATCATATGTCAAGTCTACCCAAAAATATATTCATCACATAATAGGCTTGGGCTATCCACCCATGTACCTTCATAGGGATGGGATTACCACTCATGTAACATTAGGATTTGTCTTACCACCTATGTACCCTTCTTGGGATTGGGATAATCCTCTTTTGTACCCTTGGGTTTGGGATAATCCTCTCATTCACCCTTTGTCTTGGGATAATCCTCCTACGTACCCTTTTTCTTAGGATAATCCTCTCATGTACCCTTTTGAGTTCATGAGATATAAAAATTACCAGTACATTAAAAGGTGATATTGAACCCCACCCATAAATCATCCATAAATATGTGTTCCACATGAAAATAATTATTAATTACAATTTAAATAACCAATGGAAATAAAAATGGGTTTTATAACCTTTGTAGATGGTATCAACAAAATTGACATAAAGAGTGTAAATGGTTGATACCTAAAATTGAATCACCCCAAAAGATTATTTTATACAAACAATTATAGGTTTATTCATGAAAAATAATTTCCAAGGAAATAAATCCTTTAGAGATAAAGAGAAAATGGAAATGAAATTATAAGAGTTTTTAGAAAATGATTTTATATTTGGCATAAAAGATTAAGTTACAGTCACTTTGAAAAGTCATTTTAGAAACGGTGAAGTGATTTTTTTGAAATAATTTGATTTTAAAAAATAATTTTAATTAGTGAATCCTTGAAAAGAGATAAATATTTCAAAAATGTGAAGTGAAAAAATCTTGAAAAATATTAATTTTTTAAAAAAGGATCTTCAATAATAGATCCATGAAATAGATATAACAGTTTTAAAAATATAAAATTAAAACATTTTTAAATGTTTTAATTTTTAAAATAATCATCAATAATATGTCTTTAAAAATACATAAAGTACTTTTAAATATAATTCAATTTATAAGATCAATCATTTGAGTTTTAAAGGATGGATTTTTTTTAATATTTTGAAATACCTATGTTGAAAAACCATATCATAAAAAGTGGTAGTGAAATTTCTATTTGAAAAGTTTTAATTGAAAATAATAAGGTCACATGATTAAAAACATATTAGGATTTAAAAACAATAAAGGAAAACATTTTTAGGAATAATGAACATGGAAATGGAGGAAAAAATGTCTTTAAAGTATATACGATTTTTTTCATAAAAACATTACACCTCTATGAGAATGAAATTAATCAAGAAAGCATATTTGTTTTTAAAAAATTATTTTACCCTGAGTGAAAAGAGTAAACATCTTATTAAATATGAAATACATAAAATTTTCAAATATATAAGAATGAATCTCAAGGAATAATATTTTAACTCAAAGAAAGAAAATTTGAGTTAACCAATTCCCTTATAGATATCATAATTCACGAAGAAAGAGACATTTAGAAAGGGGTTTATATAGTAGAAATATAAATATAAAAATAAAATAAAATATAACATAATAAAATCAAATATAAAAATGTTCCCAAATTATATAAAATAAGTTCAAGAAGAACAATTATAACTCAATGAATGAGAAATGGGTTAAAAAACCCTTACAAAATCATAATCTTTCAAATAAAAAATACATACAAGGTTGAATATGAGATAGATTTTTAAATCCAATATATTTCATTAAAAAAAATTATAAAATAAATCCATGGATAATATATTCACTCTAAAAATGAAATAAGTGGTGAATACACATCATATCTCAATGAAGCAAAATTGAGATACAAAGACCCTTACGGTAATGGTAACGTAAGAATCAAAATATCATAAGAGTGATACCATGAAATGGAAATTAAAATATCATGAAATTAAATATATTAATTATAATTTAATGAAATAGGGAATCAAATACAACATATAAAAGAAATTATGATGTGAAATATCAAATATGTCTCATGAAATTGAAAATATAGACGAATAACTATTACCTAGGGTTTTGGTTTGTTATTTTCATGTGACTAACATCCTAAATGATAAAATTATATTTATTAAATTTTTTCTTAAGAACCTTTCCCATATATATTTCATTTTCTAAGGTTTATTTATTATCACATGTTATTTATTTATTAAATAGTTTTTTCTTATAGTGATTACTTGAGGTGTCTCGACCAATTTCTCTTAAACCTTTTTAGTACATTGAACATGGTTAAATGTTTTTTAAAATAAATTTATAATCTACATAATTTAATACTATTATGTATTTTATTATTAAATTCTCACAAAATTTATACAGTTCTATAGGTTTTCCCAAAATGTACTCAAATTAAGAAAGGTGCCTTGATATATTTATTTGAGGTGGTTAAGTTTACTATGACATTTTATTGTTGATATCACCTATATAATGTACAATATCATGTTATTTAATAATGTAAAATGAAATATGACATTATGTGGAGGTGATAGTCTCCATGTACACATGAACGACACTTTCATTTTACATAAAGTGATAGGGGTAGAAAAATAAAATGATTATAATTTAATAATATTAATAATGTTATAAATAATATAATTTTCACTAAATAACTCATTTGGATCATACATGAAAGTTCATTATGGAAAATATAACACACTATTCATGGAGGTGATAGTTCACATGTACACATGATCCAATCATCATTTTTCAAATGGTTTCTGGAGAGGATATAAAATTTATTTGATATTAGTATAATAACATCTCAAAATATTATAAATACCTATTTTATCATGATTTCATAGAAATAAAATATTTTAGGTGGTAGATTAATAAAATGACTAAGAGAGTTCGGTTGAGAACATTTCCTCTCCCTTTGGATGTTCTCCCTTGGATAACACCTTAAGGATCCTTAGATTGGACTTTTGGTAAGACCAAGGCTTCAAGGTAATGGGGGGAGGGTATAAATGAGACTCTAATAGATTTTTATTAGATATATGTATTTGAAATGGGTTTATAAAAGTTTTGAAAGTGATCCCCTTTTATAAGTGAATAAAATAGAACTTTTGTAAATACCTAATAATTTTTCAATGATGGCATGCCACTATTCAAGGGTCAATGGCTACAAAAGTGAGAAATAATAAATTTTAGGGTGATATAAGGTCAAAAAATCCTATAAAACTCCATTTAACACATGTTTTAAATATTTTTCAATTCTTTTACAGCTAGTTTTTTACATTTTACCATTTTTGTTTTTACCTTGGTAACTATTTTTATCCCAAGTAATTTAAATTTTATTAAATATATAAATAATTTTTTTGACCAAATTTTGTTGTTTTGAAACTAAATTTAAGATCCATATAATCTAATTAAATTTATAAATAATATAAAGTTAACTTTTAAATTAAAACATTTAATATATGTAATAACTATTTTATAGAAAAAATGTTATTTTCACAATTAAGTGTTCTTAATATTATATAACATTAATTACCAATTAAACAAGTGATAATATATCTCTATATATGTGTAAAAATCATATCAAATTAATTATATAAAATAGATCAATTTAATTTATTAGATAAAATTTACACAACATTAATAAAATAATTCTTTGAAAATAACAGCTAACCATTATCATGATCATTAACTCTAATATTAGTAACCATAATTTTATTCCTGAAAATGAAATTAAAATTATTGAGTAATATAAAAATTTTAATCTAAAATATTAAATCTATTTTTTTATATTTAATTTCTAAAAGTTATGAAAAATAGTTTTTAATATAAGGGAATAAAAATAGTTTTTAGAGTAAAATATTACTAATGTTTCCCAAACGTTAAATATGGGTTTGATAAATTCTACATAGTATTTTTAAATGATTTATTTTACTTTATAAATATATATATTATAGAAAAAATGGATTCAATGACTTTTAATCCATTCTTATATTATAATAATTTCATAAAAGTGACAATATTAGAAAAACCAATATTTTTTACTATTCACCTAAAAATAAATTATTTTATAAAAACATAAAAAATTCATCCTAAGATAATTTTTACATGATGAATTAAAAAATGAAGTTATTTTTTTTAAAATATAAATTCTAATTTTTTTAAATTTATATTTTAAATTAAAATACAATATATAATGAAAAAAATGATTTTATTGAAAAATGGCCTTTTAAAACATTAAGAGTTCTTAATCCTATTTTGAATGCATTCATAATTGATTAAAATATTTTTATTTACCATATGTTTTATTATTGTTAAATTTTATTAGTAATATTAATCTAATATTCCATATCTCATTTTAGTTCAGGGTTGCATGTATAGAAAGATATTGAACATAGTATTTATTTAGAGAAAAATATATTCTAAATATTTGGGTGTTACAACCCCTATGGTACAGGTCATTTCATAGTGTTATTAGAGTGGGTTTCCCTTGGGATGGATTTTGGAGTTAGTATTCATGTGATTATTTGGATTGGGAACATAGAACAATGATGATAAGGGGGGTCTTGAGTTCTGTTATCAGACTAGGGAGACTAGAAAAAGTTGTGGAAGCTGATGTTTCCTTTTTCCATAACTTTGATAACTTAATACTTGATCTAGAGATTCAAGGAATCATTAAGGTATGACTAATATTGGTACATGAATCAAATAACATTCAGTTATGGCATTTCATTCCTTTTCCATGTCATCTCATCCAGATCTGATCTTTTTGGGTTTATCCTATGAAGGGTGATACCTGTTGATAGCAATATTGTATGTGTTGGAAGGGTTATGATAATCTCATTCTTATAATCGGGACTCTCACCACCATTTAGTGAGTTATGAGGTATTATTTTATAAGAATCATTTTAGAGACGCACTTGCTTGATGATTCAAGGTAGCCTCTCACCCTCTTGCATTTGGTGTAGATATTTTTTGTATAGTGGATGTAAGTTCCTACTTAGTTGAATCAGACTACCCATAGATTGGATATGCCACATTCATTAAACTACAACTACCCCAAGATTTTTTAATGTGATCTCGGTACTTGGGAAATAATGGTTTGGTTGGAGTTTGAGACACATGCTTCAATCTAATTTAGGAATTTTTAGACCAAATGTCGATTTTAGTTTTTTATAGAAATCATGATGAGATTTCTCTATAATTTCTAGAGTTTTAGATTTGTACATGAATGATTTTTATTGGAGGACATTGAAACGTTCACACAGTGGTGTAACCATGCCCGAGTTCATGTTGAGGAACACATAACCCATAAGGTGTTTCATGAATATACTTGGTGGTGGAATCATTTGAGATTAGTGGTTTGTGAAGAGACTCCAAAGGATGTTTTATCAAGCCATGATTTTCCCCTTGAAACACTAATTATGTCAAATTCCCCCTGAGTAAGTGTTGGTAGATTGAATTTTTTTGGCGGATGTACCCTGGCTTGGGATCCGGTTGGTGTTTCTCCTGGTGAAAGCCAGTGGTTCCATGAACGGACCTTCCACATGGGTAATAGTATTGAAATATGAGACTTTTCCATTGAACATAGTGGAATACTGGGGACTATTTTTTATTGATAAGTTTATTGAGGTATGATATCATAGTGTGAGAGTTGTTAGATATGGATGGTGCATTGATCCATTCCAATGAACACCCCTTTAAGCTAGTTCTATTTAGAACTATGAGATAATGCATACAATGAATTCATATGGTAGGGGATCAATAAGTTCAATATAGTATTTGATTAATTTATGTTCTTTATGGACCCTCTACTGGTCAATGCCGACATAAGACAATCATCATGAACTGTATGTTCAGGGGAAGGAGATTCATGTGGAAACTATAGCTATAAATTATCTTGATAGTCCCTATGATGGTGATCTTTATTCAATCACTCCTTTTTAGTAAAGTGATTCTATATTTATTGGATAAAGTTTTCCACTTAGATATTTAACCATGGATGTAGGTTCAATGGTACCCACCTTAGGCTTGGATTAATTATATATTTCTAGTTTTATTAGGTTATGGAGTTTGTGTTGATGAGTTGAGACCTTTATTTAGTAGTGAGTGAGACCCCATATAGTGGGGTGAGTATGTAAAACCCACAAGGAGTTAAGATAGACTACCCATCCACTGATTGGAATGGCATGGATCACTATGTTCATATATGAGAATTATCTTTCCATGCGTATGGAGAAATTCCTAGATGTGTTCAAAGGGTAACTTGTGGTTGACCCTTATTGAAAGGATGATGTATGCATCAACTTTCTTTCTGAGGATAATGTTTTAATTTTATATAGTGGGATAATGATCCAATTGTGTTTGTGTTAGAGAATATGGACAAAATATTCTCCGCTATTGGTTTGAGTAGGATCTAGTTAGGCCTTCATGGGAGTTTCCCTAGACTTACAACAGAGTATCAATTGTGTAATAAAATCTCATGGTGTGGAATTTTTAATCATGAGGCAATGTTATTATTCATTATTTTGAACCCATGGCATTTGGTTAAATAAGAGTAGTGAAACAAGGGTGTGATGGCCAACGATTCTAGAAGAGTACTCCATATCCTAAAGTTAGAGGAGGATCTTGAGAATCTATAAATGGGTATTTTATATTTATCATGGAGAGGGATATGTTTCTCACTATTGATCAATTATGGTGGCTCCATGATCTTACCTTTTAATGTAAATTCCTATGGTATTCATGTCTAATTAGTGGTCTAGTGGGACTAGATATTCTTAGGCAATAGACCCAAAGAGTTTTCTTGAAGGTGGTAAGCATGAAGACCACCTCCTCTGGTGGAAGGAACTTTTACCATTGGTTTTTATTCTAAGTATCATAAGGGAAATCTTTCATGGAGACTACCCTTGTAGAGTGTGACCCTTAGTGTGTAGTATCTATTGGAACTTTATAGGTGTACCCATCTCATGGAAACTCTTTATATGTGGTGGAGTGGGAGATTTTTCTTAGGATGTTATAAATTTTAGTCACTTAGATAGGTGTTATCTTGAGGTATGGAGCTAACAGAGTGGGGTCATCTAAGTATTCAGGACTATCCACTTCAGATTGTGGTATATTTGGCCACATGATGGGAAATTGTGTATTTTGAATTGTTGAGAAAGTTGTATGTTGTTTTTGATATGCACATTAGTAGCTTTCATAAAATAGTGATGAAAACCAACTAGTCTATCTTCTATAGTGGGTGAGTTCCTGCTGGAGATTATGGTGTAGATAATGGATTATCATAGATGTTTGTTCAAAAGTTTGGGAGGAAATACCATATTTATCTTATTACAAAAGCTAGTGACAATGTTGTTAGTTTCCTCACAAGCATAAGATTATGGAGAAACTGACATGAGTTAAGACATGTGTATTTCTTAGAAACCCTTCTAATGTTAGTGTAGAATTTTTTAAGTGCTAATTGGTAGAGAGTGGAATAGGTTTGTTACTCTCATATTATGACCACCCAAAATGATATTTAAAGGTGGGTAGTAGAGTGATCCCACCAGTGATTACTTTATCGATAGACCTTTTTGGGATGGGTGTTAATGTATTGTGGTTTTATTTCATTCCATTTTGAAGGGATATTTATAGAATGAGAAGTGGTTTTGGGTGATGATCATGGAATTGATCTCTCAAAGTGGATGAATGTCTCTACTTAGATCTTTTTTTGTGGTAAAATAGAACTGGTATCTTCATGAGTGAAATGGGATATTTATTTCCTTGAAATTTGTGTGCTGATTTTTCTTAGATCTCAGGAATTTGAAAATTAAGGATGTGCATGCATTGATAGGGTACATCAACATAATTATTCCATGTGAGATTCATTCCAATTAGGATTTAGTTTTATTATTTTTTTAGGATGGAAATTTTTAAGGCGGGGAGGATGTAGTGACTAGGGTTCTACTTGAGTGAGAGTTAGCTCAATTTTTAGTTTTAAAGTCTCAAGACCCACACTTGGATAAAATAGTAAATTTACCCTAGTATATGACTTTTTAAAAATTATTTGATAGTTATATTGATTTTGAAGTGTGATGTTTATCCTTGAGTTGAGACAATGTAGAATTATGACTGTAGAAGGGTTGTGATAAAAATATATTAAGTATAAAAATAATATTTTTATCCCATGCACACATATTTGTGATGGACTGTTTATATATCCTGAATTGAGTGTGATATGGAAAAAATAACACCATGGTAAAGTCTGAAACATGATATTTACCCTTGGTGTGATGCAGTTCTATTTTCATCAGGACTTATGATGGTTTAAAATCATGTAAAAATGAAAAATAAATAATTAAATAATTAAATTAAATTATTTAATTATATGTTTACCTAATTAATCTTATATTTAATCTATAATTAGAAAAATATTTATATTTATCCATACAACCCTGATAGATTAGATGATATTCCTTTGGAGAGGCTTTGGCGATATGTTCAAGGAGAATTATTCAGTCCAGTGAATAATTTTAAGGAATTTATAACAATATAGAAAGTGATGACTAAATTCAATGGACTTTCTTATGGCATTGACATGTTTGAATTATTTATAAATGATTGATATGATCTCAATGTAATGAATTTTTATTTCTTTAATTTCTCTATTTTTATCCAATTTTTTGGGAATGGATTAATGTCTTCTCCCAATCCCTGAGTCTGTGCATATTTTTATCAATTTCTAGATTTCTTATTTGGATTAGATTAATTTTTTGGCTTTCTTTTAATACGTTCTTTTACCTACATCTAATGGATGGGTTTTCAATGGATCTCAATAATATTCACTTTGTTATTTATTTAGTTTTATCCCACCATTATTCATGTATTCATTGTCATCTTACCTGTAGGATGATGATTTGATGTTCTTGGTTTGATTTAAACATAATCTAATACCTGGACCATGTGCAATTGAAGTTTTTGATGGGGCTGGCTGTGGAAGGTGGTAATATTCTTGGATGATAGTGGAACATGAAGGTAGGGAGGTGTGGTATCTTCCCATGTGGCTATGAATGATAAAGAGAGTCTCACATGGATGGCGAACGATTTCATTCCCATCAATTGAAGGGAAAATACTGATATATGATGATGTTACATCCCTAATAAGGTCCTTAGATGGAGGTTCGAGTGTGATTGGAGGAAATATTTATGAAAGATAATGATATTTGGTCGATTTATTGAATCTGGTGTGAAATTACTGACTACGCATTATGCATTTTGGAAGAACACAATCCGTGTACTTTTGGTGGTGCAGTGGATAGTGTTTTAGGATAAGTTAAATATCACACACTGCGTGTCCCTAGCTAAAAGAATAGAATGTATAGGGAGTACATGCCTATGATGATGTTTGGATCTACACAACATGTGGTTTAGGATCACATACCATGTTCCTCAATTTCACATGATACAAGAAGATTTGATACACATCAAGTACCACTCTCAAGACCACATGGCTTGTACCATAACCAACACACTATGCGATTGGGTCCTTTCATATTGAGTAGTGTGCCCTTGATTTACAAGGATATTTTTTAAGGTATACACACCATATACCCCAAGGTACATGGAATGTACTTCCTTCAGACCCACCCACCAGCTATTTATCCCCTTTTACACATATATTTTGACTTATGAGTAGTTTATCCTGAGTGTTTTTATATATAGAATGTGATAGTTTCCTTATAACCAATATTTGAGTTGTGGCACAAGGTGGTGTTATAAAGTTGTTCTATTATGAATAGGTTATCTTATGATGGGGTTTATGTAGGATTTTTAGAGCATTTATAGTGTCATTACTCTTCTAAAACATGCATTTATGTTAGGTAAGAATCCCCTATTTCCTATGTATAGATAGGGTTAGTACTCCCCCACACACACTTAGAGTGTGGTCCTCTATATACAAGGTTAGTAATCCTTTACAAGTGAAATTATTATAGGGAATGGTACCCTATTTTATTTTTACAGATAGGTTTATTACTCCCCCTACACACCTAGTGGTAGGAATTTTATATGTAGAGTCAGTACTTCCCCATATTGTAGCTCAAGAGGGGCACAATCATCCACCCGATGTCAGTACTTCCACGATCTATTATTCAACCATTGAAAAGGCATGGTACCACACTTTTTTTAATGGTTACATGGTTTTCTTCACAATGGTGGTTTATATTATTGTTTATTTCTACAACATTGATGGATTAGAGGTTACAATTCCCCCTCATTATATGAGCATACTACAATGACGTACAACCTCCCATTCATGGATTATGGCAGTTACTTGACTGTTGGATTATTATTTAGTATAAAATTCTATGGTATATGTGATTCCTCAGTACCATAGGGTATTCCTCCAAGATTAAATTTTATATCTGGCTATATCTTAAGTTTTTTAGACTCTAGTGTTATGAGATCCCCTATTATATCGTATTCTATGTAATTTGAGGTTTGGAGTTGATATGAACGAGACTTATTTGTGTCCTTAAGATTTATTATGATTGATAATATCTATATCATTATTCCTTTTCATTCACCTAGTTACTATTTAGTATCAAGATCTTTTAGCTAACTTGTTGTTATGGATCACCCCTTTTCCCTCCTCTTAGTAACCTTTTATACCAGGAGTTGAGATGATTTTTTTGCATTGTGTTTTTATTTTAATTTTCAAGGTGTCCTACTGGGTATGTTTATACTAACCTATGAACAAGCTGTGTTCCCAGATATATTATGTTTGGGCAGATGATGCATAAGTTTAGAGATGTTTTGAGTGGATGTAGAGTTAGTGTGTCTTGTTCAGGGCTGACATATGGCAATACTTACTGGTTTATTATGGAACATAGTAGTTCTTTATGGTGGCAATAACCACTAAAACTAGAGAGTAATATAGGATCACTTGTAAAATGGTGTAATTTCTCATTGTTTTGTGTTCCAATGATTGTCAGATGCACTGCTTCCCTTTTGTTTACTTTTTGAGATGTACCTATACTTGTTGCCTCATACATGAATTATGTATAGTTCAATTGATTATTTATATATCATGTTGGTATTTTTTTATCTTATATATTGGATATATATATATATATATATAGCATGTTGACATAGTCTATGACCTCCCATATTGTGTGATATACCTACTTGGTGTTAGTCAGAAGCCCTTGGCCTATTGGAGGTAGGCTTGGGGTGGCACTCTTAGCTTACTATTAGGATGGTAAGGCCCTCGATTGGTTAGGTTTTGTTAATATCTATGACATGTTACTATATAACACTCTTTTATTATGATTGTTAATGATATTTAGAATCATTAACAACTTTAAAAAGGGTCCTTAGGGCTACATATGAGATTATTATAATTGTGATTCTTTGGTCTGATATGATTTGTCCATGTATAAAAATGTTTCTATTTATAATAAAAAATAGGATTTTTGGTTTGTTAATTTGAAATATTTAATTAAATTATAATTATTTATTTAAATAATTAAATTTTTATAATAATATAAATAATGTTTTATTTATATTATTTATAGATAAGCATAAGGAAGTAAAAAAACTCAAAGTGAGATTTTTTCTTGGGATTCATGTAATAAGCATCCAAGTCCCATAACATGGGAGATTCTCATAGGCATACTTAAAGATTAAATTTAAGAACATCTATTTTTAGTTTTAAAAACTAATGTGGTTTAAGAATTAATTCACTTTTAGAGGCTATTTAATTCCCTAAATGACCTTTGGAGGCTCTTTATTTCACCTCCTTAGATGTGCTACCAAATTAGCTTCCTTAGAGGATATTGAATTCCCATAATTCTATAAATAGAAAGGAGAAGGGGTGTAGTCATCATTACACTTTGATAAAGAAAATTTTATATTTATATTTATCTATATTTTCTCACATGAGAGAGTTCTCTATTTTTTATCATCTAAGGGGTTATCTAGTGATTTTATCTTCCCTTTTTCTATCCTTTTCCTTCATAGAGACTAATATCACTTGGATAAGAAGTGGATACCACCAAGGCCATAGTGATTAGTGTTATTGGTAGATACAGAAGGATCATTAGATTCAATAATTTAATATTTATCAAAATATTAAAAACTTTATAAAATAGTTATATTTATTTTATTTTTCTATTATTAAGTTTTAATTTACTCATTATAATATTGGATGATTTTTATTATTACTTTCACTACGTTCTAAGAATAAATATAATTACTAAAATACTACACCAAAAAATACCTATAACCTACATTTTAGACCATAATAAATTATAACTCAAAGAAATTACTAAATACTAACTCTAGGGAATGAAAATTATCTAAACCATAAAACATCTCATCCATATGAAGTCATGAGGATCCATATTCTGTAAATAGACCCAACCATAGATATTGTATATGATTCTCTATCTCTCTCTATATCTCTCTTATGTACCTTCTTAAACTCCACAATACTTTCATAACACATTAACTAACACGATTTTCCAATAATTAAGTCCTTATCCCACTAATCAATAATTTAAACCATTTTCTAAACAAATCCCTCATTTTATTTAAAATAAAACTTTCATCAATTAAACACAAGTGAAAAATCCATTTGATACTTCCTTCATTGAGGAACATAAAAAAATTAACGAATAAACTAATACTTTAGTGAAACTTGAAAATTAAATGACACTTCCCCAATTCATAATCAAACCCCAAAATTTCCCATATACTAGGAGGACAACTTCCCCTGCTTTGTGATTCATCGAAGTCCCAAATGAGGAGACACTCACAAGATTATATGGTTAGTAGACACAAAATATAATGTTTATCATAAATAATCCACATAAAATGTTGGATAAATCTAACTAATAATTATTCTTTTTTAATCATATAAACATAACCTATCATAATTTTCACATAACTAGGTCCTATATGAGTCTTCTCCACTACTTTATCCCAATATAACAACAATAAAAATGATCTAAAATATATAACACTGCAAGGTGTCATTAAAATTGGTTTCTGATAACTGTTATTATAAAAAAAATTATACCAATGGAATATAATCTTCCTGTGATATCCCAAAATACATCACAAAAGATCAAAGGATATCCTCCAATGTTTATATGGTAAGCTCAGACTACCCATTTATCTAAGGATGATAAGAAATAATCATCTTCAACTGAGTACCCATAGCATTATGAAACCCTCTCTATAACCTATATGTAATAAATATACTAGTTAGATATGATAGAATTCAAAACTCCATGAAGTTAAAGCACTTTAATTAGGTAAAAATTAGCCAAATATTCAGATAATAACTTATCTTTAATAGGAAATAAAACTGATTTTTTTTAATACGATTCATAACTACCCAAAATACATCATTCTTTCATGGAGACCTTATAAGACCAATCAAAAAACCCATTAAGATGTTCTATTATTTCCATGTCAACATATGTAAATGTTGTAGTAAACTCATAGGTCGGTGATACTTTACGTTTACCTAACGACCGATTAAACATTAGGAACCCCCCCAAATATCTTCTTTCATCCAAAACCACCATAATTGGTTCCTAACATCATGACATATCTTTATTTCTCTAATTTTAAAAATATAAATATATTAATGAAAATACCTCATAATCTAAAATGAAATTAATTTTCCACCCATTAAAATAAGGTTTTAATAATCTATTTGAGTGCACCCATTAATAGTCACTACACTATTTAAGTAATCTCACAGTCTATGAAATTATGAATCAGATAAATTTCCCTCATTTACTAGGTCTATAAGAAAAAAACGTGACATCAATATGAAATATTAATATGATAACCCCTTCCCTGAACCTCCAAATATAAATATTCCTTCATTATTATTAACTTCATCACACTCACTTACAACCTAAGTATAAAACTTTTGGATCAACATGTTCACCACCACATTACCTTTACCCAATGAATTAGATAACTAAAAATATATTTTTTGAAGATATTCCACCCATCTATTCTATTTCATATTATAATATCACTAGTAAAATATTTATTTTATGAATTTATAATTATAATATACCATAAACCTTTTTTTGAATTGGTAATGTATCAAAGTCTTCAATGCATGAACAATCACAACCATCTCTAAGTCTTTCGTAATAAATTTTCTCTCTTGTATCTATAATTACCTCGATATATACATTACTACGTCATCTTCCTATATCCTAACACATCCCAAACCCCCTCTATATAAATTAAAAATAATAACACCCCTTATCCCACTCTAAATTTACATCCTTTTGGGTCAACACTATCACAAGTGAAGCTAAATTCAAAAATTCATGAATGAATCCTTGATAATATCCATACAGATTAAGGAAGATATATATTTAAAAAAAACATTCTGGGATTACTCCAAATACATAACCTCCAAAAATTTATTAGGTTTAACACAAATTACTTTTTTAAAGATAAAGTGTTCAAATAATTATATCTTTTGGATCTTGAATTAGAATTTGGAAAGTGCTAGATATAACTCATGCTCCCATAATATCCTTAACAAAAAATCCATATTCTTTCCCTGAATCTCCTTTAACTTTGAGTAAAATATAATATTATCTAAAAACACAATGAAAAAAATTAAAGGTATTTAAAGAATATACGATTCATCAAATACATGGAAACCATAGGAGAATTAGTAAACAATATTACCTAGAACTCATATTGTGTATACTCAATATTGAAAACTATACTAAAGATTCCTTATTAATTCACTCTCAAATGGTGATATTTTTATATCAAATCAATCTTAGAAAAAAATTATCTTATTTTAACTGATCAAATAAACCATCATTTCATGGTTGAGGGTATTTACCCTTCACTGTTACTTGTTTAAACTTTTGATAGTCAATGCATAATCACACACTGTAGTTAGAATTCTTGGAAAATAGTACTAGTGACACCCAACGTGAAACACATGAGAAATAATTCCTTTCCTTTTAGGTCATTCAATTAAATTTTCCATTTTTATAGCTATGCATGTCTATTTTGGAAAAAAGAAAAAAGATATTAGAATTACTCTAGAGAATAAGTCCATAGAAAAATAAATGTTCATACCTGGTGGAAATATAAATAAGTATTCTAGAAACCCATAAAGATATTGATATACCACTAGTGGACACTAAATTTGGTATTTTGATTCTACCAATTTAAGAAACAACCCATCTAGTTGATATGATAAAGATACTGCTAGAATCACATGAATGTACCACTCTCCCCAATCTAGTAATGTAAAAGAAACTTTATAACAATAATAGTCAATAAAATCTATAAACATCACAAACTAATCCATTCAAATTATGTATTCAAAATTTTCCCTCCCAATGATTAAAAAAACCTATGATATTTCCACATCATTTATAATAATATAACAATATGGGAACTTAAACCCTTTTCTAATCCTTTCTCTAATAGGCATCTCAATCTTTATAGAATATGGTATTAATTGTACATAGAAAATTCATTTAATCTCTTACTCATGTAGATATAAAGTAATTATATGCTTGTATATCAAAAAATCACACATTATGGTATAATAAATAAGAAAGGTACCTCATACTAGTACAATTCATGATTCATATTCCTCCAAAACATGTTTTTCTATAAAGATTATCCCTTTCTTCTTTTGGGTGTAAATCTACCAAGTTTTACAACCAATCCTTAACTTCATTCATCTCTAGATTACACAAATTTATCAGCAAACATCCTTGATATCTATGTTTGGTTAGAATATCTAGTGCTAGATTCCAAAAGAAAGTAAATAAAAAACATCTTTATATTCTAAATCCTTTTATACCTATGACATAGAATTGATTTATTAGGAAAATCCATCTTCAAGTGTTCTATACTAACACATCAGTGAAACTAAATTTTCCTATTCCCATGGGATGAATTTGAAATTCTTGGATTCTTTTGGCTACCTCCTTTCTAAAAGTCACTTTATTTACTTTTCTATCCACTATAATAATAATTATCTCTATCAGGCCAAGGAATAAAAGTATATATATGTTATAAGCATACATTGTTTCTTCTTATTCCATAACTATTTTTTTCATCACCTAAATTTAGGTGGGTAGGTTAAATAAAATACCATTAAATCGAATATTAAATAAAAGACTCATCTTAAATATTAATTCCATGAGATTTTCATATGTGATAAGTTATAATTGAAAACAAAATACCAGGAAAGCTCAGCCAGGGATAAAGTCCCTGACCATTTTTTAAAGAAAAGGAAAAAGTACAGTAAAAGCAGGTTTAGGAGAACCGGAAACCTTACAACCAAACAACTGATCCCCCAAGCACAAACGACATCCGAAATTAAAAAATCAAAAACCACGAACCCTGATCCTTCCTCGAGCCGCACGAAACCTCGAGAAGCGTTTCACGTGACATCCATTACACAGCCAGCGAGAAATCTGGAACCACGCACATCTCCACCACGTGCATCCACCACTGCAGGTCGCCGACGAGACCATCAAGCATCATCGCCGGAAAAACCATCACAGAACACAACCAAAAATCATCACCGTCACAAAACCAGCATCGCCGGTGAGAGTCAATAATCAACCTCGACTTCGTAGAATCAAACACCAAAACCAGAGTGCTGACCGAGATGGGCATTGTCTCCGTGGTTCCACATAGTGGAACCCCCCACAAGACAATCCCGCAGAAACACAAAGCATGTAAGTAGTGAACTACACCTTCAAAATCTCATAAGTATGATGAAACTAAAATATTTATTTGACCCTTTGAAACCATTTTTACACATACTACACTCCAGTTTTTACCTTTAAACAAAAGTATATTTTGCCTCTGAAAATATGACCCTCGACCCACATACTTTGTTTTCTCATGGTTTGTTTATTTTTCAAGTGATTGAATGGATTGGAGTAATAAAATCAAGAGTTTAGGAGAACATGAATGTTATTAGATTCATTATTCTGAACAAACTCTCTTTATGGAGGAAGTTATACAGTTCTATAAAATTTAAATCAAATAATGATCTATGTAGACATTCCACATGTATATATCACAAAAGTTTTAAAACTCAAAACACATAAATATAATATATGTTTAAGTAAATATATTCAAATTTAAATGAATATTTCCTTTTAAAATTCAAATTTCCCATAAATCATAAAAAAATAATTTCAACCAAATTCTTTTCAAAAAAAAAAATTCATTTTTTTTTAAAATCACTTTAAAAATCAATAATTACTTGAAAATATTTTAAAAAAATATCCAAATTAATGAAATAATTTCAAAATCCATGAACATGTATATAATATATGTTAATGTATTCAATAATACATAAACACATTTCTTATCTCAAACTATCATGGTTGTTGAAACCTAAAGTAATAACATACCACTATCTTGCAAGAGATTCTTTGATCCCTAATTATACTTAAACACCTTAGAAACTCATATTTAACTATAAATAGGTTAGTTATTAAATTTTATAGGACCCTTTTGATTTATAAACATACTATATCAATGGTTATCAAACCTATTATGTATCAAAATAAAAATAGGGTTCTTATACCATTTTGTAGTGCCTCGAATAAAATACTCAGATCCTAACACCCTATTTGGGGTTTTTACATGGACAAGGTATATTCCCTGATCACTGAAGGTTGAAAAAGAGTGGAGAGATATAAAATATACTCATTGAGGAATGATTCATCCTTAAATAAACATACTAAACATGTTATAAGGAATGAAATATAATTTTCTATAAAATAAAAAATCAAAAAATGAAGTTAAGAATAGTGTAAAAAACCATGTGTATGGATGAAAAAAGTATATAATAAAAGACCTACACATATCCTCTATAGATAGATCAAAACTATATTATTTTATGGTTGAACAATGATACATATCTCCTCCGATACATCTCTTATGATTAATTTTTAACGAACAACAAAGCTTTCACTTTACTTTCACAATGAAGAATAATTTCTACAGGAACAATGAGTTATGAACATAGGTAAGATTCACACAATACTTTATAGAATTTCACGAAATGAATTCTATAAATTCTCATGTCTGATATATCCAAGATCATGTAAATAAATATCATTTTCAAAATTTTAAACACATTTTAAAATAATAATTTTAAAATAATATCACATGATGTCAAATCCATCATATCAAAACTGACTAACTTGGGATATTTCCAAAAAAACATAAGTAAAAATACATGGTTTTTATATAATAAACATTAGTTCATTAAAAATATCAAATTATAGGAATCATGAGAAATATAAATCATCAATTCAATTTAATGACCTTATATGATCATAGAGTCACCTATCAAGGATTTCCTCCATCCAAAACCAT
The DNA here is from genome assembly GCA_963277665.1 of Viscum album. Lineage (NCBI taxonomy): Eukaryota > Viridiplantae > Streptophyta > Magnoliopsida > Santalales > Viscaceae > Viscum > Viscum album. Next base: position 1,692,895,384 of record OY728131.1, read on the forward strand.
CTACATATATATCTCACCATGATTCTACCCATCCATGTAAATTCCTATCACATCCATTAATTACTGACCCTTCCATCTATTTCCTAAAAATTGTAACCATTACTTATATCTATGTTTTAATTTCTTAAAAAACATTTTATTCTAAAAATATTTTTAAATGTAAATCCATTATATTAAATTAAACAAAATTTTATGATAAAATCCATTTTATAAAAATACACATTAAACCAATCCACATGATTTCCAAAAATAAATCAATTTCTTAAAATAAAATCCCACAATTCTCTAAATTTAAACCCAAGATATCCACCAATATTTAATCCATTTTTTACAAACCTAAAACCCAAAATTTATCAAATCAATTTCACAGAAAAAGTTATTTAATGAACTTAACATAAAAATTAATTATTTAAAAAGAACATAACATGAAATATAAAAGGATCATAATTTAAAGATTAAGGAATAAGTGTCACTTAACTCAACTAAATATTATATAATTATCATGGATCAAGATTATTTGGTGATTTTATTGATCCAATCTCTCGAATCCTATCAACAATAAAATGACATCATGATCTTTTTGTCCATAAAAAAAATTTATGATTATTTTTTCGTGATCTAATTTATCATGATGAAATTTACAAGAGATAGAGAGATAAATAAGGAGATATATGAATAGAGGATATTGATGATCTATTAATTTTGATTCATCATTTATTCTCTCAACCCTAGGGATATTTTCATTAATATATAGTGGATAAGCCTTAAAATCACCCTAAGAAATCCCTAAACCCAGTAAATGTAATTTTATGCTATTAATGATGATAAATAGAAGAAATTGATATATTTAAAGAAAAATCATCATTTTTTTTGAATTCATAGTTTTCATGAACATTTATTTAATCTCTCATCAATAATACATTTCTCATTATCTAAATATTTTTAGAAAGCATAATTATAGTGTATAATTATTTAAGCATCAAATAAATTTTGAATCATCCATTTCCTTTATAAACTTAAAATACACATCCCATTAATAGTTTTGTTAATATTATATAGCTAGTTCTTGTGCTAAAAATTATTTATAACCTTTATTTAAAAGCATAATGAACTAAAAATAAAAAATGGAAATATACCCACTATAGGGTGTTATAAGTTTGGTTTCATAGTGTTCAATTAAATTAATTATCTTTTGATGTTTGTAGTGTTGATGTTGTTTTTTGGTATAATTTAGCGATGGTTATGAAAAATGTATGAAGACGTGGATGGGATTGTTCCACCTTATTTCGTTAAAAATGACATAACCTTGGGGTACCTTCATGATAGGAACAAAATTGTCTGATGAGAACTGGGTAGTCTATCATTTTTATCCTGTGAAAGAGATTCTATGGTTAAATGAGTTCATTTCAGGTTCACCATTTTTTTTCAGGAAAGATACAACAGAGGTTCATTTGGTATGGCTTGATGGTTTATTTTAGGGGGTACAATGGCTTGCACAATAATTTACATCGGGTTCACCATTATTGTTCTTAATGGAAACTCCCAACAGTTCCCACATCCATAACTAGGTAAAAAATTGATTTCCAAAGGTAAGTGGTCAGTTGGGGTTTGAGACCTAGTGAAACTTAGGAACTCACATTAGTCAAGTGGATGGGAGGTCAGGCTCATCACACCCTTTTTTAGGGGATTTTTTTCATAATTCAGGATTATCTTATATATTTTAGATATGTTCACAAATATCTTCCTAATATCAATATGGAACTAGTTACTCTAACAAAATTATCCTAGGTTAAACCCTTTTATATGCAAAGAGGAATATTTTAGTGAGTCTGTCTATATGAATTTGATGTTCTTAATCCATTTCTTTTAATGGGTAACTGCTTATATGTTGAAGTCATTTATACAGGCACTTCATAGTTTTCTTTCATACAAGGAGACAATTAATATTTCAAGGATGGGATTGATCCATTATGAGGAGTTCTATATATCCTAATTATATAAGGAATAAAAACCCTTGTAGTTCATTAAACCCATGCAATTTAAAGTCTTATGAAAAAGAAATATATGAGGCTAATTAGGCACCGGGTACTTGAGCTCGAGAGTCAAGGAGGCTTCCTACGTATCCAGGTTATAACATGAATCAAATTTATTATAATTGAATCATTCCCTTGGGACTGTACATAAGGTAGATGCCCTTACATGGGGGCAGTCATATCATGCCACTCATTAGGGCTTACACACCGAGGTTTCCCTGGATAGTGGAGATTCATGATGCAGATGATATGACCATTTCAACTCCCTAAACCCACGCAAGATATGCTCGGTGTGAGAAAAAAGGAATAGTAAGTAATCAGTCTCACTGTATATGGATGCAAGAATTATGTACTGGGAAAGCCCTTTGGATGTTCAATATAGAGCTTGTGCCTTAGGAAGGCATTCTATGTATCATGGTTATTGTAGGAATTTGAGTTATCATAGTTCAGTTGACTCCTTAGTCCACTGATGTATGAGGTAGAATTATCATCCCATGGGGATGATTGGGTCCTAATGGTTGAAATTTCAGAGACATAGGGGGTATTTACACCTAAGTGGATGCCTATTTGAGCTCGTTACATAGAAAAGAATCTTATATATCTTGGTATTTCAGGAATCAAAGTTATCATAGTTCAGTTGTTCAGGGATTACACTCTGAGATTTTTCTAGCATGTGGGACATATCATATTATGCCAATTATCGGGGATTACACACTGATTTTTCCCTAGCATGTGGAATATATCATATTATGCTACTGATTGGGGCTTACCCATTGAGGTTGCCCTGGCATGTGGGGCATATCATATTATGCCGCTGACTAGGGCTTAAAGACTATAATTTTGATGGCATGTGGTACATCTCATATTATGCTATGGATCAGGGCTTACACATTGAGGTTTCCATCGTATGTCCACTATACAAGGTTACCATTTCCCGGGATGCCTTTTAGACCTAGCCTGGTTGTCTACCTGACCTGCTTGATTGTCTACCTGACATGCCTTGATTGTCTTACTAACATGTAGGAACATTTATATACATGACTAGTTATATTGTAGACATGTACAAAGATAATATCTTGACCTATTTGAATTTTTTGAAGGACATCACATAATATGAATGTCATTTCTAAAGGACATCACATGATCAAGGCTGACTTGTCCGTAGAAGATCACAAGACCTAACTGAATTTTCCTAGAGGCCATCACATGATATGGGTATCATTTATTAGTGTTATCATAAAACCTTACTAACATTATTGTAGGGTGTCACATGACCTAGCTAGTAAGTCCAGATGACTTTGCGAGACCCAACTGATACACACTGTTTTCATCACATAATTTGGGAAACCTATATGAGTGAATTTCAATATCTAGATGGAGAACCTGGAGGGCTTTGCAAGACTAAGGTGGCATGCCTAGGGAGCACCATGTGACTATCTTTAACATGTCTGAGGGACGTCACGTGATCCAGATAGTATGTCATGGGAGTGTTTCATGATTTGATTGACATGTCCTGGTGCTGTCGCATGATCTGGATGAGTCATGAAAAATACATAAGGATCAGTGTATATGGATTCATGTGGGTCTCCCATTTTTAGTCTTCTATTCCAATTTTTATTGAATATTTGCCTTATATTTCTTCTGTGTTTTATATTTTTTTAGGTTTCATGTGAACCAACCGACATGCGATATGTCCTTCGCATAATCCGATCATCACACCTGAAGTTATTCACATGATCTTAAGTGATCACACAAAGTTCCTATACATGCTTCATGATTTCTTAGGTTGTTCATTGGATTTTACCTGAAGGAAAAACTTCATGATCACGAGATTTGATTCTATGATAAGTCCTTTATGATGCCTGGATGTGCTGGTGCATGGATCCATGGATGATTTTTTTTTTGTGTTGAGGGGGAGTCATTTATAGGACTCATTACTCCAGTTATATTCCACCTTGTGTGGCATGTATCTCACAGATTTAGGCTATAGTTAGTGGAGGTATTTAGTTTCATGCTTTTTTTATGATCTATATGTGTGTTATTCGAGGGGCATCACATGATTTTTAGTGACCATAAGAACATCCCATCAATACCCATTTTACTAAATTTAGGCCAATTAAAGGGTTATTTCCTAATCATGTGGACATGAAAAGTGGATTTTATAAGGATATACCGATAAGTACAAGGGACTTTGTGATATCTGGATGCATGTTGAAAGGATCTCACGTGATCTGATATTCTTTGTCCATGACCTTCCATGAGATAAAGGTGGCTTGCCTGGGGGTCTTCACAAGATCAAACTATTATGACAAGGGGTCTTGTGGGATCATTATGTCTTGTTGAGGAGGGATTTTCATGATAAATGGTGATCATATAGGGTGTATAACTCTATTCACATAAAATCAATGTATCTTCCCCTCAAAAAAAGATCCATTCATTTACCTTTTTATGTATTCTCTTATTTCAAAAAGGAAGGGGGTCTCACAACTTTATACTAGTGTTTTCTAAGATAGTCACTCTCCCCATCAGTGATGAATCATGTGACCAAAAATGGGTCCCATGGTGATGCATGAGCATTTAACATGGAAAACCCTTATGTTTGTCTTTGGAGCTAGAGGATGGGAATATGACCACTTGGAAATGTCTGAATCCATTCACGTGATGAGGGTGACATGCCAATAGTTTCTTGAACTACAAGGTAGACATGTTTCCAGGGATTCCACGACATATTTCAAAATTAATGGGTGCATCGTATTAAAATTTATGACCATGAAATGCCTTTAAAATTTTCATATTATTTCCCTCATTTTACAAGGATTTTTGGATGGTTTTTCTAGAGCCCACTAATTGACAAGTCGCATGTTCCAGAGGATCTCGTCTAGTATCCACCACATGATTAATGAATATATCAGAAGCCTTCATCATAATATAAGGTCTTTTAAAAGTGGATCTACAATATCTAATTCTGTTTATACACTTCACATGACTTGCATGTTTCTTTTAGGTCTATGCAACCTACAAGGTATGTCCACCTTCTAATTCCTTTTATTTTCAAAGAAAATAATAACCATGTTTTGGGTATTTCTTAATTTGAATATTTTCCAATGTTAATTGGGGAATTTTCAACAAATTACCACTTAGGAGTAATATATGTAAGGAAAAGGTCTCGTTTCCTAGGAAATTAAATGCCCACTTGAGTCATTTGGGGTGTCACAAATTGGTGTCTTGGGTAACATTTGGTATGATGTTGTATGAATCATCCATGGTACCCATCCTTAGTATATTATAAAGTAAACATGAATTCCATGATTTTAATGATTAAACCATAACATATTTTTCTCAAGAAATGACCATGAAATCCTACCTGCATGAGATTCTTCACTGATGTATCTACTCCAATTATTCGGAGATTACCAGATTCACAAAAGGATAATTTGTATAGAATATACATCCTTGAGGGATAATGATCTATATTTTTCCAAATTCAATGGACTTGGAAAGCATATATTTATTTTATCTAAGTCCATATGATGGATCTCAAAATATTTTTTTCTATTTATTTATATTTCCCTAATTCTTTCCTAAGATTCATATAGGGGAAGGCTTAGTGGTCTTAGAGTGAGTTTTTTATCAGGCCTCCATCTTATGGGTTTTTGTCCTGACAAGTTCAGCGCCTTCTCCATTCATTAAAACTAAAAAATTAATGTGCTATAGTATAAGGTATTCTATATCATACAACCTATCATTGTAGTTTAGGGTCTTTTAGCTCAGATCTTCTATCGCAGTAGTTTAGGGTCTTTTAGCTTGAACCTTATATCACTACAGTTTAAAGTATTTTTTATCAAACCTTAGATCATTGGTAGTTTAGGGAATTTTAGATAGAACCTTCTGTTTCTAGTATTTTAGGTTCTTCTAGCTCAAACTTGAATATGTAATATGGGGTATACATGCTCGATATGAACCAAAACACTTTGAGGTTCTAAGTTCTTATATGGTGTTTCTAGGGCTCACAAGGTTTAGAGTTATTTTCTTATAAGGAGGAGATGACTCTGATTGGTAGGTAAAATCCCTTATGTTTCAGAAACATGGTTAGACAAAGGTATATCCACTCTTTTCCAAGGGTCATGGAATATTTATGGGGGTAATATTGGTTGAGGGTTAAATACTAGGGAAACTGAGTCCTCCTGGATAGTTGGAATGTGGGTGATGTAAGTCAAAACCTAAAAATTTGATTTAATGAAAATGGTAAGGGGAAGACATGATGGGGATGACCCATAACACCCTAAGGTGATGGGTTACACCACAGTGTTACCATGGCTCATGAGGTTTGGGGTTTATTTACTACAAGGAGAATATGCCTCTGATTGGTAGGTCAAAGCCCTTATGTCTTGGTATCATGGTCAAATAAAGGTGTACCCACCCTTTTACAAGGGCCATGAAATATTCATGAAGAATCAAATTCCTGAATAATGAAGTTGGGTATGGAGGAAAATCCATCCAGAAAGGGTTTTGGAACCCTTGGGTAGTTTAGCTCTTTAATTGTGAAGCTCAATCCCTACCCTATGTGATTTAGAGTCACGATGTGTAGACCATCAAAAGATTTATGAATGGAGCACCACATTCATACTTTGATAAAGGGTATAAAAAAAGTGACATAACATTTAGGATGTTGAATCCACTTGAATATTTTGGTTACAGGGATTGTGAATCATGGTTCAAAGTGATTGGGTCATGAGGATGACATGGGACAATCATAATGAGAATGAATCAAAACACTATGAGGTGTTGATTTATACCATGGTGATGTTTGGACCCACATGGATTAAAAATCCCTTTTTTTAAAGTGACACATTTGGTTGAGGATCATAGGATCATATGCAAGAGCCATAGAAATACATGAATAGTCAAAAAAGGGTCTCCTGAAGCAAGGTATCTTTTTCCAAGGGCCATAGAAAGTCTACGATGACCTAAGGTGATCAAATAATGAAGTGTGATTTATAAATAATGTAATATTCAATATGGGTTTGAGAGACCTAAAAGTTTTTTCATCACCTAGTGGACACATTATCATGGCGAGGAGATGTGACAAACCGTTACTCTAACTTTTTCCTAGACCAGGGGGTCCAATGAGCATGACTCATCTTTTACTAGGGCCACAAATTATACCCTATGATATTTATACGTAATTTATTTATGCACTAATTTTTTCCTAAATTTTAGAGATAAAGAGTTTAGTGAGTGAAGACTTGAATTTTGATCAGGCCTCCCTTTGTGGGTTTTCAACCTAACAAGTTATGTATATTTTTCTAGTAGTTTAAGGTATTGTGATTTGGACCATCAAAGGATAGAGTTTAGGTTCATATAAATTTTACCAAAGTGCAGGAAATTTAAAGTCATGATGCATATGGACCTAATATGAGGGGAATATTACACAAGATTCTAATAAGGATACCTAGGTTTAATATTATTCTAACATCATTCTGAGGGGGAGATGAAAATATTGTAAATTATGTATCAAGGTTATTAGGTCCTGAGTAATGAAATGGTAAAATCGTACTGATTATGGCCTATAACACCCTCGGGTGATGAGTTTTTCAATGGTGATGCTAGGATCACAAGGGTTAGAAAGATATTTATATAGAGCCAAGATGTCTCTAGTTGGTAGGTATGATCCCTTATGCATCGATAATATGGTCAAACAGAGAGATATATTTTTCTTTCCAAGGTCCATGTAAGGTTTTTGGAAACCCAAGTCACTCAATAAATGAAGTGTGATTTATGAATTGAAGTTCTTAAAAGATGAATAAAGCACCCCGTACTTTGGTTGATCAGGGTAAGGCTCTTGTGTTCCTTTGACAATAGATGATAATGGGTGATGGACTACACATTTTAATGTCATGTAGTGAGGATTTATTTGTTGTGCAGTTTTAATATCATATGACTGGGATATTTTCCTTATAGTTTAACATCATGTGGTGAGGATGTATCTACTTATTTTCAGTTTAACATCATGTGGTAAGGATATGGGAATCATTGTGAAAAATTGTGCAAGTTATATTACATAAAAAACAAATTCATACGCAGATTTGACTCGTATGTAAGAAAAATGAGCTTGTATGACTTGAACCTTATGTATATGGGGTGCATATTTTCATTGGTTGTAGTAGATGGATCCAATATTGGATATTTTGGATTTAATATATATCCTATGATGGAATAAATCAAGACACATGTAGTCCTTTGAATAGAAAATTCTCTACACAGGCCTGACCCATACGCAGAGGTGAGCATGGTTTCTGTTGATTATTATAGATAGACCCAGGATTGGAGATCTAGGCATCACTATGTATTTTATGATGAATGGAATCAAACCACACATAATTGATGAGAAACCATGTGATTTATCATCATGAAATAAGGATGTAGGCTCCCTGACATGAAAAAGGGAATAGTGTAACTGAGCCTAAGAGTGAAGCTTTGTGCATCACTACATACCTTGTGATGATATGAATCAAGCCACATGTAGTTCTTGAATATGAAATTCTCTATGCAGGTCTGACCAATATGCATAGGTGGGCATGGTTTCCATTGATTGTTGTAGCTATACCTAAGATTAGAGATTCAGGCGTCACTATGTATCCTATGACAATAGGAATCAAGATACACCTAGTTATTGAGATACCATATAGTTTATCATCATGCGATAAGGGCATAGGATACCCAATGTGAAAAGGGGAATAGTTTAACTGGGCCCAAGATTAAAGTTCAGGGCGTCACTACGTATCTTATGATGACAGGAATCAATCCACTCATAGTTCTTGAATGGGAAACTCTCTACGAAGGTCTGAACCATATGTAGAGGTGGGCATGGTTTCCATTAATTATTGTATCTAGACCCAGGATTGGAGATTTGAGCATTAATACATATCCTTTGTTGACAGGAATCAAGCCACACATAGTTGTTGAATGAAGGAGTGGTGGGAGACCAACACTAAGGGAAGTGGTCCTCTTGGATGAGGTCGACATTGATGCATAATTTTGTGTCATTCAAGGGATAAAAATCATGCAGTTTATTGTCACATAGAAAGGACCCATGGTTTACCTTTTATGTTCTTGTATCCAGGTTCATGATAACCCCATCATGAGTTAATATGCCTTGATCGTACATGAAACACTTACCAAAATTCCTCATCTCATGTGAGCTATGCTCGGTGAGATAAAAAAGGAATAGAAATGGTTACTCATGACATAGAGGGAATTTGAGAAAGGAAAAGTAAATTTTATATCATGTAGTGGATAAATTAGGATATAGGATCCAAGAATCCCTACATATCTCATTATAATTAGAATCAAGCCATACGTTGTTCTAGAAACCTGTGCAGTTTAATGTCATGCTGTACATACATAAACCGTGTAGTTTAATGTCATACAGTGAGAAAGTTGGTGACTAAACATGAAAGAATACAAATGTTTTGGATGGTACTAAGAATGAAGGTTTGGGTGTCACTATGTATCCTGTGATGGTAGGAATAAATCCACACACAGTTTTTAGAAACCATGTAGTTTAGTGTCATGTAGTGAGGGCATCAACCAAGCAGTTTAATATCCTATGGTAAGGACATGGGCTATCTGACATGGAAGCAAATTAATGTTTCATTTGGGCCCAATAATAGAGGTTTAGGCATCACTACATATCCTATAATGGTAGGAATAAATCCACACATAGTTATTGGATGATTATATTCCCTATGTGGATCTGAAACTCAAATAGGGACATGAGAATTTCATCTTTCATTCACATAGATATAGATCATGTGTGTTGAAACATTGATGAGATGATGACTTATGTGTTTTTTAACATCATGCGGTGTGGTCATATTCTATGAAATTTTAACATCTTGTAGTAAGGATACATTTTCACAATTTAACATCATGTGGATAAGATGAGAGACGTTGTTTATTTTAATATCTTGTTGTGAAGATGAGAGACACTGTGTAGTTTTACGTCTTGTTTCCAGGACCTATTTTGTATAGTTTAACATCATGGGGTTAGGATGAGAGACACTATGAAGTTTAATATCTTTCTAGATAGATGAGATATGCTATGCAGTTTTACGTCTTGCTGTTGGGACCTGTTTTGTATAGTTTAACATCATATGGTTAGGATGATATATGTCATGCTGTTTAATGTCTTTATACTAGGATGATAGATGCCGTGCAATTTTATGTCTTGCTACTCAGACCTGTTCCATATATTTTAACATCATGTGGTCAGGGTGAGAGATGTTGTGTAGTTTAATGCCTTTCTTATAGGATGAGAGATGCTATGTAGTTTTACATATTGCTACTAGTATGATACATGATGTTCATTTTAACGTCTTGTATCTAGGATGAGAGACATTGTATAGTTTTACATCTTGTTTCTAGGACCCATTCCATATATTTTAACATTATGTGGTCAGGATGAGAGATTCTATGTAGTTTAACATCTTACTTTCAGGATGATAGATGTTGTGCAGTTTTTTGTCTTGCTGCTAGGATAAGCAATGCTGTGCATTTTAAATTCTTGATACTAGGATGAGAGACACTATGTACTTTTACTTCTCTCTACCAGGACCTATTTCATATAGTTTAACATCATGTGGTTAAGATGATAGAGGCTGTATAGTTTAACATCTTACTTCCAGGATGAGAGACATTTTTCCATTTTACATCTTGCTTCCTAAAAAATAAAAACTTGACTGTATCTATGAAAATTATTTCTTAAGAAACCTCGCATTTGTGGGGGGTGTTACATGATCATTTTCCATTATTACCAATGATTAAGATCAGTTGTGATAGAAATTATGTATGATTTAAGGCCATTCCCATTTGGGTTCCAACTTTAGAGGCTTCTTTCCTAGAATCATTGGGGTTTTGAGATCCGATACCAGTTCTCCTTAGAGGAACGAAAAGAGGAGAACCTTTTTATTGAAGGCTCATGCAATCTGATTCTAATGAAAACATCTGGGTGTTGTCTGCAAATGGATATTCGAAGTGAATACAACTGTAATTCTATGGGTAACATTGCCTCATTCCTATACACTAATGAATATTTTGTTTCTTGTATAACAATATGTATGGAAATATGGTAGGCCCATATCGAATATAGGATATTGTCCGACCATGAATTATTATCTTTATTCACTATATTCTTGAGTATATTTGAAAAAGACTTATTTAAGGACTCTATATATCTATTTTCCACTGTATGATAGTGGGATGAGTGATTATAATAAATGTTTTACTCCTAGTACATATTCTTCAACTCTTTAGAATAAAATTTGGTACCATTGTACATCAATATCGTGTAAGGGACTTAGAACCTAGTGATGATATGATAATTTATAAAGTTGATGATGTTCTTCATCCCAATTTATTTTAGGGTATTTCCTCATCCGATTTGGAGAATAAGTCAGTAGCAGTAAGGATGTACTTGAACTACTTAGCTATGGATGGGGGATATGGACCCACAATATCCATTCCCCAAACAACAAATGACCAGGAATATTTAGCTGTATGTAGAAATTCTGAGGGTTGTTGGATGAAATTTTCATGAATTTGGAATGAATGACATTTCCTAGTGAATTCCATATAGTATTGTATCATCGTTTTCCAGTAATATCCCAACCTCTTAATTTAGTGGGAGAGCCCCTTCCTAGACTGATAAGCAGCATAGGAGCCCGCATGGACTTCTTCCATGATAGCTAAAATATCTCCTTTTTCTATGCATCTAAGGAGGATTCTATCCAAGCCTCTCTTATAGATGGATTTTTTCTCATTTGGAACAACCTACAGGGTAAATTTCTCCATTTATCATCGAATATGTTCCCTTTTGGATCAGTCTTTTGAGAGGGTCCCATTTTGGAGATAACCAATTATGGGTTCCATCTATCCAGGGTTGGATATTGGTTGATAACACTCTAGGTAGATGTTGTCCTAATTGATTTATTTCATGTTTTAGATGATGATTGATGATACCATTCTTTGGTGTGTGATACAAATGACTATTTTCTCCTGATCAGGATCTTCCAAGACTGTGGCTAAATTAGAAAATGCATCAGTATGAGCATTTTGTGTTCAAGGAATATGATGCAATGTGGGATGAAAAGAGAACTCTTCCATTAGCCCCCTAACATAGCCAATGATAGGGTCCAATTTTTCCTTTTTGATGGCATATTATCCATTGATCTACTTTATCACTATCTCCTAACCCCCTTTCATGTTCAGGTAGGCTATTTTCAGCTATAAGGATAGTTCCAAGACAATGATGAGGGTTTGGTACTTAACCTCATTATTTGTGCAGCCTTCAGATAATGATAAAGAGTATGAAAAAATTAATTTTTCTTGGAAAAAAAATACAATACCTAATCCACCCCGATTGAGTTTTGAGTTTTCTAGTCTCTTACAGGTAGGACTTTGAGATACATTATCAAAATACATCTCCCATGTCTAGGGAATGTCACTATCATAGAAAACCTCATCATTTGGAAGATTTGTGTCCACTAGTGTATTTATGGGGTGATATGTTCTGTAATGAAATCATCCAGGGCCTACCCTTTCACTAATTTTTTTGACCCAAACTAGATGAAATATTATTGAAGAATGACATCCCATTGGTCCAAGCACCCAATCAACATGGGATGACCAAGTATGTACTTGATATGATCAATAAAAGAGACCAAGTGGACTTCATGGGGTTGCAAATAATGCCTCATCTTATATAGTACAAAGAAGAATATGAGGTAGTTCTTATCGACATCCAAGTATCAGGTCTTAGTATTAAGTATTGTTTGACTAAGGTAGTAGAGAATATTATTATTCATCACATTATTTTTTTTGTGCGAGAAGAGAACCAAGTGACCATTCCATATAGGCCACATATAATATGAGAAACTTTCCTTACACTAGAGGCATCAAGACCGATTGGTGTAGTAGGTATTTCTTGAGAGATTTGAAGGCTTCTTGGAAGTCAACATCCCATTAATAGGTGATCCACTTAATCATAATATTGGTAAAGGGGAGATATTTTCCATCTAGGTTGGCTTCGAAATGAAAAATGTAGGTGAGGTGCCCTTGGAGCCCCCTCAGTTATTTGAGATTCAGAGGCGGTTAAATTTCCAATATTGCACTAGTCTTTTCTGGGCCAACCTCAATGCCATGGAGGCATAGAAAAAATCCAAGGAACTCCCCAAATGTTACCCCAAAATCACATTTTAGCAAATTCATCTTCAGACTATGCTACCGAAGCTTTTCAAAGATCGGTTGAATATCCATGAAGTGATCACATCACTTTCAAGATTTAATCGCCAGGTCATCAACATAACATTCAACTACTATTCCCAATAAGGTATTAAAGATATGATTCATGGTGAATTGGTATGTATCTACAATGTTATTTAACCCTAAGAGAATGACCTGATAACAAAGACCCCCTAGGTTAATCTGAAGGCATTGGATTCCACATATTTAAGATCCACATTTATTTGATTTTACTCTAAATACCTATCCATGAAGGACATGTCTTAGAAGCCAAAAGTTTCATTTATTAAGAGTTCTATGATTGGAAATGGGAAGTGATCCTTTGGGAAATGGAGATTAAGGTATCTAAAATCGATGCATACCCTAATATGTCCATTCTTCTTCTTTTCTGGGATGATGTTGGTGATCCATCTTGGGTATTTCACTTCTCGAAAAAATTTATCTTTGATAAATTTTTTAAATTTTTCCTCTATATTGGAAGCATGATAGGGGAAAACCCTCCTGACTATCTTCTTGAAGCCTTGATGTTCATCAGGTAAGCCGAGATGGTGTGTAGCCCCATATGGATTCAGTTTGGGCCTTTCTGTATAGTTCCAAACAAACAAATATCAGTGTTTCCATAGAAATTCAATACACATCTATTTCTTTTCAAGAGGCACATAGTAACTAATCAATATAGGCCATGTGTCTTCTTATGTTCCCATATTTACCTATATGTACTCATCAATGTTGGTGGAGACACATTCCTCTAATGCGGTAGGGAATTTCCTAAGGTCATCCTATTATTATTCCATATCTAAGTCTGTAGATACATTTTCAAACAAAGTCAGAAATATGAGGGCCTCTCCATCACTTTCGGGATGAGAGAGGCCATGAGAAGAGAAATTTTTATACCCTACTACTAGATTCATTGTAGAGATATTTTAGAGATGATTATATTTTACAATATCCCTGGGGATAAATAGATCTTGGACATATAGGATTGAATATGTTACCTCAACTAGATTTATGAGTAACACATAATCACTATCAATCATACTCTGGGGATTTGTTGGGGTGGTCCCCAAGCCATTGGGGGATGAAATTTGTGTTTTTGCACCCATCATTTTTTGTTTTAATTAAATTTTATAGAATCCTACCTTGAAATATGTGGAGTTAAAAGACTCAAAGGGGTCACTGTCACCATGTTGTATGCCGAACTTTCCATCGATGGGGTATTTCAAAAACTGATGGAATGTTGAAGGTATACTCATGTGGCTGTGAATCCATGGACTTCTGAGTAGAAAATTATATGCGGTGTCTTAATGGATAAGAATGAATTTAGTGTCAGATGTGAGATACCAAAATTTATCTTTGAGATTGATCTTCCTGATAGGTATTTGATCATGCTTATTATACCATTGAATGGTAAGACTTGTGGTATATAGGTCTCCTTCACCATATCCCAAACATCGAAGGATTTGAATCTGGATGAGGTTGATCCCAAAGTTATTGTCAATTAGATCCCTTAGGATGTAAAAATTATTGAGTCTGGATGAAACATATATGGGCCTGATGTGTCTCTGGATGACCTCTTCCTGATCCTTCTCTGTAAACGAGATGGCGACATAGAATTTTTATGGCATGGTCTCCACTCGATAAACCCCTACTGAAGAGACCTCTATCTCAAACTCCTATGACCTTTGGATGGATTTTAAAAGTACATCCCTGAGTTATTTTGAAATATTGAGCACATCCAGGATTGAGATCTTGGCCGAGACAACCTCCAACTTCTTCAAAATGTCATACTTTTGTGCCAAAGGTTAGCGCTTCTCGAGGTGGAGTTTCTTCTTATTATGTGGTTCAGTAGCTGAGGCATTCTAGGTGGAAGAGCCTAGTTATTTTGAATAGGTTGAGGGGGAATCTACTACTAGTGGCATAGGTCATTATAGTCTTACCCATTGTTTGGGTTTATTAGATAACCACACCCTTGCTAGGTGGTCATGTAGGAAGAGTTGTTGTGGAAGATTGCTAGAGGATTTTGGGATACCTCCATGTATCTTTTGGGTTTTCTAGAGTGATTTACCCTAGTTATCAACTACATATATTTCCTCTATGGAGATGTGACTAAAATATTGGGTCTGACCATGCCCACACTTTTCTATGTATCCTCAGATCCCACACCTTTAGCCTTTGGATATCCAGTTAGGTATGGGGAAATCATAATCGGAGGAATATTTATCATAATATAAGGGTTATTAAAAGTTTATAACATCATCAGAGCTGAATATAACCTCTTCATATGATGAGGGTTCTATTTCGTGGGGCAGTACCTATGTTTCAGACACAATAGGTAAGAAAACTGCAGGAGTCGAAACTTGCGTTAGAGATAAAAATGACCCTTCCTCTTCCATATATTCCTATGTATGATGGATATGTTCACCTATAGAAAGAATATTTTATGTCACATACCTAAGAGATAGAGTATTCAGGGGTATGAGAATCTATGATCTTATGGTATCATGAGCTCGATCAACTATATTTTGAGTCATCCAGTTGTTGAACTTCTGCCCATGCTTGGTTGAAACTTTATTCAAATCACCTCATTCTTCTGACGAGGTGATGGTTATGTTGGTAATTTTCTCTAGGTAGTTATCCAACATCACATATTTGGAATCAACAATTCCTTGGAGGAAGTCTTTTAAGGTGAAGCAATCCTAGATTTTGTGACCCGACCTTTTATGGAAAGGTAAGTAGTCAGGATGGTCGATGAGGTTGACCTCATCAGAATTACTAGGTTATGAAATCTTGAGAAGGTTATTTTTCATAGCTACAAGAAAATAACTGGGGAATTTATCATTTAAAAAAGAGTATGCTTTATTAATCTGTTCATCAGATTCTGGGCACCCCTGATCTCTTTTTTCTTTTGGACAAGAACAATTTTGTGGTTGTTGATACTTGATAGGATGTGTTGGGTTGTTCTGGACCTACCTAGGTGTTTGAATGGGTACTACTACTAGTTTGAGGTTAAAAACAATGGTTTATAACTTTTTGATCATTTTCCTCTAAGTTTAAGGCATGAGTTGAGACTTAGCTTGGGTATGATGAATGGTTTCTTCTAGAAATTGTGCCATTTCTGCAAACTCACAGAATTCATCTGGATATTTTATTGGGATTAGAGGTGTCTACAACTCATCCTGGAGATTTTCGACATATATATATAGTAATTTATCTTGTGAGAGACAGATTCTAATTGAATAGGTTATACCTTTCTATATAGATATGGAATCAAACACCCTCACATTATCTCATGGCTTGCAGTTCTTCAAGTAGAAAATTTTTATTTTCTTTTATGTAAAGTTAAACTAGTAGAATAATTGATGAAGAAGGTCTTCCAATCCTATAACTGATCCTATCGAGAGGATGTTGTACCAAAAAGGTTATCCCTAATAAATCCTGTAAAAAACACCTCATCTTGGTTGCCTCTTGTTGATCTTGAGGGCCCATAATCAGACTAAATTGGGATACAAAGTGTGTGAGATGATGTTCTAAGTCTCCCAATCTGTCAAAGGTGAATAAGGTAAAATTTTTGAAGTTGGGTGGAGGAAATGTTATGTCCACCCATTCAAGATATAGATTTTTCTCATGCTATGCAGTTGGGTGTTTCCATTCCATGGCTTCCATTCGAGTATCCAGGGACTCAGTGATATTGAGAAGTTTTATAGGTACTGCTGTTTGAGCTGCCTCCCATATATAGGGAGTGGGAAGGGTTTGATGATGTGTCCCTATTTTTATCTCCTATTGATTCTAAATCTACCCTAAGATTTTATGATCACCCAGGTGAGGGATATGTTGTCACTGTAATGGAGTGAATTCATTATAATTTTCAACTTCCTCATGTATGTAGACCATCTACCTAGATCCAGATCCAGTCTAATGGTCAGATGCTACTCTCAAAGGTAGATTAGATATGGTAGGGACAATATTTTTCTCTTCCTGAATATGATACCCAATGGGAGTGTTTACCTTGATTATCTCCTCATTAAGTTTTTTTAGAGTTTGTATCTCATTCTCATATTGTGAAAAATGTTCCTACTTAGAAGGATTTTTGGTTCTTTTGGGAGGTTATTGGGATGTAGCCATAACTTTTCCTTTACCTTTGAAGTTGTTCCACTATAGAGGAAGCAACTTAATATCCAGAGGTTCTATATTTTGGATCCTCCTCTGGTTTTGAGTGCATGCAACCTTAGTGGGTGCATCCAGATCCTCCTATTAGGGTATATTTTCTATGTTGTGTCCCTCTGCATTTGTGTCTTGATTCACATTATTTTTTGTTTTGAAGGTGAACATATTCATAGAGTTACATCGAGAAATGTTAATTGTCCCATTAATCTCAACAAAATAGGATAATTCTTCACTTCCTACATTAGGGTCATTTCTTAAACCCTTATCCATATCAGTCCTTTTTGTATTGTGACCCCAGTGGGTTTTGATTGCCTTATCTATACATTCCTCTCATTTTGGTCTGGGAACAATGACCTTGTGGGAGTTTCTGGTCATGTTTTCCAAACATGGCCAAAATAGCAGAGTTTTTTCTTATGGTGGGTGGAATATATGGGGTACTGACTATTGATATTTACACCCAACTTGGAGAAGACTGATTCCCCTTATGATGATGATGAAAATTCCCATATCCCTATGGTTTGGGGATTATTTAGGGTTGTAATTATCATTGATTAATCCTATTGTTGAGGATCCAATGATTCTAGTCAAGGATTTGATTATCCCTAAGATGGAAATTGAGATATAAATGACCAAATACCAGTGGAATGGGGATGATTTGTAACCTCCATTGATTTCTCCAGGACCCTCTTGGGGGATGGTGAACCTAGTGATGACGATTGAGAAAAAATACCTTCATCCTATTGGGATGGGGTTTGTTTTAATCTACCAACGACATATCATGAATACCCTTAGGAAATGATGATATGAGGGGTGGAGGTGATGGCAGATATTCCCTTAGCCTAGTGGGATGGGTTCACTCTTAGATAGCTACTACAACAGTTTCTATTATGACCTATTTGATAAGGTGTAGCTGTGCTCATGATGGAGATGAGTGAAATGGAAGCCCATGATGAGAGTCAATTTCTATGGGAAGTTGTTGAGTTAATTAAAACATTGGATTCAGTGTCTAAAATACATTCTCGATACTTTTTAGGGGATCAGTTTGAAGATATGTGGGTTATCCTCTTCCTATGTTCATGATGTCTTGTGATCTTTAAAGTAGGGAAATTCCATTGTAGTGACCAACTGGCTCATACATTACTAGGTCCCTTGATTTCACTGGAGGATATGATATTATAGGATGCTATATCTAGGTAGTTCTATTTTTCTAGGGGCACAATGAAGTGAAATTATCTATACTTTCCCCATACTCAAATATGGATGCATGACATGGATTTAGAGATTAGATTATGAAGAGTTGTGATGCAATGGAGGTAATCATGTTGTAGATTTCCATTATGATTTTCCAATTTTGGGTCCCAATTCATGGATATAACATCCAATTCTAGCTGAAAATTGAGTGTCTTGATGGTATGAAGGTGTCCCTTGTATCCTAGATAAGGGAGGTTTCTAGCCTTCAATCACTGATGAGTAGACCACATATTTTGACATAGTTAAGGCATATAATCCTTCTATAGCTTAGATAGGACCTCATAGTGAGAAGTGGTGAGGGGATAGAATATAGTGGGGAGGTTGTTTCTAAATAAATATCTCTATATGTCAATGTCAACCTCATATTCATCAAACATTACACACCTCAATCTAGTTAGACCATAAAAGATGTTTCATGGGGTATCTTGCTGACCAGAGTGAAGTGTTTATGAAAGTTGATGTGAAACAATATGAGGTTGACCCTATGTTGACGCTCCTTTTCATCACAAAGTCTAATGACTGAAGAAAGGGAATACCTTAGCATAAAGAGATTCATCCTTTGAAGAAACATCAAAAATTGACAAAGGCATGAACAAAGATTCCATTAAGTAAGAGTCGTGCAAGTTTCATCATGGTAATGCAAGTATACTTGCGCGCCACATATTGGGCGCACAGGTGACTTGCATGCTCTATTTGATTTTTCCCAAGGTCTTTAGTAGCCTATAAATACCCCATTGTGGGCCCCCCATTTCGGGGATGAAAAATTCCAAAAGTCAGATTTAAGATCTCGGCGCCCTAGTCTTTACTAGAAGTCTTATGAACACTTCTAAGGTAATTTATTACCTAGAATGGAAGATCTAAAGAGGGGGAATAAAGCCTAAGTGTTGAAATTAATCAACACTTATGTGCCTAAGGGTCTAACCCTTAAGGGAAAATGGACACACTTGCGTGCCGCCTTATCCCTTCAATAGAACTTGCGTGCCACTCTTTTGGAAGACTTTAGGGATAATACTAAGGGCTTGAGCCAAGCCTCTCCCAAGTATTACCCTATGGGTTGACCGTCACACAAGTACACATGCGTCGCGCAAGTATACTTGCACAACCAGTACTTGTGCGCCCCAACAAGACTTATGCGCCTGACTCTTTTTGGGTTCCTCTCTAACCTATTCAAATCTTTTCTTCAAATCCACCTCTCCTCTTCATGATTTAGACTTCAAAACCCTCTTCCAAGCCACTTTTGGCATGGTTCTTTTATTGTATTCCTTATTTGAAAGGAATTATGTGGAATATCTCTAAAAAACTAGTGATTTACATATCTTTATGTCACTAAGGTTAGATATTCCATTCATTCAACCTTATCCTTTAAGTTGATAAGATCTTTAATATGGGAATCCTCCTTAGGAGTAATCCCCAAGTTCCCTTATCTAGGCCTCATTCTCAGGAGTAAGTCCCAATCATAATTCCCTGACCTGGGCTTCCTTTTCAAAATTAATCCCCAGTCCAAGTTCCCTTTAAATTTGAATCCTCTTCAGGAGTAAGCCCCAATCATAATTTCCCTTAACCTGGGCTTCCTTTTCAGGAGTAAGCCTCATTTCTCAAGTCCCTTTAACCTGGGCCTCCTTCTCAGGAATAAGCCCCAATCATAAGTCCCCTCTAATTTAGGAATCGTTCTCAGGGTTATGTCCTAAGTTAAGTATCCAAATCTCCATAAAGCACATATACCTTTATGGACCTTGTTCCCGGGCTTCTTCCCTAAAGTAAGTCTCGATATTCATCTATCTGGATAGTCATACATATGTAATCCCCACATCATTTCTTGTGACTGCATATTTTTTGGCACAAATCATTAGGTTTACTGAAACCTCTTGTTTCTCACACCGAGCATGACTCACGTGAGCTTAGAGTGTAAAAGTAACCACGACACATCTCTTTGGGCCATTAATCATATGTAAGCCCCACAATTCTTAATCGAACTATTTGGACTTTGATCTCTACCTTAAAAGTAGAGTACGTAGGAAGCCTTTCTGAGGTTCAAGACCATCACCCATTAATTATCATCCATCCCATATGACATTAAACTATATATTAATTCCCGAACTATGTGGGTTCTAATTCCTTTTCTAACAAAGATATGTAGGTATCCTATCTGCGGGTACGATCCCAACTCTAAAATAATCCACATCCTTCTAAATGACAATAAACTTAAAGTGCCCCGCTGAGTGGCTTTAAAACCAGTATGGTTATCATAATGACCAAGAGATATTTATATAATATGTTGAAGGATACCATTGACTAAGAATCTCTAACAAATAAAGATGATTCTCTATCGATGAATAACCTCAAATACATATAAAAGATTCTCTAAATCTCATACATATTAATCATTGATTGTAAGATCTAAAGGAAAGCTCATTTTTAAACTTGGTAATTTAATAAGGATTCACGAACATAACTTAAATCTATAAAGAGAGTCCCGGAGTAGACAATAATTCCCCCCCAAAAGGTGTGATGAGTCCGACCTCCCATCCTCTCGACCAATGCAAATTCTTAAGCCTCATCGGTCCATAACTAATGAGCACCTGCCTTTGGAAAGTAGGTCCAAATGGATATAGAATCATTGGATGTTTCCGGTTCTAAGAAAAAACCCATTAGAAACCGATTGGAATGTTTGAATCTTAAATAAACAAGGTCATCCTTATTTCTAGAGGAAACAAAAATGGTGAACCCGACGTGAATCCTTAACCAAGTTAAATGATGTTTTACTTATTTGTTAGGCCCCTATTCAACTTAATGTGAGGGACAACAAAGAAATCAATAACATATGTGCTCATACAAAAGATGTAGTGGCCTAAATTATCTTGATTATGTCTGTTATATCAAACAGACACTCATTTTCAAGATCTCTCTTCATTACATAAATGGCTTCAGTAAAGTTCAAACCTGTGAATGCATCTGCTACTACTCTTGCTGGATCCTCATCCGCTCTGAGGACGACGTCACCTACTCAGCGTCTTCAACGCTGGGTCTCAAATGCACTGGTTAAGGAATACCGTCAACACAATACCATTCCGACTCTAACAAGCCCTCCAATTCAATAACTCACCCTGGTTGTCCGGACAACGACGACCAACGATCAAGAAGCAGGCGGTGCTAACCATCGTCTCCAACCGTTTTGGGTCATTATCCCTGGAACGCAACAACCAGTCCCTCCCATATTATAGGGAGGTGAATGTGAAGGTCACTCAAGGACTTAATTCAAGGAGATAAGAGTCCTTCCTGAGGGCTCCCATCAACAATTGCCACCAGACTCGTGTGGCAGTGCGCCCTCAACATGATGACAGTATCGCCTTTAGGGGTTCGACTCAAGTTCCTCAGGCCCGAGCATGCAAGACGAACCCCAGAGGAAAAATATGGTCAACAGGGATTAGTTTATTATTTCTACCCCCTCTAGAGAAGTCCATCAAGCCAACTTGATGGAAAGCAACGAGCGGGAACATACACCCGTCCGTTCTAATTCCACTGTCTAGCAGACTCGTCTGGCAGAAACCCACCAATCCCACCAGGAAATTCCAGCAGAGTATAATAGGCAGGCATATACACCTATTTATAACTCATCAGTTTTTCAGAAGGCTCGTCTGACTACAACCAAAGAAGCTCTCTAATCTAATATGGTGGCAACTGATAAGCAGGCACATACACCTGCTTACAATCAACAATTCTGTTAGCAGTCTCATCTACCATTATTGAAGGAAAGTTGTAAACCATACTTGATGAAGAATACACAGCAGGCAAATACACCTGCCAATGTTAATCATGCCTACCAATAGTATCATTTGGTAGCATCTGGAGAAGTCAGTCGGAAAGCCTCGGCGACAAAATTGGAGAAGACTCAACTCTCTGCCCCCATACATGAGTACTGTCAAAATTCACTAATAGGAAAAGGAGGACAGAAGCAGGAATACACACCTACTCAAAGCACAGAATGGACGTATATTCCTGTTCTGTAAGCTGAAGTCACCAAGAACATTCTAATGATGGTGAAAGAGTAGAAGAAAATCCCTGCTCATATTCTGGATGCCTGCCAGAATATTATAATAGCTTCAGCAGCATCATAGAGAAAGAAATGCAAATCTATCCCTAATAGGGGAAAGACACATCAACAGATCACTCTAGAACAGATACACACCTCTGTTCCAGTCCAAGAGGGTTGTGGGGCATACTCCCCCATATCATACAGACAATCAAGTCAGGCACATACACCTAATTTGAATGGAGATAATCAGCCTAACCAGACTATTTCTCCTGATCAGGCACATACACCTTCCCATAATAACCACTTTTGTCAACAAGTTTTTCCCAAAGTGAGTAAGAAGGAATCTAAGAAAAATACCTGTTCAACACAGTCAAGAAATTAAGAGCCAATTTTTAATAAGGCCTTGCTCGATGTTGGATTTATTAAAGCCCTCATACAATTATTTGTTGGAACTCAAGATTCTACTCTATCATTTCCCAATAGTGGGAACATTAATTCCCAAGGTATGCATTAGACACTTCCTCATGAAGGCTTGCTTCATGAAAATTCGGTCGATCTCGAAGTATCATCTTCAGATGAGAGTCACGATAACCCTATGCATGGCCAGAAGATCAAGGAGAAAAAGGTTTCATCTTTTACTGTAACCCACCATGGTGGTCCTACCCATGATGATGAATTTAGATGTGAAAGTCCTCTCCACAGTAGTAATTCGCATTGCCTGGAAAATTCTTCAAAGGACAATGCAGTGACGAGAAATCCATCTTATTTTGAGGCACTTGAAAATGTGAATCTAGTCATGTTTGATGCTTTACCAATAGCAGGTGAAATACTTTCTCAACCAGAAGATAGCCCAGGGTGTTGGTCATTCTCCGAACCACCCCTAAATCAAGCATCTTCTAATTTGGTAAATGAATTATCTACCAATATTGTTGAATCTAATGAAGCAACAAGGAAGTTCCATCTCTGGTCTAATCAGGTAGAAGAATCTTCATAGCATGATAAAGATGAAATGCTGAATATGAGGAAACAACTGATGAAAGTTGAAGTACCAGTCATGTTTTGTCCTTTGTCTAACTCTCAGTATGACATTCTAGAAATGTTGACAGAAGATTGTTTTCACGATATTCGTCTCAACATGTGGAAAACTCTTTTTCAATTGAAAAAGAAAATATTATCTTATGATGAATATGAAAATCATGTAAAAATAATAGAAGGGTTAAAACGCCGAATTGATTTGGCATCTCTCTCAGTTTCTTGATATCCGAAGGCTGAAAAGCAGCAGAGAGCCCTTTAGTGTTCATGCCTTGGAACACTAAAAAGGTTGTGCCAGTTAATTTCCAATGCCCCATCTGGTATTCATATCAGGGGATGGGGTGTCCATGGAGAACTACATTTCAATGTACTCTCCAGTCAACAAAACCCACAAAAGGTGGTCTCATGCAATGTTGTTTCCTAGAATTGGCCAAATCTAGCTGATTTTGTGCATAATTAAAGGCTTGATCAAGAACAGGCCTCAACTATTTCTTCTCAAAGTTAGGCATACATAGAATAAGTTATTGAATTACTCTTACATCAGGCAAATGAGAATGTCAAATAGGCTTCTTGTTTAGAGCATGCACATCATCATGTGACAAAAGTGTCATAAATCGTCCAACGGTCTTTTGATCTAGGTGATTTGAGTGGATGTAGGTTGATTCATCCAGCCAATTTTCGGACTAAAGTCCACAAGATCAGGAGAGATTTTAAGAAAGTATCAGATGTAGCAGCTCAAGAACCACCCCAGCTTGCCAAACTAGGAACTCTTTTATCCCAACCTTACGAATCAACAAATAAGATTCGAGGAGTTGAGCAGAAATAACAGGAACAACCCCAGTCCACCGGACTGAGGAATTTTTTAAATCCTCAATCTCTTCCTCAAAGAAAGTCAGTCTTCTCTTGATTAGGGAAGAATCCCCAAGAGGAACAAAGAGCCGAATTATCAGGATATTCCCTCCAAATTATGGTTCATCTAGAAGTTCCTGAGGGATCAACTCAACAGAAGGCAATGTCTCATCAGGGACATGGGAGAAGAAAATATCGCAAAAATGCCGATAGAAGGGATGAAATGTATTATGCATCAATAAATTTCATCGATGCTATTGTTGCTGATCCTCCAGAACATGAGGCTTACTCAGAGGGATCAGATGAGGAAGTTCCTGCTCAAGAGGCTGTGCACACAGAGGCAAATGAAGAAGCTGTGCGTACAAAAAACCAAAGGCTTACCCAGAATCTAGGTATTCCTTCAAATAAACAACTTCCCCCTATCCGAAAGGCGTCCAACAAGGGTAAAGGAAAGAATAAAGTTACGTCCCACCCCTCCTTTGGAGAAGTCCAATCACTCTCACTAGAGTAAAGGTTCACAAAATAAGAGGAAGAAATGAAGGAATTAAGGAGGTTGAATGCAGAACTACTTCAAGGTAGTCTTCCTCCTAAGCATGCTAGGGTCAGTCAGCCAAGGGATTTTGTTTTAGCTACTAAGATGGATCAAGAGTATCCTCCCTTACCAGTACACCCTCATAGGTCTAATCCTATGGGTAATGCGCAACAAAAATCGGTGGTGCTACCATCAGTTACAGTACCAACCACCTCACCTGTCCAAGCTCCAGTTATTGAACCTGCTCATGTCTAAGATCATATAAATGTTTTTCAAAAGTTAATGACTACCATTGAGTCATTAATAGCTTGGTTGGAAGCTATGGAGGTAAAGCGTGCACAAATTCAACCAGAAAAGAGAGTTTACCCTGAATGGGTTGATGCAATTCCTCCCCCATCAAATTTTTCAAGTACCACATTCCCAATATTTAATGGTTCGGGAGACCCAGAGCAACACTTAACACATTTTTTTTCTCGTTGCGATCCTATGATGGGAACTCCTCAGCAACAAGAAGTAGTTAAGATCAGGTGTTTTTTACCATCATTACAAGGGCCTGCTTTTGTCTAGTATACAAGCTTGCAATCCCGGTCAATTATCGGGTGGGAGGATCTCTGTCAATGATTCCTTCTTCAATTCAGCTCAACTTTTCCAAAGACAATAGTTTTTGATATTACAAATTGTAAGAAAAGGGAGAATTAAAGGGTTTCAAATTTCATTGCTCACTGGAAGGGATTAACATATTCCCTAATTTTAGCACTCCCTAAAGAAGAGTTGTTTCCAATCTATGTGAAAAATTTGTGTGATGAATTACGCACACCATTAAACCTTGTGAAATACACAAGAGGGTTTTGAGACCTTACTTCGATTGCTTAGCAGATTTAATACTCTCTTACAAAGACTAAGGATAAAACTCATGTAATTCCATTAGCTCTAGGAAGGAGAATGGGTAAACCAAAGACTGCTATAATTACGCTTAAACAAGCACCTGTACTTGCTTCTACTTCAAAACCTTCATCTTATCGAAGGGTTCCACCTCTTGAGCGTAAAAAACAGAGGCTGTTTCATTAAGATGATCAAATAGATCAAAGAAGGAAACAATTTTAGGATCTGAAGAGAAAATTTTATTCTTTCCGAAATGAACAAGTTCCTGGTTACTTCATTTTGTCTTTGGAAAATAATTTGGTTTAGTTTCCAAGGCCCAAAAGGCCGAACAAGGAAGGAGATGAAGACCATCCCAACTATTTCTCATTTCATCAGATGTTGGGGCATCCCATTCAGGAGTGTTTTTTTTTCAAAGACCTTTTACAAAAGATGGTAGACTTGGGACAGGTAAAACTAAAAGGTTCTTCAGCTCAGGTAGCATGTGTTACTGCTACAAATCAAGAGGAAGAAGGTGAGTGGTAAGAAGTAAAAAGTAAAAATGCACAGAAATATGATGATTGGATGGTTAGAAAAATGATCAACCGAACTCATGCCATTTTATGGACGCAATTGAAGAAACCAATTGTGTCTTATGTTATGAATTCCACAGCAAAACCTCCTTCATCAAAAAAAACTCAAAGAAACGACATAATTCAAAGAAAGAGGAACAATCAGAAGAAGATGAGATCATGTCTAAGCCCAAGTTGTCTTTGACTCTGGAAGATTTTATGCCATCTACATCAAATCCACAGGCACTGCCCTGCCAAACAGCACCACCTAAACAGGCTAATCAGGCAGAATCTTCATCATATGAAGCGTTGATCTTTGGTTCTGTTAATATGATTCATTTAACGGATCCTTATTCCAGTCATATCTTCGATCTTGATGAGCCCGAGTTCCCTGTATCAAATAGAGGAATTAGAGGGAGTTCCATAGGTCTAGGACATAGAGGAAGATGTGGATATCCCAGAAACCACTATTCCAATTCTACCCCTACTAGAACTGTGTATGCAGTAGAAAATCATGGTAGAGACATTCAGCGGGCTCAACAAGAACAAGAAAGTTCTTCCACGCAAGGTAGATTCAGTTCTAGTACAATTATTTTGGATGATCTATTAGAGGTTACACCTTCTTCTTCTCAGTAAGTAAATAGACCTATTCAATCTAATATTCCAAAACCTACCCTGATACAAGAAGCATCTAATTCCAAAGTATCAACTTCTAAGGCACCTGCAAAACCACATGTTCTTGTTGGAAAACACAGACATTTGGATCAAAAGTATGTTGTCTTGAAGTATTTGTCCCAATTAATAGCCAAGTTATCAATTTTGGATGCCTTGAATCATCTATCCAAGGATCTTTAGGAGGCACTCATTGAGGATTTTTCAATTCCTCAGGAGTTCGCAACTGAAATTGTTGCGGTTGAAATCTACCATGTAGAGAATGATCCTGTAGAATGCCATGTAGTGATATCTTTTATAGATGAAGATGAAGATGATTTTGTGCATGGACATATTAGACCTTTGTATTTATCTGGCAAGGTAAATGATGTAGATATCCGATGAGCTTTCATTGATAATGTCTCAGGAGTCAACCTCATCCCCATTCATACACTTCGTCGATTGGGCCTCACCGAATCTGATTTATCTCCTTATACTTAAATGTTGCAAGGATATGATAAAAATGAACAAGAAACTCTGGGCGATATCACACTCAGAACTCAGTTTGGAGATCTTGTATCCAGTTCATATTTCATGGTTGTTCGTCATGACACAACCTTCAATATTTTTCTTGGAAGACCTTGGTTACATCAACATGCGGCTATCCCTTCATCATACCATCAATGTCTCAAATATTGTTTCATTGGTCAAATTGGGACATTGTATGGTGATATGGCCCCATTAAAAACATGCGAATCTCAATACATTGAGGCGGAATTTTATCACATGGAGGGAAAGGATAAATCCACAACAAGGGAGGTTACCAAAGTTAATGCTCCATATGGTTTGTAAAAGATTCCAGTAAACCCATTCACACATGTAAGTACATATTATGTGTTACCTATCAGTCAAATTGATAGGATAGACCCGAATCCAAATACTCTTATGGAAACTTCCATAATTTCAATTATGGAAATCAATCCAGATAGCATGGGAGAAATTGGTGATTCACCAAGCAATGATGAAAGATCAAATGGAGATGTCTTCATTTCATCTGCTGAAATCCAGAAACTCTATACTTCTCTAACCAAGCCATAAGAAGTTATAACAATGTCATAGGTGAATGATGATTTCGATTCTCAATCCATCATCTCCTCTTTATTACCCAAGGAAGACCCTTCACCATCAATAAGGTCAGAAATGGAAGCCTCTTCCTCAAGATGTTCAAATTTTAACATCTTTCCTGATCATGGAAATTATGCTTCATCATCTACTATGAAAGTAGAAGCAGAAGAGATAAAATGTGTTGAAGAAGAAGAGGAGGATCTCAAGGATGCTCCTCCATCTTTTTAAGAGGGTATATCTACCACTATAGATGAAATCAGAGAAATAAATCTGGGTATAGAAGAAGATCCACCCCCCACTTTAATTAGTTTGGCCATGAATCTTGAAGAGAAAGAGATGTATACTTCCTTTCTAAAGCAAAATCGAGATGTATTTGCTTAGAACTATACATAAATTCCAGGTCTTGATCCCGATGTTGCCACTCATCATTTGGGTTTACCAGAAGAACATCGAGGATTCAAGCAAGCCGCAAGAAGAACACACCCAACTTATGATTCTAAAATTGAAGCTGAAGTGGATAAGCTTATCAAATCTAACTTCATCATAGAAGTTAAATATCCCAAATGGTTGGTTAATATTTTCCCTGTGAAAAAAAAAGAATGGACAAATTAGAGTTTTCATTGATTTTAGAGATCTTAATCGGCATTGTCATAAAGATGATTTTCCAGTTCCGATCACAGAACTCTTAATTGATGCAACAGCTGGATATGAAGAACTTTACTTCATGGATGGATATTCCGGGTATAATAAAATCCAAATGGATCCAGAAGATGAAGAATCTATAGCCTTTAGATCCCCTAAAGGCATGTTTTTTTATCAGGTAATTCCCTTTGGCCTTAAGAATACAGGCGCAACATATCAGCGTTCCATGCATCGTATCTTCAAACCCTTATTAGGGAAATTTGTTGAATGTTATGTGGACGATTTGGTGGTTAAATCCAGAAAATTTTCTAATCACTTGGCTGATTTGGAAGTAATATTCCACAAACTTCGACAAAACAATTTGAAGATGAACCCCTTGAAATGTGCTTTTGGGGTAACCTCAGGAAAATTTATCAGCTTTTTTGTACACCATCGTGGTATCAAAGTTGATCCTAAAAAGAAAAAATCAATCCTTGGTATGTCACCTCCTCAAAATCTAAAATAATTGAGAGGACTTCAAGGTCACTTGGCCTATATTTGATGTTTCATCGCTAATATGACAGTCAAAAGTTTACCCTTTACCGAATTGATGAAGAAGGGAGTCACTTACCAGTGGACTGAAGAATTTCAAGAATCATTCAATATTCTCAAGAAATATATCTTGAGTCCCACGGTATTAATGACACCTATTGAAGGAAGACCACTTATTATTTATGTGACAACTTTAGAGCGATCACTAGGTGCCTTCCTTGCCCAAAAGAATGATGCTGGGAATTAAAACGACCTTTACTATCTCAGTCAGACTATGCTTGAAGCAGAAACCCAATATTCAAGTATTAAAAAGTGCTGCCTAGAATTAATCTTTGCAGTTCAGAAACTGAGACACTACCTGTAGCATCATGAGGTCCAATTGGTATCTCGCAATAACCTACTCAAATTCATCCTTAGCCATCCAATGCTTACAAGACGTCTGGAAAGGTGGGCAGTTATTTTGCCATAATTTGATATCCAATATGTGTCTCAAAAGGCAATAAAGGGACAAGATCTGGCTGATTTCATTGCTGAACATCCTTCAGTATAAGATATATCTTTAGATATTGAACTTCCTGATGAGGAAGTCTTCTCTATTCAAGATAATCTTCAAACATGGGAAATGTACTTTGATGGTGCTTCTAGAAGTCCAATAGAGAAGAAAATGAAAGATCATAAATTCAACAAAGTTGGGTTAGGAATTGTACTTATTTCCCTGAAAAAGGCAGTGCTACCCTATTACTTCTTATTGAGGGAAGGCAGTACAAATAATGAAGTAGAATATCAAGCTCTCATTGTAGGATTGGAGTTGGCGCTTCAGGCACAAGTGAATCACTTAAAGGTGAAAGGTGATTTAGACATGGTAATCAAACAATTCAATGGGGATTATGAAATCAGAAAAGAAGAGTTAATCCCTTTGTATGATTATTTCAGAGGGTTAATGGATGAATTTTCTTCGGAACCGACATTTTCTTATTTCCCGCAATCACAAAATTCCTAAGCTGATGCATTGGCTAATATAGCTGCAGCTCTGGCAGATCCAAACCGGGACGATACAATCATCAGTTTTTCCAACCGTCGTACAATTTCACCTTATGTTCAAACCAGAATAGAGGAAATCAATGAAATTAGTCCCATTTCTGAATCATATGGTCATACTACGAGATGGATGACACCTATCAGGGAATATCTTCAAAATGGAACACTCCCACCTGATAGAGCTGGGAAAGAACAAATCCAGTGACGTGTGGTAAATTATACTCTTTATGATATCTCAGATCACATAGAGAAAATTATCTACAAAAAAGGTTTTGATGGAATTCTCTTTAGATGAATTGATGGTGAAGAGACAATGGCTGTCATGAAAGAAGTGCATGAAGGAGTCTGTGGTGCCCACCAGTCTGGACATAGACTGTCTGATCAAGTTTGAAGGCTTGGATACTTTTGGCCTTCAATGATACAAGATTGTGTTGATTTCACTAAGAAGTTTCATTCTTTCCAAGTACATGCCAACTTCATTCATGAACCCCGAGAGTTGCTTTATACAACTAAATAATCATGGCCATTTTCCACATGGGGAATGGATGTAGTAGGACCTTACCCTTCGGCTACATCCAAGCAGTTTAAGTATATTCTTACTGCTACTGACTTATTTTCCAATTGGGTAGAGGAAATACCTCTCAAAGAAGTCAGTTCTAAAAGAATTTTTAGCTTCATCAAGTCTAACATCATTACCAGATTTGGTGTCCCGCATACCATATTGACGGACAATGGCACCAACTTCTGTTCATCCGAGGTAAGGAGGTTGTATCAAGAATACAACATCAAATCCAACCTTTCATCTCAGTATCATGCAGCGACCAATGGCCAAATATAAGCCTTCAACAAGACTCTTTCAAATATACTACAAAATATGGTGGATAAAGATAAGAAATCATGGCCTAATAAACTCTTTCATGCTTTATGGGCTTATCGGACCACCACCCGCACTGCAACGCGGTCAACTCAATATTCATTGGTATATGGAACAGAAGCAGTCTTGCCCATTGTGGTTCAATTACCCTCGCTCAGAGTATCCATTTTTGATTAGTCATCTACAGATGAGAAATCTCAAAAGCGATTGGATGAGTTTTAATGATTAGATGATAAAATATTGTGCACCCTGCACCACTTGGAAGTCTATCAGAATCAAATAACATGAGCTTTCAACAAAAAAGTTCATCTTCATTCATTCATTCAGGGAGAATTGGTATTGGTTCTCATAACTCCAATGATACCAGGAAAGAAACCTCCTAAGCTTGAGCCAAAGTGGGAAGGACCTTATTCAATACATAAGGTCTACTCCAATGGAGCTTATTCTTTAATCTCAATGTATGGAGAACTCATCACGACTCCAACCAATGCCAGATTTTTGAAGAAGTATTTTGTGTAAAACAAATACTTTCACGTCCAAAAAGACATTAAACTGCATAACCGACATCCTAACTACATGAAGCTAAACTGTGCAGCACTCGTCCAACATGACGTTAAACTGTATTTTCCCCCTTATGTCCAACATGACGTTAAACTATGTCATCCAACATGACATTAAACTTTGAAAAAGTCCCTAATACATCCAACATAATATTAAACTGTGTCCCCATTGTCCTCACTGCAAGACATTAAACTGCATAGCCATACGTCCTAGCTACATGACGCTAAACTATACAACACCCATCCTTGATATATGACGTTAAACTATACAGCCCCTCTTTTGTCCTTACTACATGACATTAAACTACATAGTCCCCCCCCCCCCTAAGTCCTTATTGCAAGATGTTAAACTGCATAGTCTCATATATGTCCTACATGACATTAAACTATGCATCATTAGGGTTGATTTCTACCTCTTTTTTCTCACACTGAGTATGACTCATGCGAGATTAGAGTAAACTTCAACCATAACACCCTTTCTAGGCCACTAACCACGTGTAAGTCCCAATAAAATTTTTTAGATCGTTTTCCTCAAGAACAACTTGATCACCAATTCATTATTTAATTG
Source organism: Viscum album (assembly GCA_963277665.1). Lineage (NCBI taxonomy): Eukaryota > Viridiplantae > Streptophyta > Magnoliopsida > Santalales > Viscaceae > Viscum > Viscum album. Next base: position 1,692,927,998 of record OY728131.1, read on the forward strand.
AACTACACGGACTTTGATCCTTTCCTTCTAGGCTGGGTACGTAGGCAACCTCCTGAGGTTCAAGCCCAAAACCAATCTCTTCACATCAATTAACTTCCATCTCATATGATGTTGATTCATGAAGCCACCCCCAGAACCAATATTTTTTTACATTGGTTCATTGTTGTCCTTACTATATAACATTAAACTATTCACACTTTTTGTCCTGTATGACAATAAAATACAACATTATTTGACACCATCACCTGAGAGGGAATAATTATTTACATTGATCTCCAATCATGTTATATTCCAAAGACTACATGCATACATGGTAATGTCCAAACCTTTAATCTTTAGTCAAACCATAATTGCACTAAATTCCTCTTTCACCCTTCACTTGTATGAACCAAATCTGTACAAAGGGTATTTCAAGAACTAACTGTGGCTTGATTCCCATCCTTATGGGATATGTAGGAACATTCATTCATCCCTTGAATGCAGCCCCAAGTCTTTGGGCCTAACCCCAAATTCCACTTTCAGTCTCTTGGCTGAAAAGTACTCTTGTGAAAACATGAATGTGGTATGAAAACCTTGGTCTTCATTAACATCAAGTTTATAAAACACACACTATGTATTCATTATTATGGTCCGAGCTCTATGAAACTAAACTAATATCTCCTACACTCTCGTCCCACATGACGTTAAACTGTATTTCAAGAACTATATTTGGCTTGATTATCATCCTAATGAGATATGTAGTGAAGTCCAGTACCTCAATTCAGGACCCAACCACAACATGATTATGGTTAGCATTGGTCTGTGTATCTCTACATGCATTAAACAATGCCCATTTTGATGTGTCATACTCCTAAACTTAAATACTTCCAGATCTCCATAACCATTTTCTTGACTTCTGGTCACAAAATGTTTGATACTCAGGAATTATTTTGTTTGACTATGTAGCATGTTCCCTTAGGAGGCCTTGCATAAGTAGTCTACATAACAGACCTGTCAACCGAAAGATGCTATTATTTGACTATGCAGCCAATGCCCTTAGGTGGCCCTGCACAATTCAACCCCCTAACGGGTTTGTTAAATAATGGTAACTTCGTTCTTGGGGGGAAAACCTCATTTGTTCTTATTTGTTTTAAATGATAATATATAGGGATCCAAAAAAATAGCCATCCTTAACATATTTGTCCCATACTCGTTTTCATGATCTAAAAGTATTTAAGTCTATGGTTTATATTTCAATTCCTTACGTTTGGGTTAGACCTTCCTAGGAGTGACATTCATCCAATTCTTTGATAATATTTATTGGAAATATCCTCTCTATATTAAAGTACCTCTCTCCATATAGAAGACTCTGTGCTTTGGAAAATTTGAATCTCCATAAACTTTCACTGGCTTTTTAGTAATAGAAAAGTAAAATTTCTGAGAGTTCTTTTGCCTGACTATGCAGCACGTGCCCTTAGGTGGCCTTGCATAAGTAGTCTACATAATGGACCTGTCAACCAAAATATGATATTATTTGACTATGCATCCAATGCCCTTAAGTGGCCCTGCATAATTCAACCCCCTAATGGGTTTGTTAAATAGTGGTAACTTCATTCTTGGGAAATACTTCTTTTAATGCCTTTTAGCCCTTTTTTCATATCATTCCTCAGATTCAAAATTTCTTAAGTCACAGTTTACATTTTTTCCCTCATATATGAATATGGTAATATGTTTTCAGATAAATTTTCAAGGAATTGAGTCAATTTTAATCCATTCAGTCAAATCTATTTCGACCTTAAACATTAGCCTTTTTATGTCCAACGTGCATGACTTTAAACTGCCCAAAAAATACAAGGGTACTCTAAATAAAAAGTCAAGTCCCAGCTCGCTAAACATAAATTTTTTATGATTTAGGTAATATTGAGAAATTAAAAAGATTCAAAGTTTGTAGGGTTATTTTTATAATCCTAACAAAAATCAAACTATGCTTACTAAGCCCATTGGCTTAAGTGAACATTTTAAGCAGGAAGCAAAAGAATGCAAGCATAAATGATTGAAGATGAAAGTATCTTTCATTGATGCACAAGAATTAGAAGGACATCCACATACTAGAGTCTCTTCTCTTTTCCAAGAACTACAAGAGGCTGTCAACATAACTCTTTACTTGATTTACGGAATCCCAAGCTTCATCAGCAGACACTTGAAGTTCATGCACTCGACCAACTTCACTCTTTTCAGCTTGATGGAGTGCTTTCTTGGCATCTGTAATGGATTTCATACCATTCGTTTGAACTCCTTCCAGTGAATTGTTAAGCTGGTCAAGTTCCCCAGTAACATCATCTAACTGTTGCTGGAGGTGCATCTGCTGGATAACTTTCTCCTTGATCTTATGATTAATCTCCTTCAACTTGGCAGCATGATCAGCCTCAATTCAGGACACCGCAACCTCAAATTCGCTGACATTGGTTAACAACCTCACTCTGGCCAGGTCTTGAGGGTACCTCTGCTCCTGTTTCCTCCTTAAAATGACTTGTTTCACCGCGACATAGATCTCTTGATATCCAAAACTGCCAAGTCCCAACATGAAGAACAGGGATGAAAGTCACGGGATCTTTGAAGATATATCTTCTAGAGGAACTTTAGATATGATCTTCCATATGTTCTGCCATGCCTTGCGCTGTGAAAATTAGAGTGCCTTTTGTACCTCCGAGTTTGATTCAGCATTACTGTCACAGGGGGGAATATAATCTGGGATTAATGCACTTAGAGAAGTGACCTATTCTACTCCTTCCCCCCTGACCCTTGTTATTCCACTTTTTATTCCCATTGGGGTGGAGGCTGAGACTTCACCTCCAGATCTAGCCACTAAAATTGATGGCCCTACATAGTCAATTGAAAGTTTTTGGTTAGTTTCAAAGAATTAAAAAAGTTGATTAAGTTGTCAAGTACAACCACAAATATTGTTATCTCTTACCCAACGGTAGATCAAAAATAGGAGAAGGATCCTCCCCGTCTTTCCTAGCTTCAACAGGATTTTCAGGATGAGTTTCAGGAAGCTCTACTGGGTTCAGCTCCACTTGAGCTACTATCTCTTCAATAGTAGGGTTATCCATACCCCCTTCAGGCATTGGCAGTTCAGCAGCTTGCTCAGATGGAACTGCACATTTGTAACCAATCATGGTCAGAGATGTAATAAGAAGTTATTTTAATAGGACGAAGGATAACACTCATGTCCAAAAAATTATAAATTACATGTTAATTTAACATGATCTAAAAAGTCTTCCAAAGATGCACCAAGTTTCATCATTTCATTCAATGATATCTCAGATTCCTGGTTAGTCTCACTAGTGGGAGCATTTGATGTGTCTTCTTGGTGACCTTCATCACGCAGCCTCTAACCCCAGACAACTTCTTCTGATAAAATTACGACATTAGTTGCAATGGCCACCAAATGCTCTAGTGTAGGGGTTGAACCTAAAGTATCACAGAATGGAAGTCAGTTGATGTTTTCATTCAACATATTATGAAGCATTGTTAATTTACCAGAAGCAGGATCTTCTCTCCTTGCAAAAGCAACATGAGCGATACTGGGAACAAACGCTATCTCTTCTTCAGGAGTAGCCAAGTCAACATGAACTCATGATTGTTCACCAGTACCCTCTATCATTCTCAAAAGAGGGTCATCCCTCTTCCTCAAAGGGGAAATTGAAGAAGCCCCTGCAATCCCAAGAAGTATGAGAAACATTTTCATGGGTTAAGACTCATGACTATCTAAAGGACTTACCACTACTGATAAAACATTTATCTATGGACTTATTCCTTTGATGTATTTGTTTTCTCGGCTTTTTGGGAGTGATGACATCATTATCTCCAAATACAGGAATTGGAGAATGAAAAGCCATGTCTAACTCCTCCTCCATGGCCTGCTGGCCTGGAGATACCTCACCCAGCTCATGAGGAGATTCATTAGCCCCAATGGTAGTACCACCAGGGCTATACTGTGGTGAAGGAACCTCAACAGTTCCTTTATTTATAAGCTGCAGGATGAAGAAAGTAATTTCCTTGAGTAACAAAGCTTTAACTGGAATCAAGTTACAAAGAAAATAAGGAAAGAGACTTACATCTTCAAGAGCCACGTAATCATGTCACTCCTCATCTCTGGAAGCACTAGTACCCTCAGTGGTGCCACAATCTATCATTTCCTTCACCCACTTGGTGACAAGAATGGAATCATTGGTGGCATATATAAGCATCTACAGCTCTCTAATGTAATCCTGCACTTCATCGGGGTTATCGTCGAAACGAATATCTGTAGGGGCCCGAAGTTTCCCTATTCCAGGGATGTGTATCCCCTCACACAGATTCATCCAAGCAGTTTCAGCATCACAATATATACTCCACCATTTTTGGACAACCTTTGGTTGTAGATATTCAGCATGTGTACCAGAAGGCTGCAAGGAGGGTCCTAAAATCTTGGAATTCAGATTCTTCCCAGCTCCTGCAACTATAGACAGAGAATAAGAAAATGAAACTTATTGATTTATAAAGTAATGTAGATTAAATTTCATCAATGAATTAACTCACTAGGAGTCAATGGAGTGGTTATCTTGATTCTGACAAGAGGATTATATCCGGCACGAGGATACTTTGCCGCATGTTGTGTCTCATCATCCCCATCTTAGGAATCCGGCGAGTCAGCCCTAGGTGAGGAACCTGGTTAATCAGCTCCAGGTGGGGAAGAGTCACCTTTCAGATGAAGGGTTTCTTTCTCTAAAGTTATTTTCTTTTTACCCACCTGATGAACCATATGATTCAGTACCCCTTCAGGGTATGATGCTATCCAGTTCTTGACATACCATGTTGTCAAGTTACTCACCACTTTAGCAACTGGTAGATCAAACACTGCCCCAGTATTCTCCATAGATTTCAATAACCATAGTTTTCGGGCAACCATCGGATGCTGATCTGACCTGACATGCACATGAGGGGATACAACAGTCTGCTGTAGACACTTGAATTGGCGTGCAAATCTGTATGGAGCATAGGCCTCACATATAATATCTCCGTCAATCCTGGTGGCCAATACACCATCTCCGCAAGCCAGCATGTATGACCTTAGTTCCAGGCTGGCTGTTCCATCATCAACAAACCACCTGGTTGGTGGGTTTCCATAAGGAAAGAAATTGAATTCCTTGAACATGCTCGGCCTCACCTTCATATCATAGGAGTTGAGAGCTAACGGAGAAACTCCAGAAAATGCCTGCACTGATGGACTGAAAGAGCTTCCAGGAACCTATACTCTATTATATAAAGAATATGTCCTAAAATGAGTGGCGATCCATCCCCACAAAACTTGGAATGGTCCCACTATTCTCAAAGGAGACTTACCCATAAAGACAAGGAGTAAGCTCCTGTGAATCTTCGCCAAAATGGGGGTGGACAACCCAACCATTTTCTTATCAGCCAACTTGGCTGCCACAACGAAGGTCCCTGGCCTAACACCTCCCTTAAAATCCATGACTGGAAGAAGATAAACACTGAGCCACAAGTCTAAGAAGCCCGCCAGATGGGTATTTTTTGGGATTCTATGATCCACTACATACCCCCACTTCTCAAATTCTCCTACTTCCAGGGTTGGCCAGAATGTGCCAAAATCACCCCTCTTGTCTGTTATGGGGCAGGTAGTAGGATGAGTACAGGTGGGCCACTTCACCTCCTTCTTAGTAAGAAACATATCCATACACTCTTCTGTATTAATATCCTTTATAGAATGAGTTTTGGAGGTCTTTGAGTTATTGAGCTTGTAGAAAATTTTCAATAATTCCCGAGCCAAAGACGGAGTCTTCTCGGAAGCATTCCAAGTCGCCTTGGGGGGGATGAATTCATCATACATATCACCCAAAATTGGATCCCCCGAGATCTTGTAGACATCCCAAAAACTGATGCCTACTTTTCCATGAGTCAGATGGAAAGAATTGGTTTCAGGGCTCCAACGGCTGATTAGTTTCGGTACAAAGTCATCATTCCTATAAACATACACCTGCCCAACCCAGAAAACTTCATATATTGTAGATCCTTTCAGATCCTCGACAAACTCTGCATAGGTTTGTCACACCCAATATTCCCACATCCAAGTTGGCTTCACCCCTCCTCCATGATGGAAGTCCCAACTCTTATTCCAGCCTTTGGATTGATCCATTTGAGAATTTCGGAAGATTAAAGGATAACAATGTGGTTGCATCTCAAGATTGTGAGGTTTTAGATTTGGGGAAAAAGGGCTATGAGGAATTATATAGGCCTTCTCCACTATTCCAATATTTATAAATGATCCTCTCATTGAGACATTTGCTAAAGCAAAATTGGTGTAAGTCTAAAACCAATAACGCAGAAGATAATTCTTTGCCTCTGGAATGTTGACTTCTTACAGATGACCATGCCCATACAGAGGCAAGTAGATGCTCTGTGGAAAATTAAGATGATACATCTTCAAGTACTTGACCAAATCTGGGAGAGTGCTGTCACAGATATCATAGTAATCATGGCCAACAATGTTCATCATATCATCAATTCACTTGCTCTCCAGTTCATCAGCCGTTACAATTCTTCTAGGAGCCATTTAATCTGCACAAAGGTCGAATAATTAACTCTTAAGTAAGTTGATTTTTCATAAAATTTGTGAATAAAAGTGAAAAAATGGATAAGTCATTAAGGAGTGAAAGTCCAATGTTAGCGCACAAGTGTAACTGTGTCACACAAGTTTTGGCGCGCAGGTATCACCGCGCAAGTCCAAATACCTCTACAGAAGTGCGACATGAACAAAAGAAATAAAACCGCGAAAAAAAGTCACTTGCACGATGAGAGCAACCTGCACAGCGAGAGCTCATAAGCGTTCAAATCCAGGTACTTAGTGCGAGAATAGGGAGCATATTTATAGGCCAGGTTGCACCCCTGCATGCCAAAGCCTGTGTGACTCTCACCTGCGCGCCGCGACCTGTGTGCTCAAAACTTGCGCGCCACCCTTCCTTGGTTTTCTCCTTTACCTCAGAGTCAAATCCTCCTTCCTTTCAGATCCAACTCTATGGGGGGAATTTTTTTTATACTCCTTTTCTTCACAGAGTATAATTACTGAAAAAGGGGAATACCTTAGCATAAAGATATTCATCCTTTGAAGAAACATCAAAAATTGACAAAGGAGTGAATAATGATTCTATTAAGTAAGGACCACAGAAGTTTCATCATGGTCGTGCAATTATACTTGCGTGCCACATATTGGGAATGCAGGTGACTTGCGCGCCCTATTTGATTTTCGCCCAAGGTCTTTAGTAGCCTATAAATACCCCTTGTAGGCCCCCCATTTTGGGGACGAAAAATTCCAAAAGTCAGATTTAAGCTCTCCGTGCCCTAGTCTCTAATTAAAGACTTCCGAACACTTATAAGGTAATTTATTACCTAGAATGGAAGATATAGAGAGGGGGAATAAAGTCTAAGTGTTGAAATTCATCAACACTTGCGTGCCTAAGGGTCAAACCCTTAAGGGAAAATGGCCACACTTGCGCACCGCCTTATCCGTTCAACATAACTTGCGCACCACTCTTTTGGAAGCCTTTAGGGATAATACTAAGGGCTTGATCCAAGCCTCGCCCAAGTATTACCCTATGGGTTGACCATCGTGCGAGTACACATGCGTCACGCAAGTATACTTGTGCGACCAGTACTTGCGCACCCCAACAAGACTTGCGCGCCTAACTCTTTTTGGATTCCTCTCTTACCTATTCAAATATTTTCTTCAAATACACCTCTCCTTTTAATTATTTAGCCTTCAAAACCCTCTTAAAATCCACTTTTGGAATGGTTCTTTTGTGGGATTCCTTATCTGAAAGGAATTCTGTGGAATATCTCTCAAAACCTAGTGATTTACATATGTTTATGCCACTAAGGTTAGAGATTTCATTCATTCAACCACATCATTTAAGATGATAAGATCTTTAATATGGGAATCCTCCTTAGTAGTAAGCCACAAGTTCCCTAATCTGGGCCTCCTTCTCAGGATTAAGTCTCAATCATAATTCCCTAACCTAGGATTCCTTTTCAGGAGTAATCCCCAGTCCAAGTTCCCTTAAAATGGGTATCCTCCTCAAGAGTAAGCCCTAATCATAATTTCCCTTAACCTGGGCTTCCTTTTCAAGAGTAATCCCTAGTTCTCAAGTCCCTTTAACCTATGCCTCCTTCTCAGAAATAAGCCCCAATCATAAGTCCCCTCTAATTTGGGAATCCTTCTTAGGATTAGGTCCTAAGTTAAGTATCCAAATCTCCATAAAGCACATATACATTTATGGACATTGTTCCTAGGCTTCTTCCCTAAAGTAAGCCTCGATCTTCATCTATCTGGGTAGTCATACATATGTAAGCCCAAAATCATTTCTTGTGAATGAATCTTTTGTGGCACAAATCATTAGGTTTACCGACACCTCTTGTTTCTCACACCGAGAAAGACTCATGTGAGCTTAGAGTGTAAAAGTAACCACAACACATCTCTTTGGTCCGTTAATCATACGTAAGCCCCACAATTCTTAACCGAACTACGTGGACTTTGATCTCTACCTTAAAAGTAGAGTACGTAGGAAGAATTTCTGAGGTTCAAGCCCATCACCCATTAATTCTCATCAATCCCATATGAAGTTAAAATATATCTTAATTCCAGAATTATGTGGGTTCTGATTCCTTTTCTAACAAGGATACATAGGTATCCCATCTGCGGGTATGATCCCAACTCTAAAATAATCCATGTCCTTCTGAATGACAATAAACTTCAAGTGCCATGTTGAGTGGCTTTAAAACCAGTATGGTTATCATAATGACCAAGAGATTTTTATATAATGTGTTAAAGGATACCATTAACTAAGAATCTCTAACAAATACATATGATTCTCTATCGATGAAGAACCTCAAATACATATAAAAGATTATCTAAATCTCATATATATTAATCATTGATTGTAAGATCTAAAGAAAAGCTCATTTTTATACTTGGTAATTTAATAGGGATTCACGAACATAACTTAAATCTATAAAGAGAGTCCTGGAGTAGACAATAATTACCCCCAAAAATGTATGATGAGTCCGACCTCCCATCCTCTCAACCAATGCAAATTATTAAGCCTCATCAGTCCATAACTAATGAGGACCTTCCTTTGGAAAGTAGGTCCAAATGGATATAGAATCATTGGATGTTTCCAGTTCTAAGAACAAACCCATTAGAAACCGATTAGAATGTTTGAACCTTAAACAAACAAGGTCAGCCCTATTTATAGAGGAAACACCCTAGTGTTTGGATCACATCTCTATATTAAGGTGTCTGAGTTTTGAACACCTCCCTATACGGAGGTTTCTGGGAAAGGGGAGGATTTTCTTGTCCGTGGGAGATATTACCATGGGAAGTTTTACCACAAAATACGTTAGGAGTAGAGTCCTTAAGATCCATCTCCACACTACCACAAGGAGTACTATCATTTTAATGATCAAATTTTTCTTTGGTTAAAGAGTTGAAAGTACCTTGTGGTGTTGAGAATGTGTATTGAACAACCTCAAGGACACAAAAATGGGGTAAATTAAGGATATGAGCCTCCTTCTTCCTTATTGTCAGAATATTCCATCCTTCCTTTTGGAACTATGTAGGGATATGAGCCTAATGTATGATAGATTCTAGAGTATATTGATAATTGACTAGTGCTATAGGAATATAAGCCTATTGTAGAGAAGTTGATGGAATATTCCAATGAGCTTATTAATTATTGGAAGGAATATGAAACTTACCCAAGACATGTTCTGATCTCACTTGGTGACCTTCAGTTAGAATGAGGATATGATCCTAATCCTGAGACTTTGGAGTATTCCACTGGTCTTTTTTGATAGGAATATGAGCCTATCCCAAGGCACGTACCACTCTCACTTAGTGAGACATGGTTGGATAAGGAATGTGAGCCAATTTTGAATATGAACCCCCTATCAAAATATTAAAAACGTCCCTCAAAATAGGATAAGGGATATGAGCCTCCCTTTTATAGACTTGGAAGGATTCTGATGTAGTCGTTCATCAGTAAAAGTAGGGATTTGATCCTAGCTTATGTGATCAGCTAGAATATTCTAGGCAGATTCACTGATAGGAATATGAGCCTAACCTAAGGTATATTACATTATCACTTGGTGAAAACTGGATAAAACGATGATATAATCATAATCCTATGCCTTTGGAGTATGAAATTGTTCTTTTTTTATAGGAATATGAGCCTATCCTGAGGCATGGGCCGGTCTCACTTGGTGAGCCCTGGGTAGAATGAGGATATGATCCCAATCCCGATCCTTTGGAATATGCCACCATACTTATTTGATAGAAATTTTCCCATATCCCTAGGCATGTTACACTCTCAATTATTTATCCTTAGTTGGAATGAGAATATGAGTCCATTTCAGTACCTCTCCCTTTACCAGAATATGATAATAATCCTCGTGGAAGGGAGCAAGAATGTGCACTTACTCTCAAGAAACCACTTGTTCATACTGATTAGAGTTTTGTGCTAACTTGGATGTAGGGATAGGAATATATGTTTTTTATATACCTATACTAGTTATGGAATATTATAGTAGAGTTATTCAGCTATTACTAAGATGTAATGACACTTTAAAAAAGTGTGCACATGAATTTAAGCCTACACTTTTTATGTCTCCACTATATATTGGCTGGTATATTCGATTGAATCAGGAATATGATCCCACTTCTTCCCTCCTTGTGCCAGTATAACATGCTGATGGAATTCATACATAGGGGTAGGGATATACACCTCCCCCATGCCTGTTGTAGGAATATTCCCACAGACTTGTTCTGAGTGAGAATAGATATGATCCTACTCACTGGTTACTACCTGAATATGCCAATAGACATCATCAATAAAAGTAGAGATATGATCCCACTTATGATTATCCATAACCTTCAACACCCAATGTGTCTTCCTTGTTTCCCACATAAGGGTATCAGAGGTGGAAGTGTATCAGTTGGTATCCTCAATAGGATAATGAAGGGTATTAGTGGGATGGTGCTAGCAATGGTGGTTGATATGAGCCCACCTTGGTGGCCCCTAAACTGGAAGGGATCCATAGTCGACTCCTTGGACCACCTTAATCTGATACTGAAGGTGGTAATTGTCTCACTCTAGGGATAATCTCCCGAAATGGTTGATAGTGGCGATGAGTGCCACAAGCTTTATTGTATCTTTCTTTGGATGATGAAGGCTCATCAGTTTCAGCACTTAGAGACCCCCATGGGTATCCCCAAGGGTCGGGATCATACCATGTCGATGTTATTCCCATACCATTACATTTTCCACCCTACGATGAAGATGTTAGGTGGGAAAGGTCATTTTGAGATTTGTAGGGGTTGCAACTATAGCTGATTTTACAGAACACTTGTTGGATAAAGACATGCCAGATCATGGTGTTGTTTGAAAGAGTAGTGTCTATAGTGAAAAATACAACAAGGATCAAGGTCTCCAATCAGTGCATCATTATAGGCATGATATATCCTAAATTAGATATGCATGGATAATATAATTGTCCTTTATTATCCCTATTCCATACATTCTACTCATGTGGACTTGTCAAAGAGAGGATGTTATTATTTCTTAAGAACCTTGGTTATAGTGGATCAACTATAAAATTCATTCTAGGTTTTCCATGTTTGAGTAGGATATGAAAGCAACATGGTATGACACATGGTAAACAGATCATTTTTTTATTTGAGAGTTTCATGTTAGGTTCAACATTTTTGATTCTTCAGAATGGACACAACATTGGGGCACCCTCAGGAAAAGAACAAAATGTTCTGAAAAGAACTGAGCAATCTATCCTTTTTGTCATGCGAAGGATATGCTGTGGTTAAATGAGTTCATGTAAGATTCACCATTTTTGTTTTGTTAGGAAAGATACAACTGAGGTGTATTTGTTTTTTCTATACTGTTTATTGTGAGGGGTTCAATATCTTTCACAGTTATTCACATCGGGTTCACTGTTATTATTCTTAAAGGAAACTACCAATGGTTCCCACATCCATAACTGGGTACAAACCTTCTTTCCAAAGGTAGGTGTTTAGTTGAGGTTTTAGACCTAGTGACACATATGAACTTACATTGGTCCATAAGATGAGATGTTAGGCTCATCAAACTCTTTTGGGGGGTAATTGTTTCCTACTTGAGGACTCTTTTATAAATTTAAGATATGTTTATGAATCTCTTCCTAATCCTGATACATAACCAATTACCCTAATAAAATCATAGGTTAAACCATTTTATATGTTAAGGTGAATATTTTAGTGATCCATATATATATATATATATGAGGTTCTTCATCCATTTCCCATAATGGGTAGATGCTTATATATTGAATCCGTATAGCGAGACACTTTGGAATTTTCTTCCATGATGGGAGGTGACTAATATGTTGAGGATGGGATTTATCCATTAAGTGGAATCCTATATATCCTACTTATAATAAGAATCAAAACCCACAAAGGTATTTAAACCCATGCATTTTAATATCATCCATAATATATGTATATGTTATAAATTAGGCATCACGTACTTGAGCTCGAGCCTCAAGGATATGTCATATGTATACCGATTATATAAGGAATTAGAATCATCGTAGTTCAGTCATGAACTTAGAAATGGTCACAATAATTCAATAGTGTGTGATGTACGCAACACCGAGTCCAAGCGCACCACGACCTATCAAACTAGATTTTTTAAAAAGTGGTTATGAATGGTATTAACCAAAATTTAAATTTTATATATCTCATATAATTTTAAAATTCATCTTTTGTGTTTATTATACATAATATAAAGAAAAAATTCAATTTTTTAGATAAAAGAAGTATTTTTCAAAAAAATGCAGTTTTTCCGCCTTTTAATGGAGAACCCTTTTTAAATACAATATTTGAAACTTTTATTTATTCAATTTTATGAAATTAAATTCTTATTTATAATATAGAAATAAAAATTTAGTTTGGATAAAATTTTGGTACTTTTTTGATAACTTTCATATTTTGATGAATAGTGAAAAATAATAAATTTAAATTGAAAAAAACTTTTTTAATCGAACTAATTTATAGTTTTAAATTATAAATTTGAGTGGTTTTAAAGTATAATTATATTATGTTTTTATAATTTAATATAATTTAGGTCATTGGAAGTAATTTCACATTTAAATTGAACATAAACACATGTCAATCTTTTGATAGTTTTTACTTCTAAAAAACTCACTTTCTAGTTTTGAAAACGGGAATTAATTTTAAATTAATTTCTGCCAACTCTATGTTTTGAATTTGGAAAAATGGATTCCATATTTGGAATCATAATCTCTAAATTGTGTAAATGGGTACCTTTTATTTGTTGACATTATGAATAATAACTTCAGTAATTTTTATTTATTTATCATGGTTGAAGGGTAAATCAGGAAAATAATGGTAAAAAATAATATTATAATAATATTAAACTAACCTAACACATTTAATAATCATATTTTATGAGATATTTCCGACCATGGGAATCCTTATGATGATTTTAGTACCCCATGAGACTACTTGGGTGTGATAATGACATGTTATAAGAATTAATTTAAAGTAAAGATAATTATATAATAAACATATATTTTTTACTAAATCAATTTTAATATAGGGTTATATAACTGATATCTATGTATATAAATATTCAATAGAAATATAAAAATATTTCCTATGTCATGGTATTTTAGTTATAATTTTTATACATTAGATAAATATATTTATTTATGACACAATTATGATGCAGTGCTTACCTCATTAATGAAAGATTCAAATAAATGAATTTATAAATATTAAAATAAATATAATTTGAAAATTTTGATTCCATAAATGAATTTTATAGATTAAATTGATATATTAGGGATGATTTAATTCATTTTTTTTGAAGTAATCAAGTTTTTATGACTTTAAAAAATCAATTACTAAATAGTGTCAAAATTGACATAAATGAGATTTTAAAATAAATAATATTTTATTAAATAATATAAAAATCATAATAAATCTAAAGTTTGGTCAAATATCTTGGATAATGATAAAAATTTCATAAATTATCCACTTTAGGTTCTCTTGGAATTTTATAATACAAGAGGACATGACAAGAGTTAACTTATTTTACAAATGGTTAAATCTAAAGGATAAGGTTAATTTTATGACCTAAACATGTCTAAAAACTATTTTTTGAGATTATTTCAACCCATAATAATCTTATACTATAAATAAATCAATTTGGATCTTTTATAGACCGAAAATAATTTTATAATAAATTAATATTTTAAGATTTTTCCTAAAGTGGCCCTCACCTCTCTTATAAAAGGGCACCTCCCTTTCTCTTTAACTCACACCTATAAAGCCTTTTGGTTCGGCCAAAACCTACCCATTTCTCCTCAAAACCTCCCTAACTTCATCCTAGAGGCATAAATTTGGGAATAGAGACATCAGGAGGAGCCCTTTTGTTCAAATTAAAAGGAAACACTCAAAGAAGAGGTAATCATTTTATCATTTCTTTCAAAGTTCTTTTCTTCTTATACTTATTATTTCTATATTGTTTCCATACCAAAGTAATAAATCCAGTATAATACATATAATTATATATTAATATAATAATGGGAAAAATATATTCCTTATTTTATCCAGCATATGAATAATAATATAACCATGCGTGCGTACGTATGGATTACCGTCTCCACACTGTGGTGTAATTTGTTATTCCACATTACTTTATTTTGATGGGTATAATGATGAGTATAATAGAAATAAACAATGAATATGAAATTATTATGATTAATTATAATTAATATACTATCCATTTCTATATCATTTAATTATTAAAGGAATGATATCTTTGCTCGTACGTACATACGACCTACCGTCTCCACGACGCGATGAGATTCATTCTCCATTTTAACCATCTAAGAATGATTATAAAAAATATATTATTTATAATTATGAAATATATGACATAATAAGTCTACTGTAATGATATATATATATATATATGTGTGTGTGTGTGTGTGTGTGTATGTACATATATGTCATTCACTTCCATTCAATACGATTAGAAAACAGGAATCACGTTTATGCGTATGTACGACCAACCATCTCCATGAATGGTGTATTAAATTTTTTATATATATCTATTATATATATTTATATTATGAATATATATAATATATAAATCATATTATAGATTCTGGAAGTAAGTAAATCATGATCTAAGTAATATGATAAAATATAACAAGTCAAAACACGTACGATAAACAAAACAATATTACCCGAAATGTTGGATTAATTTGGAATTGTTAATAAATGGGTAATATAAAGTCACAAATGAATCATATATGATATCATAAATATTATTATTATTCTAATATAATTTAATAATATCTTTAAAAATATTATACAAGAGTTTCAGACACGTACAAAGAGTATCATATCTAAGGTAAGGGTTAATTCCTCAATCTCATTATTATCCAATATTTATTACGTGTAAGTATTTAATGGGACATATATATAATCCATTTCCATGTTTCATATTTTTTTTTTCAAAATGAATCTTTTATGGTTTTATGGAATGGAATATTTAACTATATAATCATATTAAATTTTATAAAGATTTATTTTTATAAATAAATTTAATTAATGTCCATGTTTTCAAAATGATTTTAATGATTTATTTATACGGAAATGATTGTTTTAAAATGTTAATTCCTCTAAAAAGTCTCAAAGTGGTATGGGAAACTTTTATTCAAAAATTTATTTTAAATTACTTCCTTTATAAATTGTACAACTTTTAAATTATTTCACAAAAAAAGGGATATTTATCTCAAAGAGTTTTACTTATTATTTTCAACTATGTCAACATCATTTATTGGATCTTATTCTTGATTGAGATTGAGTTAATATAATACAGTTATTCATATTTTATTGAATGGTTTATGATATGTTTGACTGTGGATGTGCTATTTTAAGACAATTCATGGTTTACGATTAATGTATTAACATTTTGTATGACAGTTTTAATACGAATGATTTTGTTATGTTTCAACCTTTTCATATGTGTAATGCATTGAAATTAGTAAGTGATGGTAAGGGCCCGCTATATCTACTCGATGCATTGGTATGTCTCATGAGACAAACTAGTGTCTTGGAACAAGGCCTTGACAAAATATTTGTGAATGGTCTTGGCACAAGGCCTTGATGTAGTAGTTATGATATCCATCATTATGCATTCGTTATGGAATTAGTTATTACATGTTATTATTCAACAAGTAGAATAACCATGTTCATGTTTATATGGTAATGTTTGATTTATTTTTTCCATATTATTTTCAAGTTTATGTTTAAAAGGCTGCTGTTTTTATTATACATCTTGCCTTAAATGTTTATAGCATCTGCTTAATTATTTATCCTTATTAAGTATCTAAGCTCACCCCTTTTTATGTTTTATTTTCCGAAGATGCCAAGAAGTGTATTATGATTGATATGAAGGATTAAACTAGGGGAATAATTCCATTCTCAAAGGATTATCTATGCTGTATTTTATGTTATAAATTGTAATATAATGTTCATGTATGTAATCTATTTTCCAAGACTGTTAAATTGATTGGTTCTTAGGGACTTGATTCCTTGTAATCATGCTAATGTATTAAAATAATGCACTGACTCTAGGCTTCTGGGGTCAAGGCGTTACAATTGGTATCAAGGGAAGTTTAGAAATAACCTTGGAAATAGATTTAGAAAACAAATATTAAGGATCATAACCCTAAGATAGAATTTGAGGATAAGTATAGAAGAAACCCCTAGAATTTTGGTAAAGTAGGGATTAAGTGGATATTCCAAGTAGTATATCCCTATCTGGATACTACATGTGGATGTGGTTCTGGAACAAATATACATTGGGGTGAAAACATTAACAAGGTGTTTTGGTCTTGACTTGTGGTAACCTGGTACATGACAACATGCCTTACTTCACACATGGTTTGAAACTCCTGAGGGATATGCTTAAGATAA
This sequence comes from Viscum album, assembly GCA_963277665.1. Lineage (NCBI taxonomy): Eukaryota > Viridiplantae > Streptophyta > Magnoliopsida > Santalales > Viscaceae > Viscum > Viscum album. The sequence continues at coordinate 1,692,945,096 of OY728131.1, forward strand.
TTCATATATTCTTTACAAACCATTATAAAGGATTTATGAGTAAATATGTCCTCAAAGAAACCATATTTATGATTATAAATTAGATATGCATAAAATTTTCAATTTATGTTAAGTATTTTACTATTTTTGTTTATAAATTACGATTTATAACCTAATCTAGTGTATACTATTGTTTAGAAATGGAACTTAGTGGAAGGAATAAAAATTGTATCAATGCATGTAATACATGTAGGGATTGGTCTCCTATGAAAGATAATGATAGTGGAGTTGGTGACACAACTGGTGTTGAACATCTTATAACCATATTGGGAAAATTGACTCAGGTTATGAATAATAACCTTACCTATATGGAGCATACTGATCCACAACACGAAGGATCAATATTATACCGCTTCATGAGACAACAAACTCCAACATTCAATGGGACTACAAATCCATTTCTGGCTAAGAAATGGATAAGTTATTTAGAGAAAATATTTCTTACTTTGGGAAGTAATGAAAGGGAAAAGGTTGTCATGGTAGTTTATCATCTCTTAGAAGATGCAAATAAAAGGTGGTTATTAATTCAAAAGACGAAGAAGGATTAAGAAGTATAAAATATGGGATGAAGGGAGTTTAAATAGCTTCTACTAGGGAAATACTTTCCTTGTGAACAACGAGATGATATGGAAAGGCAATTTCTAATCCTAGGGAAAAAAGAGGATGAGAATATTGAAAAGTATGAGGCTAACATCACAAGGTTAGAAATTCATGATACATACTACATATGTAACCCAAGAATTAATATTGATTGATTATTTTATGGGTTAAAACTTTTTGTCTAACAAGCATTGGGCTCATAATCTTTCTCATTGTATGAAGATATTGTATCATGTGCTATCAAGACAGAAAGTGAATTATCTAAGTCTTATGAAATTATAGTAAATAAAGAGAAGAAGAGGATGATGGTGCAAGAGACAAATAAAGGGAAAAAGGGAAAGAAGGATTTTCCCTTATGTGATAATTTTGGGAAGAAATGTCCTGGTACTTGCCTAAAAGTAATGGGAGTTTGTTACAAATGTGGAGAAAAAGGTCACCAGGCTCATGATTGCAAGGAAAAGAAAGAAGTTGTGCAATGTTATAATTGTAAAGATATGGGATATTATGAAAACAATTGTCAAAATCATCATGTAAATATAGCCTAGAATAATCAAATGGATCAAGTTCAAGCTTATGCTGTTACTACAGTCAAAGTGGAATGATTAATGTATTTGTATTTTTTTTGATTCAAGTATTATATTCTGGTTATAAGAAAAATTTTATATATATAAGGATTGTACTATAGTAATTTTTATTTTCATTAAGGTTTTAATATGATAAAGGTAATCATATATTCATTATGTGAACATAAAAGAAATATTATGTTGTTTGGGGAATCTGATGTTACAATTGATTTTGGAAATTTAGAGACATTTTAGAGAGAGTTTGGACATGAGTATTTTGGATAACTCTAAAAGTTGGAATGAATTAAGTTGAACTTTGGATAGTATTGTTTAAGGTTAAAAAATTTCTTAATATTATTTTTGGAATTTTATAATTATATAGTTTTAGAAGAAGGATAACCTGAAGGTCAGGCGATAACCCGTCACGTCAGACTAGACTGTGGGAATCAAACCCACAACCAAAGTGAGATAAGGCTTTATCACCTACCATTGGCCTACAAGAAGTCCCTGGTTAGTATAAAATAGTTTTATTTATTTAAATGGTATAAGTTTATATTTATAACCTTATATGATTAAGATAAATAGTTTTTTTTAATTTTATCATCTTTTGAAGAGAAATATGAGTTTGTGGTAGGAATTAGTTAACAGATGAAACTTTACTTGTAAATGAAGTATGATTCCTTGTGTTCTTAGTCTATGAAGTAATTATTCAAATCTAGTAAAAATATCATAAATTTCTTCCTAATACTTTTTTTTGCAATGAATCAAATGGTCCCTTGGATCATCATAGATTTATGGATTTCAGATTGTTAAATTTCACCTAATAATATTCTCTATCACTCTCTATCAAAACTTAATGGTTAGTTTTATCTTACATATCCATGTTTTTCTACATGAACCCATAGTATGTTTTATTTCTGGTAACCTTCATACCTACTTTTCTTTATTTTAAAATAGAGGTCTCATTAATCCATTTTTTGATGTGGGATTTCAAATAAGATATTCTGAAATATCAAACACCTAGTTTTAAATCATGAGTTTAAATTTAAAGGATGCAATTTATTGAAGGATAGGATAATTTAACACCCAAAGATTCTATTTTACTCTTCCTTTTTAAATAATTCAATAGCATGTAATGTACGCAACACCGAGTTCAAACGCACCACGACCTATCAAACTAGCCATTTAAAAAGAGATTATGAATAGTATTATAAAAAATTTAAATTTTATATATCCCATATAATCTTAACATTCATATTTTCTGTTTTTAGACATAATATAAGGACAAATTCAATTTTTTCGGATAAAAGAAGTATTTTAATTTTTTTTTAGTTTTTTGGCATTTTAACGACGAACCTTTTTAAATACAATATTTGAAACTTTTATATATTTAATTTAAAGAAATTAAATTCTTATTTATAATAGGGACATAAAAATTTAGTTTGGATAAAGTTTTGGTACTTTTATTATAACTTTCATATTTTGATGAATAGTGAAAAATACTAAATTTTAATTGAAAACAAAATTTTTAATCAAAATAATTTATAGTGTTAAATTATATATTTTAGTGGTTTTAAAGTATAATTATATTATATTTTTATATTTTAATATAATTTATGTCAATGGAAGTAATTTCACATTTAAATTGAACATAAAAACATGTTAATCTTTTGATAGTTTTTACTTCTTAAAAACCCACTTTCTAGTTTTAACAATAAGAATTAATTTTAAATTAATTTATGCCAAATATATGTTTTGAATTTGTAAAAATGGATTCCATATTTGGAATCAAAATGTAAAAATTGTTTCAATAGGTAGATTTTATTTTTTGACATTATGAATAGTAACATAAGTAATTATTTTTATTTTCCATGGTTAAATGGTAAATTAGGTATATAAGGGTAATAAAATAATATTATAATAATATGAAACTACCCTAAAAAATTTCCTAATCCTATTGGATGAGATATTTCTGACCATGGTCATCCTTAGGATGATTTTAGGACCCCATGAGACCACTTGGGTGTGATAATGACATGTTATAAGAATTAATTAATAGTAAATATAATTATAACATAAATATATATCTTTTACTAAATCAATTTTAATATAGGTTTATATAACTGATATATATGTCTATAAATAGTCATTAGAAAGATAAAAATATTTCATACATCTTTGCATTTTATTTATAATGTTTATACATTAGATAAATATATTTATTTATGACACAATTATGATGCAGTGATTATCTCATTAATGAAAGATTCCAATAAATGAATTTATAAATATTAAAATAAATGAAATTTTAACATTTTTATTCCATAATAAAATTTATAGATTAAATTGACATATTATGGATGGGTTAAGGCCTTTTTATTTGAATTAATTAAGTTTTTACTACTTTAACAAAAATAAATTACTAAATAGTGTCAAAATTGACATAAATGAGATTTTAAAATAAATACTATTTTATTAAATGTTATAAAAATACTAAAAATATAAAGTTCATCCAAAATAATTTTATAGTGATAAAAAATTAATAAATTATCCAATTTATATTCTCTTTTCATTTTATAGTAAAAATATTAACCATGTAGTATAAAAATACAAGAGGACATGGTAAGAGTTAACTTATTTTACAAAGGGTTAAATCTAAAAGATAAGGTTAATTTTATGACCTAAACATATATAAAACCTTTTATTTGAGATTAGTTTTTCCTATAATCATCTTAGAATCTAAATAAATTAATTTTGAGCTATTATAAACCGAAAATATTTTTATAATAAATTAATATTTCAAGATTTTTTCTAAAGCACCCCTCACCTCTCTTATAACAGGGAACCTCACTTTCTCTTTAAATCACACCTCTAAAGCCTTTTGGTTCGGACAAAAAACGACCATTTCTCCTCCCAACCTCCCTAAATTCATCCAAGAGGCCTAAATTTGGGTATAGAGCTTTCCTAAGGATCCCTTTTGTTCAAATCAAAAGGAAACACCCGAAGAAGTGGTAATCAATTTATCCCTTCTTTCAAAGTTCTTTTATTATTATACTTCTTCTTGGTATATTGTTTACATACCAAAGTAATAAATCAAGTATAATCCATATACTTAGATGTTAATATAATCATGGGAAAACTATATTTACCATTTTATCTATCCTATGAATAATGATATCACTTTGCATGCGTATGTATGACTTACTATCTCCACGTCGTGGTGTAATTTGTTATTCCACATTACTTTATTTGGATGGGTATAATGATGAGTATAATAGAAATAAATAATAAATATTAAATAATTATTATTCTTTATAATTAATATACCATCTAATTCTATACCATTTAATCATTAAATGAATGACATCGTCACTCGTGCATACGTACGACCTACCGTCTCCACGATGCGATGAGATCCATTCTCCACTTTAACCATCCAAGAATGATTATAAAAAAAATATTATTCATAATTATAAAATATATGAAATAATAAGTTTACTATAATGATATATATATATATATGTTTGTACATATATGTCATTCACTTACTTCCATTCAATACGATAAGGAAACAGAAACAACGTCATTCGTACGTACGACCTACCATCTCCATGAATGACATATTCCATTATATATATATATATTATATATATTTATATTATGAATATATATGGTATATAAATCATATTATACATTATTTAAGTAATTAAATCATGATCTAATTAATATGATAAAAAATAACAAGTCAAAACACGTACGATAAACAAAGCGATATTACAAGAAATGTTGCATTAACTTTGAATTTTTAATAAATGGGTAGTATAAAGTAAAAAATGAATAATATATGATATCATAAATATTATTATGATTCTAATATAAGTTAATAATATGTTTAAAAACATTATACAAGAGTTTCAGACACGTACAGAGAGTATCAGATCTAAGGTAATGGTTAATTCTTTAATCTAATTATTATCTGAGATTGATTATGTGTAAGTATTTGCTGGAACATATTTATCATACATATACATGTTTTATAAAAATGTTTTCAAAATAAATATTTTATGGTTTTATGTAAGTGACTCTTTAACTAGATCATCATTTTAAGTGTTTTAAAGATTTATTTTTTTAAATCTTTTTAATTAATGTCCATGTTTTTAAAATGATTTTAAGGATTTATTTATATGGCCATGATTGTTTTAAAATGTTAATTACTTTAAAAAGTTTCAAATTGGTATGGGAAAATTTGATTCAAAAATATATTTTAAATGACTTCCTTTATAAATTGTGCGACTTTTAAATGATTTCATGAAAAGGATATTTCTCTCAAAGAGTTTTACTGATTATTTTCAACTATGTCAACATCTTTTATTGGATATTATTCTTTATTGAGGTTGATTTATTATAATAAAATATTACATATTGTATTTAATGGTTTATGATATGTTTGACTGTATATGTTCTATTTTTATACCATTCACGGTTTACAATTAAAGTATTAACATTTCGTATGCTAGTTTTAATACGAATGTTTATGTTATGTTTAAACATTTTCATATGAGGAATGCATAAGTCTTAGTAAGTGACAAGAGGGGCCCACTATAGCCCCTCGATTAATCAGTAGGTATCATGAGAAAAACTAGTGTCTTACACAAGGCCTTGAAAAATTATTTGTGAATGGTCTTGGCACAAGCCTTGACGTAGTATTTATGATGTCCGACATTATGCATTCCCTTATTATGGAATCAGTTATTACATGTGATTATTTTACCAGTAGAATATCCATGTGCATGTTTATATATTAATGTTTGATTTATTTTTTCCATATTATGTTAATTTTTATGTTTAAAAGGTTTTTGTTTTTATTATACATCATTCCTTTAAAGTTTGTAGCTTCTCCTAAATTCCTTACCCTTACTAAGAATCTGAGGTCACCCCTTTCTATGTTTTATTTTCCCAAGATGCCAAGAAGTGTATTATGATTGATATAAGGGATTAAACTAGGGGAATAATTATATTTTGAAAGTATTATCTACGATGTATTTTATTTTTGAAATTATAATGTAAAGTTGATGTATATAATCTATTTTTCAAGACTGCTAAACTGATCGGTCCTTTGGGACATAATTCCTTGTAATCATGAAAATTTATTAAAATAATGCACTGTCTCTGGGATTCTGGGGTTAGGGATTTATAATGAAATTCATCAAGTCTTACACACTAAGGTTTCCATGGATGGTGGAGATTCATGATACAAATTCTATAACCATTTTAAATCCCTAATCACATGTAAGCCATGCTCGATGTGGGAAAAAAGGGATATAAATTAATTAGTCTTACTATATATGGATACATGCCTTATGTACTAGGACAACCCTTTCAATGTTCAATATAGAGCTCAGGCCTTAGGAATGTGTCCTATATATCTTGGTTATGGTTGGAATAAGAGTTCTCATAGTTCAGTTGACTCCTTAGTCCATTGATGGATGAGGTAGAATGGTCATCCCATAGGAATGATTGGGTCTCAATGGTTGAAATGTCAGAGAAAAGGGGGTAAATAGACCAAATTTGATTATTATTTGAAATTGAGCCTTAGAAAGGAATCCTAAATATCATGGTTATTGATGGAATCAAAGTGACCATAGTTCAGTTGGTTAGGAATTACACTCTGATGTTTCCCTGACATGTGGGACATATCATATTATACTACTAATCAGGTATTACACACTGTGGTTTCCTAGGAATGTTGGACATATCATATTATGCCGCTGATTAGGGATTACACACTTCCATGATATGTGGGACATATCATATTATGCCACAGATTGGGGCTTGCACACTGAGATTTACTTGGCATGTATAACATATCATATTATGATGCTAATTTAGGCTCACACACTGAGGTTTCCATGGTATGTTCATTGTATAGGGTTATCATGTCCTGGGATACTTGCTTGGCCTGGGGTGGTTGTCTTCCAAACCTGCTTGATTGTTTACCTGACATGCTCTGATTATCTAAATAGCATGTAGGAAGATGTCTAGACATATTGTAGACATGTCCAAAGACAATCACATGACCCAGTTGACTTTTCCAAAGTATGTCACATAAATTGAATGGCATGTCTGAATTCCATCACATGATCAGGCTTACTTGTCCATAGGAGATCGAACAACCTAGATGACTTGTCCTGGAGGCCATCTCAAGATCTGGGTGACACATCCTGAAGTTATTGTGAAAACTACTAAACATGATTTGAGGGTGTCACATAACCTAGATGGTATGTCCAGAGGACTTTTCAAAACCTAGATTATACACATTGGCACCATCACATAATTTGGGTGACTTTCTTGAGGACATTACAATATCTGGATGGAAATCCTAGAGGGATTCACAAGACTTTGATGGAATGATTGGGGAGTGCCATGTGACTTTCTCTAACATGTTCTAGGGACATTGCATGATCCAAATAGTATATCAAGGGAGCATCACATGATTTGATGGATATATCCTAGTGTTGTTGCATGATCTGGATGAGTCATGTGAAGAAAATTAGGATCATCATATATTTATTCATGAAAGTATCCTATTTTTTAGTATTTTATTCCATATTTTATTGTAGATTCCCCTTATATTTGTTTAGTGTTTTAGATTTTTTAGGTTTTTTGTGACCCAACCAACATGTAGTATGTACTTTACATAATCTAATCATCACAAAAGAATTTATTCGCATGATATTAAGTGATCAAATAATGTGCCTATGCATGCTTTGTGATTCATTAGGTTGTTCACAAACTTTTACCTGGAAGAAAACATTCACAATCATGATTTTAGCTACTCCGATTGTTGGATGTTTTAGTGTGTAGATCCAAGGATACATTTTCTTACTGAGGGGGAGACATTTATATGCCTCACCACCCAGGTTATGTGCTACCTTATGAGGAATGTATATCATAGATTCATGATAGATTTGGTGGAGGGATTTGGTGTCATGTGTTTCACATTATCTTACCATGGGTTATTCAGGGGGAATAACATGATTTTCAATGATCAAAAGACAGTCCCGTTAGTTCACCATTTATTTAATTTTTTCTAATTAAAGGGGTATTTTATAATATTGTGAACATTAAAAGGGGATTTTATAAGGTCTAGATAACATATATAATGTCCATTATAATATCTGAACATTTATTGAAAGGGTCTTGTGTGATGTGAGATGCTTTGTCTGGGACCTTCTGCGAGACAAAGGTGGATTTCCCCGAGCGTCTTCACAAGATCAAGCTGTCACACCAAGGGGTCTTGTGGGATCATGATGGATTTTTGAGGGGGGATTCACATGATCAACGGTGATCATCTGAGGTGTATAACTTCATTAACATAAAATCAACATATATTCCCCTCAAAACAATATCCCTTCATTTCCCTTTTTATTTATTTGATTATTTCACAAAGGTCAGGGGTCTCTCGACTTTGTATGATTGTTATCGAAGATAATCACTCTCCCCATCGATGATGTATTGTGTGACCAACAAAGGGTCCCATGGTGATGTATGATAATTTATCATGTATAACCCATTTATTTGTATTTGGAGCTGGAGGAGGAGAAAATAAATGCTTAGACATTTCCAAATCCCTTCACATGATGAGGGTGACATGTCGGTGGGCTCTTGCGTAACAAGGTGGAAATATTTTCCATGCTTCTATGACATCTTATGAACCACATGGGAACATCGCATGATGATTTATGACCGTGGAAGGCCTCCACCTTTTGTATATTATTATCCTCATTTTACAAGGTTTTTTGGATGGTTTTTAGGAACCAGATGATTGACAAGTCATGTGATCAAGAGAATCTCATCAAGTATCCACCATGTGATCAACGAATGTATCAGATGCCTTTAATAGAATACAAGGGCTTGTAAAAGGGGCTCTATGATATCTAAAGTAGGACATTCATTACACATGACCCATATTCTCCTTAAAGGTTCACATAATTTGTGAGTTTTGGTTACCATTTTATTCCTTTTATTTTCAGAAAAAATAATACCCATGTTTTGGGTATTTCTTCCCATAAAGATTTTCCAATGCTCATTTGGAAGATGTCAACACACTCTTATACTTTTCTTGTAATAAATGAGCCTAGGTAGTGGGTGGTGTTATTTTTTTTGGATATACTAAGATATATTTGGACACATTAACATAGGGTTATCCGAATATTTTTTCAAAGTTAGTACCTATATTTCTATCATACTATTTTTAGTGTATGTTTGTGCTTTCTATTATATAAAAATACATCAGACTTTCTTAATGTGTAGAAATTGAAATTAGTTGATATAAATGTTGTTGTGTATGTGTTTAATAGTGATATAGATGTTGATGGTGTTTGTAAAACCCCAAGAATTTATTATATATTTCTTTTTAATAAATTTAATTTCTTCAATAGATTGTGTAACACACAACACATGGTTTTAACAATCCACAATATACTATTAATATTATTATTCAAAAAATACCTTTATAATCTAGCTGTTAAGTTGGAGGGTATAAATAGGAATAAATAAATTATGAAAATGATATGTTTTACACATTTATAAATAAATTTAATGGTAATATGTTGATTATAAATAAAATAAGAACCATTTGGAAGAAAATGAAAAGTTTTCTGAAAAAACTATATTATTTTAAAAGGCGGTTTAATCACACTTTGTGAACATAATTTAAAATTAATTTTTAACAAATTTATAATTTTTTTTGATAAAATGAACATAGTTTTTGAAATATAAATTTCAAAATTATATTTGGGTGATTTTTTTTATAATTTTCTTATAAGATTTATTTCTTGATGAATTGTGAAATTACTGATTTTTATTGAAAAATGCCTTTTTGTTTCAATTATTTACAAAGTAAAATTATATTTTAAATTGATTTAAAAGTAAAATTTGATAAATTATATTAATATTTAACTAATTTAGTTCATTTTAATCAATTTAATACTACATTATAATATAAAAACTTTTTAAACTTTTGAAGGTTTTTCTTTGGGAAAACCATTTTTTTGACGCGTTTGTAGGATTAATTTGTATTTGAATTTTACCACTTATGTGAATTGGATTAAAAAAATAGATTATTTATATTTAATCAGAATAATTTATATTATATAATAAGTTTAACTTAATTTTTTACCATGATGAATAGAGAAAACAATAAAAATTAATTACCTCGATTAAGTTCAAAATGGGTTTACTAAGGGGTTAAACTAAGAATATAAGGGTCTAAATGAACTAAAATTTGTATAAAAACAATTTTATAACCATATTTGAATATTATAACCTATATTGTTTCATAATGATCCATTTTTGTTTATTTTTAGAAGATAAAAACGTGGGTATCACTTTATATTTTCAAATATTCCATGTGTGTCCTTTCCTCCACTTATAAAAGGCCACCACTCTACTCTATTATTAAAACTCCCTTGGTTCAAAAATGACTACCCAAATATATTATTAACTTATATAAACCAATTTTAGATGGATAAGTTTTATTATTGAACCCTCTTAATAAGGTTTTATTTAAAAACCTAAAGAGGCTGTCTAAAGAAGTGGTAAAATTCTTAAACTTGCATATTTGTTTTATTTCTTCTTCCACCTCATTTAAATCAAAATAAAATAAGATAATATAATAAAAACAGTATAAAATATATAATTATATGTTATTAGGTTAATTTAATAACCCATATACATCTACACTCCCATCAAATGGGAAACAAAACCGTCGATTGTGTGTACGACAGAATACCACCTCGCGAACCGATGTAATTTGTTTTCCATCACCACCTTTTAAGGATTTATATAATGATGGATTTAACAAATTTATATGTTATTTATGAAATTATTATAATTTATTAATTTTTATATCACATATACCATCTTAATTTCCATTTAGTGGTGGATATGGTAATGTCTCTCATGTATACGGTGAACTACCGCCCCGCAAAGCGATGTGATTTGTTTTTTGCTTATGATTTACAATAAAGGTAGTACTGATAAAGTAATGAATATATGTGATATTAGTTAAATAAAAATAATTATGAAATTATAATACCACATATTACTTCCTACCTTCCCATATGTTGGAAAATAATAATATTTCTTGTACATATGTGTGGACTACTGCCTCCACATAGCGATGTGAAATGTTTTTCATTTTATTTTTCCATGGATGGTAATAAGGATGTATTTGATTAATATAAATTATATATATAACATAATAATAATAATTTAATATTTATTTAATATTTATTTTTCTTTTATTCTATTTGTGGATAAAAATGGAAACAATGTTCATGCGTATGTACGACCTACCGTCTCCATGAACGGTGTAATCCATTTTCCATCTCTAAATTTTAAAGATTAATATATATAATTATATAATGAATATATATAATATTTATATCATGGTTAAAATTATAGATATTTTTTAACCATGATCAAATTAAAAAGATTGAAATTTTCAAACCAAAACATACATGAAAAATGAAGTGATTATTACCCAAAACAGTGATTTTAACAAAGAATTCTTAATAATCAGGTCATAAAAGAGTATAAGTAAATAGTAGATTATATTAAATATATGATTATGGTTATGTAATATATGTATAATAAATCTATATTTATTATGCAGGAGGTATAAACACATATGAAGGAAATTATATTTGAGGTAAGGGTTTGTCGTCTCACTTCTACTTCCGTGAGACATATGCCATATTCACCACTTAGTTCTTTTGTGTGGTGCATATATTTCTCATTTGATATGTTATATCAGGAATCAATTTATCATCATGTAATTTAAAGTTTCATTTTAAGTTATTTCTTTCATGGATCTTATGATTCAAAAGTTACCAAAGTGGTAAGGGTTTATTTTGCGATCTCATAGTTTATCAGGATTGTTTATGATTAAATTTCAGATGATGAGATATTATGATATGTCAATCTTGAAACTCATGAATTTTATTTTAATCTAGTTATTCATGAAATTTTTAAGTATTAGTACCAATTTCCTTATATTTGATACTAAAAAATGACTTAATTTTTTTTAATAAAATCTAACTTTATTTATCCCTTCAGTCAAAAACCCCTTTTCTTCCAAATCCATGTTTTCTAAAAATGTTTTTAATTTTTTTTAACATTATACTAAGTATCTATTAAAGAAATTTTATATGTGTTTAACTTCTTACAATTTTTTTGAAAGGAAACTTCATATCATTTTACAAATAAGGATCGTTTGTCTTTTACCTAAAATATGAAAGGAATCTTTGTTTTAACATGTATGATATATAAAAAATTTACCTCCATCATGACCAATCAATGTTTCCATGATTCCTTTATAAGTTTCAATGTTTTTTAAAATAATATTATTTTTCAAATATTTTGTGAACTTTTAGTTTTAAAAATATTTTCAAATTAAAATGGTTATTTTCCTTAAAAATGTTTTAATAACATTTTTATAGTATTTATATTCATCAATGACATAAACCATTTACTTTTTTACTTATGATACACTAAGTATATGTTGTAATGATACCATACTTATTATTTATCTAGATGATTTGTGATATGTATGACTAGGGTTGTATTAGTTTGATACCATTCTACATACTACTCTGAATGGTTTATGATTATGTTTATTGATTGAGGAAAGTATTGACATTTTTCATGATAGTTTTTTATAATACAAATGTTTATATTTATTATGTTTCACCGATTTCATATGAGGAATTCATTGGAATTATTAAGTTTTGGGTTAGGCCTACTCTATCCCCTCGATGCATCGGTAGGTCTAATGAGACAAACTAGCTTGGGTTTTTGGCTGAGGCCTTACCCTTTTATGTAAGATGTCTTGGAATGTGGCTTTGATGGTATTATTATGATGTCTGAAATTTTGTATTCCCTAATTAATATATTAGTTTTTGATGTTCTGTGTGATTATTCGATTAGTTATAATATACATGATTAAGTTTCAATATCATGTGATTATTTATATGGTATTGTGTCATCATTATTTATTACATCCATATTATGCCCAAGTATTTGATTGAATTCCATGTGTTTCCATTATTTACCTTTCCATATTGATTATGATTATTACAAACATAAAATCCATGAGCCATATAACAGAAAAATAGTTATTTTGAGCTAGAGTAGTACACATCCAAGAACCAGAAAGGAAAATACATACCAAGAACCTCCAAGATAGATCCCAACATGAAAATATCATGGAATGAACCACTGTCATGTACTTGCCTTGGAAGTCCCTATCATCGCCATCTATGCATTACTGCATCCATCACATATTATGAGAGTTGACTCCATGATACTAATATGTGTATTATGATTTATATACAACATTATTCTATAGTAAATAATAATGCGCTCGAAGTAAATACTATGTTATATTTTATGTTTTAAATTGTAATGTGAGATTCAAGTATGTATCTAGTCTACCAAGACTACTAGAATATTCGGCTGTTTGGGATGTAATTCCTTATTTATTATAACAATGTAATAAAGTAACCACTAACTTTAGGCTACCAGGGTTTGGGTATTTATAGTTGGTATCAGAGAAAGTTTATTTTAAATATTGAGAAGTAGATTTGGAAACACATAGATTTGGAAATATAACCCCGTGATAGAAATTAAGGATAAGTATAGAAGAAAATACTAAAGTTTTTGTAAGGTAGATATTATGTGGTTTTCCTAGAAATATATCCATATATGAATAATACAAGTAGACATTGTCTTAGAATAGATGTACCTATGGGTACTAATCTTGAAAAAGGCACATCAGGATTGACTTGAGTGTTACCTAGTACATGAAAACGAGCCCCACTATGCACCTAGTTTGAAACTCCTGGGGGATATGATATAGTTAATTCACATTTTCTTTACAAACCATTATGAAGGATTTGAAAATATTTTTATTATTTGAAAACTATCCCAAATAAAAAATGATTATGGTTATGATATTATCCATGCATAATTTTTTCAAATTATGATAAGTGTCTCACTAGTTTTTGAATTATACATTATGTTTCATAATGTTACGATCTAATATAGTGTATACCATTATTTAGAAATGGATCATAGTAGAAAGAATGAGAACCATATAAATACATGTACTCTATGTAGGGATTTCCCTCCTGGGAAAGATATTAATGATGAAGCTAGAGTTATAGTTGGAATTGATCCAATTCAAACCATATTGGGGCACCTGAGTCAGGTTATGAGAAATAAAATTGCCCGTATGGAGTAAAATGTAGACCCATAATGCAGTGTAACAATGTTAAACCACTTCAAGCATTAGAAACACCCATCATTCAATGGGACTAAAAATCCATTTGTATATGAGAAGTAGAAAAGTTCCTCAGAGAAGATATTTCTCACTCTAGGCAATAATGAAAGGGAGAAAATTTTCATAGTACTTTATTATCTGTAAAAAGATGTGGATCAATGGCGGTCATTGATTATAAACAATAATGATGAATAAGAACTAGTGATAATGTAATGTAAGGACTTTAAAGTACTTTTATTGGAAAAATATTTCCCTCATGGGAAATAAGAGGATATGGAGAGACTATTATTGAGTCAGAGAAAAAAGGAAAATAAAAATGTTTCTATATATAAAGCCATATTTATAAGGTTATAAAGGCATGCTACAGAATACATCTGTAATCCAAAGGTAAAGATTAACTATTTCTTTGATGGTCTTAATCCAATCATTCAAAGGGAAGTAGTCTCCCAAAACTTTCCATCATACAAGGACATAATATCATGTGCAATCAAGACAGAGAAATAATTATCTAAATCTTTTGTATTGGAATGGATTCAAGAGAAGAAGAGGATGGTAGAGAAAAATATGGATAAGGGGAATAAGGTAAAGAATGATTTTCCCAGATGTGATAATTATGGAAAGAAACACCCTAATACTTTCTTGAAGGGAATGAGAGTTTTCTACAAGTGTGGAGAAAAAGGCCACCATTATCATGATTTCAAAGTAAATAAAGAAGCTACCAATGTGTAATACTTTAAATATAGGGATATAAGGGAACTATGCAAACAAGTTACCAAAGCGTTAAGGGAATATACATTAAAATAAGATAAGAGATAAAGGTTAATATTATACTATTACAATAGATAAAGTGGAATAATTAAAGTTTACGTGTATTTGGATTTTATAATTATGTTTTATAAGTATTTTATCAATAATATCATGGTTATAATAATCATGAAATGTATAAGGGTTGTATTGAAGTACTTTTTCTATAATTACTTGAAAGCATGTTATGAGTACCACCTATAACCAAGAAAAGTGATTTTTTGGTAAGTTGATCTTTTTAGAAAACACATGATTGAGTGAATATAACCCTTAATATGTGCTTGATATTGAGATAATAATGAAAATGAGATTTTTATGGGATAATATTAGTGACATTGAAATTGGTTTGTAGTTTGATGATTTATGTTTACAACATTTTAGATTTATGGAATATATTTGATATCTAATATTTTGTTTAAGGAATAATGAGAGAATTATTTCTTGTAATCATGCATGTTTTAATTAATGTTTTATTGTGATCAAGGTATTAAATTATTTGGTATGTGAAATTAAGAGCTAATTTATTCTGTTTTAGGAATCTAATCTTAAGATGATTTAGTGACTTTACTTATAAATTTTTAAACTTTGAATTTTACCAGTCATATTTTGGATGATTCTTATGGTTAACTATTTATAAAAAGGATCATGTTGATCTTTGGGAGTTACTACTAAGGCATTAGAGATTAATTTATTATCAAATAACTCATCCTAACCATTTCGAGTTTTTGAAAATGTAGGAGGAATAGTGTGTTACTCTTTTATTAATCTTATGATCTATTAAAAATTATTTTTTCTGCTTTAGGAATAAAAAAATTAATCTTGGATATTCACTTATTAGAGTAATAAATGAAGTGTAAATTAATCAAATCATAACCAAAGGATAAAATTGTAGGTATATTTTCTGGTGTTCTCTATCATAATAGTAAAATAATCCATAAAATATAGGAAAAATGATATTGAAACAAAAAATTTATCCTATTACCTTCATATTTGATAAATAAAATGGTCTTTTAAATCATCATAGATTTTTGGTTTTGAGGTCCTTAACTTTCCATTGACCATTCAATTTCTTGTTTACAATGATCTCTATCACTCTCTATAATTATTTATAATTTTATTCCATGTCCATATCCTTACTTACCATCAATGTTATTCTACTTAGAAACTTTGTTATATCTTATTATATATTATCTTTATACTTCCCTTTCTCTCTTATCAAGAGGATGTTTTATTAACCCTTTTTACAATGTGGGTTTCCAATAAAGTTATTTTTAAAAGTAAAACCCTTGATCACTAAGATCAAGATTAAATTTTGAGGACTCAATTTATTTAAGGTGGTAGAATGTAAAAACCTGATAATTTATGATATATTTCTTTTTAATAAATTCAATTTCTTTGATATCAGTTATAACACACAACACTAAGTTTTAACAAACTGTGATATACATATTAATATTATTATTTAAACAACACCATTATAACCTAGCCATTAAGTTCATTGGTATGAATAAGAATAAATAAATTATGAAAAGTAAACTCTTATTAATTTATAAATAAACTAAATTCTTATCTATTTATTAGAAATAAAATAAGAACCATTTAAAATAAAAAGAAATGTTTTCTAAAAAACTGTACTTTTCTAAAAGGCGGTTTAATCGTACTTTGAGAACATAAGTTAAAATTAATTTTTAACACATTTAGAAAATTTATTTTATAAAATAAGAATAATTTTTAAATCTACATTTCAAAATTATCTTTGGATTAATTTTTTATAATTGTTTGAAAAGATTAATTGTTTTGATGAATAGTGAAAAAACTGATTTTTATTGAAAACCCCCTTTTCATTTAAATTATTTAAAAAGTTAAATTATATTTTAAATTGGTTTTAAAGTAAAATTAGATAAATTATATTATAATTTAACTAATTTAACTAATTTATTCCATTATAATCAATTTTATAATGAATTATGATATAAAAACTTTTTAAACTTTAGAAATGTTTTCTTTAGAAAAATCATTTTTTCGACACATATGTGTGTTTAATTTTAAATTGAATTCTGAAAATTTTGTGAATTTAATTTTAAAAAATGGAATAATTATTTTTAATCATAATTATTTATATTATATAATAATTATAGAATAATTTTTACCATAATAAATAGTGAAAATTGTAAAAATTAATTATCGCGGTTAAGGTGAAAACAGGTTTACTAGGGGGTTAAACTAAGAACATAAGGGATAAAAATTAATCTTTTTTCCAAAAAACCATTTTATGGAAATATTAAGACCTTAGAACCTATAAGTTTCTATAATAACCCATTTTGGAGGATTTTCTCATTATAAAAATGTGGGTATCACTTTATATTTTAAAAAATTCCATATGTGTCCTCTCCCTCACTTGTAAAAGGCCACCACTACCCTCTCCTCTTTACACTTCCAAAAACCATTGGTTAAAACTATAAATAAAAAAAATCTATTAATTAATTACCTCACAACATCATATAAGACTTATTTTTATTTGAAATTTCTCATACAAAAGCTTTATGTATTAAGCTAAAGAGGCTCTCTAAAGAAGAGGTAAAATTATAAAACTTATGTATTTATTTTATTTATTCTTATACCTCCATAAAATAAACTTTAAATATGATAATATGATAATTTTTTTTACCATATATAATGATATGTTATTATGTTAAGGTAATAATTCAAATCCATCTCCACTTCCATCAAATGGAAATCGAAACCGTTGATCGTGTGTACGATGGGATACCGCATCACAAATTATTTTAATTTTTATCCATAACACATTTAAATAATGAATATAATAATGAATTTAGTATATTTATATTATATTTATGAAATTATTAAAATTATGGATTTATTACGTCACATACACCTTATTACTTTCCAATCTGTGGGGGATATGATCACGTCACTCATGTGTACAACATACTACTGCCTCACGAAACAATGTGATTAATTTTTCACATATTATTTATTTGAATAGTAGTAAAGAAAAAGTTAATGAATATATGTGATATTTATGAACTAAGAATACTTTCCATAAATATAATATCACATCTAAATTCTTACCTTCATATCCATTGGAAAACAATAACATCACTCGTGTGTATGTGTGGATTACCACCACCATGTAGCAATATGAAATGTTTTTAATTTTATTTTTACATGGATGGTAATAAGGATGAATTTGATTAATATAAATTATATAAATTAGATAATAATTATTCTTTAATATTGAGTTAATATTTATTTTCCTTTCTTTGTTTCAATTGAGAAAAATGGAAACAACATTCATACATACATATGACCTACCGTCTCCATGAAAGGTGTAATAAATTTTCTATATTTAACATTTATAGATTACTCTAAATAAATATATAATGAATATATATGATATTTATATAATTGTAAAAATTATTGAGATGATTTAACCATGATAAAAGTAAAAGGACTAAAATTATTGAACCAAAACATACATGAAAGACTAATGAGGGATAAACTGGTCATAAAATCATACATGGTATGAAATATATGAATATAATTTTTAATATATTTATAATAAATTTATATTTATTATATAGGAGGTATGAATACGTACGAAGAAAATCAGATCTGAGGTAAGGGTTTCTCGTCTCACTTTTACTCTTATGAGGCACATGTCATATTCCCCACTTAGTTCTTTTATGTGGTGTATATACTACTCATTTGATATTTTATATCATGAGTACATTTTTATTTATGGTATTTAAAGTTTCATTTGAAGTTTTTTCTTTCATGGGGATTATGATTCAAAGGTTACCAAAGTGGTAAGGGTTTATTTTACAATCTCATTGTTTATCAAGATTTTTTATGATTAAATTTTTAATGATGAAATATTATGATATATAACTCATGAGATTCATGAATTTTATTCTCCTATGGTTAATCATGAACTTTTCAAATATCTGTACTATTTTATATTTTTTTGGTACATAAAATGATTGAGATTTTTTTTAATAAAATCCAACTTTATTTCTCTCTTTAGTCAAAATCCTTTTTATTCCAAAACCATATTTTATAAAGGTATTGTAAAAAATATTTTTAAAATTATATAAATGATTTATTAAATAAATTTTTACCCATGTTTTAATTTTTAAATTTTTTTTGAAAGGAATCTTCATGTCATTCTCCAAACAAGGCCCATTTGGATATTACCAAAAATGTGAAAGGAATATTTTTAACATGTACAACATGTATGTAATTTAATGTAATCATGAACAATAAATTTTTTAAAGCATAATTTATATGTTTGAAAGGTTATTTTCAAATAAAATTATTTTCAAAATAATTATTTAACTTTTAGTTTTAAAAACATTTTCAAAGTAAAAAGGTTATTTTCCTCAAGAATGGTTTTAATGATTTTTTTGATATTTTTATTTATTAAAGAAATCAAGAATTTATTTTACTTATGATACATTGAGTATATATTGTAATGAAACCATAATTATTATTTCTCCATATGGTTTATGATCAGTTTGACTGGGGATATACTGGTTTGATACCCTTCTGCATATTACTCTGAATGATTTATGATTATGTTTGTTTATTAGGCATAGTATTAACATTTCATATACTAGTTTTTACAAAAATAATGTTTATGTTGATTATGTTTCAACCATTTTATATGAGGAATTAATTGGATTCAGTAGGTGACATGAAAGGCTCACTATAGCCTCTCGATGCATTGATAGCTCTAATGAGACAAACTAGCTTGGGTTTTTGGACAAGGAATTATCCATTTATGTAATATATCTTATAAAGAGGGCTTGAAAGTATGGTTATGATTTTTGAAATTATTAATTCCCTCATTATTATATTAGCTATTGATGTTCCATGTGATTATTCAATTAGTTAGAATATCCATGGTTACGTTTCAATCTCAATTGATCATTTATATGACATTATTTTATCATAATTTATTCCTTCTATATTATGATCAAGTAATTGATTTAATGGGATGTGTTTAAGTTATTTTACTTTCTATATTGATTATTATTATTTATTCATAATATATTTTACTCTATGTATACCCTTATAGAGTATTTGATCATACTTCTTTCTTATGTTTCTTTCCACGGGATGCCAAGATGTGTATTATGATTGATATGCAGGGTTATTTTAGAGAAAATAAATATGAAATCAAACAAAATACTGTATTATGTTTTATATTTTCAATTATAATATGATATTTAAGTATGTATCTAGTTTACCAAGACTATTAAACTATTCATTCCTTTGAGATGTGATTTCCTATATATCTTATACCAATGTAATAAACTAGTCACTGACTCTGGGATACCAAGGTTAAGGTATTTACAGTGTTGATGATGGTATTGTCTATATTGATTATGGTTTTTTATGCTAGTTATTATTGTGACACCTCATGTCATCATGGGTTGTGAAAATCAGGGGAAATTTGAACGTTTTTCTCTCATAAGTGTTTTAGGGGTAAAGTAGTAATTTATTCTACAAGATAGTCTCATATAATTTTTTCAACCACTATTTTGGTCCCATAATAGGGTTTTTACCCTAAGACTCGAGTTTGGTGAAAATATAAGCCGTTTGAATTTTCATAAAATATTTAATATTTAATTAATAAAATATAATTTATTCACATGTGTTCATTTGATGATATCTTTTAAATGGAGTATATTTGTGAGATTCTATATCTATGGTTGAGTCTATCATGGGGGTTTTGGTGAGGCATAAACCTATCATGGGTTCCTGGGTCAGGCCTGAGCCCTTTTTATTTTTGTTTTCCTTTTATTTTTTCTTCCTTTTTAATTTTTCCTTTTTATTTTCTCTTGTCCCATTTGTATTATCATGTATTCCCCCATGGGATCCCACATTTATAGTATATTACCAATATAGGTAAAGGAAGAGAAGAGGTAGGGGAGGAAGATGCACCACTTGGGGATATCATTTATAGATATATTGAGGTTTGGCGAGTTCGTGACACATATCTGGTGAAAAGTGTGATTGGTTTCCACCTGAAGGTATGCCTGTTTAAAGTTTTTTTTTCAAATCTACATACCATAGATATTTTTTAAGTTTTAACACCTTATATGGGTTCTTAGGGACACCTAGGGTGCTGATCTATGGTTTTTGGGAGAAATCAAGGCTTTTGGACCGTTTTAGGGGTTTTCCATTTGGAAGAACCTATGTGAATGATGTCTAGTTTAGAGAAAACATGTTGTGTGTTATTCATATTCATGGAAGATGGGTTTTTTGGAATACACTTCATGTACCAGGGGTACACACCGTATAATAGCGATTTAGGGTGTTCCAAGGGTACATGACTGTGTAGGGTACACAACCAGATCTTATGTGAGGTACATGGCTAGTGGATATATACTATACTTATCCAGACCCCATATGGGGGTATATAGCTAGGTAAATGTTTGGGAACCCCCATGTGGGGAACATGATATGTATGTCATGGTACACATCATGTGTTCGGGTATTGTAAACATTGATTAAGATAAGGAACATGCCTAGGTAACCTATGTGGGGTTATACACTATGTATGGGGACAAAACACCTTATACTTTTGAAAAGTACATATTGAGTGGCCTAGGGAACATGGACAGAGAGGATATATGGGGGTACACTCCATGTACCAGAAGTACATTTTTTGTACTTCTTTCTTCTTGGTATGTTTTTCCAATTTTCACTACAGAGTCAGAATTGAATATATAAGAGGAATCTATTATGATCATTTTTCTTTTAAAATCACTATGGTAGTATCATTTTGGTGTTTAGAGGATGTATAGATGGTTTTTTGAATGAGATATGATTTAATGAGTATTTTTTTTGAGGTTTGGATTCAGAATCCTCCAGTGGATTGGGTTGTGAGCTGCGAGGCATGGGTGAGGGTTATGATCTCAGTGATTGGCATGGACCTAGTATGCCATGAAGATCTATTTTAGGTTATTTTGGATAGATTTTGGAATATGGGACTCTGTAGTATCTATGAGTAGATCTTGGTTGGTCCTTGGTTATTAGGACTAGATGCTCAATGTTAGAGCAGTTTAGGTTTATCTCCTATGCTTGGGGATCAAAATTGTTGAAGAATTTGGACAAGGTTAACACCGTGGGATGGAAGTTATATCCAGGTTCCATTGAGATGTGTTGATATGGGTTTGAGGGACTAGTTTTGATTCCATTGTGAGATGGTTTTCAATAAAGTTATTAGTGGCTACTGTTGTCAGCTATTGAGAATGACCATGGTGAATGGTGTTGTTTGGATGAACTTATTGAAGAGGTATTACCCCGGGATGGATTTTTTTTCAAGATGGTTAGATAATATTTTATTATATTAGTCTTTTACTTGTGGTTTGAATTGCATTAAGGAGCCCTTATATGGTCTTGATTTTATGGTTTTCATGGGGAATGTTGAGAATTTCCATATATGAATACTTTGATTTTGGATGACCCTTTTGGGTGCATTGTTGACGGAGGATCAATTAGATGCCACTGAGGTTTGTTTGGTATATTTCCACACTGGGCATGTCCCATGATTTGGATGAGATAGAGGAACCCCTCATTGGGGGTACTACTGTTGTTGTATCCTTTAGGACATTTTTAGATCTTTTTATGGGCATGTCCTGAGAGCTTGGGTGCACAAAGTGAGTCCCTAGATAGACACCAATTTGTGTTGGGACCTAGGGGTATATGATAGAAATAAGTTTTTTTATTGAGGATGGTTAGTGAGATCCATGGTGCCTATTTACTGGATAAAGAGATTCAAGTGATTGAGAGAGGCCCTATGCTTTGTTTTTCGAGAGTTGATCAGAGCTTCTAGTACATCTATTTTGATGGTGGGTTTAACATTAGATCATCTCATATTTTTTTGGCATTTTCCATGACATTTGATCCAATTTTTGTTCAATTCATTGGTTTGGGGAGGAGACCCTTAGGATATCCTCGATCAGGATTTGGCCCTAAGTTTGATCTGGTTCTCTCCACCAATGGTTGGCTATGTTTAGATGGGATTATGGAGCTAATGGGTGATATGGATGAGTGAGACCCACCTCTAGTTGAGTATTCACCCTGAATTGAGTGGATTCTGGCTCATGAGGTGTCTAGGAACTCATAGAGTGGGTTTTGATCACTTTGGATGTTGTTGTGCTCCTAGTACCATATATGATATGTACTTCCATGTTTATGCATGGAGACCATGTATTTTTTAGGTCCATAGACAGTGATTGAATCATTCTATAGGAATTTTGGGACTAATAAGTTATCTTCTTGTGTCAACCGAGATGTTCTTGTTTCCTGTTTAGATCATGCCATTAGAGTTCTAGTGGATGATAGATGTTATTTGTCATGTGAATGCTTATGGTTATGCCTTGGGTTCTAGTATTCATGCCTTTTAATTTAAAATTCTTGGAGATTCTATTTATATTTGACATATATGCTGGTTGACGTGTGGATGGGTGATTTGTATGCTGTAAATCTTCTGGTGTGAGCTAGAGTAGGGGGAGATTTACTTTTGGTGTTAGACTAGAACCCACGATTGGATTGTTTCTCCATTTTTGTTTTTCCCATTTTTATGTTTTTTTATTCCATATATTATTAGTTCCATCTATGTTAGACATATCACATGTGAACACAGTTTTTATTATAGAATATTATAGGTTTACCATTAGGGAAAACCTACTGGGATTTATTTCTTACCCCATGTACATAAAACTTTGTTTGTGTGCATACTTGATGTACACTTTCAGGTTGGATCACAAGTTATGAAGTGGAATGATTTTATGCCTAGTGTTTCTTGATCGAGTGGAGACACTCATGTGGAGTCTCAGGATTGGGTTGGTACGACTTGAGAGTCATGGAGACTAGGTATGTGGTTTGGCTCAAAGTTAATAGTAAATCATGATATATTTTTTTAGTTTTTTTTAATGTTTTATATGTGGACATCCTAGTGGGAAACTAGTTGTAGTATGTTTTTCATACATTGAGTCTTTATGACTATATAACACATTCCATTTATTACACCATGATTTGTTTCAGTTTCTTTATTACGCTTAATCTGATGTTTATCTCTATTTATGAGTTTGGTTATTTTCCACTGCAATTACATTCTAACTAGAGGGTATAGTATCCACACTATATTTGTTAGACCCTATCTACTAGTAAGAAACCTCTAGTGCATGGGTAGACACACTGGATGCCTTGTGGTGGGCCAGATCGAGTGATGTGTTCGGTCAACCCAGACCAGCTTGCTGCAAAATGGTATCAAACTTATTAGGTTTTATGATTCATGGAGTTGGTATATATGAGGTCTAGGAATGTGTTATAACTTATAATGGATATCATACTGGTGTGTTGTGAACACCTTTTCTGATAAAAGTCCAAGTTTCTAAGGCATGGGATTTTTATTCTTGGTATTCATTTTTATGGTTGTGTGATTTCACCTAGTGTGATGAACTTACATTTGTGGATTTATGGTTTATTATGTTTTTTGGCTCTTGGACTATTGGTAAGAGGCCAATGTTCACACATCATTCTAGGAACATAGGATTCACATTAAATATTCCTTTCAATAGAATTTTTACTGACGATCAAGGTTCAATTTTTTAAAGTGTCTCTAATGACCTATATATTGTATCACATAGAGCTCCTTGGTGGAATTATACTCAACTAAAACACATGTATATATTTTCTTCTGATGATAGGTTATGTAGATCTTGTGGTGAGTTTTTTTTTAGTGATGAAAATTAAGTTCCTTTATCAAGGAATTCATGGATACCCTTGTGTGTAGGTAAAGGGATCTAAGTTCCCTGTTAGTGGCTCGATAAGGGAAAATATTCTTGATAGATCATGGGATCAAGTTCCAGTTTCTTGAGGTGGAGGTCCCATTTAAAAAATAGTTTCTAATTCATTGATATGGAGTTTTTTCTTTCCATGTGTAGCACTCTGGGCCTTTTTGTGAGGCCCATGTGATCGTTATCATCGATGTCTTGGGTGGGTACGATCGTTCTTCCTTGGTGGGCCCGCTGATGTTTTCATTCACAAGGGACATGATATGAATGGGTATGCTTGGTGTTTGATAATTGGATCACTGGGAGTTCTCCCTATCTCATAGATGGATTGAGAGGACAGGATTGGATGGACCCCATGCCCTGTACATTTTGGTTGCACTTTGGGTGGTGTAGCGGGAGCATGTTTGGAAGCTTGTGGCTTTGGATCAACACTTTAGTAGAGGGTGGTAATGTGGTTGATCATGGAATGTAGAATATGCCTAGATTTTTAAGAGGATTGATGGGAATGCTATGGTTTTTTAGAACTAAACTATGTGAGGATCATGATTAGTGGTTTTAGTCATGTTAGCCTAGTTTAGTTAGGAATCGACCTATGTGATCATGAGTCCTGTTACTTGTTGGGAGAAGTTTAAGAAAATAATTATAGTGGTGCACCATAGGATGTTGAAGGTTTTGAGATTCATTTATGTGGTTTTTTGATCTTGAAGATTATTGTTCCTTGTGACCCGGGAATGAGCATTGGTTGTTATGATTTTTTGTGATAGTGCTCATGTATGAGTGGTTTGAACATATCTATCCATTATGTTCAGTGATGGAAAAAACATGGTCCGTGTGGTTTTCCATTTGGGTAGTGGGGAAGTGATTAGGATACTCCTATGGTGGGGACCTTCAAACCAGTCATAGTTTAATGTATCTCATATTTGTAGAGAGTTGTGGATGCTCTCAGATTGGGCATTGGATGGTCGATATATCCTTGTTCACACCAATGCTTGGGTGAGATATTAACTGTTGGTTAATAACTAAGGAATCTCAAGGGAGAGAAGCGGTTGTGGTGGGGGAGTTTGTGATTCCTCGCATCATCATGAGTTTTAAAAATCATGTAAAATTTTAACTTTCTATTTCTAAAAGTGTTTCAAGAAAAAAATAGTAATTTATCCTATGAGATGATCTCAGATAATTTTTATAGCCACTCTATTGTTACTGAAATTGGGTTTTTACCCTAGGATAGAAGTTTGGAGGAAATATGATCCATTTGGATTTTTTATAAATATTTAATATTTAATTAATTAAATAATAATTTATTCACATATGTTTGTTTAGTGATATATTTTAAATAGAGCTTTGAATTTATATTTCTTCTCCATGGTTGATTCTAAAGTGGGTGGATTTTCATAGGTGCGACATAAACCCATTGCGGGCACCTGGGTTTGGCCCAGATCCCTTTTCTTTCCTTTTCCCTTTACTTTTTTCTTCTTTTTTTCTTTATTTAATTTTTTATTTCTCTTATAATATTTGGATTATCATGTATACCCATATGGAATTCCCCCTTTTGGGTCTTTGGATGAGAGAGGTAGAGGGAGATTAGAGAGATTGAAGGAGGAGGAACTGCCTGGGGAGCTCACCTAGAAGTTAGATTGAGGCTCAGTGGGTGCATGGCACAGATCTGGTGTGAAACCTCAAAGGTTTCTGCTCATAGGTAGGCCCTTTTTTATGTTTTTCAATAAATAAACTTAACATAGATATTATATTTTCTAAATATTTATATGGTTTACTGGGGACCTCTATGGGGTCGATCAATAGATTTTTAGGAGAAATCAGGGGTTTCAGGCTATTTTGGGGGTTTTTTGCTCAGGATAACCCATGCGAATGATGTGTAGTCACTACAAAAAAAGGTCAATAGTGGAAGTTTTTTGTCAACTATCAATAGTTTAAACCAACACCCAATAGTACAGTGGTGGTTAAAAAAACTATCACGTATTGCATGATCTCAATCATTTAGCGGTGGTTTTTTTATTTCATGGTGGTTTTCTTATGTGTCATTTTTCGAACATTTAGAGGTAGTTTTATGTTTATTTAACATTGGTTTGGTTTTTTAAAAACAATATATGGGAGTATAAAGAAAATGAAACTAACCACCACTGAACATATTAACGGGGGTTTGTTTTAGAGAAGGTTAATTGAAACCGCTACTAAATCACATTTTAATTAATGTATTTAGTAGCGGTTACTAAAAACTTTCACTAAAAAAGTTTTTTATAAATTATTTAATAATGAAATGACTTGAAATAAACTAAGAAATAAATATATGATAAACCCATCATATATACATCATAAATCCACAATCATATATACAAACATCCACAATCATCATAACCTCGATCTCAATCAACCCATACATCTTTCAACTAATACCTCATCCATCAATATATATATATATATATATATATAAAATATGTCCAATAACAATTGATTCCCAATGTACATTTACATGACGACCTACACTGCATCTGTTTGCCTCCACATCACATCACCAACTAAAAATGACCACATCATGTCATCAACTGTTACAAAAAAAAAATTAAAATTAAACATAATAAATCAGAATTACAGTAGAAAACCAGAAGAATGTTGTGGATCATAATGGTCAACCTCCCATTTACTACTGACATCTATCACCTACAATAAAAACTAGAACATTTAATAAAATAAATGTGAAATAAAAAAGACAAAAAATATATTTAGAATACTGCACATAAAATTTGTTAATTTTTTAATCAAACAGAAGACATTTTAACATAAAAAAATAACATATAATGCAAGAAACTTTGAAAACATAAACTTACTTATTTAAGATAAGATTCAACACTTGAAACTGAAAAGGGATAAGTAAATATTCTAATTAATTTTTAAAGAGATATGCGGTGTTCTTGAACTTGAATTAATAAAAAAATTTAAAGTCTTTGATAATCCAACATGTGCTATATTTCAAAAACAACTCAACAGTGGTTGTACAATGATTTCACATCAATATGAGGTTGTTTTCTATGGTTTTGACCATTCCATGCATGTTTTAGTGTTTTAAAATTATAAAAATGAATTTATGAACATCATGGGAAAACCGTAATTTGAAATGATGAGTCGTTGT
Organism: Viscum album; assembly: GCA_963277665.1. NCBI lineage: Eukaryota > Viridiplantae > Streptophyta > Magnoliopsida > Santalales > Viscaceae > Viscum > Viscum album. The sequence goes on from OY728131.1 coordinate 1,692,973,425, forward strand.
TTCATAAATTTAAAAATTAAATCTACGGTCTATATCCCCTAATTTCAGGGTAATCCGACATTGTTTGGTAGGTTTTGACCCCAAACACTTGTTTTTAAAGGCTTTTGTACCTTTAATTAGTGTTTACCATGTAATTTTGACCACACTGTACATTATATTGATGTGTTTTATACACATACATGTCAAAAACAATTCAATGGAAGTTTTCCCATGATTTCACATGAATTTGATCTCATTTTCTAAGGTTTTGATCATTACACACACGTTTTAGTGTTTTAAAATACTAATAATATGTTTACGGACATCTAATGATAACCGTATGTCAGATTGAGGTGCAGATGATTCATAAAAATCATAAATGACTTATGGATTGTTTTATTAAAGTATCAAAATAATCCAAATGTGTTTTATCAGTTTTGAGTAGGTCTATTATCCTTTTTACTAAAATGGATGCCAATTTTAAATAAAAATATTTACTTAGAGACATATTGGGAATATCGTGTATTATATTTAGGTTCATTTGATTTCTAAACATCAAAAATAAATTATGGATCATTTTCCAAAAGTATCAAAACAATCTGAATGTCTTTTCATGGTTTTGAGTATGTCATTTTTCATTTTTAATAAAATTAATGTTAATTTTAAATAAAAATATACACAAGGAGTCATACCAATCACAACGTGCATTAGATTTAGGTGCGGATGTTTCCTACACATCTCAAATGACTTATGGATCATTTTCTTAATGCATAAAAACAATACTACTGAGTTTTCTTGGTTATGAGTATGTCACTTGTATTTTTTTTACTAAATTGTGATTTTAAACTAGAAACAAATACTTTGAATCATATAGATCACATCATTTATTGGTTCAATTTGAGGCCAATTCATACACATCACAAATGACTTATGAATCAATTTCATGAATTATCTAGAAAATACGACTACATTTGCTCAATTTTTACTGAATGAAACTTTTTGAACTAAAATATAGATTTTAAACTAATAATGAACACATTGAGTCATACCAAGCATGTCATGTATCATATTGAGGTTTGGTTGAATCCTATATATAATAAATGACTTATGTATAATTTTCTTAAAGTATCAAAACAATCCAAATTCATTTTCTTAGTTTTAAATAGGAAAATTGTCCCTTTTTACAAAAATGGATATCAATTTTAAATAAAAAGATGTACTTGGAGCCACACTAGAAACATCATGTATTGTATTGAGGTATGGTTGATTCCTAAAAGTCACAAATTACATATGGATCATTTTACTGATGTATCAAAACAATTTGAATTTTTTTTCTCAGTTTTGAGTTGGTCATTTTTCTTTTTTATTAAAATTGATGTCAATTTTAAATAAAAAGACACACTTGAAGTCATATCGGTTATATTTTATGTCAGATTGAGGAGCAGATGATTAATAAAAATATAAAATTACTTATGGATAGTTTTCCTAAAGTATCAAAACAATATATTTTTTTCTTGGTTTTGAGCATGTCACTTCTATTTTTTAATAAATTTTCATTTTAAACCGGAAACATGCACTTTGAATCATACCGATCACATAATATATCAGTTTGATGTGAGGAAAATTCCTACATGTCACAACTGAATTATGAATAAATTTACTAAATTAACAAGAAAATATGTGTGTTTTCTTGGTTTTCAGTAGGTGAAACTTTTTTAAACAAAAATATCGATTTTAAACTGATAACAACACATTGAGTCATACTGGGAACATCATGAATCAGATTGAGGTGTTGTTGATTCCTACACAGCATAAATGATTTATGAATCATTTTAATAAAGTATAAAAACTGTGATAAAGTGTTTTCTAAGTTTTGAGTAGGTCATTTGTCATTTTTAATAAAATTGATGTTTATTTTAAATAAAAATATGCACTTGGAGCCATACTGGGCACATCATATATCGTATTGTGGTGTGGTCAATTCATGCACATCAAAAATGAATTATGTATAATTTTATTAAAGTGTAAAAACAATATTAATGTGTTTTATTGGTTTTGAGTAGGTCATTTGTCTTTTTTACTAAATTTGGTATCAATTTTATATAAAAAGATGCACTTAGAGTCATATCAGTCACACCATGATTTGGATTGAGGTGAAGATAATTAATACATGTCTCAAATAACTTATGAATCATTTTTATAGAGTATCAAAAAAATATTAATGAGTTTTCTTGGTTTTGAGTATGTCACTTTTCTTTTTCACTAAATTATTATTTTAAACTGGAAACACACACTTTGACTCATACAAATCACATTGTGTATCAGTTTTATGTGAGAGTTATTCCTACACATCACAAATAATTTATGAATCGATTTAATAAATTATCAAGAAAATACAAGAGTGTTTTATTAGTTTTCAATGAGTGACACTTTTTGAACTAAAATGTTGAATTTAAATTGATAACAAACACTTTGAGTCATATAGAGCACATCATATATCAGATTGAGGTACAACTAATTCATACATGTCAATAATGACTTATATATCATTTTCTTAAAGTATAAAAACAATAAGAATATGTTTTCTTGGATTTGATTATGTTACTTTTATTTTTTACTAAAATTATTGTCAATTTTAATTAAAAATAAGCACTTGGAGTCGTACCAGTCACACTATGTGTCTGATTGAGGTACAGTTGATTTGTACACATCACAAAGTCTCAAAATAATTGTAACTACCAATGTTACCATGATTTACATTGTCTTTATTTGTCTAACTGCATACACTTTATATTTACTTCATGTTATTAGCCAAAAAACCTTTCTTGTTTTTGAAAGCCAAAATAGGAGAGGAAGATCATGTGCCCATTATATCACAATATGTAACCACAATGGGAACATGAGATTACTCTACTCTTATAAATTTCAAAAATGAGAATTTTTTTTCATCTAATAACATTGAATCAATATGAAATGTTGGAAGTTCAATAAATAAAGGCAATAAAAATAGAAATCATGGAAATATTTCCACAAATAAACATTTCACCTATTTTGTGCCTTGTTATAGATAATTGAAAGAAAAATAAAACTTCCTATAAGATATGTGAAGAAAACTAAATAAGTACTAGATAAAAATGATAAGGAATTTAACTTAAAAATATTTGATAAAATGATGACAATATTAATTAAATAAGTAGTAGGAATTAACCTTTTCATGATGGTTGTACGCATTATTAATGCATTTACTTGTTTTTATTGTCTCGGTTGCAAGACCAAAGTTCAATCTCTCATGAACATGAGAAGCTTTGAACAAACCACCCAAAATCAATAAAATAATCCACATGTATAAGAAAACAATTATTATATGAGTAATACTAAAAGGAAATAAATTAAAAATAAATATGAAACAATACATTTTAACATAAAGGAAACCTATGAACATTATAAAATATATCAAATGTTTATTCCTAAATTAAGAGTTTTAAGATGAAATGTCTTTCTCAGTAAGGATAAATTTATTTTTTCTTATATATTTACTTTTTACTTTTTTTTTTCTATGGTAACATGTTTTTACCTATATAAATTATGTTTTAATAAACATATAAAATAACCCCTCTAAGTAAATTTTTGTGTGTTAATCCTTTGTTTTTATGAATTTAATGAAACGTAATTTATAATCATGATAAAAAATAAATTTAAAATAAAACATTTTATATATTGGAAAACTATTTTCTATAGAAAAATGGTATTTTTAATAATATTTTTTCTTGATATTATAATTCATTGATTACTAATAAAATTTATGTTAATATAATCATATATGTTTGTAAACATCATTATAGTGTCATTATTTTAAATAAATCAATCTAATTTATTAGTTAAATGTTACAAAACTGTAAAGACCCGTAAAATTCAAGGAATTTTCTTTCTTAATTTTCTTTGGGATTTTACAAGAATGCGGTTTCTAACAGAACTTGATTCCGAGGCCCGGTGTGCCCAGAATTTCTATCTGAAGTTTAGCTCGGGTACGTTCAGTGAACGAACGAGCGGGTTTTTCTAACTTTTGAGCCGGTGCTCGGAATCAAATTCCGAGGGCACCGATGGATTCATAGCACCGGTAATTGCTTAGGAACACATTTTCTAGAGTTGCGTTTACACGGGAGATGTTGTTAAAAATTGTCGAAGATAAAAATAAAAATTTAGCTACAATTTTTATTTTCTTCTTTCTAAGTGGTTAAAACCTTTGAGTGGAAGTTGGGGAAAACCACCCAACTTCCCATGGGTGGTAATGAGGGTGGTGGGGCCCACACGAACCCCATCCCTTCATATTCCCTAACTCCTTCAACTCACCATTAATTTGATAACTTATGTTATTAAATAGGTGAGTTTAATTAGAATGTTTGAAATTCAAATACTTAAGTCATGTTAATAAAATAAGTGAAGAACTTATTTTATTTTGGTTGGAACTTGTTTCACTGAGAGGATTTGGAGAAAATCTAAGGGGTTTGAATATCTTCTTCTTCTTCGACGAAGAACGTGAAGAACGCCGACCTCTGACGAAGGTCGAAAAGAACGCCAGATCCTCGGAGATCGACGACACAACACCGACAAATCTTTTCTCCACGACGCGACGATTCTCCTTCCGTGACGCCTTCTTCCACGACGGTTATTTCCGTGACTAACCTCCGTTTAAACTACACTCAAGGTAGGGGAATTTTATTGTTGATGATATTCGTGATTTTTCTTTTGTCGACGATACTCGTTCAATTGGACCGCTTGCTATCGATTAACGGGAGGGGGCCGGACCGCACAAACACGGCCGACCCTCCTACCTTATCTTTTGTGTTGATTACAGTTCAAAGGAAAGTGACGCGGTGCCGTCACACCGCGTGGGAACGAGCGGAAAGGATACGCGGTGCCGTCGCGCTGTGCAATTAAAAATCAAACCAAGCCGCGGTGCCGTCGCGCCGCGCCAGAAAAACCCGAAGACACCGCGGCTAGAGCGGGGCCGTAGCGGAGGGGCGCAGCGCCGTTGTGCCGCGCCGGACGAACCAAGGCCATGACTTAGGCTGCGGTGAAGCAAGGACCGACGACCGGTTCTGGGCCACCGGCGTCGGAGCAGGGGGACCGGCCAGCGCTGGTCCTGTGGCGGCAACAGCTGGCCGGCCGGAGCGGGCCGGTCGTTCAAGGGGAGAGCCAGGGATTATGACCCCCGTCTGGCCAACAGGTGCGCCCCCCCCCCCATCATGGGGTTTGCGGTTACTAAAGAGGGGGGCATGTGCCCCCCCCCCCCATCTGCTCGGCCGAAACGGCCGAGCCACCTAACGACCGGGACGCACCAGTGCTCCGGGCCGGGATAGGCCGGGCCACGCCCAAGCGGGCCGGACCCGGACCCGGGTCGGGTCGACCCATTTTGGGCCGACCCAGGTGGTCTCAGGCCAGGTCGGTCTCGGGCCCGAAGCCCCCACTTCCGGCCCTCTCACGTTCTTTTACCCATAACTAGGGTTGAAGACCTTTGATCGATGCACCGTTAGCGGTGATGAAATCCTTGGAACGAGATGGTAATTTTAATATATTACAATCAAGTTTTCGGAGTACTTTGGGTTCGGACGGGTTGGTTCGTACACGAAACCAACCGGGCCCTCGGGGTGGAAACACTTATAACTTGAGCTCCGAACGTCTGATTGACGTGCCGTTGACTTTGATGGATTCCTCTAAGTGAGAAGGACCTTTTGGCTTACTCCACTTGAGGTTTGGACGCAGTTGGAGTACGGCCGGGTTGGTTTTGACTTAAAAACCAACCGGGCCCCTATGACGAAAAAGCCAATAACTCTCAGACCGGGCGTCTGATTGACGCGCTGTCTGTGATGTTGAGTTCATTTTGACGATACAGAACTTTTGGATACATAAACCTCGGACTACGTGTCAGATGATGTATCATCCCCTCGGCTTGTGGAGAGGAACCTCCTGAACGAGCTTGCTGTGTGCGAAAACCCTAGAGCTGGCTGCGACTGCGACGACGATGACGAATTTGCAAAAATCTTCCGTGTATTCGACGATGACGACTACAACACTCTGCGATCCTACGTGGATCAGTGATACTGATCCTGTGTGGGTCAGATCCTGTGTGGGTCAGCGCTCCACGGTCCTGTGTGAGCCAGCGCCTTCAGATCCTGTGTGGGTCCGATCCTGTGTGGGTCATTACGGGGGTTATTTACCTATTGATCCTTTGTGAGTCATTGGGAGGGTTAGTTAACTATCGATCATGTGTGGGTCCGAAGACTTAGATGAATCACTGGTTACACCTGATCATCTCTTTCGTCATATGAAAAAGTATACATGTGTGAGCTGAATCTTGTTTTGCTTTCCTATATGGATTGTGTTGTGCTATCCTATGCGGATTACATTTTGCTTTCCTGTGTGGACTGGGTTGTGATTTCCTGTGTGGACTGGGTTGTACTTGAGCTCGGATGTTGGATCCGAACGAGAATTGGTGACTTAGGTATATGTATGGGAATATACCTAAGTAGTTTCGGATGTTACTTCGTGATTTTATCTTTCCTTTGTGGATTATCCTCTGTGGATTTTGGGAGGCCTTCGGGGGTCTTAGGGTCCCTACTGAGTAGCTTATACTCACCCCTACATGGGATATACCTGCACTACGTTGTGTTGGTTGCAGACAACGGATAGCGCTTACCGTGGTTGAGGCACGAGGAGCAGGTCGGTACCCGGAGGTGGATCACTGGGTGGGGCGTACTCGGAGCGGACAGCTGGACCTGAGGAGCTGTGGAGGCTATCTGTGCCCACCCTTTAGGTGAGAATTCCAGTGGACGGCTCGAGGCTGCGGCTTTACTTCAGTTTCTATTTTCCTTTTCCAGTTGTACTTTACTTTCAGTTTGGGTTTGTATACTGGCCCACTTACTTTTCCGCACTTACTGTTGTACCCAGTTTTTACTTAGTGTTTACTTCTACTTGCTTGATCTGTAGTGTTTGTTTTCTTTACAAAGGCAATACCTTACCTTTTTACCAAAAATTACACCTTAGTGCTAGTCTCCAGCCCCTGGCCTATGGAAGGCGGGCTTGGGGTAGTCACGACACGGGCCCTGAGGACGGGTCGTGACAAATTGGTATCAGAGGAGTTCGGTTCTACCGCAGAACTTTGGACTCTATTATTTTTCTATGAGAAGCAATAGTATTGAGAGTATTGAGTGTGGTTATCAGTCCAGGGAGTCTAGTGTTGGTGCGGCGGCCGACGTATCCATACACTAGGACCCTGACTTCTGATTTCCGACTTAATGCACGAAACCATTGATTGCATGTGTGTTTCAAGTTTTCTTTGTGATTACTTTATGTCATCTCACCAGGTATACTGTTTGACCGTGGCACACCTGTTTGTTTTCAGGATGGCCCCACGATGGCAGCCAGCTAGGGTTCTGAGCGTTGTGCATGAAGACAACCCACCGAGTGATGAAGCCTCAGTACAAGGCCCTTTGACAGCAGAGGCACCGGCAATACCTCTACTCACCGAGCCACCGATGCTACCAGCCCCATCCGCTGACGATGCACGTCACCTTAGTGAACTGCATGAGTTTCAGCATCAGCGAACACCTAGGTTCCGTGGGGAGATGGACCCTCATGCCTCCAAGGATTGGCTGGAGGCAGTTGTACGAGTTTTCAGGTTAGTGAGGACACCAGCAGACCTCATGGTGATCCTCGCAGCAAGCCTCCTGCATGCGGAAACAGGAAGATGGAGGAGCTTGATGCTCCAAGTGCACGACGAGGCATCTCTCCTCTAAACAGACTTTGAGAGCCTCTTCCGCTTGGAGTTCTTCCCAGATACCCTCCGTACGGTACACATCCAGGAGCTTCTACAGCTGCGGCATGGTAGCTTGACGGTCACCGAGTACTCGGTGAGATTTACAGATCTCTCACGCTATTCGATGGACATGGTACGTGACCCATTCTTCCGGGCCCGGACCTTTGATCAGGGATTGAGACATGAGATCAGGGCATCGCTGATCTCCCTCAGCATTCCGACACAGGAAGGGGTACTTGGAGAGAGCCCTTCTAATTGAGAGCTTCCTTGCTGAGCCTACATCAGCAATGAGACCTACCTCCGGGCGGCCCGTAGCAGAGTCTTCTGCAGCAGGCAGTCGACGGATGACTCATGGGTCTAGGCTGACCATACCCTTAGGATGATGACCTCAAGATACTAGCTCATAGGTGCGGGGAACTAAATGCGAATCCAGTCTTTTGAGAGGCAGATAGTGCTACGCTTGCGGCGGGCAGGGCCACATGGCTCGTGACTGCCCAACCCGCCGTACCAAGGAGCAGCAGACAGTTGAGGGACCACCCAGGCAGAGGCAGAGGGTCGATCGTGGTGGTCCGCAGGGAGCAGGTGGACAAGGCAGAGGAGCTGGCTGAGCAGCAGGTGGTGGGAGACGCTTTCAGGCTCTACCACCACCACCATTAGGAAGTCCACCCCGACCACAGGGAGTTGACGGGTAGAGACAGGAACAACTTCAGGCAGCGGAGGCCTACGACCACGGTGCGCCCGAGATGATTCAAGGTACTATCTGTGTCTATTACACCCTTGCTGCAGTTCTTATAGACACAAGTGCAAGTCATTATTTCATAGCCGCTGCCCTTGTTCGGAGCTTGAAGATTCCGACAGAGCCGTTGGCTCGATCCTTACGGCTATAGACTCCTACGGGAGCGGACTTGACAATTACGCACTGGTGCTGGCAGTGTGAGATTACTCTTGGAGGAGAGAGCTTCGGCTGGGATCTTCTTGTAGCGGCGTTGAGGCCTTACGATTTCATCTTGGTCATGAATTGGTTATCTATAGTCCATGCTCATATTGATTGTATTAGGAAAAAGGCTCGGTGTGTACGCACCGATGGGAGCAGGTTCACCTTCATCGGTGAGAAGGGAGCCTTCACAACATAGGATGGACTCCTGTAGAGGAGAGGACAACCCATCACTCATCAGTTGGCTAGCCTCATCCTAGGAGCAGTTGACGTGTGAAGTCCTGGTTTTCCTGTAGTGGTGGATCAGTATGTAGACGTTTTCCCCGACGACGTTCCAGGACTACCTCCTCGCAAAGAGGTAGACTTTTATATTGATCTGTACCCCGAGACAACCCCGATATCCCCCCCAACATATCATATGGATCCCTCCAAGCTTTGAGAGCTACGGGTACAGTTGGAGGACTTACCGGGCAAGGGATTCATCTGACCCAGTGTTTCACCCAGGGCTTCCCCGATATTGTTCGCCGAGAAGGCGGACGGGAGCTTGCGACTTTGTGTCGACTATCGTCACCTGAACTAGGTGACCGTGAGGAACAAGTATCCGCTAACAAGGATTGAAAACCTCTTCGATCAGCTCAAGGGAGCACAGTGGTTCTTGAAGATAAACCTCAGGTCAGGCTATCACCAGCTTAGAGTTCGGGACGAGGACGTGCAGAAGACGACCTTCAGGTGTCGGTATGGACACTATGAGTTCTTGGTTATGCCATTCGGTGTAACCAATGCTCCAGCAGTGTTCATGGACCTCATGAATAGGATCTTTTAGCCATACCTTGATCGATTTGTCGTGGTCTTCACCGAAGAAATTTTGATATACTCGATGACTGAGGAGGAGCACGCTTACCACTTGCAGGTTGTACTGGACACACTCTGAGAGCACCAGATTTATGGTAAGCTCTCAAAGTGTCTGTTTTGGATACGCGAGGTCCACTTCTTGGGACACGTCATCTCTAAGGAGGGAGTTGTAGTGGAACCTGCGAAGATCGAGACAGTATTAGCTTGGGAGCCACCCAGGAGTGTGACGGAGGTGCGGAGTTTCTTGGGACTAGCTGGGTACTATCAGAGATTTGTGCCAGACTTCTCCAGAGTTGCGGAACCACTCTCAGCTTTGACAAAGAAGGTTAAAACCTTTGTGTGGTCAAACAGATGTCATTAGAGCTTCCAGGAGCTGAGACAGAGATTGACCAGCGTGCCTATCTTGAGGTTGCCGGAGGAGGGAGTAGGGTACGTAGTTTACTGCGATGCATCAGGGACCAGACTCGGATGTGTCCTGATGTAGGAGCGGGTAGTGATCGCCTAAGGATCACATCAGTTGAGGCAGCATGAGAAGAACTACACTACCCATGAACTGAAGTTAGCAGTAGTGGTCTTCGCTCTGAAGATGTGGCGACACTATCTGATGGGTGAGCGCTTTACAGTCTATTCTGACTACCAGAGTCTCAGGTACATCTTCTCACAGAAGGACCTAAACCTGAGACAGCAGCGATGACTCGAGTTCCTCCAGGACTATGACTTTGAGATAGTATATACTCCTAGAAAGGGGAACGTGGTAGCCGATACTCTCAGTAGGAGGACGAGCATTCAACTACTTGTGTAGGCGACAAAGCATCTAGCCGTTTTGCAGATATCCTTCATGGATAGTGATGTAGCATCCTTTCTTCAGTCACTCACAGTCACTCCTCCACTACTACAATGGGTCAGAGTGGAATAGCGTGGGGACACCGATTGTGAGACACGGCGTGCACAGATATCCTCAGGACAGGCACCTGATGGGTTCTCTTTAGGAGGGGAGCATGATTTCCTTTTCAGAAGACGTACCTTAGTACCAGTTGCTTTACAGGAGGAGGTGATAATAGAGTTTCACACTTCTCCTTTGGTGGTATATCCTGGAGTGGCGAAGATGTACCAGGATCTTAGACGAGATCACTGGTGGCCGGGTATGAAGAAGGCTGTGGCAGAGTTCGTTTCTCAATGTCTCACCTGCCAGCAGGTGAAGGCAGAGCACCAGGTACCAGCAGGCTTGGTACATCGCTTGGAGGTCCCAGAGTGGAAGTGGGACGACATATCTATGGACTTCATGACCAGACTTCCATGCACTTCCAGTGGTCACGACTCCATTTGGGTGATTTTCGACTGACTCACCAAGTCGGCTCACTTCTTAACCATTAGAGAGCAGGGCTCAGTGGAGAGCTTGGGACGTCTCTATGTTCAGGAGATTTTACGACTTCATGGTGTGCCATCATCTATTGTCTCTGATCGAGATGCTCGCTTTACTTCATGGCTTTGGAAGGGGTTGTAGGAGGCATTCGGGACACAGCTACGTCTGAGTACCGCCTTTCACCCTCAGACAGATGGTCAGATGGAGAGAACCATTCAGACTCTTGAGGACATGCTCCGTGCATGTGTCCTCGACTTTGGTCGCAGTTAGGAGGAACACCTACCCTTGGTGGAGTTCGCGTACAACAACAGCTACCACTTCACCATCGGGATGGCACCATACGAGGCGTTGTACGACCAACCTTATAGATCTCCTCTGTGCTGGACAGATCCTGGGGAGTCAGCACTTGTGGGACCGGAGATGGTCCAGGCCACGATAGAGAAGGTCCAGGTCATCTAGGAGAGGATGAGGACAGCTCAGAGCCGGCAGAAGTCTTATGCTGACAGGAGGCGAAGGCCACTGGAGTTCCAGGATAGCAACCACGTCTTCTTTCGGGTCTCACCTCGATGTGGATTACGGATATTTGGCCGAGGCGGCAAGTTATCTCCGCGCTTCATCGGACCATTCCAGGTCCTCAGTAGGATTGGCGAGGTGGCTTATCGCCTGGCTCTACCACCTCAGTTGCACCGGGTGCACGACGTTTTCTACGTATCCCAGCTGAGGAGATACGTGCATGACCCAACACATATCATTGACCATGGAGAGCTGGACATGGACGATGGGGCGACTTTTGTAGAGGTCTCAGTGGAGATCGAGGATTGACCGGAGCGGGTCTTACGTGGACAGTCGATTCCTCTAGTGCGCATCAGATGGAAGCACAGGAACCTCCAAGAGATCTTATTCGCCAATAAAAACACATATTTTGATTAAATTTCAAGGGTATTAAATGTTCATTTTTGATCTTATGGGCCCGATTTAGTAGATTTTAATTTTGAACATCAATTCTCATCATTTTTACACTTCATGCCTAATATGCACCAATTTAGGCCCAATGTTTCATCTGATTTCAAAGAATGTAATTATCCATATTTTAATTTGATATTTTTGGAAATAGATATAAACTTAAATATGAACATTTTTCATTCAGGGATCAATGGAGTATTCATGAAGGATGATGAGGTTTTTTGGCGAAGAAAGAAAACAATTCTGGGGAAGGCAGATTGGATATTATCCCACTGATCAGACTGTAAGGCCCACAATACAATCCCAATGAAGCCCAAAATTCATGGGAGGCTTTAAGACATATAGAGGAACAAATAATTATTCTGTAGCTAGTGCTAATTCGTCCTCAATGATGGTGATTAATGCGGTCCAAGTTGAAGATTCAATTCTGGGCCAGATTCTGCATCCCAGAAAAACAGCCCTCTATTTCAATCATATCTCCCGAACCACAGAGTATTTTAAGCTGAAATTGTACAGGATTTTAGGGGACATCCGGGGGTTCATTTACGTCTTCTAGGTCCCACTCCAATTCGGCCTTCTAGATGGTTCTTCCGGTGCTTCTGTTCGGTGTAGAAAGCTGGATCCCACTTCGAGGCAAGAGTTGAAAAGTCTCTTATGCATTAAATGTCCACCAACCTTTCTCCAAAAAAATTAATTAAAGGCACATGGGATGAGGGGATCTCGGCAAAAGGCTTCCAAAATTCCTATTTAAGGCAGTAGGGATGGAGTATTTGAACATCTTGGTGTTTTCTTTTCATTGTAATGTTATTATGCCAATTTGCCTTTGTAATGTTCTTCCCTCTCATGTAAGTTGTTTGAATCACCTTAGTCTTCAATAAAAATTCTTCTTCTTCTCTTATTATGTTCTTATTCATATCAAATTGATACCGTTGCCTCAAGGTGTGAAATTTTTCACACCAAACCTTGTGATTTTGTTCACACAATGATGAAGTGATCGTTATTTTTGTTGTTTTTACTTCTTCAATTCCACCCTCATAAGTCTACTTTCTGCTTCCGTTGAGAACTTGTCATCAATGGAGGGATAGCTCTTTTATGAGTCGATCCAAGGGAGTAGAAAGAGTATGGATTGAATGTTATTTCTCACTCCCTAAATTCTATTAATTTCTTTTAATTGAGTTTCTTTCATTCAATGATTTTTATTCTTCCTCTTCCTTATTGAATTTATTCACCCCACTTTCATGTGCTAATTACATCCTTTACCTTGGAGTGCTCATGAAAATGATCCTACAAGTGTATAGGTGATTATCATATGTTTTGAAGGTGTTTAATAAGTAAGTGATGAGGTTAGTTTGAATTCATTACATGAATCCTTCTCGAGTTAATGAAATTAAAATCGTAAAAAAAGGAATTCATTCAATCCACCCCGAGCAATAACCTAGGATCAACTCATTTTCTCATAATTTGAATTCACATAGATCTTTTAGTGATCTTTCAAAACAATCTAAAATCAACCCATTTTTGCCACTTCATAGCCAAAAATACATCTCTTTTTATTGAGTGTCTAAAGGTTCTTCTTAGGTCTCCGAGGATTCGACAACCCAAGCTACACTACAAGCGACCGCTTAACCCTTAAAACTTGGGTAAATTTGGGTGAAACCAAATTTTGGAGCTGTTTCCAGGGACCAAGTAACTTCCTTAGACAAAAACCTTCTTTCCTCACCCCCATTCTTCTATTCTCACCCAAGATCTCTTATCTTTTCCTTTTCTCGCTTTTTTTTCTTTTGGCGCATGTCTGCCTTCACACGCGATAACTCAAACAGGATAGTTAGGGTGGAAAGTCATAGGATAGGGGAGTCAAGTACACCATTGGATCCTAATCTTCCTAATACCCTAGAGTTAAAGATTGAGTCAATTTCAATGGAGGTTCTTCAAAGAAACCAATTCATAAACCCGGGCGGGAACAAAAATGGAAATCCAAATGAGGCAGCCCTAATTTTGGGGAATGCAGTCGATCAAACCATGAATGACTACCTTAAACCTACCTGGACCAATGCAACCTCTTTAATTAGGCATGCTGCCCTAGGAGATTCCCACTATGTCTTTAAAACTCATGTCCTAAACCACCTTCCAACATTCCGTGGGATGGAGTCAGAAATGCCTTACCTTCATGTCAAGGAGTTCAATGACATTGTTGAAACCATGTGCTCACCACATCAACTTGAGTCAGCTAAGATGAGTCTATTTCCTTTCTCAGTTAAGGATCGAGCAAATAATTGGTTAAATAATCTGAGACCTTCATCAATCCACACTTGGAACCAACTTCAAAGAGAATTTTACAAAAAATACTTCCCCCATCACAAAACCATTGCACTAAAAAAGAGCATCCATAATTTTTTTGAAAAAGAGGGAGAGTCATTTTATGAAACATGAGAGAGGTTAAAAGACACCCTAAACATGGTTCCACACCATGGTTTTTCTATTCCTGAACAAGTAAGAATTTTCTATGAAGGTTTGGGATCGGGGAACAAACAATTCATTTACATGATGTGTAATGGGACCTTTAAAAACAAATCCCCAAATGATGCTTACGAGTATCTAGAAATCCTTGTTGAACAAAACCAAACATGGGGAACATCACATTATTCTGAAAAGCCACAAATAACTGCTGGAATGCATACACTTAGAGAAGAGGAAAGCCTTAGGGCAAAAATTGCAGCACTCTCTAGGAAGGTTGAAGAGATAGACCATTGGAAGATCAACGAAATCCAAACTGTAGAATCTGTTTGCACAATCTGTGATAAACATGACCACAAAATAGACAACTGCCCAACCATTCCATCCATCAAGGATGTTCTTTTAGGAGGACCACCTGCTGAAGTCAATGCCCTAAACTTTCAAAAGCCTCAATACCCAAACACATTCAACCCAAGGTATAATGACCACCCAGGATTCCGATAGAAAGATAACCAACAACCTAGCCAACCACAAGGACCAAACCCCTACCCTACACAAACTTTTCAAAACCATAACCAATTCCAACCAAAACCAGTCCAATACCAACATCCTCCAGTCCAATACCAACAACCCATCCAACAACCAAAGTATCCCCCTGGGATAACCCAACCAACACAAACACCTTCCCAATCTGTCCCTCTCCCAATCCTTGAACAACTGTGCAAACAAATGGAAAGGATGAACTCAGAAGTCTCTTCCCTGAAACAAGAACTTCAAACCATCAAAACTGGAAAGGCACCCATGCCCACACAGGCCATTCCACAACAAACATCAAGGGGGGAAACAAGTTTCACTCAAACAACTCATGAACAACTAAAGGCTGTGACAGTTTTGATAAGTGAGAAATCAATTGAGAAACCTGAACAAATAGTTCAAAACCCACCTGAATATTCAAACTCTAATGAAAATTCAAATGAAACACATGAAAAAACTGAAGATACTAATAAAAATGTGAAAGAAACAACTCTTTAAAAAACAACCCCACAACCTGCCCCATTTCCTCAACGCATGAGGGGGAAAACCAAGCCTGAATTGAGTGAAACATTGAGGGAAATATTCTCACAAGTCAAGTTGAACATTCCAATCCTAGATGCCATTCAAACCATTCCTTCATACTCAAAATACCTTAAGGACCTCTGCACATTTAAATGGAAATTCTCACATAAGAACCAAGTCCTTCTGGCAGCAAATGTTAGCACAACAATCCAAGGAAACCTTCCTCCAAATATGAAAGACCCAGGATTCCCTTATATAAATGTTGAACTAGGAGAGAACAAAGTTGTCAAAGCCTTGTGTGATCTAGGAGCCAGTGTGAACCTCATTCCTTATGCTATGTATTGTCAGTTAGGGCTCGAAGAACTCCAACCCACATCTGTCACTCTTCAACTTGCTGATCGTAGTATTCAAGTTCCAAAGGGGATCTTAAAGGATGTTTTGGTGAAAGTTGAAAATTTCATTTACCCAACTGACTTCATTGTTCTATAAAATCACCCAAGCTTAGGCCCTAGGGAGCAAACCCCAATCATCCTTGGTCGTCCCTTCCTTGCAACAATCAACTCTGTTATCCGAGTCCGAAATGGGAACATGACCATCACCTTTGGAAACATGAGTCTAGACTTGAACATCTACAATGGAAACTCTAAAATTGGGGATGATGAAGAGATCCATGAGGTTAATTGGATAGGTATTGTTGATAGTGAACTCAAGGAACATCAAGGAATTACCGAAGGATGTTTAAGTCAAGAAGAGATTGATTTTCTTTGTTCACATGAGGGAAATTTGTCTCCTTGGCTTGAATCTCTTTCAGATTTCTCTATTGATGATTTTATGGAATCACCAATCAATGATACTATGGGTTAAATCAATAACATCGAGTCCATATACCTTTATGAAACTACTCTAGCTAATTTAGTGGATGAAAATTATCTTCACAAGGAACCAATTTTGTCAAGAAATCTGAACAAAGAAACCGAGTTCAATACAAAGTCTCATCCTTTCTTGGAAAGTGATAACCACTCTGATCTTGAATTTAAGGTTTTACCTTCATCACTCAAGTATGCGTTCTTAGGGGACAATCAATCCTTTCCTATTTTCATTTCTTCCTCTCTTGAATCCAATCATGAGAGGATGCTTCTAGATGTCCTTAGGAGACACAAGAAAGCCGTTGGATGGACCCTATCATATATTCCTGGGATTAGCCCACTTATCGGGACTCATAGAATTGTTCTAGAATTCGATTCAAATCCATGTCATCAACCTCAGCGGCGACTCAATCCTAATCTCATGGAAGTAGTGAGAAAAGAACTTTTGAAATTGTTAAAAGCTGGTATCATCTATCCTATAGCTGAGAGTGAGTGGGTTATCCCAATCCATGTGGTTCCAAAGAAGGCTGGAATCACAGTAATAACCAATAATGATGGAGAGATGCTTCCAAAAAGGATTAGTAGTGGATGGAGAGTCTGTATTGACTATAGGAAGCTCAAATCTTGTACCAAGAAAGACCATTTCCCCTTTCCCTTTATAGATCAAGTCCTCAAGCGAGTGGCGGGTCATCAATTCTATTGCTTCCTAGATGGATTCTCAGGGTATAATCAAATCGAAGTCTCTTTAGAGGATCAAGGAAAAACGACCTTCACTTGTCCATTCGGCACTTTTTCCTTCAAGCGCATGCCCTTTGGGTTATGTAATGCCCCTGGTACCTTCCAGCGGTGCATGATGGGAATCTTCTCGGACATGGTGGGGGATTGTTTAGAGGTCTTCAGGGATGATTTCTCCATCTTTGGGGATAATTTTTAGGGATGCCTTCTAAATGTTGAAAAGGTTTTGTCAAGGTGTGAGGATAGGAATCTCATACGAAATTGGGAAAAATGCAATTTCATGGTAAGGGAAGGACATGTTCTAGGTCATCTGGTATCTGGTAGAGGGATTGAAGTTGATAAATCTAAGGTTGACATCATTCGTCACCTTCCCTCTCCTAAAACTATTAAGTAAGTGAGGTCCTTCTTAGGACATGTTGGCTTTTATAGAAGGTTCATTAGGAATTTCAGCTCTATTTCTCGACCACTTTGTGCTCTATTGGTAAAAGATGCTCCAATTTTATGGACATAAAGCTGTGAGGAATCATTCTCTACACTCAAGTAAACTCTTATATCTCCACCTATCATGAAATCTCCAAATTGGAAACTTCCTTTCGAGCTCATGTGTGATGAAAGTGACTTCGCTGTAGGAGAAATATTAGGACAACAGTGTGAGAAAACTCTATGTGTCATTTCTTATGCAAGAAAATCTTTAAATGATGCACAAATAAACTACACCATCACTGAGAAAGAGCTGCTTGCTGTTGTATTTGCTTTAGATAAATTCAGGTCTTATCTCTTAGGATCACCCATCATTTTCTTCACTGACCATTCAGCCCTAAAATACCTTTTCCAAAAACAAGATGCCAAGGATAGATTTATTAGGTGGGTCCTTCTTCTTCAAGAGTTAGATTTAACCATTAAGGATAAAAAGTGTGTTGAAAATGTTGTAGCTGATAACCTCTCTAGGATGGAATTCAAAGACAACTCACACCACCTCTCTGTGTCTGATTCATTTCCCGATGATCACCTCTATTCAGTGAGTGATTGCCCTTAGTATGCTGACATAGCAAACCATTTGGTGACGGGTGACATTCCAAAATTCCCGGGGACCCAAGATAAGAGGAAATTCCTTTCTGATTTTAAACACTACGTGTTTGATGATCCTTACCTATTCAAGTTCTGTCCTGATCAAGTCATCAGGAGATGTGTTCCTGAGTCTGAAGAAGAGTCCATTCTAAAATTTTGTCATGGAGAGGCATGTGGAGGCCACATTTCTACAAAGAAAACCACTGCAAAGGTCCTCCAAAGTGGTTTCTACTAGCCAAACCTCACTAAGGATTCCTTCCAATTCTGCAAAAGTTGTCCTCAGTGTCAGCAATTAGGATCCATTTCCAAAAGAAATCAAATGCCCCTCACTCCCATTCTAGTCGTTGAAATATTTGATTATTGGGGAATTAATTTCATGGGACGCTTTCCAAACTCTAAGGGATACCTCTACATCCTCTTAGCTGTTGATTACCTCTCAAAATGGGTTGGGGCCATTCCCACCATGACTAATGATCATCAAGTTGTGATCCAATTCCTAAAAGATAATATCTTTTCTAGATTAGGAATTACGAGGGCTATAATCAGTGATCATGGAACCCATTTCTGTAATTTAACATTATCTTCACTCATGTCTAAGTATGGAATTTCTCATAAAGTTTCCACTGCGTACCATCCTCAAACCAATGGTCAAGCTGAGTTAGCAAATAGGGAGATTAAGAAAATTCTTGAAAAAACTGTCAACCCCTCTAGGAAAGATTGGTCTGAGAAACTCTTGGATGCTCTTTGGGAATATCGTACAACATTTAAAACCATCCTAGGAATGTCACCATATAGGTTGGTTTATGGAAAAGCATTCCATTTACCTGTTGAAATTGAGCATAAGGCATTTTGGGCAATCAAGAAAATGAATTTCGACATTTCTTTAGCCGAAGAAAAGAGGAAGTTATATCTTAATGAACTTGAGGAACTTAGGATGGAGGCTTATGAAAATTCAAGGATAAATAAATCTAGAGTTCAAGCCTACCAATCTAGGAATATAAAAGTCAAACAATTTGAACTGGGAAAACGTGTGCTCTTGTATAGTTCAAAACATCATTTACACCTGGGAAAGTTAAGGTCTATATTGTCAGGTCCATTCATAGTGCATCATGTGTACCCCCATGGGGCAGTAGAGATTTAGGATCCCATAAGTGGTAACATTTTTAAGGTCAATGGTCATAGGTTAAAACCATTTATTGAATCATTCAATAAACAATAAATAGAGGTAGAGTTAACAGAACCAACCTATGAACCAGGAAAAAATTGATAGATTTAGGATCCATGTCTGGCTAACGATGTTAAACAAAAGCGCTGCACGGGAGGCAACCCGTGGTCTTCATGTTTCTAATCTTTGTGAATCATTTTTTTCTTCTTTCTTTCCTTCTTCTTCATTTTGTTATTTAAAAAAATATATAGACTGTTGACCTGTTCTTATTTTATGAGTAAAGATGGGTACAAAAGGGGAGCACCGTATTCATCCGTGTCACGCGGTGTGATCCCTGAGTAGTACCTTACCCAGAAAATATAAAGAAGACAATGTATCATCAATTTATTTTATTTTATTTTATATTTTTGTAGGTATTTAAAAAAAATAGATTGTTGACCTGTTCTTATTTTATGAGTAAGGATGAGTACGAAAGGGGAGAACCGTATTCATCCGTGTCACGCGGTATGATCCCTGAGTAATACCTTACCCAGAAAATATAAAGAAGACAATGTATCATCAGTTTATATTATTTTGATGTTTTTTTAGGTAAAAAAAATATACAAAAAAAAATTTATATTAAAAAAAAATTAAAGGCATGTCATAGGTCATTGGGAAAAGCTGGGTACAATCGTCCAAGCCATTGGGAGACAAACCAGAACTGAAGGGAGACATGGGAATGCATTTTCAACATCAACCACCAGGTGACTTCATTCCATAATTTTCATTTTCAATGTCTTCGTTGAACTTCTATCCCACCCCTTCTATGTTTGAATTCTTTAAACACTGGGGACAGTGTTATTCTAAGTTGGGGGGAGATGAAAATGTGTGGAAGGAAAAATGTCATTAACCTTGAACATGATAACACACATTCCAAACTCTGAAATTGGATATCAAATAATTTTGCATGCCTTGATTTTGATTTTAATGCAAGTTTATGTTCATGTGCATAGATATTGGAAAGTGCGGTTGTCCGATGTGATTTTTCACTGCTATATTTTCATCCATTTAATAAAAAAACACAATGCACGTCCTCTAGATTATGGGGTTTTAGTTTGAGTTCTTGGGGACCCATAATAAATATCATTGGATTGGAGATCATTTTAATTTTAACATGAGTATTCAAAAAAAAAAAAAATTGCGCGTAGAGCAATGAATTGACCTAATGTGTGGCTTTCGACACTTGGGGATCATGACTCCGTAGTTTTCTGGACTAGAGTTAGGCATTTTATCTCTATTTGTGGTAATTTGAATTTTTTTTGATTGAGTTAACTCGAGATGATGCCCGAGTATGTGAGCTTCACTTGGTGCCCTAAGGTCTTTGAGCCTGGGAGTTATCGGCAAAGTCTTGCTACATGGGTTGACTCGATTGAGTTCAATTTCAATTACCATGGCAAAAATGAAAAAAAAAAATAAAATAAAAAAATTAGTACTCATCTTATTATTAAAATTTGATTGCTCCTAGCACTTCTATCTTTTCTCCCTCGAATGAAAATGAACCCCCATGTCTATTGTGACACACAACTCTTCATCATGCTTAATTGAATTTGGATGAAATATGGAAATGAATTTGAACAAAGGAACGGGCTTGGGATTGAGATATTCTTATGGACATAGCTTGTTTTAAATGATTTTTATGGGTTTCATAATTGTTTGGTATGTGATCTTTGGGTGAGAAATGTGTATTAAAATGTTTTTGGAAAAGGTCATTTGAATTTCATTTTTGTGAGATATATTTTTCTCAGGACTAGCAAAAATCAAGTTGGGGGGTGTGATTAGCCAATAAAAACACATATTTTGATTACATTTTAAGGGTATTAAATTTTCATTTTTGATCTTATGGGCCTGAGTTAGTAGATTTTAATTTTGAAAATCAATTCTCATTATTTGTACACTTCATGCCTAATGTGCACCAATTTAGGCCCAATGTTTCATATGATTTCAAAGAATGTAATTATCCATATTTTAATTTGATATTTTTGGAAATGGATATAAACTTAAATATGAACATTTTTCATTCAGGGATCAATGGAGGATTCCTGAAGGATGATGAAGATTTTTGGCAAAGAAAGGAAACAATTCTGGAGAAGGTAGATTGGATATCATCCCACTGATCGGACTGTGGGGCCCACAATACAGGCCCAATGAATCCCAAAATTAATGGGAGTCTATAAAATATATAGAGGAACAAATAATAATTCTGTAGACAGTGCTAATTCATCCTCAATGGTGGTGATTAAGGCGGTCCAAGTTGAAGATTCAATTCTGGGCCAGATTCTGCGGCCCAGAACAACATCCCACTAGTTCAATCATATCTCCAGAAATAAAGAGTATTTTGGGCTGAAATTGTACAGGATTTTAGGGAACATCCGGCGGTTCATTTAAGTATTCTAGGTCCCACTCCAATTCGGCCTTCTAGATGGTGCTTTCAGCGCATCTGTTCGGTATAGAAAGCTGACTCCCACTTCGAGGCAAGAGGTGAAAAGTCTCTTATGCATTAAATGTCCACCCACCTTTCTCCAACAAAATTAATTAAAGGCACATGGGATGATGGGAGCTCGGCCAAAGGCTTCCAAAATTCCTATTTAAGGCAGTAGGGATGGAGTATTTTAACATCTTGGTGCTTTCTTTTCATTGTAATGTTATTATGCCAATTTGCCTTTGTAATGTTCTCCCCTCTCATGTAAGTTGTTTGAACCACCTTAGTCTTCAATAAAAGTTCTTCTTATTCTCTTATTCTGTTATTATTCATATCACCTTGATACCGTTACCTCAAGGTGTGAAATTTTTCACACCAAACCTTGTGATTTTGTTCACACAACGGTGGAGTGATCATTATTTTTGTTGTTTTTACTTCTTCAATTCCACCCTCATAAGTCTAATTTCCGCTTTCGTTGAGAACTTGTCATCAATAGAGGGCTAGCTATTTTATGAGTCGATCCAAGGGAGTAGCAAGGGGCTGGATTGAATTTTATTTCTCACTCCCTAAATTCTATTAATTTCTTTTAATTGAGTTTCTTTCATTCAATGATTTTTATTCTTCCTCTTCCTTATTGAATTTATTCACCCAACTTTCATGTGCTAATTACATCCTTTACCTTGGAGTGCTCATGAAAATGATCCTACAAGTGTATAGGTGATTATCATATTTTTTGAAGGTATTTAATCAGTAAATGATGAGGTTAGTTTGAATTCATTGCATGAATCCTTCTCGAGTTAATGAAATTAAAATCGTAAAAAAAGGAATTCATTCAATCCACCCTGAGCAATAACCTAGGATCAACTCATTTTCTCATAATTTGAATTCACATAGATCTTTTAGTGCACTTTCAAAACAATCTAAAATCAACCCAAGTTGGCCACTTCATATCCAAAAATCCATCTCTTTTTATTGAGTGTCTAAAGGTTCTTCTTAGGTCTCTGAGGATTCGACAACCCAAGCTACACTACAAGCGACCGCTTAACCCTTAAAACTTGGGTAAATTTGGGCGAAACCAAGAGCACTTGGGAGTGGGAGGCTCATATGCGTGCACAATACCCACTTTTGTTCCCCTAGTTTTTGATGTATCTTTACGGGGACGTAAAGCCCTGAGGTGGGAGTAATTTAAAGACCTGTAAAATTCAAGGGAAATTTTTTCTTAATTTTCTTTGGGATTTTACAAGAATGCGGTTTCTGACGGCACTTGATTCCGAGGCCCGGTGTGCTCGGAATTTCTATCTGAATTTTAGTTCGGGTACGTTTAGTGAACGAACGAGCGGGTTTTTATAACTTTTGAACCGGTGCTTGGAATCAAATTCTGAGGGCACCGATGGATTCGTAGCGCTGTTAATTTCTTAGGAACACCTTCTCCGGAGTTGCGTTTACACGGGAGATGTTGTTAAAAATTGTGGAAGATAAAAATAAAAATTTAGCTACAATTTTTATTTTTTCTTTCTAAGTGGTTAAAACCTTTGAGTGGAAGTTGGGGAAAACCACCCCACTTTCCATGGAAGGTTATGAGGGTGGTGGGGCCCACACGAACCCCATCCCTTCATATTCCCTAACTCCTTTAACTCACCATTAATTTGATAACTTATGTTATTAAATAGGTGAGTTTAATTTGAATCTTTGAAATTCAAATACTTAAGTCATGTTAATAAAATAAGTGAAGTACTTATTTTATTTTGGTTGGAAGTTGTTGCAGTGAGAGGATTTGGAGAAAAGCTAAGGGGCTTGAAGATCTTCTTCTTCTTCGACGAAGAATGCGAAGAATTCCAACCTCCGACGAAGGTCGACAAGAACGCCAGATCCTCGGAGATCGACGACGTGACGCCGATGAATCTTTTCTCTGCGACACGACGATTCTCCTTCCGGGACGCCTTCTTCTGCGATGGTTATTTCCGCGATGAACCTCCGTTCAAACTACACTCGAGGTAGGGGAATTTTATTATTGATGATATTCATAATTTTTCTTCCATTGACGATACTCGTTCAATTGGACTGCTTGCTATCGATTAACGGGAGGGGGCCAAACCACACAAACACGACCGACTCTACTCCCTTATCTTTTGTGTTGATTACGGTTCAAAGGAAAGTGACGTGGTGCCGTCGCACCACGCGGGAAAGAGCGACAAGGATGCGCAGCACCTTCGCGCCACACAATTGAAAATAGAACCAAGCCGCGGCGCCATTGCGCCGCGCTGAAAAAACCCAAAGACACCGCGGCCGGAGCGGGGCCGCGGTGGAGGGCCGCGATGCCGTCGCGCCGTGCCGGAAGAACCAAGGCCACAACTTAGGCCGCGACGAAGCAAGGACCGGCTGCTGGTTTCGGGCTGCCGACGTCGAAGCAGGGGGACCGACCAGCGTTGGTCCCGTGGCAGCAACAACCGGCCGGCCGGAGCCGGCCGACCGGTCAAGGGGAGAGCCGGGGGTTACGACCCCCGGTTGGCCAGCAGGTGCGGCCCCCCATCATGGGGTCCGCGGTTATGAAATTGGGGGGCAGGCCCCCCCCCCACCCCCATCTGCTCGGCTGAAACGACCAAGCCACCTGGAGATCGGGCCGCACCCAGGCCGACCCGGTTCGGGCTGACCCAGGGGGTCTCGGGCCGGGTCGGTCCGGGCCTGAAACCCCCACTTTCGGACCTCTCACGGTCTTTTACCCATAACTGTGGATGCGGACCTGCGATCGATGCACCGTCAGCGGCGATGCGATCCTTCGAACGAGATGTTCGTTTTGATATATTACACTCAAGGTTTCGGAGTACTTTGGGTTCGGCCGGGTTGGTTCGTACACGAAACCAACCGGGCCCTCGGAGCTGAAACACTTATAACTTGAGCTCCAGACGTTTGATTGACGTGCCGTCGACTTTGATGGATTACTCTAAGTGAGAAATACCTTTTGGATTACTACACTCGAGGTTTTGACACAGTTGGAGTACAGCTGGGTTGGTTTTGACTTAAAAACCAACCGGGCCCCTGGGATGAAAAAGCCAGTAACTGTCAGACCGGGCGTCCGATTGACGCGCCGTCTGTGATGTTGAGTTCCTTTTGACGATACAAAACTTTTGGATACATCGACCTAGAACTAAGTGTCATTTGATGTATCAGCCCCTTGGCTTGTGGAACAGAACCTCTCGAATGAGCTTGCTGTGTGCGGGAACCCTAGAGCTGGCTGCGACTGCGACGATGATGACGACTATGCAAAAATCCTCCGTGGATTCGACGGCGATGACTACAACACTAAACGATTCTACGTGGATCAGTGATACCGATCCTGTTTGGGTCAGATCCTATGTGGGTCAGCGCTCAGCGGTCCTGTGTGGGCCAGCACCTTCAGATCCTGTGTGGGTCCGATCCGGTGTGGGTCATTGCGGGGGTTAGTTACCTATCGATCCTTTGTGGGTCATTACGGGGGTTAATTACCTATCGATCCTGTGTGGGTCCAAAGACTTAGATGAATCAGTGGTTACACCTGATCATCTCTTTCGTCTTACGAAGAAGTATACATGTGTGAGCTGAATCTTGTTTTGCTTTCCTATGTGGATTGTGTTGTGCTATCCTGTGCGGATTACATTTTTCTTTCCTGTGTGGACTGGGTTGTGATTTCCTGTGTGGACTAGGTTGTACTTGAGCTTGGATGTTAGAGCCGAACGAGAATTGGTGACTTAGGTATATATATGGGCATATACCTAAGTAGTGTCGGATGTTACTTCGTGATTGTATCTTTCCTTTGTGGATTATCCTTTATGGATTCTGGGAGGCCTTCGGGGGTCTCGGGGTCCCTACTGAGTAGATTATACTCACCCCTATATGGGCTATGCCCGCACTATGTTGTGTTGGTTGCAGATGACGGACAGTGCTGACCGTGGTTGAGGCACGAGGAGAAGGTCGGTACTCGGAGGTGGATCACTGGGCAGGGCATACTCGGAGCGGACAGCTGGACCCAAGGAGCTGTGGAGGCTATCTGTACCCACCCTTCAGGTGGGACTTCCAGTGGACGGCTCGAGGCAGCGGCTTTACTTCAGTTGCTGTTTTCCCTTTCCAGTTGTACTTTACTTTCAGTTTGGATTTGTATACTGTCCCACTTACTTTTCCACACTTACTGTTGTACCCAGTTTTTACTTAGTGTTTACTTCTTCTTGCTTGCTCTGTGGTGTTAGTTTACTTTACAAAGGCAATGCCTTCCATTTTTACCGAAAATTACGCCTTGGTGCTTTTTGCCAGCCCCTGGCCTATAGAAGGCGGGCTTGGGGTAGTCACGGCACGGGCCCCGAGGATGGGTCGTGACAAAAACATTGATAAAACAATTCGTCAAAAATAATATTTTTACCATTATCATGGTCATCAAAATTAATCAAAATAATGATACGTTTATTCCTATAAATACACTATAATTATTACATAATATGATAATATTGATTTAAATAAAATTTACATTGTATGGATATAATTTCAATAGGTGAAGATTTTTTTTAATTTAATCGATTAAATTAATATTTTGCTTAAAATATTACATGTGTTTGAAAAATTATATACAATTGTTTTATAAATACAACAAAGTATATTTTTTGTTTTATTATATGTATATTTATAATATAATAAGGCTTCAAAAAAATTTAATCCATTCTTCCATTATAGTAACTAGTATTTCCCCCTATGCAATCGCATAATATTAGATTTTTTTATTTTAAATTTTTTTTTGTGTATGAATTAAAAAAATTAAAAGAATAAATAATAAACATGGAATGAAACCATGTGATTAAAATAATAAATAGTAAACATGGAATGAAATTATGAGATTATTGGGTGAAAAATCCACAGCGAGTATATCTATGCATTTCCAAAGTTAGGAAAAACATGAAACCATATAGTAGCATGTATGTTAGGGTATTAAAATTAATTCCTTCAATTAAACATATCATGAATGAATTGTGGTATTGGATTTCAAAAGCATATAAAAAATATCTTATTGGCATTAACCATAAATACTTAAACTACAATTTCATTTGAATATGAAAAAAACTTATACCAAAATTGCAGGCTCCCTGATGAAATAATAATACAAACCTATAAAAGTGCTTATAAAACATGAATTTTGTTTTCACTTTTAATTATAAATGGAATTATAAAATAGGAATGAAAAATTCACGTGTCTTTCTATACCCTATCTCTACAGCACCAACATCCTACGTCTCAATCCAAAAAATATAATATCAAACAAAACCAATTTTTACTCAAAAAATAATTTTTTCATATCAATAAAAAACTTCACAAGTAGAGATAAAAATGAATTAAATCACGAGATATATAGTTATAGTAATTCAAATATTTATTTATTAATGGTTCAAATGAAAATGAAAAAAGAGTTTTTTATAATTAAGGAACGTTATAATTATGGTATTCTGAAGATTTATATTAATTAATAATATTTTTATCTCAACATAAATTTTTGAAATGGTTAAATTATAAATATATGTAATTGTTGACTAGACATGGTTGAATGAAATAAAAAATAACTCAAATTGTAAAATAATTAATTCAAAACATGCTTAAGGAGTAATTTTAATCTTATAATTTTCAAATTTAAATCTCATTTCAATATATAATTGAAGTATAAGGTGTTTATATAAGTAGTTAAACTTGTTACATTATGATATTTCATGTATAATTGAATCTTAATTATTGAATTACATATTTAAGATAAACTATGAAATTTGGTACTGACAAGTATAAATAGTTATAATTATAAAACACAAAACACAAACCACCTCGGGGGACCAAAAATATTATCTAAGGGGAATGTTTAAGGATAAAAATGGTAATTTTGTTTTCATTTAGGTGGGGAGAATAAAATAAAGAAGGACATAAAATGATGTTACCAAAAGGATTGATGATTTTTATTTGAATAATTTGTGACTTATTTAACATAATTGTCATCAAACAAGCATGATGATAATTTAGAGAAATTCATGAGTTTCCTAAGTGGATGATTTTCATATTGTATTATCTTATAAATGATGTGAAGCCTGATTAAATTATTGGATAACCTCATCTATTTTTCATATAAATGATTTTCCTGTTCAACATATTGGTTTTATACCCTCACATGGAAAAGCCTAATAATCTATAAATAAACTACAGGGTGATTATGAAAAATTATATTAATTAGAAATTTCATAATCCAAAATTAAAATATAGAGTGATTACCCAATAAATAAATCATAAAGGAAAATCATATAACTTTAATAAACATTCATTAAATAGAATCATATGTACTGCATTACTTTTGTAATAAAAATACAGAGTGATTATATAGTAATGCTAAAGGGATCAAACTGTAATAAATAAATCATAAATCATTGATTATCAAATGAAAATCTGAAACCTCATAATCCAATGAAAGATATAGATTTATTAAAAAAAATATTAATTAATATATATGGATAGTTCAGTAAAAATTCATGGAATGAATTTTACTAATTAATCAAGTGTAATATAATACGATGTATACATAAAAATCATATTTTTAGAGATTAATTACAAGAAAATAACCCCTTTTAGAAATAATAGACTTTGGGTGATTATGTGGATGAAGCTTCAAACTTTTATGGGGTGTCTGCATTACCGTCGAGGAGGGGATCCAAGCCAGAGAGTGGGAGGTCGGGGGGGGGGGGGGGGGGGTCTACATCGCCACTGAGGAGGGGAAGTGAGCTAGGGAGAGGGAGGTCAGAGGGGGGAGGGGCGTCCAAATCACCAGTGAGGAGGGGAACAATGAGTCGGGGGGGGGGGGTCGTAGGGGTTGGGGTTGGAGGGGGTGTTGTGGGGGTCATGGTCATCACTGAGAAGGTAGGAGGTAGGTTGGAGGGGTTGGGGGAAGGGGGTTGTAGGTTCGGTGTTGCCTCTGAGGAACAGAGAAGAGGAGGTCAAGGGAGGGAGGGAGTGTAAAGGGTCCATGGTCACATAGAGGGAGCAAGGGAGGGGGAGGAATTAGGGTTTTTTTAAAACATTTAGTGGTGGTTTAATTAAAAACTCCACTAATAAACCATTGTTAGGCAGTGTTTTTTAGTGAGTCCAAATAACACATGTCATGTTATATTATTATTTAGGTAAGATGAGTTTTTGGGATTACACACTGTGTGCTGGGGGTACACTCCATGTAGTGAAAAATTATGGTGTGCTAGGGGAACATGGACATGTAGTGTACAAGGCTAGATCCCATGCAAGGTACATGGCCATTGGCCGTGTACTATGATTATCCATACCTTTTGTGTGTTTACATGGCTAGGTATATGGCTAGGAACCCTCATGTGGGGTACACACCATGTATAATATGGTACACGCCATGTAGTTGTGCATTGTACACACCGAGTGGGATGAGGTACATGGGAAGGTACCCCATGTGGGGTTACATGTTGTGTCAGGGTCTGAAATGTCGTGTCAGGGGATGAAATGCCCTATAATTTGGAATAGTACATGCCAATTTTCCAAGGGAATAATACCAATGAGGAATTATTGGGGCCCATGTTGTGTAACTGAAGTACACATCATGTTCTTTTTCCCCCTTAGTGTGTTTTACATGTTTTTCACCCCAGAGTCAGAATTGGACATAAAAGGAGTATATTTTGACAGTTTTTCCATATAGATCATGATGGTGGTATCCTTAAATTTTTTAGAGTCCATTTAAATGGGTTTTTTTGATGAGTAGATATTGGGGGAGGATTTATTTGAAGTTTGGATTCCGAATCCTCCTATAGGTTGGGTTCTGAGCTGCGAGGCTCGGGTGGGGGTTGTGAGATTAGTGATTAGCCTATCTCAAGTGTTCCATGGATATTTATTTGAGGTTATTTTATAAATATTATGTAAGACAATATCATGTAGTATCTACGAGGAGATCTTTGGTTTCCCCCAGTTTTTGGGACTAGTTGCTTGAGATAAGGGAATTTGAGGTTTATCTCCTATGTTTGTGGATCAGTGGTATTAGATTCTTTGGACAGGGTTGATATTGTGGGATGGAGGTTATAGAAGATTGAATTTGAGATGTGCTAAGTTGGGTCCAAGGTACTCATTTGAATTCCCTTGTGGGATGGTTTCTAATCAAGTGACAAGTGGTTTCCATAGCTAGATGTTGATAATACCCTTGGAGCATGGTATTGTTTGGATGAACTTATGGATAAGTTAGTACTTGGGGATACGTTTTTTGCTAGGAAGGACATATGATATTTTTGTACAGTACAATTTTTTATGATTTTTGGCTAGTACTAAGGATCCATTGTAAGGTTATACTTTTTAGGTGTCACAAGGACTGTCGAGAATTCTATTGTAGGCATGTTTTGCTTTTGGATTCCCAATTTGGGAACGTTATTGGTTGAGGATCAGTTGGTGGATACTATGGGATGTTTAGGATGTTTCAACACCAGGAATGGCACTTTATTTGGATGATATAGAGAGAACCCTCACATGATATCCTGTTATTATTGTAGATATTGGGGAATTTTTGGATCTTTTAGTTGGTGTGTCTTGAGATCTAGGGTGAAATAGGGGAGTCCCTAGTTAGATTTCTCTTTTTCCTATTAACTTGGGGTCCATGGGAGCCCCAAGTTTTGTTTGGACCTATGGAGGGTCATTTAGAGCCATAATGGCTGTTTTCTAGATGAGGAGTTCCAAGGGACTGATATAGGCCCCATGATTTTTTGGTCGATAGTTTATCAATAATACTAGTTCTACTATTTGGATGGTGGGTATGTGGTTTTATTTTCTGATATTTGCTTGTCCTTTGGATATAAAGTTTGAGGTAGTTTCTGCTTAGGTATCTAGTTTGGGGAGGATACCCTTGGGATATCTTAGATCAACTGCTGACCCTGAGTTTGATCAGGTTCTTTCCTATACTATATGGATATGGTTAGGTAGTCTTAGGGAGATAATGGGAAATCAGGATGATTGTATCCCACCTTTAGTTGAGTATTCACCCTGTTTAGAGTGGCATCGATCTCTTGAGATGATGAGGCACTCACATAGAGGGTTTTTTCTCATGGATTTTGTTGTTATCCTGGTTTTATGGATTCAGTGTGCTTATAAGTTTATTTATGGATCCCATATATTGTTTGGGTCTATAACTAATGACTGACTCATTCTACATAACTTTCAAGACTGAAAGTTTCTCTAGTTGTGTTAACCCAGTTGTTTCTATCACCAGTTTAGATCATACCATTGGAGTCATAAAGCCCAATATATGTGCTTTTTTCATGTAGATTCCTATAGTTACACCATGAGGCTTGAAAGTCATGCCTTTTCATTTATAAATCTTGGATATCTTGTGTACATCTAGCAGATATGCCATTTTTCATGTGGCTAGGTGAGCCATGTGTTGTAAATCCTATGGTGTGGGCCATAGTGGGGGTAGATTTACCTCGTGTATGAGACTAAAACCCATAGTTGTAAGTTTTATTCATTTTTGTTTCCCCCCCTTTGTTTCGTAGTTCTTATTTTATTCCAGCTGTTATTAGTTTTGTCTAGGCTTGTCATATCTTGTATTCATTCCCTTGTTATGATATAAGATTATAAATTTACCATTGGGGGTTGCCTGCTGAGATTTATTTCTCACCCTCTATGTGTGAACCTCACTGTTCATGTAGAAATGATGTTTGATTTCAAGTTATATCATAGATTGTGTAGTGTATGGGGCTAATTCCTTGTGTTTCTTGATTGAGTGAATCCACTCACGTGGAGTCTTAGGATCAGACTAGTGTAGCTCGAGAGTTGTGGAGACTATGTATGTGGTTTGTCTTGTATTTGGTAATAGATCCCAATATTTTTTTTAATATATGCGTTCAATCTAGTGGGAGACCGACTACTGTATGTTTTTCATTCATTGAGTCCGTATGAATGTATGATGCATTCCATTTATTATTACATGATTTTTTCCAGTTTATTTGTTTAATGTACTTTGATATTTATCCATGTGCATGAGTTTGGTTTTTTCCCAATTTTATTTAACTATGAACATAGGGTATAATCTCCCCACTACATCTTTTAAACCCCTTACTTTTAGTTAGTATCCTCTGGCATACATGGAGGTGTGCTTGTGGCCTTATAGTGGACAAGATCTGGTGACATGTTTGGTTGACCCGAGCCATCTCACTATAATGATGGTAGTAATTTAGGTGTCCATATAAATGTTATAGAAACATATTGGGGGATGAGTAAATGTTTTATTCATTTAAAATTTTTCACCATTTTATGAGTTATCAAAAAATTAAACTTCTATCACATATTAAAGTGAATTTTCTCTCTAAATAACTTGTATGTACAATGAAAATAAAGAATATAGCATTAATTTTTTATAAGTTTCTTCCCTAATATGGATGGATATTTCCTTACAATAAAATTGGTATTATATAGTTCATATATAATATAAAAATATTTTAATGGGGATTAAAACCTTTAAGAAGTTATTATCCTTAACCAAAGGAAATGATTATCCTTTACTTTTTTGTAATATCCTCTTAAATTATTTTGCAAGTTTCCCATTAGTTTTTATAGTATAAGATATGAAAAATTAGAATTGGTTAGTGAATAAATCCTCTTAAAGTGTATTGGATCTTCTTTTAGTAATATAATTGAGATCATTAGTTGGAAGAAAATATTCATTATAATATTAGAATAAAAAATAAAAACCTCCACTTTTAAAATCTATGCATTAACATGCACATAAAATACAAACTTCATGATATTAACTATTTCCAAACCCTAGAACTCATTTTAGAATTAGATATGATCTTATTCTTCACTAAAATGATATTTTCAATGAAAAAATCCTTAAGAATGTATAGATAAAAATTGGTTTGATTTCACTAGATCACAACAACCGACTCTTCATAATTGTTCTAAAAAATTTCTATTTTAGTGGTTAGGTCTAGTCTCACTCATAAAAAACATATATCATTTTTGTGATTAACATTTTATAACATGATTTTTTTAGTTAAACCATACCCCAAAACTGACTCAAAATATCATAATAAATATTTTATCTACAGTTTTCCATGTAGTATCAATCCAAATTTTATTTTTTGACACATGGTTATACCATGACGTATACTAAATTTCCATGTATAAATATTAAATTTTAAGGAACCATGGCCATCTCAACAACTAACCCCTTTCTAAATGATCTTAATTCTTTAAAAAATCGTGATATTTAGAGATAAAATGATATTATATTTAAAAAAGTACCTCATTATCTATAATGTCCTTAATATCATCAGTATATTTCAATCAAAATAAAAATATAATGTTATGAACTTGTATTTAGTATAAAATTCTATCACCATGTTGAAAGAATCCCTTTTCACTATCTCACAAATTTTAATTTATGCTGAGTAACTTTATTTTTTATAAATCACATATCTCCCTAGTCACACATCTTTAACTCATATATTTTCACTATATTAAAAAATTTCTTTTCTCTATGTCATAAAACTATTCATTCACAAGTTATTATCTTATAGAGCTTCTATACCGATTCACATAAATAATTTCATTAAGTAACTTCTCCATGCCACACTACTTTATATCATATAACAAAAATTTAAACTCATGAAACTTCAATAATTTATCACAAAAATTAATTTACATATCACACAACATCATTATTGTGTCATACAATCTAGCTATATTAGAAAACAGATTCCATCGTATGCTATAAAAATGATGTCTTGAACAAATAAATCCATTTTTCCATAAAAAAATTTATTTATTTTTAAATACTAGCTTCTTAATTTAACCTAATATACTTTATTCACTTCTAGAAACTAATTTACCTTTTCAAACTCTATCTAAAATCAAAAAATTATTGAATGAAAATAATATATATTTGAATTATGTTTGTGATTCATTTTAATTTAATTTTCCTTTTAATATATTTTTAATAAAATAAATGTTCCATCCATTTGAATTAGAAATTTTTTTTATTCTACCACCTATTATATACTTCAATAAAAACAGTATTTCTCTCATAGAATAAATATTTTTCATGCCCTTTTGTTATTTATTCAATGTAAAAATAAATATTCAATGAAATGTGTTATGGTATCCTTATACTCACCCATGAAGTAGTGAATAACTTCATTTAATTTCCACCAATAGATCTTTATTCATGACATGTATTTTTGATCATAAAAATTGATAAATTATTAGAGGTATTATACTTCATCAATTCTTATAAAAATACCCATGGACTTTTATTGACATGATTCTTATTATATCATCTCCCTTTATAGAAACCTTCCTATTATTTTCCTATGATACTCATTGTTTGGATTCACCTTATTTTCATAGAGTCTTTATAAACATTTAATCTAATTTCTTTATTTATATATGCATTCATCTCATGATAATTCAAAAATTATTCCAAGTGTCTCATTCCTTAGTTTTTATGTCCATGCACACAATGTATTCCCCTTTACATTTTTTATTCTTAAAAATTATAATCATCATATATAACTCACAATTTCATGTCCCTTGATAACATTTTCTATTTAATATCCCCTAATAATCTCACGTGTGATGTTCTTATCATGTTTAAAATAAATACAATAATGATAAACATGTAGAGTCTTCAATATACCTCTTTATATTTACTATTAACTTCTTCTATCCCAATAATTTCATATGAACATCTTACTTATTTATTTACTTTTAAAACATCATAAAAACTAATTTGTGATAAATAAATGAAATAGGGACTCATACGAAGTCCCTTAATATAACCCCTTGATTATTCAACATGAATCTCTCAAATTATTCTTTTTATTTACCCAATGGAATTATGTATCTCTCACCAGCATGGGTTTGAGTATATTTATCCCCCTCGACAACACAATCCAATGAAAGTAAATAGAGAGAAATAGATGGGGTTCATATTAAATAATATAATACTTGTATTCTCACCTCAAATTATCATTTAATATTTTATTTGCCTTTAAAAATATTTATGATAGTCACTTAAAATTTATCTTAGAGAAATTATTTAATGATTAGCAAGTGAAACAATAATAAATAACTATAAACTTTTTTGATCTAACTCATTATATGGAACAAAAGTAACCAATATATATTTTTTTGTTTTCCAAATGATTCTCTGGCTCATATCATGTGAAATAGTAGCATGAAACCTACTAAAATTAACCCAAATAAAATGAATAACTGATGTTAATGTATAATAAGATAACATTTACATGATTTTATCATATTTGTTCCCCCATAACTATACATTCATAAATCCCCCATTAACATATAACTCTAGATATGGATTTTTTTTTCAATTAATGTAATTAATACCATGTTAGTTTTCCATTTGATAACAATATGGAACATAAAGGAAATTCACTATATTTTAATTTTATAACACTATGGAACATAAAATAAATACACTATATTTCATTTTGATAACACTATGTCACATAATGTAAATTCAATATATGTATTTTTGATAATTTTTGATAATAATATAGAACATAAATGAATTGAACTGTATTTTAAATTTTATAAAAATATACATCTTCATAAAAATATGTATCTTACTAAAAATTTTAATCTTCCTAAAAATATGTACAAAACAATATGTACTTTTCTTATTTTTTTTTTGTATTTTTTTGTACCCACTTTTATCAAAATAATTTCAAATATCAGTATTTATGGAGTGAAATTATGTTCCAAGTGTTATCATAAAATTCAGTTGAAAAATTTCTATAGTGAATTTTAATAACCACCATATATATTATTAATGAAATATAATCCAATCATATGTATGGGGAAGATGGATCATCAACTCACACCTCAAATAATTATAGACGGTTTTCCTCTTTACAACAATCTTGGATTTAAATATTATTGAAAATACTTTTCAAGAATCTTTTAAACTAATTTCTAACTAATTATATTTATTAACCATATATAATTTAATGGGATTAAAATTATAGACCTAGAGTCCTATAACTTTTATTATAGATATTTCCTTATACTTTTTAATTCTCACTTTTTTCAAATATTATTTCATTGATCTCTCCATAGTAAGAGTGTTAAAATTTGAAATATTCTTGGACTTCAAAATGAGATTTTCACCTATGAAGTTTCTATTCATTTTATTCAAGGAAAGTTAAGATTTTGAAATAGTAAAATAAGTTTCAACAACTCTCATCAATGATGTTTTCCTCTTCTTTCACATGGGTTGATTACAATTTATTTTTTATTTAATTATAATTCATGGAATTAACTCTTTGTTTTTTAGATTATTTATTCACCTTAGACCATTTAGTTCTTGATAAATTCATCTTATTTCTATTTATAGTAAAATTATAACACAAAAAATTCTTTATTTTTATTCATAATTCACTATAATTAGTATATAAACATCTGAGTTTATTTTTATTTAAAAGTAAAGTGTTTTATTTACGATGAATGGAATTATCCTTCTTATTTATTAAATAAAATTGGATTCAATATTCTTCTTAGTGTCACTTTTGAGCCTTTATTTCTAAAGGGCGAGTCACCCTTAGACTTATGATGTAACATCCTACATTTATTATATAAATTTTATTTATTCTTCTCCCTTTACTTATATATGTATCATGATTATTTTGATTTTAATTTTCTTTTTGAACTAAAGAACCCGAGTAGAGAAGAATATCCTATTCAAATAAGCTAATATGGTAATATAAGCTCTAGTTTATAGTTTTATTAATGAAAAATACAAATGATATATATATATATATATATATAATCAGTATTTATAATTATAATAAAAGTGTAACATTAATAAAATTAAATATCATGATTAAGAGATGTAAATATCATGTATTATGCTCTTCTATAATTATTATCAATGTGATGATTACTATAGAAAGTAATGAAATTATTAGCATGATATTTAATGTTACACTTTTAATAAATAAATTTTAATATACGGTTATATTGATGATATCCATGTCTATAAGTAGTCATTAAAAAGATAAAATGATTTACAACATCATGGTATTTTATTTATAATTTTTAGACATTATATAAATATATTTATTTGTGACACAATTATGATGCAGTGATTACCTCATTAATGAAATATTCAAATAAATGAATTTATAAATACTAAAATAAATTTAATTTGAAAATTTTTATGTCATAAAAAAATTTTCTAGATGACATTGACACATTATATATGAGTTAATTCCTTTAGTTCAAAGGAATAAAGTTTTTATGACTTTAACAAAAATCAATTTCTAAATAGTGTCAAAATTGACATAAATGAGATTTTAAAATAAATACTATTTTATTAAATAATATAAAAATCCTAAAAATATAAAGTTTGAAAAAATTAATTTGATAGTGATAAAAATGTCTTAAATTATACACTTTAGGTTATCTTGTCATTTTATAGTAAAGATATTAACCATGTAGTATAAAAATGCAAGAGGACATGGTAAGAGTTAACTTATTTTACAAAGGGTTAATTCTAAAAGATAAGGTTAATTTTATGACCTAAAAATGTATAAAACCTATTGGTTGAGAGGATTTATACCCATACTCATCTTATCCTCTAATTAAATTATTTTGAATCTATTATAAACCAAAAATCATTTTATAATAAATTAATATTTCAAGATTTTTCTTAAAGTGCCCCTCACCTCTGTTATAAAAGGGAACCTCCCTTTATCTTTAACTCACACCTCTAAAGATTTTTGGTTCAGCCAATCCCTAAATATTTATCCTCCCAACATCCCTAAATTAATATTAGAGGTGTAACTTTGAACATAGATCCATCCTAAGTAGCCCTTTTGTTCAAATCAAAAGGAAACACCCAAAGAAGAGGTAATCGTTTTATCCATTTTTTCAAAATTATTTTCTTCTTATACTTCTTATTTCTATATTGTTTCAATACCCAAGTAATAAATACAATATCATAATTATAATGATATGTTAATATAATATTTTCAAAATTATATTCATCATTTTATTCATCCTACGAATAATAATATCACCATGCATGCGTACGTATGACTTATCGGCTCCACGCTGTGGTGTAATTTTTTATTTCACATTACTTTATTTGGATGGGTATAATGATGAGTATAATAGACATAAATAATGAATATTACATGATTATGATTATTTATAATCAATATACCATCCATTTCTATATCATTTAACCATTAAAGAAACGATATTGTTGCTCGTGCGTACGTACAACTTACTCTCTCCACGACGAGATGAGATTCATTATCCACTTTAATCATCCACAAATGATTATAATATATATATATATATATTATTTATAACTATAAAATATATGACATAATAATTCTACTGGGATGATACACACACACACACACACACATATATATCATTCACTTACTTCCATTCAATACGATAAGAAAACGGAAACAATGTTCATGCGTACGTACGACCTACCGTCTCCATGAACGATGTGTTCCATTTTATTTATCTATCTATTATAAATATTTATATACAGAATATATATGATATATAAATCATATTTTATATTCTTTAAGTAAGTAAATTATTATCTATGTAATACTATCAAGAATAACAAGTCAAAACACATATGATAAACAATGCGATTATTACCCGAAATGTTTCATTAACTTGGAATTGTTAATAAAAGGGTAATATAAAGTCATAAAATAATCATAAATTATATCATAAATATAATTATTATTCTAATATAAGTTAATAATATGTTTAAAAACATTATATAGGAGTTTCATACACGTACAAAGAGTATCAGATTGAAGGTAAGGGTTAATTCCTCAATCTCATTATTACCCAAGATTATTTATGTTTAATTATTTACTCGAACATATTTATCATCCATTTCCATGTTACATAAATATGTTTTTAAAATAAATGTTTTAAGCTTTTATGTAATGGAATCTTAAACTAGATCATCATTTTAAATGTTTTAAAGATTTAATTTTCTAAATCTTTTTAATTAATGTCCATGTTTTCTAAATGATTTTAAGGATTTATTTATATGGACATGATTGTTTTAAAATGTTAATTCCTATCAAAAGTTTCAAAGTGTTATAGGAAAATTTGATTCAAAAACCTCTTTTAAATTAATTCCTTTATAAATTGTGCGACTTTTAAATGATTTCATGAAAAAATGATATTTCTCTCAAAGAGTTTTACTAATTATTTTCAAATACTTCAACATCATTTATTGGAAATTTTTATTTATTGAGGTTGATTTATTATAATAAAATCTTCCATATTGTATTGAATGAGTTATTATATTCTTGATTGTATATGTACTATTTTTATACCATTCATGGTTTGTGCTTAAAGTACTGAAATTTGATATGCTAGTTTTAAAATGAATGTTTATGTTATGTTTCACTTTTTTCATATGAGGAATGAATAGGAATTAGAAAATAATAGTTGGGGTCCACTATGGCCCCTCGATGCATCTGTAGGTCTCATGAGACAAACTACTGTCTTGGCCCAAGGCCTTGATAAAATATTTTTGAATGGTCTTGGCATAAGGACTTGACGTAGTAGTTATTATGTCCATCATTATTCATTACCTCATTATAAAATTAGTTGTTACATGTGATTATTAGACTAGTAGAATATTAATGTGCATGATTATATGGTAATGTTTGATTTATTTTTTCCATATTATATTCAATTTTATGTTTAAAAGGCTACTGTTTTAATTATACATCTTTCCTTGAAATTTTATATATTTCACTAAATTATTTACCTTACTGAGCATCTAAGCTCACCCCTTTATTATGTTTTATTTTACTAGGATTATAAAAAGCGTATTATGATTAATATGCAGGATTAATATATGAGAATAATGTCATTATCAAAGGATTATATATGTTGTATTATATTTTAGAAATTTTAATGTAAATTTCATGTATATAATATATTTTCAAAGACTGGTACACTGATCAGTCCTTCAGGACTTGATTCCTTATAATCATGAAAATGTATTAAAATAATGCACTAAATCTGGGCTTTTGGGATCAGGTTATTTAAGTTGGTATCAGTGTAAGTTTAGAAACAACCTTATAAATAGATTTAGAAAACTAAGATTAGGGATCATAACCCTAAGATTGAGTTTAAGGATAAGTATTAAAGATAATTCTAGAATATTAAAAGAGATATTATGTGGGTTTTCCTAGAAAATACATCCCTATATATACAATACAAGTTAATTTGGTTATGGAACATATGTACCTAGGGTTAAAAATTTAGACAAGGTGTTTCAAACTTGAGTCGGGGTAACCTAGAACATGATAAGGGACATTACCACGCACCTGGTTTGAAACTCCCAGGGATATGCTTAGGATAATTATTATTTTGTTTATAAACCATTAAGAATGATTTATGAGTAAATATGTCCTCAAAGGAACCATATTTATGATTTTGAATTATATATGCATTAAATTCTTAATTTATGTTAATTATTTTACTAATTTGGAATTATACATTATGATTCATAACCTAATCTAGTGTATTCCATTGTTTAGAAATGTCGCTTAGTGGAAGAAATGGAAATAATATCAACACACATAATCTATGTAGGGATTTACCTCCAATTAAAGATAATGATAGTGGAGCTGGTGACACAACTGATACTGAATAACTTATAACAATATTGGGACAGCTGACTCAGGTTATGAATAATAACCTTACCATTATGGAGAATCCTGATCCACAATGTAGAGGATCAATGTTAGACCGCTTAATGAGACAAAAACCTCCAACATTCAATGGTACTAAAAATACTTTTGTAGCTGAGTAGTGGATAAGTTCCTTAGAGAAAATATTTCTTATTTTGGGGAGTAACGAAGGGGAAAAAGTTTTTATTGCATTCTATCATATTTCAGGAGATAATGATCAATGGAAGTCATTGATTCAAAACAAAAAAAAGGATGAAGAAGTGAGAAATATGTAATGGAGTGAGTTTAAAGAAATATTTCTAGAGAAATACTTACCTTGTGAATAGTGAGATGATATAGAAAGACAATTTCTAAGACTGAGGCAAAAGGTGGATGAGAATTTTGAAAAGTGAGAGGATAACTTAAGAAGGTTAGAAAGGTAAACTACAGACTACATACATATACCCAATAAGTAAGATTGATCAATTATTTTATGGGTTAGAACCATTCCTCCAATGAGAATTAGTCTCACAATATTTCTCATCATATGAAGATATAGTTTCATGTGCTATTAAGATAGAAAATGAATTATCTAATTCTTATGAAATTAAAGTAAAGCAAGAGAAGAAGAGAATGGTGGAGCAAGAGACAAATAAAGGGAAAAATGGAAAGAAGTATTTTCCCTTATATGATAAATGTAGGAAGAAACACTCTGATATTTTCTTAAAAGTAATGATATTTTTTTACAAATCTGGAGAAAAAAGCCACCAAGCTCATGATTGGAAGGGGAAGAAAGAGGCTGTCAAGGTTCAATGATACAATTTCAAATAAATAGGACATTATTCAAATGTTTTTCTAAAGAATCAAGGAAATATAGCTTAGAAAAAGCAAATGGATCAAGGTCAAGCTTATGTTGTTGTTATAGTTGAAGTATAATAATTAATGTATTTGTGTTTTTGGATTCAAGAATTATATTCTGGTCATAAGAAGAATGTGATATATATAAGGATTGAACATCAATATTTTTTTTTCATTAAGGTTTTAATATGATGAAGTTAATCATATATTCTTTATGTGATAATATGAGAAACATTACGTTGTTTGGGGTATCTGATGTTACAATTGATTTTGAAAATTTAGAGACCTTTTAGAGAGAGTTTGGATAAAAGTATTTTTAATAACTCTAAATGTTGTAGTGGATTTAGTTCAATTTTGGATAGTATTGTTTAAGGTAAAAACATTTCTTAAGATTATTTTTGGAATGTTATAATACTATAGTTTTAGAAAAAGGACAACCTTTAGGTCAGGTGATAAGCCATCACATCAGACAAAGATATTGGAATCGAACACACATCCGAAGTGTGGTAAGGAGTTATCACCTCCACTGGCCTACATGAAGTCCCTGGTTATTATAACATAGTTTTCTTTATTTAAATGGTATTAGTTTATATTTGGAACCTTATATGATTAATATGAATAAAATATTTTTTTATTGAGTTTTATTATATTTTAAATAGAAACATTCACTTGTGGTAGAAATTAGTTAACATATGAAACTTTACATGTAAATGAAGTATGATTCCTTATGTTCTTAGTCTATGAATTAGTTCTTGAACTCTAGTGAAAATATCATAAATTTTTTCCTAGTACTTTATTTTTAATAATCAAATGGTCCCTTGGATCATTATAGATTTATAGCTTTCATATTGTTAAATTTCTCCTAATAATATTCTTTATCACTCTCTATCAGAACTTGATGGTTATTTTTCTCTTCCATATCCATGTTTTCCTACATGTAACCCTAATATGTGTTATTTATGGTAACCTTCATACCTACCTTTCTTTATTTTAAAATAGAGGTCTCATTAATCCATTTTTCGATGTGGGATTTCAAATAAGATATTTTTGAAATATCAAACTCATAGTTTTCAATCCCGAGTTAAAATTTTGAGGATGAAATTTATTGAATGAGGGGACAATGTAACACCCCAAGATTCCACGGTATGTTTCCTTTTTAAATAATTCAATAGCGTGCGATGTATGCAACACCAAGTTCAAGCACACCATGACCTATCAAACTAGACGTTTAAAAATTAGTTATGAATATTATTATCCACATTTTGAATTTTATATATCCCATATAATTTTTACATCCATATTTTGTGTTTCTTAGACATAATATAAGGAAAAATTAATTTTTTTAGATAAAAGAAGTATTTTTCAAAAAAATGTAGTTTTTCTGCCTTTTAATGGAGAACCAATTTTAAATAAAATATTTGTCACTTTTATATATTCAATATTATGAAATTATTTCTTCTTTATAAGTGGTACATACAAATTTAGTTTGGATAAAGTTTTGTAACTTTCCTGATAACTTTCATATTTTGATAAATAGTGAAAAATACTAAATTTTAATTGAAAACAACTTTTTTAATAGAAATAATTTATAGTGTTAAATTATACATTTGAGTGGTTTTAAAGTATAATTAGATTATATTTTTATAATTTAATATAATTTAATTCATTGGATGTAATTTTACAT
Organism: Viscum album; assembly: GCA_963277665.1. Lineage (NCBI taxonomy): Eukaryota > Viridiplantae > Streptophyta > Magnoliopsida > Santalales > Viscaceae > Viscum > Viscum album. The sequence continues at coordinate 1,693,016,419 of OY728131.1, forward strand.
CTAAATTGGACATAAACACATGTCAATCTTTTGATAGTTTTTACTTCTTAAAAACCTGCTTTCTAGTTTTGACAACAAGAATTAATTTTAAATTAATTTCTGCCAATTATGTGTTTTGAATTTGGAAAAATGGATTCCACATTTGGAATTATAATTTCCAAATTTTGTAAACATGTATCTTTTATTTTTTTACATTATGAATAGTAACGTCAGTAGTTATTTTTATTTACCATGGTTAAAGGTTGAATCCGGTAAATAAGGGTAAAAAAATTAATATTATAATAATATAAAACTACCTTCAAAGGTGTCATAATCCTATTTTATGAGATATATTAGACCATTAGAATACTTATGCCTAATTTTTGGAATTTTGGGACCACTTGGGTGTGATAATGACATGTTATAAGAATTAATTTAAAGTAAAGATAATTATAACACAAACATATATCTTTTACTAAATCAATTTTAATATAGGGTTATATAGATGATATCTATGTCTATAAATAGTCATTAGAAATCTAAAAATTATTCCTACATCATTATATTTTATTCATAAATTTTAGACATTAGATAAATATATTTATTTATGATACAATTATGATACACTGATTACCTCATTAATGAAAGATTTAAATAAATGAATTTATAAATATTATCATAAATGTAATTTGAACATTATGATGTCATATAAGAATTTTATAGATTAAATTAAGATATTAGGTATGATTTAATTCCTTTTTTTCTAAGAAATAAAGTTTTAATGACTTTAAAAAAATCAATTACTAAATAGTGTCAAAATTCACATAAATGAGATTTTAAAATAAATACTATTTTATTAAATGATATAAAAATACTAAAAAATATAGAGTTCAGAAAAATAAATTTTATAGTGAAAAAAATGTCATAAATGATCCAATTTATGTTCTATTGGAATTTTATAGTAATGATATTAACCATATAGTATAAAAATACAAGAGGACATGGTAGGAGTTAACTTATTTTACAAAGGGTTAAATCTAAAATATAAGGTTAATTTTATGACCTAAAAATGTCTAAAATCCATTGGTTGAGATAATTTAGACCTATAATAATATTATAATCTAATAAAATTAATTTGGAGTATTAAAAACTGAAAATAATTTTTTAATAAATTAATATTTCAAGATTTTTCCTAAAGTGCCCCTCATCTCTCTTATAAAAGGGCACCTCTATTTCTCTTTAACTCACACCTTTAAAGAATTTTCGTTCAGAAAACCCTTCCCATTTCCCCTAAAAACCTCCCTCACTTCATCCTATAGGCCTAAAATTGAGTATAGATCCATCCTAAGGAGCCCTTTTGTTCAAATCAAAAGGAAACACCCGAAGAAGAGGTAATCGTTTTATCCCTTATTTCAAAGTTCTTTTTTATTCTATATTTTATTTATATATTGTTTCCATACCCAAGTAATAAATCTATTATCATTCATATACTAAGATTTTAATATAATAATTTGGAAATTATATTCATCATTTTATCCATCCTATGAATAATAATATCACCATGCGTGCGTACGTACGACTTACCGTCTCCAGGCCGTGGTGTAATTTGTTATTCCACATTACTTTATTTTGATGGTTATAATGATGATTATAATAGTAATAAATAATTAATTTTAAATTATTATGATTATTTATAATTAATTTACCATCCAGTTCCATATCATTTAATCATTAAAGGAACGTTATTGTCGCTCGTGTGTATGTACGGTTTACCGTCTCCACGACGGTATCAGATTCATTCTCCACTTCAACCATCCAAGAATGATTATAATATATATATATATATATATATATATTATTCATAAGTATGAAATATATGACATAATAATTGTATTGGGATGTTATATATATATATATATACATATATATATATGTCATTCACTTACTCCCATTCAATACAATAAGAAAACGGAAACAACCTTCATGCGTACGTACGACCTACCATCTTCATGAATGGTGTGTTCCATTTTCTTTTTACATATATTATATATAATTATATAAAGAATATATATGATATATAAATCATATTTTACATTCTGTAATAATTAAATTAGGATCTATGTAATAAGATCAAGAATAACAATTCAAAACACATACGATAAACAAAGTAATTATTACCCAAAATATTGCATTAACATGGAATTATTAATAAATGGGTAATATAAAGTCATAAAAGAATAATATATGATATAATAAATATTATTATGATTCTAATATAAGTTAATAATATGTTTAAAAACATTATATAAGAGTTTCAGACATGTACGAAGAGTATCGAACCTAAGGTAAGGGTTAATTCCTCAATCTCATTATTACCTGAGATTGTTTATGTGTAAGTATTTACTAGGAAATATTTATAATCCATGTCCATGTTTCATAAAAATGTTTTCAAAATGAACGTTTTATGGTTTTATGTAAGGGAATCTTTAACTAGATCATCATTTTAAATGTTTTGAAGATTTATTTTTTTTAAATTTTTTTAATTAATGTCCAGGTTTTCAAAATGATTTTAAGGATTTATTTATTTTAACATGATTGTTTAAAAATGTTAATTCATTTAAAAAGTTTCAAATTGGTATAGTACACTTTTAATCAAAAACATATTTTAAATTTCTTCCTTTATAAATTGTGAAACTTTTAAATGATTTCATGAAAAAGGGATATTTCTCTCAAAGATTTTTACTGATTATTTTCAACTATATCAATATCCTTTATTGGGAATTATTATTAATTGATGTTTATTTATTATAATACAATATTTCATATTGTATTGAATGATTTATTATATTTTTGACTATGGATGTGTTATTTTTATATCATTCATGGTTTATGGTTAAAGTATTTACATTTTGTATGCTAGTTTTAACACAAATGTTTATGTTATGTTTCACCATTTTCATATGAGGAATGCATTGGACTTAGTAAGTTATGGGTGGGGACCTTTATAGACCCTTGATGCATCAGTAGGTCTCATGATACAAACTAGTGTCTTAGAACAAGGTCTTGACAGAATATTTGTGAATGGTCTTGGCATAAGGCCTTGATGTAGTTGTTATTATGTCTGGAATTATGGATTCCCTCATTATGAAATTACTTATTACATGTGATTATTTGACTTGTAGAGTATCCATGTGAATGTTTATATGGTAATGTTTGATTTATTTTTTCCATATTATGTTCAAGTTTATGTTTTAAATGATACTGTTTTTATTATACATCTTGCCTTAAAAGTTCACAGCTTCAACTAAATTATTTACCCTTACTGAGCATTTGAGCTCACCCCTTTATTATATTTTATTTTACCAAGATTAGAAGAAGTTTATTATGATCAATATGTAAGATTAATCTAGAGGAATAATGACATTCACAAATTATTATCTATGTTGTATTATATGTTATAATTTTTAATGTAAAGTTCATGTATGCAATCTATTTTCCAAGACTGCTAAACTGATCAGTCATTCGGGACTTGATTCCTTGTAATCATGCCAATGTATTAAAATAATGCACAGAATCTAGGATTTTGGGGTCGGGCAATTACATTACAACATAAAATAATTTTTTTTATTACTTTATAGTAGAATGTAATAAATAAAAGGATAAAATTATACATAAATGTTAAAAGTAAATGTTGATATACAATTCATGTAAAAGTATCCCAATTTATTGTTTCCCATGAACATTATATCTATGATGAGGATTTTTCATAAAAAATACATGAAATATAAATAATTCTTGAGAAATATAATTTTAGAGTTATAATGAAGTGAATATAAATAAAGGTATATATGATATGTGTCTATTACATGAACAGTGAGTATATAGTCATTGCGTATGACCATTATATAATTGTATTTAAATATTATTAATACTAATTAACCATTATAAATAATATATTTATTATATATAAATATATAATTATTAACCAATAATTAATAATTAAATTTTATGAAATAATAATTAATTCTCTTAAAGTTTAGAAAATACCTCTCCCTAAGAAAATTTTGATTTTATAATACACTATGAATTTTGTTTCTCATATTTATATTTTCATTAATAATTTATTTATATATATATCAATTGATAATAGTGTGATTAACATTAAATAATAAAATTTATTAATCCATGAATCATATTATAATTTTTGAATATTTATCAAAATAATAAATATTTCTTAATTTTTTTGAAAAAAATATATTTTACTAGTAAACACGATTTTTTACATATATAGTTTTATTTGATAACTAAATTTGTTATATTTATAATGTTATTTTTATAATGTAGTAATTATAAAATTAACATGGCCATTATAATATTGATATAGTCATTAGAATATAAATTTTAGTGTGGTAAGGTATATGTTATAATATAAATTTAATTAAAAAATTAAATATTGAAAATCATTAATTTAGTTTTGAAATAATTTTTTACATTAATGTTATATGTTATTCTATATTTATTTTATATAATAAAAATCCTATTTAACATTTAAAAAACATATTTTATACTAAAACAATATTTTATGAATTATTTATAATTTTCATGTAAAAAATTTAATTTATCTTATTTTAATCAAATCTGGATAAGTTATCCAGTATAAAATAAATGTGGTCATTAAAGTAGTTATCTAACCATTATGAATAACATTTGTTACACCAAAATAATTTTTTAGGTATTTATTTAATAATTTTTTATATTGTTTAAATTTATTTTAATAAAATAGATATAAAATATAGAATGAGTATGTTGAAATTAGGTAATGGTGTTTGTTTAAAGTTTTGGAAACAATTAAATTTTAGTTGAATATTATAATTTCATATAACATATGGTAAATCCAATCATTAATTACTAATCCATTTATTGATATATTGTTCATTATTGACCATTATTATATTTATTACTTAAACTTTTTTATTATATAATGTAATAAATTAGATTAGGTTATATATGGGTAGGAACCAAAATTATATAACCCCTCCATGCACTATTAAGTCACATGAGATAATTAATATAGGGTAATGGGAGCTTCTTTTCCCTTTATGTTTGTTGTCTTGACCAAAATATTTGGATGTATGCTTATGAATGTACAAAATTATCCTTCTCCATCATTATTAAACCATTATATTATCATTATATTATTCATCCATTTTAATATCCATTATTATGAAATAATTATATTATTTTTTTATCCAATAATTATGGCCACTATTAATTTTCCATGATATCCATTGTTATATTACCCAATTATTTTTTCATTAATCATTATATTTTTGTAATAATTATGATTTACATCATTATATTACGCATAATTATTCTATGATCCAAGTTATCCTTTGTATAGTCTTATTTCAATTATTTATCCATTCTATATTATATATTCCATGTTCATGCCTTGATATAGCTTTTTTGATATATTATCCCTTATTGAGCCTCTAAGATCACCCTTTTCTTTTTCCCCATTTCCCCAGGTAATCAATATGAGATCTATGTATGATACTATGGATAAAATAAATACTTTATTATATAAATTAAAAAACACTTGGAATTTATGGTTTCTTATAGAATAATAATCAACTAAATATTTATTATTTTATTTCATATATTATGTACTTAGTTACTAATGTCACTAAAATTTCAATCCTCTAAAAACTATGATATAATATGTTATCAATTTAATAAGAAACCATATAATATAGGTGACTATATTCGAGGACATTACACATGAAACCTCTTGTACTTTCTAGAATATATATTGATCCATCACCTAGAATTTTTTCCCACAAGTGAAAATCAATATCTTAACCCAAACAACTGTTTAGGATGAAATCATCTATTGATTGTTTAATATTTCTCTTATTTTATCTTTATAATTTTCTATTTGTTGATTTTGTTTAGTAGAAACAAATTACAGGTTGATATTATTATAGAAAACTAGTAGATCGATACTAGTTTTTTACTTTATCCCAAATTAGTATAAAAATTTAGACATATCCTTTGATGAAGGAGAATGGGATGAGGGATGAGATCTATGGGAGAATAGACTGGTGAGCTTCATCTATAGATTTAATTCAAATCTTCAAATAATGAAATGGTTCATTCTCACTCGATGGAGAGGGGATAACATCATGAAAATATTAATTTTAATTAAAAATTAATTTATCATTCCCTAACTTACTTTGTATAATATAATATTACTACCCATATATGGTTTTAGAAGGATTTTAAGATTCATGAGGTTTGGTTAAATGACAATATTGATAAAACCTAAGATCATTTTAAGGTCTTGAGGGATAAAATATATTATATATGAGGATATAGATCATTTTTTCATTGGAATCTAAAGCTTAAATGATCCATAAAAATGATAAGGGGAAAGAAAAAAATTCACTTGGACTATTATTAATTTACGAAGATGGTGGAAGTGGTTGATTATAACACTTCATAACAAAAAATTATATTTTTACCACTTATCCCTTCTTTCCTTCCCCTTGAGGGTTAAAGATATTTTACTCTAGTAAAACTATCTTAGGAAACTATTAAGTCCAAGAAAATAACCTCTTTTAATTTAATTTGTGACCTTCAAGGAAAAATCTCCTTGGTTTAATAAAAAATCCAAAAAATCAGAATAAGTAAGTTGAAAAATTTCCCAAGATCAATAATAATTTAAGAAGGTTATAAAAAAACAAGGGAAATTCCCTCATTTATCTAAATAATTTTTAGTTGTTGGAATATTAAGGAGATAAATAACCCCAAAACCTTTGTGATATTTAGTTTTTCATCTAGAATTGTAGGTTTTATATCTTAATAGTTTTGGAATCTAGATATAAAATATAAAATATCAAAAGTTTAAACTACTCTTGTAAGCACTTGAAGTGGAATATTAGAAGTACTTTTAGGTTTTCTTTGAATAGTTTTATCTTTTTTCTTTATAATATTTGTGAAATTTTATTTTAATAATTTTTTATCTCTACTCAAATATTTCATGGTAAAATTAGTTTTTGAGGAATGTCTTATTAAGTTTCCTTTGTTTCTTATTTCAATGATAGAAATTTAAGAGAGGGGTTATGGTATGAATTTGGAAAATTATCTCATATTGGTCATGATCCTATGAATATTTTAATAAAATTTAATTTTTTATCTAGTAATGATGTCTATATTTTTGGTACAAACATAACTATTATAGGGCTTAAAGAATTAAATAATATCAAATTTGTTTAAATTTTGATGACCATGCTTCCTCTACTTTGTTTTATACATAGTATAATAATAAAAAGAGTGATAATTTTAATTAATATAATTGAATAGGGATTTAATTTTATAAAATTAGTATAATTTATTTTATAATGTGATGCTTTGGTTTCTTCCCCTTAGAATATTTTATTATGTCCTTGTGTTTTCTATTTTATCCCTAATACTAAAGTTAACATCCCTTTTGAAATTTGTAATTTTTAATTTCAAGATGGGAAATTTTCTAATCCTGTTTTCATTTATTGGATAAAAATTTCTAAAAAACTACTTTGAATTATATTTTATACTCTTTAAAGGATATAAAAAATAATTAATGACTAAATTTTAAAAATAAATTCATTGTATTCATAGGATAATTGAGTGTATCGGGAAAGATCTCTCTTTTATTAAAGATGCGATGTATTGGGTTAATAAGGATTTAATCCTTTTAAAATAGAAGTGATAATTAGATTATAAGTTATGAAATATCTTTTTTTTTTGAAATTTTATATTTAAATTATATATATAAGATTCAATGTTTTAATGAGGGCGACACTAACTCTAAATTTTTCCCTGATCTTATTCAATATTGAAGATCTAAAAATTTCATTAGAATGATTAAAAACATGAAGGTGTTTTATAACACTATAACATATTTTACCTAAATAGAACTTGAGATGGACTTTTACTGTACCTTAGGCATGCATCCTTATATTCTAGAGGATGAAAACTAGCACTGATGTCCTGAAACAACCATGGTGAGACTATTCCCTCAAGTATAAAACATAAGGGGAATGCTCAAACCTACTAAAATTTTAGAATGACCTATCCATATAATGGACATGCCCAAAATCTATGGATATAAAATAGAGTTCCAAGAGATCATTACACATTCCATGATATAGAAGTATAATAATTTTCATGATATGCATAAAATATAATAGAGTAACAATAGGTCATAAATATATACAACAAGCATCATAAAAAAAATAAACTAGAGGGACTATTAATTAATTTATTTGTTATAAAGAACAAGAAATAAAGTATAATTAACTATTGAAAAACTCAAATAAAATTATCCTACCGAATACTCAACCTCACTAGAAGAAAAAATAATTATAATGTCAATTTTTTGACATAGGTTATTAAATAATTGACATGAAAAATATTTTTTACATGGGTTTTTCAATAACCGACATTAAGAAACAACACATGTATTCTTAACATTGGTTATTTCAATAACCAAAATTTAATTTTTTTAGAATATTTTTAACATAATTTATTTTTATAACTAATGTTAGAACCTAAAACATAACTATTTTTAACATTAATTATAAAAATAATAGAAATTACAAATATTCTAAAAAACATTTTTAACTATGGTTATTAAAATAACTGACTCTAAAAGATAAAACATGTGATTTTTTATTATTTTGTATTGAAATAAATGAAAATAAAAATGAATTTAAAAATATAAAACTAACACCAAACTTTCATTTTTTTGTATCACTTTGGTCCCTAATTCCATGAGATATTACCCATTAATTTTTTCCTGCTTATAAATATATTTTGCCACATAAACATTTTTTTATTCTCCCTATAAAATTTCATTTTTACCAACATTATCTTCATATTACTTCTTTTTTATATTTTCAATTTTTTTTGTATTCCAAATCATGTTTCTATACTTCCAGCTATCAAGAAGATTATCATAAAACTCACCACTATTTTCTTATCACCTATTGCCACCAAAATCAGTGTTAGTATTCGGGGTTTCAAGTTATTGTTGTAGCCTTACCCATAACCATAATAAATATAGGTGAAAAGATAAAGAATCCTCAACCCTGAATCATGTGTATAAATAGAGAACCCCAACTAGAAAATTATGATTTGATAAATTATCCTTGCATAAAGGTATGAAATTTTATATTTTGTTCTCATATAATTTTATATATTTTTATTTTTAATAAAATATATGGATTATTTTTATGATTTCATTATTGATAATCATGTTATTATTTTTTATAATTTGAAACTAATTATTTATATATGAAATATTAATTTTACATTGAATTATAATTTTTGGTATTATTTCTCCAAAACAATTCTATAGGGTTTTGGATTATCTAACATTTTTTTAAAAATTTATTCCTTTTACATCAGTAATTTGAATAACCATTGTGAAAGATCATTTTTCATTTTGGTTAGTTAAATTATAGATGTTAATGGTTATTTTATACACTATTCATTTAAATAACTTATGTAAAAATTTACAAACAAAATGTTTTATATTTGTTTTAAAAAATAACAAATGTTGTTAATATTTTTATCATTAATTATAAAAAATAAATTAAAAATATATCTTCAAAAATCATTTTCAATAACATCACCTCTAAAAACAATGTAAGAAACCAAAAAAATCCAACATGAGAGGATTATTTTTTTTTATTTTCTCCATAATGTTGTTCATCCCAATCCATCACTCTAACAACCAATTGATACCTATAAATTTCATTAAACATAAGGTCTACCAATGTAAATTGAAACCCATGTTGTGTGCATGGGTAATGGGTGTGTCTAATTTCTATGTAGTATTTTTTCACTTTCCTTGACACATGGAGTGCTAGTGATCAATTGGATTGATGAACAATTATGTAGTGAGTGTGTAAGAACCTGACACTTCTAGGTTAGTGATCCCATTTGATTTCAATTTTTTAAAATACTTTTTGGTGTATTTTGAGGTATATTTAATGTTTAAAGAATTATTAAAAAAGATTTGGAGGATAAGGTAAGAAGGTTGAAGGGAACCAAGGTTATATAGTAGTATAGGGTACCTGGTGATTTGGTATTGAGTACCCATTGGACCTAGGTGGGTTATGAGTCCACTATCAGGCTCACCTTGTACCCAGTGAACCTAGACTAGGTACAAGGTAAAGAAAAAGGTTTTTTTTATGTTTGGGGGACGATTATATTTTCACCACATAATTAAATCCCAAAAATGTAATTCAATCTATATTTCAATCCAATTTATTAGTCATGGAATCACTTGAAAGAACTCCTTTATCTTCATATCATCCTTACAGATCCACCTTCCATCCTTGTTTTATATCACTTTTCCATAGTTTTGGGACCTTTTCTTCATAAAGAAAATTCAATTAACCTCCTATAATCTCCCCCTCCTAATTTATTTTTATTAGTGGATGTGATCCATCATTATCTATATCCATGAATTGTTAACATTGTTGATTCTTTTGAGTTAATTCTAGTATTTATAATATGAATGTTATAATTTTATGAAACTAATTTAACACCTTGTTATTTCCCTTAGGATTTCTTCCCCTAAGGTGGTAGTGTTTAATAGATAGTTTTTCTCTATTTTAAATTGGTATAAAGAATAATTTTGGTGGCATATACTAATCTTTGACACCTCAAAGGATAAAACTACAATAATTTAGTAGGTGAACCCCTTTTCTCTATCATACTCAAAAGGGTTGGTCATGAAATGGTCAAGGGCTATGTAAAATTAATTTAAAATGATATTTTCATATCTAATAAAGGGGTTTGTAAATATTTTTCTGAATTTTCAAGACTATTATTACTTTAATTGATTATTGTTCATTATTATTAGCAAGAATTTATTTTACATGAGTGTTTTATATTTTCTTGGTTATTTGTTTGGCTTAACTACTTATCTTTTATATTAATTAATTGATCTATATGATCTCTATTTATTCTTTATTACTTCCATTTAAACTTAAATTAGTGTATTAAATATCCTGTAAGTGTTTATTTAGCATATATTTTATTTAAATTCTTGTTTAAATATAAATTAATCCTTATCATTTAATTGTATGTAGGAATGTGTACTTTGTTAAATATATTAATTGGAATAGTTACAAATTAGTAACCAATTAAATTATATGATATTCATTGGATATATTCATGATAACATGTAATTATAGATTTTGTTATATATTATATGAAAAATTACTCCTTGTTAAGTGAAAAAGTCTAATGGTTTTTGATAGACTATATTGACCTCACTTATTCAAACCCATTCAACTTTTTCCCAAGTAATGGGTAAATTTTTTTCCCTATTCATTATACACCTTTACCTCTCCCCAAGGATGGGAATTAAACCTTTACTACCTTTTATTAGACTTTTTTGGGATGGGAATCATGGTTACCCTTCTAAGGTATTCTAAGATTTCCAATTATAGCCTCAAAGTAGGTATTTCAGGTATGAATGTTATCTATATTGGGAGTTTTATGTTATTCCTTATTTTTTATCAGAAATGCATGACATTGAATGTTGACCATTGTTTTGATAGTTTCTATACATCAGTATTTTTGTTTCATACAATTTAGTCTACGATAAGAATTTAGGGGGTGTGGTAGAAACCATGTACTTGGTATTGTTATACTCACACCCTACATATGACCCTATGGGACACACACAAATTATTTTGCATGTGACCCAGGTAAAGTTAAAGCACCCATGCATGGGATCTAGTTTCACATAGAGAATGTCGTTTAGGTGGTTTATTTTTAGGCTTTTGATGGATGAACAAAATTATTATAAGAGGGATATCCATAGTATTTTTCCTGGGTATTTTTTCTATATGGGATCACCACTTTTGGTCTTTAGGTCACATTTGTGTTTTTGACACTCGTATATCATATTTTTTCTTTGCCTCACTCATTTTTTAATATTTTTGGGTACTTTTAGAATATGAATGAATTATTTCACTTGATAATATCATCTAATGCATTTTTTATTATATTATACTCACCAAATTCCATTATTTAATTGATTTCTCTTTTGGTATGCTTAATGCTAAAGTGGTTTATTCCCAATATAGGTGTGAACTTGATAGTTACTTTAGAATCCTTAGGGGGAAAACCATCTCCCAAAATAATGTTACTTAGCCCCTATAATTTACACCATCCTATGGTAATTATGAGGCGCATCTTAGGTTTTATGATAATGTAATCTAAGTACCATTCTAGTATTCGAGTTATAATTTTTAAAAAATGATATTAGGGAAGAAACTAAGGGATCTTGGGTAAGTGGGTTGGGAGTATCTTTATAATAGGATTATAAAGACTTTTTAATTAACCCATAAATATTCCTATATAGTATAATTATGTTATAAAATTAAGTTTCCAAGGTAAAGTGCTCAGATCAGTCAGTTCAATATTGGGGGGGGGGGTGGGTGGGTTGGTGAATTAATGTTTTTTTAAAAATTATTTTCTTTTGGGAATTAAACCTATATGAATTTTTATACTCTTGATACAATCTTAAAAACCTTCATAAATCATATATATGAATAATAAATATTAATCTTTACACATGAATATAACAAGGTTATGCATTAATGAAAGTGATTAATCCTTTACAGATTTAGTTAGATTTTAAGACCTAGATAGTCACTAATAAAATAATGATTAAATGATATGGTCGATTTTGATCCTTTAATCTCGATGATCTATCTAATGGATTGTAAAATGTTGGGGTAGGTTTCATTGTTTAACTTTCACATCAATAACAGATGAATTACTTTGCTTACCCTGGTACCACAAACCTTGAAAATTATCTCCTCACTATTGAAGGAATCAGATATTTATAGTGTTTCAGGATGAATTTGTATCAAAGATTAGATCTGATACAGTAAAGTGTCCAATTTCCTAGTGTTTATGAGTGAAGAAATAGTAGATCAATAACCATATCACCTTCTTCAGTATGATCTATTCATGCTTGAGAGCATTCACACATGAATAAAAACCCTTTATCTTCACCATAAAGATCCTATATGATCAAAATAGATTCTTTTTACCTACTTTATCTTCTAAAAATCTATGTTTTATTTGATATAATAATATTTTTAATTGTAATATAGTATAAACTATGACTCAATTCACAAACACCCTTTTTATTCTTCATAATCTACTTTTATATTCTCATTAATTTGAAAACGATATTTATATGGTGATTTTTGGAAACTCCAATAATCCTTGAAAGCATTAATATTCCCTGATGAATTTCATCTTTGACCATGAAAAATAATTTCAAAAATAAAATTCAAAATCTCATGAAAATCAATCATGAACCTTTTCATTTAATCTAATTAAAACTCCCATAAATCTAGAATTTAATCAAGGATTTTACTAAGTTAATGATACTTAATATATAATCAATTAGAAAATAATAATCATATTTAATTTATTTAGAATATATAAATTCTTGAAACATATAATTTCACCCAAAAAATTAATTAAAAATTCTCTAAGTATGAGAGTGACCATGAGGATAGAAAATGTGAAGAAACTATCTAGTCCCAATTCATGTTTATGAAGCTAATCAATGGATCTATTCAAAGTTCAAAGTAATCAATTGAACATGACTGATAAGAGACCATGGAAATTTATCACATGTTCATTCTAATCAAACATGCCTTTCTTGGATCATCCCCAAGTACAAACTAATGAGGGTGTAGATCGATTGTGAGGGAGAAAAGTGAGTGTATATATTGAATACATTTAAAAACTACCGAACATGTGAATTAACCATGTAGTATACAAGAGATCATTTTAGATCAACTACATGAAAATATTATCGACTTTGTGAGAAAGGAAGATCAACCATGAGGTCATCAATCTATTATACTTTTTTCTTATTCTGGATATTTCATCCTTGATTCAACTTTAACTAGGGACTCATTAAACCATCTTCAACCATACCTAAATATCTTATAAGCTATTCCAAGATGTTTTAGATAATGTATCTATACCTACCAACAATTTAATTTAGTTTACTTCAATATCAAAAAATCAATAGTCATATTTTAATTGATGATTTTTCTTGATACTTCTAAGTGTCTTAAATCAGTCCACACAAGAACTTATGAGATGAAACCCCATCAACCACTTTCTAGATTTTCAAGAATGTTAAAAAAAATTAAATAATTTTTTATCAATAAACCCATTCTTACTTCAAACTTCCCCTTTTTTATTTTATGGAAACTTCACTAAAATATTAAAAATAACCTCAGATCTATTCATATTTCACCAAAAACATGATAATCATCAAATCATAGACTATCTCTTTGATGCAAAAATATTTCACCACACAACTGGATAAGGTGAATTGTTTTGATATAATTCCATACCTTGGTGGAAAAAATTAGTTTTTTCAATGACAATATTTCCCCCCCTCAAACCAAGAACTCACATCCTAAAATAACTATCTATTTTCAAAATAAACACAACCACTTAACTTGAAAATATTAGGAAATTAATATAATTTTTAAGTAAAGAGTTGTAAAATATTTCTCACCCTTTGAAAACATAATCCATGTATTAGAGAGGGTGACTCTAAAGGAAATTTAATGATGTGGGAGGAGTTTAACACCTATGTTTAGCCTCAAGCACTCAAATATACCCCTTGGGACAACCATGGTGAAAATATTATCTAACTAGTCTTGAGTAGGGACATATTATATATTTATTTCTTAAGTTAACACTTTATATTTAATAAAATTATATCTAATGTCAATGTTCTTTTAATTTTAGTGTTGATTTTTTTTCAAAGGTCCTATAACACATTGATTATTATAATGAACTCTGAGAGGTTATTTTAATCTCACATTCAAATAATATAACTTATACTATATCTAAATCATTTTAGTGAAAGAAATAGTAACAAAAATACATTATTCCTCTTTATTACTCAAAATGAATGAATTTTATTTCTTATAGTTCCAACCCACATATCTATCTCCCAAGAGAAAAATTAAACCTAAAGTGGAACTTATATCTTTATAATCTCATACCCAGTCATCATTATAAGTCGAAACATGTTAAAATTATTTCTCTTCTTATAAAGTAGATCATACCACATGGAATCTATGAAATATCTCCTAAAAATTTTAGAAAACATAATATGTGACTTCTTTAGGTCATTTTTATATCTTGCAAAAATACTCACAACATAAACAATATTTGGGATAAAAGTTGTGAGATAAATTTTCCTTCCAATCAATTTTCTGAAATATCTTTGATTTATACTCACTCTTTCATTATATTTAGAAAATTATAGTCCCAATTTAATGGGTATATAAATAAGTGTTTATTACTCCAAATAAAATTTCATTAATAGTTTTATAGAATTATTTTATTAGGATTAAAAGAAAAAGTTTTATTCTCACTGGACTTATAATCCCAAGAAGTATTTCATCTCACTAGAATGGAACTCTAAAATTTATGCTTTATTTTATTTGAAAATTCTTGAAAATAATTTTCATATAACCTATAAAAATTATATCATCAACATATATAATTATAATTAGTGTACCTATCTTCATTTATTTGAAATAGAGGTTTCTGTCCACTTTACATTTGATGAATTTTATCTCATTCAAGCATCTATCAAATCTTGAATACTAGGACCTTGGGTCCTATTTTAAGCTATAAATAGCGTTATTAAATTTATATACTCCTTTTCTTTCATTATTAATGACAAATAAAATCAGGTTTCTCAATACAAACTTCTTCTTTAAGATCACCATTCAAAAATGAAGACTTGACATCCATTTGATAAATTTTGTATGACTTATAGGATACATAATCAAGGAACATACTAATGGATTCAAAAATTAAAACTAAATAAAATATATGTTCAAAATCAAAACCTTCTATTTTATAGTGTCCCTTTCATACAAGTATAGCTTTTTTCTTGATAGATTTTCCCTAACCATTCAACTTATTCCCCAAAACCCACTTGGTTCCAATGATATAATTTTTATCAGGTCTTGTAAAGAGATCACATATAGAATTATTTTATATCTTTATGATCTCTTTATTCATATCCTCAACCCAATTTTCATTCTCAAAGTCGTATCTCACTTATTTAGGCTCATCTTGAGAGATAAGTGAGGTTTGATTTTCCAGCCTCAAAGTTATTCTAGTTGGATCTACTATATTCTCATCATATTTGAGATTTCTTCCGGTTTACATAGGTAGATACTCTTCTATAATGATATTATATATATCAAAATTATTATTTAACCTTTCTTGGTTCAGTTTTTCATTATCAGTAACCTCGTCCTCATCACTAGTCTGATATGACTAAATTTCAACTATATATTTCTCATATTTTGGTCGAACAACAATTTATTCTTTATAATTATACTTTTTTCTATTTTCATATGAAAAATATTTTACATAAAAAATTTTAAAATAGACTTATTTTCATTAATTTTGACAAAAAATACATTCAAAAGGTTTTTGAAACCTCTTGTTCTTGCATCTGTAGTCTTTCCCACTTGATAGATATCCCAAAAAGATACCCTTGTCAAATTTTTCATCAAGTATTTATAGATTTGAATCTTTAATTTTTATAAGATAAGAGATTCCAAAAGATATGATTTAGTACATAGTTGGATTAATTTTATACCATAATTCATAGGATTTCATATTATAATTAGGTCTTAGAACACATTTGTTCTTGATATGAATTACTATTCGCATTACTATCTTCAATAAAATTTTATAATACCATATTCCACTAACATTGTTCTTGTATTCTCCACTAAGCTCCTACTATTTATCTTAGTAACTCTATTTTATTGAGGTGTATATGGAGTACTATATTGATTATTTATATAATTTTTTGTAAGATAATATTCAAAATCTCATGTAAATTTTTTCCCATTATCAGATATGAATTTATTAATACACACACCCATTTATTTTTCATCCATTATTTTGATGTTTTTAAACATGTATAATGTCCCATAATTGAGTTATATAAATATCATGATATTCATTATTTTTTAATTCTATATAAATGTGGTGAAATAGATATCTCATAAAGTGGACTTGTTTCTCATGGTTCCACACAAATCTAAATGTATCAATTCAATAGATTTGGTGGTCTAGATATAAACTCTTTTGTACATACCTTTCATGATAATCCATTTCTAGAATGTAAAAAAAGAACCTTCCCTTTATCTTTTGATATGGGGAATATATATCACCAAAAAAACCTTATAAATATTGTTCAAATGTCTTTTACGTAGATAACCTAACCTTATATTCCACAATTTATTTTCATCTTTTGTGCTCAAGTAGCAGGAATACTTTAAATCACCAATCTAAAAAATATTTCCACTAGTTATTTCACCTAATGTAATAATTCCACCCTCATTTATTCTCTTTATGAGAAATATATTTCTCATAAAATCTACCTCATTCCCATCATCACAAAATTGAATCAAACTTAATAGGTTATGTTTGATCCCATCAACAAATAATTTTTTTTTGATTTCATTTTTTAGCCTCAATTTCAACTGTTCCAATACCTTTGAACTTTATAGATATTTTATTTCTAAAATTAAATGCACCACCATCATGTATTTTAGTATTTTTATGTATTTTTATATACCCAGTCATGTGTGACAAGCATCCATTGTCAAGGATCTATGCCTTTCTCCCCTTACCATCCTTCAGAGCCACTTCAAGAATGAGTGACCTCTTAATATTGATTTACTATTAATTGTTCCACTCTTTATTTATATAATTTCATTGACCTAGAATTATGGTTACACATTATTCATCATGATGAATAATATGGTAACATATTCTATAGATCTACTCAATAAAATAAAACCTATTTTGGGTAGGCATCATATATGAGTCATTTTTGTTTTCTTTATCATAGTTCTATTGATTCTGTTATTTGAGTGGATTGAACTATATTATATTCTTATTTGATTCCCAAGAAGAGACACATATTATTAACAAACAAAGGACTCATTTCCATAAGTTCTACAACACCAACAGTATCCCATAAAATTGGTTATACCATAAAACTATTAATCTTGTCCCTAAAATTATTCTTGCTGTATAGATGTAATAACAACCATATTTTTAATTATTATTGATGAAAATTTATATTTATGATCATTATATACTATCTTGGTTGAATTAGACTTCCAATAGAGGTTTTTTTCAACCCTTGTTTTTCCAGAACTTCATGTAGGGTCTACACTATTAAACTGTATGGATTTAATGTTTTTAGTTTTAAATATCGGAAATTATCACAATTATTTTAAAAATTATGTGATGAATCATCCTTTAATTCAATATTTTTTTTTATAACCAATCTTTATTTTTTACAAGGGCCTTCTAAAATTTAAGATACCTTGATTTAATTATTTTATGTTATTTTTTTTGTTTTAATATTCTTCTTTGATTATTTTATGACTCCTTGCATAACCACTTTCACTTTGAGAAGATTGATCTCCTTAGTGTACTCATTTTATTTTCCATGAAACTCATATTCAACTTTCATCAGCCTATCAACTTCCTTATTGAATGTTTTAATATTTTTTTTGATCCAATTGTTCCTTTCATGATATACTTCATGTTCTATTCTCAACATGTGAACTATATAGATTTTATCTTCATCCTCTAATCCTTTACTACCTGAACCGTCTAATTTATTTTCAAAATTTTATATAAAGTCAGTGTCTCTACTAAATCATTATTCCTATAATTTACTTCTTGAGGAGGAGTTAAAATACTTCATTTTTCATAGTATACTTTTTTTTCTTTTTATTAGATATATTACTTCCTCCCTTTATCATATTTTATATATCCTCTACCATAATTTCTTTTAGACTTTATTTGGATTGTAACTTTATCTTATTTATCATTAGATTACATGTTTTTATTCTTTCTAGGAAAATATGAAACAATGTTACAAATTTCTCCACATTCAATGAATTTAAGTGGAAAAATTCATTTATATTTACCCTTTAATTTCGAAAGACTTTTAGATATGATATCTATGAGTTTATTATGATTTTAATCACTGTCATCATCTATATATGAGTCAGTTGAGAACTCATCTTTCTTTTTATTTATTTTTAAATTTATTCATGTAATAAAAATATATTTACTTCTTAAACTTATTCATAAAGATATGTTTTTTTTATAATTTTATAATTTAAGAGAGTTTTATGTAACGAACCAAGGGAAAGATTTTCCCTATCTTCCATAGTCGAAATCGTTAGGTTAAATCTATCTAGAAAATTCCTCATTAATTTTTTACCATAGTATAATTTTCCAGTTTAGCTCAAAATCCAATCATATGACTAAAAATTTAATTAACCCTCGTGAAATAGTCATCAAAAGTTTGATCCTCATCAATTATGATATCTTCAAAGTTATCCATATAATGATAAAATTTTGTTTCTCTGATCTTGATGCTCCCTTCATAAATATTCTATTGTTTTTACCACATCTCTTTATCTATATTTAACCCCAAAACTTTATGGTAAAATTTTTCCTACAAGTAAGAAAACCTAGAATTCATGGATTTCCCATTAACCTCATAGTTTCTCTAGTCATTAAATGTTAGGGATCCGTCATTTACAATTGGTGGAAAGCCTAAAATGAAACATCACTAACCTATGAACCTTGTGATAGTAGATAAGGTAACATTAGATTATTTAAACCATGAAAATTTATTCCATTGAAAATCAGAATCCCTCTACAATTCAAAAAACTATAACCTTCCATACCTATATATATAAATAATTTATCTCCAAGGAGGAACTGTGACTTGGATACCGCTTGAAGTGCCCAAATTAGTCAATATTCAACACTAAGAGGGTGAGGGGGAATTAGTAGTTACTTTTAAAACTTATTTTCTTTTGGTAATTAAACCCCTTTTAATTTTTAGAGTTTATACATACTCTTAAAATATATTCCACACCCCTTTGCAAGAATAATACAGATCCTACAAACCATATGAATTTTACATATTTTGACCTCAATGAGAGCGATTAATCCTTTCTAGGTTCATTTGAATTTTTATAACGAAATAATTTATATTAAAATAATGATTATAAGAGAGGGGTAGTGTTTATATTTGACTATTTATGAGATGTATAATAGATATTAAAAATTAAATGATAATTAAATACTTGAACTTGCACAAAAATAATAGATGAATGCCATTATTTACCTTGGTACCACCATACTTGAAAATTTTCTCATGATCTTGAATAAATCACATTTTCAGAGTGATTTAGGATTCCATTAAATAAAATATTAAATCTTCTTTGGGAAATACTTTTACTTCCAGATGTGTAAGAGAGAAAAAAGTAGATTGATCTCCCTCCCACCTTCTTTAGAACGATTTATTTATGCATGATAGCTTGCATGTAAGAATCATATTTCTTTATCTACAATATAAAGTACCCATATGATCAACAAAGATTCATCTTACCTTATATATCCTTTCAAAATATCATTTTTCTTCAATATAATAAATTTTTAAGTTAAATTAGAGTTTTAGCTATGTATTGATTCACACACTTCCTTTCTCTTATTTATAATTTATTTTTATATTTTCATTAATTTGAAAAATATATTTCCATAATTTTTTTGGGAACTCCCATAATCCTTGGAGATATTAACAATCCCTAAATAATCAAAACTTGTCTATATAAGATGATCCCAAAAAATAAAATTTTAAATCCCATAAAAATTAGATACAAACCATATTATTTAATCTCAATAAAACTCCCATAAATATTAGGTTGAATCATGGATTTGATTAATCCAATGATATTTGAGATATAATTGGTCAACATAGAATCATCAAAATTAATTAATTTATAATATATAAATTTTAGAAACACTAATTTTCACCCACCAGACTATATAAAAAATTATATAAGTATAGAAGTGATTGTGAGGATTGACTGTGTGAAGAGACCATCCTATCTAAATTCATGTTTATATAGATTATTAGTGGATCAACCACAAGTTCAAAGTCATCAATCAACTTTTCCTATAATGTGACTGTGGATATTAACTAAATGTTCATTCTAATCAATCATTCCTTTCCTGGATCAACCACATATACAAACTATCAAATGTGTAGATCAATCATAAAATAAAAAAGTGACTGTATGGATCAATAGCATGTTCAAACCACTAAAAATGTGGATCTAATGTAATAAAAAAAGTGACCATATTGGATAAAATGCATGAAAAATTTATTGACCATGTAAGAAAATTGGATTGACCATGAAGAAATAA
The DNA here is from genome assembly GCA_963277665.1 of Viscum album. NCBI lineage: Eukaryota > Viridiplantae > Streptophyta > Magnoliopsida > Santalales > Viscaceae > Viscum > Viscum album. Next base: position 1,693,037,800 of record OY728131.1, read on the forward strand.
ATCAACCATATATTTTTATTAGTTTGGAAATTATTTCAACTCAAATATGGGCCTCCATAAACCATCTTCAGTTTCCTTAAACAAATCAAAACCTATTCCAAGATGTTGTTGACAATGTATCTATATCCACCATTACTTTCCGTTTTTTATTTAAGACAATCCATCAATCATCATAATTTAATTTCCAATTTTCATGAGACTTACAAGTGTCTTGAATTAGTTCACATAATAAATTAAAATTCATAACCTCATAATCGTCTTTCTAACTCTTCAAGAATGTTGAAACAATTGAAAAAACTAATTCATGAACAAATCAAAAGTTACTTCACATGGGATGTTTGAGATATATTTATAATTTTACATTATAGTATGTACTAAATTATTGAGTCTTATGCATCATTATAAGAATTTATATGTAGTAATAGGTTGGAAAATATAACCATTTGTGTGCTTTCTTATCTTTTTTGGTATTATTATTGGATCTAGAAGATGACCCATATTAACTAATTCATCAATAATAAATAAATATAATTCTAATATATATTTATTATTTATGAAGATGTTAATATAGGTCAATAATTAATCCCTTTAATGAATAACCTTATTATATGTTTTTTATAGTTAGTTTATTTTATATTCTACTTAAATCAAAATTTATTTTCTCAAAGTTATGTATTCAGAATGTAAAATTATCTTAAGAAGTTTTAAAAACTATATTTTAATAAATAAAAATAAAAGGGAGGGAGGAATGGGGATAGAACAGACCTTAGTAGTGAAACTTCAATATTCTGGGTCTATTTATAGAAAATGTTTTTAATTTTGTTTTCTACTTTATTATAGAATATGCTTCCTAAATGGATATATCCTATTATGTAATAAGGAGTTGATGAACATGATATGATAACAAGATCTTCTATTAACTTTCAATATTTAAGGATACTTTCTCAAAATACATATGCTATGGGAAAATGTATACCCTGATGTGAACCAACTTTTATCAAAGATCCACCAACTTTATATGGAAATATCACTTAGAAAAAACATGAATAATGAATTCAATAGATCCATTTCTTCTATGACCATATTGAACTTCTAGATTGACACCAAGAATAAGTAACCATATTTATTCTTATAAGGTTTTCTCAACCTTAGTGCGATCTTATTATAGAGAAACTAAAATATCTAGTATTATAATACTAGGGATCTTCCTTGGTGTGGAAATAAGGTTGAGTGGAGTTAGGTCAACATGAATTTTTTTAGGGAACCTAGAGAGGGAATATTTTATTTTCCTCTCATTCAATAAGTATAATCATGGGATTTTATTATTATGGTCATTTAGGCATATAAGGCCAAAATGATTCTTTAAAGTGAAGTGATGTTATTAATGTATTCAATTTGGATACCCCTAGAGTTTTTTCCAGTCATTCCCTTGTGGATAAGATCTCAACTAAAATGGTGTTTTGGGAATCTTTTTGGGATTTATGCCATTGAGAAATATTATACCGATGCTAGAGTGAATTCTTCATTTGTTAGAGGTACTATTTTGGAAACTTTTACATTAACATATATTTTATTTGATACATTTGTTTCATATCTATTTATTACTGTGTATTTCCCCTCTCTCTTTGAACTCTAGTGGATGTATCACTTGTGTTTTTAAGTCTCAACACCCCTCTTGGGATGAGAGTAGAGCTAGTGAGGAAATGTTTATCTTGTTCCCTAGAAGTGGATTTACATGGGTACCTTTGGGATCTATTGGTATTTAATATGAAATCTTTAAATTTTATTAGATGGGTGGTCTAGTTATCCCAATTTCAAAAATTTATTGATTTATATTACATGATATTTTCTTTCTTATCCCTAGATGGTTCTTAGTATATGATCTATAGAGAGTGTGAGTTTAAGGTTTATTGAGTAGGTCCTAACCAAGGGGAAGTGAGAGAAATCCCCATAATAGTGGTAAGTTTTTTCCTCATTGTGTTTTAAACTAAGGAGTGACAGGAATTGCCTCCCATGGTAGAAATTTAACCTAATGTGTTTCCTAAAACTTTTTCATGTGTGTCTCCTTAGTAAGAGGTGGAATTTATCAATAATATTCTACCTAAGACTGAGCAGATATAAATTCATCTTTTTCAATAACACAAAATGAGTTAAGTGAGATGAAAATTTAGAAGTAAGTGTATAAGTATAATGGTTTTATTAGACTAAGCACTTATCCTTGGGGTTATCTGATCCTTCTCACCAAGAATACCAATATAAGTCTATTTATTTATATAGACTATTAGAAATAGAATCATGAATCATTACCCTTTTCCAAATATTAATGATATTTTTCACTATTTAAAGCATGTAAAGGTGGTTTTTACCAAATTTAACTATGTTTAGGTTATCATCATCTTTGAGTTAGGCTAGAAGATATTCCAAATATGACTTTTCAGAGTTAGTATGGTCATTTTGAATTGTTGGTAATTCCCTTCGAGCTAACTAATTTTATACCCTTGTTTATGAAATAGATTAACAAGATATTTAATACTTTTATACACTCCTTTTTTTACTCATTTTTGTTGATATTATCACTTATTCCAAGTCTCGTTATGAGCATATTTGAAATCTATGCTTCATTTTAGAGACTATGTGAGTGCATAAAATCTATGGAAAACTTGTTAATTATTAATTTTGGATATGTGAAGTCAAATTACTTGGTAATTTTATTTTTAAATATATTTCATCTCAGATTTAATGGAAAATGTTACTCCTATGACGACCTTGACTAATAAGGAATATAAATTTATATCATTTAATTAGTGTGAAAACACTTTCCAAGAGATGAATAAGAGGTTAACCACAACTCCAGTCCTAGAATTAACTTAAGAAAATGAATATTTTGAAGTGTACTGTGATACATCATTAATTTGTATCAGATATTTTCTTATACTAGATCATTGGTTAGTGGTTTATAGTTCTATAAAGTTACATCTAGATGAATAGAACTATCATACCCATGATATAGTGTCATTTATTATGGTTCATTATTTAAAGTGAGAAAATAAATACCTACTTGGGGAATATTTTACAATCTAGATTGATCATAAAAGCCTCAAATACATCTTTTCTCAAAGGAATTTGAATTTAAGGCATTTTCACTGGGTGGATTATCTTTAATATTTTGATTTCAATACCCATTATGCTCTTATTAATAGAAATATAGTTTATTATTATCTTAGTAGAAAGGTGTTAGGTATCTTAGGACTGTTTATCACTTAATCAAGTCATAATAAATAATCAGAAACCCTTAAACCCATGATCAACCATTTATGAAACCAAAACAATGTAAAAATAAATGAATAACTTCTATTCATACCTCACACCGATGAATGACAAATACAACTTTTTATTCAATGTATGTGGTTAATTAAGACCTCAAAGGAATAACTAAATCAGTCTTACTTCTATAGTGTATCCATGATTTGAATCTACATCACTGGATGGTAGGGTAGTAATATACTAATACCCATGATATGCTGGTATCTCACTCAATTAAAGGGTGAGGGAGAAAGAGAGATTAAAAGAACCGACCAAGGATTAGACATGTTTTTTTGATCACCATCTCATTGTGCTCACCTTCTTTTATATCCCTTCAGTACATTTCCAAATTTTTTTCACACATTAACCCATTCATTACATATCATATGAGTTAATGCCTTATCATTTTATGAATTCATCATATTAATGTAGTGATCCTCCCATGTGTTTTATCCTATTAAATGTCTCTTATTAATGTTATAAAACACAGGAGAGAAACCATATGTTGATTCTTAACATTTAAAAACTTCTTTTCTAATTGTATTAACATATAACATAACTCTTTATGATATATCTAAGTTATAATGTATAAATTGGTAGATGTAGTGGTATAATATCATTATATTACACCCTATGATATGAAAAATACCAATCATATGATATTCTTTATAACAATTCATTTCATACTTTATGACATGCATATAACAACCCTACTCTTTATTATACACAAAAACATGATTTATTATATAAAATTTCACTTAAGAAAACTATGATGATTGAGAGGTCTAGTGTATTGGGAAATTAGAAACATTACATAAAAACTTAGAACATAAAACAATACATCTTTATTGAAAACTTCTTTTATATGACCATAAAATTCCTTCGTACCTAGCATTGCATAGGATAACCTGAGGACATGCATAAGAAAATGGTGAGCTATAAAGCCCAGTAAGGGAGTAAACAAGGAATAACATGAAGAATATAGTACATTTTATGAAATATAAATATCAAAGGATAAAAAGAGAAAAATGAACATAAAGGCATGATATATCATGATTATCATAACATGGAAATGTGGAAACACCATTTAACCTGATATTAGCATGATCCATGGATAATTGCACATGGAGCATGAGTAAACACTCATTTCACTTGAATTAGACTTAGTAAACCCTAATTTAACTTGAATTAGTATGATTAAAACCTCACTTCACTTGATGTATCATGATACTAATATTTACCCAATACATTGGAACGCTATCAGAGTGCACCCTTTATAAATACTTCATTTCATGCATAAATGTTCTATATGGATCATACAAAATGGATTCATTAAAAACCATAATTTATTCCATGAATAATAGATGTGGAATACATAAATTTAAGTAATAAATCAACAAGTACATGTGCATAAAGGTGAATACCCTTGATAGAGAAATGAGTATGATATTCACTTATACGATGATTTTGGCATGGGAAATTTTGGGGTAACTTAGGGCAGCATAACGACATCAAATAGACATCCTAAAATGGGTTGATGAGAGAGAAAGGGGTATCTCATGATTTATACATTAAATTTATAGTGAGGGGGTCATGGAACATAATATCCCAACATATGTAATGGAATTTATATTCATAATATAAAAGAATTTTTTAAATGTAAATGAGAAGAGAGAAATTCCTTACGGAATTTCAGTATGGTAACATGTGTACATGGGAGGCATTAATGAGAGATAAAAAGGTCCATAATAATTAAAAAATAATTAGGGAAGTATGGGGGAGGTGCGAAATCATACCCCAATATTTTTAATTGAAAATAAAAGGGTATACCAACATAATAAAATTGAGACAAAAAATGATAAAGGAAGAAATCCCTTACTTGGAAGTTTGATCCCAAAGGCTTGGGAGAGGATTGAGAGAGGATTCTAGAGATATTGGAGGATATTGGTAGGATTATAAAGAATGGAGTGAAGGTTTTGTATGAGCTCAAAAGGTTTTGAGTGATGAGGAATGGAAGGTTGAATGGATTTATATAGGAAAGAAGAGGGAATTCTTTATTATTTAGGTTTTGGACACTACACATTAAACTAATCAAAACCATAAACCATCCCATGGTTTTTGCCCATGATTTTTTGCCAAATGGGGAGTGGAAAACATTATTTTATAAGTTAAATGGCCAAAATTATTAAAATATTAGGCATTATTATGTGGAGGTGAGTCACACTCTCAAGGAAATAAATATAAAAAAGTTAAAATATTTTATAAATCTTGAAGGGTCCACTAAGGCTTTGTAAAATAAATCAAAAGAATATAAAATAAAATTATTTTAAATGTAAAAATATGTTTTCTGAACAACCCATTAATAATATTTTATTATATCACTATTGGGTCATTATGATGTCATAAAACACATCATATATTTAAACAATGTCCATTTTTTAACCAAAAATTTGAATGTCTTAGAAAATTATGAAAAATTCACCGTTAGATAATTTTCATGTCCTAAATCCAATAATAATATTAATTTTATCAAAATAATTTTCTAAATATGTGAACTTTTACTTTTAAAATAAAAACTGACATTTACCGACAATTCATGGTTTTTGACAGAAATAACTTTCAAACCTTAATAAAAATTAAAATTGTAAAAAAATTATACAATAATTTATATTTAATAAAAATTAATTTAGTAATAATATTTTATTAAAATATTATTTAATTTTAAAATTCATTAATTCATCAAAATAAAATTCTTAATTGAATATTAACTAAAAATACTATTTGTACTTTAAAAACCAATTACAAAGTAACAATAATAAAATGAATGTATATTATTTATTCTATATAAAAATAATGCACATAATCATAGTGCTATGGTATTGTTACATAACCCCTTATTACACCTACATAATACATAAGGGTAAGGTGTGAGATGGTGACAGACTCTTGGGGTGGCTCAGATAACATCGCTCGAGTGGTAATCTTTATTAACTTCCACTTATCCCATAGAAGGTTCTGTTTTAGCTTAACGTGTTGAAACAGAGCTTGGGATTAGTCAAGAGATAATCCTAGTGAACCTAACTCCTTTCCACGCTCTGAAAAATGGGCCTCGTATGGAGAAATTCTACTAGATGAGGCCATATCTTCCTTTGTTTGAGTAAATTGGATTTGTTAAAGTACTATATTTATACTAATCATGTGATAACTATTAAAAGAATATATTAGAAATGGTAAAAATTCATAACCATATTTTAAAATCCAAAAACATAAAACCAAGGAAGTGAATTTTTCTTATATAAGTATTTCATATAATAATACATTTAATCAAATCAAGAGAAATTTTCATTAATAAAAGTATGGGTCATTACAATCTTCCCCGCTTAAGAAATTTCATCTTGGAAATTTCCTTTTCCCACACTAAAACAGACGAGCGTAACTCTACTTCATCACTTCCTCTAATTCCCATGTTTCTTATTAAAACTTGTGGTTTCACCACAACACCTTGATTAGGGGTATTGTCTTATTTCATAGAAATTTTTCCCTATGATCTAAGATCTTAACTGGATTCTCTTCATAGGAGAGTTAATTCTCCAATGGTACCACCTCGGGATTGAGTACATGAGATGGTTCATGTATGTACATCCTCAAGAGTGATACATATAATACATAATGTACTTGATATAGTTTCGGTGAGAGTTCTAGTTGATCCAATGAGAAGTCCTCCTGAATTGCAATGATGTGTGCAGTCTTTGTAAGATAATCCAAAATAACCCAAATAGCATTGTTTCCTTTGGATGTCTTCAGCAGTCCGACAATAAATTCCATGTTGATATTCTCCCATTTCCATGTTGGTATGGGTAATGGTTGCACCATTACCTTAGACTTATCCCTCTTAGACTTCATTTGATGACATATCAGGCACTTTGATGTATAGTCAACAATCTCCTTCTTCATGTTATCCCACCAATAATGATTTTGAAGATCTCGATACATCGTTGTGTTTCCTGGGTGAATAGAGAAATTCAAACTATGTGCATCATACAAAAATTATTTCTTTAACTCCAAATTTTATGGAACACATAGTCATGATTTAGATCTCACAATTACTTCTTTATTAACATTGAACTCTGAGGATTTACCTTTTTTGACAGTTTCCACTTTTTTCTAGATTCCCACATCATCCGTTTTGAGCATCCTTTAACCATTCCAAAAGAGGCAGTTAAGAAATAATTTTTTAAAGGATTGATGATTTTCCATTCTTTATGATTCCCATGACCATATTCATCATATCTAAGAAGACTGGATCCTTTTCAATTCTAATCAGTGATATAATCACCGGGTCCTTTCTACTTAGAGCATCCACCACCTTGTTCGCTTTCCCTAGGTGGTAATGGATTGAGCAGTCATAGTCTTTGATCATATATAACCATATTAATTGGAACATGTTCAACTATTTCGATGTGAATATAAAATTGAGGATTTTTTGATCCATATATATTTCATACTTCTCCCCAAAGAGGTAATGCCACCAAATTTTCAAAGCAAATATTACTAATTCAACTCTAGATCATGTGTTGTATTGTTTTTCTCATGAAATTTTAATTGCCTTGAAGCATAGTATATCAGCCCATAATTTTTCATACATTACTATTAAATAATTTTAAAGATAAATAACCTAATAGTATTACACATTGAGCATCCAATGTTTTAGTGTCTTGGGAAAACTAGGACCATACATAACAATTACAACATATAGCATAAACATTTATTCAATTTCTTCTTCTCTAGCTTCTTACTGGATCTTAACCTCTCTTTATTACATGTAGTAACATAAGGATATGCATTAAAAGGGGTGATATAGAAGCCCAGTAAGAGAATATATAAGAACAATATAACAATGGGTGCGCATAACCATAATATAGGCAAAGGACCATGAACATGAGAGGAAACATTAATAAGAGACTTGAAATGAGGCAATGCCTAAAAATGAAACATCATGTCTTGTTGGTTAACTACCACACATACTTGTGAACAAAGATAGAATATATTTCACACATAACTTCAAATTTATTAATGAGATTCATATCTTTACACAATGCATTGGAGCACTGTATAATTCCAGGCGCACCCGTCACATTTAAACATTCATATTATGCTATATAATTCTTGGCGCACCCGTCACATCATAACATTATCATTTATCATGAATTCACTATAAAAAAATGAACATAACTAGCACATGAAAATTAATGGGTTTCATATCATAATAAAACATTCATAAACATTGGGTTCTCAAAAGAAAGAGGTAATAACATACATATTACAAGTACCTTCAATCTTGAATTTGAAGTAAAAGGTGTGTTCTTAAATGAAGAGTTCTTTGGGAAAACATTTGGTTTGACATAATTACTAGTTAAAAACTTATATATCCCAGAAAAAGAAATACAATTATTATCAAAATATTTTTAATGAGTAACCATCTCAAAAAGGAGTGAAAGAGGGAGAACCCGAAGGATGAATGCTGGGTTCGAGAATTTCCCCTTACCTTATATCCGAACGCTTTCTTCAATTTAATGTCCTATATAACCACATTAGATTAATTAACTAACAATTAAATAACATTTTCACATGAATATAGTTCATTATGGTTTCATTAAATTATTTTACATTCCTTGTATGAGTTATAGAATTTAAAAACATTGTTTGAGAATGTCTGTTTTTATGGTTTTCTTGAGTGGTTCACTTGTATTCTTAAAGGAAAGTTTGTGTAGAACATGGGTAAACATTGAGAACTGATATTAAATGTTATTAATAATATGACAGGATTTTTAATGATATTATAATGAATTATGTTATATACAATGTGGATGAATCATTAGATAAGAATTTAATGATGATCGTTTGGGTTAATTTGGGCGGTTTTTCGACCACAATGAACTTATTTTGTTTACTCATTTAGTAATATATACATAAGTTAGTTCTAGAAATTAAAATAGAACATAATAAATATATAATATTTTGTTTCAACCATAAAAATGGTTTCATGACCATATCTGAAGGTATAAATGAAAAAAACATGTCGTTCTTGAAGGTGATAGATTAACACCTCACGAACAACTTTTTATTTTATAAAATAAAAGGAAGATGAGAAAAGGGTTTGATGGTATAATATACCATTAGTATCATAAAATTATAGTATATTTATGATAATGGAGTTACCATACCATTTGGAAAAAGATATGTGGGGACAGAATAAGAAAAGAACTTGAAATTGAAAGGAATTTAAAGGAAAAGAAAGAGAGAAATTACCTCTTGAATCCTTCTATTGAGATCCTCCTTAAGGGGCCTAATATTGGACTTTTGATGAGACCAGAAGCTTTTGGACGTGGGGGAGGGGCTAGGGAAGATTCTTGGGTAGATTTTAGACAAGGCTTGAAGCTTGAGAGGTGTGAGGAAATGAGGGCATGAAGGGTAGAATTTATAGTGGAGGGGAGAGGAGTTTTCTCAATATAAGATTCATTAGTTTATTATTTCCCCCAAAGACAATGAATAGTGAGTCTTAATTGACCAATAATAGTAATTTTATCATGTGATATAGAACTAAGTGAGCTTACATCAGCAGAACATCACACATGACTCTATAATTAGCTTATTTAGCTTATTTTTGTAAATTACGGTATTTCACTATTCATAAAAAAATCAAGTATTTGAGAAAAATCCCAAAATTTCACCCCAAGAATTTTTTGAAATGTAGAATCCAAAAATGAAGTCCATTTTTCAAAAATTATTTTCTATATATGATTAATTTAATATTAAATTAAAATCATAATTTACTTGAAAAATACAGTTTTTAAAATTAAAACTGATTTTATAATGCTTTCAAAAATTACATAGGGCCTTTTAAAATTATCAAAAAACTGTAAGACATAGATTTGTTAATTTATGAACACATTTTAAGAAAATAAATCTTCTTTTAAATTAATTAATTAATTATAATTAATTATTTATGACTTATGAAAATACCAAAAAGTTTACTAAGGTCAAATTGTCACTTTCTAAGATGCCTAAATTTTATTTAATTATTCATGGGTAAGGTTACTATTATTTTGGATGATTTAATATTCATAAGGGTCATACTACTATTTACTAGGTTAGGTTACTATTCACTAAAAATTAAGTTTTTCTTATTAGACCCCAAAAACCATCTTGAACACAACTGTGTATGTCAGATTTTTGAAATTCCAAACACTAAAGTGAAAAACTTATGTTTAAAGGTCACTTAGCAATTAGTAGTTCATTATGTTGTGTTTTCATGTGATTTTATGACATAATTATAATAAGGCAATTTCAATTGAAAAACTTTGGGTCGTTACACATAGGTAATGACTTTGTTATTTTGCATCAACACACATACCATGACCTTCTTTGAAGCATCAATAAATTCCAGGAAAAGTTCTCCGCTTATAGGTAGTGTGAGCACAAACACCATGATGAGCCTCCTTTTCAAATACTTGAATCTATCTTTGAATTAATCACTCCAAAATTTTTTGAATCCCTTCCAATTTAGCTTGGTAAGAGGGTTTGAAAATCGTGAGAAATTTATCACAAATCAACGATAATATCCAGATAATCCAGGAAGCTACGGATATCCATCATCGATATTGGCCTCTACCATCCTTCAATTGTAGTTGTCTTGGATGGATCCACAGATATACCATTTCTTTTGATGACATGACCCAATAACGAGACCTCCTTCAACCATAAATCACACTTGCTATACTTTTCATAGAGATTCTCATTTCGTAAGGTCTCTAGTACAATGCTTAGATTATCATCACGATCTTCCTTGGTCATGGAGTATATTAGAATATCATTTATAAAGACTACCAAATATTTGTTGAGGAGATCACTAAAGACTCTATTCATCAGGTCCATGAATATTTTTGGAGCATTAGTGAGTCTGAAAGGCATTACTATGAATTCATTGTTCTTGTACCTTGTATGGAAAGCAATATTTGGGATATTCTCCTTCTTCACCCTTACTTGGTAATATCCCAACCGCAGATCCACCTTGGAGAAGTATTTTGCTCCACGTAGGTGATCAAACAAGTCATCAATTTGGGGCATAGGATACTTATTATTTATCATGATTTTGTTGAGGTCATGATAATCAATGAAAAGGTGCATTGACCCATCCTTCTTCTTGACAAAGAGGATTGGTGCACCCCATGGTGAAGCACTTGGGCATATAAACCCTTTATCTAGATTCTCCTGTAGTTTTTTATTTAACTTATCAATCTCTAAAACATCCATTATATTTGGAGTCTTGGATATTGGAAATTCCCCATGTATAAGATCAATCAATAATTCAACATCTCTTCAAGGAGGAAGACCAGACAATTCCTCGGGAAACACTTCATTGAATTCTCTCACAATAAGTATTTCTTCTAGGATGACTGCTTCCTTATACTCAATCTATTGATAAATATACACATTCTCATAGGGTAGTAATATCCACACTTGAGATCACGGTTCTAAATAATATTTGTCCTCATCCTTTCACTTGTACAAAATCAGGGGTCAATTCACCATATAAAGAGTGATTTACCTCTCACAAAAATTTATGTTGGATCTATATAAGGAAATCAAATGCATGCCAATAATTGCATCAAATTACACCAAAGGGAGTATGATGAGGTTCTCCGGGAAGTTCAAACCACAAATTGTGACATGGAAGGAGTTATATTTATGGGTTGTAATGATTTCCACATTTTCTGTTCTCACCAACATCGTTACTTCCATGATTTGTGGTGGTGTTGGGATTGATCTACAAAAATTTCAGGATATAAAAGAATGCATAGATCTGGAATCAAAAATTAAATTCAATATTATTGAATGAATAACTAGAGTACCTATCACCCCTTTGTTTTCAAGGTTCGCTTCGGCAGTAGTGTTGGAAAAAGCTCGCCCTTGCTACCTGGAAGTTGTTGGTTTCCTCTGAAACCCCTTGGATTAGGGAACTAGTTTGAAAATTGCCCTATTTCTCTATAGTTTAAGAAATAAAAAATGCATTGAGGGTCTAATAGAGTGTTCCTATCCTCTGTCACAGTGGCTGATTTTTCTTGCTAACAGTTAATGACCAGGAGCCTTTCTCTTCCACAGCTAAAGCATTTCCTCGTCCCCTTTAGGAAATTTCCAGGGGCTTCTTTCAACACCTTTAGCAAGTGGGGTGCTATAATTTCTTAGCACCGTTGGATTTATCCATCAGACCACCAAAATTAAATTCCACCTTACACTTATTATACCCTTGACACCCTTGAGATTCTCTGATATCCATTTCAACTTTGAGGGCACATCATATAATTTCACCATAGCTCTCTAAGTCACTTATTGCAGGGATTTCCATAGGCTAGGTTTTATCCCACCAAAGAAGTGATCAACCTTGCATTCATGGGTAAAGACAAAGTCATAGGTATATCATAAAATCCTTGTGTAGTTTTCCTCATATGCTCTAATGGATTCATCATATTTTTTCTTGAGGGAAAGGAAGTCCCCTTCCATCTTAAGTCGGAGGGTGCACAAAAAATATTTATCAAAAAACATTTTTCAGAAATCATTCTATTAGAAAGCCTCAATATCTTCCTCATGATTCGTATTTTTGATCAATGTACACCATTGATCAGCTTTACCCTCCATATGATAGCATCCAGAAGAAGCTTCTCTTGTTCGTAACATTAAAGGATAGAGAAGATCTTTTCAATGTATTTGATCAATTGTTCGGTGATTGAGGGATTAGACGATCCATTAAAAGTAGGAGGTCTTTGTATTATGAAGCTCTCGATTATGTCTTGTTCTTTCTTAGGGGGGTTGAAAATTCCTCTTGACCCATGTTTTTATTAAAAACCTAAGTTAACTGAGAGAGTATCATGACAAAGTTTTCGATTCCTTCTCCCATTGAATTGGGAATCTCATTAGAACAATCATCATGTTGTTCTTCGCATTAGTTTTTAGCCCGAGTCCTCCTATTACCAACCATTGGCTGGAATAAAAGGAATGTTCGGGGTAACACATAAAGGCGAATCCAATAAAAAAAGGGATAACTTATAAATTATATTTATTTCATTAACTTATGAATTTATATTCTTCAATCTATGTTATCCATGATCTAATTCCCCACATATATTCTTAGGGGAATTTTTTATTCCCTTAATAATGGTATATACTAAGCTTATGAATTTACCAAATCATATCCCCTAGGAGTTTCATAACCAAGAGTGTAGCAAGTACCATTTTCATTCACCATTTACCATTCAAGTCTATCTCAAAGTAGTGTTTTTGGGTTTTACCCCAAGATACATTTGTGCCAGAGCTACCTCTACTTGTTTGTATCGAGACAAGGATTTATTTTCTTGATAAACCGTTTAATATATACTCAAAAAAATTTAGGGATGTTTTTATCATTCGTAGTCTTATCTCTAAGGCTTTCACTAGGGTTTTCTAATCCTAATCTAAAAAACAACTAAACATATCCTCTGATACCAACTATAACAACCCCGCTCTTTACTATACACATAAACATCATTTATTACATAAACATGCACTTAAGAAAACTCTGTGGACTTAGAGGTCTAGTGTCGTGAGAAATTAGGAACATTACATAATAAATTAGAATATAAAACACAACATATTTATTGAAAGCTTCTGTTACACGACCACAACATTCCTCCGTACCTAGCATTGTATGGGATAACCTGAGGACATGCAGAAGAAAAGACTGAGATATAAATCCTATTAAGGGAGTAAAAAAGGAATAAATTGAATAATATATTAAATTTTAGGCAATATTAATATCAATGGATCACAATAGAAACATTAACATAAATACATGATATAGAATTATCATCATAACATGGAAATGTGGCAACAATATTTAACATGATATTAGTATGAGCCAAGGCTCATTGCACATGGAGCTTGAGTAAAACCTCATTGAACTTGAATTAGAATGAGTAAATCCTCATTTAACTTTAATTAGTATGAGTAATCACTCATTTAAATTTATTTATAATGATACTAATCTTTACCCAATGCATTGAAACACTACCAAAGAGCACCCTTTATAAACATTTCATTTCATGAATAAGTGTGCCACATGGATCATAAAACATAGATTCAAAAAACATAAAAATTTACTTCACAAATAATAGATGTGTAATAAATAAATTTATGTCCTCATTCAATAATTAAATGTGCATAAAGATGAATAACCTTGATAGAAAATGGGTATGGTATTCACTTATACTATGATTTTGTCATGGGAAATTTTGGTGTAACTTCGACAGTACAACGACATCAAATAGAAATCATAAAATGGGTTTATGGGAAATAATGGGGTATCTCATCATTTATACATTAAATTTATAATAATGGGGTCATGGAACATAATATCCCAACATATTTAATGTAATTTAGATGCATAATATAAAATAATTTCTTGAATATAAATAAGAAGAGAGAAATTCCTTACAGAATTTCAGCATGGTAATAGGTGTACGTGGGAGGAATTAATGAGAGATAAATAGGTATATAATCATTCAAACATAATGAGGTCATTATGGATGAGGTTATAAATTATAACCCAATATTTTTAATTGAAAATAAAATGTTATAACAACATAAATAAATTGAGACAAAAAAGAGAAAGGAAGAAATCCCTTACTTGGAAGTGTAATCCCAAAGGCTTGGGATAGGCTTAAGAGAGGCTTATAGGGTGATTGGGGTTACTTTATAGGATCATAGAGAGATTAGGGTAGGTTTTGGTTGAGTTCAAAAGGTTTTTAGTGAAGAGTAATGGGAGGATGAGTGAGTTTATAAAGGAAAAGCGAGGGAATTCTTTACTATTTAGGTTTTGGACACTACACATTAAACTAATCAAAACCACAAACCATCACATGGTTTTTATCCAAAGGGGAGTGGATAAAATTATTTTATAAGGCCAATATATGAAATTATTAAAATATTAGGCTTGATTATTGGGAGGTGAGTCACACTCTCAAGGAAATAATTTTAAAAAAGTTAAAATGTTTTATAAGTCTTGGAGGGTCAACTAAGGCTTTGTAAAATAATTAAAACAAATCTAAAATCATATTATTTTAAAGGTAAAACATATATTGTCCGAAAATACTTATTATATTATTTTATCACATCACTATTGGGTCATTATTATGTCGTAAACACATTATATATTTAAATGATATTTAATTTTACCCAAAAATTTGATTGTCTCAAAAAATTATGAAACATTTACGGTTAGATAATTTCGATGTCCTGAATCCAAAAATAATATTCATTTTGTCTAAATAATTTTATAAATATTTGAATGTTTTACTTTTAAAATAAAAACCGATATTTATTGAAAATTCATGGTTTTTGAAAAAAATAGATTTCCAACCTTAATAAAAATTTAAATTGTAAAAAAAATTATAATATCATTTATATTTAATAAAAATTAATTTAGTAATAATATTTTATTAAAATATTATTTATTTTGAAAATCAATTAATTCATCAAAATAGATTTCTTAATTGAATATTAACTAAAAATACTCTTTGGGCTTTAAAAACCTTTTACAAAGTAACAGTAATAAAGTGAATGTATATCATTTATTCTATAAAAAAATAATGCACATAATAATAGTGCTAGGGTCTTGTTACATAACCCCTTATAACACCCGCATAAGACCTAAGGGTAAGGTGTGCGATGGTGAAAGACTCTTAGGGTGGCCCAGATAACATCGCTTGGGTGGTAATCTCTATTAGCTTCCACTTCTCCTGTAGGCAGTTCCATTCTAGATTAACGTGTTGAAACTCAGCTTAGGCTAGGTCAAGAGAGAAACCCAATGATTCTACCTCTTTTCCAAGCTCTGACAAATGGGCCTAGTATGGAGCAATTCTACTGTATGAGGTCATCATTTCCTTTGTATGAGTAAATTAGATTTGTTAAGCCCTATATTAATATTAGTCATGTGATCACTATTCAACAACTATATTAGCAAGGGTAACAACTCATAATAGTATTTTAAAATCCAGAAACATAAAACCAAGGAAGTGCATATGTCTTATATAAGTATTTTACACAATAAGACATTTAATCTGATCAAGAGGAATTTTTGTTAATAAAAGTTTTGGTCATTAAAATCTTCCCCTCATAAGAAATTTCGTCGTCGAAATTTCCTATTCCCACACTAAAATAGATGAGGGTAACTATGCTTCATCACTTCCTCTGATTCCCACATTGCTTCTTCAAAATTGTGGTTTCACCACAACACCTTAACGAGGGGCATTGTCTCATTTTTTAAAACCTTTTTCCCTATGATTTATGATCTTTACTAGATTATCTTCATTAGAGAGGTCATTCCCCAATGGTACCACCTCTGGATTGAGTACATGTGATGGTTCTGGTATATACTTCCTCAAGAGTAATACATGAAATACATCATGTACTTGATATAGGTTTGGTGGGAGTGTTAGTCGATATGCCACTACTCCGATGATATCAAGTATATCAAAATGGACTATGTACCTTGGACTAAACTTATCCTTCTTCCCAAATCTCGTAACTCTATTCAAAGATGATATGCGGAGGAATACCATGTCTCCAACATCAAAATCCAGGTCTCATCGATGATTATCAGCATAGATCTTTTGTCAACTCTGTGCAACTTTAATGTGTTTCTAGTTGGTCTTAAACTTCCCTGCCATTTCTTCAATCATTTCAGGATGTAGGAGTTTTCAGCCCCCAACATCATCCCACCATGTTAGTGTTCTGCACCTCTTCCCATAAAGGGCTTCATAAGGAGCCATTGGGATGATTGAGTGGAAAGTGTTATTGTAAGAGAACTATACTAGGGGAAGATGTTGATCCCATCCTCCTTTTAAGTGCATTGATCATGCTCTAAACATGTCCTCAACTGTTTGAACAGTCCACTCATATTGGACATCAGTTTGAGGATGATAAGCCATACTGAAGTCCAACTTAGTATTTAGAGCATGTTGGAGACTCTTTGAGAACTTAGATGTGAATCTTGGATATCGATTAGATATAATAGATAGTGGTACACCATGAAAACTTACCAGTTATATGATGTATATCCATGCAAGTTGATCCAATGATAAATCCTCCCAAATTTCAATGAAGTGTGCAGTCTTTGTAAGACGATCCACAACAACCCAGATAGCATTGTATCCTTTGGATGTCTTCGGAAGTCCAGTGACAAAGTCCATGGTGATGTTCTACCATTTCCATGTTGGTATGGGTAATGGTTTCATCATCCCCTTATACTTATACCTCTCAACCTTCACTTGCTAACATACTAGACACTTTGATGTATACTCAGTGATCTCTTTCTTCATGTCATCTCACCAATAATGATCTTGGAGATCTCGATACATCTGTGTGTTTCCTATGTGAATGGAGAAATTCTAACTATGTATATAATCTAAATGTTCTTTATTTAACATTAGATTTGATAGAATGCATAGTCATGACCCAAATCTCAAAATTCCTTCTTCATTAACATTTAACTATGAGGATTTCCCTTTTCTGATAGTTTCCACTTTTTTCTAAATTCCCACATCATCATTTTTGAGAATCCACTAACCTTTACAAAAGAGATGGTTGAGAAATCCTTTGTAAAAGGATTGATGATGTTCTCTTCTTTATGATTCCCATGTCCATCTTCATCAAATATAAGAAAATTGGATCCTTTTCAATTCTCATCAGTGATAGAATCAATGGGTCCTTTCTACTTAGGGAATATACCACCTTGTTCACTTTCCCCAGATGGTAAGGTATTGAGAAGTCATATTCTTTGATCCTCGACCATCCCTCAATTACATCTATCTTGGATGGATCCATAAATATACCATTTCTTGTTATGATATGACCCAAGAATGATGCCTCCTTCAACTAGAACTCACACTTGCTGTACTTTTCATAGAGGTTATCCTTTTGGAAGGTCTCTAGTACAGTTCTTAGATGATCCTCAAGATCCTCCTTGGTCTTGGAGTATATTATAATATCATCCATAAAGACTACCAAAAATTTGTTGAGTTAACATCTGATGACTTTATTCATCAAGTCCATGAATATTGTTGTAGTATTAGTGTGTCTGAAAGGCATTAATATGAATTAATAGTGCTCGTACCTTGTATGAAAAGCAATCTTGGGGATATCCTCCTTCTTCACCCTTACTTGGTAATATCCCGACCACAAATCCACATTGGAGAAGTATTGTGTTTCACGTAGCTGACTAAACAAGTCATCAATTCAGGGAATAGGATACTTGTTCTTTATCATGATTTTTTGAGCTCACGATATTCAATGCAAAGGCACATTGACCCATCATTATTCTTAACAAAGAGGACTGGTGCACCCCATGGTGAAGCACTTGGGTGTGTAAACCCTTTATACAGATTCTCTTGTAGTTGTTTCTTTAATTCCTTAAGCTCCCCGTCAACCAATATATATGGATTCTTGGATATTGGAAATTCCCCAGGTATAAGATCAATCAAGAATTCAACATCTCATCAAGGAGGAAGACCAACCAATTCATCAGGAAACACTTCAATGAACTCCCTCACAATAGAAATGTCTTCAAGGATGGGTTCTTATTTAGAATCAATCATCTGAGCAAAATACGCATGCTCATAGGGCAATAATATCCACATTTGAGATGATGGTGCTAAATAAGATTCATCCTCCTACTTGAACTTGTATAGAATTGGGGGTCGATTCACCATATGGAGAGTTATTTCCCTCTACTGGTAATTTATGTTGGATTTATATAAGGAAAACCAATCCATGCCAAGAATTTCATCAAATTACACCAAAGGGAGTATGACGAGGTTCATAAGAAGTCCAAACCACAAATTGTGATAGGGGATGAGTTATATTCATGAGTTTTAATGATTTCCCCATTTTTCATTCTCATAAACATCTTTACTTCCATGATTTGTGGTTGTGTTGGGATTGTTATACTAAAATTTTAGGATATAAAAGAATGCATAGATCCAGAATCAAAAAGTACATTTTCTATTCTTGAATGAAAAACTAGCATACCTATCGCCACTTCATTATCGAAGTTTTATTCGGTGGTAGTGTTGGAAAAATCTCACCCTTGCTACCTCAGAGGTTGTTGGTTGCCTCTAAAAACCCTTGTCTTAGGGAATAGGTTTGAAAAGTGATCTGGTTATTTGTAGTTGAAGTAATGAACAATGAATTAATGGTTGAACAAATTGTTACTCTCCTCTATCACATCAACAGGTTTTTATTTCCAACCGTTAATTTCTAGGTTCCCTTCTCTTCCACAGCTAAATCATTTCCTCATCCCCTTCAGGTAATTTCTGGGGTGCTTATTTCAGCACCTTTGGCAAGTGGGGTGTTGGAATTTCTTAGAACCATTGGATTTATCCATCAGACCACTAGAATTAAATTCCACCTTATTATTCTTATCCCCATGATACCCTTGAGATTCTCTGTTCTCTATTAAACTTTGAAGGAACTTAAGATAATTTACTCATAGCTCTCTAATTCACTAACTGCTAGGGCTTTCCATAGGCTAGGTTTTATCCCACCAAAGAAGTAGTCAACCTTGCATTCAGGGGTAACTACAAAGATGGTGGCATATCGTGTAATCCTTGTGAAGCTATCCTCGTACGCTCTGATGGATTCGTAGTCTTTTTTCTTGAGGTTAAGGAAGTCCCTTTCCATCTTATGTTGGAGGGTGTGTGAAAAATATTTATCAAAAAACATTTTCTAGAAATCCTTCTATTCCAACACCTCACTCTCTTCTTCAGGCTTTTTATTTTTGATCAATGTACCCCATTGATTAGATTCACCCTCTATATGATAAGAATCCAAAATAACGTTCTATTGTTTAGAACATTGAAGGATAGATAAGAACTTTTCAATAGAGTTGATCCATTGTTCAGTGATTAAGGGATCATATGATCCAATAAAAGTAGCATGCCTTTGTCTCATGAAGCTCTCAATTACAGATTATTCTTTCTTGGGGGGGGGGATGAAAATTTCTCTTGACCCATGTTTCTATTCAAAAATCTTGTTAACTGAGAGAGTCTTATGAAAAAGTTTTTAATTACCTCTCCCATCGGATTGGGAATTACATTAGAACAATCATCACATTGATCATTACATCAATTGTTAGCTCCAGTCCTCCTATTATAGGTCATTAGATGAAATAAAAGGAAAATTAGGGGTAACACATAAAGGGGAATCCAATAAAAAAAAGGATAACTTATAAATTACATTTATTTCCTTAACTTATGAATTTATAGGCTTCAATATAGGTTATCTATAATCTACTTACCAACATATATTCTTAGGGGAATTTTTTTATTCCCTTAATAATGGTTCATACTAATATTAAGAACTTACTAATGCATATCCCCTGAGTGTGTCATAACCAAGAGTGAAGCAAGGCCCATTTTCATGCACCGGTTCCTATTCGAGTCTAGCTCAAAGCGGTGTTTTCAAGTTTTACCCCTAGATACATTTGTGCCAGAGCTACCTCTACTTGTTTGTATCCAGACATGGATGTATTTTTTTGATAAACCAATTAATCTATACTAACAAAAATTTATAGATTTTTTTATTATTCTTAGTCTTATCCCTAAGGTTTTAACTAGGTTTTTCTAATCCTATACCCAAAAAATAACTAAACCTATCCTTTTATACCAACTATAACAACCCTGCTCTTTATTACTCCCATAAACATTATTTATTACATAAAATTTCACTTAAGACAACTCTATGGATCAAGAGGTCTTATGTCTTGGAAAATTAGGAACATTAGATAAGAAATTATAACATAAAACACAACATCTTTATTGAAAATTGATTTTACATGACCACAACATTCCTTCATACCTAGCATTGCATTGGATAACCTGAGGACATGCATAAGAAAATGCTGATCTATAAAGCCCAGTAAGGGAGTAAACAAGGAATTACATGAATAATATAGTAAATCTTATAAAATAGTCATATAAATTGAGAAAAAGAGAAACATTAACATAGAATCATGATATAGAATTTTATCATAACATGGAAATGTGGCAATAATATTTAACATGATATTAGAATGAGCCAAGTCTCATTGCCCATGAAGCATGAGTAAACCGTCATTGAACTTGAATTATCTTGAGTAAAACCTCATTAAACTTGAATTATCATGAGTAAACCCTAATTTAATTTTACATATTATGATACTAATCTTTACCCAATGCATTAGAGCACTATCAGGGTGCACCCTCTATAAAAATTTCATTTCATGCATAAGTGTGCCACATGGATCATACAACATGGAATCATTAAAAATCATAATTTATTATATGACTAAGAGATGTGGAATACATAAATTTAATTCCTCAATCAACAATTACATGTTTATAAAGGTGAATAACCTTAAATGGGTATGGTATTCACTTACATGATGATTTTTGTCTTTGGAAATTTTGGTGTAACTTCAGCAACATAATGACGTCAAATAGAAATCATAAAATGGGTTGATAAGAGATAAAGGGGTATCTCATAATTTATACATGAAATGGACAGTAATGGGGTCATGGAACATAATAACCCAATATATTTAATAGAATTTATATGCATAATATAAAATAATTGCTTGAATGTAAATGAGAAGAGGGAAATTTTTTATAGAATTTCGGCATGGTAACAGGTGTACATGGGAGGAATTATTGAGAGAGAAATAGGTATATCATCATTAAAAAATAAGGATATCAGTATGGGGGATTTGATAAATTATACCCCAACATTTTTAATTGAAAAGAAAAGGGTATAACTATATAATGAAATTGAGACAAAAATGAGAAAGGAAGAAATCCCTTACTTGGATGTGTGATCCCAAAGGCTTGGGAGAGGCTTAAGAGAGGATTATAGGGATATTGGGGCTCCTTGAGAGGATTATAGAGAGATTAGTCTAGGGGTTGGTCAAGATCCAAAGGTTTTGAGTGAAGAGTAATGGTAGGTTGCGTGGGTTTATATAGGAAAAGAGAGGGAATTATTTATTATTTATGTTTTGGACACTACACATTAAACTAATCAAAACCACAAACCATCCCATGGTTTTTTCCAAAGGGGAGTAGAAAAAATTATTTTATAAGGCTAATGTCCGAACTTATTAAAATATTAGGCTCTCTTATGTATAGGTGAGTCACACTCTCAAGGAAGTGATTTTAAAAAAGTTAAAATGTTTTATAAGTCTTGGAGGGTTCACTAAGGCTTTGTAAAATAAATCAAACAAATCTAAAATCACATTATCTTAAAGGTAAAACATATATTGTCCAAACATCACTTTTTTAGTATCTTATTACATCCCTATTGGGTCATTATGATTTCATAAAACACATTATATATTTAAACTATATTTAATTTATACCCAAAAATTCGACTGTCTGAGAAATTTATAAAAAATTCACCATTAGATAATTTCAACATCCTAAATCCAAAAATAATATTCATTTTATCTAAATAATTTTCTAAATATGTGAATTTTTACTTTTAAAATAAAAATCGATATTTATAAAAAATTCATGGTTTTTAACAAAAATAGCTTCCAAACCATAATAAAAATTACAATTGTAAAAAAAATTATACGATCAGTTATATTTAATAAAAATTAATTTAGTAATAATATTTTATTAAAATAATATTTAATTATAAAATCCATTAATCCATCAAAATATATTTCTTAATTTAATATTTACTAAAAATACTATTTGTGCTTTAAAAACCTTTTACAAAGTAATAATAATAAAATGAATGTATATTATTTATTCTATAAAAAAATAATTCACATAATAACTGTTCTAGGGTCTTGTTACATAACTTCTTATAACACCTACATAAGACCTAAGGTAAATGTGTGAAATGGTGACATACTCTTGGTGTGGCTCGGATAACATCACTCAGGTGGTAATCTATATTAACTTCCACTTCTCCTGTAGGCGGTTCTGTTCAAGCTTAACGTGTTGAAGCTCAACTTGGGATTTGTAAGGAGAAAGTCATAGTGACACTACCTCCTTTATGAGCTCTGAAAAATGGGCCTCGTATGGAGAAATTCTACTAGATGATGCCATCGCTTCCTTTGTCTGAGTAAATTTGATTTGTTAAATCCTTATATTTATACTAATCATGTGACCACTATTCAAAATCTATATTAGAAATGGTAACAATTCATAATGGTATTTTAAAATCCAGAAACATAAAACCAAGGAAGTGAATATGTCTTATATAAGCATTTTACATAATAAGACATTTAATCAGATCAAGAGGAATTTTCATTAATAAAATTTTGGGTTGTTAGAATGCATATATCATGCACTATGATACGAGTCAGTTAGGGAATATCTCTTTAAATATTACACTTATACTAAATCCTTATATAATTTGTAACATTTCACCTTATATTGTATCATATACAATAACTTATAAAATCATACCCAAAACTAATTTTGGATATATTACAATTTTTTTGGTAAATCTATTATCAACTTCACCTAGTATCACATAATATGTAGTAACTTATGAATATCCATCCAAAAATCCTTTTAGATAAACTCAAAATCACCTTTGGAGTATCTATCTGATTAAAAATAAATCCCTATTCAATCAACCAAAAAGTGTAACCTCATGTGGATTTATAGTGTTGAAAATAATTACTAATTTATAAATTTAGTCACATAAAGAAATATTGGCCTATATAAAGTCATCCTTTCTACTAAATATAAAGGGATCCAACATGATCACCATCAAACACATGTATCTATATACTTATGTCCACCTATTGAATCATATGTATGATTACATTTTCTTATGATCCCTTTATCCAAGAAATAAAGTGACCATGGGAAAAAATAACATCAATATAATATAACCAACCCATATCTATCAATTCTTCGAGTATAGACTAACTAGGTAAATGAATATATCACATTTCATTGACCTTTATGTATGATCACATTAATTTATCCTCATCTAATATATACAAAAATCATATTTCTTATCTAATTATTCCTATACACTTCTTTATTCTATCCCAACTGTGGTCCTAATTTACCTAGTCCTCATATGAGAGAAAAATACCAACTTTGTTAAGCTCCAAACAATGACATGATCAATAACATAACTAATCACCCCTTGGTAAACTATGTATCATGCCTTGTGTAATAAAGGTATCAAAGTATGAAGGTTCTCATGATATGTATCTTTCAAAAATCAGGTATGGGGAAATCCAAATATGAACCATGGACCCCGAGTATACCAAAGGCATAACGTATGACACTCCATGTGGTAAACATCATAGGCTATCCAGTGAAAAAAATTCAGTTTATATCCCATAAGAATATTTTTTATCCTAATACAAGAATTATTCTCATGATAACCTTAAAATTTTATGCCATCCTATAATACTCCATGATGAACATCAATTAGGAATAACTCAAAATCACACTTTTATAGTTGAATCATCATTTCACTTCATGATATATATATATACAACCAATATAAAAGAATGATAAAACAATGATTACCATTTTTTATAACATGATACATTTTATACACATAAACTCATTTCAATATATTTAACAAAACTATACATAAGTTCATGTATAATCATACAACATATGATAGAAATTTAGATCCTACTTATGTTTCATAAACTTTTAGGGTTTTGTTAAACTCATTACATCTCTATGAAATTCCTTTCAGATCTCTATATGACCACTTTATCAATATTCTCTCACTAAACTGTTTATTGAGTAAAATATACTATGTTAGTTAGTTTGAATAATGGAGAGACTTTGGAATCATATACCTAATGTTCAACTCTTTGAAAAAATTCAAAACTCATTAACTCAAAAACATCAAATGTTACAATGTTAATAACTTCCATTGACTACTTAACAATATATCTATGTTTATCATCATCATCATTCTTGGAACCTTTCCATTATTTCCCTTGATATATTTTTTATAAATAATGGAAATATTTACATTATTTATTTACTAATACATACTAAAACTCTTTTTGGATATAAAGTAATATTAACCTCATTATAGTAACTAAATGAAACTCTTTAAATTTTTATTTATTGTCACTACATAAAATATTTTAGGATACCTAGTGAAATTCACTTTTAATTACTAACTAGAATAATTAATAATTTATTATCTTTGAACTTCTTTAAGTCCAAAACATTCTCACACTAGACTTTTAGAAACTATATTCTCTCTAAAATATCATGCTAGGATACATTAAATCTTTTATGTTTATGAAATGAAACTTATTTACTTTAATGGTAATATTTAATAAATAAACTATTGACCAACATATACTATATGGTATTTTATCTGTTTATATAATTATTAATGTTATATAATATGATGAATCATAAACCATGTGTATTGAAACCATCATCTCATATTATTCCAAATGAAACTTTGTTAATAAACAACTTCTCTTATCATATAAGAGAAATGATAAAACTATACACATTATTTATTTAGATCCATATTAGCTTAAAAAATTTCTTTTCATCCATTATATGAATTAGAAACCTATTACTTAGTAATTTTAATAAAAACTATAATCTTGATCAATTCTTTCCTTGATATTTAACTCCTGTGTAATCATAATATTTGTAAATCATACATTTGGTATTATATACCCTTAAAAATAGAAGAGTTTATTTCTATATAAGTGATTCCTAATATAGAACTTCCATAGTTTTTCCAAACTCCTTTAGGTATTCTAGAAAATTCCCTCATATGGAAACACTGTCTTATTTTCTCTACACTAGCTTAAGGTTTTAGTGACTTTGATTGGTCATGTGAAGAAACATTGTTGGAATTTCCAACTAAATTTTATTTTTTCAGTTTAAAATTTTTCCAGATCTTACTATTTACAAAACACAAGAACCTAGAAATTACATGATCAATTCATATATCCTCAAAACTTTGAGAATATTAGGTAAACTTTTAATGAACTCATTCAAAATTTAAAAACATTTCCATAAATCATAACAAAATTAATTCCATAACTAAAACATTATTCAAGTAAACATTGAGTGAATCATTATATAATTTTCATAAGAATCTATATCCATTTTTTGAATAAATCTAAAATTTTATCACTTAGTAAGTTGTTAACATACAATATTTATTCTACTTAAGAATTTTTTTATGTTTTTCACCAGTCTAAGTAGTTGCTTACATTAAGATTACCTTTTTTCTAATTTTGATATGGAAGTTTAGTTTGAATATGATGATGTTATTTACCTATAATAAAATCCTATATTAAACAATAATCATGTTTAATATAAATTTAAGAAAGACTTCTATTAAATGTGTTTCCACTAAAATAATACCCCTATCAAAATTTCATCATATCATTAGTAGGAAAATATCTATATTTAACCATTATTTGGCATGCTTAAGTGTTTATCATATCACATATCTATTTAGATATTCCATTATTTCAATCATATTGTATATGTATCTTAGATGGATGAATATAAAAATCTTTGATCTATCCTTCATATATATAAACTCAACACTATTACTCTAATAACCTAATCCTATTAGGATCTCTTGGGTAATTATAACCTAAAAAAATGAAAATAACTTAAACCTAATCCTATCAGGTTGACACATCAATTACTTTACATACATAATATAATCTAGGGACACCCAAATTTAGTATGTATTACCTAGTTATATAATCAATGTATTGACAGGTGTTTTCTTCGGAAGGAATTTGAAACTTATTATTTTAGAAGGGGATTTATTATCACCATCATAACTCATATTATTCCCTTTACATGTGTTGATCCCATGAAAGGTAAATAACATGGGGTGGGGGGTGAATCAGGGCAGGTTGATCTTTTGAAATTGACCCTCACTAAAGATCTTGTTTTATTATTACCAGGAACACTATTCTCCCTCCAAATTGATATAAAGAAATAAGTAAATTAAAAGAGGGACACAAGAAATTTTAGTTGGTTTACCCAAACCATGATAATCCCAAGAACATGTAATGATAATGTGTCGAGCACCTGAAACATTAAGAAAACTACTTTTTGGTTACAATTTGGAGTGGCCACACTAACCCTCCAAATTTACAACCATGATTGAAATAATGAACATACTAATCTTAACCACTTGAATAACCCACTACCTCGATGTGTGTTTTTTTCTTGATCTTTATAAATAATGAGTGCGTTTACACTATAGTATTTTATCAATTATGTTCCAATTTTATCCACCAATTAAGTCTAATAACTTTTATCTATAACAAATCTTGGATCTATGTCCTCACTTTCTAGTAGAAGTCTGGAATTACCTTACTCGTTTTTCTTTAACGCTCTCCAATATTTCATGATTATTATTACTACTTAAATAAATAGATATATATATCTTTCATATTCATATAAATTAAAGGTTTAACACTCAATAGATCATAAATATACCTTTGGTAAGTGTATAAAATTATTCCAAATTCTCTCTTCAAAACTAATTCAAGATCTCCCATTCAGTTCCTTGAATTCCCTCCTAAAATATAGGAAACATAAATTTATAGGTTTGTTGACTCAACATCTTCATGATGCAACTATCACTATTTAAACACGATCCACTGATTCCTTAAAAACTATGAGTATTACCTCTACAACTCTATGGTGTGACATAACCCCTTATAGCATGTAAAATGGGTCTTATTATTTTCATGGCTTACATTGGAAAACATGTTTCTTCTATTAATAAATGATTCTTCTTTGAATTTCAAATCATGAGAATCATATTTTTCACACCATGATCACTTGGAATTTAAAAAAATCAAGTCTTATATACTAAGAATTTATGAAATGATACTCTATTACAAAATCAACACCAAAAAATCAAAAAATCCATCAAAATCCATCTTAGCCTCTTTATGATATGGTCAAATCCTCCATGATGTGGTTATATATTTTTCTCAAAACAGAAAAGAAATTAATCATATGTATGATCCTCACACCTATAATAAAAATTGTATATTCTAAATTACATTTCCATATTTCCATTTAATAAAAAATTCATGATGTAATGTGTGATTCCATGATATAGTTTCCAAACCATCTCAAATCCTAAAACTCATAGGCTCCTCTCGCGATGCAAACCTCCCCGCAAAGCCATCCATCACAAACTGGCTCCTATACCATAGTCAGGCCATGAAACCACTGTAATTTTTGTGTCATAACTACTAATATTCTTCCATATACAAAGTATAAAACCTTATTCATGAATTTAAACACTCTTAAATTCTAAATTAATTACTCTTACACATATAGGGTAGTCCATTCCATTGTGAATTCCCTGGAAAAACCTTTCATGGTGTGATTTAATACATCATAGTGTGAATTACATCCTATAAAAAATAATTCAAACTTCTATAAAACTAGTTCAAGACCACTACATCACTCCATAATCTCATTTTTAATTATTTAACTACCTTTTAATTTTTTTTTCAAAATACATGTAAACAAACACAACCCTAAAAATACTTTAATGGATTTTTATAATAATATCCCCTTTTAGTTTGTTTAAAACCTTTGTAATGAACCAAATAAGGTTCAATATCTTAACATATAAAAAATTAATAACTAACTCAAACCATTTATTGAAATCTTTCTCCTTCATAATGTGCATCAATGATTTACTAATCACTAACTCTCAGCCCACATGCGCCAATATCACCATGAGAAATAAGAGTTAAATGAAAGTTCCTTATGAAAAAACATTTTTTATTTTCATTATCTTTAAATTATTACTTATTATAAATAAAAAATTCATGAAATATAACACTTTCCAAAGCACTTTCATGGATTGTTACCCCTTTATCAATAGAAAGAAACACTTTATTGAAAAATTCTACCTTTTAAATTTGGAAAACATTTATCCCCTTTGTCACTAAAACTAAAGAGAACTTCTTTGAAATTTCATAAAATATAGTTAGAAATAAAAAAATTTAATTCAAGAGAGAGTTACCATACTTTTATACAAGTATAAAATCCCATGGGGGTTGGCATCCCTTCTCTAAAACCTCCAGTTGGATGGAGACTATTAGATTCTAAGAGAAAAATAATTCTTCTCAAATTAAGCTTTAGGATGTACCTTCATCATGATATCCAAAATATGATATTGTTTTGATACATACTCTAATTATATCTGTCCTTGTTCAAAATTCTTCTTTATGAAATGATATTTTATATCAGTGTGATTTGTCTTTAATTAATGGACATGATTTTTTATATGATTAATAGCACTTGATTTATCACACCTGAATGCATTAGGACATTTCACATAAACTCCAATATTCTAAATCTCTTGGATTATATATAAAAATTTTATACCTGATCAGGTAGCTACTATATATTCATCCTCCACTATGATAATTGAGATGAATTATTTCTTCTTGATCATCAAACACATTCACAAATCTCTAAGATATAAATCACAAACTGATGTTTGATAGTGATCTTGCACTAAACCAGTCCAATATACCTATGTGTATCTCAAAAAATCCTATTGTGATATTATATGATAACATGATTCCAAACACACTATGATATTGGTGCATTTAAGAATTTTTTCATAGATAGCATGTTTCTCTCAAGATAATTTTGGTACTTGGTGGATTGACATGTAGAAAACAGAATATCAGTTTGGGTCACTTTTGGGTCTTATATACTTCTAATTATTTTACTATACTATATCAAATTGGATTTATTTTTATAGTATCATCTTGAAAAATTCATATGGGTAGTGACTAGTGTTTCCATTAGTTTATAATCTTTTGTTATGAACCTATTTACACTTAAAATTTTTACCTCATATATTTTAAAAATGTCAGGCACTGAGAATCATACAATCCTATTGAAATTATGTCATCCATATAGATGAGCACCAATATCCTTTAATCATTGTCATCTTAATGTATAGGTTGTAATCAATTATTCTTAATTAGAATCCAACATTTCTCAAGTGTTGATCCAACCTTGAATACTAATCTCTTATTGCCTGCTTTAGTCCATATAATTTCTTCTTAAAACGATATAATTTTATCTCAACTTTATTAATACTATCCTAGAACACCCACTTGGTTCCAATGAAAATTTTTATCTATTTGAATTGGAAAAAAATTCCATATTTTACTCTTCTCAATTTTTACATTATTTTCATACATTTCTTTCGCCCAATTGATTTTTTTGTAGCCTCTTAAAAACTATTATGATATACTTGAGATAATAAATACATTTTTATATATTTTTCATTACCTATGTTTTCAATGGTTCTGTCTAATCACCAATGATATTTTGTTATGTTATTTCATCTTTTCTCTTTTCTATATTTGTAAATACTAAAATTTATATGAATTATTCAACATAATTTTCTTATTTTGAGTATTCAACATCTTTGTAATTCCCCTAGGCTATATAATTCAACATTAATCTCCTTTTAGATTTAAACATTTTTTTTTTGTTTTGAAACTTTATCACTAGATTAGAAATTATTTTTTTTCCACAACTGGTACATCTTGAATTTCAATAAATTTTATCATCCATTGTTTATAACATTTATAATACTTACTTTTATACAATTACATAAGAAAAATACATTCATCCCCTTGATATTAAAATTTATATTCTTCTATTTGTTGAAAAAAATATTTTATTTATAAAATTGTGAAAGTATTTCAAAGATAGATTATTCTTATACAAAAACTCATAGGGTGTATTCTCTTCATTTGGACTTATAAAATCTCTATTAGTTATATAAAACAATGTAAAAACCACTCCGTTTAAATATTTCTTCAATTTATCCTTCTATATAAGTATTGTTAAAGTAATGTTATTCCCAATTTGTTTCATTTTCTCAAGAACATTGTTTTGTTGAGGAGTCCTTACCATTGAAACCTAGTTTCGAATACCATATTTTTAAAGATATTATTTCACCTAATTGTTAGTGAATTACATACCATTGTCATTACCGAACTTCTAAATTTTCAATATGAGCATATTATCTTCGAGTCTTTGATATATGGTAATAAACTTTAATACTTAATATTTTTGAGAGAAAACCATTATCCATTACATCCTATTGTAATCATAAATAAATAGAACATAATAACTTTTACCATTTTATGGACTTGGGTGATATTTTTCTATAAACATACACATGCATCGAGTTAATACATCTCATTAACTTATTATCCTCGACTTATAAGTATTTTGAGTGATTTTTTATTTTTGTCAAGTATCACATGTGTGAGTATGATCATATAAAATTTTAGGGATATTATGAGCTCTATTATTCTTCACTAAGTATTCCAAGGAATTTCATATCAAGTGGAAAAGACACTTCTTCCATAAGTTGTTCTCTTCTTCCTTGGATAGAATGAACCTATCTTCTTCTCCCCTAATGAGGTATATATTCTATTTTGTGTTCTTATCTCACAACACCATAATTCTATCTGTTCCTTTGATGATATAATAATTATTGTTTAAATTCATTATATTCCTTAAGTCACATAATTTAATTACACTTAGTAAATTGTGATAAATGGATTGAACTACTAATACATCCATGTGCCTCAAATATTTCCCCTCTATTTTGGACTTTACAGAGACAATGATCTTCAACCCTTGATCATTTCCAATATTTTTGTTTCCCATCATGTGGGAAGTAAAACCACTATATAGAATCCATAATCCAGTTTTATCCATTTATTTGAAAGAAATTTTAGTGACATTATCCTTCTCAACTCTTTCCTTCTTGATTCATGTTCGTTTTTACCCTTCCTTTGGTGGTAGATTAGATTGTTACACCTCTGACTCTATTTGATCCTATTCAAATTATAGAATTATAAATTTGTTATGAATTTTTAACCTATTCAATTATGGTTTATATTTATGATATCTTATTCCTTAGATTTCCATCAATATACTTATTTATACCCTTGATGAGAAATTATCAGCTTTGTGTAAATAACCTTTACACCAAAAAATATCCATTGAAAACATATAGTGTGTATGAATTTATGATAGTATATTTTTATTACTCTTTGGACCTAAAATATTTTTTTATATAGAAAAAACATATTTTATATGAAACATACTCTCAAAATAGTAACACTAGATTCAGGGTTTATTATTGTGTGTCTTTACTAATCCACTTGATTCCTTTTAGGTCTTTTGTGTGTCACCCAAAAATAATTTATTCCTCAGTGCATGTAATTTTTCTTTCACTTCAAATACCACTTATTTATACTTTCAATAAATCCATTAAAAATATTAAACCATATCTTTAAGCTATTTCAATTATGGACATGATTCCACTTTATCTGTTGATTCCCTATGAACCTCCTCAGTTTTTTATGTAGCCTATACATTCAAAATTATAAATGTCATGATGGGGGTTAGAAGTATTTATTGATCATAATGATCTAATAACATGGTAACATCCTAAACTTTGATCTATTTGATTATTTTAACATGATATTTCATAGAATTGGATAATCCATCAATGATCCTAGAAGACTCTTTAATTTTGATCTTAATATAAACTTATGTTTTTTAATTTTTTGGATTATAATATTTAATAAATTCAATATAATACTTGAATTTTAATTTTTATTCCTCTTTTTATTGAATGTATAGTTTTTAATCCTGATCCACTCCATTGGATTATTCATTTTATCCCTACAATAATTGATTTCTTCAAGATCAAATTTTAGTTCAACATTGAGGCCCACTCTTCCCTTAACTTTAATTATTTTATTAATGCTATAATTCTATTTTTGTCTATATATAATATCCAAAATTACTAACTCAGTATGTCCTTTTTAGTCATAAAATTCTTTCACATATGTTTTTTCCAAGTTTAAATCTTCTTGTGAGAAGTTTTTATTTATAAAATTTTTTATTGTGAAATAATCTTGCCTTTCACACCCTTAGATGGATTCTTTATGGGTTCTTAATCTTCATAATTATCTCAGAATTAATTTAGTCACTTTATAGTGAGAAGAACATATTTTTCAAATTGAAATAAAGAAATTGGAATCTTTCTTTTGAATCTTTATTCTCTTCATTTTAGGTTTGAGGAAAGTAAAGAAATCACCTCATCAATCTACCCATCTTCAGGATCATTTTTCAATGAAATTTTCATCATTTACTGGAATAAAAATTCTTGATAAATATCTTTCATTAAGGATTTTTGTTATTTTTATTCCTCATACTATATGTAATGAGAGTGTTATGAATACTCTTTAGTATCACATTTTTAGTTATTTTTCTTCTAAAACTGAGAAATTTTCATTAAAACACAGTGGAAATCTTCTTAGGATCCCCTTTATTATTTTGATATCATCAATATTTTTACCAAGTCCATGCATGTTTCCCACAATAATGTTCACCTTATCAAAGAATTAATTGATAGAATCATTTAGGTAAATCCTCATATCCTTATAATTATTATATTGTTTATAAAATTTAGCCTCATGTAACTTGGAATATTCTTTGTAGACGTTGTGATGTTTTTCCCACAAGACATATGAGGATTTACAAGTCACCACTTTTGTGTAAATCACATTGTATAATGCTCTTCCCAACATATAGACTACTTTGGTGTTGAAATGAACTTCTCTCAGGTCCTTCTCCAATAAAGATCTTCTATCTACACTGACTATGATCCCATTTATGATAACCATTTAAAAACACATTCTTAATGATCAGAAGTAGTGATACTTTCAATTCATCCATAGTAGAAAATTATTTACATTAATGATCAGAATTTCCTTATGGTTGGTGACTAATACCATTACTTTATATAGATAAAACACCACCAAGAACCATTATATTTGATAACACTTATTGGTTCCAGGAAAGGTAAATACCACGAGGGGGGGGGGGGTGAATTAGGGTGTGTTGATATTTTATAAACAACCCCCACTAAAAATATCATTATATCATTATCAGGAACACTCTTCTCCCTCACAATTAATACAAAATGATAAATTAATTAAAATAGGAACATAAATAATTTTACTTAGTTCATAAAAACCGAGATAATCCAAGGATCATGCAATTATGATGTGTAAAACTTCTGAAACACTAAGTAAACTCCTTGTTGGCTATAATTCAGAGTGACCACATTAACCCTATAGGTTTAGAACCCTCATAGGAATAAATAACTCACTACTATCAATCACTCTAATATCTCACTACCTTCACAATTATTATTTTCATGATCTCTATAGACAATGAGTGAGTTTATATCAGAGTGGTGTGTCAATTATACTACACTTATATCTAATGATAAAGTACAAAAACCTCCAGTGAGAACACCTCTTGGATCTCCTTCCTTACTTTCTAGAAGTAGTATTGAATTACCTTCCTTTGTAATCTCTAATACTCTTTGATATTTCATTATCCTTATTCCTACTTTAATAAATAGAAATATATCACTTGAATCTTTAAGGAATCACCATGTTTCCATATAGATAGATCATTAAATAACCTTTGGTAAGTGAGGAAAATTTATCCAAATACCCACTTCAAAACTAAGACAATATCTCCTATCTAATTCATTGAATATTCTTTTAAAATATAGGAAATATAAATTTTTAGGCATAATGACTTGACATCTTCATAAATACCTTATAATTATCATATAATTATCCACTACTTTATAATTTCAAGTTGTTACCTACGAAACTTCATAGCATGAAATACCCATCACGGTATGTAAAATGTGTCTTATGATTTTCACAAATCATATCTGAAAAAAATATCACTACTATAAATATAAGATTCTTCTTTAACATTCTCACCAAAAAACAATTCATATTTTTATAGTGTAGTCTCATGGACCTCAAAAACATGAATTCATGTAAACTAAGCCTTCATAGTGCGATCCTACATTATGTCACAGACACCTTCAAATCGGCAGATAACTGAATTTATCTCATACCTTTCATGGTATATATAAATACTCCATAGAATGAATGAGTGCTTTCCTTGAAATGTAAAATGAATTAATCTTACATATGATCCACACCCCTTCAATAAAAAATTACACATTGAATGAATTTTCCATATTTTTATAAAAAATACAATTCATAGCGTAATGTGGGATTTCATTACACAACAAAAAAAACCATATAAAAACATAAAATTCATCAACTCTTGAAATTATTCAAGCCTCACTAAAATTTTATCCTTAACAAACTAGTTCCTCTTACATATCTAGTTTATGGTGCAACCAGAGGTGTTGCAGCATGACTACTACTCTTCTTCTAGTGACAAATTACAAATCCTTATGAATGACTTCAAATAATTTTACATTCAAAATTAATTACTCGTATACATGTAGGGTAGTCATGTCTTTATCACTTCCGTAGAAACACTTTTCACAGTGAGTACTAATGAATCATGTAATGACTTATATCCTATAAATATAATTATTAACTTCCCTAAAACTAATTTAATATCATTTAATCACCTCATAAGCTCATTTGGAAGTCTTCAAATGCTTTTCAGTATCCTTATCAATATCATTTTCAATAAAGACAACCCTAAAAATATTTCAAGGGATTTATTCTAATAATATTCATGCATGTTTCAAATTATTTAGGTTAGAATCCCATTCCTTCCACTAAATCAATATTTTCAAATCATATTGATGTGTTACTCTTTACACAACTAATATATCATGTTACTAACAAAAATTAAAATGCAACTAAATTTATACACATCCTAATGCATCCCATACATAAGTTCTATGAACAATAAGAATCTTTTAAATTAAAATTCATTCCAAAGTCAAGGTAGAAGAAAACTAAATAAATTGTCATATCTATCATGTAACTCATTAAATGCATGTAGGATAATTTATAGAAGATTTATAAAATCTTTATACTAATGCATACATAAATTCATAATATAAAAAATTTATATCTATGAATAATAAATAAGGTAATAAATTAAATAAATAAATAATTCATATATTTAAACTTATGATAAAATACTTATGAAAAAAATTTATAAATAAGGATAATTATAAAAATTCTATAATTTATAATAAATTATGGATATTCTATAATTAAATATATATAAAAAATATTTATTTATTTAAAATATGAACTTATTTATATTTTCCTTTTATGGGGAATTATACATAAATATATGAAATTTAATGAAATATAAACAATTTATATTCTAATTCTATTATGTAAATTTTTTAAATAAGATAAATATCATGTATTTATAATTATTTAAACCTTAATAATATCAATTATCAAAACATTTTTTGATATGGTTTAAATAATTTCTCAAAATTTTATTTAATTTGAAAATTTCAAATTAAGTATTATAAATATTTCATAATAATAAATATAACCTATTTTATATATTTTAGTTATTTTGAAATTTATAGATCCTTTATAAGTTAAACTTATGATTTCCATATAAAAAAATTATATTTAAATTATAATTCATTCCATCTAAATTGAATTTTTTTTAATATTAACAATTAATATTATGGATATTTATTTATTAAATGTTTTATAATATTTAATAATTTATTATAAACATTTTATAATTAAATAATTTATAAACCCCTTTATAAATTAATAAATATACCAAAATACCTTTTATTTTTATTTATAATTTTTTTATAAATAATTTAAATCAATTCTTAATTGAAATATATATAAATCAAATTTTCCTATTATATCTTGTTTAACAGTATATGGAGCTTCATGGACTGCGATTGGAATGCTGAGGAACTAAAACCTCTTTTAACACCATCAATTGTATTTTATTACTAATAATGATTATAAATACTTACAAATTTCTTTGTGGGATAACATAAAAATAACTCAGTGTGTATTAATAATCATAGGTGATGATAGGGGGACCACATAAGATTAACAACACATATGAGGACCCGAGTAGAAGAAAAAAATGCCTATGACTATCACATATTATGATAATTACTATATAAGTATAATAATTTTGCTCCTATAATTTATTATGATATATGTTCAATCATATTAAAGATATTATGCTATGTTTTTTAGTTTTCTATTTGTGTTATCACCCCTTACGAAATCCTATATCATCTCTAACGATACACCAAAAACCAATGGAGTAGTTTGTATCACTTTTTATGATATTGAATATTTTACAAGATGTTATAATAATATATTATGATATCATATATCATAAAAGTATAAATATTATAAATATTCTATCATATTCAATGATGTATAGAAGGATATCAAAAATAATATCAATTTATTTATTTTTCAACATGATTTTGAGAACCAGGAAACATGTTAAAGATTTGATACCAATTTTGGTGAGATAAAATATCTCATATGAACACATATAATGTTATATTAATATCAACATATCCGTACAATCCATTTCCACAAATCTTTAGGCTATGTAACTCATTGAATCAACAATGGAGCTCCTGAGTGAAAAGCTACACTTCATCACTGTTCATGTGTGAAACTACTATGAATCATTTAACACTTTACCCTTTTCTCTTATTCCACTTTTGAGTTTCATAGGATTTATTAACACTTAATCAAGGAATCATAAACAACTAGAAACCCTTAAACCTAAGATATACCATATATGAAACCAAAACTATGTGAGAATAAATGACGGACTTTTATGCACACCTTATATTGATAAATGACCACTACTTCTTGTTCTTCAATATCATTGGTTGATGAATATCACAAAAGAATAAACAAAGGAATATTCCCTCCATGGTTTATGCATGGGGTATATATAAATCACCCAACACTTTTGCAAGAATATCTTCACACCCATGACATTCTAGTATCTCACTCATGAAAAGGGTGAGGGAGAAAGAGAGCTTAAGAGAATAAAAAAAGGCTTATACAATTTTATCTGATCACTATCTTATGGCGATCAAATCCTTTTATATCCCCTTAAAATAATCTCAAGTTGTTCATGCATTAACTCATAAATTAAATAATATATGAGTTAATTCCCAAAACATCCATGAATTCCTCATACGAATGCACTAATTCTCCCATGAGTTTCATACTATGAAATATCTCTTATTAATGATAGACAAAATTAATGATATACTATACCTTGATGTATAACATTTAGTATAAGACCCCATGTTCTATATGGGTGTTAAAATTCAATAGAAATTCACGTTTTTTGTTTTTTTATATGGGTTAGTTTTTGAATTGGAGTTTGGAAAAAAATTATAAGGCATTGAACACAATAAATAGGTGTTTTAGGCATTTAATGAAAGTATGGGGTGGTTTTGGAGGTGTTTGGAGGGTTCAATAGGATTTGGGGGCTAATACAATAATGTGTAGTGCCATCGTCTAGCCGGTGGCATGTCTAGTTGAGGTGACCCAAGAATTTAATGAAACTATATTATATTATTTTAGATGAATATTCCATACATATCATAACAAAACACACCCTAAAACCATAAAAGTTTATATTCTTTGGAGACTAGATATATAATAATCTTATTCCATGAATTATATTTAACATCCAAAAAATTATCTTCTCACATGTTTCAATTCTTAGACATACCTACTTAAAAACATTCATCAAAACCTAGGGAAAAGAAACATAATAATGGGTGACCTTAGATTCTT
Organism: Viscum album; assembly: GCA_963277665.1. Classification (NCBI taxonomy): domain Eukaryota; kingdom Viridiplantae; phylum Streptophyta; class Magnoliopsida; order Santalales; family Viscaceae; genus Viscum; species Viscum album. The sequence continues at coordinate 1,693,076,900 of OY728131.1, forward strand.
AGTAAGGGTAAACATAAGAGATATCAATAAATGATCATAAGTGATCATAATATAAGCATAATGGTATAGGAAAATGATCTTAACATTCAATATTCACACCCAATCAATAAAATATTATAAAAAATAAATCATCTTATAAGGTGTTTTTATAACAAACCACATAATTCTTAACTATGATAAATCATCAATAATAAATCATGATCCATGGGATCATATTATAAGAAAAAGTCATATGTTTTTGGACTATAAATCATACTATAAAATAATTTCCTTAGTCAAGGCTCACTTCCCAATATATCATAATGGATTGGGTTCACTCCCCATTCCATAATTTTCTTAGTCAATGTTCACTCCCAAGACTATCATAGTGGAAAGAGTCCCTTACAGAACTGGGTTCACTCCCCATTACAAAACTTATATTCTCATTAGATATATATCTTTACCCAATGCATTAAATACCTATATAATTTCAAGACCATCAATAACATAATTAAAATGATACAAATGTGTGACACATGATTATAAAAATTCATCATATCATCATAATTTAACCCATGGAAAGCAATCAGTATTTATAAACATTTAATCATTTCATCATATCATTACATTAGGAAAAGAAACAAATTTCACAATGGTTTCATCATAACTTAATTAACCCATGTGGAAGTAATGGGTTTCATTTAATCATACTTAAATCATAATCATCATCATAATCCATCCAGAGAAAGAAAGTGGATGGTATCATAAAATCATGTCCTTAATGCAGTATTAAAATCCTTAAAGAATGTTTTCAAATATGAAAAAGCCCTTTAAAATATCATTCACACCATCCTTTGAAAATATGAGAAACTATCCTTTTGTTTTAAACATATTTTAAATAAAAACTCATAGAATATTGATAAAATACAATTATTTGTAAATAAAAATGGAAAAATTTAAAGTAAGATTAAAATTAATGAATATTCAAGATGGTGGAAAATCTATTCATGTTGTATATGCTAAAATAAAACATTCACTTCACAATTTTTTAAAAAGTAAAAAATATCTTAATTATAAAACTTTTAGAAAGATCAATTTTTAAAACATTTTAAAATAATGTCAATGGTAGTGGAAATAACCATTATAAAATATTTCACATAAAACTAATATCTTTTATAAAACAATTTTGAATATTATGAACTTGGAAGAAAAATTCATCGACTAAAAGGGAAATAATTCCAACTTTTATTTTAAAACATTTTCTTTATAATTTTTAATAAAAAAGGGTTTAAAATTGTAATAATATATAAAAACAACATAACTATCCATATGAGAATAAAAAATATGGGTTTTAATGGAGAATATGTATATAATTTCTCTCAATGGAAATTAAATCATAACCAATCCTGATTAAAATGAGAATAAAACATAAATATATTACCTTAATTTCTATATTTATTTTTATGCATCCAAATATACTATTTTAAAAAATATATTTATTATAAATATTTTATATAACCATATTTAAACATAACTTACTATGTATTATTCTTTTATAATTTATAATTATTCTTTTATTAATAATTTCTTCATTAAAATGAACATTCAAGTGAAAACTAATCCATTTTCCATGCATGTTTCGGTTCAATGGTTCAATAACTTGAACCATGGTCATGGTTTCATCATATAAAGAGTATAAATTATCAAATAAGTATCATATTTAATCATCACATACAATTTTATAATTATTAATGTAAAGCTGTGAAGATAAATGAATAACATCATTATGTGGAGGTTGTAGCCCCCATGCATGCATGGGCAATGTTATCATTTCCCAATGAATGGAAAGTTAAGAAGGAAGATGATATATTATAATTAAAAAAGAATAATTATGTCATAAATATAATATATAAATATTAAATCTATCATAATAACCAGCCATGAATGATAGTTACTGAAAATGAATCATATAACTATGTGGATATTGTAGTACACATGTACACATGAATGATAATTTCATTTTATATTTTATAGAAATGAGATGGAAAACGGTTGATACATAATAATAATTATTAATTATATTTAATATATTTGATTCATTATTTTATAATGTACACCATATATTTAGATGAGGTATAAGAAAAAAGAAAATTGAAGGTTCTCATTTAAGAGCTATAGTTTTTCATTGAGAAACCTCCTTTTTCTTACACCTTACGACTTAAAAGAATGGTATTATGATTGAAAAATACCTCTAGTATCTTAGGGGGTGGATATTTAAAGATGTAATTTGCGTATTTATTAGACAATATGTAAGGATCATTAAGTGTGAGGAAGTGAGGAGAGGGGGTATCCTTTTATAGGGGAGGTAGAGGACACAATTGTAATTTTTCAAAAAGAATAAAATATAATAATGTATTACTCAAGTTAAGTGGATAAAAAATTAATATATTAAAATATATGGATGATATGTTTGAAATAATATAAAATAATCAAATTAAAGTATTTTTTAGATATTTTAAACCTTGGATCTTAGGTTAACCCTCGTTAAACCTTTTTTTAACCATAACCATGGTAATTTTTTATTGTTTTTACCATTCATTATAATAAAAAATTAAGTTAAAATTATTAAATTATATTAAAAATTATTATTCTAAACATGGAATCCATTTTATAATATTATATTTATTTAATTTAAAAAATTAATTCTAAAATAAGTGTGTAAAATGCAAGAAAACCGTTTTAGAAAACTGCATTTTTAAGAATAAAATTGAGTTTACCTTAATTATTTAACTTGTTAAAACTTTTAGATAAATGTTAAAAATAATTTATATAATATATTACCTATAAATTTAATTAAAATCATTCATCAATAGAGATTAATTTATTTTATTATGATAAAACATATTTTGCAAGAAAAATAATTAAAAAAAATATATTTTTGAATTAAAATGATTTTGTTTTAATTTATAACCAATTTAAAACTAACGAAATAATTTTATATGTTTTAAAAAAATAATTTTTCATTATTTAGTTTTTCATATTCTTACCCACCAATAAAATATCTAGGCGATAACTATCACAATAAATAATAATATTTTAATAGTATATTGCAGTTTGTTTAAATTCAATGTTTCATGTAAAGAAAGATATAAAAGAAATAAAATTTATTTAAAGATTAATAAGTCATAAAATCTTGTGGTGTTACACTAGTATATTTTTAAGTAATTCTAGACACACCATCTTTCCAGTGCGGGGCTAATGACTAGTCGATGGCTCCCATATCTATTTTTAAATGGGGTAACCTATCATCTTTTTCGAGGCCACCCCCTAAGTTTCCATTTTGAGGTTTATCTCCCCAAAATGTCTAAGAGAACCCCCCCTATGTAACTTCCTCTCCATCTTGAAGGTGGGATGGATCTCCCTCATCCCATGTCCAAACCAACTTCTATCTAAAACATTAGCGAGTTAAAGGTAAGGCCATGAATCTGCCTTCATCTTTTCTTTGTTTCTTACAATGTCAAGTAAACCCTCATTGATTAAGTCTAATATACCATATTTTAAGTGATTTTTTATGGTTATTTTCTTTCTCCCAATTTAGGCCAATCCAAAACCTAAAATCAGGCATTTGGACTTTTCCAAGGTTAAGGTTGGTGGTCTCGAGTCATATTTAATTTTCAAATTGCATGGTTTGTTAGTTAAACTGATGTATCATGAATTTAAACAAGAATTAAAATTAAAACCTTAAATATGAAATTTAGTTCTTAATATGAACTTATACATAAGGATAATTGTTTTATTTTAAGGTGATCCCAATGGGATGCATCACTTGTGACTTATACCCTATGAGATGGTTTTGTAAATGTATAAAAACCAAAATGGTTGTAATTAAAGTAAATGGGTTTGAAAAATGTATAAGAGATTATATACTTGTACCTTTACTATATTACATATTCATAAATAAATTAGAGTGGTTTGATATGGACTCGTTCCATATGTATTAGTAAGTAGATGACATGTTCCTTGAGATTGATATGCCTTATGTGTTAATGAACCTTTGTAAAGGGTTATTCCAATGGAACACCTTAGTTTAGTAATGAAATATAAAGTGGATGAATAATATTGGGTAAATAAAAATAAATATTATTGAAATGGAAGGTGATTTTATATTTTTTTATCAACTTTTTAAATGGGTAAAACACAGTTTAAAGCATTGAAGATGGATTTTATGATATGAATGTATGACTTTTTATACAAGTTAAAATTTTATAGTAATTAGATATTTTTAAAGTGTGAAATGATATGAATATGGTAAGAGGTAAACAGTGAAGTGGTAAATTCATATTGGAATGGAAAATTGGAATTTCCCGTTATTAAGTTTTATTGAAATATAAGTTAAACACCTATGGTGACACTAAGAGTGGGAAATTAACCTCTTAGAAATTATTATGCTGAAGCATTGATCCTATAAATCTACAGTGAATCAATGGACTTATTTAATTTGTAGCGGGAAAGATCCTTCAAGATGGATGTGCGAGAAATATTTGAAAATGAAAGTATGGATATGGAAGCTCTAAACCAGAAATAGGTGGATTCAGAACTAAAAAGGTATCTTTCAAAAGGAAAAGGAATATCTTTTTCTAAAGTGACATTGAAATTGAATATATCGCAAGAATATTCCCTCATATATATTAAAATTAGAAAAACATAAGATGGTGGATTCTTAGTGGAAGCTGATCAAGAGGACTTAAAACAAAGGCTAGATCCTTTCAAGTTCTCTCTTCTTGGGTTAATTTCTTATTTAAAAGAATTTTTTTTGGTATAATGCAGATCTAAAGTTTATAATTTCACATTGTTGGAATGTTTCCAATTGGATATTGATACCAATAGGAAAATGTTACTTCCATTTCATCTTTTAGACTTAATAGGAAATTATTAGAGATCAGATAATGGGAAATATGAAATTGATACATATATTTCTATGCTTATTTTCTTGGGATATTAACTTCAACCCATTTAATCAAATGAATTGTACTACTCAAATTTATTTTAGATTACATTGCCTGACTTGGTTGTTCTGGAATCCAAATATTCTCAACCATTTATCATAATGATTCAAAAATACTTTAAAGGTTTATCAACATAAAATCATTAGGGAAATTGTTATGTAAGATATAATTCTTGTTGAATTCAATATGGAATCATAACCAAATTTTTTTTATACTTATTTTTAATGATCATAAGATTGAGGTGAAAGTCAAAAGTGAATTTATGCCAACATTATGTGTGGTATGTAAAATGGTTGGACAATCTATGGATAATTGTAGAGTTATAAAAAAGAAAATTGAATGTGACATAAAGATATGGAATGGTATGAAGTTAAAAAAAATAGGAAAAGAAAATCCTCTTTACTATAGAAAGGAGATCCTATTAAGAAAAATGATCCTAAGAAATGGGTCAAGGTTCAAGAAAAAACCTTTCATTATAGATTCTCTTGGGATACCCCTGTTCTTTTTGAGAATGGAATCCCAAGGTGTGTCTATTTCTAACCCTCAACACTAGGAACCCCCCCTCCCTATGAAGGGATCACTCCAGAGAGACCCCCACTAAGAAGGAACTATTTCTAGTCGAGATGGTAGAGCATCCTAGAGGGTGAAAACTAAATAGGATATGGTTTGACACAAAAATCCATCAGAATAGGTGGGACACACCTCATTTCACCCACTTAGTTAGAAACCAAGTGATCTATACTTGGTTAATAAATACAAGAAATAATGAATTACCTTTGATGATTATTCAACTATTTTGGATTTGGATCTTTCCAATTTTATCAATAATTTCTTTATTGATTTGAATTATAAGGAAAAGAAGAGTTATTTGTCTCATTATGAAAAAAAGGACAAAGTGGCCTTTAGAAGATGAAAATGATGATGGGTTGATGGATGAATTTACCAATGATATTTAAAATTTTTGTAGTCTCAATGCATGTGGGGGAAATAAATACATCTTCATCTCAGGATATTATGTAGATTATATCACAAGATTAAGCATCCAAAGGGTATAAGAAAAGTGGTGATGATCAACTCGGATAGAAGGATGGTACCTCTATAAGAGTGGATCCAAATTTCCCACAAAATACCAAATTTTCATTATTAGATGTGGGTGGAGACTATACTGTATGGGATTTTCTAGTTACACATTAAAATATTAAATAAACATATGGAAATATAGATGATAATGATGAAATAAAGGGATTAAATAACACTTATGTGGATCCTAAAAATAAGGATAGTATTAGAGGGTTAGACAAGCTGATGAAATGAAGTGGGAAAAATAAAAGGGGCTCCACCACTTCATCTAACATAAATTAAAAAGTTCTCTTTTTGAATTTTTAGGGTTTGGTCAACCCTAAAATTATCTATTACCTATGTGTATTCATGAAAAATCATAAACCAGTGTTAATTGTATTTTATAAACCTAAATATTCTTTCTCTAACATATCTGCTGCTAATGAAAAATAGGTATTTCAATTGGTGGTCATGAGTTACTTGGAATTGGAGATTAGAACACTCTTGATTTTAGCTCATTATAAACTTTAAAATCGCATTATGTTCAATATTAGTAAATAACTATTTACATGTTATTTGAAATGGAAAGGGAAGACTAACTTTTTTTTATTTTTCATCTGTATTTAATAGGTATCAAGATCAAAAATATTTCTGAATATAAATTGTATCTATATATCAATCTATCAATGATCTTTGGATCTAAATTGGAGATTTCAACTCCATTCTAAATTTGGATGAAAACTTGGGACCTCTAAATAACATAGTTCTTTTAAGGGAATTTAGGACCTAGATAGAGGATAATAACCACTTTGAAATTAACCTTATGGGATAAAAATTCACTTGGAATAGGAAATTACTAAATTTAATGGTGGATAGTAAGATAGATTGATCTTTATCTAATGAGGTATCTTTGAATTCCTATAATTCCATATCATGGGGTATATTAGCGAGACTTAATTATGACCATTACCCTATCATCATTCATTTCCAGGGTAGATAAGTTAAACCACCCTTTTCATCTAGGTTTAATAATTCCTAGGCCCTCCATACATATTTTATAAATATTTCCAAGGATATCTAGAATTTTTTTGACTATAGGGAAAATTAAATGGCCAGTATTTACTAGATGAAAGTTCTCAAGAGGATAATCAAAGAGTGGATTATATCCTATTTTTTTTTGTTTTAGACATGAAAATTTCTTATTTTTAAGCTAAATTATATCTTATCCAAGAATGAAACACTAATTTTAAATTTTCTTATAATATAGAAAATTATATTGATGTGTCTACTAAGAAGAATAATCTTTTAAATCAAAAGTAAAGGATTAAAAAAGATTCCTTCAGAATAATATGGTTAAATGACGGTGAGATAATTATTTTTTTTAACTTTATTTAAAATAAATAATGGTGATACAACCTCCTTATCTTATCAAAGATGGATATCAAGTCTTGGATGATAGAAAAGATATTTTTGATCATGTGATATCATTTTATCTAAATATATTTAATGGGATCGCATGTAATTATGAGTTAATGGAAGGAATTATTCCAAAAGTGGTGAATGCCGAGGATAATTTATTTTTGACCCCAATGCTATTGGATTTAGAAATTAAAATATGTTGTATTTGGATTGAATACTGTAAGTTCTCCTAGTCTAGATGGTTTCACTAACTTTTTCTTTCAAAGATTCTGGGATATTATTCAACATGATGTTTACAAGATGGTTACTAACTTTTTTAGGGATTTTTCCACTAAATTTTTTCAATTCCCAATATTTAATTATTATATAAAATATGGATAATTCATGTAACATAGGATCTTTCATGCTGGTGGTTCTGGTGAACGCCATTCATAAAATTATAGGAAAGATCCTTGATAATATGATGGAAAGAATCACAAAAAATATTGTGACTTGGAATAAGTTTGGATTTGTTAAAGGAAGAAGAAAAAGTGATTTCATGATCACATATTCATAATTTTTGAATTTATTAAGAAGGTATAGTTGGGGGAAACATTTCTTTGAAGTTAAATATCGAAAAATATTTTGACACGATGGGCTGGGGATTCATTTATATGTTTTTACCAGTTTTGGCCTTGATGAAAGATTTATTATTTAGATAAAAAATATTATCACCTCATCAGACATCTCTTTCCATACTAATGGATATCTTAAGGGTTATATCATATTATCAAGAGGGTTCAGATAAGGATACCGAATTTCAGCTATTATTTTTTCCATTGCATAGGACTATCTTAGTTGGTTTTTTCTTAACATGTCAAAGAATGGTAAATTGAATACCATCAGAGACGCCTGAGATTTACTTTATCCATAAAATATATTATATCCTTATGATATTATATTTTTTACTAAAGTAGATAAAATAAAAATTATAAATATTAAAATTTCCCTCCTACACTTTGAGTGATACTCATAGCATTTCATTAGTTGGAGTAAATCTTTTATCTTATTTGGAAAAAATATATCCACTAGTAGAATAGTGTACATGATTAATCACTTGTAAATAAAAGTTGGAGTTTTTCCATTAATTTACCTTGGTGTTCCTCTATTTTGGGGAATATTATGAGCTTTCAATTCAATAAAATATTACTCCAGGTTCAAAGGTTATTTGATTTCTAGAAAGGTAAATCTCTATCAATAGAGGGAATAGTATTACTTGTGAATCATATTATTATTTATAGTTTTTTGTGATCTTTAATGGTTTATAAATGGCTCAAAACATTTCATAATAATATCAATACTATCATAAAAAATTTATTATGTATTGGATAAATCCTTGAAATAACAATCATCACCATTCCATAGAAGCAATGTTGTAAAATAAATGCACTTGGAATACTTGGAATCAAAAAACTTGTTAGCTTCAATCATTCTATAAAAGATCATTTAATATGGAGATTAATCAGTGAAATATATTATTCTATTGGATTTCTTAGAGTATATTTTTGAAAAAATTGAAATTGGGAAACATGAACTATCTTGAATCTTTAGTTCGACAAGATTTCAAAAATGTATTCTCTGACATTTATTTAAATTCACATCGTATTGGTAATGAAAACTCATGTATGATTTTTTTTCTAGAGAATTGGTCAGGAATGCTTTTGGTGGATCTTCTCAACCATTATGACTAGGAAATTGATCTCAACACCTCAATTGAAGACCTGATGAATAATATGGATAACCTACCAAAGAGAATCATGAAGATTATGTTGAACTTAAATTTCATTAACTAGGAGGATATTATAATCTGAGAACTGGAATAGAATATTATGATTACTTAAAATACTTTTATAAAAATGTCAATGTTGGATAGGTTCATAGATGGATTAGAAATTTCAATAACCAATGGGTGAGACCCTTTAGATTCATATTAGTCTAGAGTATTTCTTTCTCTAAGATTGCATTTGGCATTTTTATTAATTAAGTAGCTATTTATCCATGCTCTCGATGCATCCTTTATTAGTTACACAAGGAGTATATAAACCATATCTTTTTAAGATGTAATAGATCCTAAACTCTTTGTCCAATAATATTTGATTAATTTGATATTTTTCCACTGCTAGATGATATAGTCCAGAATATAATTTATTATTACTACAATCTTCAGCTCTCAAGACAAATTATGTAGATTTTCATAGAGGCTATTTATGAGTTGTTTCATGACATTTACTCTAGCAGTAATAGGTACAGGCATAGAAAAATAGCAACCAACATATGATCTTCTTTGACTCAAATCATGGTAGCTATCTCGGATACCAATGATATTAAAAATGATCACTGTAACAACTCTAATCATGAATTTTCTATATTAAAACATTTTAATATGTCATGTAATTATTGTCCTATTAAAGAAACATTGGAAGTTATATAGAACTCATGTTTTATTAGATGAATCAAATTAAATACTGATGGTGCTTCTAGAGGGAATCCCTATTTGGTAGGCTTTGGTTCAGTATTCAGAGATCACATTGGGATTATAATGGGTTTCATTTTTTTCTATTTGGATTGTAATAATATATTTAAGTGGAGATTCTTGTTTTGATCAAAGTAGTTGAGATGGAAATACAAAGAGTATGGAATAATCTATGGCCTGAATGTGACTCCACTACTATAGTGCAAGCTGTTAAAATTGGTAATACCCATTTATTCTGAAAGTTGACTTCTTAGGGGATCAAATTCTTGTATTCTCTCTCAAGAATTAATCACCTCATCACTCTTGTTTTTTGGGAATCAAACTACCTTACCGATGGTATTGCAAAAAAATGGGTAAGATGTTTGAATCTTACATATTCTTTGGCACTAATTGAGGAATTGATACATCTCTTTCAAAGAGAATTTTATAAAATAACATCATTTATACTTTTATAACCTTGGTTACTTCTCAATAAAATAATTTTACTTGTAAAAAAAGGTAAAAACATATGAACATTCATTATGCTTGATATTGGGAATGTTGAGATGAGTATCTTGGATTCCGTATGACATATGATGCTAAATAAGTGGGAATGATGGGATGAGATCCTTGTAATCCATATATTACTTTAGCTAGGAATGACTATATGAGATTCATGTATTTTATATGATACTAGATGCTTATAAATACTCAGATGAGTACCCATATTTCACATGATGTGAAATATTTGGGAATTCTAGAATGATCGTTCAAATCCAATGAGAATTCCCAAATGAGCGCTCAAATTCCATGTGATACATTATAATACTAGGAAATTATAGGATGAGAACCTAGATTATATATGGTTACTTATGGAGGCATGACCATCGATGCATGTTCATAGATACCCCCTAAAATGTCCAAAGCAAGTAGGACCAACCCCGAGAATCACAACGGAGCCTGAGCATTGAGAATGTTTGTTTAATTAATTTTATATAACCTTATTTATTTACTGCACCTTATAGAAATTTGTTTATCAAACTAGATATTTAAAAAAAATTTGGTTATTTCTTACTAATTTGTAATCACACCCTTCTTAGGCCCCCATTACACTTGGGTACTCGAAAATATGCCACCTATATATTGGACTAGATTGGGGTAGAGGTTTGTTTTGTAGTGGTTGGTTTTTTTGCTAGGATGGAGCATGAGAGTTTGGGATGGTCTAGGACTTAGTGAATATTATAGGTTTTATTTTTTTGTATTTTGGTATTTTAGAGACATTATATATGGTCTATTTTTACTTGACATCATGGAATTATACATTGTTTATTTTAGTATAGCATGCGTTATTTATATTGATATTATGTTTAGTGCTTTATAATATGTCTAATTCTGATTTAATTGGATGATGTATCTTATTGATAGTATTTAAAATGTTTTCTTACTCAAATATGTGGTTATATTATCCCCACCATGCCACCCTAGAATAATGTTTCTCATCAGTAGCCTCAAGAATACGAGGAAGCACACATAAGGTTATGTGGTTCATAGGCTCGGAGCACCGATTCAATAGCTTGTAGGTTAGGGTATTACAAAGTGACACGTAAGGTGTGTTTATTTTTTATTTCTATTTAGGAAAGTTATAATAAAGAATAGAAGTGATCCCTAATATGTTATGGAGCTTGTACCTTGGACTGTCCACCCTGCATATGAGGGAAGACTATGTTACTAAGGATGGGATTATTATTTATGTAGTTCACTGTTACAATTGATCTGATTTCACCATGAGTGATGCACTTGGATTATGTGGTTATTTTTTATAGGATTTTTCTCTTGGACTCTTATGAAAATAACACATGTGTTTATGCATCATACCAAGAATGTAGGATTCATGTGCATGATTTACTATTATTTTTTACTTTGATAGTGACCTAAGTTAGTTATTTAAAGTGTCTACAACCATTTATATGGTGGTTCTGTATAAGTTTATGGTGGAATATTACTTAACCAATCCATAGAATGGATGAAAGAAATGTTATATAACTATTTTGGATTTATTATTATATGGAACCGACTAAATTATTTGACAACTACAACTTAAAGAGTGTTTTTATCTATAAATTTTAATTAACATCTTATTTAACTAATCCTTAGATGTGAAAACTTCTGGTTAAATTAAATGGTTAAAAGTAAATTTTAAAATGACATGTTTTGGTTTTTATATATATTTAGCTAAATAAAATTCTATATACAAATTATAAAGCTTTTTCCTCTATAACATTTAATTAAAATTTCATTTAACTGAGCCCTTTGTTTTAGAAATTTCATTTTTATGTAAAATAAAAAATATTAATATTTTTGAACACTATATATATGTATAATGTGGACCCTATGTGTGGGTAGTTGAAGATATTGAGAGCACCCAATATATGTGATCTCCCCATGATGTTGGATAACTAGTTTTTGCTGGAAACATGGATAGGTGTAGGTTATAGTGTGCATGAACTGATTTGGAAAATGGGTAGTATGGAAATAGAGAGAGCCCAGCTTATGAGACCCTTGTTGGTGTATATTGATTGCTTGTGATCCTAGTGTTTTGTGTCTGACCTAGGAGTGGGTGGGTTATAATATACTGAGAACAATATATGACACCCATTTGGCATGTTAGATTATATTTAACCTTGTAATGGTGGCTAGTGTTATCCTAGTAGTTATGACTGGTGTGAGGTTTGATGAGTGGGCTATATGAGAGGTCTTAGTGACCATCCATAGACTAACTCCATATTTGGGAGTTTGTACCTTGTGACCTCTAAGGGTGACCCCTAAGAGGGGTTATCCAAATTTTTTTGAGTTCCTTTAGATGCATGGGGATTAGGTGGATGTATTGACATACAAGATCGGTGCATGATAAGTGCTACTTGGTATGTGATATTTATTAATTAGATGCCATTATAATTTTTAGATAAGAACTTATGTTATAATACCTTCAGTATTATGATTATTTTTGGGAAGGGTAGGAGAATTTGGATTCCTAGTATGTGAAACATTAGTATAAGCATGATATTCCTAGTGGTTATGAGATGGATTGTTATACCAACTATCTTAAATACCCTTAGGTCTGGGAGGGTGAATCAGTATAAAATATATTAAAATAACTACCCCTTCATATCACATTTCATCATTAAAAAAATAACTCTTTTATAACTTTCCCATAGAAATGTATGAACATAAAATAAATAATACACAAGACACAATTTTTTTTTCATGGTTTACCTGCACTTAGCTATGTCCAAGGAGGTATGTACCAAATCCACTAAAGTTTAATACTGCTAAAAAGTGTGGAGTAGAATCACTATTACTCATGGTTCACTACCTTTCATAATTTGAAATCTCTTTGTTCTCTCAACTAAAGTGCACTCTCTGATCCTTTAGAAGAATCATTCCTTAATCACTTGAATCAATTTGGTTTACACATCATTTGTTTCATCATGAAGCTTTAATTTCATCCATATGATGAATAACTCTTTACCTAATTTTTTTTGGAAAATCCCTATTGTTTGTGTATGATTCACTTTGATAGAACCCTTTTCCAAACTTTCATGAAACATAAAAATACTTCAGGAAATTTTTCTCTTTCATGAAACTCATAGATTCAATTCAAAATTTCTCAGGTTTTGTAAAACCACATTTATTTATGAAATGAAATGATTCATTAAATAAAAACCTTCATGAAACTCTTTCCTGAATTCAGAGAATTTAGATCCTTGTTAAGGCTTCCTCCCTTAAAATTAGGGAGGTAGATGCCTATTTATTGACGTTTCCTCCCCTTCATGAAACTTTCAAATTCATAACCACATTTTCATGAAACTATTAATACTTGGTCATGAAACTCTTTATCTCCATAAAACTTCATGGAAATTTTCCATTCATGAAACTTCTCATAATGACATAACTTACCACCTTTTTCCTTAATGAATCAACAATATTTTGAGTAAAATTATTTCATGAATCACTGATACTTCATGATACTAAAATTTTATGAATTCCATTACTTTCCCATATTTTCATAAGGCAGTCCTGTAAATCCATATTTTATGAAACAAGAACCATCCTCTATATTTTGGACAAAAAAATATAGAAAATGCTGGCCATACCAGATCACTGATGATTTTTCCTACCAATTTTAACTTGAATCTTTAGTTTATATGAAGGTACATATTTAACTTCATCATTCTCATCATCAGTATCTTTCTTTTGAATTATAATATTCCACTCCTACTCCCCCTGAGTTTCTTTCTTCATCATCCCTATCATTAGGAGACTGTTCACCATGTTATTAAAGGTTATGTTCAATTTTTAAAATAGTTAAATCATTACTTTCAAACACTTTTCCAAGACTCTTGTTGAAGAATTTAGTCACTTTTTATTTTCCCGTAGTAACCATTGAATATCCCCTCATCTCCATAGGATCCAGACATCCTAGGATTCCACTTATTTAGAACAAAATACTTACTTACAAAGATTCAAAATTCTTTCAATGTTGGATTTATTTTGTATCATAGATTATACAAAGTTTTTTATTCTTTTGGACACAAAAAAATCCCTATTAGAAATGTAGATTTATTTCATGATTGTTTCCTTCCATAATTTCTATGGCAGGTCATTTTCAATAATCATTGTTCTAGATATGTTTTTATGATCCAATTTATCTTCTCAACCACTTCATTGTGTTGAGGAGTTATCACTACCAAACTTGGTTCCTTATCTTGCATTTCTCAAGATAATACTCCACTTGGATGTTTGTGAATTCTATACCATTACCAAATTGAAAATTCAAAATATTCTATCCAAGAATCCTTTTAGATTCCCTATGATATTGTGTTATGCAATTAAAAACCTAGAACTTATGGGAAATGAAAAATATCCATGCCACTCTACTAAACTTATCAATGAAAATAATATAATATCTCCTCCTGTCAATTGATCTTAGTGAGATAGGTCCACACACATTTTAATGCACCAATTCAAGAACTCTAGTTAACATTAATTCTTTTATCTTGTATGTATTTCTGATAATCTTCCCTTTATAAAAAGAATAAAATGTGTGATTATGATCACATGATAGCTTTGGGAGATATTGATATGCATGATATTTAGATAGATCTTCTAGGGATGGTTAATATAGATGGAAAAAACATTTATGACAAAACCTTTTTTATTTGTATTTAGATAAAAATCACATATATTCTTCTCTACTCAAAAGATATAGATTCCCTTCATGAAATTTACCTATAAAATAACAATACCATATTTTCCCTTGATTATACCCAGCTTCTTGGTAATGACTATAACATGAATTGAGTAAAAAAATTGAATAACATTTAGAAAGTTGTGTCTGAGACCTTTGACAACCAAGACATCAACACATCTCATATCTTTGTCCCCAAATTTGGATTTTCCTGAGCCAATAATCTCTAAGAATTCATTATTTACAAATTTGAAAACACCTTCCTTATCATATTTGATGCATATAATAAGATCCTTATTTCCCATCATATGGGATGTTCATCCACTTACTAGTATCCATACAATAAGAAAAATATTAAGCTTTAAGAAAAATCTCTAAAACCACTACCTACTCAGATATTTTATTTTTGATTCACATCATTGACTTCATACCTATTGTGGACTTATATTCCCGATCTTCCTCAGAGTATAATGGACCAACTTTAACATGTAGAATAAAAATTTGATTTTTCATTTTCATATCATTCAAGGATTCTTTTAGATGCTACTTATAACCACTTTGGTTTTACTAGAGATTACTATGAATTATTGATGAGAAATATCTGACCATGTGTCATAATCCTCTACACTAGAAATAATTACCATCAAAATCAATTTTGGAATATTTAACTCTATGTGGTCTTCTTTATTTATATTTTTTCCTTCAACCCCTTTTAGCTATAGAACATACATTTTGGTACTGTTCTATCTTTCTATATAAATAACAGCTAATACGAGGTGAATTCCAGTGATTCATTATTATAGGACCATCTTCTCCTTGACTTCTCTTAACGTTTTGATTCTAATTTGTGCCCAAATCAATTTTCAACCTTGGAGTAGGTTGTTGTGGTTTTAAATCAATCATCATAGATTTTTTGTTTGAGATAAATCCTTATACCAACCTCAACATTTGGATATGACTATTTCTTTAGTTTTTCTATACCTCTATGCTCCAATTACATCTTTTTTATCACTTGAGTGACTTGCTTTCTCGATGTCATATTAAGAGTCAAGAGTCTCTCTTAGTCTTCTAATTCTTTTTCATAGGCTGAAAACATACTATTCAAGTTTATTGATACATTTGATTTTATATTTTCTATTTTAGTAAAACCATCAATCTCTCTTTTATATTATTCAACTTTGAGCTTGTAATCAATGAAATTTTTGGAATTATATGGCATTAAATACTTAATATTTTCAATTTATTCCTTCATAAAATACTTATTTTCTTCTTTCCAATGCACATAGTTTTTGGAATTATGAACAACTCATTTAGATTTTTTTTGTTTTTCCTCTCTAAACATATATCTCCTCAAGTGCAGCTTCTAATTATACCCAGAGGTTAACTATTCCTTCAAATTCTCATTCATCATCTATTTATTTTCTTGTATAAAAGTTACCTATAATATCCACCATATATTTTTATCTAGGATAATTGTAGTTCTCCATGTCTTCAATATTATTTTATTATGAACTATAACTTTTTAATGAAAGAATATTATTTTTTTGATGAAATTTCTCTTAAAATGTTTCTTAACTTTCAAATAGGATGAACACTTCTTCTTGTGAATTTCATTGTCCTCCTCACCATTGTCTTAGAGAATATTAGGGAAACTTGTTGCAATATGTACAACATTTCCACCTCAAAATCATACTAGAGGATGTTTTACCTTGAACTTTAGTTTTCATATTCATAGATTTTAGTAAATGAATCAGATGAACCCAATTGTATCTTCTTCTTCTTAGCTATCTCCTATAATGTGTTTCTTTATGGCCTTGAATGACACCGATTTAGATTTCCATTTTTCTACAGACTCGTTATCCTAATTTATCATGTCATACGCAACAAGAGTGCTATATAAAATATCAAATGTTAGTTATTTCATATTATTTTCCTTCAGTAATGAGACTTTTAGATTGACCTGATGTGGTAGTTTTCTCAGGATACTAAAAATGATTTTACATCATCAAGGATTTCCCCAAAACCACAAATATCTTCCACAACAACATTCACTCAGTCAAATAATGCATCAACAAACTCATTAGGGTGCATTCTCAAGTCCTCACATTTGTTCCACATAACCCACAATTTAGCTTCTTGTAATTTTATATCACCTTTATAGATATTTAGTAGCTTTTCCCGCATAGAATGCATTAATTTACATGACATCACCAACATATAGAATTTATTAGATAATTATGCCCATAAGGTATTGATTCATTTTGAATCAACATACAATCATGTTAATTTTACTTCTGGTAAAACTCCACTTTCCACACTAATAGAAATACCATGAATCATAGTAATAAATACATCCATACCTAATTACCGAAAGAAGTGCTAAATATATTTATTCTTTAATTGAAAATTATTTCCATCAAAGATCAGAATACCTTTGTGATTTACACCCTCCATTATAACCAATAAGAGAGAAACACTGATTTTATACTTTCCCTATGATACCCATTGTTATCCAATTAGATTAAATACCCTAGGGGTGGGGGGATTGGGGTATTATAGATTAAAACAAATAACCCTTCAAATCCTTTTCTATCGTTAAACAAAACACTCTTCTCTTTCTTTCTCATAATAATGTATGAGAAAAAAATAAAGCATGCATGAGACACAACTATTTTAATTGTTTCACCCACATTGGACTACATATAAAGAGAATACATATGAAATATGTCTATGTACACATTTCACTAAATCAAAGTACTATTACAAAGTTTGTAGTGGACTCACTGTCCCACCTGGTTCACTACCATTCACAATTTGAAAGATCACTTCTCTATTAACTAATTTATTCTCATTAACCCATCAGAAGAACCTTCTATTGATCACTTGAATCATTATTGTTTACACCTAATTTTGTGTGTAATTAATTTATACTTTAATACACTTGATTAATAACTATTTACCTCAAAATTTTTAGGAAAATCCTTCTAGTTTGTGTAATATTCACTTTTGAAGAACCCTTTTCTTAACATTCGTAAACCTTAAAAATACATAATAAAAGTTTCCTAATTAAAAAATATTTTATCTTTCATGAAACTCACATATTTTTTTCGAAACATTATCATATTTAATGAAACCTAATTTCATCATGAAACTAAATGCTTCATACAATAAAAAACTTTGCAAAACTCTTTCATGAATTCAAAGCCTTTAGATTTTTTTGAGGCTTCCTCTCTTGAAATGAAGGGGTAAACACCTATTTATATATATTTACTATCATTAGAAAAAAATTAATCCCATACACTACCTTTTCATTAAACTCTTCCTACTTGTTCATGAAACACCATGTCTTTAAAAAATTTCAAGGAAATTTCCCATTCATGAAAATCCTCATAATCGTGTAACTTACCACATTTTATCCTTCATGTATCAACTATGTTTTATGAAAAATTATTTCATGAATCTACAAAATTTCAAAAAAAATAAAATAAAAAGTTTATACCTTTTTCATATTTTCATGTGGCAGTCCTAGAAATCCATATTTTATGAAACTTGACCCATCCTCCAAATATTAGACCAAAACATTTTTCAAACACAGGAAAACAATGCCACCTTATACATGTAACATTATGTGCCACTTACAAAGATTTTATATCTTTGTCTTGTAGATTTTTCAACATACCTAGTAAAAAATCACATTGGTTCTCCACAACTAACCTTTTTCAACCTAAATTTTTAGCAAACACAAACAACCCCAAAACACTACAAAGTTACCTTAAGGGATCATCCCAACATAGATTGAGAGTGAGGTTATATATAAATAGAATATAATTGAAGGGGTATAGTTTAAACTATATGGAAATGCTAATTAATCTGAAGATTTAAATCACCATGAGTATTCATGTTACTCTATTATTGTTATATTTCAACGACATGACCAGTCAAGTACCCGACCCTATCTTTTATTGATATTAATTTAGGAGTGTGGAGAGATCATTATTTAATTATTTTGGTTAAAAAATGTTGCTGATTGATTGAAAATCATGTGATAACCCATAGAAAAAGTGAAGATCCATTTTTAAGGGTGTTAAATGTGATTTGGTTTTTATATGAAATTGATATGCCTGAAGGCATTGTAAGATGTTTAAGTTGACATGTGATCCTAGTTCTAGTGATGTTTGATTTAGGGGATCATGTGTCGATCCTATGAATTAGTTATAAGAGTGTGAAAAACCCATAATTTATGAAGAAAATGTTGTGGGTATGCATGGGGAATGCTGATTTTTATTGATTAAATGAGTCATGTGTGGTTTTGGTGATAAAAAACCAGGCCATAGAAAATATAGAAAGATGTGATGGTGGAACTCTAGTGATGAGTTTTGGCACAAGGATAATTTCAAGGGAGTTATAGATCCATAGAATGTTTTAATTGGTAGTTCCTCTTGGGTGGGGAAACTAGTGATTCTTAGGACATTATGGCCCTAAGATTTATGAAATGATTAAAGATAACCTCTCTAAGGTGGTAAATTAAACATGGAAGTATTAGGTGTGATGACACAAATGATCCATTTTTAACTTTGATGGATGTGTTGGAGGTTGACATGGAATATATGAGAGCATGGATCAGGAGGATCATCACACATGCAATTATAATGATACCCGTTTGGGTTAGTTTTCTAAGAGTGGTAAATTATGAGCTAGATGGTTTGTAGTACACCATTGTTCATTTAAAGTTATGACCCTCATTTTTGGTAGTTTTTTCTATGGGTATCATGAGTGGAATTTATATGATCTTGGAATGGGTGATGAATTACCTTTCATAGTTACTCTTAGGGATGAGTAATATTTAATCATATATCCCTTATTTTTAGTGATGGATAGAACCTGGGATGTGAAAAAATGGTTCAGTGATGTGATTATGAGGATTATTCTTTACTGGGGAGAGAAATATTGGTCTTGGTGATATGACCCTTTCATGGAATATATATTTGATGTGTGAAACAAGATTTCAAGTGGTTGTTATAGTGTTATTATTCTAATGAGTAAGGGCATCTAAATACATCTATATTTCTTGGTGAATTCTAGGTATGAATTTAGATATTATGTTGGTGGAACTTTGGTGATCGTGGTATGGCATGATGGTGAACATGGATGGTTGAGGGTTTAACCACATGAGATTTATGTAAATTTATATTGAGACTTTATTCTATGTGTCATAATGATTTTGGGATGAATTTTGGATTTAATTCATAATGGTACAAAGTTTTGGTGACATGTTGATAGTGGAAATAGAGAGTCTTGAGAGAGTTTGGCTGGAGGAGGCTCAACGTGTGCTATCATGTGAAGTTGGATGAAGAGAGTTGAAAACTATACTAGTGTGTCATATTGGATACTATAAAAACATTTAAACCATTTATTATACCTTTCAAGGATATACCTATTTCTTCGGAAACACATCCTAGAAAGCTAAGACTCATCAGTTTTAGTTAGAAATTAAGAATGAGGGGTTGGACCAGTGTCTGACTGGCATCTTTGAATAGTATGGGGTAGTGAGTTGGATGACACACTAAGTAATTATTGGGAGTTTTAAATGTGATTTATTTATATAGGTGGTGGAACTGTAGTCATAATTGGTCAATATGTGCTAAGCCTTATAGTGGGAAAACACCATGGGTTAGTCTATTAGTTGGTTGGGGACCCCCTGGGTCTCAAGGAAGATGACACAAGTGAGATCAAAATCAATGTTCCATGATAATTATAAAAAATGGATTGATATTTTGTATTTTTAAGTTAATTTTGACGCAACTTCCCTTATCAT
Organism: Viscum album; assembly: GCA_963277665.1. Lineage (NCBI taxonomy): Eukaryota > Viridiplantae > Streptophyta > Magnoliopsida > Santalales > Viscaceae > Viscum > Viscum album. Next base: position 1,693,097,917 of record OY728131.1, read on the forward strand.
GATGGTATTGGGGATGAAATTGTGAGTTTGATGGAACAAACCTATGAGAACAAACTAGTGTGAACCTCTAGATTGAGAGGGAGAGGTGCGATATTAGTGTTTTTGGGAGCTTGTAAATTCCACCAAACATGTGAGTTTGTGGTAAATTTGTTTAAAGTTAGTGGCACTGTGATGAGTGGGCAGATGGGGTTTTTGGTGGTATATTTGGGTTTGGGGGGTTTGTCCTGGCTGTAAAGAGTGGGGGATAGGAAATTAGTGGTGTTAGGATTGAGTTTAATGTAGGAGAAAACATAATGTGTTTTTTTATCTTGGTGATGATCATAGGTACAAATTTATGATGAATATTTATAAGGTGGGTGTGATTTCAAGACCTAATGTTTTGTGCATGTATTAAAATTCAAGAGAAATCCGACTTTTTGGTTTAACAGGTGGGTCAATTTTTAAACCAGAGTTTGGAATAGAATATTGAGTCTTTAAACACCTCAAATAAGTGTTTTTATACCTAGAATGGGGGGTTTCAGTGTATAATTCTTATATTTTATGATTTTTTAATAAATTTAATTTCTTTGATAGCTTTCTCTACACACAACACAAAGTTCTAATAAACCGCAATATACTATTTATATTACTACTAACATGGACATTATGACCTAGCCATTAAACTTGGGGGTATAAATCAGAATAACTATATTTTAAGTATTAAGTATAATATTTTTATATAAAGAAAATATATCGATAAAAATTAAATTATTTTTGGTAATGTATTTATTTGTTTCAAAAATACTATTTTTTTAAAAATTGATTTTATTTGTTTTTATGAACAAATAATAAAATTATTTTTTTGAAACCTTCATAAATTTTTTTTAAAAAAATTAACTTCATTTTTGGAATCAAATTTTCAAAATTATCTTATGGTGAATTGTTTGTATTTTTTCGAAAAGATTAAATTTTCAATGAATAGTGAAAAATACTGGTTTTTATTAAACCATGCATGTTTATTTAAAGTATTTATAAGGATTTTTTTTGGAAAATAGATTTAAAAGAAAAATTAGTTCAATTATATTATAAATATACCTATATAGGTCATTGGAATCAGATTCATATTTAATATTTATATAGAATCTTTATAAACTTTTGAAAATTTTATCTTTGAAAAACAATTTTTTCATCTCGTTTACAGGTTTAATTTTAAATTAAATTATAGAAATTATATAAATTATATTAGAAAAAAATGGATTAAATATTCTGAATAATAATAATTAATATTATCTGATAATTTTAAATTATGTTTTCAACCATATTGAAAAGTTAAAATAGAAAAAATTAATTATCATGATGAAGGTTAAACCTAGTTTACTAGGGTGTTAAACTAAACAAATAATGGGTAAAATTACCTAAAAACTCATAAAAACCCATTTTATGAACAATATAGGCCTTATAAAATCTAATGTTCAATAATTACCCATCTTGGTTACTTTTGGCATGTGAAAAAATGGGTATACTTTATTCTTTTTAAAGATTCATTGTGTGTCCTCTCCCCCACTTATAAAAGGCCACCCCGTATACTCTCAAATTCACACTTCCAAAACCCTTTGGTTTGGACAAAGCCTGAACAATTACATTAATTAATTCCCTCCTATGATCCTCAAATTATTATTTTTATTAGGAAACCCTCATAATAATTCTTTATGTATAAACCTAAAGTGGTTCTTTGAAGAAGATGTACAATTCTTAAACTTTTGATTTTGTATTATTTCTTCCTTGACCACCTTCAAATATTTTTAAACCATGATAATATAATAATAAAAACATATGTAATAAAATGATATTTTATTACATTAATTTAATAACCTATATCATTCTAATCTTCCCTTGAATGGGAAACGAAACCATTAATCGTGTGTACGGTGGACTACCATCTCGTAAACTAATGTTATTCATTTTCCATCATTACTTATCATGGATGGATATAATGATGGATTTATTATTTATATATAATATTTATGATATTATTATGATTATTTAGTCATTAAATCACATATTCTTTGTTACTTTCTATTCTGTGGGGATACGATAACGGAACTCGTGTGAACAATGGATTATCGACTCACGAATCAATGTGATTTGTTTCTCAATAATACTTTTCATGAAAGTTGGAGATAAATTTAATTAATATATGTGATATATATGATATAATAATTAATATATAATGGTGATATATTATTTACCTTCCTATATTTTGATTCATATAGAGAATGTAAATAACGTTCATGTGTACATACGACTTACCATCTCCATGAATGATGTAACTCATTATATATATAACACTACTGGATTACTCTAAATAAATAAATAATGAATATATATGATATTTATATAATTTTAATATTATTTAGATTATGTAACCATGATCAACTTAAAATGGTAAAAAGTACCATACCAAAACATACTTGAAAAATAAAGTACTTATTACCCGAAATGTGATTTTAACAAGGGTTTTTTGATAAATGGGTAATAAAAAGTCATAAGTAAATAATATTTGGAAAAATAAAAATTATTATTGTTCTATAATATATTTATAAAAACTTATATTTATTATCAAGGATGTTCAAACATTTACAATGGAATTCGAGACTTAAGGTAAGGGATTTTTCTCTCAATTTGTCTTTTTGGGACATATATTATGTCATGCTTCTATCTTAATATATGAAGTGTATATAAATACCCTTTGATATGTAATATAATTATTTTACTTATTATCATGATATTATAAGTTTAATTTAATGTTATTATTTCATGGGGATTATGATTCAACGTTACCAAAGTGGTAAAGGTTTTATGTTACATTTTCTTTGTTTATCAGGACTATTTATGATTATTCTTGAAATAATGAAATATTATGATATATCTCTTAATAAAGTCATATATTATATTCTCATCTAGTTATTTATGTAGAATAAATTTTTCCTTTCATTTTACTCTTTTAAATTATTGAATAGGATGAAATATTTTTTTAATAAAAATTGATTTTACTTCTCTCTTCTGTAAAAATGATTTTTAGTCTACATCTATGTTTCCAAAAAATGTTTTAAAAAATTGGCTATGTTTTTTAAATTATTTTATACACTTTTTAAACTATTCATTTTTTTTAAAAAATAATCTTCTTATCTTTTTCTGAATGAGGTGATTTAAATTTTACCGAAAATGTGAAATGAATCTTTTTTTTAAATTGTACGACATGAATGAAATTTTATGCCATTATGAAAAATAAATGTTTTAAAGATTCCTATATAATTTTCAAAATGAAATATTTGAAAAAGATTTTAAAAATAGTTTTTTTCAAAGAGGAAAGGATATTTTTATCATGAAATTTTTTAAATAATCTTTAAGTCTTAATTTATTAATTTCCAATGTTATTTTCAATGAAAAGGATTTTGAAAATTCTTTATGATTCGAAAAATGATTTTTAATGTGTAAATGATATTTTTCTCAAGAAATTTTCCAAGGGATATTTCAAAATCATTTCTCATCTAAGATGACATCCTTTTATGTTACTTATTCATTATTGGTGAAATGTGAATACAAAAATTGTTTGGGGAAGGAATCCATTCCACTATGAAGGCTTGGAAATAAGCCTTGACTACTATGGAAATTATTTTCTTTGCTTATGTGCATGCCATAAATCCATGTCTTATGTCAATGTTATGCTATCAAGGATTAGTTATTTAATTTCCTTATTATTCATTTCTTATTAAATTCCAATATTTATGCCATGAATCAATATTTTGATCTTTGATAAGTAGGGTATGGTTTTTATATGTTATTTTCATGTTCTTACACCCTTATGCTCACATTATGTTTATTTATTTCCCTTGTTTACCCTTATCAAGCATATGAGCTCATCCATTCTTATTTTTCTTTTCCCTAGGTTACGATGATAGGTATTATGTGTGATATATCAAATAAGGGTTCTAGTTATGAGGAACTAAGTGGGAGATGGTGTGGATATCTTATAAACCAGTTGTTTATGTTTCCATTTTTCAAATTCACTATAACTTTATGATTATTAGGCATGTGTTTGTATAATGTAATGAATATTCATCTATAATGATTTAATATATATGTATGAAAATCTTGGATTGTTGTAGTTGGTATTAGATTATAGTTTTAGTTAACCTTTGGAATCTAGGATGAGAAAGATTTAGTGAGATCCCTAAGGATAAACATAAGTATAAGGTAACATCCTAATGTTTTTGCAAGGAAGAGATTATGTGGTTTACCTAGAAATATATCCCTATATGGATATTACAAGTAGATGCGGTTCTAGAATAGATGTACCTAACAGTAATAATTCCAAAATGGGTGTGTTAGGATTGGCTCGAGCATTACTTGGTACATAATAATGGGCCTTACCATACACCTAGATTGACACTCCCGGGGGATATGCTTTGGCCAATTGAAATTTTATTTACAAACCATCATAAATGGGTTAAATAGATGATGAACATGAATAACCCAGGTTAAAACTTAGGTTTCATTGATTCTAAATATGGTGTATTGATTTAGACATCCAAAAAATGATTTTCCATGACTACACATTTTAACACTTTGATTATTATTTCTCACAATGTGTTTTTTGGTTTTAGTCGATGGATGAAACCAAAATGAACTATGTTAATATTGAATATAATAGAAAATTAAATGATTTTCCTCCTGAGTAACCAACTATTATGTGATAAATAATAAAAAATATCATTTCTATGCCCATAAAACCTTCTCAAGATATGAATCATGATGAAATTCCAAAAAAATAGAATAACGTTCTATTAAGTCCTTTTGGACGAAATTTCCGCCATCTTTTAGTGGATCCACTAATCTTATAGTTTTTGAGAAAAGTATTAGCACCAATTAAAGGATATTTTATATTCTCTAGTGTTTATAACATGAAAAAATCATTTTGGATGTCTATTATTTGGAAGGTAAAGAAGATCAATGGTGGAATATCATATAGAATACGAGGCAATAAGATGAAATTGAATACATGGAGTGGGATGAGTTTAAGAGATTATTTTTCATTAAGTACTTCCCTATATTTCTCTATATGAAAATAGAGAAGGAATTCCTTGAGCTAAATCAGATGGATGATAAATTGGTTAGTACCTGAGGAAAATTTTACATGACTTATGAGGTACAATTCACTCATTATCATCCAACATAAAGGTAAGGTTAATAAATTCCATGGTTTTTTTAAAACCAAGTATTTTAATTGAAATATCCATAAGTGATGTCAGTAGTTATGAAGAAATCATTAGATGTGATCTGAAGTTGGAAATAGAGATTTAAGTTTCCCATCAATCACATGGTTTTTATAACAAAAGAAAGATAAAGTTTAAGGGAAACACTAAGAACCATGGATAGAAGAAAATTATATTTTATTCTTGATTGAATTGTATAAAGAAACAAGAAGGTAACTATATTAAGGGTACTGATAAATATTTTAACTGTGGAAGGTAATTTCATTAGGTAATTGAATTATGAAGTGATGGGAAGAAGTTAACTAACAATGCTAATAGAGTGAAACCTCCACAAAATGCACCACCCACACCCTAGTGTTTCAAATTTAAGGAGTATAGGCACTATGCTAACCAGTTCTAAAATATTAAGGCTAATGAAAATGATCGATGTTAGTAACCTCTTAATCCGAGGGATATGGGGAAATATCAGGCGATCACTATTTCTGAAAAGGGGTGAGATAAATACATTGTGAAAGGCATACTTACCATCGACTCTAGAACTTCAAACTTCATATTTGACTATGGATATATCCATTATTTTATATCTGAAGAATTTTAGAAGGGTATCAAGATTCTACCCACATGGTTTGATGTAGAATTAGTAGTGAAAATCCATAATGGTACGATGATTACATATCAAGTAATTGAGGTCACACCTATGATACTCAAATAAAAGGATCACGAAAAACCTAAGAACTCAGAGGAAGAACAGAACATTCTAATACCCGCGACTCCATCCTTAGTAACATGCCACACACGATAGAATCAAATCCCTAATGCATGGACACCCTTTTTTTGGTAATACTGAGGGGCCCAATCCCATAGCAATAATCCCAAATATCCACCTACTATGGGCCATTGGATAGTACATGAATGTTCATTATAGAAATCATTATAAGTATCCCCATTTATATGCTAGGTTTCTTTGCTATGTTCACAAAGAGGGTGCAATACATTCAAAAAACAACCCACACATACATATATACCCAAGCTCTATAAACAATTTGACCCCACCCCGAACACCTCATGGTTAGTCTCATGCCTTAAAATAAATTTTCTTAAAAGGAGGCCCATACCGAGGGCCCTCATGTCTCATCATCAAACTACAAGGAAAGAGACCTAATCTAAGATGGGTTTTCTAAACAAACCTTTCAAAGATTCCAATCGAGCCTTTCAATATTTTTACAAAACCATGCTTTTATAAAAAATCATACATACAAATCACTTTAGTTCCAAACATTTTTACAATGGTCAAAAAGGAATCTCATCGAGAACTTAGCATGAAAAAACATTTGAAAATATATATCATCATTTTTCTTGCATGGAAATTACACTCAAGAAAATTAAATTATAGTTCTAAAGATCATAAACCACATACAAGAACCAACCAGAAAACTGAACCAACATTTGGTGTGTAAAACCCAACAAAAACTCAAGACACATTAAAAACAACTTTTAAAAAAAGAATACACACCCCAAAATATCCTCTAAACATTTTTTTATCCCTTTTAAAATTTAGTATTCCATTAAATCACTTCAGAAAACCATTTTAAGAAACACCCCATAGCTTCTATATCGATACACACCCAAATCCCTAATGAAAGATCAAAAAAACGCCAAAAACATTTCCAAAACAACGAAAACCACTTATACATAAATATGGACAAATGATCCATTAAGATAATAATTTACCAAATAAAATTCCCAAGTTCCTTTTCAAGCCAAGCTAAAACACACAACGCATATGAAAGTTCCAAATGAGCCCTTGAGTTTCAAACACACACACCCAAACATTTCACAATTTTCAAAAGGCCCTCAACCTTTTTAAACACACACTAAATCATTTGCAGAAAAATTAATCAAAGATTTAAAATGATGATGCCTTTAGAAAACAAGCCAAAGAATTTATCAACAATTATATAAACAACCCAACCAATTTATAAACTGTTTTATAACAAACTAACTAGTATATGAAAAAGTTTTATAACCAGGACAAACAAAGTATAGATAATTTTATAAGAAACCCAAATAGTTTACTAGAAATCCTATAATATAATCAAATAGTTTATTAAAATTTTTATAAACTGACCAAACAAACTACACAAAATAGAAAAAACTATAAAAAACTATTTTTAACAAAACCAACTAACTTGAAAACACTATAGCAGATTGACCTATTAATTTTCAAAGGTGTGAATCAAGTAAAATAATTAATTAAAAACACACAACCATTATATATAATTATTTGGAAAGTAAAATGTGGATTCCCCTACCTCAAATAAGGCATAGATGCAATGATGCTTCCACAGAAAGACAAAAAATGCCCCGTGGACCAAATGCACAACCTAGAAAATGAGAAAAATGAAGGAAACACAACTCATGGTATTAGGATTCATCCAAAACAAATAAAGACACCACATATGAAAAAGAGGAAAAATTAATAAATATATATACCAGAGCAGGGGTATGCTAGTGCAGCGAGGCCGACACAAGGAGGGGGTAGCCTTGCCGGAGTACGGAAGGTCGAACATTGGAATAAAAGGAGGCCAACATGATAGGAGGTGGTTTGGTCAGGTGTAGTGATGTGAGGTTGGGACCTGTAGGGAAGACGGGAGCCAATCAGAGTAGAGAGGGGAGCAGCTTGAGGTAAGGGCGATGGCCTGTCTGGGGATCATGATGGAAAGAGGGGTTGGCTGACCTATTAGAGCACACTAGAGAGGGAGGGAACACAAGGCAAAGTGGAGGCTGGGGCTGGGGATGAATCGGGGATGGCGGGGGGTAGTGGCTTGGATTTGGAGGGGAGAGGCTGCTAGGAAATGTAGGGTGGAGGCTGGGAGGCCAGAGGCGGAGGGACAGAGTAAGGAGGCCGAGACGACTGGAGTGGGATTGCGAAAGTGGATGGCCTAGACGCTGAGGTTGGGGTGTGAGTGGGAGGTCGGAGGAGGAGGGCCTAGGCATGATCGAATGTAAGGGTGAAGGCAGCACAGACCCATAGGGGAGGCCAAAATAGCTAGGGTGAGCACGGAGGGGCCAGTGGCGGCTGCTGGGATGGTGTGAAGGTGGCGTGAGGAAAAGGGCGAGGCCAAGTCGACTGGAGGGGAAGAGAGATAGAGGGACGAAGGCCTGGGCATGTGGTTCTGGCACACTAAATAGGAAACCAAAGGGGGAGAGGAGCTCGTTGCGCCGCATCGTGGGGGAAGAAGGAGGGAGGGAGACTGCACTAGGGTGAGACAAGAGAGGGTAAGGGGGCTGAAGTGGGATTATGCTAGGCTTTCCTATATTTTTTTCATTTTATAATAACAATAATAACAACAATAATAAAAACAGAAATAAAATCAATAAAATAAAAATAATAAAGATAATAATAATAAAAATTAATAACAACAACAACAACAACAACAATAATAATATTAATAACAATTTATTACTAATTATATTATCAACAATTTTTAAATAACAAAAATATTATTAACAAATATTAATAATAAAAATATTATTATTAACACAATAATAAAATTATTATTATGTTTTAAATATTTAACTCATATTACTCACATAAAACATTATTTATTTCAACCGTTAGACAGTCGCGCAGGCACCCGGGCCGACCGCATGAATACTGCCCACCGTGCAGTGACCGCGTACGAGTCCAAATCCCACTAGAATTGTTTAATGCCAATTTTTATTTTAAATTGATACCCGGCCTAGACCTTGGAATGAGAAACCTAATCCAAGATATAATAAAATAATAAAATAAAAATTAATTTAAAAAGTTGGGGTGTGGCAATTCTCCCCATCACAGAAACGTTTTTCTCGTAGAAAGTCATCCAACCAAACAATAGACAAAAAAAGAATCCATGACCAAATTTAACCAAAAGAAACCACAAAACAAGAGAATGAGAGAACGCGAGAGGGTTCTCCCCACCACAAGAAATCAACTAGTATGAAAATTTAACACTCAAACATATCACCTCGGGAAGGGGGGGGGGACGCAAGAACTCTCGACCGATCCAAACTAACTTCTTTATCATGAGAGAGCCAACACCTCCGCCAAAACATGGAACTGTTGAACCAGAAAAAACCCCCCCAATACTAGTGAAAAACCCCTGGGAAGAACTTAACCCAAGTAGTGAACCTGAGAATAACCACGAACATCGATCCTTCTATCATATTTTACATCTCCAAACAAACCCAGCTAAAACATGATCAACGCAGACAAAGGCCAAACACAATTTTAAGAAAAATGCAAGATTTAGAAAACCACATACACACAAATAGGACTACTGGGATTATAATAGGATGAGTCCATCATAACTTCATGAAAAAATAATGAATTTAAAACAATGTCAAAACTTTAACTACAAAAAAAGTACTGAAAGACATTAAATGTTACACCACCCACATGGAACACAAAACCCAAATCGAGGATTCACACCCCTGTCAACTCCTAACTGTGTGCGAGCTTCGCCCCAAGACCCATGGCTAGGGCTCTGATGGCTGAAGCATCTCCTGCCACATAGTTAGGAACTAGAATCCTCTGGTCACAACGTCTTCTTTAGGTGACACTTCCTTCATAACTTATCTAGATGACTGAGCCACCCACAATGATGACACGTCTTCATAGGGATGAGAAATTATGGTTTTGTGTTCCCTAAACATCCACACTAATGGAACACCACTGAACGATTCGATGAATTGGAATCCCGAACCACTATAGGGGACTCTTTAGAAATAGTCTCCTCAGGCACACCTTGCTCACCAGATGGGGAACCTTTATGAGCATCTGGATACATTGGATTTCCAACCATATACTCTCTTGTGACCAACTCAACTAAGAACGCCTCATCCAATATATTTTCAAAATGATGGTCCCTAGAAGAGAGGACTTTCTCAATGATCTCTGTACGAATACCTTCAACGAAGAGATAAGTCTTCATCAAATCCTACGATGCTACCTCCGGAGAAAAGGGCACAAGTTCCTTGAAATGGTCAACCTATTCTTTCACCATCTGTTGGCCTTATTGGATATGCTTGAGCTCTTCCATTTTCTTAATATTCACCTCTTTAGGTATAACCCATTGAATGAAGATAGATTTAATGACATCCCACATCATCCCAACTTGCAGTGATGGCGGGGAAAACAACTCCCATTTATCCAGAGATGGACCTTCGAACAGACCTAAAATTACATGCAATCTGAAAGCTTCAAGAGTTCCCAATACCCTGAAGACACGCTTGAACTCTTCAATCCACTCTTATACCTCTAACTGACCCCGATCACCATGAAGAATAGGCAATGTATGAGAAGGAAAAAAATAGGCATGACTTATCGGAGACCTTGGGGACCTTTCTGGGGGGAATTTTCTGAACAACATATAAAACAAAAATCCAAAACCAATATAAAGATGAAACAACATCAATGAAAACACTTTCATCCCTAAAAAATCCAACTCAAAAACCAAACAAATACAAATACAACCCAAAATTCCCCTTTTCATTTTTGATTTCAAAACTTCCTTCTTTCAATGCCTCTTTCGAAATACCAAACCCACTTTTCAAACCAAATTCAATTTCCAAAATCATTTCCCCTTTTAATATTACTTTAGAAAAATAGGGCCAAGCCTTTAATTCCAAGTACGCACCCTAGTAGTCACATGAACCGTTGCGCATGTCTTCATCCAATTTCATCCATATGCACTAACATGCACTTTCCATGCATCCCCTAAAATTTTAAACATTTATAAAAAGTACCGGATGTTGCACTCAAACCATTTCTCTACCAATTCCAAGAAAACACCATATTTTTAGACCAAGATCTTTCAATTTTATAAATCCATTTCATGAATTTAAATCCATTTAAAAGAAATAATTTTCATTTGAAAACCCCTTTTTAATTTTCAAAAGTTCACTTACACCAACCATAACCAAGATGAAAATCAACTTGAATCAAATTACCGGAGTAAGGGACTAGTAGTCATGCTTAACCTGGCGACATGGTAGTAGGCCAAGCCCTATGAAAGCGTTAAAAACTTGGAGGGACTTAAATTTTTTACTCTTATTTCACATGGGTCACTACTCCATATGAAATCATGATGTAACATTAGCTTGCCTCCATTGTCACCCCTCAATCTAAAACTAACAAGAATGAGAAACAAAATGAATTACTAGACTACCCATGGTGACTCGAGGTTCAAAACGAGGGAAGGTTCATGACGTCCTTCCCATACCTACCTCTTGAGTCCCAATAGTTCTAAACTCTATCTACTAGACACCCAAAATAATAAGAACCTCCCTTTGATACCATTTTTTCATGAAGCAACATGGGTCAACCCTGAACTGGTCACCCGAGCCAGTATAAATCATGTCTTGAGGGGAATTCCAAATCCCCACAGGCTGGAAACTAGTGTCGGGAATCAAAATTAACATGAGGGAATGATTTGGACCATTATCAAGCGGTAAACAGATAAATAAAAACTGATGATAAAAAAACTCATATCAGAAATAAAGTAAAACCGCACACACCTCCAAGTGGCCTTCTAGGTCACCATCTAGCCAAAGGCCGACCTTGATCTAATAATGAGAAATCCAGACAAGAGAACCTGAGAAAAAGGAACCTACAACTGAAATGATAAAATAGGTGTGAGCATAAAAATGCTCAGTAGGGATGCCAGAAGTAAACCATGAAATCCTTGCATTTTCCAATTCCAAAACAGACCAATAATACTAGTTTGAACTGCAATTAAAAATAAATAAGGTTTTTCATATCTACAATGCATTTTGAAAACTAACAATCAAAATTCCATTTCCCTTATAATTCAAAAAAAGGAAAAATAAAAAAAGAGGGGTGCACACAAACTTTTCCAAAACAGCTACTTTGAAATCCTTTTTAGAACCAACCATACCTACAATGTTTTTCCAAGAAACACCAAAACCAATTTCAAGGGCATGATTCTACACACATAGCAAGGGAAATGGTACTAAAAGTGCTCGTATCAAAGGATCACAGAAAACCTAGGAACTTAGAGGAAGACCAGAACATACTAAAACCTATGACTCCATACCCGGTAGCATGCCACACATGATAGAATCCAACGCCCCAAAGCCCAACCTCCCTTTATTAAGTCAGACCGAGGGGCCCAATCCCATATAAATATTCCCAAATATCCACATATTATGTGCCACTTGATAGTACATGAACTTCCAGTGCAACAATCATTCTCAATAACCCCTTACTATGCTAGGTTTACGTGCTATGTTTAGAAAGAGGTTTTCCACACATTCAAACAACAGTATATATATATATATATCTAATCTCTCTACACAATCCGGAACCACCCCAACCACCTCATGGTTAGTCTCATGACTTAAAATAAATATTCTCAAAAGGAGGCCCATATCGAGGAACCTCTTCTATCATGATCAAACTAAGAGGCAAGAGACCTAATCCAAGAGGGGTTTTCCAAAAAACCCTTTCAAAGATTCCAACTGGGTGTTTTGACATTTTTACAAAACCATACTTTTATAAACAACAAGACACACAAATCACTTTAGTTCCAAACATTTTTGAAACAGCCAAAAAGGCATCACATAGAGCACTTAGCATGAAAACCCATTTGAAAACACATATCATCATTTTTCTTTCATGGAAATTACACTCATGAAAATAAAATTATAGTTTTAAAGATCATAAACCACATGTAAGATCCAACTAAGAAAATAAACCCACATTTGCCATATAAAACCCAACAAAAGCACATGACACGTTAAAAAACACTTAAAAAAACATACACACCCCAAAAAATCCTCCAAACATGTTTCAAACACCTTTTATAATTTAGTAAACTATCAAAGCACTTCATAAAATCATTTTATATAACACTCCATAACTTCTATATTAATACACACCAAATACCTCTTGAAAGATCAAACACACGCCAAAACCATTTCCAAAACAAAGAATACCAATTTTACATAAATATGGCCAAATGGAACTTTAAGAAAAAAATTTACAAAAAAAATTCCATGTACCTTTTTAAGGCAAGCTAAAACACTCAACACATATGAAAGTGCCAAATGTGCCCTTCAGTTTCAAACACACACACCCAAACATTTCACAATTTCCAAAAGGCCTTTAAACTTTTCAAACACACACTAAATCATTTCCATAAAAATCCATAAAATATTTAAAATGATGACACAATTAGAAAAAAATCCAAAAAATTCATCAACAATTATATAAACAACCAACCAGTTTATAAATAGTTTTATAACATGCTAACTAGTTTATGAACAATTTTTATAAGAAGGAAAAAAGTATAGATAATTTTATAAGAAACCCAAATAGTTTACTAGAAATACTATAAAAAAATCAAATAGTTTATTAAAATTTTTATAAATTGATCAAAAAAAAACTACACAAACTAGAAAACAAGATAGAAAACTATTTTGAACAAAACCAAATAACTTGAAAACACTATAGCAGATTAAAAAATTAATTTACAAAGGTGCTAATCAAGTAAAATAATTAATTAAAAACACGCAAGAATTATATGGAATTATTCAGAAAAGAAAATGTGGATTTTCCTACCTCAAATATAGAACTGACGTAATAAAACTTCCATAGAAAGACGAACAATGCCTCATGGACCAAACACACACCCTAGACAACGAGAAAAACGAATGAAACACAACTCACAATATTAGGATTCATCCAAAAAAATAAATACACCATGAATGATAAGAAGGAAAAATAAATAAATAAATATACCAGAGTAGGGGGTATGCTAGTGTGGTGTGGTCGATGAAAGGAGGGGGTGACTTTGCTGGAGCGCGGAAGGTCAGAGGCCAAAAGGGCAGGAGGTCCGAACGACATGAGGTGGTCTGGTTGGGTGAAGCAATGCGAGATTGGGACCTATAGGGAAGATGAGAGCCATATAGATCCAAGAGGGGAGTATATAGAGGTAAGGACAAGGTACTGGCTGACACTAGGGTCGATAGTGATGGTTAGCCGGAGTGTGAGTGTGAGGCCGATAGTCAAATGGGGAGGGCGAAGCCTAGGAGAATGAGACCGGCCTGCTGGAGCATGCTGGTGAGGGAGGGGACACAAGGCAAGGTAGAGAATAGGGCCGAGGATGAACCATGGAAGGCGGGGGTAGAATCCAAGAGCTGGAGGGGCGAGCGGCTAGGCAAAGCAGGGTGCCGGTCGGGAGGCCGGAGGCAGAGGGCCGGAGTGCAGAGGCTGGGACAACTGGATTGGGAGAGCGAAGGCAGATGGCCTAGGCGTGGAAGTCGGGTTGCAAGTGGGAGGCCAAAGGAGGAGGGCCTGGGTGTGGTCGGCTGTAAGGGTGAAGGAAGTAAGAACCCGTAGGGGAGGCCAGAATGGCTGGGGTGAGTGCGGAGGGTCCAACGACGATTGCTGGGATGGTCTGAAGGAGACATGAGGTAAAGGGAGAGGTTGGGCCAGCTACTGGGGAAGAGAGGTGGAGGCCCAGAGGCCTCAATGTGGGGCTCTAGTGCACTGAATAGGAAACCAAAGGGGGATAGGAGCTCATCATGCCGCATTGTGGGGGAAGGAGGGAGGGCAGCTGCACCAGGGTGAACTACAAGAGGGTAAGGGGGATTGATGTGAGATTAGGATATGGTTTACTATATATTTTTTTATTTTATAATAATAATAATAACAATAATAATAAAATTAGAAATAAAATTAATAAAATAACCATAATAAAGATAATAATAATAATAATTAATAATAATAATAAATAAATATATAATAATTATAACAATAATAATAATAATATTAATAACATTAATGACAATTTATTACTAATTATATTAGCAATGATGTTTAAATAATAAAAATATTATTGAAAAATCTTAATAATAACAATATTATTATTCACACAATAATAAAATTATTATTACTTTTTAAATATTTAACTCATCTTACTCATATAAAACTTTATTTATTTCAACTATTATACAGTTTCAAGGGCACCCAGGCCGACCGCACGGCTACTGCCCTCTGTGCGGTGACTGCGTATGGGTCTAAAACCCACTAGAATTGTTAAATGACATTTTTTTAACTGGGACCCAACCCAGAACTTGGTGTGAGAACCTAGAGCCAAGAAATAATAAAATAATAAAATAATAAAATAAAAATTAATTTAAAAATTTAGGGTGTGATAGGTATGATGATAGATATCATAGATTTTGTTTCTCAATGCTTGATATGTTAGAAATTTAAGGCTAATAGATAAATTTATAAGGGTATTTCACATCCATTACCCAAACCAAAATGGAAATGGGAAAAACACACCATGTATTTTGTCATCGGATGCTCCAAAACGTCTAAAGGGTATAATGTTATGTGGGTTATAGTCGATCACCTTAAAAGTGTAACACACTTCATTGCTATTAGATAAGATTTATCTTTGGATCAAATTTCCACAATATAAATTAAATAAGTGGTAAAGTTTCATGGAGTACCACATTATATTGTATCAGATTTGGATATGAGGTTTACCAAAATGTTTTGGATAAGTGTTCATAATGATCTTGATATAGATTCGAGTTTCAGTACTATGTATCATCCTTATATAGATGGTCAGTTTAAGAGAATAATTCAAACTCTATAGGATATGTTGGGATCCTATTTTGGGATTTCATAGGTGGTTGAGATAAATACATTCCTCTAGTTGAGTTTTTACACAACAATATCTTTCACATGAGTATTCATATGGATCCTTATGAAAACCTATATAAAAATAACTGTAGAGTTCCACCATACTAGAATGAAGTTAGATACAAAAAGATATTGGGACCTAATATAGATGATGAAATGGTAGAAAAGATTAAATCCATTCAACAACACAGAAGGGAAGAATAATGTCAATATAAAAGCTATGATAATAATCATCGATGTGATATGGAATTTGAAGTTAGTGATAAGGTTTTTATAAGAATTTTTCCATGGAATAAGGTAATGAGATTTAGATATAATGGAAAACTAATTTCTAGGAAAATTAGTCCCTTTGAAATTATTGATCGTATCAGTATAATAGCCTATCGATTGGTGATTCCACTAAACCTCTAAAAAATCCATTATGAATTCCATGTATATATCATAAGTACATACCTGTCCCTTTACTTGTAATGAATTGAGAGTTCATACTACTGGAGTAATATATTTCTTAATTGGAACAATCAATGAAGATTCTGGATTGTAGAGAGAAAGTTCTACGAAAAAGTACCACTCACCTGGTCAAAGTTTTATGGTGAAACTGCTAGCTTGAGAAAGCTATGTGGGAACCTAAGAATGTAATTAGGTAGAAGTATCCTCATTTGTTTGTATTATAATGATGAATTTCATGGGAAAATTCATTTTAAGGGGGGTATAATGTGACACTAATATTTTCTGCAATTATTTTCTGAATAAATTTAAGTTCTTTTATAGCCTGTCCTATATTCAACACCGAGTTATAAAAAATTGCAATATACTATTTATATTACTATTTAACATGAAAATTATGACATATCCATTAAAATTGGGGACATGAATATGAAAAAATAAATTTAAAATATTAAGTATAATTATTTTATATAAAGAAAACATATTTATAATTAAGTACTTAATTTTTGGTAAAGTCTTTATATGTTTCCAAAATAAAATTTTCTCAAAAAATGATTTTATTATATTTTTAAATAATTAATAAAATAAATCATTATAATTTTTGTAAAATTTATTTTAAAAAATTAACTACATTTTTTAATCAATATTTCAAAATTAACTTATGGTGAATTTTTGGGATTTTTCTAAAAAGATTAGTTTTTCGAAAAAATTGGAAAATATAGTTTTAATTGAAAACTACCATTTTTTTAAAGAATTTATCAGGTTATTTTTTTAAAAAAATTATTTTAAAAGTAAATTTAGTTCAATTATATAATAATTAAACCAATATAGGTCATTGGAATCAATTAAATATTCAATTTTTAAACAAAAAAATAGTAATCTTTTAAAACTTTTCTCTTTTGAAAACCTCATTTTCATCACGTCTATGGGTTTAATTTTAAATTAAATTCTAAAACTTAAATGAATTTAATTTTTTCAATATTAATAATAAATATTATTTAATAAGGTCAAATTAATATTTTGACCATAATGAATAGTGAAAAGAGTAAAAATTAATTATCACGGTTAAGGTTAAAACATGTTTATGTGGGTTAATTAAAAAGATAATCGGTAAAATGAACTAAAAACTTGTAAAAAACCCATTTTAAAGCCATTTTTAGACCTTATAATCTCTTAGGTTTGATAATTATGCATTTTGGATCCTTTTTTCATGTGAAAAATGAGGGTCCACTTTATTCTTTTCAAGAATTCCGTCTATGTACTCTCCCCCACTTATAAAGGCCACCCTCTATCATGTCCTCTTCATACTTAAAAAACCCTTTGGTTCAGCCAATAACTACCAAATTAAATTCTTTAACTTCCTTATCTCATCCTAGAGGTATTATTTATATAAGAAAACCCTCATAAGAATGATTTAGGTATAAACCTAAATAGGCACTCCAAAGAAGAGGTAAAATTATTAAACTTATGTTTTTTGTTTTAGTTAATTATAAAAAACATTTAAATATTATTAAAACTTTATAATATAATAAAAATAGTTTATTTAATATAATTAGATGTTATTATGTTTTTGCAATGAATAATTTTTTTTCCTATTCTCTCAAATGGGAAACAAAACCATCGATCGTGTGTACGATGGACTACCACATCACGAACCAATGTTATTAGTTTTCCATCACCACCTACGATGACTGGATATAATGGTGTATTTATGGTTTATATATAATATTTAATTTATTTTTATTATTCTTGAATTATTATATTACATATTAATTCTTACTTTCCATTTTGTGAGGATACGGTAACATCGCTCATGTATACGACTGATTGCTACCTTGCGAAGCTATGTGATTTATTTTTCACTAACACTTTACATAGAAGGTAATAAGGATAAATTTAATGAATTTATTTGATATATATGAAATAATAATTACTCTATTAAGGTGATATATTATTATACTACCTTTATTTTTATCCATTAAGAAAATGGAAACAACGCTCATGTGTATATTTGACGTACCGTCTCCATAAATGGTGTAACTCATTTTCCTTGTATAACATTAATTGATTACTAAAAATTAATGTTTAATTAATTTATATGATACTTATATCAAGTTTACAATTATTTATACTATGTAACCATTATCAAAGTAAAAGGAGAAAAAATACCAAAACCAAAACATATATGAAAATTGAAGCATTTATTACCCGAAATATGATTTTAACAACAGATTATTGATAAATTGTTAATAAAAATTCATAGGTAAATCATATATTGTATGATAAATATGACTATGGTTCTATAATAGATGTATAATAAATTTATATTTATTATAAAATAGTTTTTAACATGTACGAAGGAAGCCGAGACTTAAGGTTAGGGATTTTTGTCTCAATTTGTCTTTGTTGGGACATGTGTTATGTTATGAACCTATCATATTTTATGTTGTTCATATAAAACCCATTTTAAATGTAATATAATGGATTTATTTATTCTCATGATATTATACATTTCATATAATGTTATTTTTTCATGGGTATTATGATTCAAAGCTACCAAAATGTAAGGGTTTTATGTGATAATCTTATAATTTATCAGGATTGTTTATGATTATGATTTTAGGGATGAAATATTATAATAAATAGCTCAATAAACTCAAGTATTTTATTATTATCTATTTATTTATATAGAATAATTTTTTTCTTTTCTTTTTCCTCTCTTAAATGATTAAATATACCAAAAGTTTGTTTTATGAAAAATCAATTTTATTTCTCTTTTCGATGAAAAATTATTTTTCTTACATATCCATGTTTAAAAAAAAAATTAAATATGTTTTTAAAAATATCCTAAGATATATTTATTTCATTTTTAAACTTTTTTTACTTTTAATTTTTTTAAAGGAATCTTTTTGTCATTTTATGAGTGAGGTGCTTTTGACTTTTACTAAAAATGTGGTAGGAATATTTATTTTAAATTGTACAACATGAATAGAATTTTAAACCATAAAAAAAATTTAAATATTAATTTATAATTTTCGTATATTATATTCAATGAAAAGGATTTTGATAATGTTTTATGTTTTAAAAAGTTTTTTTCAAATTGGAAAGTATATTTTTTCTCAAGAAATGTTTTAAACAAACTTTAAAGATTCCTTTATAATTTTCCAAGGTTATTTTCAAATAAAATGATTTTGAAAATGTTTTATGTTTTGGAATTTTTTTTAAAGTGTAAAGGCTATTTTAATCAATAAAATTTCCATGGTATAATTAAAAATAATTTTTCATATAAGATGACATCCTTTGATGTTTCATATAATTTACTAGGGATATGATCCAAGGATACCATTATTATTCTATCCAAGAATGATTTATTTTTATGATGAAAATATTTTTATGCAACCCATTTCTCTTTAATGGGTTATAAAATAATAAAATTATTATGAAACCCACTTCTTTTTCCATGATTTATACTATTATGAAATGATGAAATGATGAAATGATTGTGAAACCTATTTCTTTTCCATAAGTTATTATATGATGAAATGTTTATGAAAAACAAATTTCTTTTCACGATTTCTATTATGATGAATGTTTTATGATCTTTTGGATCATATATGTATGATTTTCATTATTTTATGGGTGGGATTTATATCTTCATCCAATGCATTGGGTAAAGATTTAATAATATGAGATAAATAGGACTAGAATTGGGGGTGAAACCAGTTTAGTAAGAGACTTTGTCCCTAATGATATCCTTGGGATTGATCTGTGACAACTATGAATGTTTGGGGACTCAACCCATTTCACAATGATAGTATTTTCAATGTTCATTTACCGCTATAGAAATTATTTTCTACACTTATGTGTATTCCACAATTCCATGTCTTATGTCAATTTTATGATTTCATGGATCATGTTCTATGATTTCCTTAAGATTCATGTCTTATGAACTTCTAATATTTATACCATGGCTCAATATTTTGATATTTTATATATTGGTTATGGTTTTAATATGTTATTATTATGTTATCATATCCTTATGATCACATTATGTTTATATATTTCTCTTGTTTACCCTTACTGGGAATCTAAGCTCACCCTATTTTATGTTTCTTTTCCCTAGGTCTTGATGATTGGAATTACTTTTGATATGTCTAATAATGGTGGTAGTTATGAGGAACTATGTGGCAGATGATGTAGAACTATTATGAACTAGTTTTTTATGTTTCCATGTTTCTAAAGGCATTATACCTTTATGTTCCTCTGGTGTGTGTTTGTTTAACGTAATGAATATTCAATTAAAAAGTTGTAATATCTATGTATGAATAAACTAGGGAGTTATATTTAGTGTTGTTTAAGAGGAATTAGGAAGGATCTGGATAATCCAAGGCCTTATAAAATACTATTGTAGTGCCACCGGCTAACCAATGTTCCTTATATCCATTTTAAAATGGGGGAAGACCATTATTTTTATTGGGGTGACCCATTAATACACCATTTGGTATTTAGCTCCCAAAAATTGACCAGGAGCACTCCCCTATGCCCTTTCCTCTCCTCCATGAGGGAGGTATGGATATCCCTTGTCCAATATTTGAATCAAATTCCATCTATAGAATTAGAGTGCTTTTGGTAAGGCTGAGACTCCACCCTTTTCTTTTTTTATATCTTCCACTATCAAGTAAGTTCTCGTTCTTTAAGTCCAATACATCCTATTTTCAAGGATTTTATATTTTTATTTTATTTATCTTGATTAAGGTTTATCTGGTTATAGAAATCAAGAATGCTAATTTTATAATGCTAAGTTTATTGGTCTTTAAGTATTTCCCATAGTATTTCTTAATTCTCAAAGTGCATGGGTTTTTAGTCATGTAGATGTATCATGCATTGGCCCTAGAATTAAAATTAGAACCCTAAATATGAAATTTTATTGTTTGTATACCCTTATACATAAGGGTAATAGGTTTATTTGATGGTGACCCCAGTGGGATTCCTCACTTTAGACTTAGACCATAGGAAATGGTTATGTAAAAGTGGAAAAACTAAAATGTTTGTAATTAATGTAAACGAATTTACCATATATATAAGAGATATTAGAATTATCCCTTGAAAATATTAGGAATTCATAAATAATGAAATGTGGTTTGTTATGGACTTGTACCTTATGAAGTAGTAAGTAGATGACATGTACCTTGAGATTAATATTCTTTATGTATTAATGAACCTATATAAAGGGTGAGTCCAATGTAATGACTTAGTTTAGTAATGAAATATCAAATTGTTAAATAGTAATTGTTAAAGAGAAATAGACTTTCATGAAAATAAATGTGAGTTTAGTTTTTTTATCATCTTTAGAAATGGGTAAACCATGGTTTAAGGAATTAAATATGGATGTTTGTGATATGAATTGATGTCCTACAATATGAGTTGATATTATAAAGTAATTTTCTAGTGTTAAAGTGTAAAATAGGATAAATATGGGAAATATTAAATAGTGAATTGGTAAATTCATATTGAAATGAAAAAAATGGAATGGACCTTTATGAAGGGTCATTGAATAAGAAGGTACACATGTGGATGGTTATTATGCTTGATATTGGGAATTTCGGGATAAGATCCTTGGATTCTGTATGATATATGATGCTAAATTAGTAGAAATGCTAGGATTCTCTCCTTGTATTCCATATGGAACATGAGTTAGGAATTCCAAGATGATTTATGTGGACTCAAAATGATTCCAAATTCTTGGTAATGTGGGGATGAGTATCTGTATTTAACATTACGCATGATATTGTGGAATACTAGCATGAGCATCCAGATTCCACAGGAATACTGGGATGAATGATCAAATTCCATGTGATAATTTATCATTCTAGGGAATTATAGGATGAGAACCAGAATTATTTTTGGTTACTTAGGGGACACATTATTATAATGTGCTAAGAGAAATCCTGACACCAGATGAAGCAGGTATGACTGATCCCAAGCATTACTCTGAGCACCATGAGTGTTTGTTTAATTTATTTTTTATGTACTAACTTATTTTCTACAGCTCTCAAACAATTTTTTTTATCCAAGTAGATATTTAGGGATGTCTTTGGTGGTTTCCTATTAATTTTTAATTACACTCTACTTAGTCCTCCATGTCACTTGGGTACCCGAGAATATTCCACCTTTTTATTGGAATGGACTAGGGTAGATTCCCGATGCTTGGTGATTAGTTGGGATTCTAGGATGGAACGCGGGCGTTTGAGAGTAGGATGGGACTAGGTTCCTTTTTAGGGGTTTTTTCCATTTGTTTTTTTATTTTAGGGAATTTAATATGGTATTGTTTTATATTGATGTCTAAAATTATACATGGTTAATTTTACTATAGCATGAGTTATTTATGTTTATCTTCTGTTTGGAACTTTCTAGGATATCTAGTTACCACTTTACATGGATAATGTATCTGATTTATAGTATTTACAATAATGTGTCACTATTATATGTGGTTATACTGTCCCAACCATACCACCTTATATCCACAATGCTCATCAATTGCCTCTAGCTTACGGAAATACGTGTTTGAGATCACGTGGCACATCAAATCAGACAATAAATTTAATGGATTCTAAGTTAGGCATTACATTTATTAGCCTCTTTGTTAATCATATTAATATATGTCATAACTTCTTACTATTTCTCTAAGTTATAATATATGAATTGGTAGATGAATATATATAATATCACTATATTACATCATATGATTTGAAAAATCCCAAGAATATAATATGATTTATAATCATTCATGTATTATAATATGACATGCACATAAGATACCTTATTATAAGATGTATTTAAGGAATATATCCTATATAAGTTTTATTCTTAAAGGGAAACTATTGTAAATAACACCTTTACCCATGGTTTAAAACTGTGGGTATAGCCTATGAATCCGTGGGTATACCCTATACCCACAGTTTCAGTAACCGTGGGCTGTAGTGCCGTCGCAATAGGCCCATACCCATGGTTCTCTGAAAATCGTGGGTATAGACCATAGAAATTTTTTATTACCCATGGTTTAATAAACCTTGGGTATTGATGTATACTTAAGGTTTTCAAACTGTAGGTATTGATATATACCCATGGTTTTCAAACCATAGGTATACTGATTTACATAAACCCATATTTACCCACGGTTTACCAAACCGTGGGTATAGATAGGTTCTGCAGGCAGCACTGCACCTGCAGAATTACAGCAACCCATATTTACCCATATTTTACCAAACCATGGGTATAGATAGGTTCCCTAGGCAGTAGTTATACCTCCCACCATTCTGCTCCTGAAATAGCACATATACATGGAATGTAAAACTAGCTATTCGATAATCCAACCTAATCCCCAACATCTAACCAGCTAAACTAGAACATTCAATCTATTCTATGTATGTTTAAATAAATGATCCTCTATATAAAAATATCATCCTTACCTCATACATATGAAAATGAAAGCACAATACTGGAACAAGATGATTTACAAAGTTTAGTGAAAAGCCTACTTTCCATGTTGGTTATACGAGACAACATGGATAATCTAATAATATCGATACTAATTGGTTATACATCGTGACTATAAAAATACATCAAATGATTATACACCCTATCATTTATTCAAAAATTGGTTATACAACACAATTTAAAACTCCTTCAGTGATTGGTTATATACCCCATATAAAACCCTCCTCCTACTGTTTATATACCCCATCCACAAGATCCTTTTTAGAGTTGATCAAGTATAGAAAAATAGACTTCTTTAAATGGTATTCCTCAACAAGAATATTGGATCACTATATCTTGTGTCTAAATACTTGGAGATCTTTAACATCTTTTGAGAAAGGTATACTTGTCTTGAAACTTCCTCTGGATCTGGGATGATTTGGATCTACTCAATTTTCAACACTATGAAACTTCCAGAAAGTGTTATTTTGATGTAATTAATACGCTCATTATGGTTATTCTATTTTATCAACTTGAACTTAAATAAAATCATTCTTAATAGCCTTCTATGAAAACCACTAATCACTTTATCAGAAACTATCCAACAATGGCATCCTCAGGAGTCCCTTAGACTCACATCAGTAGTATAATGGTACCCGACAGTAACCTCCATCAAAAGGAGTCTTTACTTCCAAAAGACTCCAATATGTGTGGTCCCCAAACTCAATATTTATACCTAAATATCTCTAATCATGAGAAAATGGTCCCAATAAACAATGTAAAACAACGATCTCCTCATAGAAACTACTTGATATCTCCTACAACGATCCATACAATTGAACATTAAACAACACTAGTTGGCATCCAAAATCCATTTCTAAATAATGACCTCACACCCTCCCTGTCACGACCCACCCTCGGGGTCCGTGCCGTGACTACCCCAAGACCGCCTTCCATAAACGCTCATATCTTGAGCTACGAACGTCTGATTGACGCTCCGTCAGTCGCGTTATGTTCCTCTTAGTGAGACGGATCTTTTGGCATACTCCGCCCGAGGTTTGGACGCAGGTGGAGTATGGTCGGGTTGGTTTTGCCTTAAAAACCAACCGGGCCCCGGAGACGAAAATGCCAATAACTCTCAGACCGGGCGTCCGATCGACGCGCCGTCTGTTGCGTTGAGTTCCTGTTGACGATACGGAACTTTTGGATACATCAACTCCGGTCTTCGTGACAGTTGATGTATCAGCCTCTCGGCTCGTGGAGCGGACCCTCCGAACGAGCTCGCTGTGTGCGGGAACCCTAGTGCTGGCTGCGACTGTTACTGCTACTACGACTGCTACTGTGACTGCGACGACGACAGTACAGAGATCCTGTGTGGATTCGACGACGACGACTACAACACTCAGCAATCCTACGTGGATCAGTGCTACAGGTCCTGTGTGGGCCCGATCCTGTGTGGGTCCTTGCGCTCAGCGGTTCTGTGTGAGCGAGCGCCTACAGGTCCTGTGTGGGCCCGATCCTGTGTGGGTCTTTGCGGGGGTTAGTTACCTATCGATCCTTCGTGGGTCCGACGACTTAGATGGATCAGTGATCATCTTTATCGTCCTTGAAGAAGTATACCTGTGTGAGCTAAATCCTATTGCTTTCCTGTGTGGATTGTGTTGTGCAATCCTGTGTGGATTACGTTTTGCTTTCCTGTGTGGAATACGTTTACTTTCCTGTGTGGACTGAGTTGTACTTGGGCTCGGAGGTTAGAGCGTATTTGAATTGATGACTTAGGTATATGTATGGGCATATACCTAAGCAGTGTCGGTTAATACTTCGTGATTGTTACTTTTCTTCGTGGTTTATCCTTTGTGGATTTGAGAGACCTTCAGGGGTCTCGGGGTCCCTACTGAGTAGCTTATACTCACCCCTGCACGGGCTTTGCCCGCACTACGTTGTGTTGGTTGCAGACGACAGACAGCGTTGACCTTAGCTGAGGCTTGCAGAGCGGGACGGTACCCGGAGGTGGACCACTGGGCGGGACGTGCACGGAGCGGACGGCGGGACCCGTGGAGCAGAGGAGCTATCTGTACCCACCCTTCAGGTGGGATTTCCAGTGGACAGCTCGGTGTAGCGGCTTTTACTTTTCAGTTGCTGTTTTCCCTTTCGAGTTGTACTTTACTTTCAGTTTGGGTTTGTATTCTGGCCCATTTACCTTTCCACACTTTCAGTCGTACTCTGCTTTGTTTAGTGTTTACTTTCCGCTTGTTTACTCTGTGGTGTGTGTTTACTTTTCAAAGGCAATGCCTTCCCTTTTTACCGGGACTTACGCCTTGGTGCTAGTCGCCAGCCCCTGGCCTATGGAAGGTGGGCTTGGGGTAGTCACGGCACGGACCCCGAGGGCGGGTCGTGACACTCCCCCTCCCCCTACCCCTACCCAACCCATCCCCCTCCCTCCCCACTGCCCATCCCTCCCACTTCCCAGCCCCTCCCCCTCCCTCCCCCCAACCTAGCCCCTCCCCCTCCCTCCCCACTACCCAGCCCTCCCCCTGCCTAGCCCCCCTGCCCAGCCCCTCCCCCTACCTCCCCACTGAATAGCCCTCAACCTCCCCTCCCCCTGACCATCCCCCCTCCCTCCCCACTGCCCAACCCCTACCCCTCACTCCCCACTACCCATCCATCCCATTTCCCAGCCCCTTTCCCTCCCTCCCCCCTGCCCAGCCCCTCCCCCTCCCTCCCTACTGCCCAACCCTCCCCCTGCCCAGCCCTCCTGCCCAGCCCCTCCCCCTCCCTCCCCATGCCCAACCCTCCCCCCTACCCAGCCCCTCCACATCCCTCCCCACTACCCAGCTCCTCCCCCTCCCCCTCCCCTCCCCCCAGCCCAGCCCCTGCCCCCTGCTCTGTCAAGTAGAATGGAATATTTAGAGAAACTTTTGGATAAAAAACACATGAAATAAAATACACAAACATGTATTACAATGTCATTAAACAATTGATATATATAAAAAGTATCCACCATAAACATAAAATGTTATCAATATTCAAGAATTTCTCATGTTAAAAGACTAAAAAATAAAGAAAAATCATAAGGGTGCATACCTACTGAATGTACACCATGATCCATGATTTCTGAATAACATCTTGAGCCTTTTAAAATGCGATGATAGTTCAATGTATCCAAAACATACACAAATCTACAGTCGAATATTAAAATTAAAAAGTTGGAGTAAAAACTGAATTAGGATTCCACTAAGAAGGCTTTTTCTTTTGTGTTTGGAGTCTTCCTAAAACCCAAAAACAACATTAAAAATTAGATAAAGGAAAGATGAAAACCACAAACAACATATGAAACATCTAGAAAATTAAATAACTATTTCAAGTACCATTTGATAAATAATGTTTCATAAAATGAGGTGTTCATACGTATGGATTTTATATTTAGGAAGTATGAAAAATGTTAAAGTGTTGGAAGGTAAGGTTTTCAATATACATATGGTTAACCCCAGTGTTTTATAAAAAAACTTTATCAAGTTTTTTTCTATATTTTTATAAAATGACAATTAGATAAATAATTATTTGGTAAATGAGTAGGTTATGACCATTTCATCTAGGATGTAGTGGAAATTCCCTAAATTTGTCTTTTGTTCCCCTCTTTGAATTTAAGATGGTTCTTCAATAGTTTTTATTGGAACTTCAATCGGTCTGAATCATGGAATAACTAAGGTTATGGATATATTCCCTAGGGTATTTATTTCAATTTCCTCTCACTGTCTCTGGGTTTTCTGCTAGTTATTCATTGTGTCATGTATTTATTTTCATATTTTTATTTTTTTATCAATTAAATCCAAAATTCAAGGTGTTTTCTATATGTTGGCAGTGCCCAGATTTTTATATGTTATATGTGTTACATATATTGTGTATTAAATGGGTGAGGGTAGGTTTGTTTATGTCTAACTGAGAACTGAACAACTTGCAGCTTCCATAGATCATAAGAGATAAATAGGGGTATTATTGTGTTTAAAATGGATAGTTTGGCCTTATATACACTGGATATTATATAGTGTGGTTTAATGGATTGATGAGAATGATATCACATGTTTTAATGTTGTGATTCATGGGATGTGCTAATTAATTCACTTATTTGGGAACATGATGAGTGAAAATCCACTGTACTATGGGTGACATTTACCACTAGGATTATGGATATGGAGGATCATTTGTACGATGCATATTATATTGAACATTATCAGTGGTGATGAAAAAAGTGTGGAAATAGGCTATTAGCGATGTTGATCATTGTGGTTACTGAGGTCATTGAGGTCATGTGTACAAAGTTCAGGTCCCATGAATTTGTTTTGACCCCCATTTTTTTGGTGGTATCCTCCAGATTTAAGAGAAATAGTGTAGATGATGATAATATTAATTGATACAAAGGAGGATACAATGTATTAGGCTATGATTGGAGTGTGTGAGACCACTAGATTAGAGTAGGATTCTCACTATATCTATGTTATAGTTTGGGGATGATTAGTCAGTCATGGTAAAGAACATGAGACACTGTGTGTTGGGTTTTTTAGGATATTGATCTAGTTATTGGTAAAAAGTTTTGAAACTTAGGGTTATTGTGATATAATACGTGGATGTGCCATTAAGGAATAATGATTTATACATAATGGTGATAATTTATGAGTTGGAATGTGATTCAAAGTGAAATAAAATTATATGTAAGGTCGAGGGAATTTCTGGTATGATATATTATGTATGTATCTTCCCACAACCTACACATACCCTCTAGGATAAAAATAAACTTTATATCTCATGGTATAAGGGAAAAGGCTTTTCACCAAGATCCTAGTGGAAATAAAGGTGTTGATGGTGTTTTATCTGGTTGATATGGTATTACCATAGGGTCGGGTGGTTCCATAATGCCAGGATAGTGATTTATTTTTGAAATATCAGCTCCTCCCTTATGCCCAGCTCCACCATTCCCAGCCCCTCCCCCTCCCCTTCCTCATGCCCAGCTCCCCCCTAACCAGCCCCTCCTCCCCCTCCCCCTGCCACGCCCCTCCTCCTCCATATTTACTGTATACCAATCAAATATGAGATTCATTGACATCCCAAGGCATATAGTTTTTTATGAAAATAACATACACAGGGAAAGTGTTTTTGTAACGCCCCGACCCCAGCTACCCAGAGTCGGTGCATTAATTACATAACAATGGCATGATCACAAGAAAGATCAAATCCCGAAAGACCGATTGGTTTAGTAGCCTTGGAAACACTAGATATAATCATAAAGTTTTACATTACAATTCAAAGTGAAAAACTACTACAACAACAAAGTCTTCATATCCACACTATTAACCCATCATAATATCCCTGCAAGTCATTCATAAATTATTTCTTCACTACCTGGGAAAAATAAAACATAGAAAAGGGGTGAGCTCAAATGCCCAGTAAGGATAACAATATAGCGGAACATTCAAAATAAGCATAAGCATTTAAGGCAATGAATTACTAAAACAAAAGCCTTTTAAAATTGAACTTCAACATAGTATGGCAAAAGTAAAATGAAATAATGCCATTTACTTGTTCACATGGATATTCTACTAATCGAATAATCACATGCAATATCAATAACCACTTTCATAATGTTGGAATGCATAATGCCAGACTATCATAACCACATAGCCAAGGCCTCGTGCCAAGACTACAAATAAGATTTTGTCAAGGCCTTGTGCCAAGACACTAGTTTGTCTCATGAGACCTACCGATGCATCGAGGAGCTATAGCGGGCTCCACCCGTCACTTATTAAGTCCAATGCATTCCCATATGAAAAGGTTTATAACATAAACATTCGTATTAAAACTAGCATACGAAATGTCAATAATTTCACCATAAACTATGAATGGTATAAAAATAGCACATCCACAGTCAAACATATCACAAAACCTTCAATACAATATAGAAGTTTTGTATCATAATAAATCAACTTCAAATAATCTTAAAATCCATCAAAGGATGTTGACATAGATGAAATCAAAATTCTTTTTAAAGAAGTATCTCCTTTTATTTTGAAATCATTTAAGATCCATATAAAATAAAACATTTTCTTTGAAAATATTCTTATAAGCTTGTATGGAAAGCTTCGACGATTTTATAACGGCGGAAAATAACCGCACCCGCCGTATAAGTTAAAAAAAACATTCTTACCTCAATTCAGTCGAAAAGGTTAAAAAGGACCTTGTTTTGAAAACGACGGAAGGATTCCTTTATAAACCTCTTATAAAAAGTCAAACAAGGCTATAAATGACTTTAAACCATATTCTTGTAAATAGTAAAAATGTTTTGAAATACATTTTGAAGAAACATGGATGTGGATGATAACGAGATCCCAGTAGATTATTACGTATAAACAACCTCGGATAATGAAGAGATTGTGAAACAACCCTTACCTTGAACTTTTTCTTGGTTGGGGTAGGTTAACCTCCTGTATAATGGTGAAATAATTGTTATTAAATTGTACAAGAATCATATACATTAATATGATATCATATATGACCTTTTAACATTGCTTTATTAATAATATCTTAGTATTATCGTTGTTTCGGTGATAATCGATTCGTTCTTCTTAAATGTTTGGTTACGTAAGACATGTTTGTAATGGATAGATTATATCTTATTCATAATCAGAATGATATTAACATTATTTTTAACCCTAAAATGAGAATAATACTTGAATGGATATGATGGAGAACGAATCTTATCGCGTTCGTGGAGACGGTAGTCCGTACGTACGCACGAACGCTACTTCCATTTAATTTTTATTTTAAAAGAATCAAATCCAAATGATACATAGGTATATTACTATTCCAGTATAATATAATATTTTATATATGTTACTTAAGTTCATTAACACCATCCTTTATACGTTCCATGTGTGGTATGAACGAGTCATATCATTTTAAGGGGGCGGTAGTCCGCACTTCCTCAAATGAAATTATCGTATGTATATACAACATGAAACGAATAATGGAATGAAATAAAATGGAATTACAGAAGCTTATATATAAAATATATATCATTAATATCATATTTAATTACAGTGCCATCATAATGGCCACCATGAGAGGTGGTAAGATGTATTTGAACAATCATCGTTTCGTGAGGCGTTAGTTTGCCATCCACAGAAACATTATGTTCATCATCCATTAGATGGAGTTGTGTGTATGTGTAGTTTGAATCCTTCTTATAACAACATCCTAGTATATTTAGGATACTGGTGTTGTTACAAAAGAAAGGAAATAAAAAGATTTTGGGGGTTGGAGAAGCAAAATAAATGAAAATACTTTAAGAGAAATTGTTACCTTTAATTTAGGTAACTCACTTTGGTTGGAACCAAAGGACTTCTTGAAATGCTTTCTGCCTAAGGGGAAGCTTCAAGGAGGAGGAGAGGGATGTGGGGAGCTTAGTTGGGCAGAGTTTGGACGAGCCAAGTGGCTTGAGAGGTGTGAGGAAAAGAGAAGGAGGAGTGCCCTTTTATAAGAGGGGTGAGGGGCACCTTTGGAAAAGCTAGAAATATTAATTTATAATAAATTCATATTCGGTTTCTAATGGCTCCAAAGTTGACTATTCAAAGGTTAAGGTGGGGATAGGTCGAAAACCACTCAACCAATAGAATTTAGACAGGTTTGGGTACTTATATTAACCTTATCTTTAAGTATTAACTCTAAGTTAATTAGTTTCACTTTTACAATGTCTCTTTGTATTTTTATATAATATGGTTAATAAACTTACTATATACATCCAAGCGACCCCCAAGTGGTCCATTAATGATTAACCTATCATAATATAAGTCTCTTGGCCGAACCTTAGATTTTTAGGAATTTAATATCAATTAATAATATAATATTTGTTTTAAGAACTCTTTTATGTCAATTTTGACACTATTCAATAGTTGATTTTTGTGAAACTCATAACAGATTGATTACTTCGAAAAAAGTCAATTAAATCAATCCTAATATATCATATTATCCTAGAAAATTAGTTTAATTCATTAAAAGTTTCATATTATATTTATTTGGGTATTTATAATATCAATTATGTTAATTTTTTACTATTTTAGTAATTACTGCATCATCATTGTGTCATAAATAAAATAAATTATTTAATGTCTAAAAATTATAAATAAAACATCATTATGTAGGAAATCTTTTTAGCTTTCTAATGAATATTTATAATCGAAAATACAACATGTATAACCCTATGTAAAAATTGTTCTTATAAAAGATGTAAGCTTATGCCATTTTTATTTTTATTTTAACTTTATTAATATAATGTGTCCCTACCACATACAAGTGGCTCCAAGGGGTCCCCAAATTGACCCAAGGATGCCCATGGTCGGGTATGTGTCCACCAATAAGGTTAGGACACGTTTTAGGGTAATTTTGTATTATTATAATATTATTTTTTAACCCTTATTTACCGGATTTACCCTTTAACCATGGTAAATAAAATATTTACCGCAGTAATTATTCAAAATGTCTAAAAATAAAAGTTACCTATTTACACAATTTGAACATCCTGATTCCAAATATGGAATCCATTTTTCTAAATTCAAAACACAGAAGTGGCAGAAATTAATTTAAAATTAATTCCCGCTGTCAAAACAAAAAGCGTGTTTTTAAGAGATAATAACTATCAAAAGATTGACACTTGTTTATGTTCGGTTTAATTGTAAAATTATGTCCAATGATAAACATTAAATTGAATGGTAAAAATATATTCTAAATATACTTTAAAACCACTCAAATTCATAATTTATCACTATTAATTATTTTGATTAAAAAAGTTGTTTTTAATTAAAATTTAGAAATTTTCACTATTCATCAAAATATGAAAGTTATCCGAAATGTACCAAAATTTCACCCTAGGCTAATTTTGATATTCCGAATCCAAAAATGAAGTCCATTTTAAAATATAAAATATATATAACTTTAAAAAGTAGGTATTACTATTCATAACAACTAGTTTGATTGGTTACGGTGTGTTAGAACTCGAAGTTGCGTACAACACACGCTACTGTTTTATCCAAAGGAAAGCGTACCGTGGACGCTTGGGATGTTTCATTTTAAATTTTTTGATGTCTCCATTTAGTAAAAAAGTTTAAAATATTGTATTTAAAAAGGTTTCACTATTAGAAGTTGATAAAAGTGAAATACTGAAAATGAATTTGTTCTTGCATTATGACTAAGAAACTCATAATAGGGATTCTAAAATTATAAGGATTATATAAAGTTCAAAATGTAGTTAATACTATTCATGACCTCTTTTAATGGTGTGATTGAACTCGGTGTTGCGTTTAGTGCAAGTTATTGAATTATTTTTAAGAAATAACACACTCTGAAATCCTGGGGTGTTACATTCTCCCCTCCTTCAATAAATTGCGTCCTCGCAATTTGAAATTGTTCTTCGAAGATAAAAGGTTGAAAGTAGAAAATATATTTGTGGGAAAACCCACATTGGAAATTGGGTTACTAAAATTTAGTCTTAATATGAGGAAAAGAGACATTAAAGGGTCACCACCAAATTATGATCTCGATTAGGAGAACATTGGTGGCAATTAGAGACATATAATCGGTGGAAAAACGTAAATATTTATAGGTAGTGATTGAGGTCATCAATCAAAAACAAGTGTATAATTGAGGACCTTAAACTCATCAATCTATGATGATTTTAAGTACCATCGGTTCAACAAAATATAGGGTATTGGGATAACACATTTTTGACGTTTCAAAATATCTTAGTTGAAATCCCACATCGAAAAATGAATTAACGAGGCCTCTATTTAAAATAAAGAGTCGAAAGTATGAAGATTACCGAAAATAACACATACTAGGGTTCCATGTAAGAAAATATGGATATGGAAGAAAAATCTAGCCATCAATTATCTGATGGAGAGTGGTAGAGAACATGGCTATGAAAAGGCCAACAATCCCAAAGCCATAAATTTGTGATGATTTAAGGTACCATCTAGGACAACATTTTTGTTCTAAGTTTCTATTATTAATGTTGAGGAATTTATTTATGAGATTGGATAAGATAATAAGGAGATATACTTAGTTTATAATTAGTGTTTTATCCATTAATAAATTTCTACCAAAACTCATCATTCACTCGTAAAAAAAAATTCTATTTATACTATTCATAGAGGGTTCCAAAATAAACGAATTTATAATTCATCTACCAGATCTTTTAAAAAACTACTTTATTTAATCCAGGACATCTCGTGGGATAGTGGTAGGTGATACACCCTTGTCGCCCTTTGGTTGCGGGTTCAAGTCTCGCAGCCTTGCCGGACGCGACGGGTTGCCGCCCGACCTCCGGGTTGTCCTTTTATGGCAATCCAAAATAATCCAAACTAGAACTATCCAAAATACTTCTGTCCAAACTCACAGTCCAACATTCATAAGGAAGGTAAACATAATATAGATCCTTTTTACCCCGTAATAGCATATGAATACCTTCATCATGTATTACCATATTCCTTATTGATTACATTCATGCTCCCTTATTCCATATA
Source organism: Viscum album (assembly GCA_963277665.1). Classification (NCBI taxonomy): domain Eukaryota; kingdom Viridiplantae; phylum Streptophyta; class Magnoliopsida; order Santalales; family Viscaceae; genus Viscum; species Viscum album. The sequence continues at coordinate 1,693,132,386 of OY728131.1, forward strand.
GAATGCTGGATATACTTCATTAATCCAAAAATGTTTTAAACCCCAACAATGATGGAATATACAAATCATTAATCAGTTCCAAGGTAGTCAAGAATATCCAATATAATTTATCCAAAACAATCACATATTATTCCAAAATCACTACCTCAGTATCAGAACTATATTATGGTTTATCATTCTCTCAACCATATATTTTCCAAAAATCTATCCTGCTAATGAGTCACTTTTCTTTGTTCCACACAATCTCAAGTCCTTAATGAAATAGTACTGCAGTACAATCCTTATATACTCCATAATTATTATAACAAGTACATTGTTGATACAAAGCTCAATTGACATAATCAACATAAGAACTCTAATCATTCCTCTTCAACTGTGGTTGTATCATAACTTGATTATTATCCAATAACATCATTTGCGGCATAGTCTGATAATTGGGACATAGGTTCGCGTAGTGTCCAAACTCCTTGCAAATGAAGCATTGTACATTTAAAACCATTTTCTTACCCTTGCAGTCACGTACTTTGTTCCCTTTTCCTCCACACTTATAACAAACTCCCATTCCTTTCAGGCAAGTTCCAGGGTGTTTCTTTCCACAGTTACCACATATGGGAAAATTCTTCTTTTCCCTCTTCCCTTTATCCATCTTTCTCTCTTCCATCCTTTTCTTCTCTTGCTTCCCTTCAAAGCCATAGGACTCAGTAAACTCTTTACATATCTTATCAACACATGATATTATTTATTCATATGATGATAATACATGGGAGACTATTTCTCTTATAAATTCTAGCTTAAGACCATGAAAGATATGATCCTTCCTTCTCTTTGAATCATGTGTATTTCTGGAGTTCTCATTCCTTCTACTGGGCGCCATTTCTATACCATGGCATAAACTAGATCAGTTTATGAATCAAAATACATAATCCCATACTTATAAAACACCTAACATAAATTGAACTATTTATGGATATAATCCATAATCATAAGAATGTTTTCTTTGAGGAAGTATATACTCATAATCCCTTCAAAATGATTTGTAAAGAAAATGAGAGTTATCCTAAGCATATCCCCCGGGAGTGTCGTAACCAAGAGTGCAGCAAGGCCCGTTGTCGTGCACCAGTTCCCGTTCGAGTCTAGCTCAAAGCGGTGTTTTCGGGTTTTACCCCTAGGTACATCTGTGCCAGAGCCGCCTCTACCTGCTCGTATCCAGACAGGGATGTATTGCTTGGAAAACTCACAAAATCTCTACAATACCAAAATTCTAGGAAGTTCTTCTATACTAATCCTCAAAGTTCATCTTAGGTATACGTGCTCTAATCAGAGTTTATCTAAATCTAGCTTCCAAGGTTTGTACTAAACTTCCTCTGATACCAACTGTAACGCCCCGACCCCAGCTACCCAGAGTCGGTGCATTAATTACATAACAATGGCATGATCACAAGAAAGATCAAATCCCGAAAGACCGATTGGTTTAGTAGCCTTGGAAACACTAGATATAATCATAAAGTTTTACATTACAATTCAAAGTGAAAAACTACTACAACAACAAAGTCTTCATATCCACACTATTAACCCCTCATAATATCCCTGCAAGTCATTCATAAATTACTTCTTCACTACCTGGGAAAAATAAAACATAGAAAAGGGGTGAGCTCAAATGCCCAGTAAGGATAACAATATAGCGGAACATTCAAAATAAGCATAAGCATTTAAGGCAATGAATTACTAAAACAAAAGCCTTTTAAAATTGAACTTCAACATAGTATGGCAAAAGTAAAATGAAATAATGCCATTTACTTGTTCACATGGATATTCTACTAATCGAATAATCACATGCAATATCAATAACCACTTTCATAATGTTGGAATGCATAATGCCAGACTATCATAACCACATAGCCAAGGCCTCGTGCCAAGACTACAAATAAGATTTTGTCAAGGCCTTGTGCCAAGACACTAGTTTGTCTCATGAGACCTACCGATGCATCGAGGAGCTATAGCGGGCTCCACCCGTCACTTATTAAGTCCAATGCATTCCCATATGAAAAGGTTTATAACATAAACATTCGTATTAAAACTAGCATACGAAATGTCAATAATTTCACCATAAACTATGAATGGTATAAAAATAGCACATCCACAGTCAAACATATCACAAAACCTTCAATACAATATAGAAGTTTTGTATCATAATAAATCAACTTCAAATAATCTTAAAATCCATCAAAGGATGTTGACATAGATGAAATCAAAATTCTTTTTAAAGAAGTATCTCCTTTTATTTTGAAATCATTTAAGATCCATATAAAATAAAACATTTTCTTTGAAAATATTCTTATAAGCTTGTATGGAAAGCTTCGACGATTTTATAACGGCGGAAAATAACCGCACCCGCCGTATAAGTTAAAAAAAACATTCTTACCTCAATTCAGTCGAAAAGGTTAAAAAGGACCTTGTTTTGAAAACGACGGAAGGATTCCTTTATAAACCTCTTATAAAAAGTCAAAAAAGGGTATAAATGACTTTAAACCATATTCTTGTAAATAGTAAAAATGTTTTGAAATACATTTTGAAGAAACATGGATGTGGATGATAACGAGATCCCAGTAGATTATTACGTATAAACAACCCCGGATAATGAAGAGATTGTGAAACAACCCTTACCTTGAACTTTTTCTTGGTTGGGGTAGGTTAACCTCCTGTATAATGGTGAAATAATTGTTATTAAATTGTACAAGAATCATATACATTAATATGATATCATATATGACCTTTTAACATTGCTTTATTAATAATATCTTAGTATTATCGTTGTTTCGGTGATAATCGATTCGTTCTTCTTAAATGTTTGGTTACGTAAGACATGTTTGTAATGGATAGATTATATCTTATTCATAATCAGAATGATATTAACATTATTTTTAACCCTAAAATGAGAATAATACTTGAATGGATATGATGGAGAACGAATCTTATCGCGTTCGTGGAGACGGTAGTCCGTACGTACGCACGAACGCTACTTCCATTTAATTTTTATTTTAAAAGAATCAAATCCAAATGATACATAGGTATATTACTATTCCAGTATAATATAATATTTTATATATGTTACTTAAGTTCATTAACACCATCCTTTATACGTTCCATGTGTGGTATGAACGAGTCATATCATTTTAAGGGGGCGGTAGTCCGCACTTCCTCAAATGAAATTATCGTATGTATATACAACATGAAACGAATAATGGAATGAAATAAAATGGAATTACAGAAGCTTATATATAAAATATATATCATTAATATCATATTTAATTACAGTGCCATCATAATGGCCACCATGAGAGGTGGTAAGATGTATTTGAACAATCATCGTTTCGTGAGGCGTTAGTTTGCCATCCACAGAAACATTATGTTCATCATCCATTAGATGGAGTTGTGTGTATGTGTAGTTTGAATCCTTCTTATAACAACATCCTAGTATATTTAGGATACTGGTGTTGTTACAAAAGAAAGTAAATAAAAAGATTTTGGGGGTTGGAGAAGCAAAATAAATGAAAATACTTTAAGAGAAATTGTTACCTTTAATTTAGGTAACTCACTTTGGTTGGAACCAAAGGACTTCTTGAAATGCTTTCTGCCTAAGGGGAAGCTTCAAGGAGGAGGAGAGGGATGTGGGGAGCTTAGTTGGGCAGAGTTTGGACGAGCCAAGTGGCTTGAGAGGTGTGAGGAAAAGAGAAGGAGGAGTGCCCTTTTATAAGAGGGGTGAGGGGCACCTTTGGAAAAGCTAGAAATATTAATTTATAATAAATTCATATTCGGTTTCTAATGGCTCCAAAGTTGACTATTCAAAGGTTAAGGTGGGGATAGGTCGAAAACCACTCAACCAATAGAATTTAGACAGGTTTGGGTACTTATATTAACCTTATCTTTAAGTATTAACTCTAAGTTAATTAGTTTCACTTTTACAATGTCTCTTTGTATTTTTATATAATATGGTTAATAAACTTACTATATACATCCAAGCGACCCCCAAGTGGTCCATTAATGATTAACCTATCATAATATAAGTCTCTTGGCCGAACCTTAGATTTTTAGGAATTTAATATCAATTAATAATATAATATTTGTTTTAAGAACTCTTTTATGTCAATTTTGACACTATTCAATAGTTGATTTTTGTGAAACTCATAACAGATTGATTACTTCGAAAAAAGTCAATTAAATCAATCCTAATATATCATATTATCCTAGAAAATTAGTTTAATTCATTAAAAGTTTCATATTATATTTATTTGGGTATTTATAATATCAATTATGTTAATTTTTTACTATTTTAGTAATTACTGCATCATCATTGTGTCATAAATAAAATAAATTATTTAATGTCTAAAAATTATAAATAAAACATCATTATGTAGGAAATCTTTTTAGCTTTCTAATGAATATTTATAATCGAAAATACAACATGTATAACCCTATGTAAAAATTGTTCTTATAAAAGATGTAAGCTTATGCCATTTTTATTTTTATTTTAACTTTATTAATATAATGTGTCCCTACCACATACAAGTGGCTCCAAGGGGTCCCCAAATTGACCCAAGGATGCCCATGGTCGGGTATGTGTCCACCAATAAGGTTAGGACACGTTTTAGGGTAATTTTGTATTATTATAATATTATTTTTTAACCCTTATTTACCGGATTTACCCTTTAACCATGGTAAATAAAATATTTACCGCAGTAATTATTCAAAATGTCTAAAAATAAAAGTTACCTATTTACACAATTTGAACATCCTGATTCCAAATATGGAATCCATTTTTCTAAATTCAAAACACAGAAGTGGCAGAAATTAATTTAAAATTAATTCCCGCTGTCAAAACAAAAAGCGTGTTTTTAAGAGATAATAACTATCAAAAGATTGACACTTGTTTATGTTCGGTTTAATTGTAAAATTATGTCCAATGATAAACATTAAATTGAATGGTAAAAATATATTCTAAATATACTTTAAAACCACTCAAATTCATAATTTATCACTATTAATTATTTTGATTAAAAAAGTTGTTTTTAATTAAAATTTAGAAATTTTCACTATTCATCAAAATATGAAAGTTATCCGAAATGTACCAAAATTTCACCCTAGGCTAATTTTGATATTCCGAATCCAAAAATGAAGTCCATTTTAAAATATAAAATATATATAACTTCAAAAAGTAGGTATTACTATTCATAACAACTAGTTTGATTGGTTACGGTGTGTTAGAACTCGAAGTTGCGTACAACACACGCTACTGTTTTATCCAAAGGAAAGCGTACCGTGGACGCTTGGGATGTTTCATTTTAAATTTTTTGATGTCTCCATTTAGTCAAAAAGTTTAAAATATTGTATTTAAAAAGGTTTCACTATTAGAAGTTGATAAAAGTGAAATACTGAAAATGAATTTGTTCTTGCATTATGACTAAGAAACTCATAATAGGGATTCTAAAATTATAAGGATTATATAAAGTTCAAAATGTAGTTAATACTATTCATGACCTCTTTTAATGGTGTGATTGAACTCGGTGTTGCGTTTAGTGCAAGTTATTGAATTATTTTTAAGAAATAACACACTCTGAAATCCTGGGGTGTTACAGTTTTAGTTTTTTGTGTCATGACCGAACTGCGTAACAATATAATCATAAATCAATGACCGAAAGGGGAAAGGGGAAATGAGCGCAGGTTAATTGCCTTTCCTTGTAGAGAAATCATAGTCTTGATCACATTAACACCACAATTTTGTGCCAAGGTTCGAGGTATTTACTCAAAAGAAACTACAACATCTTCGTAAGGCCCATGTTTAGAAAGAAACCAAACACAAAAAATATGAATCACTCCAGGAACTACAAATCAGTGCCTTTAAATTTAAGGAAAAAGATCAAAAGAAACTAAACCTTTTCAACACCTTCAATAGATGAGCTCTTTTTCTTCAAAGTGGAGGACACAATCATACTCACCTGATGAACATCCTCTGAATGCTGAGTATATGAAAGAGAGATTAAGTCAATGCAGCCCCTCCCCTCCCAGCCCTCCACTGCACCCCCTTCCAACCTTCCCCTCCCATCCCCCCTCCCAACCCTCCACTACAGCCCCCCCAGCCTTCCACTGCATCCGCCCAACCCTCCCAACCTTCCCCTCCCAACCGCACTCCCCGCCCTCCACTGTAGCCCACCAGCCCTCCACTATAGCCCCCTAGCCCTCCACTACAGCCCCCAACCCTCCCAACCTTCCCCTCCCAGCCCCCTCCCAGCTCTCCACTGCAGTCCCCCAGCCCTCCCAGCCCCCCAGCCCCCCCATCCCTCCACTGCAACCCCCCAACCTTCCCCTTCTAGGCCCCCCTCCCAGCCCTCCACTGAAGCCCCCCCAGCCCTCCACTGCACCCCCTCCCAACCTTCCCCTCCCAGCCCTCCCCAGCCCAGGCCTCCCCTCCACTACTAAGGCCAAGATTAGATGGCGATATTATAATAAACACACCAAACCATAAAAAAATATATTTAATGTGAAAATTACCTAAATAATTGACAAATAACACCCCTAATTAATACATAATCCAAAATTCATTTCATTTCATAAAGAAATTCACATACAAGCAGTCCACCAATAAAAAAACATTAAAATCCAACAGAAGTCTCTTTTCTACGTCAAAAATAGAGGGGATTAATATCCCCCACATCGGCATCATCGTCATCCCCATGTCTAGCATCATCACCATCAACAGCAACATTGGTAGCAACATCATCAGAAACATGATCACCAACCGTACCGTCAACATCATCATCAGCAATCTCATCACCAACAACAAAATCAGCAACATCCTCGCCAGCTCTATCGCCACCACCATCATCTCCACTAGGACCCTCATGGGAATCACCTAAGGCATTATTTAAAGAGAGCATTGATTCCATACATGAATGAAAAGTGTAATCATCCTCTGGTGGTAGTGACTGAATCAAAACTGGCATAGCATTCATGAAATGTTCATTCATTAGATTAATTTTTTCACACTCTTCTAATACTATTTTATTTGTCGAAACTAATTTATCACATGAACTTTACTACTCAGAGGCCTTAGAGGAGTCCTATGATGTCCAATACCTAGAGGGGAAAATGTTTTTTCCTAGTCTACAATGGACTCTTCCTAGATGCTCCACACCTAACACCTGACTCAAATGATCATTTGGCCCTAAGTTGTCAGCTTCCTTATCATCCATAGCCTCCAAGGCAGAATGTTTAAATTATAAACATATTAAATTATTAATTTTATATAAATTTTTGAAATATAAATAAACAAACTTACAATTTTATCTTGTGTTTGTGAATTAATTGTAGTTCCGTCTTCTTTTTTCCTACTAAGCAGAATAATTTGGCCTGAGGTACAGGACCTTCAATACCCAATTCAGCCTGCTGCGTATGAGAAGTGCAAAAATTTGGATTACAACCTTATATGATAAATGAAAAAAATTGGATTGAAGTGAGTTGCAACAAAGACCTAAAAACATTGAGGTAAATGACAGTCATAACCGATTGGTGGTTTTCTGAAATGGTTTTCAGAAATGGTTTTCTGAAGTGGGTTTCAAGGAAATATACTACTTGTTTAGGAAAAATAGACAAGATTTCTCCAATTATAAGATTTGATTTCCAGGATACATGGACTAACCAAGGGAAGGCATGAATAAGTTAGGATGACATGTTATAAATAAGGAAATTATTTTAATTCAGATGAATGTACCAGCTGCTTCTCTTCGTCGGGCATTGTAGTGCACCCCAATGTGTGTAGATATGTCATTTTATCTTTGTTTTTTTATTTTTCACTTATAATTCCTAAAAAAAAAACAATAAAAGTAATAAAAATTAAATTTTATATAAAAACCAGTAAAGATGGGTAGTACCTTATACTGTTCAGTCTTCCAATGTGCGATCATTTTTTGATATTGACTTTTTGGACGGTCAGGGTTTTTGGGTACACCCACTAACTCAGTACCCACTCTTCTCCTCCAAACAATTTGTAACTCATACTTGTATGACCGCCAATATTCTCCAAGATTACTCAACCTAGCAGCTTTGGCAGCTTCACCGTTAGGAAAGTTAAATCGACTCTGCAACGAATATGTTAAGTCATATAAATACATTACAAATATAAATATAAATTTATAAAATTTCCATACCCATATCTGTGGCCATGCCCTATCCTTGATGTCAGCTCTGATATGTCTCCATGAGACCGGTTCCATCGGAATGATATCATGATATTTAGCTAAAGTATCCATGAAAATTCTACACTCTTTAGCATTTTTACCCACCATTTGATTTTGAGAATTGCAATCCACCATAATATGAGTTTCACGATTATAGGCATCCTGCATTCAAGTGCGCCCACGTCGCCTACTAGAAGATCCCACTAAATAAGATAAGAGGCGAAAAGATAAGAGTTAAGTAAAAATACAATAGGAAAAATGTGAAATGATATAATTTGAAACATTTATAATAAAAATACATGATGCAGGCTCCTGAATAGGATGTGAGGCATCCATGGACTGTGCTGGATCAACATCCTCCGAAGGAAGTATCTGTTCCACAACATGCTCTGGCTAATATTCATGAACAGGAGTGGAAACTGAGGGAACCGACTCAATATGTGTAGGATGGATGGTAGGAAAAGGAGGTGGCGTAGACATGTTAGAATATTCATAGTAGGTCTGGGGATACATGAATGGATATGGAAATTATGCAGGTGAGAACATCGGTCAAGTCGGCGTGGACATGGAATGGGAAAAAGAGGGTAAATGGGATGATGATGGAGGCATGTATGGGAACATCCCAGGGGTCTCAAGCGGAGGGTGGACATGTGTGTTAGATGGGATGTCCACTAATGGGTTAGTGTGGGGAGTGGTAAGACGGGAGCTCTACCTAGGTCTAGGAGGATCCCTGCTCGGTCCCATACTAGGAAGAGGAAACTCTGGAGTTATATGTACCTAAAAAAATTTGATAAAAAATATGAACTTTATATTATATGTAATGTAGAAGATAAATATTAGAATTAATATACTCACTAAAGAAAACTCACGTTCGTGTCTAACAAGATCAACATCAAATAATATCTTCTTGCGAGCTTCTGTAGTTATCTTCATAATCTGCATAAGAATGAAATACATATTTTTTAGCAAGAATTTTTAAAAATCATACACACAACTTAAAAATGTCATAACATCTTTCAGTAATGATAATTTACCACCAAGTTATACAATTTTTAAAACCACATTTTAAACCTAGTTTTCTGTATTGAAATAAGTATAATTAAATGAAACGAAACCAAACAATACTAAAACAGACATATCATTCCAAAATAAAACTAAATTAAAGTAATTACATTAGTACCGACCTGAGAAACTCACATCAAGGTAAACTGAATGAAATCTGAATATATATGGTTTCTTTTATATATTACCCTCCACTACCTCAGGTTCTACATCATCTCTCTCAATGGGACAATTTGTGTCATCAAATACATATTTGGCTAACACCGATGGGGGCGTCAATGGTGACAATTTCATCCCCATCATCATGAAAAATATGTCTTGGTATTACTTCATTAATGACCCCATAATCAGATTTCAGATTATCTTTCATATAAAACACTTGTTTTTCCATTGATGCCAAAATGTATGGTTTATCAGTATATAGGAATCAAATCATGTCAATAACTCTAAATCCGCAGTCATAAATAAATGTACCATTTTGAGTCATTGAATAAAACCATTTACATTTCATCATAGTGACTCGGCCTTGAGAGTAGTAATCCAATAACAATATTTTCTCAACCAGTCCATAATAATCCACATCTTCACATTGAGGTCAACTATCTGATGCACTGGCATAACAATCTGTTCTAGTAGTTAACATAATTCCTTCATACTGTGTTCTCATTTTCACCGCTTTATCAGTTGTAACAAATTTAAATCCATTGATTATTAAGGATTTTCAGTCACGAACCAATGAATTGGGACCAAAATCAAATGCTCTTAATTCTTGAGAAATGAAGTTAGCAGGTAAACTCAATACCTGGAATACATATGAGTAATATAATTAAATATATATCTATATTTTAGGGTATTTAATGTAATGGTTATACCTTTGATTTCAACCAAGCTGGGAACTCTTGGCTATGCATAGCCTCTCTCCTTCTCAATGGAAAAGACCGATGAACTCTACTTATAATTTCTTTATATTCTCTACATAAAATGATAATAAAAGTATAAGGTATATGTGATATGAAATAGTATGAGATAACATATATATATTCAAATTACTTACTTGATATAGGAATCGAACAAACCAGAATTAAACAAGACTGTACGATGTGTCATATTCTTCTCTTCAAAGCTCAATGTAACCAATGTATATGACCTGACAATTCCACCTGTTTGGGGAAGAGATGGAAACAAGGGCTGAATTTCCTTATACTACTCATCTTCGTTTCCGATTGTTCGATTATGTCTTGTTCTCACATCAGAAAAATACACTGAAAAAAATCCATACATTCTTGAGCCAGATAACTCCTCACAATGGAACCTTCAGGATAATTCTTATTTCGAACATATGATTTCATTGTGCATATATTTATTTCAGTGGGATACATCCACTGAAAACTGTCTGGTCCCCCAAGAAGTGTCTCAGTTAGAAGATGAACTATTAAATGCAGCATGCAAGTGAAAAAGGTTGGAGGGATTTTTTTTCCAACTCACACAGAATTAACAGTGCCTCTTGGTGTATTTTTATCAACAATGATTTGGATAACCATTTAGCACAAAGGTCTCTAAAAAAATGACACAACCGAATCACTCCCACCCTTAAATTATTGGATATAAAATGCCGAATTGCTGTTGGAATCAATTCATGAAGAAGGATGTGATAATCATGAGTTTTTAGGGATTTCAATTTCAAATGTCTTCTATTGACTCGTTTAGATATGTTGCTGGAATAGCCATCTGGAACCTTGATATTCTCTAATATTTCCAGAAATTGATCTTTCTCTACCGGTGTCATCACATAAGAAGCACAAGGAACTTTCCATTTGTTTTCACCGATACAAATAGGATGTAGTTCTGGTTGAATACCCCAATCCAATAAATCCCGACAAGATCGGAAGTCATCTTTTGTCTTCCCCTTAATATTCAAAACAATTGCAAGAAAAATTTCAGATATATTTTTATCAATATGCATTACATCTAAACAACGATATAAAAAATTAGTAGACCAATATGGAAACACAAAAAAAAATTCACTTTTTCCAATGGTAAGTGACTTCAGTATCAGCATTCTTCCTCTTTCGAGATTTCAACTGACCTTTCCCTAATGTAAAGATGAAATCTTTCAATTCATCAAGCACATAACTTCCTGACATACATTGAGGTGGTTCTTCAGTGTCAACATTATTATCAAACCTCTGATGATTCTTCATGTACTGATGATCCATTGGCAAGAATTGGCGATGCCCCATGAAACTGAAACTATGACGATATTTAAGCCTTCTCGATCGTGTATTCTTCATACAAATGGGACATGATATTTTTCCCTTTGTGCTCCACCCAGACATCATTGCATAGGCAGGGAAATAATTTATGGTCCATAGAAGGGTTGTACGCATCTGAAACGTATTCTTTGAAGAAGCATCAAATGTCTGTACACCTAAATTTCAAAGTTGTTTCAACTCTTTTATTAAAGGTTGTATGTAGACATATATTTCATTACCAAGATCCGAAGGTCCAGATATCAGTATACTCAACAAAGTGAAATGTTTTTTCATACACATCCATGGTGGAATATTATAAACATTAATAAAAACTGGCCACACACTATGAGCAGTAAGCATCTGAACAAACAGATTAAAACCATCACATGATAGGCCCAATCTGACATTACGCACCTCAACTGCAAAATCAGGATGTTGTGCATAAAATGTCTTCCATGATAATCCATCTGCAGGATGGACCAACTCATCATTACCTTTAATTATCTCAACATCGTGTCATCACATATTAACTGAGATTTATGGAGACATGAATAGATTTTGAAGTCTGGTAATCAATGGAAAGTGCCAAATGACTTTCTGTGGCACACAAGATGGTGTTCCGTCTGCATTTGTCTTCTATCGAGATGTACCACATTATTTAAAGTCATTACGGTCAGCTGTTTCCTCCAAAAATAAACTGCAATATTTTGGACAATCATGGACTTTATTATTAGAAAATCCAAGATGCTTAATTAACTTCCATCCCATGTAATGATTTGAGGGAATATCTGCACTATCAGGAAGCAAGTCCTTCAAAAATATAAGAATATAATCAATGGCGGTATTAAAAATCCCATACATGGTTCTCCCATGATATAACTGCATTAAAAATTTCAACTTGGTCATTTTAGTACATTCTTGATATACTAGAGTTCTGGAAGCATCCAATAAATTTTTTACTTTGTCAACATCATCATCTTCAGCATTTTCCTCATGTGTACTGATATCATTTTCTTATTGCACCAACATGCTATCTCTCTCGGAATGGTGCACATATGGAAACCAATCAAATATCAAATTCTCTATGTCACTTTATTCATTTAGTTTATGAACAGTAGAAGATTGACTAATCTCTCCATGGTGAAACCAAAAATTATAGTTTTCTTGAAATGAAACTTTTGTTAAATGGAAACTAACTTCTTATCGTCTTAACTATGGTATTCCAACACAATTATAATAGGGACACTGTATACAACCTCCATCTGATGCATTTCTAAATGAAAAATTTAAAAAATTCTCCAAATTATTTTGAAACTTGGTTGAAATATGATTGGTCCGATACATCCAGCTTCTATCCATTCTATAACAAGAAAAAAATTATCATTCAATCAATAATGTAAATCATATTTAAAAAATTCATTACCATCAATTTTATTATTAAATTAATCAAAGCATATTAGTAGCTAGAAAAACATATTTAATGACAAGATGAGTCCATGATTGAATAAGTAGGAAAAAGGGGAAAAAGGTCTAACTTGAGATGTAAACTAAAGAAAAAATATAAAAAAGACTCTCCCAAGTGGTCATTGATGGGGAATAAAAAATAAAATTTCAATGTAAAATAATCCTTTATAGATATAGAGGCATTATACACATGGGGAGAAAATTTTATTTTAATAATATGAATTTATAATTTTATAGATTATTTGGTAGGGGTTATTTGATGTGGAATAAAACATTCAATGAAATTAGAGTAGTTATAACTTTAATGTTTTGGAATTAATATTGAAAAAATGTTTCAAGGTATTCTACAAATTTTGTACAACATGATGCTTAAAAGATATAATTTTTATGGATTAGATTGGAACTTTGGAATATTTGTTCATATGGAAAAGATATGTTTTTTAAAATAGAAATCATGATATACTTGGGAGTATTGAGAATCAATGTTTAGGGGTTTCAACCCCTTTAAAGGAATAAAAGTTAGAAATGTATTGTAAATTCTATATGGAAATCACAGAACATGTTTGATATTCTTGAATAAGTCTATGGAAGGTGTGACCATCCTATTCATGATGAAAATTAATGCCTCATCATTATACCATCCTGAAAAAATTTGATTTTTAATACTAAAAATCCTCAAAAGAAGAATAGAAAAGTGAATGAGAAAGATTTAGTTGTTAAAGTTTCACCCAAAGTATCCAAAGGGGACAGTCCATGGATCTTTGATAGTGGATGTTATACCCACATGATAAATGATTTAAAAACATTGAAATATATTGAAAAATAAAATGTATTCTTAGTTACCTTCATAAGTTATGGGTCATTAAAGGTTAAAGGAGTTGGTTTAATTGTTATTGGGAAAGAGAAGCTTAAATAAAAAGACACTCTTTATGTTGATGGATTAAAACACAATATATTAAGTGTTTCTCAACTTCATGATAAAGGAAATATATTTTTTTAGGAATAATGGGTTATTGGTTTAGAACATTGAGGATGGAAGTGTGGTTAAAAGAGGATAAGAGTGCTAGAGGAAATTTATTCCAAGTGGGTGATGTTGAAAATTCATGTTATCTAAGCATGAATGAAGAGAATGAATTATAGTACCGTAGGATTGGAGAATATAAATACTCTATTTTTTAAAAAAAAGATGGGCACTCTTTTTATTTTTATAGGAGATGATAAGTGGAGAATATATAGAGAGTGTTCCTTATTGGGGAGACTTAGGGAGTTGGCAGTTGAAACTTAGAGAAGAGTTCATGTGTTGTTCCACATGTTTTTGACAAATAAAAATGAGGAAATTAAAGAGCCCTTGATGATCTGGAAACTTAACATGTCTTAGAGTCTAAGATCCCTCATTAAGTTAATTTATTAAGTGGGTGGTGATTAAATCTTAATTAATAAAATTCTAGTGTAGTGTTGATCTTTACTCTGAGGGTTAGATAATTTGAAAAACCATTATTCATTAAAATAGTTCAGTGTTTAAAAAACATTTTTAGTGTTTCATTACTATGAAATTGTTAATGAATAAAATACATTTAGGAATATTGAATGAAATTTTAATGTTTTATTTGCTGGAATAATACTCATTGATGGGTAATAAGTGAATTCTAGATAAGTTTAAGAAAAAATAATAAAGAAAATCCATTAAATTCCATGTCTACATCACGGATGTAACGACTCCTACTTTTTATATGGGAATTTACCATTTAATAAATTATATGTGGGACATTTCATAAAAAATAAACAAAATATTATTAGAAATTCAAAACTTTACATGTCCATAATATGATCATTGGCCATTATAGACATTAGATATGTAGTTGCTAGAATGTGATAATTAGATTTGGTTCATATTAAGGGTAATGATGAGAGATAATTTATATACAAGGGTACATGATGGCCTCGACTAGTAGGAAATAATTTTTTTGAAACACAGTACTCTGAGCTTGGGAGTAAAGTTTCATAAATGGGGTCTTACCTTGACAAATTACAAGAAGAATATTAAGAAGTGAGACTTGATCATAACAATCAAGTGATGAGATGAAGGTGTTGAGAGTATAAATGTCGGAGAAGAAGATTAATCAATTTAATGTGATGAGGAACAATATCATTCATCTTATACAAGGAAAAGAATATAAGTGAAGCTCCAAAATATCATTAAAGACCAAATACAGTAAGTACAGAGTAGGATAACTTTATGGATAATAAACCAGACATCATTATTTTATTAAATAGAAATTAAAAATATTAGGGAAAATGAAAATTTAGTAACCTAACCATATTACTATATCAAGACTATACATCATTATAATCCCCCCATTACTTCATACTATGTTTTTTGATCCGTTCCCTATGAATCTAGGACCACAGTATCCTTATAATATTAGTTTCACTTACCATATTTCTCACCACAAACATGTCCATCTTGAAATGGAAGAGTTTACAACTACCCATATCCTAACCATATCATCACCATCAGCCGTATCTTGAACCACCCCTATTCAAAAAGATTGGTCCCTCAAGGAAATCTCCTGCCCCTGACCTGAGTAGTCTTGAGCATCCTTAGATGAGGTACCATCTGACCTTAACTCACAACCTATATCAATTATCTAATTCGAGTCAGAAACTATCAGAGACTCATCACCATTCTTATTCCTGATATAGAATTTTATATCTTTCCTCTTATTAGAATAAAAATATCATGATAAATCATTACGACATTCATCCTTAACAATCCCAATGGCTTGACACCCTGAAAAAAGTGGGGTATCCTCATATTCAATTTTCAAACCAAAGTCATTATCCACCAAACAAAATGCTACCTTCTCAATGTAAAGGAGGATTAGGTTCACTTCGACCAAGATACAAGAATAGAATCCAAACTTTGATTCCTCCATTTATTGGTCCTTTTTAATGGAAAAACCCAGAGTATCATCAATTTCATAGAGATTTTTTGAAGACATAAAATCCAATAAATACAAAATATTTTAAAACAAACCTAATCCCTAGAGTTCATCACCTCAACATGATTAAATATATGATCCCAATCTTACAAGAACACTATTATATGACTTAACACAATATATCCAATTACTCATGAATTTTTCTTTAGCTCATGAAAAGAAAATAGTATGTGAAAGTATCCACTCCCCATAGGGATAACTTTTATGTTTTTAAAACCCTAAAAGTTCGATAATTGATTGACTAATTTCTCTTTATTCCAAAACTTATTTCCAAAAGGATGAAATAGCTGGGAGTTTACCAAATACCAATATATCTTGAATCATTTCAAAATTACATCCTGATTCGCAGTAAGATGTACAATATTGCCTTTTTTATGAGGCGAAGCCCGGGATGTTGAGGTAGAGGCGAAGCACAGGAGGTCCAGGTCAGGAGCCAGTAGGTGATGCCAGGAGGCGAAACCGAGATTTGGAGCTGGGAGTCGAAGCCGGGAGTCAGAGCCGGGAGTCAGAGGTCTGGGAGGGGAGTCAGAGAGGGGAGAGGGAGGTGGTGGTTAGGGAGGGGAGGACAGGGCCAGGAGTTGAGGGCCAGGGAGGTAGGGTTGAATCGGGGGAGCGCGATGAAAGTTTGAGTAGGAGCCCGATAGTTAGGGTCTGATGGAAGCTTGAATACCTACGGTTTTAATAAAACCATGGGTATAGACAACTAAAAACAATTTATTACTAATTATATTAGCTACAATGTTTAAATAATAAAAATTTTATTGAAAAATCTTAATAATAAAATTTTTATTATTCACACAATAATAAAATTATTATTACGTTTTAAATATTTAACTCATCTTACTCACATAAAAAATTATTTATTTCAACTATTAGACAGTTTCACGGGCACCCAGGCTGACCGCGTAGCTACCGCCCACTATGCGGTGACTGTGCATGGGTCTAAAATCCACTATAATTGTTAAACGACAATTTTTTTTAACCGGGACCCAACTCAGACTTAAAAGTGTGAACCCAGAGCCAAGAAATAATAAAATAATAAAATAATAAAATAATAAAATAAAAATTAATTTATAAAGTCAGGGTGTGACAGGTATGATGGGAGATATCGTAGATTTTGTTTCTCAATGCTTGATATGTTATAAATTTAAGGCCGATAGATAAATTTATAAGGGGATTTCACATCCATTACCCAAAAAAATGGAAATGGAAAAAATGCACAATGTATTTTGTCATTAGATGCTCTAAAACGTCTAAAGGGTATAACGTTATACGGGTTATAGTTGATCACCTTAAAAGTGTAGCACAGTTCATTTCTATTAGATAAGATTTATCTTTGGATCAAATTTCCACAATATACATTAAAGAAGTGGTAAAGTTTCATGGAGTACAACATTATATTGTATGTGATTGGGATATGAGGTTTACCTAAATGGTTTGGATAAGTTTTCAGAAATATCTTGATATAGATTTGAGTTTCAGTACTTTGTATCATCCTTAGATAGATGGTCAGTCTAAGAGAATAATTCAAACTCTATAGGATATGTTGGGATCCAATTTTGGGATTTCATAGGTGGTTGGGATCAATACATTCCTCTAGTTGAGTTTTTACACAACAATATCTTTCACATAAGTATTCATATGGATCCTTATGAAGACCTATATAAAAATAAGTGTAGAGTTCCACCATGCTAGAATGAAGTTAGTGACAAAAAGATATTGGGACCTAATATAGATGTTGAAATGGTAGAAAAGTTTAAATCCATTCAACAACACATAAGGGAGGAATGAAGTCATTAGAAAAGCTATGATAATAATCATCGACGTGATATGGAATTTGAAGTTTGTGATAAGGTTTTTATAAGAATTTATCCATGGAATAAGGTAATGAGATTTAGATATAATGTAAAACTAAGACCTAGTAATATTAGTCCCTTTAAAATTATTGATCGTATCAGTATAATAGCCTATCGATTGGTGCTTTCACTAAACCTCTAAAAAATCCATTATGAATTCTATGTATATCTCCTAAGTACATACCTGACCCTTTACTTGTAATGAACCCAGAGGTAATACTAATGGAGTAATATATTTCTTAAGTGGAAAAATCAGTGGAGATTATGGATTTCAGAGAGAAAGTTCTATGAAAAAGTACCACTCACCTTGTCAAAGTTTTATGGTGAAACTGCTAGCTTGAGAAAGCTATGTGGGAACCTAAGAATGTAATTAAGTAGAATTATCCTCATTTGTTTGTATTATAATGATGAATTTCAAGGGAAAATTCATTTTAAGGGGGGTATAATGTGACACTAATATTTTATGCAATTATTTTTCGAATAAATTTAAGTTCTTTTATAGCCTGTGCTATATTCAACACTGAGTTATAACGAATTGCAATATACTATTTATATTACTATTTAATATGGGAAATATGACATATCCGTTAAAATTGGGGACATGAATCTAAATAAACAAATTTAAAATATTAAGTATAATTATTTTATATAAAGAAAACATATTGATAATAACGTACTTAATTTTTGGTAAAGTCTTTATATGTTTTGTAAATAATATTTTCTCAAAAAATGATTTTATTATATTTTTAAATAATAAATAAAATAATTTATTAAATTTTTTATAAAATTTCTTTTAAAAAATTAACTACATTTTTTAATCAATCTTTAAAAATTAACTAATGGTGAATTTTTGGGATTTTTCTAAAAAGATTAGTTTTTTCGAAGAAAATTGAAAAGTACTAGTTTTAATTGAAAACTACCCTTTTTTTAAAGAATTTATCAGGTTAATTTTTTAAAAAAATTATTTTAAAAGTAAAATTAGTTCAACTATATAATAATTAAACCAATATAGGTCATTGGAATTGATTAAATATTGAATTTTGATACAAAAACATTGTAATCTTTTGAAATTTTTTTCTTTTGAAAACCTCATTTTCATCACGTCTATGGGTTTAATTTTAAATTAAATTCTAAAACTTATATGAATTTAATTTTTTAAAATGAATTAAATATTTTCAATATCAATAATAAATATTATTTAATAAGGTAAAATTAATATTTTGACCATAATGAATAGTGAAAGGAGTAAAAATTAATTATCACTGTTAAGGTTAAAACATATTTACATGGGTTAATTAAAAAGATAATGGGTAAAATGAACTAAAAACTTGTAAAAAACCCATTTTACAGCCTTTTTTAGACCTTATAATCTCTTATGTTTGATAATTATGCATTTTTTATCCTCTTTTCATGTGAAAAATGTGGGTCCACTTTATTCTTTTCAAAAAATCCATCTATGCCCTCTCCCCCACTTATAAAGCCCACCCTCTATCATCTCCTCTTCATACTTAAAAAACCCTTTAGTTCAAACAATAACAATGAAATTAAATTATTTAACTTCCTTATCTCATCCTAGATGTATTATTTATATTAGGAAACCCTCATAAGAAGGATTTAGTTATAAACCTAAAGAGGCACTCCAAAGAAGAGGTAAAATTATTAAACTTATGTTTTTTGTTTTATTTAATTCTAAAAAACCGTTAAATATTATTAAAACTTTATAATATAATAAAATTAGTTTATTTAATATACTTAGATGTTATTATTTTTATGCAATGAATAAATTTTTTCACCTATTCCCTCAAATGGGAAACAAAACCATCGATCATGTGTATGATGGACTACCACATCACGAACCAATGTTATTCGTTTTCCATCACCACCTACCATGACTGGATAAAATGATGTATTTATGGTTTATATATAATATTTAATTTATTATTATTATTCTTGAATTATTATATTACATATTAATTCTTACTTTCCATTCTATGAGGATACAGTAACGTCGCTCATGTGTACGACTGATTACCGCCTTGCGAAGATATACGATTTATTTTTCACTAACGCTTTACATAGAAGGTAATAAGGATAAATTTAGTGAATTTATGTGATATATATGAAATAATAATTACTCTATTAATGTTATATATTATTTTACTCCCTTTATTTTTATCCATTAAGTAAATGGAAACAAATCTCATGTGTACATTTGACTTACCGTCTCCATAAACGATGCAAATCATTTTCCTTGTCTAACATTAACAGATTACTACAAATTAATTTTTAATTAATATATACGATATTTATATCAAGTTTAAAATTATTTATATTATGTAACCATTATCAAAGTAAAAGGAAAAAAATACCAAACCAAAACATACATGAAAACTGAAGCATTTGTTACCCAAAACATGATTTTAACAAGATATTATTGATAAATTGGTAACAAAAAGTGATAGGTAAATCATATATGTATGATAAATATGACTATGTTTCTATAATAGATTTATAATAAACTTAAATTTATTATAAAATAGGTTTTAACATGTTCGAAGGAAGCCAAGACTTAAGGTAAGGGATTTTTGTCTCAATTTGTCTTCTTTGGGACATGTGTTATGTTATGAACCTATCTTCTTTTATGTTGTTCATATAAAACCCCTTTTAAATGTAATATAATGGATTTATTTATTCTTATGATATTATAAATTTTATATAAAGTTATTTTTTCATGGGTATTATGATTAAAAGTTACCAAAATGTAAGGGTTTTATGTTACAATCTCATCATTTATCAAGATTGTTTATGATTATGATTTCAGTGATGAAATATTATAGTCAATATCTCAAT
The DNA here is from genome assembly GCA_963277665.1 of Viscum album. NCBI lineage: Eukaryota > Viridiplantae > Streptophyta > Magnoliopsida > Santalales > Viscaceae > Viscum > Viscum album. The sequence continues at coordinate 1,693,153,103 of OY728131.1, forward strand.
AAACTCATGTATTTTATTATTAAATATTTATTTATATAGAATAAATGTTTTCATTTCATTTTCCTCTCTTAAATTATTAAATATACAAAAATTTTGTTTTATGAAAAATCAATTTTATTTCTCTCTTCAATGAAAAATGATTTTTCTTACATATCCATGTTTTTAAAAAGATAAATTAAATATGTTTTTAAAAATATCCTAATATTTATTTATTTTATTTTCAAACTTTTTCTACTTTTAATTTTTTTAAAGGGAATATTTTTGTCATTTTATGAATGAAGTGCTTTTGACTTTTACTAAAAATGTGGTAGGAATATTTATTTTAAATTGTATGACATCAATAGAATTTTACACCATCATAAAAAATAAATATTTTAAATATTAATTTATAATTTTCCTATATTATTTTCAAGGAAAATGATTTTGATAATGTTTTATGTTTTAATTTTTTTTTCAAATTGGAAAGTATATTTTTCCTCAAGAAATGTTTTAAACGAACTTTAAATATTCCTTCATAATTTTCCAAGGTTATTTTCAAATAAAATGATTTTGAAAATTTTTTATGTTTTGAAACGTTTTTTTAAAGTGTAAAGGCTATTTTACTCAATAAAATTTCCAAGGTATAATTAAAAATAATTTTCCATATAAGATTACATCCTTTGATGTTTCATATAATTTACTAGGGATATGATCCAAGGATACCATTATTATTCTTTCCAAGAATGATTTATTTTTATGATGAAAATATTTTTATGTAACCCATTTCTCTTTAATGGGTTATAAAATAATAAAATTATTATGAAACACACTTATTTTTTCCATGATTTATACTATTATGAAATGATGAAATGATTGCGAAACCTATTTATTTTCCATAAGTTATTATATGATGAAATGTTTATGAATTTTTTTTTCTTTTCACAATTTCTATTATGATGAATGTTTTATGATATTTTGGAACATATATGTATGATATTTATTATGTTATGGGTGGGACCTATATCTCCATCCAATGAATTGGGTAAAGATTGAATAATATGAGATAAATAGGACAATAATTGAGGGTGAAACCAATTTAGTAAGAGAATTTGTCCATAATGATAGTCTTGGGAGTGATCCGTGACAAATATGAAGGTTTGGGGACTCAACCCATTTCACAATGATAGCTTTTTCAATGTTCATTTACCACTATAGAAATTATTTTCTACACTTACGTGTATTCCACAATTCCAATTCTTATGTCAATTTTATGCTTTCATGGATCATGTTCTATGATTTCTTTAAGATTCATGTCTTTTGAACTTCTAATATTTATACCATGACTCAATATTTTGATATTTTATATATAGGTTATGGTTTTCATATGTTATTATTATGTTATAATATCCTTATGATCACATTGTTTTTATATATTTCTCTTGTTTACCCTTACTGAGAATCTGAGCTCACCCTCTTTTATGTTTCTTTTCCCCAGGTCATGATGATAGGAATTACGTGTGATATGTATAATAAGGGTGGTAGGTATAAGGAACTATGTGGGAGATGATGTAGAACTATTATGAACTATTTTTTTATGTTTCTATGTTTCCAAAGGCATTATACCTTTATGATCCTCAGGTGTGTGTTTTTTTCACGTAATGAATATTCAATTAAAGAGATGTAATATCTATGTATGAATAGACTAGGAAGTTATATTTAGTGTTGTTTAAGAGGAATTAGGAAGGATCTGGATAATCCAAGGCCTTATAAAATACTATTGTAGTGCCACCGGCTAACTGATGTGCCTCATATCCATTTTTAAATGGGGGAAGACCATTAGTTTTATTGGGAAGACCCATTAATACCCCATTTGGGATTTAGCTCCCAAAAAATGACCAGGAGCACTCCCCTATGCCCTTTCCTCTCCTCCATGAGGGCGGTATGAATATCCCTCATCCAATATTTGAATCAACTTCCATCTATGGAATTAGAGTTCTTTTGGTAAGGCTAAGACTCGACCCTTTTCTTTTTTATATCTTCCACTATCAAGTAAGATCTCATTGTATAAGTATAATACACCCTATTTTCAGGGATTTTGTATTTTTATTTTATTTATCTTGATTAAGGCTTATCTAGTTATATAAATCAAGAATGTTTAATTTTCTAATGCTAAGTTTATTGGTCTCTAAGTCTTTCCCATATTCTTTCTTAATTCTCAAAGTGCATGGGTTTTTAGTCATGAATATGTATCACGCGTTGACCCTAGAATTAAAATTAGAACCCTAAATATGAAATTTTATTGATTTTATACCCTTATACATAAGGGTAATTGGTTTATTTGATGGTGACCCTAATGGTATTCCCCACTTTAGACTTAGACCATATGAAATGATTATGTAAAAGTGGAAAAACTAAAATTTTTCTAATTAATGTAAACTAATTTACCATATATATAAGAGATTTTAGGATTTTCCCTTGAAAATATTAGGAATTCATAAATATGGAAAAGTGGTATGATATGGACTTGTACCTTATGAAGTAGTAATTATATGTCATGTTCCTTGAGATTAATATTCCTTATGTATTAATGAACCTATATAAAGGGTGATTTCAATGGAATGACTTAGTTTAGTAATGGAATATCAAATTATTAAATGGTAATGGCTAAAGAGAAATATCCTTTCATGAAAATAAATGAGAGTTTAGTTTGTTATCAACTTTTGAAATGGGTAAACCATGGTTTAAAGCAATAAATATGGATATTTGTGTTATGAATTGGTGGCCTAAAATATGAGTTGAAATTATAAAGTAATTATCTAGTGTTAAAGTGTAAAATAGGAAAAATATGGAAAATCCTAAGTAGTGAATTGGTTAATTCATATTGAAATGAAAAAATGGAATGTACCTTTATTAAGGGTAATTAAATAAAAAGGTACACATGTGGATGGTTATTATGCTTGATATTGGGAATTTCGGGATAAGATCCTTGGATTCTGTATGACATATGATGCAAAATTAGTAGGAATGCTAGGATTCTCTCCTTGTATTCCATATGGAACATGAGTTAGGAATTCCAAGATGATCTATGTGGATTCAAAATGATACCAAATTATTTGTAATGTTGGGATGAGTATATGTATTTAACATTATACATAATATTGTGGAATACCAGCATGCACATCCAGATTCCAGAGGAATACTGGGATGAACGCTCAAATTCCATGTGATAATTTATGATTATAGGGAATTATAGGATGAGAACTAGGATTACTTTTGGTTACTTATAGGGGACACATTATTATAACATTCTAAAAGAAATCCTGACACTAGATGAAGCAGGTATGACATATCCCAAGCATTACCATGAGAACCAGGAGTGTTTGTTTAATTTATTTTTTATGTACTAACTTATTTTATACACCTCTAATTTTTTTTTATCTAGGTATACATTTAGGGATGTCATTGGTGGTTTTCTATTAAGTTTTAATTACACTCTACATAGTCCTCCATGTCACTTGGGTACCTGAGAAGATTCCACCTTTTTATAGGAATGGACTAGGGTAGATTCCTAATGCTTGGTGATTAGTTGGGATTCTAGGATGGAACATGGGATTTTGGGAGTAGGATGGGACTAGGTTCCTTTTTAGGGGTTTTTTCTATTTGGTTTTTTATTTTAGGGAATTGAATATGGTTTTCTTTTGTATTCATGTATAAAATTATACAAGGTTAATTTTACTATAGCATGAGTTATTTGTATTTATCTTCTATTTAGAACTTTCTAGGATCTCTAGTTACCACTTTACATGGATAATATATCTGATCTACAGTATTTACAATAATGTGTCACTATTATATGTAGGTATACTGTCCCAACCACACCACCTTATATCCACAATGCTCATCAACTGCCTCTGGCTTATGGAAATGTGTGTTTGTGGTCACATGGCACATCAAATAAGAGAATAAATTTAATGGATTCTAGGTTAGGCATTACATTTATTAGCCTCTTTGTTAATCATATTAATATATGTCATAAATCCTTACTATTTCCCTAAGTTATAATATATGACTTGGTATATTAATAGGTATAATATCACTATATTACATCATATGATTTGAAAAATCCCAAGAATATAATATGATTTATAATCATTCATGTATTATTATATGACATGAACATAAGATACCTTATTATAAGATGGATTTAAGGAATATCTACTGTATAAGTTTTATTCTTAAAGGGTGTTAGAGGAAAAAAGAATAATGGTGGTTGATTTAATTATTTTTTGAATTCCATTTGGATATGATATATGATTATAATGGGATATGTCAACACCATATCAATATCATACCTTCTATTATTGAGCATATCAAGAACTATAACTTATCTAATTATGATTATATAATTATTTGAGATATAATTTATGGTGGGGAGATCCTCAATTTTTTTCCAATATTACACATCTAATTTATGTGTCCCTAGAATACTTATAGTTACAATTGACATGAGAGAGAAATTGATGAAGGATTATCAGGAATATTCATGGGCTATAAATCCTAGTATCATGAACATGTATTATAGTTTTGGTGGCCTAGAATGAAGAATGATATTATAGGATTCATTTATAGATGCTTTAATTTTTAATAAGTGAAAGCAATGAAGCTAAAGATTACAAGTATTCTTTATCCTCTCCCTCTACCAGTATGGAAATTTGCTGAAATTACTATGGACTTTGTGACCAGTTTTCCAAGGCCGTATTAAGGCTAAAATTCAGTATGGGTAATTATATATCATTTAACCAATAGAAATAAAGTTTTACATATAAAATTAGATTCTATTATTGATGGGATCATAAGTTTATATATTAGAGAGATCTTAAAAAATCATGGTGTACTAGGTAGTATCATCTTTTATAGAGATTTAAGGTACAAATATTAGCTCTAGAAAATAATTAACTAAGATTTGGGTTTTCAAGTCAAATGGACATATTAAAATCTATTTATGATAGTCCATTTTATTCAATTATAGACAAATATTTTTGATTGGTCCTAGTATTTTCTAGTAATTTAAAAAATATATAAAATGGATTTTGAAGTGGATTATTATTACTCAATGTTGGTAGAGTTTTACATTTATTATTTTATGATACATTGGAATTCAAAGTAGGTGACCATGTATTTCATTGAGTTTCAGTAATTTTGGGTCACCAATGAATGTGTAAGGAAGTGAAGCCGAATATAAAATAAAAGAGCCTTTTGATACTTTGGAAAGATTTGGATAAATAGGTTATAAACTAGAACTAACTTCGAAATTAAATTTCATGAAAAACACCATTCATGTTTCCTAATTAAGTAAGTACATGTACTAATACATTTGATTCAATATATTGATGTTAAACTTGAAGGTGATGTGTATTATGTGGAGTGTCTTATCAGTATCTCTAACTGGAGTAACATGATACTATAGGAAAAAAATTACCCCTCTTATTTGAGTCAGGTTCCTTCATGGGAAGAACCAATGTAAAAAATAAGAGTAATAAGATTAAATAATATATTGATGGATGGGATTTTCTCTTAATAAACCGATTGAAGCTAGTCAGGGAGAAGAATCACAATATTGGGGAGATTATAAAGACAATGAACATTTTAGGATAGTGATCCCATTTGATTTATTCATTAAAATTCCTATTTTGGTGTGTTTTGATGTATCTTTAAAGTTATAATAATAATTAGAAAAATTTTATAGGATAAGGGAATGAGGAGGATGATACCCATGGTATTGCAATAACATCAGGTTCCAGCTAGTCTGACATAGGGTAGTTGGTGAAACTTGATGGGATATAGGGCCACTATCAGCCTCACTGAGTTCCCAATAGAGCTACAAATGGTTTTTTAATTTTTTGGGGAACTATTATCTTTCCACCTCATAATAAACCCCCATAACATAATTTACTTATTATTTCACTCATATTTCTTAGCCATAGATTCCCTAAGGATCTATCTATTATCTGCTTATTCTCTTTATGGTTCATCCATCCATCCTTAGTCTGGATCAAATATGTTTGGTCATGGTGGATTGTATTCAGAAAAGTATGGCCTTTATCCCTGATTCTTATATTTGTATGTAATCCATAATTCTATATATCTATGGATTTTGGATCTCCTTTATTATTTTTTTCTCCTTCTGATATGAATAGAATGGAATTTAGGCTTTTGAGAGACTAAGGTAACACATACGTTTTTCTATCTAAGTTCCTTATACTAAATTGGAAAAAATTAATACCTAGTTTTAATTGAATTTAGATTGTTATAAGGGAGACTTTTGGAGTTATATCCTTACATTTGGGACCACAAACGATTTCTCTACATTTATTTTGGTATGTGAAACCCTTAACCATATCCTACTCAAAAGGTTTGTTCATGCAATGGTATATGGTTGAGTGAACTCAATTTAAAATTAGTTTTTCATATCTAATAAAATCATTTTAAATATTTTTTTTAGAATCTTGAAAACTATTTTTATTTTAAATGATCTATGCTCAGTATTATTGGTATTTCTAAGTTTTACACGAGTGTTTTATATTTTATTGGTTGCTTATATTTCAGTCCCACTTGTCTTATATATTGATTTAATGGTCTATATAATATATAGTGATGTTTTATTTCACCCTTTTATTCTTAACATATTTAATTCATTATAATGGGAGTTCTTATTAGAATATCTTTTATTAAAAGTATTATTTGATTATACAAGAATCCTTATCATTTTATAACACATAGGAATGGATACATTGTTAATTATGTTAAAATGGCATGGTTCCACTTTAATGGATTATTGAATCAAATGATATTCATTTGATTTATGTGTGATAATATTGAATAATATATTGCGTTATGTATGTAATGATCTAATACTCTTTGTATGCTGAATAAGTCCAAATGAGTGAGATGGGCTATGATTCCCTGACTCATTTTAACCCGTTTCCTTTTCCCCAAGCGATGAGAAACATTTTTTTAGTACTCATTATAAACCATTACCTATCCCTAGGTATGGGAATTATACCATGTATTCTTTGTGTTAGGATTTATAGGAGTGGAATCACAGTTTCTCTACATAAGTATTCTTATATTATTAATGATAGTCTCAAAGAAGAATTGATAGGTATTGATCCTACCTATATCAAGATTTACATGTAATTTCTTATGTTTATGTTGGATATGTTTGACATAGAATGACAACAATTGTTATGATTATTCTTCTATATTTTTACTATTACTTCATACACTTTGGTTTATGATAGGAATATAAGGGTGGGGTGGAAACTGTCTACTGGGTTTTGTTATACTCATTCCCTATACATGTTCTTATGGGATGTGCATACATCCTTTTATATATGACCCAAGTAAAGGTAAAACACCACATTGTGGGAGCTAGGCATAGCGAGTGTCCGTAGTTCAGCTGATCTCCTTTTATACTTCTGATATAGGGATATAATGATGGAATAAGGGTTTTCCATGGTGTTTTTCATGGGGATTTTTCCTACACGGGATCACCAATTTTAGTATTTTGGTCACATTTTTTTTATTAAAACATATATTTCATTTTTACCTAGTCTCACTCAGTTTGATGAATTGTTGGGTACTTTGGACCATAGATTCATTCATTCTATTATTCATATAATCTATTGCATTTTTATGGTGATATATTCACCCACTTCCATTGGTAATCTAGTTGTGACTTTGGTATGATCAATGTTAAAGTAGGTCATGAAAAACATAGGTGTGGACCTGAGATAGTTTATTTTGGAATCCTAAGTGGGAAAACCATATCCCACACATATGTTACTTTATTCTTAGTGTTCATGAAAACCTCTAGTGATTAGGAGGTGAACCTAAAGTATTGTGATGGCATGATATAGTTATTTTTTGGGTAATTGATTTGTGGATGTTATAGAGTGAAACTGAAAAATACCTAGATAATATAACTCATACATGCTTATAAAATACCATAACTACATTCCCTTATATCCAAAAGATACAATCACCCTAAAGAATCAACTAGAACTACAAAACTCATTAAATATCTAACTTTTCTATAATAAATGACCCATATAGCCTAATATCCCAATGAGGTAAACCACATAGTATTTCTCATTTATTCAGATGTAATCAACAAGAGGTATCACTTCACATCCATAACTAATCTCTCTTATATTCCTACATAAACCATAAATCACATCACTACCCATCATATAATCAAAAAACCAAATAACATGGAGAATAATGATCAAATTAAAAAATATAATATTGTTTAATAAAATAGTTTCTATACATCACTAAAAATTATCAAAAAATTATTGAAAAATGTAAAATGGTAGTAAAAGAGGGTCCAATGAAATAAATATAAATTAAACCAAAGTCATAGGGTAAAAAGTTAAAAAAATAACGAGTCCTTTACACATGATATAACAGTCCCAAAACTCATACCTTTCTTATCTTATTTCACCATTCCTCACCAGATCTATCAACCAGACTACTCGTAGAGAACCTATGGATTTAACCCATATGTTTAATTACATCATAGGAGATTAATCCCATTACTTGATAGAAAAATTCCATTACTATACACTAATACCAAGAATCATATATCATCACCATCATTATATGTGGATTCCCAGAGGATGCGATTATGATTTGCAGTATCCAACTAGAAAAACCTCCAAAGAATATTCCCCCATATCTCTTAGAGACCCATATTCCATCACTCCATATCCAAACACTTATGAGGAAGATTACAACTCATATGAGAATAAATCAACTGAGAGAACAAATAAATCCACACAACCTTGAATAAAATAAATCATCATCTTTAATCTCAATCTAAACCCTAAATTCATCCCCAACATCACCATGCCCAAGGTTATATCCTATTAAATAGGTCCATCATGAAATATCACTACCTCATAGGCTACATTCCCAGTCACTCTATCTCATATAGGTTTAAGAAAACAACCCTTAAAAAGATACCCACTATCCCTTATCAATAAGAAAAAGTAGGGAATCCATTCACCTTATAATCCCACATCTTAACCCATACTAAATATTATCTCATCACTGGGACTATAAATTTGATCTTTTCCATCAATCATAGATCATATAGACTATATCACAGCACAAATTTTGAGATTAATCAAGTTAAAATTATTAAAAAAACCAAGAAGACTAAATAGATCATCTATAATTCCAATCACTACCCAAATGTTAATAATGAATGATCCCACACATCACTTGATTAATTTAAATCTATCACTTATTATACCAAGGTCACATTATATCTTTATATAAAACCACATATAATCACTCAATAAAATTATCATTAAATCCCATACATTAATGCAAGTAGTTGTGTTTATCCAAGATTCCTAAACTTGATCTCATCCTTAAGTTAATGCCAAGGTTATTATCATCATGTGTTAAATGGAAAAAGAAAATAAATATTTCTAACTAATCTAGTGATCCCATCATCCAAGATAAGGTCACACTTATAGTTATTATATTATTATGAATCGCAATGTATCAAGAGTTAATATTAAAGGAACTATAAATAAAGAGGCTCAAATAAGTACACAAGATTTAGAAAATATGGCATCATCCTAATGAGGTCAATCATGAAAAAATATTTTATAAAAATAATTTATATTTACTTTTATATAAAATATGATTCAAAAAAGATCTCACAAATCATTTTAAAAGTAATAACATGAAAGGTTTAAACACACAAGAACTTGGAAAAATCTAAAAAATATCCTTATTAAAATCCATTATTTCACTTTTGAAATCTCATTTCAAAATCAATTATTTGATATAACCCTTTATTTTAAAATTCCATTCCAAAATCACTTACCTTTTTAAAATCCAAATTTAAAAAGTAAAATCATTTTACTTTATAAAAAAACTTATAATCTAACACACATCACTAAGAAATACATCAAGTGGTCCACTGATACTCATTAGACTAAGGCGTTTCATTTAAACCATTTACCAAGATAAGTAGTCTTTATTGACTCTTAGGTTAACATGATACCATAACATTTATGGTGTGTTATCATAAAAATTTAAATAATCATGCTTATAAAAATAATTATAGAAACATGAGTATAAAATAACCTTTATAATCAACATAATCATTATATAGTGGCCACTTAACTCATTCAAACATCTATTTATTTAATACAAATTTAACTGAGCAATATTAACTCCAATGAGCACATATCTCATAAATAAATATCAATTAATTAATTATTGTGGAATTTATATACAAATAACATGATGTAATAATAGGAATAAAACTTACCTAGGGATGTTAAAATACTAAAACCATGATAAAATGGATGTGGTACACTCTTAACACACACCCAAGCCTTAAATGTATAAAATAATCAATTTATAATTCCAAAACACAATAAATTTAACCAAATTCATAAAAATTTAAATATAAATTCACCAATAAACATACCTCAACCAAAACCATATGATACGATGAGATTTTTTTTCCAAGCCTCCTATATAAATTGCATTTCAAAGATCCATCAAGAGACACAATTACACCATGCATTGGTGGAATCACTACCCATATCAATAAAAGAGGACACCCAAATCAGAGGATAAGGGAGTCAATGAATAAATAATTAGGAAGGGTAAAATCTTATATATGATTGGAGGAATAAATAACTTAGACCACCTGAATCAAAAGAGGATAAAGTGTGGGGGAGGGGGGGGGGGGGAGTATCCCCTTTCTTATGGTAGGCTGGAGGAGAGAAATCCTATGGGGGGGATAAAACCCCCTAAAATACCATATTTTCTCTTTAAAAAAATTCAAGATTTACCCATGGATTACCATAAGGAAGAAAAAATATACCTAGTGGAGAAATCAATGGGACAACCCAACTAGTTTCTATATCAGGTATTTAATGGTACCATAACATGTACTCAATTTTTGATACAACAACCATTAATTTATTTCTAATTACTAAACACCTAAAAACTAACTTATGGTAGTTTACAAATATATTTCCTATTTTTAAACATTTATCTCTATATTTATAATTCGTATAAAAATTTCTCACTTCAAGCCATTATTTAAATTTAAAATTCACCCAGTTTCTAAATCAATAAAAGTTAGACCTTCCTCCAATTACACTGATACATAAAGTCCTGAGCTATTAAAAACTACCCACCATAATTATTCTATTTCCTAAGAAGCCTCACCCTTTATTCACCCACAACTCATGACCTATACTGATCATTAATTTATCATCGACTCACTATGTTCTACCCCCAAACACTTACCTCACTCAAGCTATTTAACTCTTAACACTTTGGTTAACTATTAGAAGAAATCCATTCCATTTGATCACCAAGGTTCCAATTGATCTCTCTATAATTTCCATCTAGTCATTGATATCGTCTTAGTATAAATTGTCCCTATATGGTCACAAAAATCAATTATGATCTCTACAGTATTTAAATAATTAAATCATCATAATGTAGAGAAGGTGCATGAATGAACTCACATCCTAAAACTTCAACAATTACACAATCACTACCTTATGGAACTCATCACTAACAAAATATGATTTCACATAATGGTGATAAGAAATATATAAATTTATCACTAAAAACATATCCCAAGTGGTATAATTTAAAAAAACTACCAATTCATATATATGAGTATCCAATACCATATCGATCACTTATCTATATAGCCTAAATCTTAGATCTCTCTCAAAAAAATCACAGCACACAACCCAAAAACACAATACAAAACATCAGGGTCACTCTAAATCAAGTTAAAAGAACAAGAACAACCAGTTAAAAATCACGGATTTCTATTTTAAAACTATACGAAAACATTTTTCTATACACAAAAACTCACCACGTTTGAAATAACCATTTACACATAATGATTTTATATCAAAATCAATAATATTTAAATCTCCACCATATACAATATTTTCCTAAAAATCCATTAACATTTTCAATACCCATTCTGAAACCCAAATTCAAAATCATTTTAAACACTGTTCAAAAATGACATGTAAAATAGTTCCACACACACCTTATACCATTATACCAATTTTATTTTTAAAATTTGGTTATCCTATAAACACCAAACATCCAAAAAACCACTACCCTATAATGACCATTAATAACATGTAGGAAGCCCATGGTCCATATTAATCTAGTCACCGATAACAATATTTTAGAGAAAATAATTAATATATTATTTTTTATTTAAATTAATAATAAAACTTTTTGGGGAAGTATGTTAATAAAAATCAATAATAGGTGTGTGAAAATTACCTTAATAGTGAAACTATTATGATGAATGAATGGCAATGATGTCTCTTAATTGATCCTAATTCCATATCCTTTGTCTTACCCATCTCAGAGTGTGGGTTTCTATTCCCCGCCCCAGACCTTCCCTAGAAACTTGGGTTTCATCCAAAACAATACTGAATAGGAATACTCATGATCTACCTCCAAAGTCTAAATATCCTATATTCACCTTATATTGAATCTATCCTAATTAAAAACATGTTAGGATACAACCTTTTAATTATCCATCCAATTTCCTTGAATGGATCTTAAGCTAGATCATTATTATACCTTTGACATGCCTCTCTATATAGAATATGATACTAACTAGCAATGAGGGGGTGAAATTGTGATTGGGTGACTATTCTGAAAAATATAAATCATAAGGGTCATGTTATAATCTAATGAAATTTTAACATGACCCATCAATATAATGGATATATTGAAAACCTGTAGGCATAAAAAAGAAATCCAAGTGGGTTTTACTATAATCCAAAATCTAAAAGTTAATTATTATATATTATATGCATGAAATATATTAGATAAATAGTAGTTCATAAATATATAAAAAAATATATCATAAAAAAATAAACCAAAGTTCCATTTTGCTGATACATATGTAGAACAAAATAATAGGTAATATATAATGTTATTCTCCCCAACTAACATGACAAGCTCCTATTAAATCCTTATCCCATGTAACAATTATTATCATAAAATATAACTCTAGATCCCAGATGATACATATACCTACCATAAAACATAAGGTCCATCCATGTTTATCAAAACCCGTACTATATACGTGGGTAAGGGGTGACTCTAATGACTCAATAGGATTACCTCACTTAATTTGGTATATCAAGTGCTAGTGATCAAGTGAATGCATTTAGAAGTCTATGGTGAGTGTAAATCAACCTAATATAAAAATATAACTCGTTAATGATCATGAAAAGAAATACCTATGTGTGATTAGGAAAAACACATGAAATCTAAAGAATTAACTTATTCTACCCAATTTATGCTAGGTACCACCTATCTGTAATTGACAACTCATATACCCTAATGTTTAATGAGCAATACCACATAATCAATCTCCTATTATCAGAAATAATCATCAAGATATATCACCTTAAATACAAAAATACTCTCTTATAGTCCCACTTATCCCATTAACCATCTGAGTGCCTTCCAAGTAATAAAAACCTAAAATATAATGTAAAATATCTATCCTATTAAGAAATAAAATATCAAGAAATCAAAGAGGACCCAACCATCAGTTGGAATTATCAAATGAAAATGAAAAATAAAAAGGGTAATAAAATTGTGATAAAATAAACAAGTCTCTACTAAACCATCATACCTTCATAAAAAAATAGAAAAATAATTAATAGGATCCAACTACTTAAAATAACATTATTAATACTAATTCCTGTCCTATCTTATATCAATAGTACTAACTAAAGATATTATCTGAACTACTTATATAGAACCTTAAACCCTAACCCATATACTATATGTTGTACCAGGAACTATCTCCCATGACATGATAATAAATATCTTTGGTTACATACAATCCCAAATATTTTTTATTAGATTCATAATCAATAATTGTTTTCTTTGGATAGTGTCTTAATATAGGTAAAACCCTAGAGGATACAATTCCACTTTGTCAAAGGAAACTAGTGACCCCTCATAGGCATTTCTCACTATATCTCCTAGAGACTCATCAATTATTACTCAATGTATGTATTATTTTAATAAAGAAAACAACTAATTATAGTATAAATAAACTTGGTAAATCAATTATTAAACATGAACACTCATAAAATTAATCATGATCCCTGAGTTCAAGTTGAATTTTGAGTTATTCATTGAAATATCCTATCATAGGATTATATAATAGTAAATATGTTTTTCATAAAATATCACTTCCTCATAAGATATTTTCCTAGTAAATCTATCTTAAATTCACCTAAGACTATATCCCTCAACTATAAATCCACTTTACTCCTAAAAAAATACCATGGAGAGAAACCACTCACCAATTATTCCCATATATCAATCAATACCATAGATCATTAAAAAACTGAGACTACTTTACCTGAATCCAACCTTAACCATTAATCAAACATCATAATGAGTACTTTAAACATCAACTATTAAGGTCCATAATGATGGAAATCCTATAGGAACCAAGAAGAATGAAAAATTTATCAGTAATTTTATTGTTTTCTTAAAGGCTGATGGTGAACAATCTCACCCATCACTTAATCAATTTCATGGTATTCCATATCTTCCCAAAGTCACCCATGACTTTATCGAAACCCATATATATTTAATTTATCAAAGTTTAATTGTTCCCCTGGTTTAATTCCAAGTAGTTGGGGTCACTTAAGAGTCTATTACTTGATCTCATCCTTAAGTTCATCCCAAGGTCCCATAGAACATGTGTTAAAATGAATACTAATTGGTATATCAACCTAATTTAACCAACCCATAACCCAAGGGATATCTCATAGATGGTTCCTATGTTATCATTTATCACAATTCAACATGAGATAATATATATGGAAACAATAAATTATGAATCTCATATAAGCTTATAATATTGGTAAAATAGATGTTTTCCCTCAGGAGGTAAACTAGAGAAAATATTTTTTCAAAGCAACCCCTCTATTATTTCCATTAAAATATGAGTTAAACAATCTTTCAAAAATCATAATAAAATGAATCAAATTTTAGATTTACTCACATAAGGATATGGAAAATTCTCATGAACATACACTTTAGAAAACCCTATTTTCCCTTTAGAAATATTTTTTCAAAATCAACTAATTTAAAGATTTATTTATTTTTAAATTCCATTTCAAAATAGATTCCATTTTCAAAATACCATTTTCAAAATTTTAAATCAACTATATTTATAAAAATATCTTATAATATAATCCAAACTACCAAGAAATGAATTAAATGGGCCATCAATACCCATTCTACGATGACACTACAAATTAACCATTTAATAATCTATACAATACATATTGACTATTAGGATAACATGGCCCCACCTTATTTGCGAATCAATATCATAAAATGTGATACAATCATGCTCATAATAATAATAATTTTTATGATGATGTTGAAGATGATGATAATGATAAATAATTGAATATAAAATAAGCTAAAAAATAACAAAAGTCATTATATAAAGGTAACTTAACTTATTCACATGTATATTTATTTAATAAAATCCCATAATATAGATATTTTATACATATTACTTTGAAACAAATTTTAATTATTCGATATCTTACTTTACACGCAACAACGAGTCTAAATAAACCATGATATATAATGAAATTTAAAACATGGCCATTATATTTGTAGGTATAAATAGGATTAATAAAATTATAAAATTTATATATAATTTTTTTTATAAATTCAAATGAATTGATTAATTACTAATGAATAACCATTAAATTTTTAATAAAATCATTTCACGTCTAAAAGACCTATTTTTTCTGAAGAAATGTATTTTTATAGGTTTTATGAATTTTTATACAAAAAAATATGTTTATTAATATTAAAAAGGTATTTTAATTAAATATATTAGTAATTTATTAATAATAATTTGTATAACAATTTTCTAATGGTTAGTAATTAAGATAAAATCATTTGAAGGTAAAAGAGTTATTTGTTTTTCAAAAAAATATATTTATGTTCACATTGTGCATTTTTATTAATAAACTAAATAAATCACTATTTAATACATTTTTTAAAGAAATATATAGAATATATATTAAATAAAATATTTTAACATCCATGTAATAAATATTTTATGGAATATAATGAATCTAAATTTAATTTTATGCTTAAATATTCATTTTTCTAAAAATGGCTTTCATTGCATTTTGTGAATTTATTTTAAAATTATTTTATACTAATTATAAAAATTGAATCTTATAAAATTAATTATTTATTTGGAATCATAATGGAAATTTTTTACAATGATCTCAATTTCATTTTTAGTCATAATGACTAGTAAAAATTTATTATCATGATTAGGTTTAAAATAGGTTTATTGGGGGGGGGGTTGAAATTATAGATAAGGGTAATAATGAAAATTTAACTTATATAAATATAATTTATTGAATATATTTAGACCTTATAAAATATTAAATATTAAATCAGGGACATTTGGTTCCACTTTCACAAGAATGTGACTTTATATTAAATAAATCTTATAAGTAATTCCATGTGTGTCCCTCCTCTCACTTATAAAAGGGAACATATTATACTCACTTATTCACAAAATTTGAGCCCTATATATCATCCAATACCTACCTAAATTTTTTTATATATTCCTTAATTTCATTCTTTAGCTCCTAGTATTACCCTAAGACCATCCTTAGAAGTCTTAAGGTGTAAGCTAATGAAGGTCTCTCAAAGAAGAGGTAATCATCTTACCCGACTGTTTAAAAGTTTATTTCTTATTATACTTACAATTAATATATTTTATCCATACTAAAATACAGACTATATTATCATAAATATACTAATATTTTATTATGATTATGGGAGATCCATTTTCCACATCCTTTCTAATAAATAAGAAATGAAATTTTCACTCATGCATACGTGTGGGCTATCACCACCACATAGTGATATGATTCATTTTTCATTATTGCATCACATTGATAGATATAATGATTGATTTAATAAATATATATTATATTTATGATATAATTATTTTTTAACGAAAAAAATATTATTTATATTTCTTTTATTATTTTCATTAGAAAATGCAAACAACGTTCATGCGTACGTATGAATTACCATCTCCATGAACAATGTAATTAATTTTTATATCTATATATTTTATGGGTAGTTAGAAATAATAATATAATGAATATATATGATATATATATATATATATATCATTATTAAAATTATGTCTATTGTAAAACCATGATAAATATGCTAGGACCATAACAACCGAATCGAAAGATTCATGAAAAATGAAGCAGTTAAAACATGGAATGATGAATCTAATGAAACATTGTTAATGAATGGGTGATTATATATTACAAGTAAGATATGAATGGTATTATAAGTATGAATACAATTATATTATATAATTATAATAAATTTAAATTTATTATACAAGAGGTTAAAATCACTTATGAAACAAGTGAGACCTAAAGTAAGGGTTTTATGTTACAGTCTCATTGTTAACCAGAATTGTTTATTATTAAATTTTATATGATCAAAATATATAATATATATTTCATAAATATCATTTACTTTCTTATCATACGATTATTAATAGTTATTTAAATTTTTTTTTCATCTTCTTCTATCCAAGTACTCAAAAATCTAAATAAAATTTTAAGGAAAACTGAATTTGTTTCTCTATTAGGTTAAGAATCCTTTTCTTACAAGTCCATATTTTCTTGAAAAAAATTTCTATATTTTTTTACTATTCTATAATAATTTATTAAATTTATTTTTACCCATGTTTAAATTCATATAAAAAGGTTTAAAAGTAATCTTCTTATCATTGTCTGAATAAGGTATTTTTTCAATGTTATGAACAAAATATTTAGTTTAATATATACCACATGAATGGATTTTACCACCATCAAAGATACTATTTAATTTGAAGATTAATTTATAAGTTTCTATTTTTATTTTAAAAGAAACTTTTTCTAAATATTCTGGATTTTTTTTATTTTAGACAAGTGATTTTAAAATAAAAAGGTATTTTCCTGAATAAATATTTCAATGATCTTTTAAAGGTAATTTAATATATGAAAATATCCATCTATTTTACTTATGATTCACTAGGGGTATGATCCAATGATACCATATTTATTATATCTCTAAATTTTTTATGATTATGATGATGAAATACTAATGAAAATCAT
Source organism: Viscum album (assembly GCA_963277665.1). Taxonomy (NCBI): domain Eukaryota; kingdom Viridiplantae; phylum Streptophyta; class Magnoliopsida; order Santalales; family Viscaceae; genus Viscum; species Viscum album. The sequence goes on from OY728131.1 coordinate 1,693,171,384, forward strand.
TTTTTCCATGGGTTAAGCTATGATGAAATGATAAATGTTTTCATGATCATGTGTCATATATATAAATTTATTATGATTATATAATGGGTGGGTACAATATATATATATATATAATTAAGTAATGATTAATTTTTTATAAGCTCAAAGGGTACCAATGCAGTTATTCTAAGCCTAAAAGAGTGAACATGTGTGGTTATCCCAAGACTAAAGCAGGCACACAAGTGGTTATCCCAAGATTAACATGTAATGAATGTATTAACAGGTAGCATTGACATAATATTTATATGATTATGAATATTCCACACTTTATTCTACTCTGTTATGATACTTTATTTTTATTATGATATGGTCTCATTGCCTTTGATCTTTGATTCTTCTTTGATTCATGTATTATCAACTACCAAATCCTTATTCCATTATTATAATATATGAATTTATGTGTAATATTTTCAAATGTTAAGCTCATATTATCACACCCTTATGCTCATGTTACACTTAAATATGATTAGTGAATGATCTCTCCCACATTAACCCTTATCGTGCATCTGAACTCACCCTTCATTATGTTTCCTTTCCCAAGGTTATGAATAAAATTTTTATATGGGATATGAATAATATGTTATCTTTTTGAGAATAAATTTATTGGATATGTTGAATATATTTAATAGAATAGGATAATTATGTAACTATTATTCAAATTCAATAAAACTTTATGGTTATAGGTTATGTATTATGATGATATGTATTGTATTTTCATCTAAAATGATATAATATTTATGTATGTAATGTTTGGGTAACCTTAATTGGTATCAAAGTAGGGTTTTTTTTATTTTTAGAAATTAGAATTATATAACTTTGTTGAAAACCATGGGGATATGTCTATGTATATGATAATATCTTTAATCTTTGTTAAAGTAGATATTCTATGGTTTTCTTAGAAAATACATTATTTTCTAGATATTATAATGTGGATGTGGTTATAGAGAAAATGAACCTAAATTTAACAACTCTAAAAGTTGAATATGGGGTATTAATTAAATATTCAAAAGTACATAATGAGTTGACCTAATACTATACATCGGGAAGGAAACTCTTAGGGAATATTCTTGGGTTAATTTACATTTTCCTTATAAACCATTCTGAAGGATTAGAATAAGTGATGACCATGAATGACCTAAATTAAACCTATGATGTCATAGATTTAGAATAAGGTGTCATGATTTAAATATCCTATGAATTATTTTTCATGAATATATGATTTATTACTATAATTATTGTTGCTAACATTATGAATTTTGGTCTTAATTAATGGATAAAACCAGGAGGAATCATGATAATGCTAATTTGACTGAAAGTGAAATGGTTATCTTCCTGAGGAACTAAATTTTATGGAATATAGAATAAAAAATATTATTTCCATGCTAATATAACTTTCTAAATCTATGAATAATAATGAGAAACCAAATGATCAAAGTAGGAAACAACATACTTTTGATTCCTTCACGAGGAAATGCCCACCTTCTTTTATTTGGTTCATTATTCTACTAATTTATAAGTAATGGATATAAACATATGATAATATATTTTCCATTCTCCAATTCTCATATAATGAAGAAGTTATTTGGGTTATTTATCATTTAGAAGGTGAAACTTATCAATAGTGGAATCTTATCAGGAACATGAGAAAACATGAAAAATTTGACTATATTTTGTTGGATGAGTTTAAGAGGTTATTTTTCAATAATTAATTTCCTTATATTCTTAATACTAAAATTGATAAGGAATTAATTAAGCTAAAATAAAGTGATGATGAATTCATTATTACCTATGAGATAAATTTTGCAAGACTTGTGAGGAATTATTCAGTAATTTTCATATAACCAAGAAGAAATATTGAGTGATTATTAAGTACCTTAAAACTAAGTATCCAAATGGTATTAGTCATATGATACTTCAGTAGATATGAAGAAATCATTTTATGTTCTCACAAGATTTAAACGGAAACTGAATTCACCCATCAATATCATTGTTTTGAAAAGAAAAGAAGGATAAAATTCAAAAGAAATTATAATAATAAAAACCATGGAGGGAAGAAGTTGAGTATTATTTTATTCCATAATTATTGGAAGAAAAAGGATGAAATTTACTTAAGGTAAATATTAAATAATTTTAGTATGTAAATAAAGGTCATTAAGAAAATGAATGTTGAATTTATGGGAAGAAGTTATACAATGATGCAAATAGAGAGAAATCACCACATAATGAAACACCCATAATCTAGTTTTTCAAATAAAAGGAGTATGGTAATTATAATAACCACTGATCTAATATGAGATTTAAAGATGATGATTGATCTTAGGAACCTATTAATTCCAGAGATAGAGAGAAAACTTATGCAATCACTATTACCAATATGGGTTATAAGAATGATGTGGTGCAAGGTAAAATTAACATCAATTATATAAATACTAATGTATTATTTAATTATAGTTCTACCCACTCTTTTATATCTAAATAATTTGATAAGAATATCATATTACCACCTCAATGATCATTTGTTTATTTAGTCGTGAAAACTCATAATGGTTCGATGATCAAATCACAAGTCTGTGATTCTTATTCGATTGAATTTTTTGGGAATGTACATCATGAAAATATTATGATTCTTCCTATATTTGAATTTTATGTGATTTTGGGAATGAATTAGATCTATATACATATATCCCATATCAATTTCTATGGAAGGTAAGTCACATTTCATATTTTAAATGAAACTGTGCTCATTTATCGATGTAAGGACGAATACAATATTCCAATAGAAATAACATCCATTTTTGAGTGTTGATTCCTATTTATAAGGGGGTATTTATCTTAGATGGTTGAGAAGATACTTAATATAAATGATAAGCCAATTGTATATGATTTTTTGATGTATTTCAAGAATAGTTTCCCATTATTCTTCTAAATTATGAGGTTGTGTTTTCAATATAAATCACATTTGGTGCTATACCTATCTCAAAGACTCCCTATAGAATGTCCCCGATTGAGATTTAGAAATTGAAGAAGAAAAACTTAGAGAATATTGATAAGGGATTCATTTGGTTAAGTACATCACCATAAGGAACACCAATTCTTTTTATTAATAATAAAATGGATTGATTTTACTTTGAATTGATTATCAAGAACTTAACAAGATCACAATAAAAAACTAGTATCCTTTACCCCATATTGATGATTTTTGATCAAATATATGGAGTGCAATAGTTTTTTAAGATTGACCTTTATTCTGGATTTTATATATTATTGGTCAAAATTAAATAGATACCTAAAACAACCTTATGTACTAGGTATATACACTATGAATTTATAGTGATTCCATTTGGGATTACTAATTCCCCTACTATATACAGGGATTTAAATAATAGTGTCTTTAAACATCACATTTATCAATTTTTGGAAGTCTTTATAGGATACATTCTAATATAATCCACGAGAAAGTAAGATAATGAATATCACTTGGGAATTGTGTTAAAGAACCCAATGAAAGATAAAATATATGCCAAATTTAGAAATTATGAATTCTAGTTATAGAAATAATCATTATTGGAACATGTGATCATATGAGAGGTCATATTAGTAGATATTTCTAAGAAACATTCCATTAAAAATTAGACCAAATCAACCATTGTGACTGATATCCATAGTTTTTTTAGGATTGTATGGATATTATTGACTCTTTTTGAATAATTTGTCACAGATTTAAAATCCTCTTACCATGTTTACAAGGAATGGATTCATTTTTCTTTAGACTAATGAATGTGAAGAAAATTTCAAATAGCTTAATAGAAGGTTGGTGTAACTTCTTGGGTTTTTTAGAAGGTCGATAAATTCTGAGGGAATTTTAAATTTTAGTTGGTTAGAAGGAAAAATTTAAATTTTTGATTTATAATGTAATCATGAGAGATAAATTAAATTAATGTGTTATTCCTAGATTTGATTTTAGGCCTAATAAGTGTATCAGGGGTTTGGTTTGGTTTTGGAGGTGCCAGGCTTTGAAAACCAAATTGTAGGTGACATAGAACTGGCTACAGAGTTGGTATATATTTAGTGTTAACCATATGACCCAAAACTTGCATCCCATATGTATTAGGACACAATTTTAGAAATCATGCAACTTGTATTTCACATCCATGTGAGGTACCTATAGATAATTTCAAATTAGACCATATTATTTTCACATGGTTTAATAATCCATGCGCCTAACCATGCGAGGGGAGACACTTTTGATAGTGGCACTACACAATTGGTGCACAGTTATCCAAACTACATATGAAAACCATGTGCAACTTTAAATTTTTTGAAATTATAATCCTTATCAACCATTATTTTAACCATTAAGCCTTTTTTTATTTCACCCAATGGCTCTCCAGTTGTGGAGCTCTCCTCTTCCTCTTGTAGGTTTCTTTGAATCTCTTCTATTTGAGCTCTAACTCAATAACCATTAATATTGTTTCATATATAAAGGTAACTCTACAATCCCTCTTATAGCCATTATTCATTTTTATTTCCATTTTTAACTCTATTTCTATTCAAACTAATATGCCCTATTTCTAGGGAATTTTTGAAGATACTAATTTTCTCTCATTTTGGCTTGAATTAGTGGTCTGGATTTGATGAGTGGATGTATATAGATAAAAGGTATGTGATTCCTTTATTTTAATTAATTTATATGTGTTCCATTGAATCATTTTTAAATAGGTGTGAGTGGGGTGGTTCAACCATGACCATTTATTAATTGATTTTATATTCTATTATTATTCAGAGATGCTAAAGGGAAATATCATGTTTTTTAAATATGTTTGAGCCTCGAAGGGAATGATAGGTATGAATAGAGGTTTCCACATTGTTTTGGTATGATTTTAGAATAATTTAATTGAATTAAATGATGCTTATGGATATGTGAGTTCTCTGGAAATATGTTGGGAATTAACCATGAGATATTGGGTGATAATGATCACTATAATTGAGTTGACATTGATCATCAGGTTGAGGTGGTTGGTGTTGGCCAGTGATGTGGTTTGGAAAAATAGTTTCTATGTGGTGAAGAAGATTCTATGGAGGTGTATCTTAAGTTGTTGGTGAATTTTCTCTCACCATTTTTGACCTAAAACACCATTGGGGTCATATACACATAGAATTAAGTCCCAATGAGGTGGGTTTTACCAATTAATGTGGGTGGAGTCCTCTATAGAAATAGAGACATAGGGGATGGTTATGAACATTTGTTATAGAAGATGTTCTCACCATATAATTACATAGTGGATGGTGTGAGACCATCAGTTGGGGGATAAAGCTCATCATGATGTTCTGGATGTATAATTGGGACTATGGAAGGATGGATATCAATATGCCTCGGGATGTCAGGATGCTGCTCTGATGATTATTCAAATGATTTAAATCTAATGAAATTGTGATATATATATATATATATATATATATATATATATATATATATTATGGGTGTGATGATGGAACATCAGTTTGACTCGATAGGTCATGAATGTGAAATTGGAGGGTATGTAGTGTTGTGTGGTATGGAAATGGATAGGAATCCAAGGATTCTTCCAATATGAATGAATATGGATGAATCGTTCCATTACAGCATTGTCCGAAGAAGGTAAATTATCTCTTGTGTCTATTGAGAACAAGGAAAGAGGTTATATGATATGCATGTAATTTTTATTTATTTACCTTTTGCATATAATGGAATAAATATGAATGTAAGATAAGAACACGTTGGTGGAGGCCTAATTTATTCCTACTCACACTATTCATGAGTCCCTTGGGATGCATGAAGATTTTATAAACTTGAGTAAAATAAAAGGATCAGGATCGTGAAATGGATGTTAGTGAGTTGGTACATGCTGAGGTTCACAAGAGAGATGGGTATTTAGAAGATGGACTAGGTGGTTCCACTAAATGGATCTGGAGTTCCTTTCAAGAGTTATCATATTTTTTATACGATCATACCACATATGATATTGCATATTTTTATATTACTATTATGAATTTTATATACATTATCTGGTATGTATTTTTGATGATGTTAGACTTTTATTTCCATTGTTTTATTATTATTATCAGGATTTTTTTCAAGAAATTCCACAATCTGATTATTTCATGAAATAGTGTATTATTTTCACTAGATGGTATAGTCTCCCCAATATCACCAAATAGACCCTCATTGATAGTCATTATCCTTTGACATATAGGGAGGCACGCCTAAGTCCAAGTGGCCCTCAAACTTGGAGAATAGGTAAATTGAATCTTAGGTTGGGGTGTTACAAGTTATATTATAGGACTAGGTTAGTTAAAATTAGAAATAACATTCTAATAGTTTCCAATTAGTCTTAATGTTGGGTTTTCAAAATAGTCTACTATTTTTTGTTTTAGTTGATCGGATACCAGGATCTTGTCTGAGCTTGGTAAATATCTTGTTCCTAAGTTCTTGAGGCTCCACACACGTGGGATAAAACTAGCATCCATGGGTGAGAAAATTGATATTCTTTCTTGTCATTTTACCATTGATTGATTTTCCACCTTGAGTGGCACACTTGGATTTGATGTTATTAATTATGGTATTTTTTCCCTTGGCTCAGTATGGTAAGGAGGGAGAGGGATATCATTCATACATCATGATGAAAACTTTAGTGCACATGACATATGTATTTTATTGTGATATTTTCTTAAAACATGGAATATGTTAAAAGGTTTCAGGCTATTTAAAGGTTTCATCAACACGATAAATTTTTTATGCATAGTCTCTTGGTGGTGTTCTACTAAGCCATACTAGAATGATTATTTCTAGTATGGTTGTTATGTGATTCTTGACTCTAATATGGTTTGGAAGGGGAATATGTGTCTAGCTGATATATATGGGTGTGGTAGGGAAGTATGAGGGTGATGAGATGCACTTGAAATTATAGATTTCCCTATTTTCAATATATGGGAAATTATTGATATTGATCTTGGATTATGGTTCTTAATGTGATGCCACCTATATGAGAACTAGTGGAGTGTCTAGAGGGTGGAGATGAGGTGATTCCAAATCATGCACATGATGAGGCCCCTAAGGGATGGGGTTATAATAATCCATAGTTAGAGGATTTCATGTAATAAGGAAAACCAAAATAGGCAGCAGAGTTTATACCATGAATAGATGAGAAACTTATGGTGAGCTTGGTGGAAGTCATATAGAGTATTGAATTGGGAGATTAGGGAGTTGATACATATATGACTTACCTTCTGTGAGAATTTTATTCACAACACGATAATTTATTCTATGGTGAGGGTATACCACATGAACTAGAGTACTATATATAGTATGTGTAGACTATCTTCAACCAGATTGAGACAACCCTAGGGTAGAGGGTGATTATAGACATGTATATGCTTTGGGGACCAGTGAAGTGATGGTGGGATGTATAGGTACATGCAAGAAGGCATTATGTACTAACATGTAAGGAATTCAAGACTAGGTTCTTCAAGCACTTATTCCCAAATACGCTGAGGTAAGATCAATATCATGAGTTCATAAACTTGCAAAAGGGAGATACATTTGTCATGGAATATGCTGGGAAGTTCACATACCTATCCCGTATTTCACCCTCTATAATAGGGGATGATATCTCCATGGTGATATAGTTCAAGGATGACATGTGTCATACAATCAAGGTTCAGGTGAACATCTTCAGGCTGACCTCACTCTCAGTGGAAGTGAATCAAGTGTTGATAACCGAGGGGAACCTTAATAATACTAATTATTCAGTAAAGGTAATAATGAAATTTGAGGTAAGAATTGGTTATTTGTGTAGTCATTAATGAGGCAATGATGAGTATAATTTGGGTAGTAAGGTCAGGGAATCAGTGAGTCCATCGAGGAGTGGGTTTTCAACAGTGTTCTTCTAGTGTGGGCAGCCAGGTCACATTCAGACTCAGTATGAGAGGACTCTAAAGGAGTGAAGATCGTGTGAATAGATGGGTCATGTAGAGAGGTTATATCAGAATATTTCTGAGTTATATGGGAGATAAGGAAAAGGTAAGACTCAGGTATTTGAGGTAGGACCGAGAGTTGTACCATGATTGGGTAAGATGGGATACCACTGCACATATAGGATGTGGCAGGGAGAGAGATAATCAATAGAGGGGTCAATGTCCATCAGTAGGTACATATATATAGAAAGGATATGTTTCATGAATTTGGTCTTCATTATATGTGATTAGATGATAGGTTTTTAGTAGTATTGGGAGTTGATGTTGGTTTGTGGTACTCCATGAGCATGGGTATGTTTATTTTGTTTTTGGCATGGTAGACATTGGTGCACGAGGTGAAAATGTGGTGGGTGAATTAACCAGGTGCTGGTTAATATGTCAGAATATAAGAGATACATAGATATTATGTGATAGTTTTTCATCAGGGGACTTATATGTTCATTGTATATAATGTGATATCTTTTGAGAATCAGGTGCGATGTAGAATTTTCAGGCATCAGTTTGGATGAAAGACTCTATGGGCGTCATATATGAAACAACAATGATATGGAAATTTGATGAGTTATAGGAATAATAGTATTTCATATGGGGATGTGTGTATTAGGAGTATTATCTAAGTGGGACCACAAGTATGTTCATAAATATTGGGTCGGGAAGAGATTGGGTATGTAATTACTAAGGTGGGGAGTTCCACAAGAGGAATTAACCATGAGTAAGTGACCAAGATATTCTAGGGTAGTTTGGGGTGAAAATTATGAGATGGGTATATTTTTTATCATCTCAACATTTGACCTAATAACTTAGAGATGTGATATTGTAAGTAGGTGTGGTTGTAACATCCCGAGTTTTTGAGAAGGTTGAGAAATTATGAGGTAATTTTATGTTTTAGAAGGTGGACATTCCAACTTTCAATTTGATCTTCAGAATGTAATTATAATAGTTGAAATGCATGCATGTATTATTTTTATATAGGGGGTAAGTTCTCTTAATTTTATCAAGGGTTCATTTCAGTTTTAGAGGCATCAAGCTTCGAAAACCCATATTTTAGAGACACAACACTAGGCACACAGTTGGTGCATGATTAATCCTAACAGTGTAGCCCATTTGTACTAAGACATAATTTTAGAAACCATGAACCTGAGGGAACATGGTAGTGATGGGTACCTATAATAAATTTAATAGGTGACCACATGGATTGGGAATAATTTGATAAACTATACACCTATCCATGTAAGGGGGTGAGACTTTGGACAGTAGCACTACACAGTTAATGTATAGTTATCTAAACCATGTAGACCTTTAAAATGAGTGAAATTTTGATTCTAAACCTCCATTATTTTAAACCTTATTCCTTATTTTTCTTCTCCAATTCTCCTAGATCCTCTCCGTTCATGGATATATCATCTTTATCTTCTAGTTTTGTTTGAATCTACTCCATTTAGTCTTTGGTACAATCACAGTTAATTGTGTTGGATAAATAGTGGTATGGATACTAGTACTATAGCTTTATTTCTTATGTTCTCTTTTCATTTGGAAAGTTATTTCCATGCAATATAATATTCCATTTTTCGTGTGTTTTTCTAGATACCTATTTTTTTCATTTTGGATCGAATCAAAGGCTGGTATTTTATGAGTGGATATCTATGTGTTGAAGGTAGGTGGTATTAGAATTATATTAATTTAAACATTTTCTATGTAATTCCTAGTGAATAGGTGTGAGTGGGGTGGTTTAGGTGTTGGAGTTGGTGTCCGAGGACTATCTGTTTATACTTTTATTACATGTATATTTAATGTATTGAATATTAATAAAAAACATCTTATTACATATTGTTTATTGTTCTACTTGAATATAATGTAATAATGTCCGAGAGTATATGTCACATTGATAAGGTCATAACATTTCTCAACTGTGATGATAAATTTGATGTGCTATAGTGATATTCTCAAAAAAATTTCTATGGTTGGATAACGTTCTATAATGATACACATAGTACATAGACTATGTGGTGAAAGTAATCGTAAGTAGATGATGATTCTTCTCATGAAGGTCACACTTGGTAATCTTCAAGATGGGAGATTATGATTACATACCTACCATTAGGAATTTCACATATTTTGGTGTCATCAGATATTCCTATATATGAGCTTGTGTGATGGTCCTTACACATTAAGGTTATTATTAATGCATGTTACAACTCACTTACTTAGATGTATTCTGTAAACCTTTACAACAACTGTTCATTGAAGAGTTGGATATGTTGTGTGCATCAAGAGTGAAATGTCAATAATGAATAAGTCGAGGAATGAATATTCACTTACATATTTATGGAAGTTGATATCTTATCGCTTTGATTGGAATAGAACCATTACATTAAATTTCTTTTCCATGGTGTAAAGATGTGTTTATTTCAAATAGTCAAATAAAGACATATAGATCATATAGTTTGGTTACATGGATGTGAAATATTCTTTATGAGATATTGTGATAAAGGGATTATATTATGCAGTGATCATTTGTATGTGGTTGTCAACATTGTGACATTAAGTTATTTCTATTTTATTTCTTGACCCATTTCAAGACAAAAATCATTGACTTTAGGTAAGCTTTCCTAATCCCAATGAGAAATAATCCTAGAGGGTCACACACTAAGTGTTTTTATTGATCTCGATTAAATTCTATTTTAGTTTAATTAATGGAATAAATATGATTCTCATGTCTAAGGAATAATTTTATTCATGTTATATTGATCGCATAAATTAAATAAATATTTCTTCACCGGCTTGTGAATATAATATTCATTTTATTTATTGAATATTTTAATAAATATTTATTTATGAATAAAATAATTATTTGGCTTTTCAATAAATGAAAGAGGTGTTCGAATGGACCAAGACCGAGTCTGGTGACAAACATTAATTAACAAGTTATTTACGTAATATTTGTTATTGAACAAGTTGGCGCAAAACACCAAATAATAATAATATAATTATTATTATTTGGAATGGTGTTTATTAAAGGTAATAAATGTTATTTAATGGAATATATGAAATTAAATAATATTTTAACTGAAATCCTAACTATATAAATAGACAGATAAATCTATTGTGTAGAGCATCCTAAAATTTAGAAAAAATAATTATTGAGAAAAACGAATTCTCTCTCAACTCCTCCTTCTCTCCCCATTTCAAGAATGAGAAGTGTAAGAGATATTTCTTTAAGACCAAATAATGAGAGACCAATAATGAACAAAACAAGACATTTGAATCGCCACACTAGCACCCAAAGATTGATTGGTGTTTCTCAGAGATCAAAAGTGCATGTGTGGATCACCACTAGAGGGATTATATCCTTGGATCCTCAAAACGCAATAAATATAATCCTAAAGGGTATTTTTGGATGATCAAAAGTAACTAATGAAGAAGGTTTCTAATCATAAGTATTTATTTATTAAAATATTAAATAAATAAATTATAAATTTTATGTGAAAGGTCCTTGCTCTTAGTTTCAGACAATAATTATTGAAATAAATTTTAATATATCTCCCATCTCTTCATGTTTCCACTACAACCAGAGCCATCAAGTCGTATCAGAGGGAGGTTGAGTTTTAATTTATAATTAGTTATTTGATTATTTATCTATGAAAATTTGTGGTTAGATTTTCATTTCATGTTATTCATTATTTAATATGATTTGAATTAACATGTTATTGATATATTAATCATGTTCTTCTAGTGTTTCATTTTAATAAAGGTTTAAGAAAAAATGAAGAATGATCTGATATTCCATCGAGAAGTGCCAAATCTTTGTCCAGTAAAATTGGGTTATACGGATTTCGGTGGGAGAAGATGTCGTATACCCATACACATTGTATCTAGACACAACGAGAAATTAATTATGCATAGTGATTTTATTAAACATCGTGTGTTGACCAGTCCAACCATGGAAGATAACAAGTGGATACAAGGTGTGTAGCTAGTATGTACACACCGTGTAGTCTGGATGAGTTAACATGTTGAAGTCCTAAGCATGTGAATTAGATATACGAAATTTGAGTTACATGATGTGTAGCTGGATGTACATGTAGTGTATTCTACTATTAATGGGAAAAATTAAAATTAAATTAAATTTGAAAATTTCAGCATTAAAACCTTATTTTATTGATTATAACACCATTGTGTTTTTTGGAAATTTAATAATGGTTTTAAAGAATTCTAAATAATCAATTAATTTATTATAAGTAATATATTATTATTGGTTCTTCCATTTATTTTACATGAATTCATTTAATAATGAGTATCTCAAAATAAGATCAAATGATCATTAAGATGAAAGATAATTAATTAATTAATACAAGTGTGTTTATATTAAATAATAAAAGAACAAATAAATTAATGAATGTTATCCATTTAATTTTTCATATTCGTTATGTGTATGACCATTTATGATCTTGAAAAAGACCCATGTATGTGTTATATGTTTTAATTTAACTTATTAAATAAGTTAGCAATTATTTAATATTAAATTAAATGATGGATTGTGAGTCATCCATCCCTTAATTATTATACAGGACCCATGTGTCTGAGGATATTTATGTAACCCCTTTAACAAATCCTTTGGTTCCCATCACCTATGTGTGAGTAATAAATATTTGTAATTAATGGGTCATCCAAAGGTTCTTGGTGGAAGTTCAAAACGAAACCATAATGATAACAACCCAGGTGATACACAAGTTGAAAGGTTGAATGATGTAACTCATGCCAAGATCGATAATAGGATTTATTTCCCCTAGGTCGAAGTTTGATTTAATTTCCACTCATTAAATCAACCATTTGATAAATATCATGAACATATCATTTAATTAATTACTTATTTATATCTATGTAATTATTTTTTATAGATTCAAGGCCACAATCACATAAATAAATGAATTAATGTGAAAATATGAAAATTAAAAAAATTAATACTTAATTTTTTTATCCAACACGGTTAATTAATTAACATCCAATTAATATTTACAAGAAACGTAAAGGATAAAACATGATAAAATTTATGCATAATAAATTAAAATCCCTAAATTAAATATTAAGTTAGACTAAGCTTTCTATTAATTGATTGGGAAATAATTCATTGAACTAAGTGTAGTAAATGGCCAAAGTCTGGACACTTACTTTTATCGGTTAGTTATCATGACAGTTTTGGGTTGTCTTAATCGAAATTGTGCTGAGTTTAACAACAAAAGTATATTCAATAAAAAGTTTGAGGAAAGTGTCGAGGAAATCCAAGTTAGGATTTTAGGATAGGGGAATCTTCTCAATAGATCAAGGAGTTTCAAGTCTGTAGTTGGAATGACCACCTACCCAATTACTTTATTATGGTTAAAATAGCCAATGTATAGATCATTAAGAAAATTAATCAGGATCCTTACCACTAGAATATTAAATAAACTAGATATTCTGAGTTCAATGGTGAGGGATATTGAGACTTGATAAAATAGAGAGATATTAAATAAATAAATAAAAAAATATTTAATTTATTATATCTCACTTATTTTGTAATCAGGAAAAGTAATAATAATATAATATTTTTAACTGTAGAATAAAATTAAAAGTTAATCATCCACACTATACCAACAATAAATATCATATAAAGATAACCTCAAAACTGAAAGTAACTTCTAGGAGTCGTTTAGGCACCTTTGGGTTGTAAAACACCATGAATGAAAATATTACAGGCTATAATACTCAATGCCTAATCCACCTGATAAATAGGTTAGTGATAAAGAGTTCCTTATCTATGAAAAAAATTTGAGCGACGTGATCGACGATCAATGTTTGATGCTTTCATCGATGTCTAGTGAACTAATGAAGCCTGATTAAACATGAATGCATATATCATGCTTGATAACCTCAATTTTATTTATGAAGAGAGATCTAGATAAAAATGGTTTGAGATTTACAAGGTTCTCTTTGAGAGTAATCTTAGATAGGGTTCCCTAGCTATGCCTCACGTAGTCAATCTCATTGGAGAAATTGAGCTCTTAGAGGTTATAGAGTTTAAAATCCTTAAAAAAAATGAGCAGTGACCTCATTCAAGCAACACTCCCACATAGGTTCTCCATTTTTTTTGTGAATTTTAATATGAACAACATTGAGAAGTCCCTACCTGATCTTCTTACTCTTATTCTCTATGAAGATAAGGATATAAAGTTTGATAAAACTTCCATCATTATGGTGAAAAAAACGAAAGGGAAAGCAAAGAGCTTTAACCCCAAAGCTTATTAAAACCATTCCAAGAAGAGGAAGATCAAGGGGAATGTGAGGGAACATGATGCTTTCTATTTCATATGTGGAAATAAGGTACACTTGAAGAAAAACTGTATCCAGCCAAGGAAGAAAGGGGAAGCTTTAGGTGCATTTGTTATTGAGTGAAATTTATCTATTTCTACAAATTAGGTATTAAATATAGATTGTGGTGCTCACATATGTATAAAAATACGTGAACCAAGTATATTTTAAATGATTTACTAGGGATATATAGATATTCAAGTAGCCAATGGAGCTAAACTTACTGTTATAACAATTGATGACTGCCACCTCACACTGTCAACTAGAATGATCTTGGTTCTAAAGGGTTGTTATTGTGTTCCTTAAGTTACCAAATATATTATTTATGTATCAAGACTTGATACAAATGGATTTATTTTCATATTTGGGAATAAAGGTTTCTTATTTTATAAATATAGAATTTTTTATGGCAAGGAAAATTTAAATAATGGTCTTTATGTGTTGGATTACATGAACTAAATAATGGAAGTTGATAATGAAGTTACTTCACATGACTCATACCACACCAAAATTTTACATCACCAATTAGTTCATGTAAATGAAAATATCTTTACTAAATTTCATAAAGATGGACATTTAGATTATTTTGAACTAAAACCACTTGGTGTATGTCAAAAAATGTTAAAAGAAAAAATGGCCAAACCACATTTATTGGCAATGGTGAAAGGTCTAAAGGGATTATTTAATTAGTTCATACCGATGTGTGTGGACCATTTCCTATTGAAGCAAGGGGTGGGTACTCATACTTCATAACTTTTACTAATGATTTTAGTAGATATAGATATGTCTACATAATGAGGTATAATTTGGATTCTTTTGATAAATTAAAGGAATAAAATAATGAAGTTGAGAACCATCTTGGTAAAAATATTAAGAAAATTTTCTCAAACCACGGTGGATAATATCTTAATCATGACTTGATTGATTATTTATGGGATTTCAGGATTTTATCTCAACTCACTCTTTCTTATTGGCCTTATTGGGATGTTGTAAAAGAAATGAGTAACCACTCCTTGTAGTACATGGTGAGATTAATGATTATTCATGTGAGTCTTCCATTATCCTTTTTGGGATACAAGTTACAAACAACAACATACATACTAAACCAAGTTTCAACTAAAGAAACAAATGTTATACCATACCAATTATGTAATAGAATGAAACCTGTTATTTATTAGTTACATGTGTGGGGTCGAGAAGCATGTTTTGGACTCTTTAGGTAATAATATTTCACCATGAGGCACAAAGTGCATCTTTATATGGTATCCCAAAGAAACAAAGGGATACTACCTATACAATCCTTCAAACAAAAAGGTTGTGGTTGAAAGATGTCTCAAATTTCATGAGGTGGATCTTATCTATAAAATAGATAATAGGAGAATGATAGAATTAGATGAAGTATAGGCTCAAGATACACAAGATTTTTCACATGAACAAATCCCAAAAATCCTCATGGAAGAAGTAATTGTTTGAGAGTCACAATTACTATATAGGATTATTAGAGAGATTATAGAACTAGAACGGTATGGTTTTCGAGTAATATAAAATTGAAACTCATTTTTAGTTGATAATAATGATCCTATAACCTATAAGGAAGTACCAAATGGAACCAATGTTTCCAAGTGGAAAGAATCCATGAATTATAAAATGGATTCCATGTACCAAAACTAACTCTAGATTTTGGTAGATGCTGACGTAGATGTAAATCCCGTTGGTTGAAAATGGGTATTCAAGAAAAAATTTCACAAAGAAGGAAAAGTCAGTACCCATAAGGCATGAATGTTTGCAAAAAGGTTTAGAAAACATCAATGAATTAACTATGATGAAAAATTTTCACCAACTTCAAAGCTAAATTCCATTAGAATTCTAATTTCCATTACAGACTTCCATTATTCTCAGATTTTGAAAATGGATTTCAAAATATCCTTACTTAATGAGAACCTTTAGGAATGTCTATATGACATAATAGGAAGGAATAGTGACTACTAAGGTTTCCAACAATGTATGAAAATTGAAAAGATCAATTTATGAATTAAATAAACCATCCAGGTCATAGAACATTCATTTTAATGGGGGCCATAATTGAATTTGGTTTCATAAAGAAATAATGTTAGCTGTGTATCTATAAACGATTTAGTGGAAGTGTATTATTTTTATTAATAGTAGATTTTTATGACATATTACTCATTGTAAATGAAATACTAGTATTATAGTCTATTAAGGAATGGTTGAATGAATTATTCTCTATGAAGGACTTGGGAGAGGTAGCATATATTCTTAGGATCAAGATTCATCGTGATAGACCCAAGAGGTTTCTCAGCCTAAGTAAAAGTACATACATTGATAAGATAGTGAAGAGATTCAATATAGTATAATCAAGAGGTGTGTACAGACCCTTGCTTTACAAAACATAAAGATTACATAACATTTCGGGAATACTTAAACATTATACAATCAAAATACCAAATACTGTAGTTGGTATAGTTCCTTTGGAAATATGGAAACATAAACACTAGTACATAAGGGAGCTACATTATCTCCAACTAGGTTATTCGCAACATGCACCCTTTTTAGACACATCAAACATTACACATTTCTTCATAACATGGAGAAGGAAACATAAAAATGGGTGAGATCAAATTCTCAGTAAGGTTAATCAAGGGAGACATGTAAGAATAAACATGGACATAAGGGTATGATAACATGATCATGAAAATAAAAGTTCATACCCTGCATATCAAATATCATACACATAAATGATGAAAAAACCTTGGCAGTTCATAAGACATGAATCAAAAGGAAGTGAAGGACATAATCCATTAAATCATAACATTGGAGTAAGAGATGAAATTTTGGAAACACATAATCATATAATGATTTATATAGTATAAAATTAATCAATTCCAAGACCATATCAGTGGAAAAGTCCATTACTAAACTGGGTGAACCCCCTTTCTAGCCCTTTATTACTAAACTGATTGAACCCTCATTCCAGACCTGTATTACTAAACTGAGTAAACCCTCATTCTAGTCCTGTACCATTGAACTATGTAAACCCTTGTTCCATCCCTATATTACTTAATTGATTAAACCCTCATTCCAGCTCTGTATTACTGAACTGAGTAAACCCTCATTCCAACCCTGTATTACTGAACATAGTAAACCCTCATTCCATCCATGTATTAATAAACCACTTAAACCCTCATTCTATCCCTGTATTACTAAACCTTGTAAACCCACATTCCATACCTATCTATCTAATGAGATATACATCTTTACCCAATGCATTGGAGGGAGATATAGGTCCCACCCATCACATAATTAAATCACATATACATGTTCCATAAGATCAGAAATGAACATATCATAACTCATGAAATGAAATGAGTATAATAAACATGTAAACTTATCATAACCTATGGAAAGAGATATGTTTCATAATTATTTCATTGTAAACATAACCCATGAAATGAAGTGGGTTTCAAAAGCATATAATCCATAAAATAGGAATGAGTTTCATAACATCATGCCATCAAAACATAATACATACATATAAATAATATGAATAGAAAAATTGAATAATTTCCCAATAAAGGAATTATTAACACCAATATATGTTATCTTATATGTAAAATAAAGGTCTTTTAAAAACATTTCTTGAAGAAAATATCCTTTCTTCTCTGAAAATTTATTTTTGTAACATAAAACCATTTGAAACCATTTTCTTTGAAAATAGATTTGAAAAATTATAAAGGAATATTTGAAAACAATAAAACATTTTTAAAATCCTTTTTCCTTTAAAATAATCTTCAAGGATCTTTTGAAAACATTTTTATAAAACATTTTTGAAAACATGGTTTTTGAATACAATAGATTTCTGACCGAAGAGAGAGATGATCAGATTTAACTAAAAGAATTATATTAAGTACAAAAGAGTGAAAAAATGGTACTAAAAAATGAGTATATATTGAATAATTATAGAAAAAGTAAACTCATGAATAATCTTGAGATATTTCAACAAAGGAAGCATAAACATAACTAATCTTGAAAAAGGATAATACTGTCTTAATAAACTCTTATAACTTGGTTACTTGGGATCATAATATCCATGTAAGAAAATAAAATTAAATGAAGCTTATGATATCATGAATATAAATATATTAATAATATAACATTTACAATGGAAGTATATACACCTTGAAAAAGATTTTAGGTTTATAACAAAACATGAGTCTTAAAGAAGGAAAATTGAGACAAAACTATTTTATCGATTTGGTAACTTTTAAAAGTTAAACACCAAGAAAGAAGCTTCATATAATGGATATGTTAATACACATAAATTTAGGTATAATATAACTATAATTAAATAATTTTAAGTACACACATCACACAAAAATAATGATCAGTGAACTTAGCTTGTGTCTTAGAGAAATTAAAAGTGATATGAAATCCCCCTTACCTTGTGTCTTGACTCTCTCTGTACTTGTACAAGATTATTGTATAATAAATATAAGTTTCTTATTAATATTTTAAAGAATAATATATTATATATAATACCATATATAATTTATTATGACATTATATTACTTGTTAATGATCATATGTTAAGGTTTCACTTAGGGTAATATTTACTTTGTTCATCGCATGTATCTTAATTTGTTATATAGTTGATACTTATACTTATATCATGATTCAAGAATGTAGAAAATGATATAAATATCAGGTATATTCAGTATAAAAATATTATAATAATCTATACTATAATGAAGTATGTAATGGAATACACCGTTCACGGAGACGGTAAGCCATAAGTACGCATGAACACTATTTTTCGTTTTTATTATCGTAGTGAAAGAAAGTATATAAATGTCATATGTATATATATGTATGTATATATATATATCATTATTAAAGTAGCATTAATATATCATATAAGTTCATTAAACCCATTATTAATACATTATATGTGGTGTGTGAAGGAATCACGTCGCTTTGAGGGGGTGGTAGTCCACACTTCATCAAATGAGATTATTGTATTAAAACCAAATAGAAGGTAAAAATATGTGTGTTATAAAAGGAATAAATAAGATTAAAGACATAATAAATATAATATATTAAATATATAAATATATTTCCCATCAAAATGGAAACTATGATTTGTGGTAAAGGATAAATGAACAATCATCGTTTCCTGAGGCAGTAGTTCGTCATACAAAGAAACAATATGTTAAACATCCATTAAATGGATGTTTGTGTAATTTTAGGTCCTAAAAATTGAATAAAAACATCTTATTATATGGAGGATACTGGTTTAATCACATAAAAAGGTTATAAAGTGAGTTTAGGGGTGGATAATGAAAATAAAGGAATGGAGCTTGAGAGAAGACGTTACCTCTTAATTGGTTTACTCCTTTTGGTTTGTGCCAAAAGGATTATTTGATAGGATATCTAACAAAATGAAGGATTAAAGTTAAAAGGGAAGATTTTTGGGAAGAAAATTGGGTAGGTCTTGGTCGAAATCAATATTCTTGAGAGGTGTGAGGAATTAGTAGATTTGGTGGCCTTTTACAGGGAAGGAAAAGGACTCACATGGAATTTTTAGAAACAAATTAGGTGTGCACATGTTCATACCTAAATAAATTCATACCAAACCAAAACAACTCAAGAATGGAAGGATTATGGAGGAAAAATGGATAGATAATTGGTGTTTTACAAGTGTCTAGGTTATTTGGTCCCCTAAATCCAAGATTTAGTCCTTAATTTACTTAATTTGGCCTTAACTATTGTGAATAATTTTAATCACTTTTACTAATCAATTTTGCCAAAAATTTACATGGTATTATTATAATATAAAAATTATATTGAATACAATGGTGTGTGTTAGATTTTTTAAATTCTAATCATAGAAGTAGCAAAATTACAATTAGTGCTAATCTCACAGATGAGATGAAATAATGGGATTTTAAAGTAGGAAAAAGTTCAAAAGTTTATTAAGATTTTATATTCATCTTCAAATTAAAATTTATTATAATGAATTAAATTGTATTAATATATGTAATATTAATATAATAAGACCTTAAAAAATATTTATAATTTCCTTTATCATTAATAATTAATTACACAAAAATATATTTTTTTACTAAAAAGCTGTATTTTTCACTATTCATCAAAAAATGAAGTTTCCTAGAAAAATCCCAAAAGTTCACCCTAGGATAATTTCAAAGTAATTAATTCAAAAATGAAGTTTAATTTATCCAATTAAATTTCTAAATATGTCTAAATTTATTTTTATTATTAAAATTGATTCATTTAAGAAATTAATATTTCTAACATAAATGGACTTTACCAAAAATAATATCTTTAATTTTCAATATGTTTTATTTATATAAAATAGAAATATTGAAAAATTAGTTATTACTAAGTTTAATGGTTTAGTTATAATTATCTTATTTAAATAATTAAAACAATAAAAAAATATATTTTGTAGAAACTCAGTATTGCTCATATTATATGACAAGTCGATGTTGCATAGAACGTCCGCTGAGTCGGTGTTGCGTGTAACGCAAACCTAGTTGGTATTGCGTGTAGAAGAAGAAAAGTTGGTATTTCATGTGAAAGTAATGTTTGACTAAGTGTTGTGATATATATATATATATATATATATATATATATATATATATATTTCTAGTGAAATGAAAAATATCAAACAGTTAAATTAATTCGGAAAAAACAATTCTCAAAATATCTGGGAGTTACATTCTACCACCATTAAAATGAATTTCACCCTCAAAATTCATATGGGTTATAAAAGGTTTAATACTTGAATGTTTCATTCATAAAAACCCACATTATAAAAATGGATACTAAAAGTTCCATTAAAAAGGGAAATTTGGAACCATAACGGTTACCCAAAGTAACATATAACTAGGTTTCCACATATCATAACATAGGTTGGGTGTGAAGATTGGAAATAGAGGAAAAGCATAAATATTAATGCTGAGTGATTGAGTTAATCAATAAAAAATAATTGAATGATCAAAGGAAAGTTGAGGTCCTCAAATTCATAAATCTGTTATGATTCTAGAATCCATTGGTTCAACCGAATTTAAGGTATTAGGACAACATTTTTTTGTATCACTTTTAGAATATTGAGTAATTCTTGGTAAATTTATATAAAAAAACTTCATTCTTGGGTTGTTCTTTGAAAAATTTATAATACATTCATTACATTGGGAATGAATTTCTAGAAATTAACTTTGATAAATAAATCACTAAAACATGATTTTAATGGATCTTAAGGCCCATAAAAGAATAAATAATCAGACTATTTGTCTTTAAAAAAAATAAAAAATAACTAAAAATAAAAAGTAACAATACTTGTTCATCATAAATATTTATTCATAAAAAATAAATATTCATTAACAAGGACCTTTCCTAGGCCAGTGGTATGAGTAAAACAGTTATTGTCCTTCAGTTATGGGTTCAAGACTTGCGACCTTGCCAGAATTGATTGGTTGTCATCTAACATACATGATATACTTTTCTTAAAACCATAGTAATATATAAGTTGGATATCCTTTAAATAAGGTTAATTACTAATTATCCTTTTAACCAAGGTTTTTAACTCAAACTCAGTTCAAAAATACTACCTCCAAATCTTAACTTCAACATTCCATGAACAGTTAACCTTATAACCCTTCTCAAATGTGAAAATCCAAAACTTTAGAAAGAGAGTCATAAAACCAGATTAAAATTTATTTTCTTGTATTACAAAGTATCTCTTGGTTATAAAATTCCAAGCATGTGAATACCCTTATTGTATATTCCCATGAAACATGGTAACAAACTAAATTACCATAAATACTTTTAGAAAGCATGCATGATTCCTCATTCCAAAGTATATTGGATTTACTCTTTAATTAAAAAAAATGTTGTAAACATCATTAGTGGTATAATAAACCACTTATAAATAGGTCCTTACTTAGTTCCAACGTAATTAGTACTGCCTGATTTACTTATTCATATCTCAAGTATCTTTTTTTATACAACATTATTTTAACATAAAGAACATGGTAAGGGTTACCTTCCCTTAATCAAAATTTTAAATTTCATGAGATAACCTTTTTAGTCCATCATGACCATTAAACATATTCTTTTAAATCCTTATCAAAAAACAAACTGAACAATCCATACATAATTCACCATTATTAATTATAGAATCCAAATACATAAGTAAATTGATTAATTCATCCTTAATCCATTAACAATAATACATCTTTCCTATCACATTCCATCTATATTCTCTTCATCATCAACAACGTAACCATTACTTGCACCACCTTGTTGATTATCTTTAGGAACTTTTCTCTTGGGACATTGAGTTGTATAATGACCATTTATTCCACACTTAAAACACTTAACCTTTGATTAAGAGTTAGGGAGTCCAAAATTACCATCTATTCTGTCAACTAGACTATTCATTTTCCCTTGTAGTCACTTTCTTTTTTTCCTTCTTTTCCACAGTCAAAACACCTTCTTGTTCCTCTAATAAATTCACTTAGGTGATTCTTTCCACATTCTTGACACAAATGAAACTGAGTCTTATTTCCTCCATGGTCTCGATTACCTAAAATCTCAGCAAAATCCATCTTTATCTTCCTTGGTGATTATGATATTTGGTTAAGGTAAAAAATGTTAATCATGTTCTGTGAAAACTAATTAGTCATGATCATGACATCTTTCACTCTAGTGATCATCACACGTGACTGATCATCTGAAAATATTCCATCACATTCAACATTAATCATATTCCTTCCAGTTCCCACCATTTAATAAAACCAAAAGAATAGTGTGATAATTACTTATCATAGCATTAAACCACACAATCATGAAAATAATTACTTATAGGATATCTAAATCATGAACCCTCCTATAATCTATGACACCTTGGGTTTATCCTAGGTTATTTATAGCTAATTTATATCTAAATCCTTCATGATGGTTCATGAAAAATTTTTGAATTCCCAAAGCATATCCCTCAAGAGTGTCAAACTAGGTGTGTATCAAAGCCCATTTTAATGTACTCGATTACCACAAGTCAAGCTTGGAACATCTTATCAGCGTTGTTACCCCTAGGTACATCTATGCCAGAGCCACATCCACTTGTAGTATCCAGAAAAATATTTATTTCTTAGAAACCACCAAATATATCCTTTATCAAAATTCCTGTATGTTTTTGAAAATGTTAACTCATCCTTATAGTTATCCTTAGAGACATCCTTAGACATATCCTTAAAAATAAACCTAGGGATCTCACTAAGGTTTTCTCATCCCAGTTTCCTGTAGTGACCCTATATTTAAAAAACATAAATATTACATAAAATTTTCAAAATACTTTAATATTATACAATTAGATGCCCAAAGACCATAGTTGGTATAATGCATTTGGAAACATAGAAACATAAATACTGGTACATAAGGGAGCTAAATTATTTCCCACTAGGTTCTTAGTGACTAACACCCTTCTTAGACACATCAAACATAATACATATCTTCATAAACTAGGGAAGGACACATAAAAAGGGGTGAGATAAACTTCTCATTAAGGGTAAAAGGGATACATGTAAGCATAAACATGAGAATAAGGGCACGAGAACATGATCATGAAAATAGAATATCAAACCCTACATATCAAAGATAATACAGGTGAATCATGGAAATAACTTGGTAGTTTGTAAGACATGAATCAAAAGGAATTGAAGGACATAATCCTTGAAATCATAACATAGGAGTAAGACATGGAATTGTGGAAACACATAAGCATATAATGATTTCCATAGTATCCAAGGAATCAATACCAAGACCATGTTAGTGGAAAAATTATTTTATTGAATCAGGTGAACCACCATTCCGTCCCTATATTACTGTACTGAGTGAACCCTCATTCCATCCCTACATTACTTAACCGAGTATACCCTCATTCTAGTGCTATATTACTGAATCAAGTAAACCCTCATTCCATCCCTATATTATTAAACCAATTAAACCCTCATTCCAGCCTTGTATTACTGAACTGAGTGAGACCTATATTACTAAACTCAGTAAACCATAGTTCTATCCCTATATTACTAAACTGAGTAAACCCTTGTTCTAGCCCTGTATTACTAAACTGAGTATACCCCTGTTCTAGCCTAGTATTACTGAACTGAGTAAACCCTCATTCCATCCCTTTCTATCTCATGAGATATAAATCTTTACCCAATGCATTGGAAGGATATATAAGTTCCACCCGTCACATAATAAAATAATACATACATGTGCCAAAATATCATAAATGAACATATCATAACCCATGAAATTAAATGGTAATCATAAACATTTAAAAATATCACAACCTATGGAAAGAGACCAGTTTCATAATCATTTCATTATAAACATAACCCATGAAAAAAAGCGGGTTTCAAAAGCATATAAACCTTAAAAGAGGAACAAGTTTCATAACAGCACACCATCAAAACATAATAGATCCAGAGAAAAAATATGAATGGATACATTGAATATTTTCCCCATAAATGTTTTATTAACACCAATGGATGTTATCTTATAAGGGAAATAATTTTTAAAGGTCTTTTAAAAACATTTCTTGTGAAAAATATCCTTTTATCTTTGAATTTTTTTATGACTTAAAACAATTTGAAAACAATTTTCTTTGAAAATTGATTTGAAAACCTATTAAGGAAGATTTGAAAACAATAAAAAAAATTAAAATTCACTTTCCTTGAAAATTATCTTCAAGGATATTTTGAATATATTTTTTAAAAACATTTTTGAAAACATATTTTTTGAATTCAATAGATTTCTCACTGAAGAGAGAGATGGTCAGATTTCACTAAAAGTATATTCTTAAGCACCAAAGAGTGGGAAAATGGAACTAAAATGAGGATATATTTAATAAATATAGGCTATTTAAACTCATAAATAATCTTGAGATATTTCTTAAAAGGAATCATAAACATAAACAATCTCGAAAAATGATAAGATTGTCTCAATAAACTCTTATAACTTGGTTACTTGGGATCATACTATCCATGTAAGAAAAGGAAATATCATGAAGCTTAATATATCATGAAAATAAATATATTCATGATATAACATGTACAATGTAATTATATACACCTCTAAAAAGAGATTAGGCCCATAACAAAACACGTGTCTCAAAGAAGGAAAATTGAGACAAAACTGTTATATCGATTTGGTAACTTTTTAAAGATAAACCCCATGAAATAAGGATCATAGAATAAATATATTAATACCCATAAATTTAGGTATAATATACATAGAATTCAATCGGCATCAGTACATATACCACACAAAAGTAAAGAGTGGTGAACAAAGCATGTAACTCATAGAAAATAAAAGTGAGATGAAACCCCCTTACCTTGTGTCTTGGATCTCTTCGTACTCATACAAGATTCCTGTATAATAAATATAAGTTTATTATTAATATTTTACAAAATAATATCCTTATACATAATACAATATATTTTTTGATTATGACCTTATATTACCCACTTGTTAATGATCATATGTTAATGTTTCACTTCGAGTAATATTCATTTTGTTCTTCCCATGTGTCTTAATTTGTTATATCGTTTATCGTTATACTTATATCATGATTAAAAATATGTAGAACATAATATAAATATCAATTATATCCATTATAATCATATTATAATAATATTTAGCATAATGAAGTTCATAATGAAATACACTATTCATAGAGACGGTAAGCTATACGTACGCATGAACCCTATTTTCTGTTTTTATTATCGTATTAAAAGAAAGTATGTAAATTAAATATGTATATATATATGAGTTTATATATATATATATATAATTATTTAATTATAATAAATATATCATATATATAATATAATTTCATTAAACCCATTATTAATACATTCAATGTGGTGTGTGAACGAATCACATCGCTTAGAGGGGCGGTAGTCCACACTTCCTCAAACGAGATTATCATATTAACACCAAATGGAAGGTAAAAAGATGTGTGTTATATAAGAAATATTGAAGATTAAATATATTATAAATATAATATATTAACTATATAAATATAGTTTCCATTATAATGTCCACCATGATTGGTGGTAAAGGATAAATGCACAATCATCGTTTAGTGAGGTAATAATTCACCGTACACAGAAACAATATGTTCAACATCCATTATATGGAGGTGGGTGTAAGTTTACATCATTCCATTTTTATAAAGAAAATCCTTGTATATGAAGGATACTTTTTTAATCACAAAATAAGGTTATAAATCTAGTGGAGGCGTTGGATAAGGAAAATAATGGAAAGGATCTTGAGAGTAGACGTTACCTCTTAATCGGGTAAATTCTTTTGGTTTGTACCAAAATGATTCCTTGAGAGGGTTTCTGACCAAATGGTATATTCAAGGTATAATTGATAATTTTTGGGAGGAAATTATTGCAGGTAATTTCCTAACATAAGAGGCTTGAGATGTGTGAGTAATGGGTACATGTGGCGGCCTTTTATAGGGAAGGAAAAAGACTCACATGGAATTGTTAGAACCAAATAAGGTGTGCACATGTTCTTATCTAAAAAATTCATACCAAACCGAGAAAACTCAATAATTTAAGTTTTATGGGATAAATATGTAAATAAAATGGGTTTTGTAAAAGTTTATAGGTCATTTGGGCCCTTAACTTTAAGGTTTAGTCACCAATTAAGTTTAATTTGGCCTCAACCACTGTGATTAATTTTAATCACTTTTACTAATAATTTTGGTTAAAAATTAACATTATCTTATTAGAAACCAATCATTAGACTAAATAAAATTGTTCATATAATATTTATTAAATTCAAATCATAGAATTGGAAAAATTAATATTAGTGCTAATCACACAGACGGGATGAAATAACAGGGATTAAAAGTAAGAAAAAGTTCAATAGTTTGTTAAGATTTTATATTCAGTTTCAAAGTTAAATTTATTATAATGAATTAAATTGTATTAATATTTGAAATATTCATATAATTTTTCCTTAAAAAATATTTATAATATCATTTGGAATTAATAATTTATTACAAAAGGCAATTTTAACTAAAAAGTAGTATTTTTCAATATTCATCAAAAAATGAAGTTTCTCAGAAAAATCCCAAAAATTCACCCTAGGATAATTTCTATGTTATAAATTAAAGAATTAACTTTATTTTATCTAATTATATTTATAAATGTCGGTAAAATTACTTTTATTATTAAAATCAATTCATTCAAGAATATAATATTTTTAACATAAAAGGACATTACCAAAAATATTATCTTTCATTATCAATATGTTTTATTTATATAAAAAAGTAATATTTGAAAATATTTATTACTAAGTGTAACAACTAAGTTATAAAAATCTTATTTAAATAATTAAAACAATAAAAAGATATGTTTCGTAGAAACTTAGTGTTTTGGGTATCGTACGACAAATTTGTGTTGCATGGAATATACGTCGACTCAGTGTTGCATGTAGCACATGCCAAGTTAGTATTTCATGTAGTGAAAGACAAGTTGGTATTGAGTTTAAAAGTAATGCATGAATTACTGTTTTAATATATATATATATATATATAATGGACTATTTCTTGTGAAATGAAAAATATTTAAAAGTTAAATTAATTCAAAAAAATAATTCTCAAAATCTATAGGTGTTACAAGGGGATTATTTATAGTGTCAAATGGAATTAATCAATCCAGGGAAATGTGTCCTCAGACACATGAGGAAAGAAATATAATGACAATGATTTGATACACATCAACAATTAGGTCAGTCATGCATGCTATTCTATATACTAGTCTAGATGTCACCTATTCCTTATGTGTGGTAGGAAGATATCAATCTAATCTAGGTGACTACCATTAGATGTAATTCAAGACTATACTTGAGTATATGATGTGTACTAAGGATATGTTCCCTTTTTATGGAGTATATGAGGAACTAGTCATCATAGGATATGTTGATGCTAGTTTCCAAAATAACCAAGATGACATGAAGTCACAAACGAGATACATATCCACTTTGAATGGAGGTGTTGTGTGCTAGAAGATCCCATAGTCGGTCATGGTTATAGATTCTACAGTAGCGTCTGAGTATATTTTAGCTTATGAGGCAGCTAAAGAAGTATTATTGATGTGAAAAATTGTCTAAGATCTTGATGTGGTATCTAGAATTAAATTTCATATCACACTCTATTGTGATAATGCTACAACGAAGACTCTTACAAAAGATCCAAGGTCATATAAACGGGTGAAGAACATACTTCATAATTATCATTATTGAGAGATTTTTCTCAGAGAGGTGAAGTTTTAATGAGTAGTAATTCCATGGAAGACAAATGGATAATCCCTTGACTAAAGTCTTGACTCATTAGAAACATGATTTTCATGTGAGGTATAGAAAATTGAATGTCGTAGGTAGTTGGATCTAGTCCAAGTGGGAGTTTTTTTGGAGTTTGTGTCCTAGGACCAGCTATATGTACTTTGATTACATGTATATATGATGTATTTAATATTAATAAAAAAAACTTCTTATTACATATTGTTTGTTTTTTTACATGAATATAATGTAATAATTTATGAGATGATACGTCACATTGATAATGTCATAGTAGTTCTCCACTATCATGAGAACCTTTATGTACTATGAAGATAATATAAAATAATGTTTTTAGTTGGATAATGTACTATAATGGGACACATAGTACATAGTCTGTTAGGTATGAGTACTCATAAGAAGATGATGCTTCTTCACATGAAGTTTGAACTTGGAAATCTTTAAGATGGTAGATTATAAGAACATACCTACCAGTTTGAATTTCACATGTTTTGGTGTCGTCATATATTTCTATCTACGAGCATGTGTGATGATCCTTAGACTTTATGATTATTATTAATGCACGTTTCAACTTTCATACTTAAATTCATTTCATAGACCATAATGATAAAAGTTCATGGCGAATATGGGCATGTTTCATACATTATGAGTGACATGTCATTAATGAATAAGTCAAGGAATAATTCTTTCATTCTATATTTATGGAAGCTGGTAACTTGACCCTTTGATTGGAATATAATTGTCACATTAAATTCCATGACCATGTTTTAAAGAAGTGTCTTTTTCATATACTAAAATAAATACATATTGAGAATATACGTTAGTAACATGGATCTGAAATATTCTTGATGAGATATTGTGAAAAAAGGATTATATTAAACAATGAGTGTTCATGCATTGTTTTCAATGTTACAAAATTGATTTATTTCTCTTGGGTGCCTTGACCCATTTTTAGACAGTAATTTTGGACTTTAGGAAAGACCCCCTAATTCTGATGAGAAATAATCCTAGTGTGTAACACACTAAGTGTTTCCATTGATCTTGATTCAATTATATTTGAGTTTATTTAATGGAATAAATATTATTCTTGAGTCTGAGGAATAATTTTATTCAAGTTATATTGATTTTATAAATTAAATAAATATATATTCACCAAATAGTGAATAAAATATTTATTTTATTTATTGAATATTTTAATAAATATTTATTCACTGTATTGTGAACAAAATAATTAATTATGAATAAAATATTTATTTGGTTGTTCAATAAATTCTAGAAGAGTTTGAACGGACCAAGACCGAGTCCGGTGAAAAAATTAATTAACAAGTATGTTACATAATACTTGTTATTGCATAAGTTGGAGTGCACCAAAAACTAAAAATAATAGAATTATTATTATGTGGAATGGGGTTTATTTAAGGTAATAAATGTAATTTAATGGTAGATATGAAATTAAATAATATTTAAAATTAAATCCTAACACTATAAATAGAAAACTATATCTATTTTATAGAGCATCCTAAAATTGAGAATAGATAATTATTGCGCACAAAAAATTCTCTACCAATTCCTCATTCTCTATCCCTCTCAATAATGAGAAGTGAAAGAGATATTTATTCAAGGCTGATAAAAGAACAATCAAGAACAAATAATAGACAACATTCAACTTCATATGCTAGCACCTGAAATTGAGTGGTGCTTCTCTAATATCATAGGAGAATGTGTGGATCATCTCTAGAGGGATTCTATCATTGGATTCTCATAGTGCAACAAAGTTAATCTGGAAGGGTCTTTTCTGATGATAAAAATTTACCAACAAAGAAATTTCCTAGGACTAGATATTTATTTATTAAAATATTAAATAAATTAATTATAAATTTGATGTGCATGATCCTCACTCCTGGTTTCAAGCAACGATTATTAAAAGAAATTTTAATATATCGCACACCTTCATATGCTTCCAGTGTACCCAGAACCATCACTAAGTGTGTACATTTATTAATTGGTTTTATTTTATATTATTATTGGGAGATCTTAAAGGGAAATATAGTGTATGATTAAATACATTTGAGTCTCTGAGGAAATTAGAGGTATGAATCAGGGTCTCCATGTTTTTCTGAAAGGATTTACCAGTTATGTAATGTAATTGAATGATGTACATGGCTATCTGAGTTCCATGGGAACATGTTATGAATGGAATGTGAGATATTGGGTGATTATGAACACTAGAATTTAGGTTTCATGGATCATCAGGATGAGGAGGTTAGCGGTGGCATGTTTTGTGGTTGGGAGATGTGGTTTGTATGTGGTGATAGAGATTCTTTTGAGGTGTGTCTTAGGGTGTTGGTGAATTTTTTATAACTATTTTTGGCCAAAATCAATGTTGGGGTCATGTGCACATATAATCAAGGCTCAGTGAGGTGGTTTTGAACACTCGATGTGGGTAGAGTCCTCTGTAGAAAAAGAGACATTAAGGATATTTATGACCATAATTTATAGAGGAGGCGGTCACCAGAAAAATCCATGGTGGATGGTGTAAGACCATTGGTTATGGGATGATGTTTTCTATGATTTTTTTAGACTATAAAAGGATAGATATCACCATGCCTTGGGTTATTGGGCTACAAATTCTAAGATGATTTAAAGGATGGAAGTACATTGGACTTGTGATATATATATATATGTGTGTGTGTGTGTGTGAGTGAGTTTGTGTGTGTGTGTTATGGGAATACTGATGGGACATCAGTTTGAACCGATAGGTTGTGAATATGTAATTTTATAGTATCCGGTGTTGTGTAATATGTAAATTAATGGAAAACTAAGGTTTCTTCCAATATGAATTAATATGGAAGCATCATTCCATTATAGCATTGGAAAAAGTATGAAGACACTCCATTATAGCTATTGAGCACAAGAAAAGTGGGTTATTTGATATGTGTGTAATTTTTATTTATTTATGTTTATTATACACTGGTATAAATATGGATGTAAGATAGGAACACATTGGTGGTGGCCTACTAAGTTCATACTCACACCCTTCATAGTCCCCTCAGGATGCATAAAGACTTTATAGAGCTAAGTTCATGAAAAGGATCAGGATCTTGGGCCTAACCTTAGTGAGTTGTGATATCCAGAGGTGTATACGAGAGATGAGTTTTTAGTAGATGGACAAGGTTATTCCTTTGTGATGAACCAGAGTTCCTTTTGACCTTTTGAAATTTTTTTATATAATCGAACGATAAATTATATTTCACATTTTTATGAGTATTATGACATGTATATACATTATCTAGTATACATAGTTGATGTTTTTGGCATGTTATTGCCACTATTTTACTATGTTTCTACTAAGTTTTTTGAGAAATTCTAAAACATGGTTATTTCATGACCATTATTCTTATTATTATCACCAGAGTGTATAGCCTCTCCAATATCATGTAATAGACCCTCAATGATAGTCAATAGCCTTTGGCATACAGTGAGTCATTCCTAAGGTAAGTGGCCCTCCAACCTAGAGCACATGTAAAGTGGATCCTAAGTCGGGGTGTTATAGTTGGTTAGTGAACTATTACTCACATCACAATGTAGTGGAGAAGGGGTTCTGATTTTCAATGTTATATCAAATATGGGGCTGGGATGAATTATTATGCAGAATGATATGGTGATAGCTTATACCTCTCATTAATTAATGGTTCATGAGTAGAATTACCTGACCCATGACTTGGAGTTAATAGTGGTAATCATTACATTAAATACATGGAGGAATTATGTTTATGGAGAAAGGTGTGACATATATAATAATCATAAAGGCTTAAATTATATATTCAACTAGAAAGAGTTGAATATTCACTATAGATGATGGTTGGAGTTGAAAATAGATTTTGACTACTCAATAATTACTACCCTAGGAAAGTGAACTAGATGTCTGGTGCTTTGAGTTGAAATGGTCATTCTAGATAATCTATTATAAGTATCCCAAAAGATCCAATATTTATGGATTTAAAAAATATGGACCTTGAAATATTGAAGGAAGGGTATGTAGAAACCCAAATCTTGATGTACATGAACATTACATTACTTTTGCAGAATACTTAGTACATGAAAAAATAGACACACAAGGATCATAATAGTTTAGTGTCTTTGGAATCGTGGAAAATAATCTTCTAATTGTGGTGAAAGATCTTCAACATATCCCATAAAGATCTTACCTTTTTGTTTTCTTACCTAAAACCTTTCATTATATCCTAGGGAAAAGAAAACATATAAAGGGTGAGCTCAAATGCTCAGTAAGGGTAAGCATGGATAAAATAAAAAAAATCATATAAAATTAAACTTAAGAACATGAACATAATGTTTAAACATCAAAAGTGTGAGCAATGACATAAAAAATGGCAGTACGTAAGGAATAGATCATAATAGAACATAAATAATGATAAAATATCTTTGGAAAAAAACTTGTAATTGTGTAAAAACATTAAGCACATGATATGATTTCCATGGTAGCCAAGGCACTGCTGCCAAGACCACCTTAGTGGACAAAGTCCCTTTCTGAATCAAGTTCACTCCTCATTTCTGTCCTGTAACACTGAACCAGATTAACTTACCATTCCAGCCATATCTATCTCATGAGATATAAATCTTTACCCAATGCATTGGAGGGAGATAGAGGTCCCACCAATCTCATAATGAAATCATTCTTACTTGTGCCACAAAATAAACATACATCATTAATAATAACCCAATAAATAAAATGGGTTTTATAAACATCATCCCATCATCACATAATCCATATAAAATAAATGGATATCATTTAATAATAAGAAAAGTGAAACCAAGTAAATCATAGAGACATGATACTTGAAACATACTCATTTGAAATAATGTCATCTTAGAAGAAAAATGGTTTTGATAAAACACTTGAAATGAATTCTTGAGGAAAATATCCTTTCTTCTTCAAAATCATTCTCTTTCCACAAAATGAAATGCAATTTTAAAAGAAAAGGATTCTGTTTAAAATAGTCATGAAATCTTTTGGAGGAATCTTCATGAAAATAAGGCTTTATAAAACCATAAAAATCTGTTCGTGCTGTATAAGTTAAAAAAAACATTCTTCCTGTACTTTTGCCGGAAAAGTCAAAAATTACCGAGTAAAAGAAAGGTTCCATACATACCATGTAGTAAAAGTAAAAAATGGGTAAAAAGGAAATTAAACATACATGAAAACATTTTTAGAAAACAAGTACATGGATGATAAATATAACCCTAGTAAATACTTACGAATAAACAATATTGGATAAACACGAGATTGGAAAAGTTATCCCTTACCTTCAGTCTGATATGCTTCGTATGTATCCGAACCTCCTGTATAATGATTTAAATAATGTCATTGACTTATTACAGAATCATATTCATTATTATGATATCATATATGGTTCGCTTATGACTTTATATTACCCATCCTTTTGTAAATTTCATGTAAAAGCATCATTTTTGGTAAAATCATTACATTTATCGTACATGTTTCGACTTGTTGTTCTTGATATTATTACTTATATCCTGATTTACTTAATTAATTAATGTAAAACTTGATTTATATATAATATATATTCAGTATATACATATATATATATGATAGATCGATAAATGGAATGAAATACACCGTTCATGGAGACGGTAGACCGTACGTACGCATGAATGCTGTTTCCGTTTCCTTATTGAATTGAATAGAATTAAGTTGATGAAATACATATATATATAAATAAATATAGTATCATTATTATGTCATATATTTAATTATTTTTCATTATATATACTTTATAATCATTCATGAATGGTTAACATGGCGAATGAATCTCATCGCGTCGTGGAGACGGTAGTCCGTACGTACGCACGAGCGATGATATCATTCCCATGATCGTGGAATTGTATTGAAGTGTATGTATACTATTTCAGAACCAATATCACTTTAAAATAATAATATATAGTTATTCTTTACACCATTATACCCATCCAAGTAAGGTGGTGGTGGAAAATAGATTACACCATGGTGTGGAGACGGTATTCCGTACGTACGCACGCGCGGTGATTTTGTTTTCCATTAGATGGATAGATGGTGAAAAAAGGGTTGTTTCATACATATAATAACATATCAGTATATGAGTGATACTGATGTTATTAATTCATAATGAAACAACTAAATAAAAATAAGTGGAAGAAGAGATAAAGTTTAAAGAATCGGTAACAGACATTACCTCTTCTTTGAAGCGCCTCTTTGAGACCTCCTCTTAGGGCACTAAAATTGGTTTTTGAAGAAGACCATGACCTCTAAGATGTTTCTATGGAAGTGGAGAAGATAATTTTTTAGGTTTTGGCCGAGATTGAATTCTCAAAGTGGTGTGAGAAAGAGAGGGAGGAGGTGCCTTTTTATAAGGGAGGAGAGGGGCACCTTAGGAATCCTCAAAAATATTATTTTAATATAAATTCAAAACCCCCATAAAAACCTTCAAAAATGACTCAATTAGAATATTATATGAGATATGGTTTTAATCTCATCAACCAATAAAATTTACAAATGTTTTGATCTTATTTTAAACCTTATCATTTTGATTTATCCTTATTTAATCTATTTAAGTTTATTTGTGGTAATAAAATTGAAAATTTCAAATGGTTATAAATAATCACTTATGTGTTGTTAATTTTCCATAATTGGATAATTTATGAAATTTTAGACTATATAAATTTCAATTTAAATTTTTTAAATATTTTTGTGATTTTTAAACAATTTTATAATTTGTTATTTTCATAAAATAACAATAGTCTCAATTTTGAATAAAATATATACAGAAGATATGTTCAAACTAAAAGATTTAATAGATTCATAAAAGGTCATATGTATCTAGAATATTAGTGGAGAACATTAAATAGTTCATATAATATTTATTTTATTATGTTTAAAACCATTTATTTGGTTTATCTCTTAATAAAATAATTACTACAACATTTTTGTATAGTCATTTAATATACTTATTTTTTTTCATGAGAATTAAAAATAAAATCCTATGATGAAGATAAATCTGTTAACTTTCCCAATAATACTTTTACTCGAATTTATAATCTTAAAATCAAAATATTTAAATTGGTATATATATTAAATTATGAAGGTGACAACTTTGGCATCATTTAAAATAAAATAATATAAGTGTCATAGTCACTTTTATAGGGCTCCAAATGGTCAAATATTTGACCATTGGATGATTATGGTTTACATTTACATGACCAATAAGTTTTTTTCAGGGTTTTGGTGCCTTTTATGGTCACTATTAGTTTAATAAAAACTATATTCTTGATTTTTCACTAGATAAACAATTTCTGCATCACTATTGTGTCACAATTAATGATAATTATTTAATCCCTAAAAATTATAAATAAATATATATGATGTAGATAATTTTATTAGATTTCTGTATACTATTCATTTTCTAAGATTCAGAAAGTTTATCACTAAATTAAAATTAATATACTTATAAGATTTAAGAGAGTGACATGTTGGTTTTAATAATAATTAAATTATTTTCAAGGAAACAAGTCCATAAAATGAATCTATTCCAACCCTTAAGTGATATGGGTCAACTTTTAGTCATCCAATAGATTTTTTTCAGGTGTTAGGGTAATTTTATAATCTTATATTTACCCTTAATTACCTGATTTACCTTTAACTATGGTAAATAAAATTTACCATAGTTAGTATTCATAATGCCCAAAAATAAAAAGTAGCTTATTAATATAATTTGGACTCACTGATTCCAAATATGTAATAAATTTTTCCAAATTCAATACATAAAAGTTGAAAAAATTAAATTAAAATTAATCCCATTGTGGAAAGAAAACAGGTGTTTGTTTAAAACATTGCAAAAGATTGAATTGATTTAACCTACGAATTCAATGTAAAAAAATGCTAATGACAAACATTATATTAAATGGTAAAAATATATTCTATTTATACTTTAAAACCATTCAATATTATAATTTAACCATATAAATTATCTCAATGAAAAAATTTGTTTTTAATTAAAAATTAGCGTATTTTTACTATTCATCAAAACATGAAAGTTATCAAAAAAGTATCAAAAATTTATCCAAAGTAAATTTGTATATCCTGATTCCAAAGAATAATTTTATTTTGTCAAATTAAACTTATAAACATGTCAAAAACTAGAATTAATGTGGGTGCGCCATCAAAAGGCGACAAAATAATATTTTTTGAAGAATACTTATTTTACCTGAAAAATTTATTTTATTCTTATACCATGTTCTAGAAAGTGTGTAAGATGAATAATAATGTTATAAAATTCAAAATTTAGTTAATATTATTCATAACGGCTAGTTCATAATAATATTATAATAATATATCATTGTTTTGTAAAACCCTGTATTGTGTACAACACACGCTATCGAGGAAGGTCGCGATTGTGTGTAATGCAAGCCAAGTAAGGGTTGCGTGTAGTGCACTACTCCTTTGTTGTTGCGTATAACAAAATACATTGAATATATATATATACTCAATTTTTCTTAGAATAAATACTATCAAACAAACATTAAATTGTGTGTAACATGATCCAAGATTAGTGTTGCGTATACTGCAAGCTAATACGGTGTTACGTATAGCACAAGATAATCTTGGTGTACCGTACAACAGAAGATATGAAAGAAATTAAAAAGAATATATCTTATAAAAGCTCTGGTTGTTACAGGGTAGATGCATTATCTTTCTCAAATGAGTGTTCAACCATCTATCCATGTGTATATTAAATATGTCAAAAAGGAAGATGTAAAGATAAAAAATATGGTTAGAAATGTTTTTTAGTTCATCCATGATTGTGATGGAATGATAAGGTTCAAAAATATATTATGTGTCCTTGGTATACCAAAATTGAAGAAGGATATGACGGATGAATCTCATATATCATCATCTTTTATTCATCCTGGAAGTAAAAAGATGTATATAAGGCTTAATGATAATTTCTAGTTTAATAACATGAAGAGAGATATTACAGAGTATGTATTTCAATGCTTGGTATTAAAAAAAGTTAATGTTGGGGTGTAGAAGTCTAAGGGTATGTTACAATGATTACCCATACCGGTATGGAAATTGGAAAACTTCATAATGGATTTCATTGTAGGACTCCACAAGACATTCAAAGGGCATAATGTGATTTGGGTTATAGTCGATCACTTTAAAAAGTCAAACACATATTATTACTATTAGAGAAGATTTCTCTCTCGACCATCTTTCCCAAATATATATTAAATAAGTGGTAAGGTTACACAAAGTATCAATTTTTTTTTCTAATCAATATTTGAGGTTTACCTCAATGCTCCAGAGAAGTCTTCAGTAAGCTCTAGATACATAGTTTTTTCTCAACTACACCTATCATCCTTAGACTAATGGTTATTCTAAGAGAACCATTCAATCACTTGAAGTTATTTTAGGATAATTCTCTCTATAATTTCTCTTATCAAATTTTTAATAATAATTTCAATTACTCGAGCATTCATTTGGATACTTATGAATCCATCTATAGAATGAAGTGAATAACTATGAAATATTGGGATGAAGTTGGATAATGAAAGATATTGGTACCTAAGATAAGTGGGTAAATGGTAAATAAGGTTAAATATATTCATCATCACATTAAATTGTATCAGAGTTGATAGAAACGTTATGCTGTTATCATCAGTGATATCTAGAATTTAAATCTGGTGATAATTTATTCCTTCAAATTCATCTATGGAAGTTTCTTATAAGTTTTAGAAATAAGGGAAATATGAGTAGAAGGTATAATGGCCCCTTTGATATTCTTGGTTGAGTAGTGATGGAAGATTATCACTCAAAACATTCATCAAACCTATCTCAAGTTCATGATGTGTTACAAATATCTATTTTGAAGAAGTAAATACCTGATTCTTCACATGAACTAAACTCAGAGTTTTTACCATTGGAATTAGATATTTCATATGATGAACAACTATTATAAATATTTTATAGTACAAATAATGTTATATGGAACAAGACTAGTCACTAGTTTAAAGTTCTTTGGAGGAACCAAAAATATGAGGAAGTTACATGGGAACTCGAGGATGTGATGAAACATAAGTATCCTAATTTGTTTTCATTATATTTTGGGAATGTTTTAGAAAATATTCTTTTTTATGTGGTTTATAATGAAAATCCATAATATTTTAGATGTATTTATTTGAAATAAATTTGAAGAATTAGATAAATTGTTTTACATTTAACACCGAGTTTAATCAATAGGTATATATAATAAAATTCAAAAACAATCCATTGGATTGGTGAGTATACATAGGGTTAAAAAAATTATAAATTTATATAGAAAATTTTTCAACTAGCTACTTGGTGGCTTACTAGGTCCCTAGTCGAAGACCACTAGCCACCATGTGAAAGAAACCAGTGGTAAAACCCCAGTATTTGTTCCACCAAGTACCTAGTGGTTCCATACTTGGTACACAATGGTTTATCTAACCTAAATACAAATTTCATTTAATTATAAATAGTTGAAAATTAAATACATGTATTTTACACTCATCTTTATACCTCCAAAACATATTTTTTCATACTTAAATCATATTCCAAACATACTACCTTCAAATCATTCTCAAAATTTCAAATTTTAAAAATAAATAAAAGTTTTTTCTTACTCCCATTCCTCTAACGCATGAAGGTATGATCTATTAAATGTTCGGATTAGAGTTTCTTGAAGTTTTCAGAAATATATTTCTTAATTATTTTACAAGCCTCTTAGGTACCATGAACCCTGATAAAAATATAAATAGAGATTTTTTTAATGATAATAAAGTAGAAAAAATAAGTAAAACATTTAAAAAATTATTTTCATTCTTTGATACAAATATTAAGGAAGATATTTCTTGTATTTGTATATATAAATCCACCAAGCCTAATTTTTTTTACTTCATTTTCTATAAAGATACTTAGAACATCATTTGGGGAGTGTTATTAAAGGTGTTAATTTTTTTCCTAAGAATAAATAATTACCTATAGAGCTTAATAGTAATATTTCTTCTCTTATTAAAAAAGTTGTAACCCTAGAATAACAATATTATTATCATCACATTTATTATTTTAATTTTATTTATAAATATGTCACAAATTTTTTTTAATGATTTTATTAATTTATCTATTTTTATTTCAATATCTAAATATATTTATTTTTCATTTCATTTTTGGGTGCTTTTGGTGTTTTGTAGTTTTGTACTGTATTACCTCATGCCTTGAACTAAGGAAATAATGAAATTAATAAAACTATTGGAGGGATGGAATTACTTGACCAATGGAGGCATCACAATATGGAGGGATAGAGATGTGTCATGGGGTTTGATTTGAATGAGGGTCACACCATGGACATAAAACATTGTTACATGAGGGGTGTATGGGATAACTTGAAATGTCTATGTACTATATACAAGAATTTTGGAATCAAATAATATATATGGGAACCCTTATATAAAATTCCTAGTGTTTATAAAAGTATATAGAAAGGGGTGATCATACCATGATGGGGGATGTCATGCTGTGACTATGCATAAGGGTTAGGTTTTTCATGAGGATCAACTCTTATGTATGGGTACCCCATAAGTAAAATTTTCCACCATTAATAAATTTCATAAGAGGAGAAAGTCATTCCATGACCCTTTTATTATGCTGTGATGGGGGTGACACAGAAGAGGACTTTCTATGAAGATGAGAAATAAATATTTCTCACTCCTTGAAATTGGAAGGTCACACCATGATAGCTTAGGTATTGAGATGCTTGGTTTATCCTAGAGGATATATGATACAAAACGAAAATGAGGGACACACTATGATGGGTTTATAGAGATATGTTCTATATTAAAACAACCAGAGAAATTTTCTGAGGTGTTTATACTAAGATTTTTAATTTTTAATTTTTTTTCCACCCTTTATGAATTAAATCTACTTAAGGCTTAAACTTTCTTTAATTATATCATCTCAACCAAGAGAACCATAGGGGTGATTCATTTCTATCATCTATATATTCTTGTAATTATATTTGTTTATAAGGTGAGTTATTAAAGGTTTAATCTTCTTTTTGATACCTTTCCTTATATTCATCTAATTCTCTTAGTTTATTTTTCTTCCTCTCACTATGGGTTCGTAAAGGATAAAACCTAGACTAATGGTTTTTATTAAACCTTTTTTTCTTTTTTTATAGGGTGTTTGGATATCAAATTTGGTTCTCTTATTCCAATATTTTAAGGCTTCACACCATTTATGCTTGATTGAGGTTGGTGCTTCCATGTGATTTTATTTTCTTTACACACCAGACAGTTCTTGATTTTTTAAATTTTTTCCTTTTAAAATTAATCTTCTTTATGAACATAAGTTAATTTTTGATTTTGTTTCCAAAGTTTTATGGTTCCATGGATATAAAATAAAAAGTGTCTTTCATGGGTTTATATTTTTATACTTATTTAAATGAAAATTATGTATAATATGTTTTTAATAAAATTATTAGGAGGATTTTCTCAAGGTAATGGTAACTAAATCAGTTTTTAATCTCCTAGGATTTTACTTGGGGTGTTTATACTCTAAATCCATTTTTTATTAAGAAAATATCTCTATTTTGTTAAGTTAGAACTTCTCATATTAAGGGAGACTTTCCAAAAATATAAAAACACAAATACAATGTAAAAAAACGTTCACCTATCAATATTTGGAGAAAATTGGGTTGTTTATGGGTTTAGGGTATTACATTATTGGAATTTCATTTATATAAGATTCTAATTTGTTTTATTAATGTGTTATTATATTATTTATAATTGAAATATGTTCATGATACTCTTTATGTTGTTTGATGAAGTTTTATAAATAAATATATGAATAATACTATAGTTGAAGTACTTATTTTCTTTGAATGAAATTTCATATGAAACTTGTTTTCTAAAATAGTTTTAAAATAAAGGATTTTTATGTATATCAATATGATTACCTACTAAAAGACTAATGCCTAATTTAAGCCTTATATAAAAGGTTTTTTATGCAATGAGATGCACCCTTATTTTAAACACCATGATCATGTTTTATATGAGCTTGTAGAACTTGAGAAATGAATGTGACTATTTTTGATATTTTTGTATATTAAAATGGGTCCAATATAAAAAGGGTGTGTGGAGATGGGATGAAGTATGATATTTGTATTATTTTCCATGTTTCATATTATTGATATGTGATTGTTTTTCGAAAAATGTTACCCCGCCATGAGAAGCTAACTTAATTGAAACCTTAGGTTTCTATGTTGGTGGGTTAGAGGAAGTTTATATGCTACTTATTTACATTGTCTAGGCTAGTTAGAGTAAGATGTGGGGTTATTATATCATAATTTCAATGATAGTTTGGAAGATGGTTCCACTTGAGTCTATATGGGATTGTATCACAAGGACCTTGTAGTTTCTTGTGATTCTATAACACTATACTCAGTTTCTCTCAATACCATACTTTTACTGTGTTTTTTTTTATTTCCATTCACTATTTACCATGACATGAACAAATAATTTTCATCCCTCTTTTAGATAATTTTACATCCATTAATTATTTTATTATTATTCATTGATAATTTACATTGTTATATAAGGGTTTTTTGTTGACTTTCTTGGTCAATTCCATATTCTTCCCATATAAATTTATTTTTGAATTTTCTTCTATATTTGACTATGTCTATGTTATTTATTATATTGATTTCAAAAATAGATTAAAAAAGGTTCTGAGAAGGATATTTTCATGTGGGGTTTTAAGTGAAAATAATTATTTATGTTTAAATAGTGACTTGGATTTCAAAAAGAGTTCTTATGATATTTCCCGGAATTATTTTTCTAAAATTTTAAAACCTTACTTTGGAGTATTTTATTTCAATCAATTGTTTGTGGAATTTTTAGTTAAAGTAAATTCATGGAATATTTTTATTAGTGGAAACCTATAAAGATTAAATCTCACAAAATACTTTTACTACTCGGTATCTATATATTGATCATATTTTTTAGGTTCAGGTTTAGGTCTTTGATGTACTATTTCTTATGGAAACCTTACCTAGGTCATTCATAAATTTGGTTTGATGATATTGGATGGTGACCTTCGTTCACGAGGATAACATTTTCTGATTATTTTGGGATAATTTTATTCCCTGAAACCATGTTTTTATCAAAAATTTCATACATTATTGTATTTTTGGATCATGGTTATGTTTTTTTACACTTTGGAATTTATGTTTTAGTAGGAAGTGAGTTGGATATCTAGTTTTGAATATGTATCATTAATTTTTTTGTTGCTTAAAACTTTTTATTTGAATTTCATGTAATTACAAATTATGGATGATTAAATATATATTTATAGTGTGATTTTCACCACATGTTCAATATTATTTATTTGATGAAAACATACCCTAGAGTGTATCTTTAATGCATAAGTGCTAGTTTTTTTCCCATAGAGATTAGGAATTCCCTTCAAACCTTACCTTGGGTCTGCTTAAATGTTTTGTAAGGATATCTGTGGTTGGTTATGAAAAAATATTTTCAATGACTATTATTTTATATATATAATATTGGTATATTATAGATAATAATGTTTAAAGTTGAGGGGTAGGTGTGGGGTGAGTCTAACTAGCTCTTTCTCATTTAGAGTCTCGAGTTACCATGTGATGTCTAATGGTGAGTCATGAATTTTACGATATATTATTTATTTATTTTAGTATATATTAATAATTATTGGTGGAGTTTTGGAAGTTATATATTAATTTTAAAGGTTTTTCATGCTTTGGTGGTAAAAATGGGAGGATAACTGAAGGTGATCAATTATGTCACCCATTTAGAAAAACCATATGAATCCCAAGCACATGTTTATGAGAATCCCCTAAAAGAAGTTGCATAGTTAGTGCATGGTCTTCCATACTAGGTGTCTAGGATATGAACAAAGTGTAACCCCATTTTAAGTTAGTCTTGTAACATATTTATGTTCATAGACTAGATTTTATTGATGTATTGTGGTGATAAAATGGGTTTAAAATTTCAAAGTCATAGTTTTGAAATCAATAAGGATGTTTTATAAAATGAATTTAAATGATTTTGAAGATTTGGATCTTATAAAAAGATTTTAGTGGTTAACCAATGGATTTAAAGATTATTATTGAGAAAAAACTTTTTATTTTGAAATGGGATTTAAAAATAACTTTCTAAATTGATATAGTGTTATAAATTTCAATGTAGTGTTTTGAATTTCACTTTTTGATTTCTAATTTTTATTCATGATTTATTTTTTTAAGAGAGTTTAACATTGAGTATCGATGATTTAATTTTATGTTTCTTTTTTTATTTAGAGTATAGCTCTTAGAAAATATTTATTAGATTATAAGAAGTCCATGTCGTGAAATGTTTCTCTGACTAGTGTCTCTTAGGGTTTAGATGTATCCATTATTATTGTTGACACTA
The DNA here is from genome assembly GCA_963277665.1 of Viscum album. NCBI lineage: Eukaryota > Viridiplantae > Streptophyta > Magnoliopsida > Santalales > Viscaceae > Viscum > Viscum album. Next base: position 1,693,215,736 of record OY728131.1, read on the forward strand.
CCCATAATACATAAATAGTGATAAAGATTAATCCTTCTCAAAATTATCTTACTTTTACTTATGATCAAGGTCCTCACAAGGATAGAGTGACTAGATAATATTGAATGAATCTTTAATTCAGTGGGAAATTCTAAATCCAAGAGACTGAAATACATCATGGACATGTTTGAAGGATTGAGTCAAGAATGGTGGTAGAACTTCATTCCAATTAAACTGTAGAGTAGTGTGACTTGGAAATTATATAAGACCATCTTTTTTATGTGTAATTGTGATAAAAAGAAAAAGTTTTATAAGGTGATATAGCTATTAAGTCTCTATTAGTTTGAGAAAATAGTGAAGGACTATGTTTATTATTTCATTGAGTTAATTTCCTTATATATTGAGTTAGTTTTTTTAGAAATAATTAAATGTTAATTTAATTGAAATAGGTATCTATTGAGAACTCATCTATAGAGTTCTTTAATATGATCTTATGTCATTTGAAGATGTGTCCAATCAGGTCTAGATGGAGGATTTGACTTCTAAGGGGATACCTAGGAAGGGCGATGATCCGATTTCTTTCAATTTCAATGAAATTTATTTAATTTATGAGGTGAAAGAGTAGGTTAAACAATATTATGAGGATATAGATGATTTGGGAGGACCTTTTTATTACGTTTTCATTCATTCAATGAGGAAATGATATTTGTTTGATTTCAGTGTAGTTAGATTGGGTATTCTAAGCACTATTATTTAGAAGTTCAAATGACCTTTAATTTATCTAGATGATTGGTTTACCTTCAAATATTATATAAATTGAAATTTCAATGGAAGTATGAATCATAACCTCATCCCAAATTTGAGTTGTGGACTATTTAAACTTGTTTAATGTTTTCAACTTCCCTCCATTTTATTTCTTGTTCCTTTAGAATCTATTAGTAAATTTATCTTTTTCATTATCCCTTGATATGTTTTATATATTTTTCATCCTTTATGAGGATGTAATGCTTGTACCAAATGGAGATGAATATGCTATTTTAATAAATATTTCATTTTAGCCTCTTCGGTTGAGGGATTCAAATTTTCTTTATGGTATTTTCCTTAGGTCCAACCATGTTAGTTCAATCCTTAAATGGTGGGGAGACGTAATTTAGGCATTACCCTTTTTAATATCTATATTTGGGATTACTTAATATCAATTATTTATTAATAGATGTTTGATTTTTTGGTCCTCTTGTATATGAAATTGTTCGAGAATAATTTTTTCTTTTGGTATTTATTTCCTTCATAATCAATCTTCCCTAATATTTTTTATAGGTTGAATATATTATACATTTTTCTTTTGTGAATTTCTAAGGGAAGAAAGTGTTATGGTGGAGACAAATTTCACACCTAACAATTATTTTCTTATTATTTTATTTATCCATTAATATTCATTTAATTTTTATATATTATTTTTATTTTTCTTGTGTTATTTTGTGTTTTTGTGTTCTATAGTGAATTGTTTTAAGTCATGTTGTATCCTAGGGGAATCATGATGTTATGGTTACTACTTGAGGGATTCCATGCTATGGCTAAGGTAGGCATCATGTCATGGAGGACTGAAGATGTGTTTTGGGGTTTGAGATAAATTATGGTTATGATATCGCTATGGGATATTACGGTGTGATGGGTGTATGGGGTAGCAAAAAATTGGTATTTACCCCACATGAGAGTCATATAATTGAATATTATAATAACAAACCAAACCTATATACTACTAACCTAAGAACCCATGCTAGTCCATGGAAAGGAATAAAAGATGTTCCTCATCCTCACGAGATGAAAACTAATACTTGGGTATTGGAAATAATCTTTAGTAATGGGTTTTCCTAATATAACCATGAAACATGTTTAAAAAAGTAACATTGTATGTCATCTCCATATATTACAATTCCATGATCTCAATAAATTAGAAAATTAGATCCAAATCACACATAAAAAATGTATAATGTAATGATAAATAAGAGGATAAAACACAATGATACATCATCACATTAAATAAATGAATAACATTATCAGATACAATATACAAAATAAAAATAATAAAATGATATGGGAATCCAATTATGAGGTATATCATTAGGTATAAATAGACCATACTAAAATAAAATTACCAAGATAAATAATGGATAGCTACCCGTATCCATTTGACATGGGTTATCCTCCCACCACCATTTTACCTTTATATAACCTGAATAAAGCTAACATGAGAACCATCCATTACCAAGTGATTCCTCTCCCTCTCCTATATCAAATAAGGAAATGTCTACACACACCATTATATGTATATAGAGTGTGATCATATCAAGCCCAGTAGGATCCCACCATATGTCCCATAAAATTTTATTTTAGGAAAACCATTGAATTCTAGTATGAAAATATATAAAAGAAATTATATTTTAACCTTTATTAATAAGTAAGTAGGAAATAATAAATATTATATTCCTTAATGAAAATAAGAAATGATTTATATAGTGAACATTCCTTTAGAAAAATGATCACTTGGGAGTTCATTGTAGATCTATTAAGGGTATGTTCACATCATGAATAACTTTTCTAGCTATTTAGAAGGATAGATATAAATAACATATCTAGGTAGTGGGGGCACCATAATAATTATATTAATAGCTGGGATAACACCCATGCCTAGTGAAAATACATTATATTGATCATGGTTCACCTAACAAAGAACCCAAGTCCCCATAGTTTTCAACTAATATAATTAAATAATAATTTAACCATGTGAATTTATCACGTAATAAATAAAAACTTTGGGGTTCTCATAAAAAATTACTTTTTTCACTTGAAAATATAAAAAGGTAATGAAACAATGAATTTCATATGAATTAGTCTATAAAACATGCATAAAATATTTCATATAATTTATATAATTAATCTTAGGGGTTTAAGAACCCATGAGTTATATTAATAAAGTATGAAATGGAACCACCTACCTCAAACTTTCACAACCAATTGAATCTGGATCAAATTCACTTAAAATAGAAAGAAGGAATCCCAAATATAAAAACAATCCTACAAGTAAAGAGACCGAGCCATAAAAATTAAGCTACATAAACTCTAGTCCACTTTGGATTTGGGCTAATGAGAAATACATGGTAAAAATGAGAAACTAACTAATATGAGGGAGATGAATCACTTATAGGGGTTTCCCTTGAATAATCAAGAACAAAAACACATAGAATCAATAATTAGTAAGGGTAGGGAGTTCATGAAAGGGTGAAGGGATTGGGTCAATAGGAGGATAAAATAAAAGAGTTAAAGATTTATTTTTTACTTGGAGGTAGACTTGACATTTCACCATTTTTAAAAAAATCTAGGATGATCATAGTGGTTGGCTGTCGGGTTTTCCAAATCGTGCTCTAACAATGAGGGTCATCACTGAATCACCTATTAACTCATATATTTGTGTTTAAAAGTTATAAAATCCATATTACAACTATGAAAAAAACCTATAATAAAAACTATTTACCTTTTTTATTATTTCTATAAAGTTTTCCTTAAGTGTACAACAACCGTGTTGTAGCTCCAATCTTCCAAAATTTCAAAAATTTCAAAGGAAAAGACCTAGAAGAGTTAGAATAATATTAAAATAAAATATATAAATAATTAATACAAAAAATTACATCATGGGTGTAAAATATTTCCCCACCATATTACTTTATTCCCCCATAATGTCAATACACTACTTGATTAGAGAATAAGTGAGGTCACAACTCCCTCACATGATATTCCCACTCACATGTCTCATGCGAATCATTATTAATTTACTCTAAGGATTCATAGGGATATAAAAACCTGGGGTAAATATTTCCTCACTTACCTAACCCCTAGTGTCTCAAATAATGTGACACTCTCAGAAATTACTGGTCACCAACAAAAAATTCTAGAGAATGATGATAAAAATCTACATAAGATATAAAATGGATTTGAACTATGGTTAGTTATTGTGAGATAGTATGGATCTTCTCAAATATCTCTTGGATAAATATGGGTGACATAAATAGAGTTTCACCCACCATAGTAAAAAATAATTGATATTATAATAGTCAACTATAGTGGTCATTAAGCGGGGCCATTGGAATCAACGACTGATAACTATAATTAAAAGATAATTCAATTAATCTTAGATGTTTATCCCATGGAGCACCAAAATATAAAACCAAGTGTTATATAATTTATTATATAATACTAATAAAATTTTCTATCTGGACATCCATTTGTGGGTGGTAAGTCATCATCTGGTTTATCTGGGACCCTATCATCAATGGGAGACTGTCCAAAACTAAGAGGTGATTATAAATAATTTTCAAAAATTACAGTAGAAAGAATACCAAGAAATATCACAATCTCATAGAAATATAAATTTATAATATCCTAAATCTTTTTTTATGTCTGATCATTATGAAATTTTTATAATCCATCAACTGGGAATTTACCACTAAAAAAACATTACTCCCTTGAGGGTGTATAAGGTATCCTGATAATGAAATTTATGAAAACTTCATCCTTCTTCTAAGTAGGAACATTTATAGGTGGGAGACAACTGAGGGGTAACTATATTTTAAATTTAACCTATTAACATGCATACCACTGAGACACATAATCAGATATATCTTATCTTATCCTTAACCACTAGTGTTTATTCTTCAGATCAGAGAGAAAATATGTCACACTGGGTTGGACAACCCTCAAGGACAGATGATAATATTAAAATATCACCTTTTTATAGTTAAAGGGGTTAAAATATAGATTTTTAAATAAGAAATCATCCCATGTATAGTGACCACTCAGTAGTGTTCTATTCCCCATATATAGATTGCTTAATATGTTGGCACTCATTATCTTTTAACTATTCCCCGGGGATAATCTCAAATAGGGAAGGAGTTAACATGATATTTTGAAGAAATAGATAATCCTTATCATCTATATTACCTATTGGAGTTTATTAACCATGTGAATCATAATATTCAACTCCTCCATGGATTATATCACATCCTAAGATGAAAAATTCTCAAAAAATGCATAAGAAATGACATTAACATTACCTGGTGTATAGGAACGATCAAAATTGAAAGTATGAAGGTATTATAAACATATAATATAGATGAGTCTTGAGTATTTATATGGGAAAATATATCTTAAACTATTATTATTGGTATAAACTATGAATTTATTTCTAAATAACAAGTGCCACCAACATTTAAGTGCATGTATGAAAATATCCAACTCTAGGTAATGGGTTGAGTAGTTCCTTTCATGAGGCTAGAGTTTCCAAGATCCATAGGCCACCAAATGACCATTATATACAAGGTCATACCCCAGAACCATAACATATATATATATACACACACATATATAAAAGACCTTATAAACCAAACAATCCTAAGGTATAATCAAGGTGAGAGTTGTGTTCAACTTCTAATTCATCTCATCAAATGAGGTTTAACACTCTAATGTCCATATAAATTTCAGAAAATTATGAATGAGTACATTAAAATGAGATATAATGTTATAGAAATTATTGATAAACACCAATAGTATACTAGTAGTCATAAGAATATCAATATTTTAAATAAATTATTAGGATCCACCCAAGACATATCATATATTACCTTTTTCAGATTGAAAAAATGCCATGATTGGACACTACATGCCACACAAAATTTACTTCTCATATCCAAAAGTTAAACTTGGAGATTGTGGAATCCAACCATTAACCCTAAATAATACCATTGTAAATTACACTTTAGATAGAGAGATAATACCAGAAAGGCATCATAAAACATGTTCCTTCTTTTTACTCAGAGTAGTTAATATCTCAGTGACATATGGTGTGATCTAGGAGAAGATTTATAATTTCCATAGTATGAGTAGAAATAATTTAGAGATAAGTATTAATTATTTAATAAATTAATTTATATAGGTGATGTAATAAAAATAATACCTCTCACAGTATCTAGTCTTGACTTTAATTCTATGCTACCTTTATCCAATGCATTAATATTTCTACTCACTACCTATGTTTGAGTCCTACTTCTATTATGATATAAGATCCCCAAACCCACACTCTTAGATCCAATGATAAATACATATATTTCACATTTATCAATTTGATACTAATAAACCTGACCCAATTTTATCCATTCAAAACACACAACATCAAAATAAAATATTTGATCACTTACATACCCAAGAACCTTTTAGGTTTATAGTTTTAGAGAATTATTAAAAAATATTACATAATAATACCCTTATCTTCATGTGATTATTTTTCCTAATATAGACAAATTTTTATTTAGTAATAATTTTCAATATCTCCCATAAATTTTTTCACACATGAAACCTTTCTATACATAATTCATTTGACATCATTCTTTATAACTTTGGAAAATATAAAACATAATAAGGGTAAACTCAAATACTATGTAAGGGTAAACATAAGTATTAACAATTGAATATCATTAGTGTGTATAAGATGAGTATAAGGTTATAATGACATAATCAAATTACATGATAATAACAAAATAGAATTTATACCAATGAAAACATGGATCATAAAACATGAGACATGGAATAAATCCTTAACATAATATATAAGTTATAACATTCAATAATAAATATCCATATAAAAATGATCTTTGAGAAAAGGACCCCTTATAAATTATATCAAGAACAAAAAAACTATATTGGTATCTTGGAACATCAAACATTACTCATTGAATCACGTAAAAGGATAATTATAATATATATTAGGATTAAACCATAACTATTTTATTCTATTGTCTCTTAGGAGTAACTTATAATCATTTAACTCCGTCTATTTACCTAATGAATTGGAGGGATATAACAGATCCAACCATCCTTGGTTTATAACGTAACTACCAGTCCTTGGTTTATAACGCAACCACCCATCCTTGGTTTATAAGGAAACCTACCATAAATCATCCATTAATATGTATCTGTACCATAGAATGAACAAAACATTATGAATCTTTCACTTTCTAATATAATTCCTTGAAAACAACCATTATTCTTTTTTATCTTAATTAACCTATGGAAAATAAATTGGTTCCATGAAAATATCTTTAAAAAAATCATAATACATTTAGGGATATAATAATCATGGTATAATTGGAACATATTCACATTATATCATATAAAAAAATAAAGGATATTTCTATTGATGAAAAACATATTTAAAATAGCATTTAATACATTTTTTTTAAATAGGGAAAAGATAATTTTATTTTGAAAATTTATTAAATAAAAATTACATGAATATTGGTAAAAATATTTCCTTTAAAAATATCCATGGAAACTTCTAATGGAAACATTAAAGAAAACAATATTTTTGATGGAATAAAAATCTATTTATTTATTAAATCATAAAACAAAGATACCTTTCACACTTTCTGTAAAAATACAATGTAACCTGTTTGGAAAATAAAAAAATGATTACTTTTGAAAATGTTTAAATAAAATTAAATATATTAAAAAATGACTTTAAAAAATTATTTATTCATAAAAAAGAACATTCTTGAATTTTTTTTAAAGATCATAGTTATGAAAGAGAAAAGATAACAGACTAAAAAGATAAATAAGGCCGATTTTCTAATAAACATTATCTTGATCTTCTTAAGTACTAGAGAGAGGAAAATGAAATGAAATAATTTAAATAACATAAATAACCATATGAGAATAATATAGTTATTCTTTAAGAAATTAATATCAGAAAATTTCACCCAAAGTACCACGAACATAAACAATCCTAAAAAAATTAGATAACATAAAGCCTTTACCACTTTTGTAACATTTAAATATAACATCAATGAAATAAATAATATTAATTGTATCTATAAAAAAAATTAATTACATGAATTAATATGTGAAAATTAATTCATGGGGAATTAAGTACACAATATAATGAAATCATGGTCCACGATATGAAACATGTCTCAAGAAAATTATATTGATGCATATAAATCCCTTGCAAAGATCATAACATTTGAAGTGATAAATAATTAATCAATTGATTTGGTAAATATATTTAAATCAAAATAAAATTTTTTAAATTAGAAATAAAATAATATATAGATCAATTTTCCCAAAATCATGGCACATAAAAGTCAATGAAGAAGTGTTATAACCCAATGAAAGGAAATTGAGTTAATAAACCCCTTAACTGAAGTCCAAAATTGCTATGTATGTCATTTTACACCTATATAATAATCTATATTAATTATTTAAGATTTTAAGATTTTTTTCTAGGTTTATTAATGTATCATTAATCTATTTATTTAATTTATTTCAATTTAATATTTAATAAAAAAAATTTAGTCCATGTCGAGTGTTTTAAGGATGCTCTGTTCATAATTAGAAAATGAATTTTGTAGGTTGATCTTGGTAAAATGGGATATTGTTCCATATTATATATAATTATATTCATGTAATTATTAACATATCCACACATTAAATAAAATTTTATATTCAACCATGAAAAGTGGCTATGAAAAAAAATACATCGGCTCGTGAGGTGGTAGTCCACATGTACACACAAGTGATGTTTTTACATTTATTTAGATATTAAATAAAGAAATAAAAAATATTATCTTTCCATAATCATTATCATATTATAAACATCTAAAAACTTCATTAAATTCAACTCCTTGACTATCCTTGGGAGGTGGATTTTGAAAAATGATGTACATATCTAGATGGAGATGACAGTTGTACGTATGCATGTGCAATGATTTCATTATTAGTAATTAGAATGGTATGAAGATAGATTATATATTATATTTATAGAAACATAATTATTTCATAAATATCATATATATATATATATTTAATCCATTATAATAACCATCCATGAAAGGAAATGTTGAGAAATGAAATTCATCGGTTCACGAGGCTGTAGTCCACACGTATTCACGGACGACAGTTTCATTTCACATTTGATGGAAAATAGAGATTAATAAGATTATGAAATTAACATTATAAAATAAAATTATATGGGGGATAATTATTTTATTACATTGGAATTCTTAGGATATAATTTAATGAGAATAAAAATAAGAAAAATGAAATTTATCGGTTGAGATGATTGCCTCCTCTTTGAAGAACCTCATTTGAATCCCTCCATAAGGACCCTAGAGATGGTATTTTAAGAAATAAAGAACCTCTATAACGAATAAAAGAAATTTAATAAGAGTTTTTTTCAGGTTTTGTTTCAATATAAGTTTCTCTAGAAGTATGAGGAAGAGGGGATAAGGGGTGTCCTTATATAAGAGAGGAGAGTGGCACCCTTGGAATTCCATAAAGTATTTAATCAATATAAATTGATTTTCTTGTTAATGTGGGAAAAATTAACATATTTAAAATTTAAAAGTTATATAAGTATAAATACTATCAAATAATAAAATTTATATATGTTTATTTGATCTTTTAGTATCTATCTCTTATTTTTAACCCCCATTAACCCTTTTAAGGATTATTGAGAAAACATTGTTGTTTACTCTTTACGGGTCAAGAAAAATACTATATAAGGAAAAGTGACCGATAAATGATTTTTTTTGATATTATAAACAATATAGAATAAAAGTTTTCAAATATAATACTTTATGAATTTTCGGTCATTTAATAATTTATATTTTATCATAAAATACTATTAAAATCATTTATGAAATTATTCACTTAATTTAAATTTAATAAATATAAATATAATAATTTGATTTTAATATAAAATTATAAAAAATCACTAATAAATTATATTTATCAAAAAAAATCTTTTAACATGATAAATCACCCAAAAATATTATTTTTATAGTTTTTAAAATCATTTACTTTATTTTTCTACAGTTTGTAGAAACACTGTGTCGGTGTTTCACAAGCATTTAAGATAATTATTCCATCACTAAAAATTAAAAGTAAATTACCATAATAAAATAAATTTACTCATTTTTAAAATTAACTTTTATAAATACACTTAACATGTTTTTATCCCTCTGAAAAAGAAACTATATATATTACGATTAATAAAGAAACAATTTTTAATTTTCTATTAATTAAAATTATATAAAGATATTTATCAAAGAAAAATGGAACTAAAATACCATATTTTAGCATATATTAAAGATTTAGTCAAATTAAAATCATCTAATTAAATATAATCAAGTGTATGGATTATTTCTAATCTTTATTTCATTGTCTTAACCTTAATCTACCCGTTTTACCCTTACAGTGGTGACAACATTTTTACCAAGATTACTATTCCTTATGACTAAAAATAAAATCAGTCTATTTTACATATTTGTAAATTGTGATTAAAACAATATAACACTTTTTATAAAATATAATTTCTAAAATTGGTATAAATTAATTATAATATTTTTCACAAAATAAATAAAAACCATTTTTGAATAAAATGCTTTATTGAAACATAAAATTAATTCACTAAAAATTGAGTTATATTTTATAAGAATTAATAAATTCATTTTTATCAAGTAGGAAAATTATAAATATATTTCATAATACTATTACTCTTATTCATACATTCTAATTTAATGCCTATGTTATAATGGTTATATTTAAAATAATATTATTTCATGGTTTGTTTAAGCTTAGTTTTGTATGAATTATATAATATCAAACATTGTATTATTTTTAAATATCATGGTATTATGTATAAGTTTCTAATTTAAACTAGATTTTCCAATAATAAGATCCACATCTACCTCTCCACCCATAAGAATAACCTCCAGTTACATTCATAGGATTAAACTTCACATGGGATCCCTTGGGAGATGAGAACGTGACACTAATTTTAACAAGAAAACCCATTTATAAAAATATCTATAGGTTATCTACATGCTGATGTATATGGAAGGACTTTATAATATTTTGTAATGAGGTCTTGATATAGCCCATATTTACACAATGATGAAAACTTGAAGTTATACCCCTTTAGGAGAAGAAGTGGCCGAATGAGAGAGAGGTATTGAACCTTCACTATTACCTTTTCTTAGTTCCCCGACCCAATTAATTTTATTCCTTAACAAAATTTATTCAATCCGTATCAATAAAGAATTAGTATTGAAAAAACATAGAATAAGAACTTGGTCAATATCCACCATTATAGATCAATCCACATCCTCTGCATAATCAAGGAGTTTCAACAGTAAGTGAGAACAAACTACAGGGTAAAGATCACTTTCAAATCCTCTAATTATAGGTTCTCTTACTTCTTGGATTGGAAAATTGATTCCCAATATTTTCCATTGATTCCTTCTAGTATAATGGATATACAGTTTACCTAGATAGAATTTGGATTACCAATAATTTCAATAATTCTTTTGATATTTTCCATCTAATCCTCAACATCTTAAAGATCTCCGATTCATGGAATGGAATAGAGCATACAATGAAGGAACTCATAATCTCATTATTATCTTAAACCTAATCCATCTTATTTAACCTAATAATGGGACTGGAAATTCTTTTTGGTTAATGGCTTGAACTTTTCTTTAAACTACCACAATAAACCTCCAACCAAAAGGAGGTATTTCTCAGTGAAAATCATCTTCTATGTAATTCCTCGACTTGGAATCCACTAAAATAGTTCCCTATGATGGTGCACCACACGACCTCAAGAAAACCTCCCCCTATTATAGATTATATCAAGTAGAATCATAGGTCTAAGGAGTTATATTATAGATATTATACCCGCATATTAGAGTATGACAACAAGAGAAACAAAGGAAATCACATACACCAACTAAAAAAATTATACAATAAAGTGAAAACTAGGCATGTGATGAAAAATTATAAATACAAATAAACCGTGCTATATAAAATGAACTATACAATGTTTTGAAGAAATAAAATATAAAACCATATACAATAACCTTAATGGAAAAAATAAAACTCTAGGAAAAACCCAATATAGGGTACTAAGTCTTGGCCTTGTCCCAAAATTGCATACTTCATCTTAGTCAACAACAGTCACCAAACATTAGGGTCTTTCAAAAATCTAAACCTAAAATGAAATAGTAATATCTACTCTGGTAACCAAGTTCCATAGAAACCTAATAAGGGTGTGAGATCAACTTATAAGTACACCAACAATAGCAACCCTAAAGTAACTAGTAGATACTAAAGTTCATGTAGGAGAGAAATAAATAAATATTGATACATTTTAATAATTTTTTTAATTTAATAGTTAACATATTAATAATATAAATAAAAATTAGTAAAACAACCACTAATTTTGTGGATCCATTGTGACACCCGACATTGATATATACATTTATCAACCAGTGCCAGTGAGTCTCTGATCATTGTATACATCTTCTCTTAATTAGTTCCATAGAATAATTCTAAGGAAACCATATCCACAATAACTTGAGGGTATCCACATGGAAAAACCTCACATTCCCCCTCAATTAAATCTGATAGTGAATCCTAGGGGGTTACCCTTGGGATTATGTATATCTAGACCACTTGTTTTAACTCAAGGAACCATTCTTAACATTCTAAATATAAATTTTTATTAGGCCACTTTAAGGGAAAGTGGGAAACCATAGTTCGCAAAACAAGGACAACTACGTGTTGAAAGAGCTCACAAAATTATTAAACACAAGACTAAAATTATTTGAATAAGACACTCTATATAATTCCCAGTGTAGAGTACTAACCTGGGTGTCTGGATTCTCTTTGATAAGTTCTTAGAGGTGAGAAACCATTTTTCCATTGTCTGGATGAATTATTACAAGGTGATTTTTCCTTGGTTTAATCCACGGGCGATGATTCGGTCTTGTTTTTCTATCCATGCCTCTAACTCCTCAGTGGCCTCAACCTGCAACCTTCTTTCATAAATCCTTAAAATATCCTCATTTGAGGCATTGGGCCATAGTACTTTTTCAGTCCTTTCTTTCCTTGGAGTGGAATATGAGCCTCAGACACTCCCCTACCTCTTCTTTCACCACTCTTGGTTCTCTGCATTGATTCTCACTTTCCCTGTCTTGTGGGTATTTTCTTTCCTTACTTCCACCATTCTTGGCCGACCTGGTTTCCATCGGTTTAGGTAATTGATAATAGTCTTTGCGTCCCTTGGGGTTTTCCCCGAGATCACAATGCATTTCCTTGAGTCATGCTTTCCTTTTTCCCCTTCTTCCTTCTTGGGCTATGGGGACCTTTCTCTTGAAAATGGTTCAAACTATCCACTGAAAATTGGATACAACTGTCATCACCTAAATAGTCTCCCTCATGCATCAATTTTTGTTCTTGAACTGCCATACTTTCAAAACAGGTTTTCAAATCATCCCTTGGGCCTTCTTTGAGGGGCCAAAATTTGCATGTAGAGTCCACCTTTCCTACTTTAACCTCCATGCTATTATTATTATTCCCCTCACACCCATTCTTCTAAGAGGATGAGGAATTAAAAAAGGGAATGTTTGGGTCCTAGGGTCCAATAAAATGGCCCCATCCTACTATCATTTTCCATTATAAGGTTCTATATCAGAGAGAAAAAATGATTTTCCCTACCACATTACAGGTTGATTGACCTCCTTTCTGTAATCACCCATAAGAACACCCTTGTTACTCCTATTTTTCTCCACTTCTACTAAGGAAATAACCCCTTGATCAGTGGATACCTCCGGATGAGGTGAAAGTATCCTAATACCTAAGGACTCATTGACGTGAGGATCATTATCGTTATCTGAATCCATCGGATCATGATCAGTCTGCTTGTGTTCACTTAAATCATTCTTCAGTCGGGAAAATATATCCACAACCTTGATTATAGGTCACCATACTTACACCATAGAATTACCTCCAACGTGAGCCATTTCCTCAACTCTGTCCATCATCGGATTAACACCCCCACAACTAGCTCCTCTCTGGCAACTAGAATTGAGATTTCCTAGCCGCCTACACATCTTAGAATACTCCACCTAGGATTCGAAGAAGACCGATTGCTTACATATGAATTCGTCACCCACAGAAACCCATACCCACTCCACTGGTACCTTGGATAAATCTACCTATACACATATCCACAGGTTAATCAGATGGCTAATAGACAGAGTCCGGTTGTCAGAGCACAGGAAATGTCCAACCATGTTCCCTAGCATCCGAAGGATTGCAGGGTTTTGGAATTGAAATAGAATTTCAGGGAAAGAAACCCAGATTGCAACTTAAGTGGAGTCTCGATTCATATGAAAATCATAAGACCAATGAAGTAGGAAGAATCTGAGACCGATTCACTTACGAGGAGCACTGGACCACGTGTGGACCAAATCTTCTTCCGAGGTGAAATGAACCATCAGGTCACATTTTTCGAGAAGACCAACAATCACTCACCTATTTACCCCCCAAGATTTGAAGGCGAAGTAGTCAAATTCATTTATCGAAGGACGTTGATGCGTAAAACAATCCACAAGGCTCAGATCCAAGAGGCTTGAAGCTTTCGTGAACTCTAAAAGCGATAACAGAAGTTGAGGCGCACCTTCAAATAGCTTAGGAACCTTCGGACTAAGAGAAATGGCAGAAAAAAGGGCAAGTATCAGGGTTGGATAAAGGGAGGAAAGTTTGGGGTTTTGAATCCGGATCGGTGAGATCCTCTCCTCTCCTGACATTGGGAAGGGGGAGGCTGAGGCCATCTCCATTGCTGTTAGGGCATCACCGACGAGAGCCAAGTGCTGAGAGCGAATCGAGGGATCAAGGGAGATCCCATTCTTAATTCAGAAAATAATACATTTCCAGAATCTAGGGTGGATACCCCAAGGTATTCATGGTAATAAATCTATGTGGAATACAATTTCTTACTAAATAAATTCCACAACATTTTCCCTCAAGGAATCAAATGGTTGGTTTAGTTCTATAGATCCAAATTCTATGTACTTTATTATTACTTGTATTAATTAATTTGAATATTTATAAGAATATTATCACATCTTGATTTATCTTCTATATCAATTAATATGTGATAATTTCCTAAGAGTAACTGTTTCATTGAAAGGTCATAGTAATTCCCCACTATGATGAGAAACTAGAAGTTCCGTAAAATTATTCACAAATTATGTTCTATATCCAGATGATATCATTTGCCATAACACAAATGATATAGAATATCTATGGTGGAGACTCATATGACTTTGTATCACATTATTTTGGTGTACACCATTGGTAATTTCTAGTGTATAAGATTATGAGAATACGACTCGCCAGTATGAAATCCACATTTATATGTGTCATTGGATGCTTCTATATATGTACATGTGTATTGATCCTTTTAATTTAAGATTATTATTAATGGATATTAGTATTCTCATAATTTAATGTGTTGATGAAATCCATGATGAGATATGTTTGGGTGAAGTATGATACATTGGGTGTTTCATGAGTGATAATGAATGAATGAATAATGTGAGAAATTATTTGAACCTTTCATTCTTTAAAATAATTTTATATCTCAAGAACTTTTATTTAAATGAAATAGACTAAATAAATCCATTTCCATGGTGTTCTATGGGATGATTCATTTTTAGAAACTCAAAATAAGGTACATCAAGAAAATTTATTGACAACACTAGCACAAAACCATCTTGATCGGTGATATCATGACAAAGTGATTATATTACAAAATATTAATTTTTATGAGGTTTTGTATCCTTATGAAATTATCTTCTATTTATGTGTGTGTCTTGGTGTGTTTCTAGATTTTAACTATGGAACTTGGGTGACCCCTCTTAATACCACTAAGAAAGAGGTCTGAAGGTTCACACACTAATTGTATCCAAAACATCGGTTAAATATTAAATATTATTCATTATTTGAAATGTTTAACAAATATTTTTCATGTTAATGGTATGAAAATTATCCATGATTTCTTGATTTAATATATTTAGTCACAAGTTATTTGAGAGAATATTTATGTGAATAATATTTCATAAATATTTAATTTTTTTGTAGTAAATATAATATATATATATATATATATTCATGAATAATTTATTGAAATTTAATGAACCGGGATGTTTCATGAATTAATTATGTATACTGTGCATTTATTTCATGTAGTGTGTAATTAATACACATTACATGTTGACTGATCCAACCCATAAAAAATTAACCAGACTACACAATGTGTAACTTATATACACAACATGTATTCCATTAGTCCAAAATGATCCATGTGTTTGTTACATGACACCTTTGAGTGGTGACTATGTAACTTAGAAATCGGAAGATGTGTAGACTAGGTACACACTGTGTAATCCATTAATTTCCATGATAGGATGACACACCCAATCTATAGGTGTGTCTCATGTATAGGTGGAGAAAAACTATTCATGCCTTATATCTAGATAGTACAATCCATGTATATTAGCTAATTACAAAAAGTTAATATTTATTTATCATAAAAATTAAACCCTATCAACATGTATTCTATGTGTCATTTATTTGAATTTTACACAAAATGTGATGAGTAATATATATATTAAATATCTAATTAATTGATGTGTGATATTCTAATCTTTATTTTATTTTTAAGTAGTAATATAATGATTACTCCACGTGCATTAATACATAACATGATAGGTAAATAACATGTGTGAGTTTGTTATTTATTTGATAGTAAAATCCCTTACATTATGTGATAATACATGTATGGTCCATGCTATATGAGTAAAAAATATATGAATACCATAAATATTTTATAGTTCTGATAATTAATCTTCATGTTTCTTATAAGGTAGATTTTTTTACTTAACCAGTTATTTAAAATAATGATGGTTGGGAATCTCAAGAAAGTTTGGATTAAAAATATGATAAAATAATTTATTAATTAAGGAAGATAATTAATTTATTCAAGAGTGATTTATCATAAATAAGAATGATTGGTAATGAATCCTAGTTTTTTTAATGAATAATTCATTGCATGTATGTGGATGATCATGAGAATAGAATATATCTTGTATGTGATTTTTTTCTAAAGTGCCCGAATCAGTGTGAATCACTAAGAGGGGGAGGGGGTGAATTATTGACCCCTTTGAATATTTTTAATAATTGATCATTTTAAATTAAATATATATGGATTGTTAAAGCCTCTATCCACTCTTCTTGTGTCTCTCAGACTTTCCTTGAATGATGTTGTAAATATGAAGGCACTAAACACAAGGATTTATAAGGTTAGATTCAAAGACCTATAACTTGTTGTGTTGGTTATTCTCCCCAATACATATTCTCCAATATAATCTAATTATCAATTAAAATGTTCGATAAAGAGTCCCAATGTATCTCTCCAGAGTCCTATAAATGGTCTTTATACTGCTTTCCACAATGTTAAATAGTTCCACTGGCCTGTTGTAGAGTGTCACTGAAGTCTTCTTCTCCTCCCTGAATCTCACAATGTTCTTCTAGCTCTAAAGTCATTGGAGTATCATCCTTATTAATTATATCTTGATTCATTTTATATTGATATTATGCTCTTACCACATAGGATTTTTGAATCACACTTTCTTGTTTATCTCTTCAAGAATCTTCAATAGCCTTTGGTAAGGTCTATTGGCCTTGCCCAATAATACTAATCACCTTTGTGATCAGTCCTCAATGAAAAAAATGCTCAGGCAATATTTTCTTCTTTTGATGAAGACCTAGCCTCACTTTTGTGTGTTAAAATGATGCGCATAACCTCATGAAGAATGCAAGTATAATTATGAACAATATCAAAATCTATATTCCTTCTTGGATTCTCATACACTGTCAAATCAGATATAAAATCTTCTTTAAATTCTATCTGGATCCAGTATCAGTTCACATATACTTAATGCATGGATTTCATGGAATCCAAACTTCTTGTTTTTGGATATCTCAAGGACTTCGTACACTTTCATGTGTTCATGAATGATTGCATGCATGTATGACATATAGTTTGTCAACCTTAGAACACCCTTTTTAACTGCATCAATTTTTTAGGTTCAATGTGTGTGGGTCATGAAATTAAACATTCACTGTCCACTCAATTCTTTTTCTTTCTCAATTTTCACATAATTATTTCTTCTTTAGTTATTTTTTTTATTTATTTGTGTGCAAACAAACTCGAATGGATGAAACCCATGATTCAATTTGTTTTTCTTCACCTGAATGGAAGGATTCATTTGTGCATGTACTGCCTATTTTCTTCTCACATAGGAGTGCATGTGTGCATGCATTGCCTCTTCCCTCACGGGTCCTCTTCTTTACATAATCACACAAAGTCCTCGATCTTCCTCATATCAAGAACATGAGTTCATGAATATACAAACTCCCTACCTTTTCTTTATGAAACCAGAGGATTCATAGCTCTACCTTGTGAATGGGATGGATTAGTATTCTACACACAAGGGTTGTGTGTTTCTTTTTCACAGAACTAAGAATGGTTCGTGTCTTCTCCTCATGCAAGGGTTACATGGTTCTCTTATGCACATGGAGTGAATATTTCCTTCTCACTGGGTGTGTGGACCATCTTAATGACTATCTCATGGATGTGTTAAGAAAACACACGAACCGGGATGGATTCATGGTTTTGGATGCTTCTCAACAATAGGGAAGGTGAAATGCACTATTCCTATAAGTCTATGTGAAATTGATTCTTTAAGAAACAACTCAAGAATGAAAATCACTTGTTGAGTACATGTAAAATACATCCCCTTCATGAGGAGGTCTTCTTTTTTCATGGAAGCAATGGATGTGCATAATTCTTATGCATGGTGCTCTTTTCTTTTTGGTAATGAGATATTTATCAATTTTTCCAACAACAAACCCTTAGTCGAGGGACCTATATTTATAGGCGAGGATCACAACGTAGCTATGCATTCAAATTCCTCATGTTGTTCATCAACGCCTTTGAATCAGCTGAGATCTTCAAAATTTCAATATTTCAAACAAGGATGAGATATCCCATATATCTCTCGATTTTTTTCTCTTCAACATGGGCTTCATCATATCTCGGCATGATCATAACATTCATGCTAAGAGGAACACATGAAAAATTAAATCACGAATGTCTTTGGTCCATGACATGAGCTATCAATTGTGTGTTATTCAGCCTACGTGGTTTCTTCATTTCATTAGGATACATGAAGATATCATTGCATGAATGTGTTTGTTAAGTCCAGATGTTCCTACTGCATGAGTTTTGATTGTCAACGATGATGAGAATCCAATCAAAGAGGAACAACTTCATCTCTAGTGAACTATGGCATCGATAAGTTTGAAGGTTGAAGACGACACAATTTGTGATCATCGTATGGTCTAGGTTTAGACAAACGTAGAATGAATGGATGGACGACCCTGATTATATCACGAGATGCGAGATGAAGCATGTGGCTGTGATCTCACATGATATTAGATGTATGATGGGGATTTCTTCCGCATTTTTAAAATATTTTCCCATATAGAAACCAACACACGTGACACAACTCCTTTATAATACAAGGTATGACAACCTCAACTCAATTAAGTCTCTTCCCCCTCCTTCGATACCGCCTTATATCAGCTTCTTGAGGGCGTTATCTATGCCCAAATTATACTCCCTTGTAGGTGTGTTCTGCACCCAAACTATGTGCGGGATTTGGTCTATACTCTATATTAACTTATAAATAGCCTCACATGCTTGCCTCATGAAAACATGCTCGGTTGGATTCACATAGGCATGGTTGACCCATTATCCACTACCACAAAAACAGTTTTTCGCAGCACCCCCCCTTTATCAGCGCTAACGAAAAAGCGCTGATAAAGGGTCGGCTTCAAATTTTTTTATAAATATATTAATATATTAATATATAAATATAGTTATATTGATATATAAATATAATATATAATTTTTAAAAATATTTTAGATAACTATAAATATACATTTACACTTATTATACATAATATATAAGATATTTAGTGAAAATGGCTTCTTAAAAAATTAAAAAAATATTTTTAATTAATAATTTTCTAATCATTATGGAGTAATAGTCATTTAATAACAATTTGAAGACTAAAAAAATTAAAAAAAATTAAAAAAAGATCCAAAATATGTTGAAAACGCAACTCAAACTTCAAACGGCCATAACTTTTGATCCGGGTGTCCGTTTGAGCTCTACCACATATCAAATCGAAGCCTGCGACGAGCTCTACGTTTTTGTGACTGGGGAATCCCGGTAAAGCGATTTTAGAGGCCAAAAGAGGCCCAGAAGGCCTCAAAAACTGAGTTTTTAGTCGGGGTACCCCGATTTTTTAACATTTTGTGGATTTTCACCCTCATTTAAGGGGGTATTATTGGATTTTTTTAGTGGGGTATGAATTTATTCCAAAGTATTACATTCATATTGATATTATGTCTTTGAAATTTCATCATTTTTTATAATGCACTGCTATTTATAATCAAATATATAACGATATATTAATATTTTTTAAATATTCACACCTAAAAATTTAATTATAAATATAAATAATAAAATATATTTACATATAAAATATATTAGCTTTATATAAATAATAACTAACATCCATTTTATTTAAAATACAATGAATATTTATATACCTATATATAAATCTAACTATATATATATATTAATCTAACTATATATATATTAATCTAAATATATATATATTAATCTTACTATATATATATTAATCTAATAACTATATATATATTAATATAACTACATATATATATATTAGTATTACTATAAATATATATATTAATATCACCATAAATATATATATTAATATCACTATATATATATTAATATAACTATATAAATATATATTCATATAACTATATAAATATATATTCATATAACTATATATATGTTAATATAACTATATATATGTTAATATAACTATATATATGTTAATATAAATATATATATATATATTAATATAAATATATATTACTATACGAATAAATATAACTATATATATATATAGATATATATTAATACCACTATAAATATATATTAATATTACTATATATATTATAATATAACTATATATATATATATTAATATAAATATATATTACTATACGAATAAATATAACTAAATATATAAATATATATATATAGAGATATCATGAATTGGAAAGAAAATCAAAATAGAGTAGTGGTAAGGGCTTAGGCGCACAGGGGGGAGGTCTCGAGTTCAAATCCTGGTGGAGGCAGGGGTGCGCGCGCATGGAGAATATTAAAGCAAGCGCTGTTAAAGGGTGGTGGGGGGTGCGTGGGGTGCTTGGGGTGCTGTATAGGTGCCGAAAAGTGCAGTAAAAGGGGGGGGGGGGTTCAAGCACTATAAAGCCCCCCCGATTGGCAGTATTTTTATTATTTTTTAACTTTTATCAGCGCTTTTAAAAAAGTGCTGATAAAAGGGTCCTTTATCAGCGCTAAAACGAAAGCGCTGATAAAGGAAGCGCTGATATAGGACTCCTTTATCAGCGCTAAAAAAAGCGCTAATAAAGGGGAACTTTTATCAGCGCTTTTTTAGCGCTGTTAAAGGGGTCCTATATCAGCGCTTTTCAGAGCGCTGGCCCGTGCCTTGCATGGTTGGCCCTATATTTTTGAGTAAGAAAAATTTTTGCACTTTATTAGAAAACAAAAGTGCAATAAAAATGTAATTCATGGACACCTAATCTTTGAAACCCAAGCCTTCTCATCCTTTCATTCTTTTTCTCTCTTCTTCATTTTTTTTGAAACATGAATTTAAAATCACTTTACTCATCTTATTTCATCCAACCATGGATGGAGTTATTCTTTAACTACTTATGCATTGAAACACAATTCATGGAAACATTGTAGAAAAAAATATGTTCACCTTAACAAATGTATTGGAACTTATGATCAGTTCAACAATCATCTAAATTTTTTCACCAACTTCTTCCGATTAGAATCAATTGGATGGATCTTCTAAATTCATCTTGAAATTCTGTATTTCATGGCCTTCTTAGAATTTTGTAAAAAAGTGTAATTCACTGACACATGTCTTGAAACTTAGGACTAATTCAACAATCGTCTGGATTATTGTGGAGAATGTCAAATCATTACATCCAATGTCATTTCATATTGATTCTCTAAGTGACATAATATTTGGAACAACTTCCCCACTTCAATCATCACCACCACTTCATCACTACCTTTCCATACACATAATTAAACCTTATTGACAATAAATTCAATAATATACTCTATAGTTTCCTTTTAATTTATAATTAAATTAAATTATTTTCCTACATGTCATCCCTCATCTCATTATATAAGGGCCATTTGGAGATAGCTTCCTTTTAGGTAAACCCCCTAAACCAATCACTTGGTTTCCCCCACATGTCTGTGAATTTTTTTAATAGATAGAGTTACCATGTGAGTGGAGGTAGTTTAATTTTGGATCTAATGTGAAAACAATCCAAGAGAAACATGGGTGGATAGGTGGAAAGCTACAATAAAAACCAAGTCATGGTTTATGGTGTTTTACCCTTAAGTATATGGTTAGTTCATCATCCTGTAGATAAATTGACAATTAATAAAATATCATTATCATACCATTGTTCTTATTATTTTTTATTT
Organism: Viscum album; assembly: GCA_963277665.1. Taxonomy (NCBI): domain Eukaryota; kingdom Viridiplantae; phylum Streptophyta; class Magnoliopsida; order Santalales; family Viscaceae; genus Viscum; species Viscum album. The sequence goes on from OY728131.1 coordinate 1,693,238,366, forward strand.
TATGTTATATGGTTAATTTCATTAGGATAATTTTTTCATGTTCATGTAAATTAATGAATTAACAACTATTCAAGATATAACTAAAATAAAATTTGATTATGTGTAAACCTTTTATATGACATGCTTAATCACTTAAAGTAAATCCACTTATTATTAACTATCATTTAATAAAGACAAAATGGTAATTTTAAACATGAAGATAAAAATCCATCAATTATATATATTAAGTCATTATATCCTTCCACTACTTAATTTAGAATTGAACTGTAGTTCAGAATGATTGAATGGCCCAAGATAGGGTGATTTCAATTATCAGAGAATTATATATTGGGTTTTTTGGGCCATCATTACGTAGTTTAAATAAAGGGTTGACTACCAAAGTAGGTAATGGTGTAATTTAGAGTAAATAGTTAAGGAAGTACAAAAAATGATTTTAGGATTCGAGAGTCTACTCAACGAATCAAGAAACTACGAGTTAATGTAGTTGGAAAATTTTTTCCTACCCGAAACCCTTAAATAGATTGTTAGGAAATAGTTTGGGTTATGAGATGAGGAATATGGGTCTTTAACACTAGAATATCAACATAATGGGATATTTTGAGAATAATGGTGAGTGATATGGAGTTTTGATAAAATAGTGGGAGATTAAAAAATTTAATATTTTTTTTAAATCAGATAAAGTACGAAAATTATTCTCTTCTTAATTATGGAAATGAAAATACACATGAATTCAACCATATCACTATGATCCATACATTATAAGGATAAAATTATCACTAGAACCAATTTATAAGAATGAAAAACATGCATGCGCATCATTATATTCCATGGAAAAATATATATGTGTGTAAAACCCCATTTCTAATGCACCTAGATAAGAGGCTAGTGGGGAAGAATTATCTCTATATAAGAAACATTTAGATTATTCACAAAAATGTCCAATTTTTCATTATATAATACTTGTAAAATTAGATTCTAAAGATATATGAGGATATGGATGTGTATATAATTATGTCTCACCATTTTGATATCTTACTAGAGTAGGCCGGAAAAGAGAGATATGAGATCTCTAATGCACTATTCATATACAAACATAGATAGTTTGATCCCATTGGAACCCATGTAGTTAATATTATTCACTATATAGGGGACTTATACATCTTGGGAATTAAATTTCCTAATAGTCTTCACATAGATCTTATCCTTACCTCACTACCTAAATGGTTCTCTAATTCCATTGTGAATTACAACATGAAAAAAAGAGAATAAGACTATTTTGAAACTTCTTACTCTCATTCATCAAGTAGAAAAGGATATGAGGTGTGAAAAAATTGATGTACTTCTAGTGAAAAATAAAAGTAAGAACATGGAAAAGGGGATAAATAATCATACTAAGTCTAAATATCCTTTTTAATGTCCTTCCAAGAAGAATAAGATCTAAAATAAAGCAAGGGGAAAATATGTAGAATGTTTTTCATTTTTCAAGCTAGGATACTTGAAGAATAACTGTATCTAGAAGGAAGGGGAAGCTAAAGACGAATTAATTATCGAGTTTAATGTTTCTATATCTACAAATTAGGTATTAGATATCTATTGTGGTTTATACATATGTATCCAAATTTATGAACCAAGAAGATTTCTAAATATTTCTATATGAGTGGTGGATCTTCAAGCCGCCAATGAAGCATGACTTTCTACTTTAGCTATAGAAGACTACCACCTCCTATTGCTAAGTAGAATGAATTTGATATTAAATAAATGTTATTTTGTGAAATTTTTTCTAATAATATCATCAATAATTCATTACTTGACCTATATTAATTTTTTTTGGAGATAAAGAATGCCTCTTTTACAATGATAACATTTGTTATGGTATGAAACAACTAAATAATGGTATTTTTGTATTAAATTATTAAAACCAAGTATTACCAATAGAAAATTAATCATGTTCACACAACTCATATATCAACTAACTATGGAATCACCATATTTTTTCACATAAATACAATTTATATGATAAAGTTTTTTCAAGATGGGGATTTAGGATATTTTGAGCTAACAACACATGAAATATGCCATGCTTGTTTTTAGAGAAAATGATTAAAACACCATTTAGTGGATTTGGTGAAAGGGAAACATATATTCTTAGATAGGTACCTAATAATGTGTATGGAACATTTATAATATAATATATAGGTGGATATTATTACTTCAAAAATTTTACTGATGACTTGAGTAGATATAAATTTTTCTACTTGTGGAGGTACAAGTAAGAGACCTTTATGAAATTTAAAGAGTAAATGAAAGAATTAGAGAATAATCTTCATAAAAATATAAAGGATATTTTATTTGATTGAGGTAGTCAATATCTTAACCAAGACCTCATCAAATTTCTATGGTATTTTGGGGTTCTATCTCAACTCACTCCACCTAATACACATAGTGGAATGAGGTTTGTGAAAGTGGTAACCGTACCTTTATAGACGTGGTACGGTAAGTGATGCACCATGTTGATCTTATATAATGATTTTGGGGATATTAATTAAAATCTATGACATAAACACTAAACCATGTTCCAACTATAGTAGAAAAAATAATTCCCTTTGAGTTATAGAGTGTAAAGAAACCCATTTTATCACATACAAGTTTAGAGGGACATGAGGTGTTTTTTTGGGATTAATTTAGAAAAAATATCACTATAAGGCTTAAAGTGTATATTTATAATATATATTGAGGAAACTAGGGATATTATCTATATAAATACTTATACAAGAATGTGACTACTATAAGACAGACAATATTTCTTGAGAGGGAGCATAGAATCAAGAAGTATAGTGGGAGAAATATTGTCTTCGATGAAGTTAATGCTCATGTTGATGCTCCTTTTCGTCACATTTTCTAAAGGAATGGAAAGGGAAATGACTTCTCCCAAAGTGATTCATCCTTGGAAGAAAACATCAAAAACCGACAAAGGAATGAAAAAGGAGTCAAAGGACTTATGGTTGCGCAAGTTCCATTACTGTCGCGCAAGTATACTTGTGTGCTGCCTAATTGTCATGCAAGTGACTTGCACGCCCTAAGTGATAACCGCCCAGGGTCTTGAGAAGCCTATAAATAGACCCCGTGGGCCCCCCATTTCGGGAGGAGTTTATTCCAGAATTCAGATATAGAGCTCTGAACGCCCAAGTCTCTTCTTCAGGTCTTCCAAACACTTATAAGGTAATTATTTACCTAGAATGGAAGGTCTAAACAAGTGGAGTAAGGTCTAAGTGTTATAATTCACTAACACTTGCGCGCCTAAGTGTTTTAACCTTAAGGGAAATGTACAAACTTGCACGCCACCCAACTTCTTCACCATAACTTGTACGCCATCTTCTAGAAAGCCTCTTGGGATAATTATAAAGGCTTTGATCAAGGATCTCCCAAATATTACTCTAAGGTCTGAAAATCGCGCAAGTACCCATGTGCCGTGTAGGTATACCTGCGCGACTAGGACTTGCATGCCCACGCCGTACCTACGCGCCTACCAGGACTTGCACGCCCCTATCTTTTTGGTTTCCATTCCTACCCATTTCACCCCATTTATTCCATTCCACCTCTCCCATTCAAGATTCAGTCTTCAAGACACTCTTCAAAGCCATTTATGGCATGATTTCTTGATTTGTCTTCCTTATCTGAAAGGAACTCTGTGGAACATATCTGAAAACCTAGTGATTTACACATCTTTATGTCACTAAAGATCGAGATTTAATTCATTCAACCTCATCTTTTAAGATGAGATAATCCTTAACCTGGGCCTTCTTTTTAGGAGTAATCCCCAGGCTAAATCCTCATTAATATGGGCATCTTACTTAGGAGTAAGCCCCAAGTCCTCTAATCTGGGCATCGTCCTTAAGAGTAATCCCCAGTCTCAAAATTCCCAAATATGTGCATCCTCCTTAGGAGTAATCCCCAACCATAATTCTATTAAACTTGGCTTCTTTTTCAGGAGTAAGCCCCAGTCTCAAATATGGGCCTCCTTCTTAGGAGTAATCCCCAAGTCCCTTTAATTTTCAAATCCCTTTAACCTGGGCCTCTTTTTCTGGAGTAAGCCCCAATCTTAATTTCCTTTTAATCTGGGCTTCCTTCTCAGAAGTAAAACCCAATCATAAGTCCCCTCCTCACTTGGGCATCTTCCTTAGGAGTAAGCCCCAAAGATTAGAGTATCCAAATCTCCATGAAGCACATATAACTTTATGTACCCTTTTCCTGGATCTCTTCCCTGAATTAAATCTTAATTCTTATCTATTTGGGAAGTCATACACACATAAGCCCCATATCATTGCATCTTTCATGGAAAAATTGTCTGGTTTCACCAATACCTCTTGTTTCTCACACCGAGCATGACTCACATGATCTTAGAGAGCAAAATTAATCATGACATCTTTCTTTGAGCCATCAATCATGCATAAACATCATACTCCTTTACTCGAACTACATGGGTTATGATTCCTTTTCTAAAACAAAGGATATGTAGGTAGCCCATCAGCGGGTATGATCCCAACTCTGAAATAATCCATGTCCTCCTGAATGACAATAAACATCAAGTGCCCCACTGAGTGGCTTTAAAACCAATATGGTCATCATAATGACCAAGAGACTTTTTATGTATTTTAAGGATACCATCAACTAAGAATCTCTAAAAAAATATAGGTGATTCTTCATCGATGAAGAACCTCAAATACATATAAAATATTCTTTGAATTTCCGACATATCGATCATTGATTTTCAGACTAAAGGAAGGCTCATTTTATACTTGGTAATGTAATAAGGATTCACAAACATAACTTAAATCTATAAAGAGAGTCCCGAAGTAGAAAATAATTCCCCTCAAAAAGGTGTAATGAGTCCGACCTCCCATCCTCTCGACCAATGAAAATTCCTAAGCCTCATCAGTCCACAACTAATGAGTGCCTACCTTTGGAAAGTAGGTCCAAATAGATATGAAATCATTAGATGTTTCTGGTTCTACGAACAAACCCGTTAGAAACTGATTGGAATGTTTTAACCTTCAATCAACGAGGTCATCCCCAATTCCAGAGGAAACAAAAAATGGTGAAACCGACATGAATCCTTTACCAAGTTAAAATAATGTTTTACTTATTTGTTAGGCCCCTATTTAAAACTCAATGAGAGGGCCAAAAAAAACAATCATTGATATATGTGCTCATACAAAAGATGTAGTGGCTGAATTTATCTTGATTACTTCTGTTATATCAAATAGGAACTCTTTTCCAAGATCTTATGCATTTCTAGAATGGATTCTCTTAAGTTAACATCCGTGAATACCTCTGCTGTGAACAATGCTACTGTGAATGCCACTGCTGCTACTCCTACTGGACCATCGTCCGCTCTGAGGACGACATCACCTACTCAGCATCTTCAACGCTGGGTATCAAATGCGCTGGTTAAGGAGTACCTTCAACACAGTACCATTCCAAATCTGGAGGCTGCTCGACAAGCCCTCTAAGTGAACAATTCACCCTGGTCGTCCGGACAGCGATGGCCAGCGATCAAGAAGCAGGTAGTTCTAACTACCATCTCCAACCGTTTCGGGTCGTTATCCCTAGAACACAATCACCATTCACTCCCATATTCTAGGGAGGTGAATGAGAAGGCCCCTTAGGGCCTTAATTCAAGGAAGAAGGAGTCCTTCCTGAGGGATCCCATTAACCATCGCCGCCAGACTTGTGCGGCAGTGCACCCTAAACATGATGAGGGTGTCGACTCCAAGAAATCGGCTCAGGTTCCTCAAACCCGAGCAGGCAAGACAAATCGCCAGAGGTGAAATCTGGTTAACAGTGAGAAAGTTCTCATCTCTGCCATTTCCAGAGAAGTCCACCAACCTAACTTGGTGGAAAACAATGAGCAGGGACACACACCTGCCTAGTTTAATTCCACTATCCAGCAGACTCGTCTGGCATCATCATGCCAATACCGCCAAGCGATTCTGGTGGAGTACTACTGGCAGGAACATATACCTTTTTATACATCATCAGCTAGTCAGGAGGCTCATCTAACTACATATGATGGAGCTCATCAACCGCGTTTGGTGAAGTGAAATCAGCAGGCACATACACCTTCTAGTATTGATCAAACATACCAACAGTCTCGCTTGGTAGCACACGGAGAAGTCAGTCGGAAAGCTCCGGTGAAAAACAGAAGGCAGACTCAACTTTCTGCCACCACACTTGAGTACTGTCAGGATTCACTGACAGGAAAAAGAGGATAGGAGTAGGCAAATACATATACTCCAAGCACGTAATGGATGTATATCCCTGTTCTGATAGCTGAGGTCACCAAGAATATTCTATCAATGGTGAAAGAGTAGAATAAAATCCCTACTCATATTATGGATGCTTGCCAGGATATTATAACAGCTTCAGCAACATCTTAGGGAAAGACACATAAATCTATCCCTACCAGTGGAGTGGAAAATAAATAGTTCACTCTAGAACAGACACACACATCTGTTCCAGTCCAAGAGGGTTGTGGGGGAATACTCCCCCATATCATACGGACAACTAAGTTAGGCACATACACCTGATTTGAGTAGATATTGTTAGCGTAACCTGGCCAACTCTCCTGATCAGGCACATACACCTGCTCAGAGCAGCCACTTTCATCAACAAGTGGTTTCCAAGGCGAGTAAGAAGGCATCTAAGAAGAATATCCGCCCAACACATTCAAGATTCGAGAGACAATCTGTAACAAGGCCTTGCTCGATTCTAAAGTTCTTGAAGCCCTTACACAGTTATATGTTGTAATTCAAGATTCTACTCCCTCATTTCCCAATAGTGGGAACATTAATTCAAAAGGCCTTCAATAGACACTTCCTCATGAAGGCTTGCTTCATGACAGTTCGGTCGATCTTGAAGTTTCATCTTTAGATAAGAGCTACAATAACCCTCTGTGTGACCAGAAGACCAAGGAGCAAGAGAACTCATCTTTTGTCGTAACCCACCATGGTGGTCCTCCCCATGATGATGAATTTAGCTGTGAAATTCCTCTCCGCATTAGTGATGCACATTGCCTGGAAAATGATCCAGTGGACAATGTAGTCCTGATAAATCCCTCTTATCTTGAGGCACTTGCAAATGCAAAACCAGTCATGTCTTATGCTCCATCTCTAGCAGGTGAAATAAAATCTCAATCGGAAGATAGCCCAGGGTGTAGGTCATTCTACGAACCACCCCTAAGTCATGAATCTTCTAGTTTGATCAGTGATTTCTCTACCAATCTTGTTGAATCCGATGAAAGAACAAGGAAGCAATAGCTCTGGTCAAATCAGGTAGAAGAATATTCATTGAATGATAAAGAGGAAATGCTGAACATGAGAAAACAACTGGCGAAAGGTGAAGTGCCAGTCATGTTTTGGCCTCTGGCTGACTCTCAGTATGACATTCCAGAGATGCTGACAGAAGATGGAATTCATGATATTCATCTCATCATATGGAAACCTATTTTTTAGTTTAAGAAGAAAGTATTATCTTATGATGAATATGAAAATCATGTTAAGATAATAGAAGGGTTACAACGTCAGATTGATTTGGCATATCTATCAGTCTCTCGATATCCGAAGATTGAAAAGTAGCAGAGAGCCCTTCAGCGTTCATGCCTTGGCGCACTAAGAAGACTGTGCCAGTTAATTCCCAATGCCCATCTGTTATTCATGTCAGAGGATGGGGTGTTCATGGAGCACTACATTTCACTGTGCTCTCTAGTCAGCAAATCCCGCTGAAAATGGTCTCATGCAATGTTATTGCCTGTGGCCGGCCACAATAAACTGGCTTTGTTTGTAATCAAAGGCTTGCCCAAGAACATTCTTCAACTAGTTCCTCTCAAAATCAAGAATAGAGAGAACAAGTTGTTGAATTACTCCTGCATCAAGCAAACAAGAATATTGAACAGGACTCTCGTATGGAGGAAGCACATCATTAAGTGACGGAAGTGTCAGAAATCATCCAAAGGTCTTTTGAACCAGGTGATAAAAGTGGATATCGATTGATGCATCCAGCTAATTTCCAGACCAAGGTCCGCAAGATCAGGAGAGCTTTTAAGAAATTCTCAGACATAGCATGTCAAGAGCCTCCCTAGCTTGCCAGACTGGGGACTCTTTTAAACCAACCCTCGGAATCAACAAATAGGATTCGAGGAGTTGAGCGGGAATAGCAGGAACTACCCCAGTCCACCGGACTTGGGACTTTTTCAAATCCTCAATACCTCACTCAAAGAAAGTCAGTCTTCTCTCAGTTAGGGAAGAAGCCCCAAGAGGAATGAAGAACCAAATTATCAGGAGACTCTCTCCAAATTACGGTTCACCAAGAAGTTCCTGAGGGATCAAAACAAAGAAAGACAATGTCTCATCAGAGACTTGGAAGAAGACAATATCACAGAAATGCTGATAGAAGGGATGCAATGTATTATGCATCAATTAATGTCATCAATTCCGTTGTAACACCCCAAGATTTTATGAAAAATATTCTTTTTAATTTTATTTATGTCTTGTGTTGTACGCTACACCAAAAGGAGCTTACACTACACACATCCCTGACTTGGCTTGCATTACACACAATCAAGACCTTCTTCGATTGCGTGTGTAGTATACAATACTGAGTTTCACTAAACGAGATATTATTATAATATTACTATGAACTAGCCGTTATGAATAGTAATACCCACTTTTTGAAATTTTGTAAATTTTATCTTTCAAAATGGACTTCATTTTAGGATTTGGAATATCTAAATTAGCCTAGGGTGAAATTTTGGTATTTTTTTGAAAAATTTCAATTTTTGATGAATAGTGAAAACACTAGGTTACTATTTAAAAACCGAATTTTTATTTAAATAATTATTTATTTTATTTAAATTTATTTTAGGTAAAAATTGATACATAATACCTATATAAGTTCAATGCAATTTATTGGAGTCATTTTATAATAATTTTAGATATATAAAAATTTTATTGAACTTTTCCCCGTCTTTTACCCACCTCCTAGGAGAATTTAAAAATTGACATAAAACTTTATTTTACCGCTTCTGTGAGTGGAATTTCAAAAATCCGAGAGACACGGTTGAATTCAATAAGTAAAATGTGGTTCAATGAGATGAAAATAATTTTTGGTGAATAGTAACTTTTTACTTTTATTTACCACGGTTAAAAGTAAATAGGGTAATTAAGGGTAAAAATGATATTATTATTACCCTAACACATGTCCTAATTCTATTGGATAAGTTTAATTCGACCAAAAACAACATTAGTGACAAAATATTACCCTTTAGGTCCACTGGGATTAGATTAGGACATTTAATATTATTTTAATTAAAGAATAGTTAAAATAGTTAAAATCAAAGTTTAATAACTAAAACATTTTTAATATAGGGTTATACATAAGATAAATTTGACTATAATTATTCATTAGAACGATAAAAAGATTTTATACATAAAGGTATTTTATTTTTAATTTTTAGACTTTAAATAATTTGATTTATTTATGATACAATGATGATGAAGTAATTATATTATTACTATGTTGTTTTCCCTTGCATGATTTTTGCCTCTCACACTATTCTTTTTGGGTTTTAGAAAATGGCTGGAAACAGGAAGATTCACGATAATGGAGGATATGATAGACAATGGAATGATATTCTTCATGAGAAACCGAATGAAATGGGATTTGGGAGTCCAAACATCGTTATTATGACTAATTAGCAATCTCATGATATGATCAATAATATCAACTTTGGTAAGTTTCCCAACTCAGGTAATAAGAGAAAGATGGAGTTTCATGATGATCATAGAGGAAAGAAAGTTCAATTTCCCTTATGTAAATAATGTGGGAAGAGGCATCGGGGAGATTGTTTCAAAGGAACTGGAAGATGATTTGGGTGCGGAAAAGAAGGACACAAATCCAATAAGTGAAAAGGAAAAGGTCCAGTTAACACCATAGAGAAGGATAATAGTATTTCTACGACATCAAAAATGATTAGATGTTTTAAATATGGAATGTATGGGCATTATGCAAACCAATTCCCTAAGGGAAAATATCATGAAGAGAATAAACATGGTCATATGAGTAGTATTTATGTGGATGATGATGAAGGGACTACAAATGAAATATGAGATGAAAGAAATGATGAAGCTCAGTCAGTGGTTTAAGAAGTTAGTGGAATAATAATGTATGGTACTACAGAATAAATAATCATCTAAGGATTGTTACACTATTGTTTTTCCTAAAGTATTTGAAAGTATATGTTGAATGGTACTGGTAACCATGGAAGGTTATTCAGATATTTTTGGAAAGCAGATGATATGCGCATAATGAAGGGATAAGGAGAAAATGAAATGTTTTACAGTATTCATGAGCTCATGATTGATATAAGGACTAAGTGATATCATGGTTTGAGTATATATAATTTTGAGGATTTTGGAATGTGGAAAGTGTTAACTTTTAACTGTATTCATGTTTTCACTAAGGCTCAATGGGTATTCATTTTTTTCAGGATAATACATGATTAAGGCCTTCGAATGTTTGGAATGTGACCAACAAGACATATCTTATGATATATGGGGATCAACGATGGTATTAACGTGCTTGTTATATGAACTCTTTGGTAATCATTTTCACTATAATATGAAATTGGACAATAGTATTTTGGATAAGCCTAAAGATTGGAATAGATTATGTTGGACATAAGTTAGTATTGTTTAAGGCTAGAACTTTTTCGATATTATTGATGGAAAGTTATAATAATGTATTTTTAGAAAAAAAAGGACAACCTGTAGGACGGGCAACAACCCATCGCGTCAGACAAGACTGTGGGAATCTAACCCACAACCGAAGTGCGACTGGCCTTTATCACCTACCACTAGCCTACAAGAAGTCCCTGGTTAGTAGAAACTATTTTTATTTTATTAAGCGGTATGATAGATGAAGTATAAGTCCATTTTTGGAATCATATACGATTAATCTCACTATAGATGGACTTATGTATATTTGATAACTTTTGAAATTTTTTTGTTTGAGACAAATAGAATGACCTTTCATTCTATCATATGATCTGCTAACACTTTGAGAATGATAAATTCAACTTCATTTCTTTTAGAGATGAAGTGGAAATTGTCCAAGGAACGACCAACGGTGAGATTGTACCAAAATCAAGAACGTATTTCTTCTAATTCCAATTTCATAAACTTTAGGGAAATGATCTTGAATACAAAAAATGTTGTCCTAGTGTCCTTATATCCAATGAATCAGATAGTACCGTAGATCATCACAAATTTATGGCTTTGTGATTTTCGGCTTTTTCATAGCCATGTTCTCTACCACTTTCCACCAGAACTTGATGGTTAGATTTTTCTTCCATATCCATATTTTCACATATGTTCTTTTATGTGGAAACCCAGTGATTAGTTAATTTGGGTAACCATTACGTTTCATACTTTAGTTTTTAAAGCCATGTTTTGGTATTCCTTTTTACGATATGAGATCTATTAAAGAAACTTTCAAGTAGTAACCCATTTATAACCTCGACAAATTTCGAGGGCAAAATTTATTTTAAGGGAGGTAGAATGTAACACCCCGAGATTTTATGAAAAAATATTCCTTTTAATTTTATTGATGTCTTGTGTTGTACACTACACCAAAAGGAGCTTACACTACACACATCCCTGACTTGGCTTGCATTACACGCAATCAAGACCTTCTTCGATAGCGTGTGTAGTATGGAATACTGAGTTTCACTAAACGAGATATTACTATAATATTACTATGAACTAGGTGTTATGAATAGTAATACCCACTTTTTGAAATTTTGTAAAGTTTATTTTTCAAAATTGACTTCATTTTTGGATTCATAATATCGAAATTAGCCCAGGGTAAAATTTTGGTATTTTTCTGAAAATTTTCAATTTTTTATGAATAGTGAAAACACTTGGTTACTATTTAGAAACCGACTTTTTATTTAAATAATTATTTATTTTATTTAAATTTATTTTAGGAAAAAATTGATACATAATACCTATATAAGTTCAATGCAATTAATTGGAGTCATTTTATAATTATTTTAGATATATGAAAATTTTATTGAACTTTTCAGTCTTTTACCCACCTCCTAGGAGAATTTGCAAATTTACATAAAACATAATTTTACCGCTTCTGTGAGTGAAATTTCAAAAATCCAAGAGACACGGTTGATGTCAGTAAGTAAAATGTGGTTCAATGAGATGAAAATAATTTTTCGCGAATAGTAACTTTTTACTTTTATTTACCACGATTAAAAGTAAATAGGGTAATTAAGGGTAAAAATGATATTATTATTAACCTAACACATGTCCTAATTCTATTGGATAAGTGTAATTAGACCAAAAACAACATTAGGGATAAAATATTACCCTTTAGGTCCACTTGGATTAGATTAGGACATGTAGTATTATTTTATTTAAAGAATAGTTAAAATACTTAAAATCAAAGTTTAATAACTAAAAAATTTCTAATATAGGGTTATACATCAGATAAATTAGACTATAAATATTCATTAAAAATATAAAAATATTTCCTACATAATTTTATTTTATTTGTAATTTTTAGACTTTAAATAATTTAATTTATTTATGACACAATGATGATGCAGTAATTATATTATTAATGAAATATTGACATAATTGATGTTATAAATACCCAAATAAATGTAATTTGAGACTTTTTATGAATTAAAATAATTTTATATGTTAATATGACATATTAGTATTGATTTAATTAACTTTTTTCGGACTAATATTTCTGTTATGAGTTCCACAAAAATCAATTACCAAATAGTGTAAAAATTGACATAAAATAGTTTTTAAAACAAATATTATATTATTAATTGTTATTTTATTTCTAAAAATCTAATTATCGGCCAAATGACTTAGATAAGGTTATATATATTAATAATAAACAACTTTGGGTTCGTTTGTCTAGTTATAGTAAGTTTATTAACCTCATAGTCTAAGTAAACAAGAAGACACGGTAAAAGTTAAATTATTTAACTTAAAGTTAAATCTAAATGATAAGGTTAAAATAGAAGCCTAAACTTGTCTAAATTCTATTGGATGAGAGTATTGCGACCCATACCCACCTTAGCTTTTAAATAAATCAATTTGGAGCTATTAAAAACCGAATATGACTTTATAATAAAATAATATTTCTAGTTTTTCCTAAGGTGCCCCTCTCCTCCCTTATAAAAGGGCACATCCTCCCTCTCTTCCTTACACCACTTTTAGCCTTCTAGATCGGCCTACCCCTGTGAAATTGTCTTCTCCACTTCCCTAAAAACATCCTAGAGGTCCTGGTTATCTTCAATGACCAATTTTAGTGCCCTAAAAGGAGGTCTCAAAGAGACACTTCAAAAAAGAGGTAATGTCCGTTACCGATTCTTTCAACTTTATTTCTTCTTCCACTTCTTCTTCTTTAGTTGTTTCATTATGAAGTAATAACACCAGTATCACTCATATACTGATATGTTATTATAATTATGAAACAACACTATCTCACCATCTATCCATCCTACGGAAAATGAAATCACCGCGTGTGCGTACGTACGGAGTACCGTCTCCACACCGTAGTGTAATCTATTTTCCACCACCACCTTACTTGGATGGGTATAATGGTGAAAATAAATAACTATATATGATTATTTTAAAGTGGTATTGATTCTGAAATAGTATACATACACTCCAATACAATTCCACGATCATGAGAATGATATCATCGCTCGTGCGTACGTACGGAATACCGTCTCCACAAACGCGATGAGATTCATTTTCCATGATTAACCATTCAAGAATGATTATAAAGTATATATAATGAATAATAATGAAATATATGACATAATTAAGCTACTGGATTTATGTATATATATATATATATTTCATCTACTTACTTCCATTCAAGTCAATAAGGAAAAGAAAACAACGTTCATGCGTACTACGGCCTACCGTCTCCATGAATGGTGTATTTCATTTCATTTATCTATATATTATATATATTTATGTATATTGAATATATTATATATATATCATGATTTAAATTCTGGAAGTAATTAAATCATGATATAAGTAGTAATAATATCAAGAACAACAATGCCCAACACGTACGATAAATAAAACGTTTTACCCAAAACGCTGCTTTGACATGAAATTTACAAAATAATGGGTAATATAAAGTCATAAGTGGACCATATATGATATCATAACAATGAATATGATTCTGTAATAATTCAATGACATTATTTAAATCATTATACAGGAGTTTCAGATATGTACGAGGCATATCATACCTATGGTAAGGGATAATTTTGGAAATCTCATTTTTATCCGAGATTGCTTATACATAACTATTTACTAGGGTTATTGTTGTAATACATGTCCATGTTTTCTAAAATGGTCCTTATGTATGTTTAATGTACTTTTTACCAATTTTTGAATTTTACTATAATGTATGTAAGGAATCTTTCTTTTTTTTCCATACGAGGTACTTTTTGACTTTTCCAACAAAAGTACGAGGAGAATGTTTTTTTTAACTTATACCGAACGAACAGATTTTTACGGTTTTATAAAGCCATATTTTCATAAAGCTTCATCCAAATGATTTCATGAATATTTTCAACAAAATCCATCTCTTTTAAAATTGCATGACATTTTGTGGAAAGAGAATGATTTTGAAGAAGAAAGGATATTTTCCTCAAGAATTCATTTCAAGTGTTTTATCAAAACCATTTTTCATCTAAGATGACATTATTTCATATGTTTATGTTTCAAGTATCATGTATCTATGATTTACATGGTTTCAATTTTCTTATTATGAAATGATATCCATTTATTTTATATGGATTATGTAATGATGGGATGATGTTTATTAAACCCATTTTATTTATTGGGTTATTATGAATGATGTATGTTTATTTTGTGGCTCAAGTAAGAATTATTTCATTATGAGATGGGTGGGACCTATATCTCCCTCCAATGCATTGGGTAAGGATTTATATCTCATGAGATAGACATGGATGGAACGGTAAGTTAATCTGGTTCAGTGTTACAGGACTGAAACGAGGAGCGAACTCGATTCAGAAAGGGACTTTGTCCACTAAGATGGTCTTGGAAAAAATTCCTTGGCTACCATGGAAATCATATCATGTGATTAATGTTTTACCACAATTACAAGTTTTATTCCCAAGCTATTTTATCATGATTTATGTTCTATTATGATCTACGCCTTACATACAACCATGTTTTATGTCATTGCTCAAGATTTCAATGTTTAAACATTATGGTCATGTTTTTATGTTCAAATGTATATGGTTTATTTTATTTTCTCCATGCTTACCCTTATTGTGAATTTGATATCACCCTTTATATGTTTTTTCCCAAGGATTTAAAGAATGGTTTTAGGTAAGAAAACAAAAGGGGAAGATCTTTATTGGAGATGTTGAAGATATTTCACCATAATTAGAAGATTATTTTCCGAGTTTCCAAAGACACTAAACTATTATGGTCCTTTGGTGTCTGTTTTTGTTATGTCTTAAGTATTCCTCAAAAGTAATGTAATATCCATGTACTTCAAGCTTCAGGTCTTTACAGCCGTTGTTACTGATCCACCAGATGAGGTTCACTCAGGTGACTCCGATGAAGAGGTTCCTGCTCAGGAAGTTGTATGCACAGACACAAATGAAGAATGTGTGCGTACACGAAACCAAAGGTTTACCCAAAATCTGGGTGTTCCTTCAAATAACCCACTTCCCCCTCTCCGAAATGGATCAAACAAGGGGAAGGGAATGAATCAGGTTACATATCCTTCCTCTGGAGAAGGCCAATCGCTCTCACTAGAGTAAATATTTGCACAACAAGAGGAAGAAATGAAAGAATTGAGGAGGTTGAACATAGAACTACTTCAAGGTAGTCTTCCTCCTAAGTGTGCTGGAGTCAGTCAGCCAATGGAGTTTTTTTAGCTACTGAGATGGACCAAGAATATCCTCCTTTATCAGTACACCCTCCTAGGTCTAATCCTACAGGTCAAGTGCAACAACAATTGGAAGTGTTGCCATCAGTTTCAGTACCAGCTGCCATACCTATCAAAACTCTAGTCATTGCACCTGCCCAAGTCCAAGTTCAACCAAATGTTTCTAAAAAGTTAATAACTACTATTGAGTCATTAACAACTTAGTTAGAGACTATGGAAGGGAAGCGTGTGCAGGTTCAATCAGAAAAAAAATCTTACCCTGAATGGGTAGATTCAATCTCTCCCCCATCAAGTTTTGGGAACCCTGTATTCCCTATTTTCAATAGATCAAGCGACCATGAACAGCATTTGACGCATTACGTGTCTTGTTGCAATCATATGATGGGAACTCTGAAGTAGCAATAAGCAGTGAAACTCAGATGCTTCATGCGAACCTTGCAAGGACCAGCTTTTGTTTGGTACACAAGCTTTCAATCCCGGTCAATTACCAGATGGGAGGATCTTCGCCAAATATTCCTTCTCCAATTCAGGTCAATGTTGCCAAAGACAATAGTTTTTTATCTTAAAAACTGTAAGCAAAGAAAGAATGAAAGGTTATCATCTTTCATTGCTCTTTTGAAGGGATTAACATATTCCCTAAGCTTAGCACTCCCTAAAGAGGAATTGTTTCCAATCTGTGTGGCAAATCTGTTTGACGAATTACGCACATCATTGATCCCTTTGAAATACATAGGAGGGTTTTGAGACCTTACTTCAATTTCTCAACTAATAGAAGATTCTCTTATACATACTAAGGCTAAATCTCGTGTAATTCCATCAGATCCAGGAAGGATAATGGGTAAAGCATAGACCGCTATAGTTATGTTTAAGCAAGCACCTGCACCTGCTTCTACTTCAAAACCTTCATCTTCCCGAAGGCCTCCACCTCCTGAGCATCAACAATAGAGGCCGTTTCGTCCAGACGATCAATGAGATCAAAGACGAAAAAAATTTGAGGATCTGGAGATCCAAACATACTCTTTCCTAAATGAACAAGTTCCTAGTTACTTCATTTAGACTCTCGAAAATAATTTGGTTCAATTGCCAAGGCCCAAGAGGCCAAACAAAGAAGGAGATGAATACCATCCCAACTATTTCCCATTTCACCAAATGTTGGGGCATCCCATTCAGGAGTGTTTTGTTTTCAATGACCACCTGCAAAAGATGGTCGACTTGGGAAAAGTCAAACTAAAAAGCTCTTCAGCCAATGTAGCATGTGTTACTGCTACAGTTCCAGAGGAGTAAGGTGAGTGGAAAGAATTTAAGAACAAAAATTCACAAAAATATGATGATTGGATAGTCATAAATATGATCAACCGAACTCATGCTATTTTGCGAACGCAATTGAAGAAACCAATTGTACCTTCTGCCATGAATATCGCAGCAAAACTCTCTTCATCAGAGGGAAAATCCTCAAAGAAACGGCATGATTCAAAGAAAGAAAAAGAATCAGAAGAAGATGAGTATGTGTCAAAGCCTAAGTTGTCTTTGACTCTATCAGACTTCATGCCATCTACTTCGAAGCAATGAGCACTGCTACACCAAACGGAACAGCCTAAACAGGCTAATCAGGCAGAGTCTTCATCGGATGAAGAGTTAATTTTCGGTTCTGTTAATATGATTCAATTAACAGATCCATATGCCCATCACAGTTTCGATTTTGATGAGCTCAAATTTCCTATATCAAATAGAAGAATCAGAGGAAGTTCTAGAGGCTCAGGATATAGGGGAAGACATGGATCTTTCAGAGGCCACTATTACAATTCTACCCCTGCTAGAACTATATATGCAGCCGAAACTCGTGGTAGAGCCCTTCAACGAGCTCAACAAGAACAAGCAAGTTCTTCCACACAAGGCAGACTCAGCCCTAGAACAATTATTCTGGATGATCGGTTGAAAGTTCCATATTCTTCCTCTCAGAAAGTAAATAGACCTAATTGGTTTAATCTTATAAAGCTAGGATTATTACCAAATCCTATCCCGATACAAGATGCATCAACTTCCAAAGAATCTGCTTCCAAGGCACCTGCTAACTCACATGTTAATGTTGGGAAACGCAGACCTCTGGATCAAAAGTATGATGTATTGAAACACCTGGCCCAAGTACCATCCAAGTTATCAATTTTGGATGCTTTGAATCTGTCAAAGGATCTTCACGAGTCACTCATTGAGGCTTTGTCAAGTCCTCAGGAGTTTGAAAATAAAATTGTTGCAGTTAAAGTCTATCACATAGAGAATAATCCTGTGTAATTCCATGCAGTGATATCTTTCATAGATGAAGATGAAGATGATGTCCTGCATGGACATATTAGACCTTTGTACTTATCTGGCAAGGTCAATGGTGTAGACGTCCGAAGAGCTTTCATTGATAATGGTTCAGGAGTCAACCTCATGCCCATTCGTACACTTCGGTGATTGGGCCTCACATAATCTAATTTATCTCCTTCTACCATGATGTTACAAGGATATGATAAAAATGAACAAGAACCACTGGGTGAAGTTACACTTAGAACTCAGTTTGGAGATCTTGTATCCAATTCAGATTTCATGGTTGTTGATCAAGACTCATCCTTCAACATCTTTCTTGGAAGACCCTGGCTACATCAACATGCTGTTATCCCTCAATCATACCATCAACGTCTCAAGTATTGTTTCGATGGTCAAGTTGGGACATTGTATGGTGATAAGGCCCCATTCAAGACATGTGAGTCTCAATACATTGAGGCTGAATTCTATCACATAAAGGGAAGGGGGAAATCCACAGCAAAGGAGATTACCGAAGTTAATGATACATATGGTTGGGAGAATATTTCAGTAAATCCATTTACACATGTGAGTACATATTATGTGTTTCCTATCAGTCAAATTGAAAAGATAGACCCAAATCAAAATACTCTTATGGAAGGATCCATAATGTCAATTATGGAAATCGGGCTAGACAACATGGGAGAAATTGGTGACCCACCAAGCAGGGATGAAAGCACAAATGGTGACACCATCATTTCATCTGCTGAAATCCAACAAGTATATACTTCGCCAATCAGGCCAGAAGAAGTTATAGCAACATCAGAGGTGAACAATGATGTCGATTCTCAATCCATCATCTCATATTTATTACCCAAATAAGACCCTTCATCATCAATTGGGTCGGAAATGGAAGCTTCTTCTTCAAGATGTGAAAATTTTGACATATCTTCTGATCATGAAAATTCTGCTTCGTCATCTACTATGCAAGTAGAAATGGAAGAAATAACACATGTTGAAGAAGAAGGGGAAGATCTCAGAGATGCTCCTCCAGCTTTTGAATATGGTATCTCTACCACCATGGATGAACTCAGAGAAATAAATCTTGGTATAAAAGAAGATCCACGCACCACTTTAATTAGTGTGGACATGACTCTTGAAGAGCAAGAGATGTATATTTCCTTTTTAAAGAAAAATCGAGACATATTTTCTTGGAACTATACAAAGATGCTCGGGCTTGATCTTGATGTTTCTACTCATCATTTGGGTTTACTAGAAGAACATCTAGGATTTAAGCAAGCCGCAAGAAGAACACACCCAACTTATGCTTCCAAAATTGAAGCTGAAGTGGATAATCTTATCAAAGTTAACTTCGTCAGATAAGTTCAATATCCCAACTGGTTGGCTAATATTGTCCCTGTAAAGAATAAGAAAGGATAAATTATAGTTTTCATCGATTTCAGAGATCTTAATCGTCATTGTCCTAAGGATGATTTCCCAGTTCCGATTACATAACTTTTAATTAATGCTACAGCTGGCTATGAAGCACTTTCCTTCATAGATGGATATTCCAGATATAATCAAATCTGAATGGCCCCAGAAGATAAGGAATCCACAGCCTTCAGAGCCCCTCAGGGTGTGTTTTGCTACCGAGTAATGCCCTTTGGCTTAAAGAATGAAGGTGCAACATATCAGTGTTCCATGCATCGTATCTTCAAACCCCTTTTAGGTAAGTTTGTTGAATGATATGCAGACGATTTGGTGGTTAAATCCAAACAAATTTCTAATCACTTGGATGATTTGGAAGTCATATTCTGCAATCTTCGACAACATAATTTGAAGATGAACCCCTTAAAATGTTCTTTTGGGGTAACCTTAGGAAAATTTCTCGGCTTTTTTGTATGCCATCATGGTATTGAAGTCGATTCTGAGAAGACAAAGTCAATCCTTGGTATGTCACCTCCTCAAAATTTGAAATAATTAAAGGGACTTCAAGGACACTTAGCCTATATTCGGCATTTCATCACCAATTTGGCAGGAAAAGGTTTACCCTTCACCAAATTGATGAATAAGGGAGTCACTTACCAGTGGACTGAATAATGTCAAGAAGCATTCGATATTCTCAAGAAATATCTCTTGAGTCCACCAGTACTCATGCCACCTGTTGAAGGAATACCACTTATCCTCTACGTGGCAGCTCTAAAGTGATCATTGGGTGCCTTTCATGCTCATAAGAATGATGCGGGGAATGAAAACAGCCTCTATTACCTCCGTCAGACTATGATTAAATCAAAAACCTGGTATTAAAGTATTGAGAAGTGCTGCCTGGCATTAATCTTTACAGTTTAGAAGTTGAGACACTATCTGAAACATCACGAGGTCCAATTGGTATCTCGTAATAATCTTCTCAAATTCATCCTTAGTCATCAAATTCTTACAGGACGTCTGGCAAGGTGGGAAGTTATTTTGCAGCAATTCGACATTCAGTATGTGTCTTAAAAGGCAATAAAGGGCCTAACTCTGGCTGATTTCCTGGCTGAACACCCATCAGTGGAAGACACATCTTTAGATATTGAACTCCCTGATGAGGAAGTATTCTCAATTCAAGAAAGTCCTCAGGCATGGGAAATGTATTTTGATGGTGCTTCCAGAAGTCCAACAGGGAGGAAAATGGAAAATCCTAAATTCAACAAAGTTCGATTAGGAATTGAGCTCATTTCTCCAGAAAAGGCAGTGTTACCTTATTCCCTCTTATTGTGGGAAGGTGGTACAAATAATGAAGCGGAATACCAAGCTCTCATTGCAGTATTGGAGTTGGCGCTTCAAGCACAAATGAATCACTTAAAGGTGAAAGGTGATTCAGAACTGGTAATCAAACAAGTTAATGGGGACTATGCTATCAGAAAAGAAGAACTAATCCCTTTGTATGATTACATCAGAGAGTTAATGGCATAATTCCCTTCAAAACCGACATTTTCTTATGTCCCAAGATCACAAAATTCTCAAGTTGATGCACTGGCTAATATAGCCACAGCTCTGGCATATCCAAATCGGGACGAGACAACCATCAGTATTGCCCACTGTCATGCAATTTCACCTTATGTTCAAAGCAGAACATAGTAAATTAATGAAATTAGTACCATTACTGAACTGTATGGTCATACTATAGGATGGATTTCACCTATCAAGGAATACCTTCAAAATGGAACACTTTCGCCTGATAGAGTCAGGAAAGAATAAATCTGGTGACGTGTGGTCAACTTTACTCTTTATGATGGCCTAGATTACCTAGAGAAAATTCTCTACAAGCGTGGTTTTGATGGATTTCTCTTCAGATGCATTGATGGCGAAGAGTCAATGGCTTTCATGAAAGAAGTGCATGCAGGAATCTGTGGTGCCCACCGGTCTGGACATAGACTATCTGATCAGATTCAAAGGCTTGGATAATTTTGTCCTTTAATGATACAAGATTGTGTTTATTTCAAAAATAAGTGTCATTCATGCCAAGTACATGCCAACTTTATTCATAAACCTCCATAGTTTCTTCATACAGCTAAATACTCCTGGCCATTTTGCACATGGGGAATGGATGTGGTGGAACCTTACCCTTTAGCTACGGCCAAGCAGTTTATGTATATTTTTACTACTACAAATTTCTTTTCAAAATGGGAAGAGGCAATACCTCTTAAGGAAGTTAGTTCTAAATGCATTGTTAGCTTCATCAAGTCTAAAATCATTACCATATTTGGTGTCCCTCATACTATATTGACGGAAAATGACACCAACTTCTGTTCATCCGAGGTGAAGAAGTTGTATCAAGAATACAACATCAAATCCAATCATTCATCTCAGTATCATGCAGTGGATAATGGCCAGATAGAAGCTTTCAACAAGACTCTATCAAATATACTGTAAAAGATGGGGGATAAAGATAAGAAATCATGGCCTGATAAACTCTTTCATGCTTTATGGGCTTATCGGACTACCACCCGCACTGCAACTCAGTCAACTCCATATTCACTAGTATATGGAATGAAAGCTGTCTTGCCCATTGAATTTCAATTGCCTTCTCTTAGAGTAGACATTTTTGATCAGTCATCAATAATGAAAAATCTCAAAAGCGATTGAATGAATTGGAACGGTTATATGAGAAAATATTGTGTACTTTGCACCACTTGGAAGTCTATCGGAATTGAATAGCATGAGATTTCAACAAAAAACTTCATCTTCATTCATTCACTCAAGGAGAATTGGTATTAGTTCTCAGAACTCTAATGATACCATGAAAGAAACCTCCCAAGCTTGAGCCAAAATGGGAAGGACCTTACTCAATACTTAAGGTCTACTCCAATGGATATTATTCTTTAATCTCAATGGATGGAGAACTCATCACTACTCCAACCAATTCTATATTTCTGAAGATATATTTTTTATGAACACAAAATACAGCAATGGTCCATGCATACATCCTTAAACTATTTGTACTATCGTCCAACATGACGTTAAACTGTAACGTCCTAACTACATGATGCTAAACTGTATAAAAGTCATTTACGTCCAGAAAGACATTAAACTGCATCATCCACGGTCCATACATATGACCTTAAACTATTTGTATTACTTTCATCCAACACGATGTTAAACGGTGAAAAAGTTCCCTAATTCGTCCAACATGACGTTAAATGGTGTACTCTTTTGTCCTTACTGCATGAAATTAAACTGCACAATCCTCTTTTTGTCCAACATGACGTTAAACTGCATAACCAACGGTCCATGCATATGACCTTAAACTATTATCACTTACGTCCAACATGATGATAAACTGTGAAAACGTCCCTAATACGTCTAACATGACATTAAATGGTGTACTCTTTTGTCCTTACTGCATGACATTAAACTGCACAGTACTCTTTTTTTCCAACATGACATTAAACTGTGTTGTCCCCATCGTCCTAACTACATGACACTAAACTATACAGAAAGACCTTTGATACATCCTACATGACATTAAACTATGCATCATTAGGGTTGTTTCTACCTCTTGTTTCTCACACCGAGTATGAATCACGTGATCTTAGAGAAAACTTCAACCATAACACTCTCTCTGGGCTACTAACCATGTGTAAGTCCCAACACCATCATTTTTAGGTCGTTTTCCCCAAGAACAACTTGATTATTAATTCATTCTTTAATTGAACTACGCGGACTTTGATCCTTGACTTCCAGGCTGGGTACGTAGGTAGCCTCCCAACGTACAAGCCCAAAACCCATATCTTCACATCGGTTCACCTCCATATCATACGATGTTGATTCGTGAAACCGTCCCAGAATCAATATCTTTACATTGGTTCACTTTCGTCCTTGCTATATGACATTAAACTTTACAACACTTTTTGTCCTGTACAAAAATAAAACTAAAATATTCTTTGATACCCACACCTGAGAGGGAAGCATTATTTACATTGATTTTTCAATCATGTTTCATTCCAAAGACTACGTGCATACATGGAAATGCCCAAACCTTTTATCTTGGGTTAAACCATCATTGCACTAAAGTCCCATTTCACACTTCACATGTACAAACCAAATTTGTACAGAGGGTATTTCTAGAACTACATGGGCTTGATTCCCATCATTATGGGATACGTAGGAATGTTCGAGTGTCCCTCGAATCCAACCCCAAGTCTTTTGGGCCTAACCCCAAATTCCACTTTCAGTCCCTTGGCTAAAAAGTCCCCATGAAAACACACACTGTGTATTTCTTATAATGGTCTAAGATCTATGACCCTAAACTAAGATCTAAATTACTTTTGTCCCACATGATGATAAAATGTATTTCAAGAACTACGTATGGATTGATTCCCATCATTATGGGATATGTAGTGAAGTCCAAAATTTCCATTCAGGACCCATCCACAACATGATTATGGTTAGCATTGATGTATCTCTACATACATTGGACAATACCCATCTTTATGTGTTATAATCATAACCTTAAATATTTTCAGATCTTCATACCCCTTTTCTTAACTTCTAATCACAAAAGGCCTGAAATTATGAGAGTTCTTTTGCCTGACCATGTAGCACATTCCCTTATGCGGCCTTGCATAAACAGTTCACATAATGGACCTATCAGCCAAAAGATGCTATTATTTGACTATGCAGTCAATGCCCTTAGGTGGCCCTACATAATTCAACCCCCTAACAGGTTAGTTAAATACTGGTAACTTCATTCTTGGGAAAAAAGCTTCTTTTGTCTTTATTTTTTTTAATGACAATATATAGGGATCCGCAAAAATAACCATCCTTAACATACTTGTCCCATATCCTTTCTCATGATCTGAAAGTATTCAAGTCTATGGTTTATATTCTCCTTCCCTACATTTGGGCCATACCTTCGTAGGAGTGATATTCATCCAGTTATTCGATAATCTTGTTTGGAAATATCTTCTCCATATTCAAGTAACTCTTTCCATAAAACAAACTCTATACTTTTGAAAATTTAAATATTCATAAACTTTCACTGGCTTTTTAGTACTAGGAAAGTAAATTTCTGAGAGTTATTTTTCCTGACTATACAGCACGTTCCCTTAGGTGGCCTTGCATAAACAGTTTACATAATAGACTTGTTATCCAAAAGATGCTATTTATTTGACTATGAAGTCAATGCCCTTAGGTGGCCCTGCATAATTCAACCCCCTAACGGGATTGAAAAATAATGGTAACTTCATTCTTGGAAACTACTTCTTCTAATTCCTTTTAGCTCTTTTTTCATATCATTCCTCAAATTCAAATATTCTTAAGCCATAGTTTACATATTTTTTCTTCATACTTGAGTGTGGTAATGTGTTTTCAAATAAAATTTCAAGGAATTGAGTCAATTCTAATTCATTCGGTCAAAGCTATTTCGACCTGAAACATTAGACTTTACATGTCCGACGTGCATGACGTTAAATTTCCTACAAAAGAAAAAGGAATTATGAATAAAAGTCAAGTTCCAGCTCACTAAACATATATTTTGTATGATTTAGGTAATATTGAGCAATTAAAATATTCAATGTTCGTAGGGTTATTTACATTAATCCTAGAAAAAATAAATCTATGCTTACTAGGACCATTGGCTTAAGTAAAATTTAAAGCAGGTAGTAGGAAAATAGGTGCACAAATGATTAAAGGTGAAAAATTTATTCATTTGATGCACAAGAATTAGAAGGAAATCCACAAATTGGAGTCTCTTCTCTTTTCTAGGAAATTACAAAAGGCTGTCGACATAAGTCTTCAATTAATGAACCGCATCCCGAGCTTCATCAAAAGCTACTTGAAGCTCATGCACTCGACCAACTTCACTCTTTTCAGCCTGATGGAGTGATTTCTTGGAATTCGCAATATATTTCATACCATTCATTTGAGCTCCCTCTAGTGAATTATTGAGTTGGTAAAGTTCCCTAGTAATAACATCTAACTGTTGCTGAAGGTGCATCTTATGAATGACTTTATCTTTGATATTATGCTTCAGCTCCTTCATCTTGGCAGCATAGTCAGCTTCAGCTCAGGATACTGTAGCCTCAAATTCACTGATATTGACTAACAGCTTCACCCTGGTCAGATCTTCACAACACTTTTGTTCCTACTCCCTTTTTAAGATGACTTGTTTCATCGCGGTATGGATCTCTTAGTATCAAAAATCACCAAGTCCTAGCATGAAGAACTGGGACAACAATCGAGGGATCTTCAATGTTATCTCTTCTAAAGGAAGTTCAGATATAATTTTCCATATGTAGTTCCATGCCTTGCGTCGTGAAAAGTTGAGCGCCTTAAGCACCTCTATATCTGATTCAACATCATCATCACAAGGGGGCATGTAATCTGGGATTAATGCACTTAGGGAAGTGCCCTGTTCTTCTCCTTCCCCCCTGACCCCGGTAGTTTCACCTTCTATTACTGTTTGGGTGGAGGTTGAGACTTCACCTCCAGTTCTAGCCATTAAAGTTGATATCCCTGTTTGATCAATTAAACGTATGGTTAGTTTTATAAAATAATGGAAGTTGGTTGTCTATCTTGAAAACTCAATACAATCATTACCTAACAATAGATCAGTAGCTTGAGAAGACTCCTCCCCATCTTTCCCAGTTTCAACAGGATCTTCAAGATGAGTCTCAGGAGGGTTTACTGGGTTTATCTCCACTTGAGCTAAAGTTTCTACAATGGAAGGGTTGACATCAGTGTCCACACCCTCTTCAGGCATTGGAAGTTTAGCAGCTTCTATGGATGGAACTGCATATTATTTTCAGTCATGATTAGAAGTGTAAATTATAAGAAAATTTATTGGGCGAAGGATAACACTCATGCCCAATGACTTCTAAATAACATGATAACTTAGCATGATCATAAAATTCCTCTCAAGACATGCCACGATTCATCATTTCATCCAATGATATTTCAGAATCCTGGTTAGTCTCACCGGTGGGAGCATTTGATGTGTCCTCTTGGCGAACCTCATTTGGCAGCCCCTGAACCTGGGTAGCTTCTTCAGGAAGGATGGAAGATTCAGTTGCTGCGGCCGCCAATGATTTTGGTGCAGGTTCTTCTCTACTTTTAGCAGAAACATGAGCAGTACTGGGAATAGATGTTGGCTCTTTTTCAGAAGCAGCCAAGTCAGCCTGAATTTGCGTTTGTTCCTTAACACCCTCTGTGGTCCTTAAGGGAGGATCAGTCCTTTCCCTCAGAGGGGAAATTGAATAAGCCCCTGCAATTCTGAGGAAAGTGAGAAATCTTTTTCATGGTTTAAAATCCATGATTATTTGAAGGACTTACCACTATTAATAAAGCATTTAGCGGTGGACTTCCTCCTTTGTCACCTTTGTCCTTTTGGCCTTTTAAGAGTATCATCAGCCTCCCTTATTGGCACATGAATTGGCGAATGGAATTCCATGTCCAACTCCTCATTCATGGCCTACTAGCCTAGGGATATCTCGCTCGGTTCACGAGGATATTCATCAGTATACCCGATGGCAGTACCACCAGGGCTTTACTGAGGTGAAGGAACTTCAGTAGTTTTGGAAAGATGCAAGATGAAGAAAATAATTTCCTTGAGTAACAAATATTCGATTGAAATCAAGTTGCGAAGCAAATAAGGAAAGAAAACTTACATCTTCAGGAGCCACATAATCATGCCACTCCTCATCAGTCCCCTCAGTGGCACCACGATCTATCAATTCCATCACTCGTTTGGTGACAGGAATGGACTCATCAGTGGAATAAATGAGCATTTCCAACTCTCTGATATAAATATGCACTTCATCGGGGTTATTCTCAAAAATTATGTCCATAGAAGTAAGAAGATTCCCTATTACAGGGAGGTGTAACCCCTCACATAAATCTAGCCAGGAAGTTTCAACACCATAGTATAAACTCTGCCATGTTTGGACAACCTCTAGTCTTAGATATGAAGGCTGTGAGGAAGGTCCTACAATCTTTGATTTCAATTTTTCCCAGCTCCTGCAACTACAGATAGAGAATAAGAAAATAAGACTTATTTCTTTATAAAGAAGTAGTGCTTAAAGTACCCCGTGATGGAGTGGGTCTTTTGATTCTGACTGGTGGATTATATCGGGCACAAGGCTGCTTTACCACTTGTTGTGCCTCATCATCCCCATCACGGGAATCCGATGAATCATTCCTAGAAGAGGAATCTTGTGAATCAGATTCAGGTGGGGAAGCATCACCTTCATGAGGAAGGGTTCCTTTCTCTACAGTCCTCTTCCTTTTCCCCACCTGATAAACTGGGTGATTCAGCACCCCTTTAGGGTATGATGCTATCTAGTGCTCGGCATACCATGTGGTCAAGTTATGTGCCACTTTTTCAACTAGTAGATCAAATACCACCCCAGTCTTCTCCCTTGATGTTAGCAGCCACAGTTGTCGAGAAACCATCGGATGTTGGTCTTACCTGACATGTACTAGGGGAGATACAACAATTTTTTGTAGACACAAGAATTGACGTGCAAATCTATATGGAGCATAGGCCTTGCATATAATTTCTTCGTCAATCCTGGAAACTAGCACACTATCCCTGCAAGCTAGCATGTATGCCCTCAAATCCATGTGGGCTGTTCCATCATCAAAAAACTGCCCGGTTGGAGGATTTCCATAGGGAAAGAAGTTGAATTCCTTAAACATGCTCAGCCTCACTTTCATGTCATAGGCATTAAGATATAGTGGAGCAACTCCAGAGAATGATTGCACTGACGGCCTGAAAGAACTTCTAGGAATTTTTAATCCATTCTATACATTGTAAGTCCTGAAGTGAGTGGAGATCCATCCTCATAAAACATAGAATGGTCCCACTATTCCTAATGGAGATTTACCCATGAATACATGAAGTAAACTCTTGTGAATCTTTGCTAAAATGGGGGTAGCCAACCCAACCATTTTTCCCTCATCGAACTTTGCCGCAATAACGAAGGTCCCTAGCCTGACGCCTCCCTTCGAATCCCTGACTGGAAAGAGATAAACACTGAGCCACAAATCCAAGAATCCCACCAGATGAGTCTTCTTTGGGATCCTTTGATTCACCTCATTTCCCCACTTCTCGAACTCTCCTGCTTCTAGAGTTGGCCAGAATGTGCCAGGAGCACCCCTCTTCTTAGGTTTTGAGCAGGTAGTAGGACGGGTGGGCCTCTTATCCTTGGATTTATTTTTCTTGGATTCTTTTTCCTTCGACTCATTCCCTTTTGGCTCCTTCTCTTTCTTCTCAATAATAAATATATTCATCCACTCTCTGGATGAATATCCTTACTAGAATGAGTTAAGGAGGTCTCTGAACTCTTGATCATGTGGAAGATTTTAAATAATTCCCAAGCCAAAGAAGGAGTCTTCTCTGAATCATTCCAAGTCACCTTGGGAGGAATGAATTAATCATACATATTGCCCAAATTTGGAGCCCCTGAGATCCTGTGGACATCCCACAGACTGATGCCTACTTATCCATGAGTCAGATGGAAAGAATTGGTTTCTGGGCTCCAGTGGCTGAGTATCTCCGTCACGAAGTTATCATGTATATAAACATATGTTTGCCCAACCCAGATAGCTTCGTATATCGCAACTCCTTTTAGATCTTTGACAAACACTGCACAGGTTTGTCGTACCCAATATGCCCACATCCATGCTGGCTTCACACCTCCCCCAGGAGGGAAGTCCCAACTTTTCTTCCAGCCTTTGGATTGATCCATATGAGCATTTAAGAAGATTGAAGGATGAAAATGTGGTTACAACTCAGGCTTATGAGGTTTCAGATCTGGTATACAAGGGCTATGATGCATCATGTGGGCCTTCTCCACTATTCTAGCATTTATAAATCCTCCTACACATGAGATATTTGCTGAAGCAAAGTTGGTATAACTCTGAAACCACGAAAATGGGAGATAGTTCTTTGCTTCTGGAATAGTGACTTCTCGCAGATGACCATAACCGTACAAAGGCAGATAAGTGCTTTGTGGGAAATCAAAGTGATATTTCTTCAGATACTTAGCCAAATCTGGAAGAGTGCCACTTTTGACGGTACAATAATCGTGGACAATGATATCCATCATATCCTCAAGATGTTTTCTTTCCAGTTCATCAGCAATTTCGGTTCTAAGAGCCATTGATTCTGCATAAAATGTGAATAAATTAACTATTAAGTAAGTTGATTTTTCATAAAATTTGAGAAGGAATTTCAAAAAAATGGAAAAGGCATTAAGGCACGCAAGTCTAAACTTGGCGCGCAAGTATGGATGTGTCGTGCAAGTGTTAATGTTCCGTGCAAGTTTTTGGTGTGAATATATAACTGCGCAAGACCAAATACATTGAAGGAAACATGACAGTGAAGTAACAACAAAAAATGAGCAACTTACACGGTGAAGTTTACCTGCGCGGAGAGAGCTCGAAAATCCGGAAATCAATGCCCTACGCGAAAAATGGTCGCATATTTATAGGCCAGGCTACCCACCTGCGCGCCTACAGCCAGCACGCTCCAGTTAGCGTGCTCTAGCCCTATGCGCCTCGCACCTGCGCAATGATAGTTGCGCAATGAACACCTGCGCGACCCTTTCCCTTTGGTTTTCTTCTTTTCCTCAGAGTCACATCCTTATTCTTCCGGATCCAACTCTGAGGGGGGACTATTGTTGATGCTCCTTTTTGTCACATTGTCTAAAGGAATGTATAGGGAAATGACTTCACCCAAAGTGATTCATCCTTTGAAGAAAACATCAAAAATCAACAAAGGAATGAAAAAGGAGTCAAAGGACTTATGGCCATGCAAGTTCCATTACTGTCGCGCAAGTATACTTGTGCGCTGCCTAATTGTCGCACTAGTGACTTGCGTGCCCTAAGTGATAACTGCCCAGGGTCTTCAAAAGACTATAAATAGACCCTGTGGTCCCCCCATTTCGGGAGGAGTTTTTTCCAGAATTTAGATATAGAGCTCTGAACACCCAAGTCTCTTCTTCAGTTCTTTTGAACACTTCTAAGGTAATTATTTACCTAGAATAGAAGGTATAAACAAGAGGAGTAAGGTATAAGTGTTATAATTCACTAACACTTGCGTTCCTAAGTGTTTTACCCTTAAGGGAAATGTACACACTTGCGCGCCACCCTACATCTTCACCATAACTGGCGCACCATCTTCTGGAAAGCCTCTTGGGATAATTCTAAAGGCTTTGATCAAGGATCGCCCAAATATTACTCTAAGGGCTGAAAATAGAGCAAGTAACCATGTGTTGTGAAGGTATACCTGCGCGACCAGGACTTGTGAGCCCACGCAGTACCTTCGTTCCTACCAGGACTTGCGCGCCCCTATCTTTTTGGTTGCCTTTCCTTCCCATTTCACCCCTCTTATGCCATTACACCTCTCCTATTCAATATACATTCTTCAAGACACTCTTCAAAGCCATTTATGGCATGATTTCTTGATTTGGATTCCTTATCTGAAAGGAACTCTGTGGAACATATCTCAAAACCTAGTGATTTACACATCTTTATGTCACTAAATATTGAGATTTCATTCATTCAAACTCATTCTTTAAGATGAGAGAATACTTAACCTGGGCCTCCTTTTTAGGAGTAAGCCCCATGAAAAATCCTCATTAATATGGGCATCTTCCTTAGGATTAATCCCCAAGTCCTCTAATCTGGGCATCCTCCTTAGGAGTAAGAACCAGTCTCAAAATTCCCAAATATGGGCATCCTACTTAGGAGTAATCCCCAACCATAATTCTCTAAAACTGGGATTCCTTTTCGGAAGTAAGCCCCAGTCTCAAATATGGGCCTCCTTTTTAGGAGTAAGCCCAAAGTCCCTTTAATTTTCAAATCCCTTTAACAAGGGCTTCCTTTTAAAATCCCTTTAACATGGGCCTCCTTCTTAGGAGTAAGCCCCAGTCTTAATTTCCTTTTGATCTGGGCTTCCTTCTCAAGAGTAAAAACTAATCATAAGTCCCCTCCTAACTTGGGAATCTTCCTTAGGAGTAATCCCCAAAGATTAGAGTATCCAAATCTCCATGAAGCACATATACCATTATGGACCCTTTTCCTGGATCTCTTCCCTAAGGTAAATCTTAATTTTTATCTATTTGGGCAGTCATACACACATAAGCCCCATATCATTGCATCTTTCATGTCACAATTGTCTGGTTTCACCAATACCTCTTATTTCTCACACCGAGAATGACTCACGTGAGCTTAGAGTGTAAAATTAATCATGACATCTTTCTATGAGCCATAAATCATGCATAAACATCATACTCCCTTACTTGAACTACATGGGTTCTAATTCCTTTTCTAAAACAAAGGATACGTAGGTGGCCCATCAGCGGCTATGATCCCAACTCTGTAATAATCCATGTCCTCCTGAATGACAATAAACTTCAAGTGCCCCACTTAGTTGCTTTAAAACCAGTATGGTCATCATAATGATCAAGAGACGTTTTATGTATTTTAAGCATACCATCAACTAAGAATCTCTAAAAAAATACAGATGATTCTTCATCGATGAAGAACCTCGAATACATATAAAAGATTCTTGGAATTTACTACATATTGATCATTTATTGTCAGACTAAAGGAAATATCATTTTAAACTTGGTAATGTAATAAGGATTCACGAACATAACTTAAATCTATAAAGAGAGTCCCAGAGTAGACAATAATTCCCTTAAAAAAGGTATGATGAGTCCGACCTCCCATCCTCTCGACCAATGCAAATTCCTAAGCCTCATTAGTCCACAACTAATGAGCACCTACCTTTGGAAAGTAGGTCCAAATGGATATGGAATCATTTGATGTTTCCGGTTCTATGAACAAACCTGTTAGAAACCGATTGGAATGTTTGAACCTTCAATCAACGAGGTCATCCCCAATTCCAGAGGAAACAACTCAAGATACATAATATTTGGTATAATAATATATTAAATAGGTCCCAATGGGGCAAGTTATTACTAAAACACAACTAATACATAAGAGTACTAAAGAGGTAAGATAACAAAAAAGAAATGGGTTTCTAGTCACCAAAGATGATGACTCATTACTGATTGACAATAATGAACCGATCTTTTGTAAATAGGAAGTAGAGAGATCAGAAGCATCAAGATAAAAATAATCAATGAATTTTGAGATTTATTCCATATATTAGAACTAATATTGGGTTTTGGTCGATTATCTAGTTGATGTAATGTTTTCTGGGTATAAATGAGTATTCAAGAAAAAACTATACATGGAATGTAAATTAAATACCTAAAAAGAATCACTAATGGATAAAGGGTTTAAATAGAGTAAAGGAATTGACTATTATGAAACCATTTCTCGACTTTAAATTTTTAAATTCATCAAAATTATACCTTCTATAATATCTTACAATGTATATGAAATTTTCTAGATGGATGAAAAAAAACTTTTCTTAATCAGAACCATTATAAAGATGTCTATATGATAAAACAAGAAGGGTTTTTAACTCTAAATAATTTCAAAAAGGGTTTTAACTTGTATCGATCCATTTATAGATTGAGGAAAACATCTAGTTCATGGGATATTTGGTTTGATGATGCTTTAAAATTAATTTTTGTTTCAATAAGAATGAGTGTTATCCATGTGTTTACAAGTGCCTAAATGGGTTTTTATTCATTATACTAGTAGTATATGTCATCGAAATATTACTTATTGAAAATTAAATACCAAAATTATAGAAAATTATGTAATGTTTAAATAAGTGACTCTCTGTGAAGGACTTAGGTGAAGTAGCCTACATTCTAGGAATATAGATCATTCATGATAAATCCAAGAGGATTATTGGGCAATGCTAAGGTACACACGCTATCCATATACTAAATAGATTTAGTATGGAACATTCAATGAGAGGATAGGTTCCAATGTAACATGAAATAAATATTCCCAAGAAAATATGTCATCCAACAAAAGAGGAAAAAGAGAGAACAAGTAAGATTCCATATGGTTTTACGATAGGATCAATAAATAAATCTTTGTTATTTACAAATATTGATATTTCCTATGCCTCAAGAATGGGAGATAGTTGTAAAGCTGATTTAGGAGAACAATATTTATATTTTATTATGGATATCATTATGTATCAAAGAAAAACTAAAGATATGTTCCCAGTGTATAGAGTAGATGGGGATCTAGTCATCAAAGGTTATACTAATGCTCTCTTTTAAAAAGATGAGAATTATCTAAACCCAAAATCATGACATTTAATCAATCTCAATTGAGGAGATTTGATATGGAAGAGTTCAAAGTATCCATTTTCACTAATTATACCATAGATTCCAAATATATAGTGACTTATGATGAAGTAAAAAAAAATATTTGGATACACATATTTTCCCAAGAGCTTGATGTGTTACCTAGTAGTAAAGACCCCATCACATTATATTATGATAACACTATAGCAGAGGCTCTCGAAAAGGATCCAAGGTCACACCAAAAGACAAATCACATACATTGGATGTATAACCTATTGATGTATTTTTATCAGAGGGATAAATTTTTGATGAGTATAGTTTCCACATAAAACACATGGTAGACTCATTTACTAAAGACTTATCTCACCAAAATCATGAGTATCATGTGAGAGCTAGAAGACTGAAGGCTGTTAGTAGTCGACTCCAGTGAAAGTGGGATTCTGTTAGAGTTAATTCCCTATAGAAAACATATATATATAGATAATTTGAACCATAATTAATTTTTTTTGAATATTAATAAGCATATTATCACATAATTATTGATTTTATTCTTGAATATGTATGTGATAATATCCTAAGAGTAACTGTCATACTAAAAAGTCATAGTAGTTCATCACTATGATGAGAACCCAAAAGTTCCATGATGGTATACTTAAATATATATTATATAGATAAATAATATCATTTGAATTAACATAAATGATATATTTTATAATGGTTGGAGACTTCTAAGACATTGAGACACTTTCTAATGGTGTATACCCTTGGTAATTTCCAATAATGGAGATTATGAGAACGTAACCCGCTAGAAGGAAATCCAAATTAATATGTGTCATTGGATGTTCTTATATGTGGAAGTGTGTACTGATCCTTATACTTTAAGATTATTATTTATTCATGTTATTAGTCATTTACTTTTTTTATAGATGAAAACTATGAGGACATATGTTCTTGGTGAAGTAGGATATGTTGGGTGCGTTATGAGTGATATTATATTACTGAATAATGCAAGAAAGGATATATCCCTTTTGTTTTTAATAGAAGTTGGTATCTCATGACCATTTATTTGAATGAAATAAACTAGATAATTCTATGTCTATGATGTTCTGTGGATAGGTACATTTTTTGAAAGTCAAGTAAAGAGATATCTAGCACATAGGTTGATGACACCATCTTGCAACCTATTTTGATAGAGATATCATGATAAAGGGATTATATTACATAGTAAGCATTCAAACGAGGTTGTATGTCATTACGACAATAACTTAATTATCTATGGGTACCTTAGTGTATTACTAGATGGAAACCTTTTACTTTATGAAGCTAATACTAATGCCACTAGGAAACAAATCTATAGGGTCACACCCTAAGTGTATCCAAAACCTTAGTTGAATATTAAATATTATTTATTATTTAAAATTTTTAATAAATAATATTCTTGTACGTGGTTTAATTATTATTCATGTTTTCTTGATATTATATATTTAGTCCCTGGTTATTGAAGAGAATATTTGTGAGATGAATATTTAACAAATATTTATTTGAAATTTAATAAATATAATATTTATTTATTTATTTATTAGTAAATAATGAAGTGATATTTATTTATGAAAAAATAGTCATTATTCATGTCCCAATAAATACTTTGGAGGAATAAAAGACTATGTTTAAAGGATTGGTGTGGAATAATGCATAATAAATCTACTTTTAATTAATTTTAAACAATTTATTCAAGAAATAATATTTACTTAAATCACATGTTTTGTGAATATAAATAAATAATAATAATATTGTTGTTGACATGGGATTTCATGAGGATTAAGGAAATAATATGGGCTCAAGTGAAGTTATTATTTCCGATCACCAGCTATATTTAAACCCATTCATATTATTTCTAATAGGAATAATAGCCATTTTCTGGTTGGGTAAAATAAGATTTGGATAATCATCTCAAGAAATATAGAGATCCTCTCGAAGAATGATCTCTAGAAGAGAGAGAGAGAGAGATACTCCTCCATTATCCCTCTCAGTTCTAGAGAGATCAAAGAGAGTCATTCTTTGAAGCTATTCTTGAATCACCTAAAGATGAACAACACAAGCATTAAGATATAATATGAGAGATCATAGAGGTTCCAATAACATCCTTCACAGGTTCATGATGCATGTGTGGATCATTTCTTAAGGGAATAAAACCATGATTCATATTCTTTAATGATGATACGATGTAGAGTAATTTTTAGATTCCTCATTGATGAATGAATTCATCACAAGGTGATTATTCAATTTCTTAATTTAACTATAAATCATCATGTGATGATACTATATTTAATTTTTTAATTCTCATGTTAATTAATATTTTATTCAATTATTTTGGTCATAACATTTCTTATCATGTACATCTCAAATTTACCATCTATTATGAAAAAATTCAAGTTGGGAATGCACTCAGAATGATTTTTCTACACATGGAACATTCATATAAGGATGTTATCGAGACCCAACATTCATATAAGTCTCATAATGAAATCCATGTTTTACTCATGGTGTTCCAAACCAATAATATCCATACAAAATCTATTTAATTTCTTAGAGTCATTCCTTTAAAAGGTAAAATAACTAAAAAGAAAATCATGCCACTTAATTATTTAATTCATCAAAAAAATACCAAGTAATTATTTATTTATAGAAAATGAAATTTATTTCCATAGCAAACATTTTTGGTTCTCTTCATAGACCATTTTACCAATTATTTAAATTTGGTGATCAACAACTTATAAATTCTACCTTTCATTTCAAGAACCAAGACTAGGTTAAAACCCTTATATAAGGTTATCGATGATTTTGAAATTTCATTTCACAATTATTGATCTATTACATGATTCCCCCTTTTAAATAATTTAGCATAAAATTAAACAATTAATAATATAGAAAATGTAACATAAATTAATTCTACATTCCACATGAATATAAGGAAATAATATTAAACTAATCTAAAATAAGATCAATAATTCAACCAAGAAATTCCTCTTAGAAGACCTTTTATTTGGGACCATGGAATAATAATCAAGGCATTCGGCCTAAATAAGGCTCAACAAGATCTTTACCTAATTTTAGGTCGATGAAAGACAACACTAGACTAATGAAAACTCATACACTTATGAAAAATAAGTGAGATTATGGGTTTAATTTAAGGAACCACATACCTTAACCATGGAAGAGTCCACACATCCGATATTGTCCTTTGGTTAATACCAAAACCAAAAAAGATGAAGAAGTAGATAAATTCTCAATTAATAGGCTGTATTAGAGTTAAATATTGAGAGATCACTTAATAGTGAAATAAATAACATAGGGGGAGGTTCATAGTCATAACCTCACCTATAGCTCTTATTTTCATCAAACGATACTCCAAATGATCAAGGATCGAGAGAGAGCATTAAAACCTTATGGGGAGAGTAAAAAGGCATGGGGGATACTTTGAGGTAAAATGGGAACAAAAATACCAATTGAAAGAATAAAGGGGTGGCCTGAATAAAATTATAGGACTTCCTATCATTCAAAAACCACCTATAAGCTCACTGGATAGTTGGTAGCCTCCATTGACTAGCCAGTGAGCCCATTCCTTATATAGGGATACTTTCCATATCCAACATCTAGCTAGTGAACCTATTAAAACTATCTAGTGGTGTTGTAGAAACAAATTATAGCCCTAAATCCTCTTCAACTCCTTTTGGAACACCTCTAAGACAACCCTTAATCCCCAAACACCTTTGTTATGGTCCGTTACATAAGTTTTTGATAATTTTAAATAGGTATAGATCCATACAAGGGTATATGTTTTATAATATCCCCACATTAGAAAAGCTTATCCCTGAGATAAAATTCAATGATATCTTTATCCTCATCTCTCAAAAAAAAAGTTACGCACATTCCAGTTATGGTCATACTAATAATTTAACTAAACCATCTCCATTTCATAAAACCTTATCGACCTATGTGAACTTGTTTCAATCATTAAAACCCAATTCCCACTTCTGGTGGCTCTATAAATCTCTTATCCTTTAAGTATTTTCACGATCATCGATGATTATGAAATTCAATTTCATAATCATTGAATAAAATTATACCACTAGATTAAGAAATACCTAGTTATATCACATGACCATTCTTAAAAACCTACCGTTCTCATACCACCATACTCAATCTCTATTGATAATCCTACTTTAAGCACATAGTCTTGATAGATTTAAAAATCATGGTTCATGACCCCAGTCATCTACATACGAGTGGTGCATTCTAACCTGCTAAAACTAAGTAGGTGAGATAAAACTCCCTAGTACTTTCTTATATTGATATAGGATGGTTCCACAAATAATAAATCTCATGAATCATGGCTCTTCTAGCACAGTTTATAGCCCAACATAGCTTATCGTCTGCACCAAATCAAATACAACAACCATCCCAAATGGCCCACACTGATCCCCAACTACAACGACTTTATATAACATAGAATACCTAGATAGGTTTACAATGAACCAAACATAATTCTATGAGAGGATGATGGTCAATAATCCTCTAGTTGACTAATATAAAAAACATATGGTTCAAGATTCTAGTATGTTTTCTAACTACCCACTAATGATACCTTACACCTTAGGGTCCCTGTGACTATTTGAACACTAGCACTAAAATTTAATCCCTAACACTAGTGTAATTTTACTAGTTGGATCCTTGAAAAAATAAAACCCCATAGTGCTATATCATAAGAAACTACACATGACCAACTGAAAACACTTCTATTTCATTATCCCTCATACCAATCCCAAAACCAACCATTGGAATTCCTCTAATATCACATCCAAATCACAACCAAAATTCACATTATAACCAAATAAAATTCAATTTTCTAGATCAATGACATATTATACCAATACATCACCAAAATATCGATTTTATAATGACATAACTCTTCCAAACGAGGGTTTTATTACTATAACCGATGAGATTATCTCTACCTTAAGAGAGCCCTCATCATTTCATTATTGAAATAAAATTTTAAATCTCCTGGGACTATGTTCATCCATTACCTTAACATAGTAGTCAGATATGGTCATCCTTATCAATTAGAGTGTTAATTAGAAATATAAGTCACCACCTACACTTTTATCATAGCAATGTCCTTAATGGACTCTACTAATATCTACCAAATAATTCTGGTTACATTCACCGATTACCGATGGTGCACTCCCTACCATCAAACATTACTAAAATCAATCTTTTAGTAGAACTAAAGAAGGTTCCATCGACAAATAATATGTGACATTAATCTTGATCCATGATTAACATAAAAATTTCCCCCAAAACCCTATCTAGTTCCACCCTATATTGACTACAAATTTTCTTCCTAAACATTACACAACCTCATCCACTCTATAATATTTCTAACTGCACACAATATCCCAAACCACCTTTCCCACACACATTTAATAAAACCTAATCTCTTCATTCCAAGAGGCAATTTAAAATTGAAACCCATTACAACCAAATATGATGGATTTTATAGTTAATTAATAACTTAATCTATTTACAACCCCTCATTAAGAATGTACCTAAACCTAAAAAACTCTTTTCAGACTTCACATGACATGTCTACCAACTTGAAATTCAATATCCCCGGCACAATCTGTGATCACCACCGCAATTTACCATTAAAACATAATGGGTCTCACTACCACACCTAATAATATATATCTAAATGTATTAGCACATTAGAATCATTTTTTAGGTCAAAATAATACAACGGAACACTAGAGGGGGGGGGAGGTGAATTGTGTTCTTTTATAAATCTTAAAAAATTTCAATATTATTCCTCTTTTTAAAATATGAATACATGAAGTGTTCTATTACATAATAAACGTTATGTATAATAAAAATATAAAATAATAAAACATCTGTTTTATAGTGGTTTAAGGCACAAATATCACCTATTCCACTCCACTGCTGCTCTCTCAGCGAGCATGGTGATTTTCACTAAACATGTCCTCTTCTCATAATACCTCAATAACTACGTACAATAAGTAGGAACATTTACATCAATGATTTTATAGGGACTTATTTTTCTTTTATATGGAACTAAAATATCTATAACTTAGAATGAGAAGCTAACACTCTACCGTTATTGAATATGTGTAGTCGATAATCCATGAAATAAAGATTAATTGATTTGATTAAGAGACATATTTAGCGCATAGTTGCAACATCAACTAAAAAAAATCTTCTCTATAGATAAGAGTCATCAAGAAATAAAAACTTTTAAGATATCTTTCTTATAAATGATCCTCATGAAATACAATAGTTGAATGACATTGACATTAATAATAGAATAACAATTAAACAACAAAATATCATAACATGTATGTCTATAAAGTGTATATCTTCAGAATATCATAGATGATCATTTTATTAAAAATGTTTCATATCTTTCAAATGATAAAAATCTTGATCAATATAAAATTGATTATATTTCATTCAAAATATCCAAAAATATCGAATGATAAATCACAATTATTTGAATTTAAAATGTTTAAGGAAAATTGTAACTCATCTTAGATGTAAGAATGATTTAATATGTTAAAAATGATCATTCAATTTGGTATTTTATTATCTTTGAAAATATATTTAATTATAGTGAGAATATTTCAAAAAAAGTGGAAATATCTTGAATGTAAACTCTATCATTGACCAAGTCAAAAGTTTGGTAACTCCAAAATTATGGTTGAAAATGTATAGTTAACTTCAAAATGTTGGGTTTTTGAACCATAAGTTAGTTTCTAAAATGTAAGGTTTCTTTTCAAAAGTATTTTTCTAGATCCATAATTTTTCATCGGTGTACGGTATCTAATCAATATATATACTCCAAACATAGGGTAAACAAACCATACATTCTACTTAAAATGCAGGGTATGAATAGTGTTTCTAAACTAGTTAAAAAATATCCTAAACACCTCAAATAAAAAAATCAACAAAAAAATAAGATAATTTTTTTAATAAATATAATATTAAAAAAACATAAATTAATTTCATTTATAAAAAACAAGGGTATTTGTGAGTATAAAAAAAACAAAACTTATAGATTATTGTTGAGACAATACATGCTCAACAATATCGCCTTTTTTGATGATAAAAAAACCCATATATCCAACAATTATAGAAAATATAGGAAATTTAAATACCAAATAAAATTGCATTTAAGTGATATAACTGAAATTTTAGTTCTCATTTTATATTTTATATATAATGGATAAAGAAATATTATTATAGAAATTTTATGTTAACCTAACCAAATATTTAAAAAAAAAATTAAATTTATTTAATTCTACCTATTTAGTATACTATATTTAAAATAATGCTTTTTTACCCAAATTTTCTCCACCTTTCAGTGATATCAAAAACAAAGTGTAAAAAAATGGTATATTATAAAGTTAATGTAGCACTTAATCAATAGTAAATGTTTTGTTAAGCTAAGACAAAAATGATTTCTATTCAGTCACTAGTGATAGAAAGATAACAAGAAATAAATAATCACAATTATTATAAAGAAAATAAGTTTATTAAATATTTTTATATTATTACAATAAATATATGGATAACAAAGATTAAGAAACAGGACTAGACGAGGGAGAAGGTACTTTTCCAGTTCAGGATTCTGATGAGGATGAATCCTGAACAGCTTAATGAACATCCTTGAGCTCTTCCATAATAACATTAAAATTGTGATTAAACATACCATCCTATTATTTCTTCAGATTCTTTAAGTCCTATCCCATTTTTGAATTTTTAGTCAAATTCACCTTTAAAATCATGGAGAGTCTTTACAGACTATAAAAACATTGTCAACATCTAAATTAACTGATTGAAAATATGTCTAATACTAGGCTCATTATATGTAAACCTTTCAACAGGATATTTATGATTGTCCAAAAAATGTGATGTGGAACACTATCACAATTAATATTCTATATCTCATTATTTATTTCATATAGACCAAAAGTAATAAATTCAAAACTTCTTAACAGATCTAGAGAAGTGTGATGACTAGGAGCATAATCCTTTACATGACCTAAGCTACTTCTTACCGATTAAAATTGACTTCCCAGTTATTTCTTTGAAACACCAAAATATCATTTCGAAATAGATTCCACTCTGATATTTTCAAAATGAAAAAAATTTCTCTCTCACATGCATCAAAATTTCTTCTTGAAATAACATTTTATAAAAGGGTATACAACTAAGCATGAATTTATTCAAACTCTTCTTGATGAAAAAATTATTGTTTCAAATCTTATAAATATTTTTTTAGTAACTTCCAGCTCACATTGAATGGTTGAATTATCTTCTTTCAACTTATTATTAATGAAAACCAAATTCTCAATTTGATACTAAAGAGAATCATAAGATTATTATCCTGGAATCAGAGATTTTTGTCCAACTTCATCTACAAACAGGGACACACCTTCATTCTTATCACTTGAAGAAGATAAAAATGGTCCGAACACTTATGTATTCTCACCATATTCACTTGCCACCTTTTCTAAAGATTATATAACAACTAAAACTATCCGATTTTCTATTATTTTAGTTTTTTCAATCACTGATAATTTACCATTCTCACCATATTGAGAATTATCTTCAACTTGATCTTCTGTATAATATTAATGCTCATCTCTATTATTAGTTTCTTTTTCTATAGAATTATGTTTTACTCTTATAAATATTGGTTGTTCAAATTCTATTTATTCATCTTCTTTTACCTAAACATTAAGTTCATATATTTTTCTATGACTTGTTATAAGTGCTTCAAAATTTTCCCCTTATGAGGGTACTTTAAAAGAATTATAGACATTTCTTGTAGTAGTAATTTCACTAACATCAACCTAGAGTCTCCTTACTACTGTTATAATAACTATTATATCATTATATTCAAAGATAAATACTAGGATTGTAAGAATATGCTTATGGTGGAAAACTTATAAGAGGGGGGAGGGTGGTGAATTGTAGTAAAAAAACTAAATTTAAAATAATTAAACTAAATAATCCCAAATTCTGTTTAAGTTTATTTATTGGATACAACTCTCAATCAGATTAAAAAAATCATAATCACAGTCAATTAGATTAAATCAGAGTGTATAAGATCAGAATCAATATGGATCCAATTAATTAATGTAAAATAATCATAATCACGATTGATACGATTAATTCCAAAGTGTTATTATTATCATAATAAAAATAGTGTAGATAAATTATAAAAATAGAAATATGAATATGATGTTTCACTATCTATTTAAATGTGTAATGAAATATAAAAATATTTAAAAAAAGAAATTTAATAGCTATTTAAATGTAATAATGATATAAAAAATACATTAAAAAGATAAACCTCTTTTAGCCTTAAGAGTATGGTAGTCACTAACATTGACTAAATTTATACATTGTTTTTTATATATAATAAAGTTTATCTTTCCTTATAAAGGTAATACCTTGACCTAAAGATTAGAATAACTATGTCTTCTTATCCCTGGAAGTCTTTGATACAAATATCATATTCTCTATCTACCTAACCTCGAAATCCCTCGATATGATAGATCAAATTATCTATCTTCCTATCCCTAGAATCCATCGATTGTTTTGATGATCTAAAATTATTAAAAATTACAAAAATGTTCATGAGGAGACAACATGAAAAGGTTTACTTAGAATGATTATCTCTGAATAATTACAAGAGACTAAGAACAAGATATTCATGTTAAATAAAATTTAGAAAAAAATTCAAGGGAAAATGTAATTAACCAAATTTAAGATATTCAAATGACCTGGTATTTATAGAAATCCCTTCAATGGTCATCTTGATATGCCAACAGTCATATTTTTTTGATTTTTTTCACAATGGCTTCAGACACATGGAACTTGACATCTCATCATAACTGATTGTCTGACATCATATTTTTTTACACCATTATAGTGTAAAAGATGTTCCTTACATTAGAAATAAGTCTTCTGAATATGATTACAAAAATAAGTTAGTATTATGGACTTCCTTATGATTTTAATTACAATAATTCTTATGAATGTTATTCCGATG
Source organism: Viscum album (assembly GCA_963277665.1). Taxonomy (NCBI): domain Eukaryota; kingdom Viridiplantae; phylum Streptophyta; class Magnoliopsida; order Santalales; family Viscaceae; genus Viscum; species Viscum album. Next base: position 1,693,282,553 of record OY728131.1, read on the forward strand.
TTATCGATATCGATATTAGTTGGATTATTAATACTTTTTCAGTATTAAAGACAAGAAAATAATTATAACATTTGATTTGATAAGGGTGAGTCCAATGATTATCAGGCATAATCTTATTTCAATAATCCTAATGTAGAATATAATGTTTATACTAATAATACATAATAACTTCTTCTAATCATGGTAAAATATATTGTTTTCTATTAAAATATTCTCAAACAATTTGGAAATAAAAAGTTAGTAAATAAGTTTTAAAAAGGTTTTTGTGATTTAAAAATCCAAAGTAATAGAGAACTGAGAAATAGAATTTAGGACTAAAAAATCTCTCTATTTTTAAAAAGTACAAACCCTTGAACTTAAATAAAAAATAAAAATTGAAAAAATTATAGTCCATGTTCTTTTAAGTACTTCATATTTAGAGTTACTCATTAAACCTGAACTCCCCTCGAGTTTATAAGTTATCTAAATATGATAAAGAGTATTAAGTTGAATATTATTAACTCCCCCTTAGGATAATATCTTCCCTTAAGGATAATATTCTCCCCCTTAATATAAAATTATTCTATTTTTTAAGAAATTTATCTCCATCATTAATAATTTTCTCTTTGAAAATAATTTCCCCCCTTGTATAAAACTTCCCCATTTGTGATTTTCAAAAATTAATGGGGATAATTATTAAGTTTCCTAAAATAGTTAGAGAAATAGATATAAAAAACAATATAATTAACTAACTCATCATCTGTAAAATAATTATGAAAAAACGTTCAACCAAACTGAATTGGAATTTTTTTAGACAAATCATAATTGGATGAAGAAGATATTCATTCATAAAAAATGTTTTAAATGTTTTAAAAAATAAGTACAAAAAGAGTTAAAGGAAAAAATGTTCAATATTTATTTATGAGGTTTTTCACAAAAAGACTTCATCTTCTTAAACTCTTTTTGTCCCTACTCTAGCTACACTATCCTTTCATCTTGAATCCTAGATTTTTCATAAATATCTTTGTTATCATTCATCTAGAAATTAATTTCCTCTTCATAAAATTTGAGTCTAGTCAAATCCAACTGCATATATCATATCTTTCTTTTTATATAATTTATTCCTCAGTAGGATTATATATTGTATCCCTAAAGTTTTTGACAAAATTAACTCTGTCAGCCATGTCTTCAGATAACTGACTAAAGAAAAATGCTAATACATTCATGAGACTATTCACATATCCAATTTTATCATCATGTAATTTGATATCATCATCAACTTGTTGAGTCCATATAAATATCTGAGTAAAATCTATCATATAAGTTTATGAAATTTCGTGAAATGTTTTCAAATCAGCTTCAATATGAATAACTTTATCAATTAAAACATTTAATGATTACAATTTCTCATTTAGAGTTTCAGGAATTAGTTGAAACCTTTTTAAAGTCTAGGGGAATTTAGAATTGTTCATTTGAGCCTTTTCGAAGCATGAACAATATAATCAATTCCTTGCACAATAATTTTTTACTGAATCCAATTGATCTTTTTGAATCTCAGGACATTTTATTCTAATTATTCCAAAAGCCATTTCTTTTTCATTTCCCCTTATCATTCATTAAAACTCCATTTTCAACTTCTTTATATAATTTTTCATCAAATTCCTTATCAATAGACAATTCAAGGATCTTATCATCCTTATTAGTTTCTACCTTTTCAGTAGATTTTGTTTTTGAATTTTGATCATATTCTTACTTTTTTGAGGACTCATCTTCTTCTTAAGATGTCGATTCTTCTTCATAACCTTCATCAATAGTTTTTATATCGATCTTGGATGGAAATTCTAATTATGATAACTTTGATGAATGATTATATGAATTCTTATCAGATTTAGTTTATCCAGTTTCATTTCATAATTCATTCTTATCTTCTTAATCTTTATTCCCTTACTCTTATTATTTTTCTTCCACATATTATTCAATCTATTCTTCTTCAAATACTTATTCATATTCCATTTTTTCTAATTATTCACCATATTTTACCCTTTATTAATTTTCATTAACTTCTTTTTTATAAACATTATCTTCTTGAAAATATTCTCTAAGCTCATTTTCAAGTTATTTTTCATGACTTCCACACTATTCTAAGATCTGCTTTACCGGTTGGCTCTGGTTCAGATTGATTTTATTGAAAATTTTCACTCAATAATAATTAACCACTATTTTTTTCCTTCTTCTACAATAGAAGTAATTATAATATGTATAATTATGGTTTCTTGAAAAGAAAAATTATTATCTGTATTAACTTTATCGGTATGGGATGTTGGTATGATATGACTTTCAGAAGCCATTTAAACTCATTTCAATAAACTTTCTCCAATTATTTCATATTTTAATATTTTCATTTTTTTATTATACTTGGATTATTTTTCTAAAGTATCAAAAGCTTCTATTCTCAAGGCCTTAGCCACATCTGAATAAATTTTGATTATCGGGTCCCCTAACTTCTTATCCGATTTCTTTTTCATCCATTCTTCAAATACTTCATTAGAAGCATTCTTTTGTTTATTTTTTTTCCTCAATGGGAATTCATAAACCTTCCTTTAGTAAATTTTATATTTATTTTGTATTTATTGATACAACTATCTCCAATGGGGCTCCATAATGTTTTTCTACTAACTTCCTTATCCTGACATCAAAGAAAAATATAATACGGTTAATCATATCCTCACTAATGAATAATATATCCACCTACATCAGATTAGATTTATTCTCAACGTTAAAACATTTCATGCACTAAACCTCCAATTTTCTTATAAAGTCATAAAAATAATGATATAATATTTGATAAAACCGGTATTGATGCGGTCGATGGTAAAATATATGAATCTATAAAGATTTATCTTCCTCATGTTGACAAGAAAATCTAACACAAAAACATCAAAAAAATTGAGCATATCATGATATCCTTTCTAGGGTATAAGAAACACTTGAATCCATAAAGAAATAACCTAGTTGTCCAGTGTCAAATGTGATATTTTCCTAACTTTTTTGTAATGATCAAACACCAAATATTCATCCATATTTTTATTAAATGATCCATGTTCATCTAGAAGTTTTCATGAGGTACACCAAGCTTCCCATTCCAAGGGTACTCATACCAGACTAGAATCTTTCTTACAGAATATCTTTTACTACTTCCCATATATATAGAATTTTTTTTTTGTATTCTATCTTCCTTGAAAAATTTAATAGAGGCATACAAATCTTGAACAAGATAAAGATAGAATAATTTAAAATCCTTATTGGTATTTTCCATTCACACTGATTCCAATTTTTTTAATTCTATAATCTCCTTCAAAGTAGAATCATATTTCTCATAAAAAATATTTTGACTAAACTTTCCCTAAAAATGTAAAATTTCTTGTAATCTTTAGAATATTTCATCAGATTTAGAATAAAACACATGGTTTGGAAGTAAAGGAATTTTTTCGGATAGGGAAACATAAAGGCAGAAGAATATCGGAGTGAAAAAATGTGAACAACCAATGTGGGACATAGGGTTTTACCTACTTATATAGGAATAAGGTGTGATAGTTCAACTTCCAAATCAAATACAATATTTAAAACTTAACCCATTATGATCTGATAGTTTATAATCATCCAAAGAAATAATTAATGAATTTTGAACTCTCAATGTTTTTAAAAAAATTATCTTATTGATCATGAATCCGATTAGAAAAAACATTAAAATTTTGAAAAAAAACATTGTTTTTATAAAAACTAAAAGTATTACAGCAAAAATGATAAAACATTTCAATAAAATTGTTAAAAAATTAAGTTGAATATAAGAGTACATTTTAGGGTGAAAGGATCTATTGGTATAATTATCATATTGTTCTTGATTTTTGTAAACTAATAAACTACAATAGTCTTAATAATATTAAGTATAGATTTTACTATTCAAAAATTAATTACAATAGTATTTAATATAATTATAATTATAATATTTTTATAAGTGAAACTAAATATGATATTTCTAAAATAAAAAATCATTATGAAAACTTTATATATATATTTTTTAAAGAAATTTGAGATCGGAAAATTTTAGAACATTTTCGAAGTCTGATGAGCCTTTTGAGAATTTTGACTCTAAATTTTTTTTTTAAAAAATATGATCTTGTGAAAATCTTTATGCTAGAATTTTTAATAATACACAAATAATTTAGAAAACTAAAAGTTTTAATAAAAATTTAAAAGTTTATGAGAAAACTAAAACATTGGTACACCCACTATGAAAAAAAGTAACATAATGTAATGATATAGGTAAAGAATATATAGATATTAATTATTTCTTTATGTTGATCATTCTTAGATTCTATTTAATGTATTAAAATATATTAGAAAAGAAAGTGGTTTTGTAAAAAATCCAGCAAGTTGATCTTGTGTTCTGATGAATTGTAAAATGATATCTCCTTTCAAGGTTTGATCACAAAGAAAATGGTGTCTTATATATGTTTTTTTATCATGTGAGTAATGTGATTGGTTTTTTTCATAAGGAAATAGAACTTGGGTTATCAAAAAGTATTTGTTTTTTTAGTAAAACTCAGGCCAAATTAAAACCTGATTTATATTATAACATATATTACTAACTGCTTTAACCCAAATTTTTTTATCAATTGAGTATTCAATCAACATGGTTCTAGTTATTTCTTATAGAATTATATTTCTTATTTAAACAATAATATTTTTCTAAGGGATTATAGGTTCTCATAAGTTATGTTCAATACATTTATTACTATAAAAATTATCCACCATGATCACTATGAATTTTTATCTAGGGAAGGTTTTTCACATTTTTAACTTTGGCTAAAAAAGTTTTGAAATCAAAAGGGACTTCATATTTATTTGTAGGAAAGTAAACCTTTTTATATCTATTTTAATCATAAAAAATGACATATACATAGTATTTTCCACCAATAATCACATTTTGTGTTTGAACAAATAAATCCTTGTTCATTAATAGTAAAAATAAGAAGTTGAGAATTTAATAATTGATTTGTAATTTGAATTATATTTCTTTACATATTGACAAGGGTCACAAACTTTTTTATAATAAAAAAATGTTCTGAAGGAGACTACATGGAACAATTTCCTTAGAATGAGTCTCTCTAAATTATTACAAGAGACTAAGAAAAATATGTTTATGAAAAGTAATCTTCATAAAAAAAATCAAAGAGAGAATGTAATCAACTAGCTACAAACTCTTCAAATAACCTGGTATTTATAGGCATCCCTCCAATGGTCATCTTGATATCATAACAGTCATATTTGTTTAAGTTCTTCTTATTGACTTCATACACATGGAACTTGACATCTCAACATAACTAATTGTCAGACATCGTATTGTTTTACACCATTAATGTTTAAAATATATTTCTTACATTATAAAAAAGTATTTTGAATATGATTACCAAATTAGGTCAGTCTGATGGAATTCCTTATGATTATCATTGTGAAAATATTTATGCACACTAGTCCAATTTTATTAGTATTAGTATTAGTCTGATTATTAATACTTTATCAGTATTAATGACAAGACAGAAAGTCTTACATCTTATCTAATAAGGGTTACTCTGATGTTTATTAAACACAGTCCCATTCTGATAATTGTAATGTCGAATATAATGTTTATACTCGTTATACTTAAGAACTTATTCCATTTATACTAAAACCTATTTTTTCTATAAAAACAATATAAAAAACTATGGACATAAAATTGTTTTAAATAATTTTTAAGAAGGTGTTTGTGATTTCTAGAACCAAAGGAATGTAAAAGTGAGAAATAGAATTTCTGACTTAAAAATAAATTCCTCTATTCTTGATTCTATAACTAATTCACTACGACGCCATATTGATACAACTAATATTTTAGTATGTTTTCCCCCTTTATCATGTGCAACATATTCTTATTGTTCATTAACACTAACATGTATCATGTTTCCTTTTTTGGGTCTTCAAAAGAAACCAAATTTTATTAAGGTTTTGGATGAAAGAACATTACTATAATGAAAACTAATAGATAACATGATACCATGAATCTTATTATTTTTATACAGAATCATAGAAACAAGTATTCCATATGGATTAAAATAACCTTTTGCCTCTTATTTATAGAAATGATGCATATACCTCATCATATATCTACTAGAATTATACTTGATGTCACTTAACATAAAAAAATTATATACATATCTATAAAGTTAATTTTTTATAACTCATAAATCCTTGGTACTATTATAGATTTAAAAAATTTGACCAATAATTTTTAGTTAGCCTAAATATCTTTACTGAACATCGTTCACACCAGTGTAGATCCAAAAGGAAAAGACATAATATCCTCAGATTTATGCTTCTCATCTCTAATTGACATAAGATTAAAATGAAACACCCTTCATCGGGACACTAAAAAATCATCGCTATTTTGATGAAAGATATTGAAAACTCCACATCATTTACCTTTAAAGATACAACACCATATTTGTCATCAAAATTGAACTAGGTGTGTTCATAATACTATTTTTCATCATCATTGAAAAAATAATCAGTATTTTTAGCATTAAAAATAAATTCTGAACCATGAAAAGATAAGGCTTTACTTAATAGTATATTCATTTGAAATAACCACTCAAAGTCTATAACCTTCCCTTAAAGGAATTGTCTAACAGCTCTTGAATTGCATTGACACTTAGATCTACTTGGTCTTCCTTCTTCTATCATATTTGTATTTCCCATTATAGAAAATATGAATATTTGAGGATTATATTTTAGGTTTTGGAAGGTAAATTGAGAGATATGGAGTTTGAGAGGGTCCAAGATTGATATTAATTGAGAGAGAGTGTGTGTTTTTGACAGTGTTTTATGGAATTTTGGTTTCTTAAGTCAAAACACTTAGTGTACTCATTATAGATTTTATTTTTGAAAAGATGATTATTCAAAAAGATTAATAAATACCTAATTTATTAAATAATGATTAGATAAAAAATAGCTGAACATAAAGTATAAAACAAAATTACATTTAATTGTAATTAAATTTTTATTCTAATTTAAAATTAAATATACATAACCCCCTTAATAAATTCAAAATTAGTGGTGGGAAGTTGTTTAAAAAAATATCACCAAGTTGATATTCAATATTAACAAATTCCAAAGATATATCCTTTTTAGAACATGATCTCTTCGAGAATGATTCCCTATATAAACATGATTTGTTCTTGAGTGACTTACAAGATTTTTTGAAATATTAATTGAACTTGTATTGACACAAAAAATTGGAATATTATTGAAATTGAGTCTGGAGTCTAGTAGTGTGTGTTTTATCAACAACACTTGTGCATAACAACTATCAACATAGAGATATTATGCCTTAGATGTTGAAAAATAAACTGAATGTTGTTTCTTATTTGACCATGAAACTAATAAATTTCCTAAAAAGTGATAGGTTCATGATGTAATCTTTCCATCTAACCTACAGACTCCAAAATCATAATCTGAATATGAGATTAAATTAAAATAAGATGTTCTTGGGTAATGTAAATATTGAAAAATGGCTCCTTTTAAATATCTTCAAATTACTTTAACTATAGTAATATGATATTCCATTGCTTTTTTTTGAAATATATCACAAATATAAGAATAAAAGATAATGTATAGTGTACTAGTATTAAGGTATAAAAAATGAAAATCATAACTGTATATAACTTTTTATCAACTTGTATTCTAGCTTAATCCGAATCAACATTTATATTGGCACCCATAGGAGTTGTATAATATTTATAATTTTTTAGTAATTTTTTTTCAATAAATCAATAATATATTGAAATTTATTATAAACATTCCCATAATATTTTTGATATTTCTAAAAAAATAAAGAAATTTAATTCTCCCATCACACTCATTTCAAATTCCTATCTCATATGATTTAAAAATTGATTATAAATAATTTTTTTAGTTTATATAAAAATAAAATCCTCTATATAAATTAATACTAATAAAATACCAGATCAAATAATATTATCAAAGATATTATGATCTTAAAATCCTACAAAAAATACATTTCATAGTAGAAAAGAACTTAATTTTCATACCAAACTATTGGTTCCTATTTAAGTCCATAAAAATGTTTAGTAAGATTAAAAAACAAACTTGGTAGATAAGGATTTTCATAACCTAGTGGTCGTTCAATATAAACATCCTTTATTAAATATCCATATTATATAATTTAAAATTAATATATTTTGTATAATCTAAAATGATTTTAATAGATTATAATCTCAAAACAGGTGAAAAAATTTCACTAAAATCTATTCATTCTTCAAAATTATATCCTTTAGCTACTAATCTAGCATTATTTATAGTAATCATTACTTGGTCATCTTGTTTATTTTTGAAAACCCATTTAGTTCCAATTACTATATAATTAGATATCCTATTAATCAATTCCAAAAATGTGTTTCTTCTAAACTAGTTATGTTCTTCATGCATAGCTATTATCCAAATTTCATCTTATAATGCTCCTTAAACAGATTCAGGTTCTAATTGATATTAAAAGGTATATAATTCATCTATATTTCCTATATTACTTCTTTTATGAACTCTTTTATTTATCTTTATTATTACAATTTCCAAAAAAATGATCCTTTATAGTTTTAGGTTGTCTAGGTAATACACTTTTAGGTTAACCAGTTTCATGTTCTTCTAGATCGGACTGAATTTCATCGTATTCTAACTTATTTTCAGAATCTTATTTAATATATTGAAGTCTCACATTATCCAAAGAATCTGCAACTTCATCTATTTGATTTTTTTTGTGGCCATAGGGATCAATTTCATCAAACATCACATGAACATTTTCTTAAACTGTATTTGAAATTTTATGATACACTATAACATTTTAATGTAGAAAAATATCCTAGAAACATTACTTCATCAGCCTTTTGGTCAAATTTACCAATATTTTCCTTAGTACTGAAGGTATACACCTTGTATTCAAACACTTTAATGTATTTGACTTTAGATTTTTAGTAATTCAATAATTTATTGGGAAATTTTTTAGGAAATGGTCTTACCAAAACTCTATTCCTGATTTGACAAGCTGTGTTAATGGATTATTACCAAAAATTAGTAGGAATACTATATTCATTAAACATAGTTATTTATATGTCTTGAATAGTCCTATTTCATATTTTTACAATTCTATTTTTTGAGGTGTTATTGGTGGAGAGAATGTATGTTTGACACCCAGGTTTGAGAAAAAATAATTAAATTATTAATTAAAAAATTATCCACCATGATCAATTTTCAATGAAATTATTTTAAAATATTCTTCAGTTTGAAAAATTTTACAAAATATTTTAAAAAATAGAGAAAACATAACTTTTATTTTTTAAAAATTAAACTCAATTAAATCTTGAAAAATTACCAAAAAAAAATAACTTCCAACTAATAATGCTATTATATATGGTCTAGAAAAATACATAATTATAAGTTATAGAGGTTTTGATGTATCAACCTTGCAATATATTTTAAGTATGACTTGTGTTTCTTTCATATTTCTCATGCATCCAAAAGTACATCTTTATAAAATTTAATAATAGGAAAATAATAAAATAAATGCTTCTTATTAAATTTATATAAATTAAATACATTATTATGTCCATGTTTCCTATTCGTAATGTAGGATTGATTTGTCTTATCAGGTAAATTTTTTAATTTTTTTCACATAAGGAATTAATATCCAAACTATAAACATTTTTAGTTTCATTTTCTCTATACTTAATTAGTTTATCTTTAAAAAGAGAGAAAGAATTATTAAAGAAATAAATATAAAAGTATTCATCATGGATTTGAGAGATACTTATCATATTGTGAATCAACCCTTGAACATATAGCATTTTTTGATCAAAATTGATTTTGGACTTCAAACCGAACCAACTCTAACTATTTTCCGTTTCCATTATCACCAAAGGTAACCGTGTATCCATAAAATTTTTATAATGTATGAAAATTGAAAGAGTTTCCACTTATATATGTTGACAATCCACTATCCATATGCCATACACTTTTTTTTTCTTATGACCTTCTTCCAACAACAAAATTTAAATAAAAGTTTGTTTTGGTACCTTAATTTTCTTGGTTCTACCTGCATCATAACAAAAAGATTTGGGTAACTAGATTTGCCTAAATTTTACAAAATGTATTGGAATTTCTTCAAACATATTTTTAGAAGAAAAATAATTTTTTTATTCCATTTATATGTGGATTTATTAGAAAATAGTTATTATAATAATGAAATTTAATTACATAATAAAAACAAGTGATATTTTTATAATTAGGTAAAAAATAATTTCTATAGGATTTTGATTTTTTTGCATTTATTACTATTATATATTTCTTTTTTTACTGAATTTTTTATAAAGAATCAGATTTAGATATTTTTCTCCCATAGTTAATATATTGGAATCACTTTTCAAGTACTCTACTTCATATTACAACTATTTAATTCTATTTTCATGAAAAAAACAGTTTGTGGTAGATTTCATAATTTTTTATTTTAAGTCTAAGTGTTGTTTGAACATGTCATATTTTTCATTTACAATAGTTTTATTAATTTTTTTAGTGATTTATGCTTTTTTTAAAATGGATTAATAATTTTCTTCCAGTATTGAACAATGAAAAGCCAATTTACACTTAGAACAATATTTATAATCCGAAGAAGAATAATAGTTAGGTTTTACCACTTCTTTTAATTTATCTATAAAGCGCATATTTTATTTCAGATTGGTTATCTCTTTTTTTTGAATCACTTTTAGATGTACTTCTAGAGTCCTCAAAGATACTCCAAATAGCCTTTATAGACTTTTTATCTTTTTGCTCAGAATCAGGTCTCATCTGATACTTTCTTCCTTTTCCAATCTCCATTTCTCTTGCTTTAGTTGTGGGAAATCATTTATTATATGTCCCATTTTATTACATTCATAACATCTTACTTATTTAAGTTCTCGACCATATTTCTTACTACTATTGATTTTTTTGGCTTTTCTTCTTCTTATAAAACTTAAAAAATATTTTAGATAGATGATCTAGTTCCATTATAGAGTCTGAACATTCCAAATCATTTGATAGTAGAACATTTTTTGATTTCTTTTCATATTTTTGAGTAGTAACTTTTAGAGTGGAATTCATTAATATTATAATAGTCCAGTTTTTAGATAGGGTATTGATCCTTTTAAATTTGTTCTAATTATTTATTTTTGACCTAATATGGATTTCTAAGAGTTAAAGGGTGTCTTAGGGGTGTCTAGGGATTTTTCAAATCCTAGAAACTAGTTTTTGGGATAAATAAGTTGGAAATATGGTTAGTATAAACCATGTGGGTGGAGATAGGCAATGTCATTAAGAAGAGAACATGATTTTCTTAACTGTACACTAGGGGATGTACACCCATGAAAAACTATATAAATTTTAGTGGAGGTGTTTTTCATGGTCGGATCCCAATTTCTCTAACCGTGTGGCCAAATCGTGTGAAGCGACTTTCCTTACAACATATAAAGAACTGTTACGGAATGATTTCACCAACCATGTGGCTAAACCTGGTGACCCCTATTTTTGAGTAAAATTACAAAACAACCCTTAATGTAATTTTTATTTAATCCATCTTTCCTTATTTACTTCCTCCGTTGATACACCATAGGCCATTACTACTAGTCAGTAGTCTCTGATATTTATGGAGATGTACTTGAGTCTTAGTGACCCACCTGGCTTAGGGAACCTCTAAGTGGCATTTTAGTTTGGGATGTTAGAAACTGGTATCTATAATAGCAAAAAATACACACTTCTAGATCTGGTTCTAAAAAAATAAACATTACATTTCTTAATTTGACACTAATAAATGTGACCACTTTTTTGGAAAAAAACATAAAATATTGTAATGAAATAATTGATAAGTTACATAACCATGTACCTTTTAGTTTTAGAGTTTCAGAAAATTATGAAAAAATCATAACATATTAGGTTCCTAAACTACAAGATCATAAATATTGACATTATCCCCCACTATACACAAATTTCATAATAGGTCATCAAAATCATCCATGTGGAATCCTTTTAGACACAATTAATTTAATATTATTCCTCATAACCTAGGGAAAATATGACATAAGAAGGGTGAGCTCAAGGGCTTTGTAAGGGTAAATATGGTAAATATGTAAGCATAACATGAGTATAAGGGTCGGATAAAATGATCATAACATTTGAAAATAATACCCAGAAAATTAAAGATCATAATCTTGAGGCATAGAAGAATTCATAAAAGAATCATAATAAAAGAATAAAAAAGAATAAATTTGGAATAAAACATGGAACTGTGGAATGAATATAATATTAGAAAATATTATGTCAAGGATGCCTAAAAATATAATCGTAACATTTTAGAATTGGAATATTCACTAATGTACCTTATTTAGGCTTGGGATGACCGCTAATGTACCTTCTAGTTTTGGTATTAGGATGAACTCCCATTTCCACTCTTGTTTTGGGCTTATGATGAACTTATATGTACCATCTTGTTGAGGGCTTAGGATGAACTCTTGTGTATCCTCTTTTTACGGCCTTAGGATGGCCTCCTGTGTACCCTCTTATTACTAGCTTAAGATGACATACCAAGCACCTTCTAATTACGGGGTTAGGATGAACTCTCATGTACCCTTTTCAGGCATAGAAAATTTTTAATTACCCAATGCATAGGAGGGACATATAGGTCCCACCTATCGCATAAGGAAAACTGTACATACACATTCGTTAGGAACCTAAATGATATTAGAACATATAAAAAGAATTAGGTTTCATAAAAATTTCATCATAGAATAACCCAAGGGAATAAAATAGTTTTCATAGATATAAACATAAACCAACCAAAAAAGAATAAGGATAACTTCATTGAATAATATCCTTATTAAAGCATGAGTAACATTGAATAATTTTATATTATATGGAAAATAATTTCAAGATATCACTTGAAATAATTGTAACTCCCTAAAGACCAATTAATTTAGTAACCTTGGAATTACTAAATCCATTCATAAGTTTTATATTACATCTTGAAATAAAAACCTCAAAAACATTTTTTCCCTTTTGAACACACTTATATCCTTAGACATTCTTTGTAGGTCAACCATTAAATACTTCTTCACATCCTGGGAAAAATAAAACATAGAAAGGTGAGAGCTCAGATGCTCAGTAAGGATAACAATATAGAGGAAAATTTCATAAATAAGCATAAATATTTTAGGCAATGTATAAGACTAAAACAAAAGCCTTTTAAACTTAAACATCAGCATAATATGGAAAAGATAAAATCAAATAATTACACTTACTTATTCACATAAATATTATACTAGTTGAATAATCACATGCAATTTCAATATCCAATTTCATAATGATGGAATGCATAATGTAAGACTTCATAACTACATATTCAAGGCCTTGTTCCAAGACAAAACTAATATTTTTCTAAGGCCTTATACCAAGACACTAGTTTGTCTCATGATACCCACTGATGCATCGAGGATCTATAGCGGGCTCCACCCGTCACTTACTTATCCCAATTCATTCCTCATATGAAAAGGTTTAAACATAACATAAAAATTTGTATTAAAACTAGCATATGAAATGTAAATAATTTATCCACAAACCATGAATGGAATAAAAATAACAAATCCACATTCAAACATATCATAAAACCTTCAACACAATATGGAATATTTGTATCATAATAAAACAACTTCAAACAAGCTTAAAATCTATCAAAAGGATGTTGACATTGATGAAATCAAAACTTTTTTTTAAAGAAATATCTCTTTCTATTTTGAAATCATTTAAAAGTAATATAATTACAAAAGAAAACATTTATTTTGAAAATATTCTTATAATCTTGTAAGTTAAGCTTCATCGATTTCATAATGGCAGAAAATAGCCGCACCCTCCGTATAAGTTAAAAAAACATTATTACATTGATTTTGTCGAAAAGGTCATAAAGTACCTTATTTGGAAAATGACAGAAAGATTACTTTGAAAAAATATAAGGACAAATAGTGGTATAAATGACTTTAACCCATTGTTTATTAAATAGTTAAAATGGTTTGAAATATATTTTTATGAAAACACGGTTCTGGATGATAAAGATGTCTCAGTAAATACTTATATAAAAACAACCTCTGATAATAAAGAGATTGTGAAATTAACCCTTACCTTGTACTTTTCCTTGGTCGAGGGTATGTTAACCTCCTGTAAAATAGTTAAATAATTTTTATTAAATTATACAAGAACCATATACATAAATATGATATCATATATGATCTTCTAATATTCATTTATCATTAATATTTTAGTAGTATCATCATTTTGGGTGTAAACTGATTCATTTTCCTTTATATGATGGGTTACATAAGCCATGTTTGTTATGAATAGGATGTATTTGATTCATATACAGAATTATATTATTTTCATAAACATTATTTTGAATCATAAAATGAAAATTATTCTTGAATTATTTTGATGGGGAATGAATCTCATCGCGTTCATGGAGATGATAATCCGTACGTAAGTACAAGCGACAATATCGTTATATTGATGGAGAAATTGTATGTAATTGGATGGTATATAATATATACAGAATCATTAAAATTTTATATTTATTATTTACATCATTTATACTCATTATTATACCCATCTATATAATGAAGTGTTTGAATAACAAACTACACCACGACATGGAGACGGTAAACCGTACGTACGCACATATGATGACTTTGTCATTTGTAGGATGGATAGAATAAATAATATGGTTGTAACATATTTATAATAAAATAACAGTATGAAAAAGGTACTGGATTTATTATTTTGGTATGTAAACAACAAATAAAGAGGAAGTGGAAGAAGAAAAGAACTTGAAAGAGGGTGGTGAAATTGCTACCTCTACTTCGGGTGTTTTATATTGAGTTGATCAAAAGGGATCCATATGTTGGCATTATGATTAAAGTAAGTCCTCTAGGTTGAAGTGTGAGAAGTTGGTAGGATATATGGGTACGTTTTGGCCGATCCAAATGTATTTGGAGGTGTTTAATTAAGAGAAGGGGAAGTTTCCTTTTATAAGAGTGGTGATGGTCACTTTAGGAAAAGCTTGAAATATTATTTTATAATAAAATCATTTTCGGTTTCGAATGGCTCCAAAATGAATTATTTCTAGTCTAAGGTGGTTATGAGTAGAAAACCACTCAACCAATATGTTTTATACCATTTTATGTCATCATATTAACCTTATCTTTTAGATTTAACTGTCAGTTAAATAGTTTGACATTTACCATGTCTTTGAGTATTTTTATATTATATGGTTAATAAACTAACTATAACAAGGCAAGAGAACCCCATGTGGATAATTATTAATATATATAACCTTATCTAAGTCCTTTGGCCAAACCTTATATTTTTGGGAATATTATATTAATTAATAATAAAGTATTTGTTTTAAAAACTCAATTATGTCAATTTTGGCACTATTTATAATTTGATTTTTTTGAAAGCCATACAAACTTTATATCTTCAAATAAAATTTATTTAACCAACAATAAAAAGTAATATTAACCTATAAAATTTGTATAATTCACTAGAAATCTCAATTTATATTTACTAAATATTTATAATATCAATTATTGTTATATTTCATTAATAAGGTAATTACTGCATCATCATTATGTTAGAAATAAATTAAATTATTTATTGAATAAAAATTATAAATAAAATACCATTATATAGGATGTATTTTTATATTTTTAATGAATATTTAGAGTAGAATTTATATTGTGTGTAACCCTATATTAAAAATGGTTTAGTTATTAAACATTGAATTTAACTCTTTTAACTCTTCTATAAATAAAATAATAAAAAATGTCATAATCTAATCCAAGTCGACCAAAAAGGATCATATTTTATTAATAAGGTTTTTTTGGTCGAATTATACTTATCCAATAGAATTAGGACATGTGTTAGGGTAATTATTATATCATTTTTACCGTTAATTACCATATTTACTTTTAACCATGGTTAAAAAAGTCAAAAGTTACTATTCATAAAAAAAATATTTTCATCGTATTGAACCAAATTTTACTTAATTATATTAACCATGTCCCTATTATTTTTGAAATTCAAGTCACAAAATTGGAAAAATTAAGTTTTATGCAAATTTGCAAATGCTTCTAGGAGGTGGGTAAAAGACGGTAAGAAGTTCGTTAAAATTTTTATATGTCTAAACATATTATTAAATGACTCCAATGAATTACATTGAACTTATATATTTATTATGTATCTATTTTGACCTAAAATAAATAACTATTTAAATAAAAATCCGGTTTTAAACAATAACTCAGTGTTTTCACTATTCATCAATAATTGAAAGTTTTCAGAAAAATACCAAAATTCACCCTAATCTAATTTCGAAATTCCAAATTCCTAAATAAAGTTCATTTCGAAAAATAAAATTTATAAAATTTCAAAAAGTGGGTATTACTATTCATAATGGCTAGTTTGATTGGTCACGGTGTGTTAGAATCTCAAAGTTGCATACAATGATAGCTATTGCATTATTCAAAGGGAAACATATCGTGGAAGTTTGGGGTGTTACATTAATTATTGAGGAAGATATCGTTTATATTTTGAAAAGAACATTTTAAATTATAAAAAATTTATAAAAAAATTTTTTTGTTGGGAATAAACTTTTAAAATTGTAAATTAATCTTTTAAAAAACATTTTAAACATATTTTAAATCGTTTTCCTTGAAAATGCTAAAATATGATCTTATTTATTTTTTATTTTTTTATAAAACATGGTTTTTGAATATAAAAAATCCGATTGATGATAGAATAACATTACATGAAACATATAATATCATGAAATGAATTAGATTCATGATAAAAAAATTAAAAGGGTAGTATATACATCTCCTAAAAGAAAATAGGTGCATATCAAAACATGTGGCTCAAAGAAGGAAAATTGAGACAAAATTACCTTAACAATTTGATAGATTTTGAAATGAAAACCAAACGAAAGAGATATAATCAAATGGATATGTAAATACCCATAAATTTAAGGATAAGGTTGAAATATTACATTAATGGGTGGTATATACACCACAAAAAATAAATATGTGGTGAATATGACAACAGTATCGCGAAAAGAAAAGTGAGATTGGAAATTTCCTTAGAAATACCATATCATTGAATTGAGTATTAATATAATGAATAGATTATGTTTATTCTATAAAAACCCATATAAAATAATTTTAAATTACAAATAATATATTCAAAATTCATTTCATATATAATCATAGAATGAAATAATCAAGGAAACAATAGTTTGACCCAATGAATGGAAATTGAGTTAATAGTTCCCTTACTACATTATAATCAGTCAAATCGTATACCACATACAAATAATAATAATCAAATTAAGCATTTAATAAAATTTAAATTATTATATTTATGATATTATATATCAAAGGTCAGTATATACACCATAAACAATGATTAAGTAGTAAATAAGGCACATATCTCACAGAGGAAAAAGTGGGATGAGAAACCCCTACCTTATGCTTCTCTTTAATATTGAATACTTAAACCTCATGTACAAGGGTTTAAAAAAATTATTTATTAATTAAAGAACCATATTAATATTTATAATACCTTATATGATATTTTTATAACATCTTACTACCCATTAATTAAAAATATTTCATGATTTCCATTTCTTTGGGTGAGTTCATTTCCAGATTTTCAATGCCAGTTCATTCGTGTATAATTATGGATTTTCACGTCGAATGAAAAAAAACTTCAGAGGTGTAATTAATTGTAATTAGTTCACTAAAATAAGTTTAAATGGTCCCATTCATCATTTTTCATTTATATATAAGGATGATTAATTTGATAAAATGTTAGTGATAAATGTTTATTTTTTTGGAGGGTTTTCCGAATACCACATTGTAGTTTTGTTTTATTTAGTATTAAGAGTATATATTAGATAAAAAAATGAAATACATTATAATATAATAATTAAAATATTATTTAACCATAATAATAAACTTAAACAAAAATAGGCTTTTGTGGCGGTTTTTAGCAGCGGTTTAGTAAACTGCTGCTAATTTGTTTAAAAATGATTTAGCGGCCGTTTGTTAAAAACTGTTTCTAAACTTTGTTTTAGCCCGAAACGTCTCCCCCCCGACCCTTGCTAGACCCCCTTCCCCCCTGACCCCACGATACCCCCCCCTTGGCGACCCCAAAGGCCTAGATCACCACCCATCAGTGCACCTCGCCGCCTCGCCGCCCCTCAGCACAGCTCACCGCCTATCGCCACTGACCCCTCAAAGCCCTAACTCACCTCCCTAATAAAAGTACTAACCCATGACACTGCTCAATGATTCTTTACACCCCTCAGTATCATCCTTCTTCTTCTTATTCCATCCTATAGTTATATGTGATTATTATACTTGAATCTATATGTGATTGTTATACTTCAATTTATACATGTTTTAATGTTATTCCATACTTGGAATAAAGGGGGTTTCAAGGTTTTTTTTTCAAAAATAAGTTCGTGTTCCAAGTGCTCATAAGAAATTTTAAGGTCTTTTTAAAATGAATTTTGTGTTTTAAGGGGATTTAAACCTACTTGCGTCTTGAATTGGTTAAAGTTTTTTATGGAATTTTTTCAAGGGAAAGGATGTTTTGGGTTCTTTAATGGTTTCAAATGGAAGGGTTTAATGTTTAAAAAAAAATTTAATGGGGTTTTAAATGGTTAGTTTAAAAGAATTATTTTAAATGAGATTTAAAAGAGGATAAAAGTGACTAAGAATTATGTTTATTTTAATAAGTATCATTTGTAACCTTTATAATGAACTACTTATAATGTATGTAATACCCTTAATGATTCCCCATTCTCATTTGATGTATTTTTATGACATGGATGATATTTTTGATGTTTTTTATTTCACGGGTATTGGAGGTTAGGTTAGATTTATATTATGTTTTTTTATTAATCATGTAACTTGTTTGATTACTCACCCCCTATTATTTCTATCATGGGTATACTAGGAACTGAGAGAGAGGTCTATATTTATGTTACACTAGATAGTCACACACTATTAGTGTCCCTTAGTTGTGTTGTATTCCATGGCTAGTGGGGAGTTCCCCCTATGATGCTAGGTGCAGGATACTCAATTGACTTTTGTTGTTTGGATGAAACATATGTTAGTGGAATGTATCATTTATTGGTAAGGTCTAGTACTATCTTACTTTATGACCTTCTTTTCTTTCCCATGATACAATATGGATTCCATTTGGAGACTCTCATTCCTTGTGTCCTCTAGTTTCATTAATATGATGGGAACAATGAATTTTTCTCCTTGTTTACTCATATATTGTTTGTGATATGGAGACTTGGTGTTTTATTTTAACAGTTCAAAATAATGGGTTTGCTTCATTAAATTGTTTTTGAAGTGTTTTAATTTTTTTTCTAATGTATTTTTAAAATTGAATCTTTAATGGTTGATTTTAAAGAATGTAAGGGTTTTAAAGTAATATTTTTAAAATGACTATTTTCATTTAAAGAAGAAGAAAGTAGAAGTTTAGAAAATGGATGTTAAGGCGATATTTGGTTTTTCATGCGATTATCAATAAAAATATATTTTTAACTTTATTTAAAACTATCATAAATGAGATGTATTTGCAAAATACTTTAAAAAAAATCCTTGTTGAGATCCTACTGGGATTAGTTTTTCTCACACCCTATATACATCATTCGATATATAAAAATATTATGGTTTTATTTTTTATGTTACTTATCCTTTTTAGGTTTTTTAGACTTTTAAAAATACTTTGATAAATTAAAAAATTAACGCACCTTTGTGATATGGAAAGTGATAAATTTCAATTGTCTTCAAGCATATTAAGAAGTTTAATAATAAAGAAGAAGAGAACATAAAACTATAGTTAAAAATTATAATTTATTATTGAATGTTATGTTAACCAAAAATAAATGCATTCTGAAAAATAAATAGGCTCTAAAACATAAAACTATAGTAAAAAGTAAATAGATAATAAAGATATAAAATAAAATAAAATAAATAAAATAATTATTTTGTGTTAATAATCTCAGATTACAAATGAGTTTTGGAATAATGGTTTAAAAGGTTATGGGGTAATATGAGAAGAAGTATTAGGCTCATCAGAAAAAATATTTTTGTGGTTAGGGAATCGTGAATAGTCTGTTGCACTACCTTTAACTCCCTTGTCAATAGTTAAAAATTATAATTCATTATCCCATACTATTAATTCATAAAAAACCATGAATCATGGAATATATCCAATGCCTCCACAAAATTTAATTTTAGTTAATTATGAATATTCTTAGAATACTGAACATGTTTTCACATCATATCATTCATCTAGTCAAACAAATACTAAACACCATGCTCTGAAGAGGTTAACTTCCCAACCAAGACTTTTTGATTTTTAATCAAAGTTTCAAGGGTACATTATCACAATATAATCTCTAAACTTTTTTTCTCATAATAGTAAGATCTTCTAGAAATAACAGAATTCATCAAGAGATATCTACAAAACCCATTACACTAAAATTAGAAAATATAGCTTGACTGGTAATGGATTTTATAGACTCAAACATATTAGATAAAATCATTTTTAAATTATCAAAATCTTATTTAGAAACCATTTCACTTCTAATATTTCCAACCAAAACTTATATCTCTCTCTTTAAAGAATCAAAATATTCATTTTAAGGTAAGAGTTTGTTTCCATTTCATATTCCTAAATTCTATTCAATTATTATAAGATTTATCAAGCCCTTACCTTAGAGATATCAAAGTTATGACATCACCAGTTTGTCTATATGTTTTAATGTAGCACGACATATAAAAAACTACAGGGATGGGATCCTTGTTCTCCTCTTCTTTTATAAATATTTTTAATTTTCATGGTTTTGGTTTTCTAGTTGGTGGGTTCATTATTTACCTTATATACTTATATAGGAAAAACTTATTTAACATATTTATATATTTTTTCAACTAGTATATATGAATATCTTTCCATATTTATTAATAGTTATGTGTTTTAATTATTTCTAATATTGCGATGGAACATTATGATATAAATGTATAAAAGATGGATCTCATTACCAAGGAACACAACTCAGTATGTTAAGTGTTTGGAGTGGTTTTTAGATTTTTAAATTTCCAATCAATATGTTAAAGGGAGAATAAGATGTCCATGTCCTAAATATAAATTTATAATATGGTTGAAGAGATATTAAGTTTATGAACATTTAATATTGAAGTAATTCTGTGGTCAATATTTGTGTTGGATTTAGAAAGGAGAACCGAACGTTAAATAAAGGTTGAGCACTGATATCAATCCATAGAATGAGATCCAAAATTCATCGACAATAGGAAATGAAAGAAAAAACCTATAAATGATGAATTCGGCACTATAATACACCACTATCAACATAAAAACATATCATAACAACAAGATGAGGGTGCTAGAAATATCAATGTGACAAGTGATGTTTTAGAGACTGTAGGACAACCAGATCAAGATTGTAACATATCAGTGGATCCTCCTCTTGATTATGTGGAGACTAATGTAAGAGAGAACTTTACTGAGGAAAAAAAAATTCATGATTTAGTTGAAAATGGAAATCCCGATTTTTATAGTGGATGTTTGAAATATTCAAAACATTATTTTCTGCTAAAGTTGTACCATATCAAATGTCTATGTTGAATTAAAAATATGGTAATGTCCATGATATTGGAATTATTGCGTGATGCATTTCCTGAAGAAAAAATCCACAATTCTTTTTATGATATGAAAAAAGTTATTAACATGTTTGGTTTGAATTATACAAAAATACGTGTGTGTACCAATGATTTTATGCTTTATTGGCGAGAGGATTCAAGTAGATAGGTTTGAAAAAAACATTCTTCTTCTAGATGGTTGTCAATGGGTGATGTTGGAAGTCTGAATCAACATACTACCATGAAGAATAATTAAAGAAACACACCTGAAAAGATTTTGTGTTGCTTTCCTTCAAATCCTTGATTGTAAAGATTATTCATGTCATCAAAAACCACCGAACACATGAAGTGTCATTCTGTAGATAATAACAATGATGGGTTAATGCAACATCCACGAGATTCAAAATTGTGGAATATATTCGATTCATTACATCCATATTTCTTAGCTGATCCTAGGAATGTTCGATTGTGATTGGTTGCTGATGGATTAACCCCATTTGTGACTTTGAGTACTAGTTATAGCATTTTTCCAGGTGTTTTGATCCCTTAAAATCTGCCTCCATGGACGTGTATTCAACAAAAGTCTTTTAGAATTTTGATCATTATTCTTGAAAAAAGCCTAGAAAATATTTTTATGTATACTTGCAGCCTTTAATAGAATAATTACAGAATTTATGGAGCAACAATGTTGATACATTTGATGTTTCTTCTAAAACAATGTTCAAAATGCATGTTTCTTTAATGTGGACCATTAGTTACTTCCATATTATTGGTAATTTATTTTGTTGGAACAATTACATGGTTTTGGATTTTCCCCTGCTGGTATTGCATCGATTGGTGGTGAGAAGGTAAATCACAAAAATTGAAAATAATTTAGTTTGGAAACTTTTATTGGTTTTAAGTTTAAATATAAATATATAACAATATTTAATTTTTAATATAATATTCTTACTTGTGGTTGTAGGAAGTAGAGATAGAGGTGGAGAGGGTGACGAGTTGTGTTCATCAACAGACCATGATTAGTTGTATTGTTGATATGTTGGAAAAAATTTGTAACAATCAGTTTGTATATGTATCATGTGTGTCACATAGTTTCCAATAAATATTTTTTGGACCTAACATTTTCTTGATTTCTTATGTTTCCTTTTATGTATTTTATTTATTTTTGGTGTTTCCTTTGATGTCTAGATTTATTGAGTGTGTTATGCACTATATATGTCGATTATTTTTTTTGTCATGAATCATGTTTTATGGTTCATTTTTTCTAAATTTATTAGGTTTGTTACCAAAGGATTAATGATCAACCTTCTTATTGATTTTCTTTGGAATATCTAGTTTTTTAAGTCCCTTCAGCTTGTTTTTAGTGGACAACCCTTATTTCTTCAAATTTTACAGTATTATCTTCTAATGTTCTGTAGTTGGAATGTGATCACTACCACTTATGATTTCCTCATATTCAAAATAGTTTTGATAATAATATACAAATATCTATTGTAAACTTGAGTGTCTTGATCTAGTTAAGGTAGATGGATTGTCCACTTCATTAATAATAGAATTTACAAATATCTGTTGAACACTTGAGTGTCTTACACTACCAGAATTTGTATCTCCTGAAAATATTCATCTGGTAGATGAAATCTATAATAAAATCCTGAAGCATATCCTATTAGGTTTGGATCATCCTTCCTGACTGTTCATCGATCTGAGGGTAAATGGTTATACAAAAATTCAACTATCAACTCATAGACTTGTATTGTAATTACCAAAACTATGAGATAAGACAGGTCAGACATGGGTGAACATCCCACTTCAATCATCATCTCGAACACTCAGTGATATTTTTTTGACAATTCAATCATTGGGAAACAATGCCTTTAATGTCTCTTACTACGGAGGGCCATCAGAACATCCACTTTTCATTATTATAAATCATGGTCGGCCCTGGGTGAACATCCCACTTCAAAGCATTATAGGATCTCATAAACTCATATCTCATATAATATGTGACTATTACCATGCTAAAAACTATAAAAACTCTATGTATATAAAAATTCAATCCTGGAATGGTTTCACATTCTTCCAACCTATCACACATCATTATACATTCCAGAACAATGTTCTAACTTATCTTTAATTGTTTAACCAATGAAGACATTATCTCTAATGATACCCACATTGCTTCCCCTAAACCCTCAAATACACCCACCAACAAGTCTTATAGTGAATATAAGATCGTATATTCATCTAATGAAATATGTTCTTCTATATTCAACATTTTCTAGCCGAATTGATTTACCACTACATTTCTATTTCTAGTTGAATAATATTTATCGATGTCAAAAATATACAAGTACTCTATGAAATTCATATGATAAAAATTATGTCTATATATTGAGAAAATATTACATGAACTCTAGGTGCCAAATTACCCAACAATTATCTCTCCCAAGAGGTTCTTTCATGACCATTTCAGTGCTTCGACCACAACTACAAACTAAAATACCAGATTAGAGTATTTAATCTTGTGGATTAAAATATTATGAAACCCAAAGTGACTAATTTATTACTCTACATCATAAAATATACTAAGACAGAACCAAATGCATAACATTTCACTACATGTCCAACGTTAGGCTTAGGAATGCTTAGGATCAGAGCTGACATCAACCACTTCTTCAACACTATAGAAACTTCCTCAAACTAGTATGTATAGTCAAACATGAATCCATTATTGGTAAATGTTGTCATTGGAAATGCTAGGTGAGATATATCCAAAATTATTCTCTTTTAATTTCTATACAATCCAATAAAACATCAACTATTGATTACATTCCTCGATTATGATAGATACACAAAAACATCAACATACTCAAGATCAACTGATATCCCTGATTGTGAAACCACTATATTCAAAAGTGACACTTCATGTACTTGGAATAAATTTTATGTACCCAAATCATAATAAAACTATTATTCAAGTATCTATCATTCAATTCTTATGAAAATGCTGGTCTTCTGGTATTATTTTGGATGTGGGATGTATGTGCATGTGAAATTGGAATGTTTTTTTTTCAGGGCAGTAATAATGGGGCTGGAGAAGCAGCAGCTTTTTTAAAAATTTGGCTTTAGCAGCAGTTTTAACTGCCATGAAATTAATGTATTATATTTAGCGGTGATTTTAACTACCATTACAATTTTGTTATTTTTCTATCCTCGGTGGTTAAAAACGCTGCTACGTAAAATAATTTAATAGCAGTTAAAACTGCCGCTACACATTTTTCGTATTCCTATATTATTTCGTAGTGATTATCTTGGTTTTAGCAGCGGTTTCCCCAATGAAAATGATTTTTAGTGGCAGTTTTAACCACTACTAAAAAAATAATTTTTTATGGAAAAAAAGCTCTAAATTCATTCACTGTGATGGTTACAATAAACTATTTCTAAATCAAGGAAACAACCACGTATTGTATGCCAACAAACAATTTATCGATTGTTTTTTGAAATCACTATAGATGCATATGGAGGAAGTTTAAATAGACGAAAAATGGTCATTTTACTATAGTGATATTTTTATAACCAACCATTATGGTGGTAATGGAAAACAAACAAAAAAATTATTTACAGAGGTGATTAAGCATCATAATTTGGGAAATAGTTTCTTTTCTTTGAATAAGAGGAGGTAAAAAAAGAATTGATATAATATATTCATTATAAAGATAAAAATAAAGTATATATATGATTCTATATTTATCAGTACTTTATGGATTAATGAGGTTCTAAGAAAGTATGAGAATAAAATAAATTAATTGAGGTGTTTTGATAAAATAACCTTTTGAATATCACCTCCTTGAGAGACCCTTGAGGATGTTGGATTTGGTCTTTTCGTTAGACCATAAAAACTTTTACATTATTAGACTGAAGAGTAGATTTTTTGGATGATATTAGAGGAGATAAAAAGTTTTTTGAGTTGAAATGGGGTGGTATTTATACTAAAGTAGAGATGGGTTTGAGTGATTAAAATAATGATTATTTTATATTTAA
The DNA here is from genome assembly GCA_963277665.1 of Viscum album. Lineage (NCBI taxonomy): Eukaryota > Viridiplantae > Streptophyta > Magnoliopsida > Santalales > Viscaceae > Viscum > Viscum album. Next base: position 1,693,308,484 of record OY728131.1, read on the forward strand.
AACAAGCCACATTGAGGTAACACTAATTTAAAAGAATTAGATTCTTAGTTAATTTTTTGTAGGATGGTTAGGGTCGATAAATATCCCAACAACCCATTAATTTTTTTAATTTTTATGTATGTTAAGCCTTTACATTTTAACTTTAACCCTTATAACTATTTTACCTGTACTACTGTAAATATTTTTTTTCCACGGTAAATTTTTTATACCTAAAAATTAATTTGGAATTATTAACAAATTCATACCTTATTATTAATAATATGGAACCTATTTTATCAAATTATATTCACATAATTGTAAAAATTATATTTAAAATTAATCCCACTCACACAATGAAAAAACATGTTTTTAAAGTGAAATGGTCAAAAGTTTGAAATGTTTTTATATCCAATTTCAATGTAAAACTGATTACAATGACATAAATTGGTTTTATTTATGTGTAATTGAAATATTTATACATTAAAACTAATTTAAAACATAATTTAACTATATATATAAATTAGATGGAAAAGATTTATTTAATTAAAATTCAGTAATTTTCACTATTCATCCAAAAATGAAACTTCTCCAAAAAATACCAAAAATTCAAGATAATACAATTATGATGTTAATATTTCACAAATGGAATTTATTTTTTCAAATAAATTTTTAAAAAGTGCAATTTTATTTCTAAAATAGGGGCACAATCAAAAGGCAGAAAATTGTCTTTTAAAAAAATATAGCATTTTATGCTTAAAATTGGATTTTATTCTTATCTTAAACCTATAAAACTTATTAGATGAATTAAAAAAATTTATTTAATATATAATATATTCATTTATTTATTATATTTCAAAAATAGTGATTAATTTAATTTATTAAGATAAAATTATATTTCAAGCATAAAAAATTAGTTTTTTTTTATAAAAAATGATCATTTATGTTTAATTGGCTATTATTTTCTTTTGTAATTAATTTTTAACAAGTGAATTAATTTTATAAGATTATATAAACTATATTTTCTTAATTTAGTTAATCTCATTCATTTCCTCCATTACAATGAGTTTGTCACAATTAAATAGTAATATTTTATAGTTTATTTACGCTCGATGGTTTGTGTAAAGTAAGTTATTGAGGAGATTAATTTTTTTAATAAAATATATAGTGTAAAATATTGGGTTGTTACATTATAAACCCTTTAAAATAAATTTCCCTCACAAAACTCATTACTTAAATATAAATAAATGAGGACACATATGCCTCATCACATCCTTGAGTTCCAACATAGATTCTTCAAATTGGTGGTTTTTCTACAAAACATTAACTAGGTGATTGGTATTGTTTCATATAACTTTATCTTTATGATCCATAATCTATACTAGTTATTCATTATAAGAAATAATTTCTTTAGTGTTATGATCTATGAATTTATTATATGTGAAGTATTAGGTGTGTAATTACTCAAGAGAGATACATAGAGCACGTAGTGAACTTGATAGAGATTCAATGGAACCATCAAATGAAAAACAACCATCCTGATATGGTAAATAATATCAAGAAATTGCATCCTTGAAATTTAAAATTTCACATAGAAAATCAAGTATGGATGTTTGAAAATTTCCTTTGTGGGAAACACAGATTAGAAAAGGGGTCAATAAAAAACCCCTTAAAAATAAATAAAGTGTGATAGTCACCTAAGATAACACATAATAGATTTTCATGTTGGAGAACATGCAAATGGAAGATAATAATAACTCTCAAGGACTAATAGAGAGTGATATAAAACATTATCATGTGAAATTTAACCATCACAAAGCATAAATATGTGATGGGTTAAAAGTACATTGATAAAAGTTAATTGATGACATTTTTGTTTCAAAACAATTTTCTTAAAATTTAGGAATTATTTTTCTATCTATACTAATAACATAAGGAAACATACTTACCTAAAAATTATAATTTCATCCTCTTCTATTCTCTAAATTATAAGTATTCAAGATTAATTTTTTTTATACCTGATGAATCATAATCAACTTCTACATATCAAAATATCCACAAAATTATAACTATTTATTTCTACTCTCTTTATACATTATCCAAAACCAAAATGTGTTATTAAAACATATAATCTTCCAAAAATAATAAACCATTATATGATTAAAAACTAATTTAATCTCCTAAATTCACAAGTAATACCCAAAGTAAAACATAGATCATTAGATAAATAACTATCGTTAAAATTATTCAAAACAATTATAGACTAAGATTTAAACCAAAAAATAAAAAGGGTTTAATCATGTAGTCTTCCAAGATAAATTTTAAAATTTATCTCTAAAAAAATCAATCAATCTTAATGTATCTTACCAAAATTTAATTTCTTAAATCAAACTATCTCCATGATATGGTAACCATTTCCATAAATAACTTGAATCACCATATAATAAAATACTAAATTCTTCCAAAATTCAAATAAACCTTTATTCCTAAAATAAAATCCAATTGTTTTCTATTTACCTTAATCATATAGGGTTCCCAAAATTGTAAACATATTATGAAATAACATCAATCACTCAATAAAAAAATCATTTCTAATGTCATGGTAATCTATAAAACATATTTTTGAAAAATAAATTTAACCTTTATTCATTAGATATTTTAATTCAAAGAAAATAATTTTATATTAACTAATATATCACAATGGCCAGTGGTAGAAGATATACCCTTGTTTTCATTTAGTTGTGGGTTTAATTCTGGTGTAATTTTTGAATGTGATGATTTGTCACCCATCCTGTGAGATTTCCTTTTCCTAAATCTTTATTATTATAATCCTTTTAAAATTACATAAGTTTAAGGAACATCCTAAAAAATAACCATAATATTTTTTAACATCAATGTTTATCTCAAAACATTCATTGTGTATCCCAAAAACAAATAACCCATAATTACCTAAAAAATGAAGTTCTCCAAAAATAATGTTAGTCACCTTAATATTTCATAAATTAAAGCATGAAAGGTGTTTCTAAGATACTAAACTTATGATTAAACTAAAAATTATAAACCCATGATGATATAAAAAACTCTTAAGAATACCACCAAAGAAAACATCTTAATCTCCAAAGTTGTCTAAACCCTTATATTATACCAACTATAATATCCAAAAATACATACTTCTAGATTTGGTAATAAAAATATAAACATTAAATTTCTTACTTTGATACTGATAAATGTGACCCGATTTTTTTTCAAACATAACCTACAATGTCTAAAGGAAATATTGAATCACTTACATACCAATGGACATTTTTGGTTTAGAGTTTTAAATAATTTGGAAATGCTCTTAATAACCCAGGATCATAAAAAAATTGATAATAAAGATTGAGATTATCCCCCACAATACTCATCATTCACAATATGTCATCAACATCATCTATGTGACATAATTCTAGAAAAAATCTCATTTAAAATATTTTCTCATAACCTGGGGAAGAAAATATAAGAAGGGTGAGCTTAGATTATCATTAAGCGTAAACGTTGGGAGAAACATAAGCATAACATGAGCATAATTATAGGATTACATGAGCATAATATTTTAAAATCATACTTTGTAAATCAAAGCTTATAATATTGAGTTATAAAAAAATCATAAAAAAACATAACACATGAATCCAAAAAAAAAGTTTGGAATGAAAAATGGAATTGTGGAAAACATATAATATTAGATAATATTATGTCAATACTATCTATAAAAACATTCATAACATTTTAGTCTTGGTATATTCACCTGTGTACCTACTTCAGGCTCGGTATGAATTCCTCTGTACCTTATAGTTTTGGAATTTAGATGACCTTCCATGTACCCTCTTGATTCAGGATTAGGACAACCTCCCATATACTCTCTTGTTGCAGATTAGTATGACCTCTCGTGTACCATTTTGTTGTGGGCTTACGATGGCCTCCCATATACCCTCTTATTGTAGGCTTTGGATGACCTCCTGTGTACCCTCTTGTTGCGGGATTAAGATGAACTACCATGTAGTCTTTTTGACCATAGAAAATTTATAAATATTCGATTAATTGGAGGGAGATATAGATCCCAATAATAATATAAATAAAACCCTATATTCATGTTCTACAAGAACATAAATCATATTAAAACCTATAAAAATAAGTAGGTTTCATAAACATTTCATCATAGCATAACCCATGTGAATAAAATAGTTTCCATAAATATAAACATAAAAAAAACAAAAAACAAAAGAAAAAAGAAAATTTAATTTAATAATATCACCAGTAAAGCATGAGTAACATAAAATAATGTTATCTTATAAGGTCCATAATTTTGAGAGATCACTTGAAATAATTCGTGAAGAAGATATCCTTTCTATTATTAAAAATTATTTTTAAATCAAAAAATATTTATACTATTTTTTTATTGAAAATAAAATTGAAAAATTATAAATGAATCTTTTAAAACCCATTTTAACCAACTTTGAAATCATTTTCCAAGAATATGATTAAAATATCATTTAAAAACATTTTTGAAAACATTTTTAGAAAACTAGGTTTTTGAATAAATTAAATTTTTGATTGAAGAGAGAATAAAATTAAATGAAACATAAAATATATTGAAAATAATCATATTAATGACACAACATGTCAATAGAATTATGTACACCTCATTAAATAAAATATGTGTATAACACAACATGTGTCTCAAAGAAGGAACATTGAGAAAAAATTACCTTACCAATTTGATAACTTTTGAAATGTAAACCACATGAAAGAAGAATCATAAAATAGATATGTAAATAAACATATATTTATGGATAATGATTATATATTACATTCATGTGAATTATATACACTAAAAAGAAAAGAGTGGTGAATATGGAAACTGTCTCATAGAAATATAAGTGAGACTACAAATTCCCTTACCGATATCATATTATTGCAGTGTGGATTAATCAAATGAATAAATTATATTTATTATCTATAAATCCACATAAAATAATATTGAATGACACATAATATAATAAAAAATCATTTAAAATATAATCATATAATGATATAATCATGTAAATAATAGTTTAACCCAATAAATGAAAATTATGTTAAGAATTCCCTTACTACTTTGTAATTAGTCGAATCGTATGCACCATAAATGTATTAATTTTTAAATGAAACATTTAATAATGATAATATAATTAGATTTATGATATTATATATCAAATTTATATATATAAACCACACACATAATGTTTTTGGTGAATAAGGAACAAATATCAAAGAGGAAAAAGTGAGATGAGAAACCCTTACTTCACGATTACCTTTTGTTTTGACTTCATAAACCTCTTGTATAATAGTTTAAAGGAATTTATTAATTCATTAAACAACCATATTTATGTTCATAATACCTTATATTATATTTTTATAACATCTTACCACCCATTAATTAATAATATTTCATGATTTCTATTGATTCAGGTGCAATCGTTTAACGATTTTCATGGTCAGTTCATTTGTGTATAATTATGGATATTTATATCAAAGGGAAATAAAACTCCGGAAGTGAAATTTAGTGGTATTAATTCAATTAAATAAGTTTAAATGGTCATATTTATGATTTTTATTTCATACCTAAAATTGATTCATTTAATAAAATGTTAATGATAAATGTTTAGTTTATTTTGGTGGTTTTTCCGAATACCATAGACTAGTTTCATTTTATTCAATTTTAAGAGTATATATTATTTAAAGAACATGAAATACCATAAAATATATCTATAAAAATATTATTTAACGATAATAAATGTTTTAATACCATCCATTAGGGTGGTAATGGAAAACAAACAAAAACAATATTCACGAAGGTGATTAACTGGAACAATTTGGGAAATAGTTTCGTTTATTTTAATAAGAGAATGTAATAAAAATAATTTATAAAATATATCCATTATAAGAATAAAACTATAGTATATACATTATTCTAGATCTATCATTACTTTATATATTAAGTATGTGAGAATAAAATAGAATAATAAAATAAATTAGGAGACGTGTTTTGAGAAAATTACCTCTTGAATATCACCTCCTAGAGAGACCCTTGAGAACCATGGATTTCATCTTTTGGTGAGACCAGAAGCTATTGGATGTGTGTAGAGTGATTATGATAGACTTTTTTAGATATTTTAGTAGATAAAAGTCTTGTGAGTCAAAATGGGATGGTATATATACATGAGGAGAGGTGGGTTTAAGTGATTAAAATTATGATTATTTTATATTTAAAGCCAACTACATTGAGGTGGAATTAATTTCAATGAATTATTTTTTAATTAATTTTGTTTATTATTTTTAGGTTCGATAAATATCTCAAACAACCACTAATTTTTTTAAATTTTAGGTATGTTTTTCTTTTACCTTTTAACTTTAACACTTGTCGCTATTTTACCTGTACTGCGGTATATAATTTTTTTACCACGATAAATGTTTTATACCCAAATATGAAATTAGAATTATAAAATAATTTTGAAACTTTTATTAAAAATATTGAACCTATTTTACCAAATTATATTCACATAATTGGAAAAATTATATTTAAAATTAATCCCATAGGCACAATGAAAAAGCAAATTTTTACAGTGAATAGTTCCGAAGTTTGAAATGTTTTTTATCCAATTTGAATGTGAAATTGATGAAAATGACCTAATTTTTTTTGATTCATTTATAATAATAATAATTATAAGTAAAATAAAAAATAAAAAATAATTTATCTATATAAATTAATTAGACGAAAATGCATTTTTTAATTAAAATTCAATATTTTCACTAATTATCAAAAAATGAAACATCTCCAAAAAATACCAAAAATTCACCCTAATTTTTTTTGATATTAATATTAAAAAAACTTTATTTTTTCAAATAAAACTTACAAATATGTGAATATTTAGTTTTAAAATAGGTGCACCATCAAGAAGTGACATATTTTCTTTTAGAAAAATATAGTTTTTTATGCTTAGAATTGGATTATATTCTTATCCTAAACCTAGAAAACTTCTTAGATGAATTTAAAAACATTTTATTTAATATGTAACATATAATTTCATTTATTATCATTCAATTATACCGATTAATTAAATTTATTAATATAAAATTCCATTATGAGCATAAAAAAATATTTTTTTATAAAAACATATCCTTTATGTTTAAATGGTTACTATTTTAATTTGTAATTAATTAGTATCCAGAAAATTAATTTTATAAAAATGTGTAAAATTTATTTTCATGATTTATTAATATCATTATTTTTGTTCATTCCAAAATCTAGGTCACAATTTAATAATAATATTTAATCATTTTTTTAAGCTTGGTGATTTGTGTAAAGTAAGCCATCAAAGAGATTAAATTTAATTTTATTTCAAAAATACATAGTATGAAATATTGGGGTGTTATTATATCTGAGTTATTTTATTTTTATGGTTTATTATTTGGAGAAAATATATAGGGGTAGGAAGGTATTATAATTTGATAATGAGTTGTGCTTGTGAGTTTCTAACCCATGTACATGAAAAAGCCAAATTTCCACGAATGGAAATTAATGTTTTTTGGATTTTGACTCTAATAGTTGATTTGATTCCTCCATTGGGTGATGCACTTGAATTATGATGTTATTATTGATATAATTTTGGGTTCTATTTTTTTCAACCGAATGAGATGAGGGTATTCTATCTCATGCATCATTTTAGGAACTTTAAAAGAATCACATGACATGCATTATACCATTCAATATATGTTGCATTACTTATTTTCATGATGTTTTGATAGGTTCTTCTGATATAGAAACCTAAAACTATGATATAAATTTTTTATAGGGAATTAGAAAACATAGTTAGTGCTTAGAGTTCATACCATAACCTAAAAAATGTTTTCCTGATTAGGCTACAATAGACACCCTAAGAAACCAATTTTGGAAAGTTGAGTCATGCACCATGAGTCACATTGACTAGAATGTGTTGTGGTGTGGATTAAGTGGATTATATATTTCTATTAATGAGTAATATGGTCCCTTATGGATCATAATTTTGTGAACCATTTGGTTCAACCATTTAAAATGGATGTGAAGTGAAAATGAAATTCAAATGGAAAATTTTAGTGATAAATAGAGAACTTGAACTAGACCCGAATTTTGAGTGGAAAAGAGGCAATTTATCTAGTGAATTTTTTGACTGTTTATTTTCATAGTCCTAGATCTAGGGGTTGGATGTGTATTATGACCTTGTTATAAGAAGGGTTTTACCTCTCCTGGACTTTGGAGCTATGAGAATTGGTATAATTATTTTCCGAAGCATATGTTTTGAATTGTGGATATATGCCACCATGAAAACCTCCAGTTGTAATCTAAGAGGGTGGTGAAAACCAAACTTCAGAGGTGGTGGGATAGGTGATAGTAATGGATCCTCATTTAGTGATAGTTGTGGCCCAAGTGGTTTTACCAAACCCATGTGCTATGACACAATTTCATGAGTGGGTTTTCTTCTTCATGAATTTTTTTTTGAGAGCATCGTAACTTGTTTTGTCAATGGCAATGCTGATGCTTGTTTTCCAACAATAACATCCCACCACGTTTTTGTGAGATAGAAGTACACAAGTTTTTGAGTTTTGGATTGATACTATATTGTTGATCTTAGATTATATGGATACAACTCCTAATAAGAGAGTGAATCTAGGAAATTATATGCATCAAGGCGGAGCATAGCACTAGTGAGATGTTCTGAACTAGGTTGACAGGCTATGAGACATGGGTTGGAGGGTTTTCCAAACCCGATTTTATGACTAGTTTTACCTAGAGACTCTAATATGGGATATGGATTTTGAGTTCAATAAATATATGTTAGGGTGCTATGATAGTTATGGAGTACTTGGAATGCTTTATAGATCTGCAACATTTTCTGCCGATGTACCTTGCTGATGAGTTATTGAGGCCAAGATGCTTCAAGGAAGGTCACTGACTTGCCGTTTGATCTTGGGTCAGCATGTTTATCTTCAACACTATTACTGAGATAGTAAATCATGAGCTAATTACAAATTATAACATGAGAGAAAATGAGATGAAATGTAGATTAATATAGTGTCTCAACCCATTATTTTGAATTCCAATGGTAGGAAGTTCCGTTTTGAGGCTTCTCATGAAAGGAGCACCATCCAGGCTGTTAGTATCAGAAGTGAAGTTTTCTATCATTAGTATGGAAGACAGGTCTACATGAGGAATAAATGATATCATGACCCATTCTATTATAAATATTGAAGGAATATGGGTCACATGAAATGTTTTAGTAGGACCTTATCTCTAGTAGTGAGTGGTTTCAGGAGTGGGTTTGGTTGCTCCACATCAGACTGGGGATTTGGGGAAGTGCCATTTGATCAGGCCGAGCTGGTGGTGGTCGTGGATGAGGCATCCAAACACCAGTTTTACTGAGACAACAGAGTGAGCCTACTATGGTCAGTGAGGTTGTGTCACAGGGCCACGATTCAGGATAGATCTATTCTGTACAGCCTACCCCAGAGGAGAAAGGCACAAAACCATATACAATGAGAGGTAAGATCTTAGCAGCCTCAACTCTTGAATCTACTCTTTTTGACTTAGGTGTATTATACAGTTTCATATCTATACGTATTTTGGAAATAATTTATCTTTTGGTTTAGTTTTATATAGATTCTAGGATGATAAAAACACTATAGGTGATTAGGATTGAGGATGTACGTAAGTATAAGGAGTTCCCCCTTGTGTTCTATGGGTGTCACTTCGTCTGGAATCTTTCTATACCCGAGACGACTGGGTTCACCGTCATACTCATGATGAAATGGCTACTAATTTATCAAGACTATGTTGATTTATTTCTTTATATGTTGAATTTACAATCACTAGAGGGAAGTTTTTATGTTTATAGGGATGAATGGGATGTGCAGGAAAGCTGAGATAGACCAGATTATTTTGGGCCAGTTGAGATGATAGCCAAGATTACTAGTTTGTATCTGGATTATCAGGTAGCACATCAGGTATACTTCCCTATAGTGGTTGATCATTTTAGGGACATCTTCCTAGATTACTTATCTATTTTAACTCCTTAGAGAGAGGTTGTGTTCTCCATCGATCTAGTTTTAAGAGCTGTATCGGTGTCCATTCCTCATTATAGGATGGCTATAATGGGCCTATAGGATCTCAATAGGCAACTAGAGGATATTGAGGAAAAGGTTTTTATTCGACCTAGTACTTCCCTATGGGGTTCACATGTATTTTTTCTGAAAAAGGTTGATGATAACCTTATACTATTTGTGGATTACCGAAAATTGAACCAACTAATGTTTAAGAAACACTATCTCTTCCCACAGATAGATGATCTTTTTGATCAGATTCTCGGAGTTCAGATGTTCTAAAAAATTTATTTGATATCCGAATATCCTTAGGTGTGTGTTTTACCTATAAACATACTTCATATATCTTTTCATAGAAGAGTATCAGGTTATTCCATCGGTCTCATGAATACACCTATAGTTTTCATGGCACTAATGAATTGAGTTTTTCATACTTATCTGAATTCATTTATGGGGGTTTTCATGGATGATATCTTCATGTATTCTCACAATTGAAATGACCATGCACAAAATCTTGAGATAATTTTGGATACACTAATAGAGTATTCATTATATTCTAATCTAACAAATTTCCACTTCTAGATGGATCAAATTAACTTCCTAGATCATATTATCTCAGATACATGAGTATTAGTTTACCCAGAGAAGGTGAGAGCTATAGTTTTCTGGGAAAATCCCAAGAATTTCTTTTATATATGAAGATTATTTGGGGGTTAGATGGATATTTTATAAATTTCATAAAGTAATTTTCATGATTTGAAATTCAGTTGATGAGAATAAACAAAAATGGTGTGAAGTTTTTATCATCATATACCTGTGATACATCCTTTTAGAAGCTGAAGGAGAGATTGAATTCGGCCCTGGTCTTATTTCTCCCAGACTAGGGAAAAATATACGCTTTCTATTATCAAAAATCAGTTAATGGTTTTAGAGGAGACCTAATGTGGGGGGATAGATTCATGGTGTATAAATCTTAGAAAAATAGGTCACACAAGAGGAATTACCTAACACATGATCTTGAGTTAGCTATAGTTATTCATGCCTTATATTTCTAGAGACACTATTTGATGGGTCTGCATTTTTTGGGGTATATATATCATAAGAGCCTCAAGTATATCATTATATAGTGTTACATGAGTATCAGATAGTGGATAAAGGTGAAATATCTTCAGTCCTTTGATTTTGAGCTAACCTATATGCCTAGAAAAGGCAATACAATAGGATATGTGCTAAGTTAGAAAACTCAGACATATGTTGTATGGAAATATAGCAATGAATATAAATTGATTTCCCTCTTTTATGAGATGTATATTGAGTTTCAAGATATTCATAAGTAGTCTTACCTCTTAGCCTTGATAGTTACGTATTCACTCCTTGAGTAGGTGAAGAGTATACAATTTTCAGATCCTGAAGGTTTAGTCCTCCATGATAGTATTTCAGAAGATGACCTACCACTGAATTAGTATATGGATAGAGATTCCATCATACGTATATATGGACATGTTTGGGTCACTAAATATGTGAGAGAGGAACTGATGTGCGAGTACCATTCTGCTTATTGGGAAATTTATCTTGGAATCACCAAAATGTATAGAGATATGTTATGCCATATTGGTGGCTTGGGATGAAATGTTAGATGAAATGTTTTATCAATAGGTGTTACACCTTCTAGTAGGTGAAGGTAGGGAAATAGATACAAGAATATTTCTTAAAACATATTCCAATCCTTTAATGGAAATGGGAAGATAAGTCTATAGATTTTGTAGTCATTTTATCGAGGTTTCCTTGAAATAAAAACACAATTTGGGTTATCATTGACCGAAAATCAAAATTAGACCACTTAATTATTATATGAGATACTTTATCATTTGATGAGATGGAAGGACTATATGTATGTGAGATAATCCCTCATACTGTTATTTTAGATAGGTATTCTCATTTCACATCACTGTTCTAGTAGGGGTTGAAAAGGTCTATTGGTACACATATTCTTTTGAGTATAACCTTTCACCCTCAAACTGATTTCTAGTTGAAATGAAGGATAAAGGTTCTAGACGACATGCTCTATACATGTTCCCTTGATTTCATAAGTTCTTGGGAGAAGAATATCCCTCTTGTTGAGTACATCTATAATAATATATTTTAGGTGAAGATTTATATGGATCCTTTTGAAACCCTATATGGAAGGTCATAATGTTCACCCCTGTGCTGGTTAAAGTCTTGAGAGATAGTGCTACAAGGTCATCATCTCATGTAGGAGAATTCAGAGTGGGTTTAGCTGATTAAGAAGCGTATTTCCACTACACAGTCTAGAGAGAAATCATATGTTGATCTCCATTGATGACCTCTAGAGTTTGAAGTCAAGGATTCTGTTTTCTTGTGGGTATCACCCAATTTTGGTAATATACAGATATAGATAATAGGTAATATTTCATCATGATTTTTCATGCTATTTGAGATTCTGGAGAGAGTAAGGCTAGTAGCCTATTGATCGTTACTACCTCAGAGGTACCATGACATGCATGATGTCATCCATGTTTCAGAACTTTGATAAAATCATACATACCCAAATCAAACTTTTGATCCCAAGGTAGTTGAGTTAGATTTTGATACATCATTTTAGGAGTATCCTATACGCATCATCGACTGAATCCTGAAGGCTCCCCAATGCTATTCTATTCTTTTAGTATAAGTTATATAGAATAAAGACCGTGTAAAGAAAAATACTTAAGAAAAAGAGACGGACTTATGTGACTAGTGGAAAGAGTTGTTCTCATGCATTGTCTCTAAACCCTTGGAATGTGAACTCAAGGAAGAGTTCCTTTAATGGGGGAAGAATGTAAGAATCTAGTTTTATCTTAGGTATGGATTCTTTTAAATTTTTCCTAATTATTTATTTTGGACCTAATATGGATGCTTAATGAGTTCACATGTGTCTAGAGGGTTTATGAAGATTTTTTGGAGTCAGGAACCAATATTTTTGGGAGAAATAGGTGGGCCACATGTTTAGTAAAAACATTGTAGGACATGCCACATGATTATTCCAAACCATGAAGGGCTGGACAATGGGGAGAAACATGGCACACAATTTTCCCAAACCATGTTCTAGGGGCCTCACCACCATAAAAAAACTATATAAATTTTATCATATGTGTTTTTCTTGGTTTCCACATGGTTTCTCTAACCATGTGTCCTAACTGTGTGAAGTGCCCCTCTTTACAGCAGATGGCACACAATTGCTACATGATTTAGCCAACTGTGCAAACAAACTATACAACCCCAATTTATTTGGTAAAAATACAAAACTAACCTTAATGGAATGTTTATTTCATATCTATTTCATCATTTTATTCTTCTATTAGAAACAAACAAGGCCACCATTGCTAGATGGAAGCCTCTCGAATTTGGGGAGATGCGCTTGAGGCCTAGTGACCCATCGGTCTTAGGAAACCTCTGAGTGGAATCTGGGTTTAGAACTTCATAACTTTTACCATCCTATTATCTTCAACTTCAAATTTCATTTCTACATCATACATCATTAGTGTTCCTATAATTTTTTTTTCATTTTCATCTGTGAGACCGGAGTGTATTATCCCATTTCAGTAGATATACCATTCCATTTAGAGGGTTATAACTTCTAAATATTGATCTAATTTTTTAATTGGATCTCATTAGAATGCAACATCATTGATTATTTTATTCAATATTCGATTCAATGGAGTGGTTATTTCACCATCATAAATTTTGAAATTGTTAAATTTTATCTCTGAAGTGTTGTATCATAATTTCCTAAAATTCTCATTTCCTTTATAAGGAGAAAAAATTGTTTTCCAAATTTCATAGGCATTAGTACCTTGATATACACAATAAAATTCATCTAGAACTAGTCAATATATAATAACATTCATGACTGTTGAATTTTCATCTTGCTAAGCTTCTTTAGAAGCGTCACATTTTTTTGGTTCTTCTGGGATTTTGTATGATTTGAAAATATTCATATAAACTTTGAATCCAAGATTACACAAATATATAATTGTACAATATTTACAGAAAAGAAAATTATCACCCACTACTACAAAAATGGGCAAGGGAAGCGCGCCCTTATAACAACGCTAAGAAAAACCGCTGATAAAGGATACCCTATATCAGTGCTAAAATTACAGCGCTGAAAAAGCTAATGTTTATCAGCGCTTTCTTAGCGCTGATAATAGTAATATTTATCAGCGCTAGAAAAGCGCTGATAAATATGATCTGTATCAGCACTACAATTTTAGTGCTGATACAGTTGGTCTTTATCAGTGCTCAAAAAGCGCTGATAAAGGTTTGCCTATATAAGCGCTAAAAAAGCGCTGATACAGAACACCTCTATCAGCGCTCAAATTTCAGCGCTGATATAGGGTATCCTTTATCAGCGCTCAAAAAGCACTGATAAAAATTATCTTTATCAGTGCTAAAAAAGCGCTTATAAAGAGACCCTGTATCAGCGCTATAATTGTAGCGCTGATACGGGGAATCTTTATCTGCGCTTTTCTAGTGCTGATAAATCATAATATTATCAGCGCTAGAAAAGCGCTGATAAAGCTAGATTTTATCAGCGCTATAATTTTAGCGCTGATAAAACCTTAGTCGACTTTTTTATAAAGTCGGTCGCACAGTGCCCTCGTTTTATCGCAGCTAAAGCCCTCGCGGAACCGTAACCCTGCTACTCTTCTCTCGAATACCGCTGCTGTGTTCGCTTCGCCGGAGCTTGCCGCCCTCGGTACACTCGCCGTCCTCCGCCGCCCGCAACACCCTCGGCCGACCTCCACCGCCTGCCGCCCTCGGCTGCCCGCAACTCCCTCGGCCGCCGTTCTCTGCTGCCCTCGGCCGCTCTCCGCCGCCTCCGCCGCCCTCCGCCTCACTCGGCCGCCCTCGGTCGCCCTCCGCGGCTGCCTTCCGCAACCCACAACGCCCTCGGCCGCCGCCTTAAGGTAACAATCTATGAAGAAGATGTATATGTTTTCATATAGATAGATTGTGTATAGCTGATTCTCTCTAAGTGTACTCATGATGATGTCCAGATGTTGGGAATGATCATCATTATTTTGGTATTACACCAATATGTCATCCATAAAACAACTACAATCTGGTCTAGGTACAAGTGAAATATTCAACTCATCAAGAGAATAAATGCCATGGGGAATTCGTCAACACAAATTTTATTATGAAGAATTCATAAAAACTATACATGATTTCAAAATTAGTATATAGTATATCAGAAATTCTCAACCTCAAATGATGATAAACAAACCTTAGATCAATCTTAGAGAACAATATGGAACCCCTCAGCTGGTCAAATAGATCAAAAATACAAAGAAGTGGATATCCGTTCTTAATTTTCATCTGATTCATATTCTATTAATAGAAACACATATGTAATGTTCTGTCATCCTTCTTGGAAAATAAAACATGAGATCCCCAAGGTGACATACTCGAGTAGATGCACCCTTCATAATCTAACTCCTCTCATTGAGTTTTATGTTCATGAATCTATTCTTGTTTCATTCTGAAAGGCGTTATATAAAATGGCTCAACTCCACACATCAGCTCAATCATGAACTCAAAGTCTCTTTTAGGTGGTAGCCCTGATCAATTCTCATGAAACACATCCTAGAACCAGTCTACTACTGGGGGAAATATTTCTTGTTTCAATCCATTATCATCAAGAAAAATATTCGTAAACTGGTCTATGTTCTCACCTAGTTGTGGAAGAACTGGTCCTACATGGTCTACCAAGATATCCCATTCTCCATAAAAGACATGGGCTCTACCCTTATGAGGCATGACGGTCACTCATCTACGGTAACAATCAATGTGATATTGATTAAATACCAAAAATTACATCATCACTATCTATTCAATACATATCATATCAAGCATGTATAAATCCAAAATGAAACAATACTCACAAACCATGAGGGAACACCCCTTACGAAGACAGATGCCTTCTAATCACACCCCCAATGGTGTGTTGACCAACATGATCCCACAAAAGTACTCTAACACAAAACAGAAACCATTTACCAAGAGATAAGATATAAAATAATGAGAGGATCCCCTATTACAAGTCTCATTTAGGTTCCCCTATTCGGTGCTCTGATAAAGGTATCTCTCATCAATTGGAAATCCTCTATCTCCTGTTATATCCTCCTTATAGAGTGATAGATAATCATATTTTTAGTGAATCTAATATTCTTTTTTATGAATCTTGATTGTAGGTTAGACTACTTGATCTACTTCCAAGGAAGTGGTTCCCTTCTACTGTATTTGGAAGTCTTCTTTTGTGTACTTGAACCATAAATACTAATATTTGAGATTCAAATAGGATGAAGATGAATAAAGATTGGATGGATTCTAATCGTTTAACAATAGAGTAAGAGAACGGAGTGAAAGAGTTCATCAAGTTTGCAAAGGATCACACAAAGGATCCTTCTCAAATCCTTTGTCCGTGTTTACGTTGTTGTTATTCTAGACTACTTACTCCAGAGGAGTTGGAAGAACATTTGATATGTCACGGAATAGATCGGAGTTATAAATGTTGGAATAAACACGGAGAAAAAGAGAATGTAGCTACTGGCTGGGATAAAACTTTGTTTTATGGATCGTCAGATATGAATACAAATATAGATAATGAAGAAGACCGTATGGAGGATGTGATTACAGATGTCAATGATGATGAAGATCGTATTGAGGAAATGACAAATACAATTCAAGATGAACCCCGTGATTGCCCAAAATTGTTTGAGAAGTTAAAGAGTTGTGAAAAGACGCCATTGTATGCTGCTTGCACTAAGTATACAACATTGTCAGCTGTACTGAAGTTGTATAAATTGAAAGCAGGCAATGGATGGAGTGATATCAGTTTTACGGAACTACTTGCCCTCTTGAATGACATGCTCCCGGAAGATAATGAGCTCCCAAGCCGGACATATGAAGCTAGACGAATGCTACGCTCGATGGGAATGATTTCTGAAAGAATACATGCCTGCCCGAAAGACTGTATATTGTTTCGAAAGGAGAACAAATCACTTACAGAATGCCCAAAGTGTGGTGATTCTCGATACAAGAAAGATAAATCCAATCCTACGAAAGTTGTATGGTACTTTCCAATCATTCCAAGGTTTAGGCGTTTATTTGGAAGTGAAGAAACTGCAAGACAATTGTCGTGGCATGCAGATAAAAGAAATAAAGATGGGTTATTACGTCATCCGGCCGACTCTCCTCAATGGAAGAAAATTGATCATGAGTATCCTGAATTTGGAAAAGAGCCGAGAAACCTTCGTCTTGCGTTATCTACAGATGGAGTGAATCCTTTTGGTTTTCAAACCAGCACTCATAGTACATGGCCTGTTATGTTGCTAAATTATAACTTTCCACCTTGGTTATGCATGAAGCGAAAATTCATCATGTTATCTATGCTTATATCAGGACCAAAACAACCAGGTAACGATATTGATGTTTATCTGACTCCTTTGATCGAGGATTTGAAGTTATTGTGGGACTCAGGTGTAATGTTGTATGATGCTTATAAAAGTGAATACTTCACGTTGAGAGCGATGTTGTATGGGACAATAAATGATTTCCCTTCTTGTGGAAATTTGTCAGGATATAGCATTAAAGGAACTCAAGGGTGTCCCGTGTGCGAAGAAGATACAGAATCAATTAGGATGAAACATTCATCGAAATCTGTGTTTCTAGGACATCGTAGATTTTTACCTCGTCGGCATAAGTACCGATCTTGGATGACATCATTCAATGGAAGTTCAGAAAAACGCACAACACCGTCTCCACTAACAGGTGATCAGCTGTTTGAGAAAGTAAAAGATATGAACACTGTTTTTGGTAAACCATTTTCGAAAAACCTTACGAAAATCGGTTGGAAAAAGAGATCAGTTTTTTTTGAATTACCATACCGGAATTGTTTGTACGTCAGACATTTTCTTGATGTGATGCATGTGGAAAAAAATGTATGTGATAGTGTTATTGGAACGTTGCTAAATGCCTCTGGCAAAACAAAAGATGGAATTAAGGCAAGGTTGGACATGGTTGACATGGGAATACGAGAAGAGTTGGCTCCCGTGAAAGGTGAAAATCGAATGTTTCTTCCTCCTGCTGCTTATACTCTTTCTAGGGAAGAGAGATATCAGTTTTGCAACTTATTTAATGATGTAAAGGTTCCAGAGGGGTACTCATCAAATATCAAGAACATTGTGTCAATGAATGATTTGAAGTTAAAAGGTTTGAAATCACATGATTTCCATGTTTTGATGCAAGATCTAATTCCTATAGCTTTACATTGCATTTTACCCAAGAATGTTCATCATACGTTAACCAAACATTGTTTCTTTTTCAAAGCTATATGTAGCAAAGTTTTAGACCCGAGGAAATTGCCAGCTATGGAAAAAACAAATTGTCATCATATTATGTGAATTAGAAATGTTCTTCCCGCCAACATTCTTTGATATGATGGTTCATTTGATGATTCACTTGGTGAGAGAGATTCGACTTTGTGGTCCTGTGCACTATAGATGGATGTATCCTGTTGAACGGTATATGAAGATTTTGAAAGGATATGTCAAAAATTGAAGTCGGCCAGAGGGTTGTATAGTGGAGCGATATATTTTTGAGGAAGCCATTGAATTTTGTATTGAATACCTATCTGATGTGGAAAGCATTGGTCTCCCAAAATCTCGTCACACTGGACGCACTGAGGGTGGGGGAATTTCTGGAAGAGAAGTTGTAACAATCAGTATTACAGATCGGGAGCAGGCTAATCTTTATTTTTTGCATAACAGTTGGGAGGTTTCTCCATATATTGAAACTCACAAAGAAATTCTTAGTCAGTTGAATCCATCGAGGGCTGAAAAATGGTTAGCAGATACACATAATCACCAGTTTATAGGATGGTTTCAAGACCATATTTTTAAGCAGTTGGATGAAAATCCGAATTCAATTTCAGAACGACTTCGATGGCTAGCCACTGGACCAAGTGTGTATGTATTATCTTACAGTGGGTATGTAATTAATGGTTATACATTCTATACGGATGAACATGATGAAGAGAGTACCATGCAAAATAGTGGAGTTACACTAGTGGCTGAAGCGATGCATGTTTCTGGTAGTAAGGATAGAAATCCAATTTATGAAAATATTTCATACTTTGGCATTATCAAACTAATATGGGAGTTGGATTATACGACATTTCAATTGCCGATTTTTCAATGCAAATGGATTGATAACAATAGTGGTGTTAAAATAGATGAATGGGGATTTGTGAAAGTTGATTTTAGTAAAGAAGGGTACAAAGACGAACAGTTTATAATGGCATCACAAGCGGTACAAGTTTTTTATGTTCCAGATCCCGCAAACCGAAAGTGGTCGATTGTTCTGTTATCGTCCAAAACTATTGAGGGTTCCGATGAAAATTCAGTTGAGGACGATCCTTTTAGTGGTACGTCACAATCAATTCGGAGCGGTCCCAATGCAGATGATGTTTTGTATGTTAGAGGAGACCACAATGAAGGGATTTGGATTGTCGATAGAGGTGTCAAATCTCTTCAACCTTTGAAAAAAAGAAAGAGAGTTCAGTAAACATGTTATATTTTGTTTGTAATATAGATATTGTTATCTCATGTTATTATCTTATCATTACAGAATTTATGTAATTTGAATGAACTGTTCAACCACTTTTGCAGATAATGACTTCTGCACATTCTGGTGCTCCTAACCTTGAGACTGAACAAGTCTCTCAAGCAGCTGCTGCTGCGGCTGCTGCTGCTCCTGCAGCTCATGCTGCTGCTACTGTTTCTCCTGATGCGGCTCCTGCTGCTCCTACTGCTGTGGCTCCTACTCCTCCTCCTTCTGTGGCTCCTGGTGCTCCTACTGCTCCTGCTGCTGCTCTTACTGCTGCGGCTCCTGGTGCTCCTACTGCTCCTGCTGCTGCTCTTGCTGTTGCGGCTCCTTCTCTTAGTGTTGAGGTCCAACAACCATCAGCGCATGCCGTTGATATCATAGTAGATGAACATATAGATGATGTTGATATCGATGAAATGGTCGGGAATGAAGGACCGACGTCGCAGAAATCACAGGTGCGTCATAGTTTGACAGTGTTAGCCAAAATTCTTAAGGCGAAAAGCAAAGACATCAAATTTGAAGTCGGATGGAATGCACGAGGCCAACATGTGAATCCCAACAAGGCTATGTTTAGCAGTTACATTGGAGTTGTCACTCGGAAATGCGTGCCGATTGACATAGATTCATGGCACCATGTTGTGTCCGGGTTGAAGGCTGTGATCTGGGAAGAAATTACGGTAACATTATGAATTTATTTCTTTAATTAACTAGCAAATAAAATGATGAAACAGTGTCTTACTCTTCTCAATCTCTTGCAGAGTACATTTATAGTAGATGAATCACACAAGGATTATGTACTAAGGCTTGCAGGAAATATTCATCGAGGTTTTCGTACTATTTTAACAAGATATCACCTGAAAGATTCTAAAGGTAAAATAAACCCGCACCCACCCATTGTCTATGCGCACCTGATATCCCAAGAAGCATGGGATGCATTTATTGGCCATCGTGGGGATGAGAAGTTTCAGGTACATTGTGAGAGATAATACGTTGTTTGAGGATACCTGTATTCATCACTTTGATTGTCAATATTTCATTTATGAAACAGAAACTCTATACTGAAAATAAGGAACGTGCATCAAATCCAACATACCCCTATCGTAAAGCAAGGATGGGGTAAGCTTCATTAGAAAAGAAAATGGTACGTATTGTAAATTTACAGTAATATTGTTAGGTGCCAATAAACAACATCATAATTATCTTTCTATGTTTATATGTAGATTGATGAATCTAAAACCAAATGCACTTCTATCCCACGTCATGTGCTATGGAAGGAGGCAAGTGTGAACAAAGAAGGGAAGTTAATAGATGAGAACACACAAAAAGTGTGGGAAATATGTGTAAGTATGACACGATGATAAAAAGATTTGTTTAAAATTGCTATTACATAAAAATAATTAGTTTTTTTCCTATATCTGACAGTCACAGAAATCAGCTACTCATGTAGCTGATACAAACCTATTATCGATGACTTTGAAGCAGCCAGAAAAATACGGTCGTGTCAGAGGTGCAGGGTTTGGGGTGACACCCTGAGTATATTTTGAGAAGAAGAAAAAAATAGATGATACAGAGAAAAAATTGGAACAAATGAGCGAAAAAATAGCAACCCTTGAAGAACAATTGCAATGGCAGGGAGAGTTGCTAGCAAATTTTATGGGTGGGAAGCAAAGGGAGGACACAACTCAGGAACAACCACCGCATGAACATCCTGCCCCACCCCCCCAGCTTTGAGGCGAGCCATTCACCTAAAAAAATGTCTTAGCCGTGGTAATCAATATTCTAATAACGGTTCCCATGAAATATGAATCAGACAAACACTGATAATTTATCTGTACTGATCTTCTACAGGGTGATAATGATTGTGATTTATATCTGTCAACACCCACCTATCACCTTGTAGCGAGGGCTACAGTGTTCAATATCCCAGATGCCACACTGCATAATAGACCACTTTCAAAAGATCATATGAAAGTGATGATTACTGTAGCTCATGAGCCAAATGCAATGCTACCTATTCCACTTGATGACGATGATATTCATACGGTCGAAAAGGCTATTGGGACATTCATTGCATGGCCGGCACAACTTGTAAGAGTACATGCAGACAAAGAGGTATTTATTTCCTTTTATTTTCAAGCTAAACCCTTAACAATTAATGAAAAGAGTGTCTGAATCAATGATTGTTGTTATAGATGGAGAAAGGAAAGGGGGTGACTAACATCAGCTCGAAACCATCTAAAGGATCGACCAATCGATCCCAAGGAGCTACTGAAAGCACAATAACACCACCTGTTCTCTTTCCACATTTACTAGCATTGAAGAATCATGTGGATACGAAGCTAAAAGATGGTAATAGTCATATAGTGATTTTCGAAGATAATATATACGGAGAGGAAAGTCAAGATTTCGTTGCTGCTAAAAATGTAAATGAAATCCTTGAAAACGGTTAGTTAGGCGTCACTGTTGTAAATGTATATATGAGGTATGTTTCCATGAATTGATTTTCTAAAAGCTGATCTAATGTGCAAATTATTACTAAATGCATTTTATATTGTTGACAGACGCATTTATGAAAAACAGTTGAAGGGATTTTCCCATGAGCCAAGATTTGGACTGGTTAGTCCTCATATCACATCAACACACCAAACAAAAATAGAGTCATCAAAAAGGGATGCAATAGTGAAGGACTTGCTGAAAACATTTGAACGCAATATTACAGATGACAGACTTTTCCTAATACCAACCATGCAGGGGTAATACTCTACGATTAAAGCATATCAATTATATTTTCACTTTTTTATTACTTATTCCTTTTTGTGTTTTTAGGCAACATTGGTTGCTAATTGCGGTGAACTTGGATACTCCGAAGATTTATTTTCTGGATTCAAAGCTAGGATATCCATCAAACCGACCATACATGATGGAGTTTGTGAATCTGTAAGACACTACATCTTACGTTTTAGGTCTAAACATCAATTTATATAATATATATTATCTTTTACTGAGGATTCAGTTATGATAGGGAGGTGTACCAATATCGTCTAAATCATGGTATGAGGACAGGGGCTAAGCATAAGGAGCCGAGCAAGTACTGCGTCTGGACAAATATCAGGGTATATATAATAAAATTTCACTATCCAAACACACCTCAACACAAGTTATTTATTCTCCTAATGATCAATTTTTTTGCAGTGTCCAAAACAAACAAACGATAATGATTGCAGTTATTATGTTTGTAAATTTATGAAAGAGAACGTTTTTCATCAGCAAACTAGCATCCCTAAAGAGGTATTTTCATAAACAATTACTAGTTCATTTAAGTTATTTATTAATTCTTTATTTTTTTATTTTGCAGTACTACTATGACTGCCGAAAAGCCTCATACTCACAAGACGATATAGATGTGTTCAGAAACGAGTGGGCCGCATACCTGATGACAGATTGTACACAAATACAATGATGATCTGACTTGGGGACATGTACAATTGGTGGTCATTTTTGAGAGGGGTTAAGGGGATCAGAAGATGAAATATTGTTGTATGTAAATGTTCGTAGCAAAATTGTAATTGTTATTAAATAAAACATTCTTTCTCCAATGAGTCATTTTTCCATTTTAACAGATGATATGCACCAGCAACATGCAAGACTATTGAACCACTAAAATGGTCACTCTCTTGTTTAAAATGGACACCATTTTAATTAAAAACAACAACTGACCTACGGAAATCCGACCAGACGCATCTGGATTGCCTTCATCCTTTAAGATAACGATCCATGGGTCATTGGTGATGTGTACGAGTCAACTCCGCCTCAATCCGAGGCACGGTGTGACCGCTACCTCCCAAAGGGTCGTTCTCTTGTTTAAAATGGACACCACTTTAATTGAAAACAACAACTGACCTACGGAAATCCGACCAGACGCATCCGGATTGCCTTCATCCTTTAGGAGAATGATCCACAGGTCCTTGGTGACATGTACAAGTCAACTCCGCCTCAATCCGAGGCACGGTGTGACCGCTACCACCCAAAGGGTCGCTCTCTTGTTTAAAATGGACACCACTTTAATTCGAAACAACAACTGACCTACGGAAATCCGACCGGACGCATCCGGATTGCCTTCATTCTTTAGGAGAACGATCCACAGGTCCTTGGTGACGTGTACGAGTCAACCCTGCCTCAATCCGAGGCACGGTGTGACCGCTACCACCCAAAGAGTCGCTCTCTTGTTTAAAATGGACACCACTTTAATTGGAAAGAACAACTGACCTATGTAAATCGGACCAGACGCATCCGGATTTCCTTCATCCTTTAGGAGAAGGATCCACGGGTCCTTGGTGACGTGTACGAGTCAACCCCGCCTCAATCCGAGGCACGGTGTGACCGTTACCACCCAAAGGGTCGCTCTCTTGTTTAAAATGGACACCACTTTAATTGGAAACAACAACTGACCTACGTAAATCTGACCAGACGCATCCGGATTGCCTTCATCCTTTAGGAGAAGGATCCACAGGTCCTTAGTGACGTGTACGAGTAACATGCAAGAATGATGGACCACATTTCTTTGGCCTTTGGACAAAAAAACCAGTAAAATCTCCAAAATACCTTCATATCATGCATGAACCAGTAAAATCTCTAAAATACCATCATATCACGCAGTTCTGAAAAGAGTCACTATTTAAAAGAAAGTCACAAATTTAGATACATCTCGAGATGGTCAGTTGTTGATTTCACTTAAAATTAAGTCCATTTTTAACAAAACAGTGACACTGTGAGTGGTGTCGGCCACACCGGGCCTCAGATTGATGCGGTGTTGAATCGTACACGTCACACATGAGTCATTGATCATTGTGAAAAAGTATCAATGCAATCAGAATCCGTTAGATCAGTTTGGCGTATGTACGTAAAATATTGTCCATTTTAAACTAAATACATACACTTGGAGTGATACCGGTCACACCGCGTCTCATATTGAGGCGGGGTTGAGTCGTACATGTCACATATAACCCATGAATCGTTGTCCTAAAGTGTCAACACAATCCGAAGTCGTTTGGTCGGTTTCCCGTATGTCAGTTGTTGATTTCTCACTTAAAAATAAGTCCATTTTGAACAAAACAGAGGCACTTGGAGTTGTGTCAGCCACAACAGGCCTCAGATTGAGGCGGGGTTGACTCGTACACGTCACATTTGAAGGTGAGTATGCATACACGATAGTTGACCTTCTTAGAGAAGGGTTTCTGGAAGAGTATAAAAGACATGAAGCAATGAAGATCATTAGAGTGTTGGAGCAAATGTGGTTGCTACAAACAATGTGGAAATCGGCTTGTGCAAAGCGACCTAAGTTACAACTTGCAGGTATTGTACTCTATTTGTTTCTGGAAGGTTTCAGTTTAAATGAATTTTGGAATGATCATTGCTAGCCATTGTCTTTTAGGTTTTTTTGATAGCCGAGGGGAAAGGGTGGGGTCTGAAGAAATTGTAGGATATGTCGAAGGGTGATTTTGTGTGTGAATATGTTGGAGAAATGTTAACTCCCGCAGTTCTGAAAAGAGTCACTATTTAAAAGAAAGTCACAAGTTTAGATACATCTCAAGATGGTCAGTTTAAAGACATTTTGAGGGACACTACTAAAGACATGCTCAGATATGCACACATCCCCCACTTTTAGATCGTTGTCTACTACAATGATTTTCCAAACAAGATATGCATTAGAACGCTCATGATACATAGAGAAATTCACTGGCCACCTTCGAGAATGATCTGAAGCACAAACCATGACAGCATTATGTTTTTAACTTCAGCACCTCAATTGAGAATGTGACACCTTTCAGGACTTGGCGCCATTGTATGTCGTTTCGTCCACTGAATGGGTCTATCCTTTTATTTAATTTTTTTAACTTCAGTCAAATATTCTAGAAAGATGTTGCGGCAGATCCTTCACCATTTTGTTTTGCTGAACATCTCATTACATTGTTAAAAAAAAGCAGGGTGTCTTGCATGGGCAATACGTTCCTGTATTGAAGATGATGCACTCCCATTTATTCGAACCCACAAAACCACCCCGCAATAAATGAGAGTGCATCATCTTCAATACAGGAACGTATTGCCCATGCAAGATAGCCTGCTTTTTTTAACAATGTAATGAGATGTTCAGCAAAACAAAATGGTGAAGGATCTGCTGCGATATCTTTCTAGAATATTTGACTGAAGTTAAAAAAATTAAATAAAAGGATAGACCCATTCAGTGGACGAAACGACATACAATGGCGCCAAGTCCTGAAAGGTGTCACATTCTCAATTGAGGTGCTGAAGTTAAAAACATAATGCTATCATGGTTTGTGCTTCAGATCATTATCGAAGGTGGCCAGTGAATTTCTCTATGTATCATGAGCGTTCTAATGCATATCTTGTTTGGAAGATCATTGTAGTATACAACGATCTAAAAGTGGGGGATGTGTGCATATCTGAGCATGTCTTTAGTAGTGTCCCTTAAAATTTCTTTAAACTGACCATCTTGAGATGTATCTAAACTTGTGACTTTCTTTTAAATAGTGACTCTTTTCAGAACTGCGGGAGTTAACATTTCTCCAACATATTCACACACAAAATCACCCTTCGACATATCCTACAATGTCTTCAGACCCCACCCTTTCCCCTCGGCTATCAAAAAAACCTAAAAGACAATGGCTAGCAATGACCATTCCAAAATGCATTTAAACTGAAACCTTCCAGAAAAAAATAGAGTACAATACCTGCAAGTTGTAACTTAGGTCGCTTTGCACAAGCCGATTTCCACATTGTTTGTAGCAACCACATTTGCTCCAACACTCTAATGATCTTCATTGCTTCATGTCTTTTATACTCTTTCAGAAACCCTTCTCTAAGAAGGTCAACTATCGTGTATGCATACTCAACTTCAAATGTGACGTGTACAAGTCAACCCCGCCTCAATCTGAGGCCTGTTGTGGCTGACACAACTCCAAGTGCCTCTGTTTTGTTCAAAATGGACTTATTTTTAAGTGAGAAATCAACAACTGACATACGGGAAACCGACCAAACGCCTTCGGATTGTGTTGAAACTTTAGGACAACGATTCTTGGGTTATATGTGACATGTACGACTCAACCCCGCCTCAATCCGAGACGCGGTGTGACCGGTATCACTCCAAGTGTATGTATTTAGTTTAAAATGGACAATATTTTACGTACATACGCCAAACTGATCTAACGGCTTCTGATTGCATTGATACTTTTTCACAATGATCAATGACTCATGTGTGACGTGTACGATTCAACACTGCATCAATCCGAGGCCCGGTGTGGCCGACACCACTCACAGTGTCACTGTTTTGTTAAAAATGGACTTAATTTTAAGTGAAATCAACAACTGACATACGGCAAACCAACCAAACACATTGGGATTCTATTGAAACTTAAGGACAACTATCCATGGGTCAAATGTGACGTGTAAGATTCAACCCCGCCTCAATCAGAGGCGTGGTGTGACCGGTATCACTCCAAGTGTATGTATTTAGTTTAAAATGGACAATATTTTACGTACATATGCCAAACCGATCTAACGGCTTCTGATTGCGTTGATACTTTTTCACAACAATCAATGACTCATGTGTGACGTGTACGATTCAACACCGCATCAATCTGAGGCCCGGTGTGGCCGACACCACTCACAGTGTCACTGTTTTGTTAAAAATGGACTTAATTTTAAGTGAAATCAACAACTGACATACGAAAAACCAACCAAACGCATTGGGATTCTATTGAAACTTAAGGACAATGATCCATGGGTCAAATGTGACGTGTACGAGTCAACCCCGCCTCAATCAGAGGCGCGGTGTGACCGGTATCACTCCAAGTGTATGTATTTAGTTTAAAATGGACAATATTTTACGTACATACGCCAAACCGATCTAACGGATTCTGATTGCGTTGATACTTTTTCACAACGATCAATGACTCATGTGTGACGTGTACGATTCAACACCACATCAATCCGAGGCCCGGTGTGGCCGACACCACTCACAGTGCCTCTCTTTTGTTCAAAATGGACTTATTTTTAAGTGAAATCAACAACTGACATGCGGCAAACCGACCAAACGCATTTGTATTCTGTTGAAACTTAAGGGCAATGATCCATGGGTCAAATTTGACGTGTAAGAGTCAACCCCGACTCAATCCGAGGCCCGGTGTGGCCGACACCACTCAAAGTGCCTCTATTTTGTTCAAAATGGATTTATTTCTAAGTGAAATCAACAACTGACATACGGGAAACCGACCAAACGCCTTAGGATTGTGTTAACACTTTAGTACAATGATCCATGGGTCATATGTGACGTGTACGAGTCAAACCTGGGGTGGATTACATGGATTTCCTACATGGAATATATCCCACTACACGTCTTTAATGAGCCAGCTACGCAGTTTATCCCTAGTACAGATACACAGGAAGAATCACACGAGATCGACGTCATGTACTAACATAGGGAAAGGGTGCATAAGAGGACACAAGATCAAAGGGTAACACGTATATGTTTTTTAACATGCCATGTAATTTCCTATTGATATGACATGTATATTCACACAGGCAGCTGAACATTGGAGTTACCAGGGTAAAGCGACAAGGCATGTGACCCTTTAAATGACAGATAATTTTATGTACCATGATTGATCTCTTTGAACACTATATCAAGGACATATTTCATTAGGGTTGGCTCCCATGATCCTTCCTAGGATGGTTTTGGTATCTTTTCCGACATACGGTAGTACGATCGCTTCAGCAGGACGTCCTAGACATAGTTGGAGTCTCTCTGAAAGTCCTGGAGTGAGATCATATATCTATTTTTGAGGTCCAGGTAGAGTCATGTATCAACGCAACCAATCCTACCAGACATCGATCCTATATATAGAATGTTAATCTTGATGTATCATTACAGTCCCCCAATTTATGATATGTTACCTTTTTTGTATTAATATACATACTTACTAAGGGTGATGGTTGGGAGAGTTAGGATATCCTTTTTATGTATTGCAGAATGATTCAAGGAGCACGGGCTCTGCACGATTTGTCAAAACCAAGTGGCAATCCAAGGAGAAACAATGCATAGTGGAATTTTCTAGTATTTATCTTCTGAGTTGTGTAGGAATATTTTGTGATACTATGTAATGAGGTAGTTTTGGTTTCTGGGTAGATGGTATCTAACTCATGGTAAGAACACTGTTTGGTTGGGTTGTGATCGGTTGATGACATGCTTGTGGTTGATATACTGGTTTTTGTGTAGGTATGTGGTTGATATACTGGTTTTTGTGCAGGTCTGCTCGGCTGGCTGTACTAGTGCAGGTTTTTTATTAGCAGTAGGCAGGGATTTAACAGCGCTTTTTTAGCGCTGTTAAAGGCGACATTTAACAGCGCTAAAAAATTGCTGTTAAAGGAGATATTTAACAGTGCTAAAAAAGCGCTGTTAAAGGCAACATATAACAGTGCTTTTTTAGCGCTGTTAAAGGTGACATTTAACAGCGCTTTTTTAGCGCCATTAAAGGTGACATTTAACAGCGCTTTTTTAGCGCTGTTAAAGGTGACATTTAACAGCGCTAAAAAAGCGCTGTTAAAGGACCCCCCCCCCTTTATCAGCGCTGAGCTTTACAGCGCTTTTCTAGCGCTGTTAAATCCCGATTTTAGCGCTGTTATTTCCCGTTTTTGTATTAGTGACCACTAAAATAAAAATCACATATCATGGATGTTCCTTCCATTATTTCTGTCATCGACTTCTATCTTCATATATAACTTTTACTTGATCTTAGTAGAGATTATTATAATTATTAAAAAATAACTCCTATGATACCAATTATTAGGTCAAAATAATACGAAGATACACAATGAGGGGGGGGGGGGGGTGAATTATGTTCTTTTAAAAATATTTATATATTCAAATTTTATCCCTCTTCATATAATATAAAGGTATGAAACATTATATTATTTACTAAAATTTATATAGTGTAAAAATAAATAATGAGAACACATCAATTTTTTATTGGTTCAAGGAACAAAGTTACTATATTCCACTACACCAATACTCTATTAGTGAGTTTGGTGATTTTCACTAAACATATAATCTTATCATAAGACCTCAAAAACTGAGTACAAGTATTGAAACATTTATAAAAACGATTTTACAATTCCTTCAATATCTTTTATAGGGAACCAAAAAAATCTACATATTAGAATGAGAAGGTGACACTCCACTATGACTGAGTAAGATCATCCAATAATCTATGAAATCAAGGTTAATTTATTTTATTACATGACAGATTTGTGTCATAGTTGTGTCACCATCAGAAATATAATGGATCATATTCTTGATATATATGAGAATTAAAGAAATAATAGATCCAAATAGATACTCTATTCAAATGATCTTCATGAAATACAATAATAGAACAATATCAACAAAAATAATAGAATAATAACTAAACAACAAAAGATTGTAACTAGTATGTATTCAAAGTGTATTTATTCCGAATAAAATAGATGATCAATATTTTCAAAAGGTTATATATATTTAAAAAGATATAACTATTGGTATTCAACAAGATAAACTTGATTTTCTTTATTCAAAAAAGATCCAAAAATATATCCTGACAAATTACAAGTATTTGAAATTAATATTTTCAAGGAAAATCATAACATTACTTAGAATATGGAATTATTTAATATATTTTACATGAGAAATAAAATATTTATTTATATATATTTGAAAATATATTTAATTCAAGTGAAAACATTTCAGAAAACACAAAACATATCTTGAATTTATACTCCATCATTGACCATGTTAGACATAAGGAAACTCCAAAAGTACATTTGACAACATCTGGTTAACTTCAAAATATTTTCTTATTGAACCATATTTTAGTTTCTCAAATATTGGGATGTTTCTCAAAATCATGGTTCTTAATCCTTAATTTTTAATAGTGTAGGGTACCTAATCCATACGTTTACTCCAAACATTGGGTACAGAAACCATACATTCTGATTAAAGAATAGGGTATGAACAATGTTTCCAGACTACTTAAAATATATCCAAAACTCTTAATATAGAAATATTAACATGTAAATAAGATAAATTTCTCAAGAAATATAATCCTTCAAAATAGTAATTTCATTAGAAAAAAATAAGGGTATTTTTTAGAATCAAAATAATCAAGATTCATAGAGTATTGGTGATCCAATACATACCCAAAAACATGGATTAGATTCCCAAATCTCACCGAAACACAAAGGGTTTTAGGGCATATGATTACTAAAAAAAATCTAATTATGATTCCCAACCCACACATCATTGAAATTTGGATCAGTTTCCATTTAAAACAACTGACTATGCCCTTAGGCATGTCAATTTTATCCCAAAGATGAGTGCACGTTTATTACTTCTAAAAAAATTGTCTACTTGTGGCGGGGGTTATCACATGATATCTTATCAACCAATATCATTCTTGAGCCAAAATAATTAACTAACTCTCTCACTATGATTGTAAAGGCATATCAAAAACCAACATGGTCCAGTATGCAACTGGTTTTACCCTATAAAGATAACTATATTTCTGAAACACTAGTCCTTAGTTTGATTTATATTTCAAGAGTAAAAGTAATTTACACAAGGTTTAAACTAGCCCCTCTAATGGTATTTTAATTATAGAGAACCTCACTATTGATCCAACTCCTGTCCACTATGTCCATCCTTCTTATACTAATTTTCTCATAGAATATCACATTCCTATCAAAAAATCCATGAGTTCCTACCATGATTTGATATATTATAGAACATTAAGACACACCTCACTTTCTCTACAACTACCAACCATAATCTTTACCAATACAACCATTATAAACCATAGTAGGGGGTTCATATTTATAGGCATTTAGATAACTTTTCACTCTTGAAACTAGAAGTGGGACTAAATGTAGTAACACATAAATGCTTAAACCAAGAATTCAAAAGGAATATAACATGATTAAAATTTATACATAGTATCACCGCTCATATACCATTGTTATAAGATGAAGCTTCCACCCCTACCACACGTGCTTAGTGGAACTCACATTCTTAGTCATCCCATCTTACAAGTCACCCTCAAAGTTCATAAGGTAACAACTCTCTAATATGGAGTTACAACAAATAAAGTTACTGGACTCTCCTACCTATCCTATAATTCCAATATCATATAGTTCACAACTCTTAGAATGACACCGACCGTTATTCCAAGATCACATGGTGTCAAATATTCCAAACAACCACCACATGGTCTCACACACAAGTTAAAATCTTACCCATACTACCCATTCTAGGGCCAATCACAAAACAAAATATCACTATTATCCCCAAAACATCATAGTCCCAAGATCATAGAGGATGACACATAAATTGGGTTCTATAAACATCCCCAAACACCCCTACACATAGTTAGCCACAAAACACCCACTAAGACCATATTTCACTTATAGGATTCACTATTTTTCACATTTTCATTTTTCTTTAACCAGAATTTCTATAAAAGGGGATCAATTAAATAAATATTCAATTAAATGTTAGATTAAAAAAATTTCTAGGCCATAATTGAAATTCTGTTTAGTTTAAATCACATAATAATTAAGGCAATCGATCATGTAATAATTTTTTAACAATTTCATTTAACCAAATATTTTGAGGTTTGAGGCTTAGTAAAATAAGATGTTAATTACATGTTATAGAGGAACATACTATTTAAGCTATAATTGGAATTTTATCGAGATGAAACATAAAATTAATCAATCCATGTGGCCACATAACATGTATCTTATCATGTTAAAGAAATGGTTAAGTAAGTTTCTACCGCACACATATATAGGAATCCACAATATAATTGATTGGAAAAATATTAAATAATCGACCTATGCCACAATCTAGGTAATGAGATAATAAATCATAGGAAATAATGTAAATGAAATGTGAATCATACATGCCTAATATGATACATGAACACAAGACCTATTTCTATATCATCCAAGATATGAAATACCATAAACCATCACCACATAAATCAAGTGCATGACTCAAGGTAAAATTAGATCAATATTAAAATCAAATAACATGAACCATAATCCCATCCCTGAAAAAATAGTCTTCCCAAAAATATTGGGTGGATAGTCCTAGTAATAAGCTCTATACCATGTCTTGACAACATCTTATATTCTAACTAACATGCTTAAATATAGTAAAAAAATAAAAAAAGTCTTTGTTACCATTTTGTAATGCCATAATATAGAATCCACTAAACGGGTGGCCCAATATGGTGCACCACATGGACTCAGGCGTGCCTCCCTGTACGTCATATTCTCCCAACTAGATTCACATGTCTAATGTGGGGTGGTGGGGATATTATAACTACATATCAAAGTAATAAAAAACCAGAAACAAAGGAAATCACATATTCCACCTAGATAACTAAGCAGTAAAGTGAAAACATTGAAAGTGTGAAAAAATAATCAAAATAAATAACCCATTATATATAAAAATAACTATATAATGTTAGGAAGAAATAAAACACAAAGATATATAAAATAACCTAAAACACCAAAAGAAAAAACTAGGAAAATCCCTCATAAACATCATTGAGTCTAAGACTAGTATCAAACTCCCATGCTCTATCCTATCAACTAGAAATCACCAAACACTGGGCACCTACCCAAAAATGAACATGAAATGAAATCATGATTGTATCTTAGGTACTAAAGTGATATGGATTCCTGAGCAGTGTGCGATTTTAACTCAGTGGTCCACCACAAATGGAATCTCTAAAATAATCTGTCTATACCCAAGTGAATGAATGAGTTCAATAAAGAAACATTTATATAGTTTACCATTTTTTCAATTTAATAGTTTACAAATTAAGAATATAAATAAAAATAAGTAAAACAACCACTGATGATCACACTCTATGGTGAAACATGATATCGGTCTATAACTACCTCAACCAGTTTTTGTGAGTCTCTTATCATGGTATATATCATGGCTCTACTAGTTCCAAGGTATACTACTAAGGTAACTGCATTCACAATAACCTGAGGGAATCCACATGGATCGACCATGAAATCCATCTCAATAAAATCCCATAAGAAATCCAAGGGGGTGACCCTTGGCATTCAACTAATCTAGTCCACTAGTGTGAACTTAAGGAAAATTCCTCGACATCTAGAAACATAGATTATTTGGAATCCTTATATTACACAAAAGGCATTCCTACCAAAGAGATAAAGAAAAAAATGGGTAGCTCATCTCAGGAAATTCAGCTTAGGGTACCCCAAAAGAATCCATGAAATTAATCCATGGAATTTGGTAAATAATAGATTCCCCAAATCAAATTGGGATCTGCCCCAAGTAATTAAGGTTAAATAACTTATGTAGAACTAATTAATCAATCAAGGCATTCCATATAATCATCCCTTAGTGAATCAAAGTTTTTCATTGCACCATAATATTCATATGATTCCCCTAATAGAATATAATAATTTTTCATGACATTCCACAAAAATCAAGACCATACTAAATACATGTAAATTTCCCATGGAATTCCTATAAAAACACAAATAAGCATAAAAAACTCTTTCCACTCAATCATTAGATTCATTCATTACTTCCCAATAAATAACCTCTTACTAAAACTAGAATTATAATTTTTTAAGACCAATATATAGGGTTCTTTTCATGGACCATTATTCCAATTATTTAAATTTGGCAAACAATAACTTATAAATTCAACCTTTCATTTGATGACCCAGGACAAGCTTAAAACCAATCCCATGATTATCATTGACTATGAAATTTCATTTCACTATTTTGATATGAGATATGACCCCCTTTTAACTTTTTAATAATTAAATTACCCATTTTACAATACAAAGAGAGGATTATCAATTACTTCCACATTCCCCATACCTACAGGGAAACAATTTTAAACTAAGATAAAATATGATCGACAATGAAACTAAGGAATTACTCATGGAAGACGTTTTTATTTGGTCTCATTGAATAATAATCAATGTACTTGGCCTAAAAGGCTCAAAAACATTATTAAATTAGTTTTAGGTCGATTCATAAAAAATACGAAATGAAAAACACCCACCCACTTATAAAAATAGGTGAGACAATGGGTTAAATTTAAGAGACCCCTACCTTAACCTTAGAAGAGTATACACATCCGATATTGGCCTTTGGTTTGGCCCAAAACATAAAAAGATTATGAAATAGGAAAATAACTTGTATAAAGGGAGTATAAGAGTTAAAAAGTTACATATTACTTAACAATGAAAAAAATGAGAAAGAGGGAGGAATGATGTCATAACCTTACCTCTATCTCTTATTCACTACCAGGGACACTCCAAATGATCAAGGACTTTGAGGGGTACTTCAGCCCTTATATATGAGAATAAAAATGGTATGGGGTCTCCTCTTGGATGTAATGGGAACCAAAATAGCTAGTTGAGGTATACGGGGGAGGCCTCGATAAAAATTTGGGGCATCCCCTCATTTAAAAACATCTCATGAGGCCATCAGATAACCTCCCCAAGGAAACCAAATAGTTGGGGGGACTCCTAGGTTCCCCTAAAACTACTCTAAAAACACCATCATGCCTACCCTAAACCCTGTAACACGTTCATTAAGGAAATTTATGGGATTATGAACATTTTAAATGGTTTTGGATCTGTATAAGTGTTGATGTTTTACATACTGCTCTCACCGAAGGTTCCACTAGGTGTCTTAATGGAGGCATTGCACTACCTAAAGTAAAAAAACATAAAAAAATCAATATCAGATGAAATCATTAGAACCAATTAATAAATTAAATAAATATTAGAAAAATGAATAGAAAAATCCCATTAGTCCATAATTCATGGTCCAGATTTTGAGTATATACCCTACACATACTATTCAAGAAATAAGACAAGTTCTACAAAAATTAGAAATCAAATATTCCCAACATTACTTAAAAAAAGGTATGGTACTAAGAGTGTTAAATATAAAACCCTTTTAACCCACTCTTCTCAAGTCCGGATAATCCTAACGTCTATTTACCAAGACTTCAAAAATATCATAAAAAGTAATATTTGATATTGTTTTATCATGAACTAACCGAGGCTACCTCTAACATAGAAGCCCAATCCAATATGTAGAAAGGTCTAAAGGGTTTTCTCGATAATCATAAGATGGAAACTAGTGTTGTGGAATTAGAAATAATCATTAGGAATGGGTTTTCCAATTATACCCATGAAACAAGTCCACAATTGGAACCCAAATCTGTTCCTCCATACATTGGTATTCCATGGTTTCAATAAATCCGACAAGAAGAACCAAATCACACATAAAAAATAAGTTAAAATCATAAAGAAAAGAAAAAAGTAGAATGAGATATCATCACATGGAATAATTAAATTACACAGTCATATATAATCTACATATAAAAATAAATATAATGGTATGGGAATTTTATTTGGCGATACATAATCAGGTATAAACATAACATATTAAACCAAAATGATCAATATAAAGAAATGAATAGTTACCCATATCAGTGTGACATGGGGTTTCCTCCCACCATAATGTCACCTCAATATAACCCAAATGAAGGTAACATGAGAACCCAATACTACCAAGAACTACCATTCCTTTTCATATATTATGTAAAATTAGTTTTTTATACCCCATTTGGTGTATTTTGGGTGTGATTACATTGATCCCAGAAGGATCCCACCAAGTGTTCTATAAATATTCATCATTAGGAAAAGAAAATCGTTCTAGTTTGAAATTGAATACAAGAAACTAGATTTTAATCATTTTTAATGTGGAAAAAAGCAACATTAAATATTACTTTCATTAGTGAAAACAAGAATTAATTTATAAAATAAACATGATTTTAGAAAAAGGATAACAAAAGAGTGCACCCTAGAGTCATTAAATCTAGGATAACTTAGGTAATAACTTCACTAACTACTTAGAGGGATTAATATATATAACTTCATTGGATAGTGGGGGAAATTTAATAAATACTTGACTAATAGTGATGAAACCCATCCTTACTACAAAGGTCCTCGCTTTGATCTTGATTCACTAAGACAAGAAACAAATTTTCTATGGTCTTTAGCAAATACAATTAAATCATTATTTAAATAGGTAATTTCATCAAGAAATAAATAAAAAAATTATGTTCCCATATAAACCATTACTTTTCTTACTTTATAATATAAATATGGTAATAAAAAAGTAATTTCTTAGGATTAGGTTAATCAAGCATAGTTAACACTTTTTTATATAATTTCTATCAATAAACATAGGGGTTTAAGAACCCATGAGTTCAAATAACAAAATAAAAAATGGATCCACCTACCAAAAACATTCAAAACAACCTAAATTGGTCTAAAATCAACTGAAAATACAAATAAAGGACACCTAAAAGCATTAAAAAACCTAAATATCAAGAACAAAAGACATAAAAATGAGTGGGAATAATCATATACCCCCATGGATTTAGGTTAAAGTGAAATACGTGTAAATAATGAGTAAATAATGAATATAAGGGAGAGGAATCAATTATCTGATGTTTACTTTGAAGAATATTAAAGAAAAATACTGGTAATAAAGCCTAGGAGGAGGGGGAGGGTGTCAATGTGAGGGGGATTAGATAGGGTCATGAATAAGAGAAAAGATGGAGTTATTTATTTATTTTGATTGGGGTAGACATGAGATTTTACCCTTTTTTAAAAACTCGGTTGATTTCATTGTTTAGATGGTTAGGTTTCCAAACCATGTGCCAACTGGGCAGGTCATCACTAACACACTTGGGAACCCACATAGTTAGATTAAATGTTTAGAAAAGGAATGAAACAACTATGAAAAATACCTCTACTAAAAAAATGAAGACATATTGCATAGTTATAACATAGTTATACCTAACCATGTGCCAACTGCATGAAAAATATTGTTTTCCCAAATTTCAAAATTTTCAAATTAAAAACCTAGAAGAGATAGAATAAGAATAAAAGAAAAAAAATAAAAAAAATTATATGAAATGAATTGTGGGTTTGACAAGTCTTCCCACTATATAACTTGGTGCCCCCATAAATTAAATTTTCTACTTGATCATAGAATATGTGAGGACACTAATCTATCATAGGAACTTCCCAATCCTAGGCATCATATGAATAATTCAAATATAAATAAGGTGAACCTTTAATTTATGGATCCTACCTGACTATAACTCCATAGTTAAGCATTCTTATCCTATATTAGTGATAGAATGGGTGACCTCTTGGGTTTTTTCCCATAATGTGAGTGAGGGAGGAAAAATAACACTAAAAGAACATGTTTTTTCTTATGAATGAAAACATTAGTTTGATTAGTAACTCAAATTTGTAATATCCCATGGCTTATTAGGAAGGAAGCTATGGTATTACAAGATACCTAAGGGTTTAGATCACTATGTTCATGGATCAGGGAGTTCAGGTCATGATAAATGGAATTAGAGGTAATACTCAACCTTATGTGTAAAGTAACTTCTAGGGTTTGATGTGTGAGGTAAACAACAAGGTTTCTATTATTTGGGGGATGTGGATGTAACACCCCTTGAAAAGTGATACGTAAAAGACTAAATGGTACTAACCATGTCAACATGGAGACCCTTTATTTTCAAGATAAAACCTTAATTGAAATCCATAGTTACATATGATTAGCCCAGAGTAGTGTCAGGATGGGTGTCCTCTAAGTACGTTTCATGGGGTGTGTATGAGTGAGGAAAATCACACACAAATAACATGTGATAGATTAGGTGGATAATAATTAGTCTGATAAGTCACTCCAATGGGTAATAGTTTTTGTGGTGCTAGGAAGAAAACCAAGGTATTACAGGAGACCCTTGGGGACATGTAACTAGATGGATCAAGAAGGTCAGGTCATGAAACAGATGAATGTAAACCCTTATATATGATTCCTAGTTTTTCTGAAAAATCAAAGTAAGGGGGGGTATTTACATGGCCATACATAAGGGTTATGTGGTGTATATCAAAGGGATATATTCAAAAAGGATTTTTGAAACATGGAAGTTAACATAATGGTTTACCTTGGTCATCTATAAAAGATATGGGTCTAGAGAAATTGCAATCTTAGAGATTATTATTATTTTTGTTTTGTTATCTATGATTAAAAACGAGAAAGATGGGGTTCATGGATGAAGGATGAGAATAAAATGGAAATTAAAAACATAATGAATGAAAGAAAGGGTTAACCCCTAGATTCATCTTAGCGATATATCAATATCTTATAGATTTGACCCTTTACTCCACTCTTTGTGTGTTTTTACTAGCTACACATAGCCTCACTGCATCAATGATATGAAAGGACATCACACTTAAGGAAATTTCAATAAGTGATCAACCCACCGATCTCTAAAATAGGTTATAATAGTGAATCTATCCTTTTCCCAAACCACTAATACCATAAAGAATTAGTGATATGGATATAGGTAGAGGAAATGGGAAAGAAATGAGAAAGAGGTATAATCATCTTCTCAAACCCTTACTGTAACACCCTGAGATTTTATGCGATATGTTATTTTTAATTTCTTTGATGTCGTCTATTATACACTACACCAAGATTAGCTTGTACTATACACAACACTGTCTTAGCTTGTAGTACACGCAACACTATTTTTGGCTCGTGTTACACACAATTTAAAGTTCATTTTGTAGAAATTATTGTACACAAAATTAAGTATATATTTTTTTCATGTATAAATGAAATAACTTTTGAATTATGTTATATGCAACACCAAAGGGAGCTTTCACTACACGCATCCCTGGCTTGGCTTTCATTACACATAATTACAACCTTCCTCGATAGCGTGTGTACTACGCAATACCGGGCTTCCCTAAACAACGATATATGGTTATAATATTATTATAAACTAGCCATTATGAATAGTATTAAATACATTTTTAATTTTATGACATTATAATTCATCTTACACATTTTATAGAACATTTTATGAGAACAAAATAATTTTTTGGGTAAAATAAGTATTTTTCAAAAAATGCAGTTTTGCCGCCTTTTGATGGCGCACCCACTTTAAATCTAGTTTTGACATGTTTATAAGTTAAATTTGACAAAATAAATTTTTCCTTGGAATCAGGATATAAAAATTTAATTTGGATATATTTTTCATATTATTCTGATAACTTTCATATTTTAATGAATAGTAAAAACACGCTATATTTTAATTAAAAACAACTTTTTTCTTCACAATAATTTATATGGTTAGACTATATTTTTAATTGGTTTTAAAGTGTAATTAGAATATATTTTAACCATTTAATCCAATTTTTTTCATTGGAATTAATTTCACTTTGATTTTGGACATAAACAAGTGTCGATCTTTTGATAGTTATTGTTTCTTAAAAACACGCAATTTATTTTGATAAAGGGAATTAATTTTAAAATTAAGTAATGCCAGTTCTATGTTTTTAATTTGAAAAAATAGACATCATTTTTTAATTCGGAATATCAAATATATCTTAGGCTGAATTTTTGGTATTTTTCTGAAAAACATCAATTTTTGATGAATAGTGAAACCACTTAGTGGTAGTTAAAAAAAACTGACTCTTTCATTTAAATGAAATTTTACCACTTTTGTGAATTGAATTTCAAAAATCTGACATACATGGTTGTAATCAATAAGTAAAATTTGGTTCAATAAGACAAAATAATTTTTGGTGAATAGTAACTTTTGATTTTTATTTACTACGGTTAAAGGTAAATAGGGTAATTAAAGGTTAAAAGAATATTATAATAATTCAAAATTACATTAACACTTGTCCTAACCTTATTGGATGAGTATTGGCCGACCATGGGCATCCTTGAGTCGATTTTGGGACCCCATTGAGCCACTTGGTAGTGATAATGGCAATTTGGATTAATTAATTTAATGTAAACACAAAATTGACATTAACAAAAATATTTTATTAATTAATTTTTATAAGGGGTTATATAAATTATCTTTTAGACTATAAATATTACTTGGTAATATAAAAATATTTCCTACATGGTGGTGTTTTTTTTAATAATTTATAGACATCAAATAAATTAAATTATTTATGACAGAATAATGATGCAGTATTTACCTCATTAATAAATGATTTAAATAAATAAGATTATTATGATTAAAATATTATCCAAAACATTTTCAATTCTGATTGGAAGATTTTATTTCGACCATTAGTCATCTTATCTTCATCTTTAATGATTTTTGGACCTTTTGAAACCGAAGATAAGTTTATAATAAAATAATATTTTCACACTTTCCAAAGGTGGCCCTCTCCTCCCTTATAAAAGGGCACCTCCTCCCTCTCCTCTTCACAACACTTTGAGCCTTCCATATTGGCCAAAAAATGCCCATTTCTATTCTTCACTTCCTTAGAAACATTCTCAAGGTTCTGGTCTTCTCAATAGACCAACTCTAGTCCATTAAGAGGAAGCTTAAAAGAGGTGCGTCGAAGAAGAGGTAATCTCTTCTACCGATTCTTTCAAGTTTCTTTCTTCTTCAACTTCTTCTTCTTTAGTTGATTCATTATAATGTAATAACATCAGTATCTATAATATACTAATATTTTATTATTAATATGAAACAACCCCATTTCACCTTCTATCCATCCTACAGAAAATGAAATCACCGCGCATGCGTACGTACGGAATACCGTCTCCACGCCGTGGTGTAATCTGTTTTTCCACCACCACTTTACTTGGATGGGTATAATGGTGTAAAGAATAACTATATATGGATATTATAACATCATAATTATTATGAAATATTATATCATCCACTCCAATTCCATTCAATAATTATGGGAATGATATCATCACACGTGTGTATGTACGGATTACCGTCTCCACGACGCGATGAACAGTGTTCATGTGTGCGTACGGCCTACCGTCTCCATGAACAGTGTGTTTTATTTCATTTATATTTCTATTATATATATATATACGGAATATATATGATATATAAGTCATGTTTTACATTCTGGAAGTTAGTAAATCATGATATAATTATTAATAATATCAAGAACAAAAAGTCCAAACACGTACGATAAATGAAACGATTTTACCGAAAATACTACTTTAACATGGAATTTAAAAAAGAACTGGTAATATAAAGTCATAAGTGAACCATATATGATATCATAAAAATAAATATGATTCTGTAATAAGTCAATGTAATTATTTAAATCATTATATAGGAGGTTTAGATACATACGAATCATATCAGACATAAGGTAAGGGATAATAATTCTAATCTCGTTCTTATCCGAGATTGTTTATTCGTAAGTATTTATTGGGGTTCTGTTTATCATCCATGTCCTTATTTTCTAAAAGTGTTTTCATAAAATGTTTAATATTCTTCCATGTATGTTCAAAGTCATTTTTACCCTTTTTGGACTTTTACCACATGGTATGTAAGGAATCTTTCTTTTGTTTACCATACGGGGTACTTTTTGACTTTTCTGGAAAAAGTACGAGAAGAATATTTTTTAAGTTATACAGCATGAATAGATTTTTACAGTTTCATAATTCCTTATTTACATAAATCTTCCTCTACATTATTTCATGATTATTTTTAACAAAATCCCTTTCTTTTAAAATTACATGGAATTTTGCGAAAGAAAAATATTTTGAAGGAGAAAGGATATTTTCCTCAATAATTAATTTCAAGTGTTTTATCAAAACCATTTTCCATATAAGATTAAATTATTTCAGATGTTTATGTTTCAAGTATAATGTATCTATGATTTACATTGTTTCACTTTTTTTATGATGAAATGATATCCATTTTTTATATGGATTATGTAATGATGGGATGATGTTCATGAAACCCATTTTATTATTTGGGTTATAATGAATGATTTCTATTTATGTTGTCGTATAAGTAAGAATTATTTCATTATGAGATGGGTTGGACCTATATCTCCCTCCAATTCATTGGGTAAAGATTTATATCTCATGATATAGACATGGCTGGAACGACAAGTTTATTTGGTTTAGTGATACAGGACTAGAACGAGGAGTGAACTGGATTCAGTAAGGGACTTTGTCCACTAAGATGGTCTTGGCATAAATTCCTTGGCTATTATGGAAATAATATTATGTTCTTAATGGTTTTCCACAATTACATGTTTTATTCCCATGCTATTTTATCATGATTAATTTTCCTTTATGATCTATGCATTATGTACTTCCACGATTTATTTCTCAATATTTTGATGTTTAAACTTTATGTTCATGTTTTTATAGTTCAAATGTATATGATTTGTTTTATTTTCTCCATGTTTACCATTAATGAGAATTTGAGCTCATCCATTATATTTTTTCTTTTCCCTAGAATAAAAAAGAAAGGTTTTCGGTAAGAAAACAAAAGTGTAAGATCTTTATGGGAGATGTTGAAGATCTTTCACCATGATTATAAGATTATGTTCCAATTTTCCAAAGACACTAAACTATTATGGTCCTTGTGTATTGGTTTTTGTTATTTATTAAGTATTATGAAAAAGTAATGTAATGTCCATGTATGTCAAGCTTTGGGTCTCTACAGTTGGTATCAGAGGAAAGGTTTACTTAAACCTTGGAAACTAGGATGCGAAAACTTTAGTGAAATCCCTAGAGATATTTCTAAGGTATGTCAAGGGATGTACCTAAGGTTAAGTATAAGTATAGTTTATAGTTCTAGAATTATGGTAACGATATTATAATTAAACCTAAGATGTCGGATATTGAAGGTACTCCCCCATTATTATGTTTTTTTCCCTAACATTATTTTTTCCTCTCACACTATTATTTTTGGGTTTTAGATGATGGATGGAACCCGAAGTAACCATGTTGATCAATGTAATGGACAATGAAATGATTTTCCTCCTGAACAAACCAATGTTATGGGAGATGGAGTGCAAAATCTTATTGCTATACTTACACAAGCTATGAATCATTCTGGACTTCCAAATGAGCAGAGAAGGGAACAATATTCTATTGAGTCCTTCATAAGGCAATGTCCACCTTCTTTTAGAGGGTCTACTGATCCACTTATTACTAACCAATAGATCAGTACCATTGAAAAGATATTTTATATACTTTTCTATTCGAAAAATGAAAAAGTCATTCTGGCTATTTACCGTTTAGAAGGTGAAGCAGATCAATGGTGGACTCTAATTAAGAATACGAGGACCTAAGATGAAATTGAATCCATGGAATGGGATGAGTTCAAGAACTTAT
Organism: Viscum album; assembly: GCA_963277665.1. NCBI lineage: Eukaryota > Viridiplantae > Streptophyta > Magnoliopsida > Santalales > Viscaceae > Viscum > Viscum album. The sequence goes on from OY728131.1 coordinate 1,693,352,636, forward strand.
TTTTAAATAAGTACGTCCCTTGTATTCTTAGAACAAATATGGAAAATGATTTCCTTGAGCTTAAGAAAAAGTATGGTAAATCTGTTGGTATATACGAAGAAAATTTTACAAGGCTTTCAAGGTATGCATCTGGCTTTATCATCCAACCTAAAAGTAAAGTTGACTGATTCTTAAGTGGATTAAAACCAAGTCTTAAAAGGGAATTAGCTATAAGAGACATTAGTAGCTATGAAGAAATTTTGTGTTGTGCTATCATGATATAAATGGAAGTTGGTGTTACAAATCCATCTCATGGTCTTGAAAAGAAATGAAATATGGAGTTCAAGGAGAAATCTCAGAATAATGGTGAAAAGAAGATGAATGTTTTTTTATGCTCAATGTGTGGAATGAAGCATGGTGGAGAATGTGTTAAAGGTACTAGAAAATGTTTTAATAGTAGAAAGGAAGGCCATACAGCAGTTGAGTGTCGAAGTAATGGAAAAAGGGTTGCTAAAGATGTGAATAAAGAAAAGACTATACAGAATGCACCACCGACACTTCAATGCTTCAAGTATAACGAAATGTGGCATTATGCTAATCAATTCCCTAATCTAAGGGTTAATGATGATCAACACGAGTAACCTCTTAAGGAAAAGGATAAAGGTAAGTCACATGCGATCACTATTTGTGATGTTGAGTATGAAAATGATGTTGTGCAATGATTAAGTGTTTATGTAATGAGATTTCAAAATAGTATCATGGAATATCATTTATGGTATCGTGGAATTTTGGAATATCTATGTATTGGATTTCAATAATTATATGGTACCAGTAACCATGAAAAGTGATTGAAATATTATTGGAAAGCAGATGATATGCGCATAATGAAGGGATAAGGAGAAAATAATATTAATGAGCTCATTACTGATATAAGGACAAAGTGATATCATGGTTTGAGTATATTGAGATTTTGGGATTTTGGTATGTGTAAAGAGTTACATTTTGATAGAATTCATGTTTTCACTATAGTTCTATGGTAATTCATGTTACAAGAGAATACAAGATTAAGTTATTCACATGTTTGGAATGCGATCAACAAGATATATCTTATGATATATGTGTGATAAATGATGGTATTCACATGCTTGGTTAATGACATTTCTAGTAATTGTTTTCTTTATACTATGAGATTGGACAAATGTATTTTGGATAAGTCTAAAGACTGGAAAGGATTTTGTCGGACATCAGATAGTATTTTTTAATGCTAGAACTTTTTGATATTATTTTCGCAATGTTATAATAGTATTGTTTTAGAAAAAGGACAACCCATAGGATGGGTGACAACCCGTCGCGTCGGACAAGGTTGCAGGAATCAAACCCACAACCGAAGTGTGACAGGCCTTTATCACCTAACACTGGCCTACAAGATGTCCCTGGTTAGTAGGAACTTGTTTTATTTTATTACGTGGTATTATAGATGAAGTATAAGTCCATTGATGGAATCATATACGATTAATCTCACCATAGATGGACTTATGTATATTTAATAACTTATGATAACCTTTTTGTGATAGAAACAGATGGGATGACTTATCATTCTATCACATGATCTGCTAACTCTTCATGAATGAAAAATTCAGCTTCATTTCTTTAAATATAGATGAAGTGGAAATTGTTCATGGAATGACCAACGATGATATTACACTGAAATCAAGTAAGTATTTATCCTTATGTAAAAGTTCATCTATGTTGGGGAAATGATCTTGGAAACCAAAAATTTTCTCCTATTACTCTCTTATCTTATGAATCAGATGGTACCTTAGATCATCACAAATTTATGGCTTTTCGATTGTTGGCTTTTTCATATCCATGTTCTCTACCACTCTCCATTAGAACTTGACGGTTAGATTTCTCTGCCATATCCACATTTTCACCTATATACTCCTATGTGGGAACCCAATTGATTAGTTACTTTGGGTATCAATTTTGTTTATAACTTTCCTTTTTAAAATGATGATTTATTATTCCTTTTTACGATGTGGGTTTCTTTGAATGAAACATTCAAGTAGTAAACGATTTATAACCCTGAATAATTTCGAGGGAGAAATTCATTTTAAAGGGGGTAGAATGTAACACCCTGAGATTTTAGGAGATATATTATTTTTAATTTCATTGTTGTCTTATATTATACACTACACCAAGATTGGATTGTATTATACATAACACTGTATTATCTTGCAATATACGCAACACTATTCTTGGCACGTGTTACACACAATTTCAAGTTCGTTTTATAGAAATTATTCTACGCAACATTAAGTATAGATTTTGTTTAATGTTTAAATGAAATAAGTTTTGAATTATGTTATACGCAAAACGAAAGGGAGGTTGCACTACACGCATCCCTGGCTTGGATTTCATTACATGCAATTGCGACCTTCCTCGATAGCGTGTGTACTACGCAATACCGGGTTTCACTAAACAACGATATATGGTTTTAATATTATTATAAACTAGCCGTTATGAATAGTATTAAATACATTTTGAATTTTATGAAATTATTATTCATCTTACACATTTTATAGAACATGGAATGAGAACAAAATATTTTTTTGGGTAAAATAAGTATTTTTCAAAAAATGCTGTTTTGCCACCTTTTGATGGTGCACCCACTTTAAATCTAGTTTTTGACCAGTTTGTAAGTTAAATTTGAAAAAATAAAATTATTACTTGGAATCAGGATATAAAAATTTAATTTGGATAAATTTTTCATATTATTCTGATAACTTTCATATTTTAATGAATAGTAAAAACACGCTATATTTTAATTAAAAACAACTTTTTTCATCGCAATAATTTATATATTTATATTTACTTTTTAATTGGTTTTAAAGTGTAATTAGAATATATTTTTACCATTTAATCCAATTTTTGTCATTGGAATTAATTTCACTTTGAATTTGGACATAAACAAGTGTCGATCTTTTGATAGTTATTGTTTCTTAAAAACACGCTATTTGTTTTGATAACGGGGATTAATTTTAAAATTAATTAATTCCAATTCTATGTTATGAATTTGGAAAAATATACATCATTTTTGAATTCAGAATATCAAATATAGCTTAGGCTGAATTTTTGGTATTTTTCTGAAAAAACTTCAATTTTTGATGAATAGTGAAACCACATAGTGGCAGTTAAAAAAATCCGACTCTTTCATTTAAATGAAAATTTACCACTTCTATGAATTGAATTTAAAAAATACAACATAAATGGTTGTTATAAATAACTAAAATTTGGTTCAATAAGATGAAAATAATTTTTTGTGAATAGTATCTTTTGACTTTTATTTACTACAGGTAAAGGTAAATAGGGTAATTCAAGGTTAAAAGAAAATTATAATAATTCAAAATTACCTTAACACTTTTCTTAACCTTATTTGATGAGTAGTGGCCGAACATGGCCATTTTTGGGTCGATTTTGGGACCTCATTGATCCACTTGGTAGTGATAATGACAATTTGGATTAATTAATTTATTGTAAAGGAAAAATTGACATTAACAAAAATCTTTTAGTAATTAATTTTTATAAGGGGTTATATAAATTATCTTTTCGACTATAAATATTCATTAGAAATATAAAACTATTTCCTACATGATGGTTTTTTTTATAATTTTTAGATATCAAATAAATTAAATTATTTATGACACAATAATGATGTAGTATTTACCTCATTGATAAATGATTTAAATAAATAAGATTATAATAATTAAAATATTATCTAAATCAATTCCAATTATGATTGGATGATTTTATGTCAACCATGATTCATCTTATATTCATCTTTAATGATTTTTGGACCTTTTGAAACTGAAGATACGTTTATAATAAATTAATATTTTCACACTTTTCAAAGGTGCCCCTCTCCTCCCTTATAAAATGGCACCTCCTCCCTCTCCTCTTAACAACACATTGATCCTTCAAGCTCGGACAAAACCTGCCCATTTCTCTTATCCACTTCCCTAGAAATATTCTTGAGGTTCTGGTCTTCTCAATAGTCCAACTCTAGTCCCTTAAGAGGAAGCTTAAAAGAGGTGCGTCGAAGAAGAGGTCATCTCTTCTACCGATTATTTCAAGTTTCTTTCATCTTTAACTTCTTCTTCTATAGTTGTTTCATTATAAAGTAATAATATTAGTATCTCTAATATACTGATATGTTTTTCTAAATATGAAAAAACCTCATTTTAGATTTTATCCATCCTACGGAAAACGAAATCACGGCATGTGCGTACGTACAGAATACTGTTTCCACGCCGCGGTGTAATCTGTTTTTCCATCACCACCTTACTTGGATGGGTATAATGGTGTAAAGAATAAGTATATATGGATATTCTAAAATCATAATGATTATGATATATTATATGATCCACTCTAATTCCATTCAATAATTATGGGAATGATATCATCGCTCGTATGTACGTACGGATTACCGTCTCCACGATGCGATGAGATTCAATCTCCATGTCAACCATTAAAGAATGATTATAAAGTATATATAATGAATAATAATGGTATAAATAACATAATAATGTTACTGTATTTATGTATATGTTATTTACTTACTTCCATTGAAGTCAATAAGTAAATGAAAACAACGTTCATGCGTACGTACGACCTACCATCTCCATGAACGGTGTGTTTCATTTCATTTATCTATATATTATATATATATATACTGAATATATATGATATATAAGTCATGTTTTACATTCTTGAAGTTAGTAAATCATGATATAAGTAATAACAATATCAAGAACAACAAGTCCAAACACGTACCATAAATGAAACAATTTTACAGAAAACGCTGCTTTAACATTGAATTTACAAAAGAACGGGTAATATAAAGTCATAAGTGAACCATATATGATATATTAAAAATGAATATGATTCTATAATAAGTAAATGTAATTATTTAAATCATTATACAGGAGGTTCAGATACATATGAATCATATCAAACATAAGGTAATGGATAATTATTCTAATATCGTTCTTATCTGAGATTATTTATTCGTAAGTATTTACTGGGGTTATGTTTATCATCCATGTCCATATTTTATAAAAATGTTTTCATAAAATGTTGACTATTCTTCCATGTATGTTCAAATTCATTTTTACCCTTTTTGGACTTTTACCACATGGTATGTAAGGAATCTTTCTTTTGTTCACCATACGAGGTACTTTTTGACTTGTCCGGCAAAAGTACAAGAAGAATATTTTATTGAACTTATACAGAATGAACAGATTTTTACGATTTCATAATTCCTTATTTACATAAAGCTTAATCTAAATTATTTCATGATTATTTCCAACAAAATCCCTTTGTTTTAAAATTACATGGCATTTTGTGAAAGAAAATGATTTTGAAGAAGAAAGAATATTTCTCTCAAGAATTCATTTCAAGTGTTTTATCAAAACCATTTTCCATCTAAGATGAAATTATTTCATATGTGTTTGTTTCAAGTATATGTCTCTATGATTTACATGGTTTCAATTTTCTTATGATGAAATGATATCCTTTTTTTATATGGATTATGTTTTGATGGGATGATGTTTATGAAACCCATTTTATTCTTTGGGTTATGATGAATGATTTATGTTTATGTTGTGGCACAAGTAAGAATGATTTCATTATGAGATGGATGGGACCTATATTTCCCTCCAATTCATTGGGTAAAGATTTATATCTCATGAGATTGACATGGCTGGAATGACAAGTTAATCTGGTTCAGTGATACAAGACTGGAACGAGGAGTGAACTCAATTCAGTAAGAGACTTTGTCCACTAAGATGGTCTTGGAAGAAATGCCTTGTACACTATGGAAATAATATCATGTGCTTAATGGTTTTCCACAATTACATGTTTTATTCCCATGCTATTTTATCATGATTAATGTTCCTTTATGATCTATGCCTTATGTACTGCTATGATTTATTTCTCAAGATTTTTATGTTTAAACTTTATGTTCATGTTTTTTTTAGTTCAAATATATATGATTTGTTTTATTTTCTCCATGTTTACCCTTACTGAGCATTTTAGCTCACCCTTTATATGTTTTCTTTTCCCCAGGATATAAAGAAAGGTTTTAGGTAAGAAAACAAAAGGGGAAGATCTTTATGGGAGATGTTGAAGATCTTTCACCATGATTAGAAGATTATGTTCCGAGTTTCCAAAGACACTAAACTATTACGGTACTTGTGTGTGGGTTTTTGTTATGTATTAAGTATTCTTTAAAGGTAATGTAATGTACATGTACGTCATGCTTTGGGTCTCTACAGTTGGTATCAGAGGAAAGGTTTAGTTAGAATTTGTAAACTTGGATGCAAAAACTTTAGTGAAATCCCTAGATATATTTCTAAGGTATGTCTAGGGATGTACCTAAGTTTATCTATATGTATATGTTGTAGTTATAGAATTATGGAAAAGATATTAGAATTAAACCTAAGATTTTGGATATTGAAGGTACTCCCCCATTATTATGTTGTTTTCCCTAGCATGATTTTTGCCTCTCACACTATTCTTTCTGTGTTTTAAATGATGGATGGAACCCAAAGGAACCATGTTGATCAATGTAATAGACAATACAATGATTGTCCTCTTGAACAAACTAATGTTATGGGAGATAGAGTGAAAAATCTTATTTCTATACTTACACAAGATATGAATCATTTTGGACTTCCAAATAAGCAGTGAAGGGAACAATATTATATTGAGTCCTTTATAAGGCAATGCCCACCCTCTTTCAGTGGGTCTTCTAATAAACTTGTTGCTGAGAAATAGATCAATACCATTGAAAATATATTTTCCATACTTTTCAATTTGAAAAATGAAAAAGTCGTTTTGGCTATTTACAATTTAGAAGGTGAAGCATATCAATGGTGGAATCTAATTAAGAATACAAGGCCCTGAGATGAAATTGAATGCATGGAATGGGATGAGATCAAGAACTTATTTTTCAGTAAGTACTTCCCTCGTATTCTTCGAAAAAAGATGAAAAAGGATTTCCTTGAGTTTAAGCAAAAGGATGATGAATCTATTGGTATATACAAAGCAAATTTTACAAGGCTTGCAATGTATGCATCTGGCTTTATCATAAAAAATGAAAGTAATGTTTATCGATTCTTTAGTGGCATAAAACCAAGTCTTCGAAGGGCATTAGCTATAAGAGACTTCATAGCTATGAAGAAATTGTGCATTGTGCTATCAAGGTAGAAATTGAAGTTGTTGTTACAAATCCATCTCATGGTTTTGAAATGAAACGAAATATGGAGTTCAAGGAGAAATCCCAGAATAATGGTGAAAAGAAGATGAACATTTCTTTATGCTCAAAGTGTGGAAAGAAGCATGGTGGAGATTGTATTAAAGGGACTTGAAAATGTTTTAAGTGTGCAAAAGAAGTTCATCGAGCATCTGAGTGTCGAAGTAATGGAAAAAGGGTTTCTAATGATGTGAATAAAGAAAAGACTATAGAGAACGCACCACCAACACTTCAATGCTTCAAGTGCAAGGAAATGGGGAATTATGCTAATCAATGCCCTAATCCAAGGGTTAATGATGATCAACGTGAGAAACCTCTTAAGGAAAAGGATAAAGTGATGTCACATGAGATCACTATTTGTGATGTTGAGTATGACAATGATGTTGTGTAATGATTAAGTTTTTATGTAATGGGATTTCAAAATAGTATCATGGAATCTCATTTATGGTATCATGGAATTTTGGAATATCTATGTATTGCTTTTCAATAATTATATGGTATCGGTAACCATGAAAAGTTATTGAAATATTTTTGGAAAGCAGATGATATGCCCATAATGAAGGGATAAGGAGAAAATAATATTAATGAGATCATGACTGATATAAGGACAAAGTGATATCATGGTTTGAGTATATTGAAATTTTGGGATTTTGGTATATGGAAAGAGTTACCTTTTGACAACATTCATGTTTTCACTGTGGTCTATGGTAATTCATGTTGTAAGAGAATACAAGATTAATGTATTCACATGTTTGGAATGCGATCAACAAGATATATCTTATGATATATGAGGGATAAATGATGGTATTTACATGCTTGGTTAATGACATTTCTAGTAATAATTTTCTTTATACTATGATGTTGGACAGATGTATTTTGGATAAGTCTACAGACTAGAATGGATTATGTTGGACACCAGAGAGTATTGTTTAAGGCTAGAAATTTTTTATATTATTTTTGGAATGTTATGATAGTATAGTTTTAGAAAAAGGACAACCCGTAGAACGGGTGACAACCCCTTGCGTCAGACAAGTTTGTGGGAATCAAACCCACAACTGAAGTGAGACAGACCTTTATCGCCTACCACTGGCATACAAGAAGTCCTTGGTTAGTAGGAACTAGATTTATTTTATTAAGTGGTATGATAGATGAAGTATAAGTCCATTTTTGGAATCATATACGATTAATATCACCATAGATGGACTTATGTATATTTAATAACATATGCTAACCTTTTTGTGATAGAAACATATGGGATGACTTATCATTCTATCTCATGATCTGCTAATACTTCATGAATGAAAAATTCAGTTTCCCTTCTATAAATAGAGATGAAGTGGAAATTGTTCATGGAATGACCAATGATGATATTACACTAAAATCGAGTAAGTATTTCTCATTATGTAAAAGTTGATCAATGTTAGGGAAATGATCTTAGAAACCAAAAATGTTGACCTAGAACTCTCATATATGAAGAATCAGATGGTACATTATATCATCACCAATTTATGGCTTTGTTATTGTTGGCTTTTTCATATCCATGTTCTCTACCACTCTCCATCAGAACTTGACGGTTAGATTTCTCTTCCATATCTATATTTTCACCTATATACTCCTATGTGGGAACCCAAGTGATGAGTTACTTTGGGTATCCATTTTGTTTATAACTTTCCTTTTTAAAATGATGATTTAGTATTCCTTTTTATGATGTGGGTTTCTATGAATGAAACTTTCAAGTAGTAAACGATTTATAACCCCGATGAATTTCGAGGGAGAAATTCATTTTAAGGGGGGTAGAATGTAACACCCATAGATTTTATGAGATATATTATTTTTAATTTATTTGATGTCTTCTATTATACACTACACCAAGATTATCTTGTACTATACACAATACCGTATTAGCTTGCAGTATATGCAACACTATTCTTGGATCGTGTTACACAAAATTTCAAGTTTGTTTTGTAGAAATTATTCAACGCAACATTAAGTATAGATTTTTTTAATGTATAAATGAAATAAGTTTTGAATTATTTTATAAGAAACACCAAAGAGAGATTCTACTGCACAAATCCCTGGCTTGGCTTTCATTACACGCAATTGTGACCTTCCTTGATAACGTGTGTACTACGCAATACCGGGTTTCACTAAACAACGATATATGGATATAATATTATTATAAACTAGCCGTTATGAATAGTATTAACTAAAATTTTGAATTTTATGACATTATAACTCATCTGACACATTTTATAGAACATGGTATGAGAACAAAATAGATTTTTTGTGTAAAATAAGTATTTTTCAAAAAATGCAGTTTTGCCACCTTTTGATGGAGCACCCACTTTAAATATAGTTTTTGACCTGTTTATTAGTTCAATTTGAAAAAATAAAATTCTTCCTTGTAATCTGGATATAAAAATTTAATTTGGATAAAATTTTCATATTATTCTGATAACTTTCATATTTTAATGAATAGTAAAAACACGCTATATTTTAATTAAAAACAACTTTTTTCATCGCAATAATTTATATGATAAAACTATCTTTTTACTTGGTTTTAAAGTGTAATTAGAATATACTTTTACCATTTAATCAAATTTTTGTCATTGATATTAATTTCACATTGAATTTGGACATAAACAAGTGACGATCTTTTGATAGTTATTGTTTCTTAAAAACACGATATTTATTCTGATAACGGGAATTAATTTTAAAATTAATTAATGCCACTTCAATGTTTTTAATTTGGAAAAATAGACATCATTTTTGAATTCGTAATATCAAATATAGCTTAGGCTTATTTTTTGGTATTTTTCTAAAAAACATCAATTTTTGATGAATAGTGAAACAACTTAGTGGTAGTTAAAAAAAACTAACTCTTTCATTTAAATGAAATTTTACCACTTCTGAGAATTTAATTTCAAAAATCCGACATTTGTGGTTTTTATCAAGAAGTAAAATTTGGTTAAATAAGATGGAAATAATTTTTGGTAAATAGTATCTTTTGACTTTTATTTACTATGGTTAAAGGTAAATTGGGTTATTCAAGGTTAAAAGAATATTATAATAATTAAAAATTTCCTTAAAACTTATCCTAACATTATTGGATGATTATTTTCCGACCATAATCATCCTTGGGTCGATTTTGGGACTCCATTGAGCCATTTGGTTGTGATAATAACAATTTGGATTAATTAATTTAACGTAAAGACAAAATTGACATTAACAAAAATCTTTTAGTAATTAATTTTTATAAGGGGTTATTTAAATTATCTTTTTGACTATAAATATTAATTGGTATGATAAAAATATTTCCTACATGGTGGTGTTTTTTTATAATTTTTAGACATCAAATAAATTAAATTATTTATGACACAATAATGATGCAATATTTACCTTATTAATAAACTATTTAAATAAATAAGATTATAATGATTAAAATATTATCCAAAACATGTCCAATTTTGATTGGATGATTTTATTTCGACCATGAGTCATCTTATATTCATATTTAATTATTTTTGGACCTTTTTAAACTTAATATTAGTTTATAATAAAATAATATTTTCACACTTTCCAAAGGTGCCCCTCTCCCCCTTATAAAAGGGAACCTTCTCCCTCTCATCTTCACAACACTTTGAGCCTTCAAGCTTGGCCAACCCCTGACAATTTATCTTCTCCACTTCCATAGAAACATTATGGAGGTTCTGGTATTATCAATATACCAACTCTAGTCTCTTAAGAGGAATCTTAAAAGAGGTGTTTCGAAGAAGAGGTAATATCTTCTACCGATTCTTTCAAGTTTCTTTCTTCTTCAACTTCTTCTTCTTTAGTTGCTTCATTATAAAGAAATAATATCAGTTTATCTAATATACATATATGTTATTATAAATACTAAACAACCCCATTTAATCTTCTATCCATCCTACAGAAAACGAAATCACCGCGCGTGCGTACGTACGGAATACCGTCTCCACACGTGCTGTAATATGTTTTTCCACAACCACCTTACGTGGATTGGTATAATGGTGTAAAGAATAACTATATATGGATATTATAACATCATAATTATTATGAGATATTATATCATCCACTCCATTTCCATTCAATAAATATGAGAATGATATCATTGCTCGTGCGTACGTACGGATTACCATCTCCACGATGCGATGAGATTCAATCTCCATGTCAACCATTAAAGAATGATTATAAAGTATATATAATGAATAATAATGTTATATATAACATAATAATGCTACTTTATTTAGGTATATATTATTTAGTTACTTCCATTCAAGTCAATTAGGAAAGGAAAACAGCGTTCGTGCGTATGTACGGCCTACCGTCTCTATGAACATTGTGTTTCATTTCATTTATCTATCTATTATATATATATATAAACTGAATATATATGATATATAAGTAATGTTTTACATTCTTAAAGTTAGTAAATCTTGATATAAGTAATAATAATATCAAGAACAACAAGTCTAAACACGTACGATAAATGACACGATTTTACCAAAAACGCTGATTTAACATGGAATTTACCAAAGAACGGGTAATATAAAGTCATAAGTGAACCATATATGATATCATAAAAATGAATATGATTCTTTAATAAGTCAATGAAATTATTTAAATCATTATACAGGAGTTTTTGATACATACGAAGCATATCAGACATAAGGTAAAGGATAATTATTCCAATCTCATTCTTATCCGAAATTGTTTATTCGTAAGTATTTACTGGGGTTGTGTTTATCATCCATGTCCATATTTTATAAAAATGTTTTCATAAAATGTTTACTATTATTCCATGTATGTTCAAAGTCATTTTTAACCTTTTTGTACTTTTACCACATGGTATGTAAGGAATCTTTCATTTGTTTACCATACGAGGTACTTTTTGACTTTTCTGGAAAAAGTACGAGAAGAATGTTTTTTAACTTATACGGCATGAACAGTTTTTTACGGTTTCATAATGACTTATTTAAATAAAGCTTCCTCTACATGATTTCATGATTATTTTTAACAAAATCCTTTTATTTTAAAATTACATGGAATTTTGTGAAAGAAAATGATTTTGAAGAAGAAAGGATATTTTCCTCAAGAATTAATTTCAAGTGTATTATCAAAACCATTTTCCATCTAAGATGACATTATTTCATATGTGTATGTTTCAAGTATAATGTCTCTATAATTTAAATGGTTTCAATTTTTTATGATAAAATGATATCCATTTTTTTATATGGATTATGTTATGATGGGATGATGTTTATGAAACCCATTTTATTCGTTGGGTTATGATGAATGATTTATGTTTATGTTGTGATACAAGTAAGAATGATTTCATTATGAGATGGGTTAGACCTATATCTCTCTCCAATTCCTTGGGTAAAGATTTATATCTCATGAGATAGACATGGTTGGAATGACAAGTTAATCTGGTTCAGTGATACAGGACTGGAATGAGGAGTGAACTCGATTCAATAAGGGACTTTTTCCACTAAGATGGTCTTTGTAGAAATGCCTTGGATACTATGGAAATAATATCATGTGCTTAATGGTTTTCCACAATTAGATGCTTTATTCCCATGATATTTATCATGATTAGTGTTCTTTTATGATCTATTACTTATGTACTTCCACAATTTATTTCCCAAGATTTTGATGTTTAGACTTTATGTTCATGTTTTTTTAGTTAAAATCTATATGATTTGTTTTATTTTCTCCATGTTTACCCTTACTGAGAATTTTATCTCACCCTTTATATGTTTTCTTTTCCCAATTATATAAATAAAGGTTTTAGGTAAGAAAACAAAATGGGAAGATCTTTATGGGAGATGTTGAATATCTTTCACCATGATTAGAAGATTATGTTCTGAGTTTCCAAAGACACTAAACTATTACAGTACTTGTGTGTTGGTTTTTTTAGGTATTATGTATTCCACAAAATTAATTTAATGTCCATTTACATCAATATTTGGGTCACTAAACTTACTTACCTGAGATACTTATAATATGAAATAAAGTATAAGGCTTGGTGCATGGATTTAAGTTTCTTGGTTTTCATATAGTGGTTGATCCTTAGGTTATCTGATAATCATAGATGGGATCTTGAGAATCACTATAAATTCATAGTTTTATTAACAAAAATAAAGGAGGAATAAGAGAACAACATGAATAGTAAAAAATGAATTAAAATCGAAATACAAAAAAAATGTTCATAGATACGACTTGTTGGATTTGAATCCTTTAAAAAATGAAAGAGGGGAAATATTTATAGTTGTCATCTTATACTTATTTCCCATTCTTTTCAGTGTAGTGATTAATTAGCTACGATTTATTTTTCCTTGTATGATTAATAATTTTCCACCCTGATTGTAATGATCGAGGCAACTAGGAAATAAAATCTTCAATCTATTACTTGTAATTCCTCCCATCATATCCATCCTCATATTCAACTAAATAGTATCTACATGGCTCATTTTTTAGGGAACTCCCAAATTTTTTCTTAACACTGGGAATGATTTTTATATTAATTTTAGGTATAGATTTTCCATTTGGTAACTTTTTATTTTTAATCCCCATGGCTGATCATTTTAGATTTTTTACAATGTAGGGATTACACAAATAGGTTCCCATGACACTTAAATAGGTCTTCATGAACTCCATAAAATGACTCACTACACATATTAACTATCAATGAAATATATAATAGATAAGAAATTACACATAGGTAAGGCGATAAAATATACCTATGTTGGACTTACTTTTCCATTTTATCCTCCACTAAAACCTTGTAAAAACAAAATCTTAGCGTATCACTCTTCTAAATTAGATAAAATTGAAATAAAAAATTAAGAATATAAATTAATTCTTATAAATAGTAATAAAAACATTAAATATCAAGGTATTTCTTGTCCATTTATTCCAAAAAATCTAAAAGACAACTAAAAACCATGTTTTATGATATTTATAAATTAATGTACATATTTCAAAAAATTAATTAAAATGAATTAATTACTCGAATTATATGAAAATAATGGGGTTAATTATCAATGAAAAGAAGTTAAATTCTTTGAAATATTGTCTCTCATTACTCCCCAGCACTCATTCAATTTCAAATCATCAGAAATATATAGAATTAAACATATTTGGAATATTTTCCCTTCTTTTGTTCAAATACACATACCAGAAAATATGTAATCAAATGTTAACACATTTTGGAAAATGTATTGTGTTTTATATGAATTAATATCACTATTTAACTTTCATCCAAATCCATTATATAGTTTCAATAGTAAAAAATTATATTATAATGTAATTAGAATTTTAATACAGGTTACTATCAATTTTTACTCTCCCTTAGATTCATAATTCATAAGTTCTATTTTAAACTTATTTGATATAACTCAAATTATATTATTATAAGTTATTTTTCCCTTATTCATTTGGGTTCAATATCCTCCTCACATGAATACATTAATTTTTGGAAATTAATCACTTCTTTGAATTTTTCCTTTCCATGTTCTGCACAAATCACTTATTTTATTTTCAAATGTTTTTTTACTCACACAACCAGGGCCTAGATATATCAAGATATCATTGTAGGATCACAATTACCCATTTTAATCTAGTTTAAAAGACTTATATGAATAAATTTTTAGTTTTATCCCTATGATTTAATTTTTTACAAATACTATATTTCCTAGGTTTATGTTAAAAAATATTGTTTCCTCAAGTTATAATTTGAATTTCACTTAAAACTTTTGAATAAAAAACCCTTTCCTCATTATATCATATAATTTTACATAAAAAGTGGATATATTCACTCATTATTCATTAAATTTTAGTTCTTTTATGATTCAATGAATTTCCTAAAATCTAGAATTTATGTTCCTCTAGGATGAACAAGAATTAATGCTCAATTAACCTAGCTTATAAGAACAATATAAAAATAAAAAATATAAGGAAAATAAAATGTATAATTTTATTTATAGATATCTAATAACATTTGTAAACCTATTTTAAACTAATAAAAACTAGTTTTAATCCATTCCCCTATAATTGTTTAGGAATTGTTTAATTTATATAATTAAAATAAATGGAAATGGATTAGCAGTGATTAAACAATGTGAAAAACAAGAGAAATAACTTGGTTATTCTCACTAGGTTTGAGTTAACATCTTCCATGGGTCTTTGTAGATAGCATGAGATAATATTCTAGGTTGATATATACATTGGGAAACCTATGAAAAAATATAAATAAAATATTATAAATTTTATTAAAAATAATAAAGGGAACGAAATGAAATTGGGTTGTGACCGCCAAGTAGGTACTAGGTTTTTACTTCCCATAATGGGAAATTTTATTTATTAACCCTAATTAGAAGGGTTTTTTGGTTTCTTTAATAGTTTCTACCGTATATTATTTTTACCAATTTCCATATATGGAAACTAGTTTTGGAGACCCCCATTAACATAGTGAAATAACCCCAATCCAAAAAATAAATAAGGAAATAAAAAATATAAGGGGGTAGGGAATAACATGTATGATGACTCATTATTTGTTGTATAATACTATATTTATTATTACTAGTGATTGTTGGGAGATACTAAATTAACCAATGGACTAAATGTTTAAACATCATATTCTACCACTTATTAGGTGGTTTTTTACTATCCAAGGTTGGTAACATACTTTTTTCTTCAAAATAATGAGGTTGTAGTTTGGTTTCATATTTTCTTGGAACTAGTTAAACTTATTACAGAGTATATTTGAGCAAATTATTAAATAATTATTCATAGATATATTATTTTTTGGCTACCATGATTTCTTCTTTAGTATCCAGGGTTATATAAAACTTGGTCTACCCCTGAAATTTAATGAAAATGTAGTTATATTTGAATTCAAGAAATGAATCATCAATAAATTCAGATTCCAAAAATGATTCCACCCCCTTAGGTGTGTCGGACTCCAACTCTTTATTTTTAATAAATTCAACTATACTAATTTAAATGGGTAATGGAAGTGAATCCATCCCTTGTTCTTTAAATACAAACATCTCCTTCTCTAATTTTTTTTATTCTAAGGTATACCCCATTAATGTTGATTCTATATTTTCAAAACAAAGTTTATTAGTTTTATAATGAATTTGGGAAAATATAATTAAATTAAAGTCTAATTTTTATTCATCTACGTTTAATGATTTTTTTTGTTTTTAACTATTGAACCTTGAGATCCTTGTGAAAAAATAAAAAAAAATGTGATGGAGAGAAGGTTCTTCAAGTAATTATTCTATTTTTTTAGTTGATAAGAGGATAAGTTATTTTTCAGCTCATATATTTATTTTTGATCCCTTTACTCCATTAATACTAATAGATTGGTTACAATTATGGAAATCATTTACTTAGATTCCCCCAACTCAAGTTATTGGTCCTTCAGTTATTGGTTCATTAGAAAAGATATATTGATGTGAATTTTAATATCCTATGGTGTTGGTTCATCTTCATTCTAATGGTGTGGGGTATATGTTGTTGTTGTTATTTATCTTCATGGTAGTAGTAGTGTTCCTCCTCCCACCTATTGGATTACCCCAAATGCTTCTCCAATTGTTGTATTTGATATGTTTATCCTCATACTCTAATGGGAAGAGATATTGATTAGTTTGAAATAAGTAATCCAGGTGTGGTTTCATGAACACACTAATGAGTTTTTCTATATCTTTAAACTAGGAATAATGTTATTGACTAATTATTGTTGAATTGTCACGCAATTATTTTTATCCTAGATTGGGGGATAAATAAAGAAGGAAAATAAAAAAATTAAAAAAATAGAAACAAATGAATGGTAAATAAAATAGAAAATCCCATTAAAAAATGTGATAAAACAGTGAAAACTCAGCTCAAATCCCCAAAAATGTTTCTAAGTTTATGAGAATCATGTGACATAGCTCTAATAAAATATAACATTTAAAATATTGAATGCATAAAAGTGTCTTACTAGGATTATATCTCAAGGATCAAGTCCTATAAGAATCATCATCCTTGAATTTATTATTGTTATTATTTTGTTTTTTATTTTTTAACTAAAAAATAATAATGGGGATGATGGATAAAAATAGAGAATGAAATGGAAATGTTGAAAAACATGAATTTGAGAAAGGAGATAACCTTGGATTTAACTCAGTGATACTTCATTGTCTCACAACAATTACCCTTTTCACCACTTTTATGTGTTCGAAATTAATAAAGATAGCCTCGTTATATTAATCATATCAATGTATATCCCACTTAAGGAAGCCTCCCAAAATGATCATCCCACCAATCAGTCTAATGGGTTACACCCATGAGTACATCCACTTCCCAAACCACTAATCATGTTGTACATTATTTATCTAAATAGAGGTACATGAAATGGTTTCCAATAATACAAAATGAAATGATAAATAAATACACATGAAGTATAATGATCTACTCAACTGTTCTCTCTCCAAAGATCCTTAGAATAAAAAAAAGTAAAAAACAAAGTTTAGTTCCCTATTTTTCATCCAGTGGGTGATCCTCATGCTAGTTTCTACTCATAGGAAAGAGCTTATGAATCACCATAAATTCATAGGGGAATAAATAAAAATAAAGACAAATAGTAGAACAACATGAATAGTAAATAAAATGAATTAAAATTGAAATATAGAAAACATTACAATATACTATATATAATTGGTAGGAGAAAAATAATTTAAAAAATGGGGGAGGAGAAATATTTATATCCATCACCTTTCTCCTAATTCCCTTTGAGGTCAATATAACAAGTAGTTAGCTACGATTTCTTCCTCATTATATGATCAACACATTTCCAGCTCAAGGGTTGCAATCAATGTAGTTAATCACTCGAATATTACTTCTATTTATTGTATATCCTCACATAATATATCTCCTCTTGTTAAGTTGGATAATAACTTTGTGGTTGATCTATTAGAGGTATCCCTAACTTTACTAGACAAGTAAGAAAGATTTTCTATTGATTTTAGGTTAATATTTTCCATTTTAGTAATTCTGGGTTTTTAGTCCCTATGGTTAATCTTCTAAAAATTTAACTAATGGAGGTGGGATCATACATACATAGGTGACCATGTCACTAAGACAAGTTTTCATGACTTCTATATATTATATGTCTACATATATACAGGATACATGATTCATACACTAGTTAGTAAATGAAACATACACAAGGTAGCGAAAGACACTTATATTGGCCGTCATTTTCCATTTTCAACCTCTATCTACAAAAAATAAAGATAAAATAATAGTGTAGGAATTTTCCAAAATATATGGAATTTAATTAAAAAAATTATCATAATTGAATTTTTTTTAAAAAGAAATTCCATCATTAAATATAATTTCATGTCTTTTTTATTTAATTGAAAAATTATATAAACTGATTTAAAAAATGTTTTAATCCATTAACAAATTAAACTTTCAATTTAGAAAAGGTAACTAAAATTAATTAATTACCTAGGTTCTATAAAACCATGGGGTTAATTATCAATTAAAATTTTAAAAAAATTGGGAAATATTGGCTCTCACCAAGGGGCCATGCCTTTAGTGAGAATTAACTCTTACATATGGGTAACACATATATGTAAGAGTCCCAAACTTTGAAAAAATTCATGAGAGGATGAGGTCATTCCAATACCCTATTTTAATTCCACGAGGGGGTTCTATAGATGATGTCGCACCACAAGTCTAGGCTTGAAAGGTGACTCACACTATGAAGAGGGATGACCATGTTATGATGGTATAGGTCTCAAGATCCTTGTTTATTCCTATAGGAGATGCACTAGGTCATTATGAGGAGGTCCATGTCATGATGGGAGTCTAGATAGGGGAAACACATAATAACCTATAGGTCTATTTTATGACATGTTTTTCCTATATTTTTAGTTTGTTACTTCCCTCTCTACCCTTGATGAATTAATTCTACTTGAGGATTGTCCTTACCTTATTTGACCATATCAACTTGGAGAACTATAGGGGTGAACCCTTTCATATTTAATGGATTATTTTACATATTTTATATTATAAATTTATTTCATCAAGGTTATATATTATTTTATCATCCTTTTAATTATATTCTTCCTTTTCTATTTGTTTCTTCGTATTCCCCTCAACATAGGGTGATAAGAGACAAACCCTAGGTTTATGATTTTTTCTAACCTTATAGTTATTATTTTCTATGGTGTGTGTATTTATTATTCGGTATCCTTTTTCATATATTTAAATGATTTACACCATCCATGATTGACTGAGGTAGGTTTTTCCTTGTAGTTTCCTTTTTTCAATATACCATATAGTTCTTGAGTTTTCTTAGTCATTTATCATGAATTATTATTATTTAAAAAACTGAGTGATTTTCTAAGTTCCCATATAAAGTTTTATTCTTAAATGGATTTAAAATAAAAAATGAGTTTATTTGGTTTATATTCTCATAATTTTTAATCAAAATTTATACATACCATGAATTTATTAAAATTCCTAAGAGGATTTTCTCAAGTAAACAGTAAAAAAAATGATGTTTTGAATCTACTATGATTTTAATTTGGATTTTTATTAGTACAGGGGATTGATTTTTTGAGATTTCATTTTCATATGACTTTTATTAGGTTCTTTACTTTGTTATTTTATTTCTTATAGATGGATTATGTTCATGATACTATTAATTTTTTTTATGTTTTTTTATTAATAAATCTATGATATGTTAGATATATTGGGAAATTGTTATGGTAACTCTTTTTTTAAATTATATTTCAAATGAAACATAGTTTCTTTATTTTTTTAGAGAATGAATTTATTTGTATATAAACATAAATATATACTTTAATCCAAAGACATATTTGTCAACTAATATAATTTATTTTTCATTTAGTGAGCTAAACCCACATTTTAATCCCCATGATATAATTATTTCTCTACGATTTTTTATCCTAAGAAATTAAATTGATTATTGTTGATTATAATGTGTATTATAAATTGGATTCAAGAAAACGTGTTATGGAGGTAGGGTGAGGTATGATGTTCGGATGCTTTTCCTTGGGATTATTATTGATATGTGATTTTTATGGGATAAATGTCACCCCACCTATACTATCTAACTTCATGGGAACCATATTTATCTAATTTATATATTAAGATATGGTTTCTATTTAAGTAATTTTCATGCACTGGCTAGTATAATTTTTTATAAGATATGTTCTGACTATGGTTAATGCCATAAGTGATTTAAGTTTGATTATTTTGGGAGGTTATTATTTATTAATTTCATCAATAAGTTAAAGATAGTCCAACCATAGTATTTATATAATCATCTCACTAAGACCTAGAAGTTTCCATTGATTCCTTAATTCTATACATAGTTTCTCATACTTCTATAATTTGATAGTGATTATATTTTATTTTCATTCACAATTAATCATGACATGAACTCTCTCATTTTATAACATATTATATGTAGAGACCCGAAGCTTAACGTACATGGACATTACATTACTTTTTCGGAATACTTAGTACATAGAAAAAACACACACACAAGGACCGTAATAGTTTAGTGTCTTTGGAAACTCGGAATATAATCTTCTAATCGTGGTGAAAGATCCTCAACATCTCCCATAAAGATCTTCTTTTTTTAAAAACCTAAATCCTTTCTTTATGTCCTGGGGAAAAGAAAACATAAAAGGGCGAGCTCAAATGCTCAGTAAGGGTAAACAAAAGAAATATCAATCATGTCATATTCATAAGAACATATCTTTTGCAAATCCTAACCTGCAAAAGGGATCATAATTTCATAACATGGGATAAATCATAGTAGGGAAATGTAATCCCAATAATCATAACTTAAAACATGAAACTTTGTGGCATACACACATAATCATAGAGAATCATTTCTTATTAGTCAAGACTCATTGCCAAGACTATCTTAGTGGACAAAGTCCATTTCTGAACCGAGTTCACTCCTCGTTTCAGTCCTGTTTCACTGAACCGGTATAACCTACCGTTCCAGCCATGTCTATCTCATGAGATATAAAATCTTTACCCAATGCATTGGAGGGAGATATAGGTCCCACCCATCTCATAATGATACCATTCTTATGTGTTCCAAAAATTCATAAACCATACATCATAACATAACCCATGTAATAAAAATGAGAATCTTAAACATTGTGACATCATAAAACAACTCATATAAGATAAAGGAATTCATAAAAATAATTCCATCACAACATAATCAAATAAATTTAATAATAGGGATAGAAACAGAACCCTTTATTATCTTAGATGGAAAATAATTTTGATAAAACGCTTGAACTCCATTCTTGAGGAAAATATCCTTTCTACTTCAAAAACACTTTTCATTTCTTAACATGTCATACAATTCTACACTAAAAGAAGTTGATTAAAAATAAACTTGAAAACTTGTAAGGTAATCTTTTTGGAAATAATGTTTTTAAAAATCCATTCATGCCGTATATGTTAAAAGAAAACATTCTTCTCGTACTTTTTTTGGAAAAGTCAAAAAGTACCTCGTACGAAAAATGACAAAAGATTCCTTTCATATCTTTTACTAAAAACTCACAGAAGGGTAAAATTGGATATAAACTATTGTAGGTGGATAGAAATAATATTACATATTGAGGAAACATGTATGTGGATGATAAAATACACCCCAGTAAATTTCAAAGTATAAAAAATCTCGGATAAAAATGAGATTGTGATATTTCCCTTACCTTAGGTCCGATTTACTTCGTCTGTGTCCGAACCTCCTGTATAATAATTTAAATAATGTCATTGACTTATTCCCGAATCATACTCATTGTTATCATATCATATATGGTTCACTTATGGCTTTATATTACACGTTCTTTTGTAAATTCCATGTTAAAGAGCGTTTTGGGTAAAATCGTTTCATTTGTCGTCCGTGTTTTGACTTGTAATTATTCATATGATTACTTAGATCATGATTACTTAATTACAGAATGTAAAAATGATTTATATATAATATATATTCAGAATATATATATATATATATATATATATATATAATAGATCAGTAAATTGAAAGAAATAAACTGTTCATGGAGACGGTAGACCGTACGTGCGCATGAACGCTGTTTTGTTTTCCTTATTGAGTTGAATGGAATTAAGTAGATGACATAAATATATATACACATAAATACAGAATCATTATTATGTCATATATTTAATTATTATTTATTATATATACTTTATAATCATTCATGAATGGTTAACGTGGAGAATGAATCTCATCGCATCGTGGAGATGGTAGTCTGTACGTACGCACGAGCGATGATATCGTTATCATGATCGTGGAATTTTATTGGAGTGTATGTATACTATTTCAGAATAAATATCACTTTACAATAATCATATATAGTTATTATGTACACCATTATACCCATCCAAGTAAGGTGGTGGTGGAAAATAGATTACACCACGGCGTAGAGACGGTATTCCGTACGTACGCACGTGCGGTGATTTCTTTTTCCGTAGGATGGATAGATGGTGAAATAGGGTTGTTTCATACTTATAATAACATATCAGTATATTAGTGATACTGATGTTATTATTTCATAATGAAACAACTAAAGAAGAAGAAGTGGAAGAAGAAATAAGGATGAAAGAATCGGTAACGGGCATTACCTCTTCTTTGAAGCGCCTCTTTGAGACCTCCTTTTAGGGAACTAAAATTGGTCTTTGAGGAAGACCATAACCTCTAGTATGATTCTAGGAAAGTGGAGAAGGGAATTTGTCAGAGGTTGGCCGAGCATGAAGGCTCAAAGTGGTGTGAGGAAGAGAGGGAGGAGGTGCCCTTTTATAAGGGAGGAGAGGGGCACCTTTGGAATAACTAAAACTATTATTTTATTATAAAGTCAAATTCGGTTTTAAATAGCTCAAAATTGATTCCTTTCTAAGATAAGGTGGGTATGGGTCGAAATACTCTCATCCAATAGAATTTAGACAAGTGTAGGTTCCAATTTTAACCTTATCATTTATATTTAACATTAAGTAAAATAATTTTACTTTTACCGTGTCTTCTTGTGTTCTTATACTATAAGGTTAATAAACTTACTATAAGCATCCAAACGAACCCCAAGTTGTTTATTATTAATATATAAAACCTTATCTAAGTACTTTGGCCGAACCTTAGATTTTTAGGAATAAAATAACAATTACTAATATAATATTTGTTTTAAAAACTATTTTATGTGAATTTTGACACTATTTAGTAACTAATTTTTGTGAAAATCATACCAGAATGATTTTTTCTAAAGAAGTTAATTAAATCAATAATAACATTTCATATTAACCTATAAAATTAGTGTAGTTCATAAAAAGTCTCAAATTACATTTATTTGGGTATTTATAACATCAATTATGTCAATATTTCATTAATAAGATAATTACTGCATCATCGTTGTGTCATAAATAAATTAAATTAATTAATGTCTAAAAATTACAAATAAAATACCATTATGTAGGAAATATTTTTAGATTTCTAATTAATATTTATAGTCTAATTTATCTTATGTATGACCACATATTAAAAATTATTTACTTATTAAACTTTGATTTTAACTATTTTAACCCTTCTTTAAATAAATTAATAATAAATGTCCTAATCTAATCCAAGTGGGCCTAAATGGTCATATTTTATTCCTAAGGTTGTTTTTGGTCGAATTACACTTGTCCAATAGAATTAGTACATGTTTTAGGGTAATAATAATATCATTTTTACCCTTAATTACCCTATTTACTTTTAACCATGGTAAAAAAAAGTAAAATACTACTATTCACCAAAAATTATTTTCATCTCATTGAACCACATTTTAGTCCTTGATATTAACCCTGTCTCTCAGATTTTCGAAATTCCACTCACAGAAGAGGTAAAATTAAGTTTTATGAAAAATTCAGTTTTTTTAACTACCACTTAGTGGTTTCACTATTCATCAAAAATTGAAAGTTTTCAGAAAAATACAAAAATTTCACCCTAGGCTAATTTCGATATTCTGAATCCAAAAATGAAGTCCATTTTAAAAAATAAAATTTATAAAATTTCAAAAAGTGGTTATTACTATTCATAACGGCTAGTTTTAATAATATTTTAATAGCATATCGTTGTTTAGTGAAACTCGGTATTGCGTAATACACACACTATCGAGGAAGGTCGCGATTGCGTGTAATGAAAGGCAAGTCAAGGATGCGTGTTGTGCAAGCTCATTTTGGTGTAGCATACAACAAAAGACATTAATGAAATTAAAAAGAATATTTTTCATAAAATCTCGGGGTGTTACATTCTACCCCCTTAAAATGAATTTCACCCTCAAAATTCTTCAGGGTTATAAATGGTTTACTATTCGAAAGTTTCTTTAATAGAAACCCACATCGTAAAAAGGAATACCAAAACCAATCTTTAGAAACAAAATTATGAAACGTAATGGTTACCTAAATAAACTAATCACTGGGTTTCCACATAGGTGAAAATATGGATATGGAAGAGAAATATAACCATCATGTTCTGATGGAGAGTGGTAGAGAACATGGACATGGAAAAGCCAGCAATCACAAAGCCATAAATTTGTGATGATCTAAGGTACCATCTGATTAATCAGATATAAGAGGACTAGGAAAACATTTTTGGTTTTCAAGATCATTTCCCTAAAGTTGATGAAATTGGAATTAGAAGAAATACTTTCGTGATTTTGGTATAGTCTCACCGTTTTTCATTCTTTGGAAAATTTCAACTTCATCTCTTAAAGAAATGAAGTTGAATTTGTCATTCGTGAAGTGTTAGTAGATCATTTGATAGAATGATGGGTCATTCCATCTGTCTCAAACAAAAGGTTAGAAAATTTATCAACAAATACATAAGTACATCTATAGTGAGATTAATCATATATGGTTCCTAAAATGGACTTATACTTTATATATCATAATGCTTAATATAATAAAACTAGTTTCTACTAAACAGGGACTTCCTGTAGGCCAGTGGTAGGCGATAAAGGGAAGTCACACTTCGGTTGTGGGTTTGATTCCCACAGCCTTGTCCGACGCGATGGGCTATCGCCCGTCCTACAGGTTGTCCTTTTTCTAAAGCTATATTACTATAACATCCCATCAACAATATCAAAAAAAGTTTTATCCTTAAACAATACTAACTTATGTTCAACATAATCCATTCCAATCTTTAGGCTTATCTAAACTATTTCGGTCCAAGCTCATAGTATAAAGAAAATGATCACATGAATGCCATCATTTATCCCCCATATATCATAAGATATATCTTATTGGTCAAATTACAAACATGTGAATACCTTTATCATGTATTCTCTTGAAGAATGAATATCCATTGAACCTTAGTGAAAACATGAATGCAGTTAAAAGTTAATACTTTCCACATACCAAAATCCTCAAAATTCTATATCCTCAAACCATGATATCACTTAGTCCTTATATCAATCACGAGCTCATGAATACTATCAAACATATTGGATTCTATTTATCCCTTCATTATGTGCATATCATCTACATTCCAAAAATATTTCAATCACTTTTCATGGTTACCGATGCCATAAAATTATTGAAAACCATAATAGACCAAAACATAAATATTCCAATATTCCACGATACTATATACAACATTATTCTGGAATCCCATTACATAAACACTTAATCATTCCACCACATCGTTGTCATATTCAACATCGCCAATAGTGATCGCATGTTACTTCCCTTTGTCCTTTGCCTTAAGTGGTTGCTCATTTCGATCATCACTAACCCTTGGATTAGGGCATTTATTAGCATAATGCCCTATTTCCTTGCACTTTAAGCATTGAAGTGTTGTTGGTGCGTTCTCTGCAGTCTTTTCTTTATTCACATCATTAGAAACCCTTTTTCCATTACTTTGACACTCAACTGCTCGATGACCTTCTTTTCCACACTTAAAACATTTTCTAGTCCCTTTAAGACAGTCTCCACCATGCTTCTTTCCACACTTTGAGCATAAGGAAACATTCATCTTCTTTTCACCATTATTCTGAGATTTCTCCTTGAACTCCATCTTTCGTTTCTTGTCAAAACTATGAGATGGATAAGTAACACCAACTTCCATTTCTACCTTGATAGCACAATGTACAATTTCTTCATAGCTACTGAAGTCTCTTATAGCTAACGCCCTTCAAAGATTTGGTTTTATGCCACTGAATAATCGATCAACTTTACTTTCAGGTTGGATGATAAATCCAGATGCATACCTTGCAAGCCTTGTAAAATTTGCTTTGTATATACCAGCAGATTCATCATCCTTTTTCTTTAGTTCAAGAAACTCCTTCTCCATCTTTGTTCGAAGAATACAAGGGAAGTACTTATTGAAAAATAAGTTATTGAACTCGTCCCATTCCATGGACTCAATTTAATCTCTTGGCCTCGTATTCTTGATAAGATTCCACCATTGATCAGCATCGCCTTCCAAACGATACACTGCTAAGATGACTTTATCATGTTCAGAACATTGAAGAACTGAAAATATCTTTTCAGTAGTACTAATCCATTGTTCAGCAACAAGTGGATCAAAAGACCCACTGAAAGAAGGTGGATGTTGCCTCATGAAGGACTCAATAGAATATTGTTCCCTTCTCTTCTCATTTGGAAGTCCATAATGATTCATAGCTTGTGTAAGTATAGCAATAATATTTTGCACTCCATCTCCCATAACATTTGTTTTTTCAGGAGGAAAATCGTTGCATTGTCCATTGCATTGATCAACACGGTTCCTTCGGGTTCCAGCCATTGTCTAAAACCCAAAAAGAATAGTGTGAGAGAAAAAATCATAATAAAGGGGGAGTAACTTCAATATCTAACATCTTTGGTTTAATCTAATATCGTTACCATAGTTCTAGGACTATATCCTATACGTATACTTATCCTTAGGGACATCCCTAGACATACCTTAGAAATATATCTAGGGATGTCACTAACATTTTCGCATCCTAGTTTCCAAAGGTTGACTAAACCCTTCCTCTGATACCAACTATAGAGACCCAAAGCTTAACGTACATGGACATTACATTAATTTTGCGGAATACTTAGTACATAGAAAAAACACACACACAAGGACTGTAATAGTTTAGTGTCTTTGAAAAACTCGGAATATAATATTCTAATCGTGGTGAAAGAATTTCAACATCTCCCATAAAGATCTTTTTAAAAAAAAACCTAAATCCTTTCTTTATGTCCTAGGGAAAGGAAAACATAAAAGGGTGAGCTCAAATGATCTGTAAGGGTAAAAAAAAGAAATATCAATCATGTCATATTAATAAGAACATATCTTTTAGAAATATTAACCTGCAAAAGAGATCATAATTTCATAACATGGGATAAATCATAGTAGTGAAATGTAATCCCAATAATCATAACTTAAAACATGAAACTTTGTGGCATACACACATAATCATAGAGAATCATTTCTTATTAGTCAAGACTCATTTCCAAGACTATCTTAGTGGACAAAGTCCATTTCTGAACCGAGTTCACTCCCCATTTCAGTCATGTTTCACTGAAACAGTATAACCTATCGTTCCAGACATGTCTATATCATGAGATATAAAATCTTTACCCAATGCATTGGAGGGAGATATAGGTCCCACCCATCTCATAATGATACCATTCTTATGTGTGCCACAAAATCATAAACCATACATCATAGCATAACCCATGTAATAAAAATGAGAATCTTAAACATCGTGACACCATAAAACAACTCATATAAGATAAAGAAATTCATTAAAATAATTCCATCACAACATAATCAAATCAATGTAATAATAGGGAAAGAAACAGAACCCTTTTTTATCTTATATGGAAAATAATTTTGATAAAACGCTTGAACTCCATTCTTGAGGAAAATATCCTTTCTACTTCAAAAACACTTTTCATTTCTTAACATGTCATACAATTATAAACTAAAAGAATTTGATTAAAAATAAACTTGAAAACTTGTAAGGGAATCTTCTTGGAAATATTTTTTTTAAAAATCCATTCATGCCGTATAAGTTAAAAGAAAACATTCTTCTCGTACTTTTGTCGGAAAAGTCAAAAAGTACCTCGTACGAAAAAAAACAAAAGATTCCTTTCATATCTTTTACTAAAAACTCACCGAAGGGTAAAATTGGATATAAACTATTTTAGGTGGATGGAAATAATATTAAATATTGAGGAAACATGGATGTGGATGATAAAATACACCCCAGTAAATTTCAATGTATAAACAATCTCGGATAAAAATGAGATTGTGAAATTTCCCTTACCTTAGGTCCGATTTGCTTCGTATGTGTCCTAACCACCTGTATAATAATTTAAATAATGTCATTGACTTATTCCAGAATCATACTCATTGTTATTATATCATATATGGTTCACTTATGTCTTTATATTACCCGTTCTTTTGTAAATTCCATGTTAATGAGCGTTTTGGGTAAAATCGTTTCATTTGTCGTCCATGTTTTGACTTGTAATTATTCATATGATTACTTAGATCATGATTACTTAATTCCAGAATATAAAACATGATTTATATATAATATATACTCATAACACACATATATATATATAATAGATCAGTAAATGGAAAGAAATACACCATTCATGGAGACGGTAGACCGTATGTACGCATGAACGCTGTTTTCTTTTCCTTATTGAGTTGAATGGAATTAAGTAGATGACATACATATATATATACACATAAATAAAGAATAATTATTATGTCATTTATTTAATTATTAATTATTATATATACTTTATAATCATTCATTAATGGTTAACACAGAGAATGAATCTCATCGCGTCGTGGAGACGGTAGTCCGTACGTACGCACGAGTGATGATATCGTTCTCATGATTGTGGAATTGTATTGGAGTGTATGTATACTATTTCAGAATCAATATCACTTTACAATAATTATATATAGTTATTATGTACACCATTATACCCATCCAAGTAAGGTGGTGGTGGAAAATAGATTACACCACGGCGTGGAGACGGTATTCCATACGTACGCACGCGCGGTGATTTCTTTTTCTGTAGGATGGATAGATGGTGAAATAGGGTTGTTTCATACTTATAATAACATATCAGTATATGATTGATACTGATTTTATTACTTCATAATGAAACAACTAAATAAGAAGAAGTGGAAGAAGAAATAAAGATGAAAGAATCGGTAACGGGCATTACCTCTTCTTTGAAGCGCCTCTTTGAGACCTCCTTTTATGGCACTAAAATTGGTCTTTGAGGAAGACCAAAACCTCTAGAACGTTGATAGGGAAGTGTATAAGGGAATTTGGCAGGGGTTGTCCGATCTTGAAGGCTCAAAGTGGTGTGAGGAAGAGAGGGAGGAGGTGCCCTTTTATAAGGGAGGAGAGGGGCATCTTTGGAATAACTAAGACTATTATTTTATTATAAAGTCAAATTCGGTTTTAAATAGCTCCAAATTGATTAATTTCGAAGATAATGTGGGGATGGGTCAAAATCCTCTAATCCAATAGAATTCAGACAAGTTTAGGTTCCTATTTTAACCTTATCATTTAGATTTAACATTAAGTAAAATAATTTTACTTTTACCGTGTCTTCTTGTGTTCTTATACTATAAGATTAATAAACTTACTATAAGAAGCCAAACGAACCCCAAGTTGTTTATTTTTAATATATATAACCTTATCTAAGTCATTTGGCTGATCCTTAGATTTTTAGGAATAAAATAACAATTAATAATATAATATTTGTTTTAAAAACTATTTTATGTCAATTTTGACACTATTTAGTAATTGATTTTTGTGAAAATCATAACAGAATGATTAGTTCGAATAAAGTTAATTAAATAAATTATAACATTTAATATTAACCTATAAAATTAGTGTAGTTCATAAAAAGGATAAAATTACATTTATTTGGGTATTTATAACATCAATTATGCCAATATTTCATTAATAAGATAATTACTGCAGCATCGTTGTGTCATAAATAAATTAAATTATTTAATGTCTAAAAATTACAAATAAAATACCATTATGTAGGAAATCTATTTAGATTTCTAATTAATACTTATATTCGATTTTATCTTATGTATAACCCCATATTAAAAATTATTTACTTATTAAACTTTGATTTTAACTATTTTAACCCTTCTTTAAATAAATTAATAATAAATGTCCTAATCTAATCCAAGTGGGTCTAAATGGTCATATTTTATTCCTAAGGTTGTTTTTGGTCGAATTACACTTGTCCAATAGAATTAGGACATGTGTTAGGGTAATAATAATATCATTTTTACCCTTAATTACCCTATTTACTTTTAACCGTGGTAAAAAAGTAAAAAATTACTATTCACCAAAAATTATTTTCATCTCATTGAACCACATTTTAGTCCTTGATATTAACCGTGTCTCTCGAATTTTCGAAATTCCACTCACAGAAGCGGTAAAATTATGTTTTATGAAAAATTCAGTTTTTTTAACTACCACTTAGTGGTTTCAATATTCATCAAAAATTGAAAGTTTTCAGAAAAATACCAAAATTTTACCCGAGGCTAATTTCGATATTCCGAATCCAAAAATGAAGTCCATTTTGAAAAATAAAATTTAAAAAATTTCAAAAAGTTGTTATTACTATTCATAACGGCTAGTTTTAATAATTTATTAATAGCATATCGTTGTTTAGTGAAACTCGGTATTGCGTACTACACACGCTATCGAGGAAGGTCGTGATTGCGTGTAATGAAAGGCAAGTCAAGGATGCATGTTTTTCAATCTCCTTTTGGTGTAGCGTACAACACAAGACATTAATGAAATTAAAAAGAATATTTTTAATAAAATCTCGGGGTGTTACATTATAGTTAGTTTTACATACCTTTCTTGATTTAGTATTATTCATTGATACTTTCCTTTATCATATAAATATTTTTTTAGTTGAATTTATCAGTTACTAAATTCTATTTTCTGAATGTTTAAATTTATTTATGCATTTGGTTAAATATTTTAATACTTCTTGTTTGTTTCTTATTATTTTAATAAAAGAATAATGTTTTTTAAAATAGTAGCTTAGAATTTTAAAGTAGGATATCTGACACTCCCAGGAGTTGTTTTACTGAAATTTAAAAACATTAATTTCATATTTTATATATCAAATGAGGTTTTATGGAATGTTTTGTTAAATTAAATACATGGAACGTTTTTATTTGTGATAAAATAATGGTTTTATTTTCTCAAAACATATTTATATTATAAGGGACTGGATCTACATGCATAAACCATTTGTGCATTTCCAAAGACTATAGTTATCAGATGTGGCTCAGAGAAAGTTAGTAGGAGTCTGATTACTAAGAGGTGGAAACATGGGAGGATTTTACATCATGAAAGTTTACAAGATGTGAAAGAGGATTTCATGAAGTGTAATATATTAGGGTTGGAAAGATAAAATAAATTGAAGAGGTGAGACATTTTTCAATGAAACCAAATTTTGAGGATTACATGATGTGAAAGGGTATTACATGTCATGTAATTCCCTACTACACTGTGGTCTTAAGCATTTTATCCACTTAGGTTTGTCAAACCCTATAGTTACAGTGTCTACCTCTCGATTCTAGGTGACCCGAAGACCACAACTTCAATGTTTTAGGGATTTATTCATCAAAGATAAATCCCTAGCTTCCCTCATTTGATATGTAGTGATCCATATTCAATCTAAGGTATGTTATACCTCTGTTCTTGTTATTTCTTCTATCATTTTCCTATCTATCATGTTTTCCATGTGAAGGAACTTGATATCTATGTTTATAATGGAGTTTTATTGGTTATTGGTTGGTGCAGTTATGTCATGGATTCCTTAGGTGGATAAAGATCTTGTAAGAGAGTTTATCGGGATCCACAGTGTTGGCATGTTCTTGTACGAAGAATGTTGACACCCTTTTGAGGTAACGTATTCATTTATTCTCTATTTATTTACTTTCAATTATAGAGCTATCATTATTTAGACCCTTGGATTGAAATTAAATTTACCTATTAATTATCTAAACCAAATCCAAGAACTTTTATCAATCACATAGTGATGTTTTTGATTTTTACCATGATAATAGTTTGCCTCTTTATTTTCTAGATAGTGTGACATTTATGAATTTCTTGGTTTATCATGTTTTTCTTTATGGAAATTGGTAAAGAATGTAAAGATGGAATTAACTGATAATTAATTGGGTAAAATATTAAAGAGGTATGCATAATGAATCCAATTATTATTTTTGTAAATCAGTTAATGAACCTAAAGAATGTTGATTCTTATTGATAATATAATTTATGTCATGTTAAATTAATTGTTTAATTAATTTTGGAATGATTTTGATATCCAACTTCTTAGGTTTCCTATAGTAGGGACCATTGATTAGTGAATTGGTTAATTAAATATGGAATAACAATTATTTGTGTGATAAAGGATAATGCCTTGTAGGGCCCATGTTTACTAATTTATTGTAAATTCCAATTACATTGTTGTTGGGATCCATGAGATCTCATTGCATGTGAAGGATAAATTCCATGTTTTGGGGCCAAGATCCCTATTGAAATGTTTATTTTATTTTGATTTTGACATTATGTGATCTTAGAGGGTTGTTGTGGTTTATTAGGAAGGGAGGCCCGGATGTGACATAAGACCATGATGGATGAGATGGGAGGGATATTGTGGTATGTAGGATAGGGTGTCCTAGATGATGTGGAAGCAATTGATGCATAGAGTGGTGAGATACATTAGTTTATGTATGCGAGTGTTTGGGATGGAACCAACAATGATATAACCAGTTGAAGTTGGGATTACCTGTTGATATGAAATATTGATGTTTATTGATTTTTTTGACACCCAGGTTTTTTTATCTACTTTATGTTTCCCATTTCTTAATGTTGATGGATGTTCTTGGTTGTATTCCTTGTTTGGCAGCTTAGATAGTTTTCCTAGAGTACATAGTTATATGGAAAGTAATGTTGGTAATAAATGAATAAATATTTAACCCATGGGGTTGGTGCTTTCTGGGATACAATGTCGAGGTTACAATTCTATGAATCCGTGGAATCTATTTTCTTAGGCATTGAGGGAATTGAACTTTAGTTTTAATTCTAATGTAATGAGACATGAAAAATTATAATGGTTAATTAATATTAATGAATTATTTAACGTAAAGTGAAACTGATGAAAAGGTATAAGATAATTTAATGTATCTATTTAAATTTTTGTGTTATTTTAGTATATCTAGTCTTAGTAGTGAATGTCAAGAGTCTGAGAGATGTTACCTATAATGGAGTATGAGACTAGGTTATTCCCATAGTGTGGTTGTGATTTACATTATATCTTGTACTTTTTTGTGTTTTTATATGATACTCCACCATGTCAGTTAGAGAACCTGAAACATTAGGGATTCTAAGCCCTAGGGGGTCCCAATATTCCAATTTAAGGATGGATGGATGACTACCCCATTTACCCCACTCTCTTTTTATGGTAGTTACTTATGTAGGTGTGCATGATGATTATTTTTCCCCATATATGTTTATAGAGGGATGTAATTGATTGTGGTTATTTCACACAAATATAATCTAGATATAGTTTCTTAAATAATACTATAAGTATAAAATGTATGGGTTTTGATGGCTTGAGTGTCCTTACTTAGTGCATGAGCTGTGATGGATTAAGGTATAATACCCAATTTATGATACACGTTACGATGGTTGTGGTGTCTTTAGAAAATTACATGATTACTTTTGGTTATGTGGACATGGTGGTTTGTTGCATGAGTTTCATGTTGTAGAGATTTAATCAGGTGTTTTTGGGATATTCTTTTTGAATAAAGATTATTAGGACGTGTGACATTGGGGTAGAGCTGCAAACTAGTGGGAAAGTGGTAGTGGGATATCGTTGACATTCTTTATTATATTATATTCTATTGTATGTGATACTTGGTGAGAGTATCCATGGTGAGGTTGGGAACTTAGTATACCTATTTAGGTGATGAGTTAGTTTCACTTGATGTTCAATGTACTTTATTATGCAATCCTTAATTTTACGTGAGAGGCTACGAGGAGGATCCTACTGAGTATACTATTTTACTCACCTGATTTATATACAAAATATTTTTAGTTCAGTTAATATAGGTTAGAGATTAGGCTTGTTACTACTAGCATGGGGGTTTTATAAAATATATTTGGGATTCATGGTCGCTGTCGTCTTTACTTTTATTTTGGTACCTATATTTTTTCCTTTCAGTTGTAGTAGTTCTTTCTCGACATTACATTTTGGTAATTAGGGTTTCTTTTATATTTTAGTATGAGAAGGAGTTGGTTGGTTTTTATCTTATATATCTCTTTCTCATGCATTTTATTAGAGAGTAATACCTACCATATGTGTGTTTAGTATACCATCAGTGCTAGTCACCAACCCCGGACCTACTGGAGGTAGTACTTGGGTGTCACTATCTATCCTCTCCCATTGCATGCCAAAGAGGCATACATTTTGTGGGGAGGGGGTCATGATAGATTGGTATTAGAGGTCTATTTAAGGGATATGTTGGAGTTAGGAGTTAGGCAGATGTGAGGCTGCATGGTCTAAAAAATAAATGGTATCAAATAAGTTTTAGAAAGTGCTTTAAACATGGGATACCAACTAAGATATGGGTATTTAGCCCCCCACCCCCAGTGGTTTGATTACATTTGCTACTAAAAGAGGTCATACTGGTTGAAGGGTAGAGAACTAGGAAAGGACCAGGAATCATTCTTCTTTATGACTGTTTTCGAATGGTTAGACCTTGTGTTAGGTTAGCCTAAAAAGAAAAAATGAAAATAGTTATTTAATATTAAAGTATTCCATATTCTAGGTTTTGGAGCAACAACCATGTTTTATTTTGTAGGTGTGGATCCAATTCGATGTCCTCATTAGGTTTATGTAGAAGATGTTTAGCACGTTGGGACAACAGATCGCTGTAGAGTAGAGGTTGATGACGACGAAACAAGGAGGAGTACACTCCGATATTTTAGCACCCGAGTCTATAGAGGTACGAGGGGTCCATTTTCAATGAAGTAATTGAATAATGGTTGGAGGAGGTTGGGATATCCTTTAGAAAAATCCATGTTTAGAAGGATCACTTGGTATCGTTGGCTGTGCTGATACTACATGGGGTGGTGAGGTAGTGGAGGTTCTTGTTCCTTAGAGATTGTGAGGATTCAGCAGTCTTGTTGGAGGAGTCACGAGACCTATTTAGAGTTGAGTTTCTTTATTCCGCTGTGAAGGTGGCTAGTCACCAAGATATTCTTACTCTTCAGTAGGGGGATTCTGTGTGCAAGAGTTTGGGATCCATTTATGGAACCTTATATGATATACGTCAAAACTATTTCTTGATGATGAGACTAGGGTGACGCATTTCGATGATTATTTGCATCAATATATCCATAATTAGGTCACCTTATTTATGTT
Organism: Viscum album; assembly: GCA_963277665.1. Lineage (NCBI taxonomy): Eukaryota > Viridiplantae > Streptophyta > Magnoliopsida > Santalales > Viscaceae > Viscum > Viscum album. Next base: position 1,693,388,505 of record OY728131.1, read on the forward strand.
GAAGACGTATCTCGAGGTGATAGTGAGAGTAGAGTTCATTAGGAGGACAATATCAAAAATGGGTTTGTTATGATAGGGGAGTTGTTAGGATTCCTCACGAAATAGAGTTGTGGGTTGTGGTTCCCAGTTGTTAGGATATAAGAGCTTCTGACCATATGGGGGTAGGTCCCTGCCCTAAATGTCTCATTTATCTAGGGGAATCATATATAATACCTATGATAAGGGATAAAACACATGTTTTTATTTTGGAGGCCAATGTAAATAGTAATGAGAGTGACCAAACTTTCTTAGTGGTCAGCGTGTGCCGACTGTTCTGCTTCAGGTTAGTCCTTTGCGTCATTTACATATAAGGAATAAATAGTAGGTTTCTCTAGTTTGGGATGAATAGAGATTATATGGGGTAGGTAAAAAATAGCCTCAGGATTCTCCCCATCATCATATAATATAGATATTCTATAGAGGTGGTCTTTAGCAGGGTCAGAGAGATTGTGGATTAGGTTGTGGTTAGCTTCTTGCTTTAGCATTTCCATCACTAGGCAATCCAGACATCATTTTAATTACCCTTTTCTATTTTTATACTTGGTTTCATCCATTTTTTGATCCAAGAGTGATGAAATACTTCATATCACCTACCCTTGTCCATTTTTTGGGACTTGAGGTAGAGAGGCTTCCAGTGCCCTAGGTGTTGATTACGCCAGTTGGAGGTTGAGTTGACTTGTTTGATGTATGTTTATATTGTGAGATAGTTATGGGGAAACACCAATGTTGGGATGATTTCTTAAGTTTATGGATAAAAAAATATGATATAATACTTTTCATGGATTGGTTGTTTTCATTGCAGGATATTATGGATTGCTTTAGGAGGCAGGTTGTGTTATTCAATGACAATGGAGAGCCAATAGTTTTTATTAGCGAGTAAGATCCTTAGATGGATCAGAGGTGTGATTTTTAATTTTCATCTTTTAAGGATGAGTTATTTAGTGGTTCCAAATTCAACGTTTCATAGGGTCATAGAGGATCACCCTAATGTCCTTCTAGAGGAGGTTGTAGCATTACCCCCTCGATGAAAGATTGAGTTCAGGATTGAACTACCATTAGGAGTGTCTCCTATCTTAATGTATCTCTATAGGATGGTTCCTTATAATTTGAAATATCTACATATATATCTCTATGGTATGTTTTAGTGTGGTTTTTTTATCCAAGTGTGTCACCATGGGGTGCACCCATATTGTTTATAAAGAAGGATTACTACAGTTTGTGGTTCTGTATCAATTATCATCATTTGAACCAAGTGACATTGAATAACTGTTATCCTATTCTATGTATTGATTATTTATTAGATAAATTTAAGGGTAAAATTTGGTTATGAAAGATCTATTTTTGTCCAGGATTTCATCATATTCTTGTAAAGGATGAGGAAATCATGAAGACATATTTCCATTATCGTCATGGGCATTACAAGTTTGTTGTAATTCCTTTCAGTGTAACGAATGCTCCAGGTGTATGCATGGGCTTAATGAATGATGTGTTCTATGAGTTTCTGGATAAGTTCATTGTGGTTTTATTTTATGAAATCCTTGTGTACTTCATGTCTAAGGGGGAGCATGCAGGGCATTTGTGTGCTGTTTTCGGAGTTCTTCATCGTCAGTAGCTATTTTGGAAGTTTCCAAAGTGCGAGTTCTTTTCTCAAGAAATCCATTTATTGGTACGTGTTCTATCCCAGTAAGGATTATATATGGATATATCAAAGGTATAAGTAGTTGTTTCATGGGATACCCCTAAGATAGTGGAAGAGGTGTGATGTTTCTTTGGTCTTGTAGGCTCTTACAGGAGGTTCGTAACCGATTTATCTCGGGTTGCGACACATTTGATGACAATGACAAGAAAGGATTTAGAGTTATTATGGAATGATCAAATTTAGATATATTTTGAGTATCTAAATGAGATTTTTATTTATTTATTAGGTTCTTTTTCTTCCAATATAAGGAGTTAATTTTCAGGTTTTTTTGTGATGCTCTGTGTCTTGGATTGGGATGTATTCTAATGCAGTAGAGATTAGTTGTTTCTTATGAGTCTCAAAAGCTATGTACCCATGAGAATAATTATGAAACCCATGATCTAAAGTTAGAAATGTTTTTGTTTCAACTGAAGTTTTAGAGACATTACCTAATTAGAGAATGATTTTTGGTCTTCACTGATCATAAGAGCATGAGGTATGTTTTCGCCCAACGTGACTTGAACTTTCATCAACATTAGTGGATGCAGTTATTATAGGATTATGAGTTTGATATTTCATATACACATGGAAAGGGTAATGTTGAAGCCAATGTTCTAATAAGGAATTCACGTAGTGATAAAATGTGTAAATCTAGAGATTTCTGGAGAGTTATTGAATAAAATTAATCATTTCATCGAGATATGGGAGATGTCGGGGGAAGAAGTTATCCTTTCCAGATGAAGACACAATAAATTTTAGTTTAGTAAGTGGAGAAATCAATGTTAGGGGATCTTTATGTGGAGGTCTATAGAGATGGATTTATATGTGGCGAGGCCCTTGATGGTTGGTAAGAGGATGAACAATAGCAAGTGTTGTTTCATGGAAGGCTTTTTATTCCATTGGTGGTGCATGAGATGGTTATCAGAGAGTTCCATAGTAAAATTTTAGTGCTACATCCTGAAACATAAAATATTTACCAAGATTTGAGAGGTCATTATTGGTGGCTGGGGTTGAATCATATAGTTACAAAATTTGTTTCTTTATTTTTGGTCTTCCAAAAGGTGAAGTTCGAACACTTTGTTATAGGTGGTTTTCTCCAACTATTAGATATTACTTAGTTTAAGTGGGAGGACATCTCGATGGACTTTATTACCAGTTTAACTCAAGATCAGGGAGGTTATGAGTCAATATGGGTGGTATTGGATCATTAGATGAAAACAACCCACTTTATAGTGATCAAGGAGTCAAGTTAAGTTGATGTTTTATCGAGGTAGTATTTAGAGGTGGTGGTGAGACTCCATGGGGCCCTGAGGATGATCATATACAATCAAGATCCTGATTTTACCTCTAGTGTGTGGAGAGGTCTCTATCAAGCTTTTGATTCTCAACTATGACTTAACACTTCTTTTTATCTTCAAATTGATGGTCAGACAGAGTAGACCATCCAGACACTTGAAGATATATTGTACTCTTGTGTCCTAAATTTTGGACGTTAATGGATGAAGAACCTTCCCTTGGTAGCGTTTGATTACAAAAATAGTTTTCACTCCACTATCAACATGGTTCCATTTGAATCCTTTTATGTCCAAACATTTCATTATCCATTGTGCTGGAACAGGGTCATTGAGTCAGCAAATCTCGAGCCGGAACTGGTAAAAAACACAATAACAAATAATTCAGATGGTTCATAAGAGAATGAAAGTAGCACTAGATCATCATAAATTTAATGAAGATTATAGGAGGATACCTCTGGATTTCTACGTTGGGGATCATGTGTTCCTAAAGATGACTCCCCACTGCATGTAGTGAAGGTTTGGTCATGGGAGTAAGCTTTCTCCCTAATTTGTTTGGCCTTTTTAGTTGTTGGGACATGTTGGAGCAATTAAATATCTAATAGAACTTCCCCCATAGATGATATGGATATACAATGTTTTCCATGTGTTGTAGCTCTATCACTATCTATATAAGGACTCTCACGTCATCTATTGGGGAGAGATCATTGTTAATGATGATGCGACTTTTGAGGAGTGTCCTGAAGAGATCTGGTACTATCAGGAGAAGGTTTTACATGGCAGTGCTATCCTATAAGTTCATGTATTATGGAATAAAATTGTTTTGGAGGAGAGTACCTGGGTATAAGAAATTCAAATGCACATTTAGTACCACACGATGTTTTTTATCTCTTCTCTTATAATTTTTTTTTGTGTTTGTAGACAATTTTCTAGACTATAAAATGGAACTATCACTTATTACATATTGTGGATTACTCTCTTTCCATTGGTGGTAAATACTCATAGGTTATGCCACATGATTTTTGTCTTTATCTTCTTGAGGTTATATGGGTCTAATATCCAACTATATGTTGTGAAGACTAGGTGATTAGTTCATCTACCAACCATGTCGACCCCCTTATGCTTGGATGGTGGTGGTTGAGCTACTATGGCAGTGAGAGATTTGAGAGTTATCTTGTGGGGTGGTTATTCAGATGACCCATTTTCTATTTCCACATTCGGTTGGTTTTGGATTCTCAAGGATGTGAATTTTTTAAAAGGTATGTGATGTATGGGTCTGGATCCATGGGGGCCAACAATTTGTGTGTTTCTAAAGACTGAGGTGCTTGGAGGAGGCACAGAGGATGTCTAGAGGAGTTCAAATGTTAAGAGTTAGGTGTAGGGGGGATTTCACATTGTGAAATTTTACATGATGTGAAAGTGGGTTTCATGATGCGTAATATATAAGGGTTTAAAAAATAAAATAAAATAATAATGTGATGCATTTTTTAGAGAAGTTGAATTCTAAAGATCACATGATGTAAAAGGAAAATACACATCATATAATTCCCCACTATAGTGTTGTATTAAACATTTTTATCCACTCTGGTTTTTCAAACCGTATGATAGTAGTGGATCTCTCTCTATTTGAAGAGATCAAACAAACCCCTCTTTGACATTTTGGGGATTCCGTCATCAAGGATTGATTCCTAGATTTCCTCCTTTGATCTGTAGCAATCGTTCTTTGATCTAAGTTATGTTCTACCTATGTTCTTGTAGTTTATTCTATTTCATTCATTTTTTTCCTCTTTTCAAAGTGACGATGCTTGATCTTCATGTTTCTAATGGATTTTTCTTGGTTGTTGGTTGGTATGGTTGTGTTTTTGTGTCCTCAGGTGGATGAAGATCATGCAAGAGAGGTGATCAAGATCTACAATGTCGGTCCATTCTTGTACAAAGATCATTGAAGCCCTTTTGTGGTAGGGAATTCGTTTACAATCTATTTATTTACATGAAATAGTAGAGTTATCATTATTTATCACATTGAATTGCAAGGAAATTGACTTAATAATTATTTGAACTAGATTATAGAATTGATATCGATCATAGAGTAATGTTTCTTCTTTTTACTGTGATAATAGGTTGCCTCTTGATTTTATAGACAGTGTGATATCTATGCCTTTCTTGGTTTAGCATTTTTTTCTTGATGAAAATTGGTAAATAATGTAAATCAAGAATTAATTTATAATTTGTTGGATAAATGATTAAATAGTATTTTCTAATGAATCCAATTATTGTTTTTTGAATTGTTTAGTAAACCTGAATCGTGTTGATTCTTGTTGATAAAATAATTAAATTCATGTTAAATTATTTGTTTAGTTAATTTTTAAAATCTTGTGATATCTAGATGCTTAGGTTTCCTATAGTAGGAACATATAAATAATGAACTGGTTAATTCAAGATGGAATAAGAATCATTTTTATGATAAAAGATAATTCCTTTCAACGCCTATGTTTCCCTCTTTCTTATAAAGCCCAAGTGCCTTATGTTTGGGAACCATGAGAGCTAGTTCTTTGTGAAGGATGAATGCATTGTTTTTGGGATAAGTAGATGATTTTTGTTTTTTTTCTTTCTACTTATAATATGATGTGATCCCAGAGGGATTTTGTGGTTTAAGGGGAATGGAGACCCATATCTGACGTCAGCTTAGGATGCCTTAGTTAGGAGGGATGTTGTGGTATGTGGGGTAGAGAGGCCCAGATAATGGGGAATAGTTGATTCATAGAGTGGAAAGATGCATCAGTTTATGTATGTGGGTGTTAGGGATGGAACTAGAGGTGATGAAACAGGTTCAAAATGGGATTACCCTTCGATATGAAAGATTGATGTTTGTTGAATCCATTGTTTTTCTGATAGACATGTTGTTTGTTTATCTACTTTCCTTTCCCCACTGTTGAGGAAGATGTATGTTCTTGGTTTTATGGCGTGTTTGGTAGATTAGGAGGTTTTCCTAGAGTACCTAGTAATATGGAAATTAATTTTGTCAATAAATATATAATTTATAACCCATGGGGTTGGAGATTACTGTTATGAAATGCTGAGGTAATAATTCTGGGAAGGAGTGGACTCAGTTTTCTTATGCCTAGAGGGAATAGAACTTTGGTTGTGATGATAATATAATGAAACATGGAAAATGGTCATGGTTAATTAACTGTAATGAATTAATTATGGAAGATGATGAAAAGGAATAAGATAATTTAATATAGCTCTTTAAATGGTTGTTTTATTTTAGGATATCTAGTCTTAGTAATGATAGTCTAGAGTCTAAGAGATGGTAGTTGTAGTGGAGTCTAAGACTAGGTTATGCCCATAGTGAGGTTGTGAGCTATATTATATCATATAATTTTTTGGTTTTATATACCACTCTACCCTATCAATTAGGTAAACTAATACCCTGGGGATTCTGAGCCTTGGGGGGGGGGTATTTACCCAAACATCCTAGTGAGAGGATGGATGGATTACTACCCCCCTTTAACCCCACTATATTTTCTTGGTAGTAATTTTTTCTAGTATGCATGAAGGTTATTTTTCCTCATATATGTGTGTAGAGGGATTTAATTTCTTGTAGTTATTTCACGCACATATATTCTAGATATAGTTTTCTGAGGACTAATCTATGTATAACGTGTATGGGATGTGATAACATGAGGATCCTTACTCAGTATATGAGATTTAATGTCTTGAGGTATAATAACATATGTATGATACACATTATAAAGTCCATGGTGGATCTTGGAAAATACTCGGTAACTATTATTTACATGGATGTGGTGGTGTGTTTCATGAGGTGCATCTTTTGGAGCTTTTCCCAAGTGTCTACAAGCTAGTTTTTTTGGAGAGAGGTGCTTAGGATGTGTGATGTTGAACAGAGTGGAAAACCAATGGGGAAGTTGGAGAAGGGTACCCTTGATATTATTTATTATATTATATGATTTTTGTACAATACTTGAGGAGAGTATCAATGGTTAGGTTGTGAAATTAATATACATTTTTAGGTGATGATTTAGTTTCACTTATTGTTCACTATGCTTTATCATAATTTCATTACTTTTTCATGAGAGGTTATATGGAGGATCCTATCGAGTATACATTTATACTCAACCTATATATATAAACTATTTTTCTGTTTAGTTGGAGTAGGTTGGATATTAGGCTAGTTACTACATTCTTGGTGATTTTCAGGATCTATTTGGGCATTGTGGTCACTACCATATTTACTTTTATTTTATTACTTTCAGTTTTACCTTTTAGTTGTAGTTGTTATTGCATGACATTACATTTGTGTACTTGGGTTTTCTTTTATGTTGTAGTCTGAATTAGAGTTGGCTGGTATCTAACTTATCTCTCCCTTTCAAATGTGTTCTCTTAGAGTGTAATGCCTCCCATATGTGTGTTTACTATACCCTCTGTGCTAGTCACCGACCTGGGGCCTACTCGAGGAGGGACTCAAGTGTCACTATCTCTCTTCTCCCGTTTCTAGACAAGGAGGGGTACACTTTGTTGGTAGGGGTTCATGACATATATGACTCAACTTAGATATAATAAGTGACATATTTAGGTTTAGGTTCTAAAAATTAAGGGTTTTTTCTTATGTAGTCCTTCCCCTGAGTCACTCATGGAGCGAGTTTGTTGAGGTTTGATAGCGACCTTTGGTCATGAGGAGATATTCAATAGACTAATTTGAGATTATTTTGTATTTTTAAATATATATAAATATACAATTTTATTCTTTATTGTATTTTGGGGTCTTGGGTAAGTTTTTTATTATACACATTAGAATTGATGGTATATTAGGAAGTGAGTTGGATGTTTATTCTTGACTAAGAATTATTATTTTTAAGTTGATTATTTTATTTACATATATGTCCAACTTTTAGATGATTCATTCTATATTTATGGTTAGAATTACACTGCATGTTCCTTATTATGTTTGTGTTAAAAAAATTTATAATAGTGTATCTATGATTCCCATACACTAGTTTCAATCTTTTGGGGGTTGTGAATACCATCTGAGCCTTGATATAGGCTATCTTAGGTGTCGAGTTAGAATATCATGAGAGGGTTCATGATAAGTATTTATGAAATGTTCTTTCTAACTATGTTAATATATTTTTTCTTAATCTTACAAGTTTTGAACAAAGTATTTTTTCTGTGGTCTTGTCATTTTTAATAATATTATTTATATTCAAGATATTTACCTAAATTATTTTAGAAGAAAAATTAACCCTTTATGTGTTATTTGTATTAATCTTTAAAAACCCCTAACTCAGTTGCATGAAATTTATTTTAAATTATATTTAAGGCTTTCTAGTACCATTTTTAATTTATTAAATGGATCATGTGATGTGTTTAATACACATGTTATTCTATGATGAACATGGTTATTTGTGTGGTTAATTTTAAGTTATAAATTATCTAATACAGGGTGATTGTATCCCACATACTCTTTATTTTTGATATATAATATATTTCCAAAATTATTTTAATGGATATTGAAACAAATAAAATCATATTTTATCCCAAATTTCATAGAGTTAGAATATCTAATATTATGTTTATATTAAATCTTTTTTTAGAAATGATCCTTATTCCACAAGAAATTATTTATATAAACTTTAGAGAATTTGAAAAATGATTATGGTATTTCTATAAATGATATAAAAATAAATATATTACTTGGTTCATAATCTAAATAAATTAAAAATAATATTATAATAGTTTAAACTTCACTAAATGAAGATTAAATTTAAAATATACTCTCATATTCATATAGTATTTTAAGAAATGTCATAAGAGTAGTGGTGGATAATACTTTTCTAAATTAAATAGTTTCATATTAGGTTTTAGTAATTAAAATTTATAAGACCATATTGATAATGACAAATTCCCCTTATAGAATATTATTTTTTTAAATGATGAGACAAAGAAAGTTCTTTTTGATCAAAATAAAATTTCTTTGACTATTAAATAAGTATTCAATGTAATAAAATGTTCCTAAAATGACAGTATAGTTCTCATAATAAAAAAGAATAAGTTAGCTTCATTAAAATAATATCTTTTGATAAAATGTTAACACCAACATTAAATTAAAATATTTTCTATTAGGAGCATTCCAATTAGATATATTTACTCTTAGGTACTTAACTTATTACATAAGAAGAGATAAAAATCCTTCTATATGGTTGATTTAAATAGAGATGAAATTATTGGAAAATTATAGAGTAATATTTTTTGTATACCCACCACAGAAGAAACTATTCCTCTAATATATTTTCTGGAGAACGATAATTTGGTTTTAGTTTTTAGGGGCCTTTTATAACCTATAAAAGTTTATTCTTTATGTGAATGTTTTATTATAAAAAATTACCAACTTGGGTGAGGTGCTCTAAATTTTCCATGATTGAAAATGATATTTTACCATTATTTAAGTTATTCACAATAACTATAAACCACTTATTTTTTGAGTTCCACTTATCCTCTAAGATATTTAATAAACTAAACTTATTTTTAAATATTTATCTACCTATTATTGGTTGTAATTTTTTTATTAATTACATTTTGAATCATCTGGATTATTATTATATTAATCATTATTTATGTAGGGGTGTGTTCTACATGAATTATTAAATTATCTTAAAAAACTAAATATCATTTTATTCTTTAATAATAATGATACTAAATTACATTCTATAATTTCTAATATTATATTAACATTAAGGATTAAATTTTATTTCATTGATAATATTATAGATAATTTATTTAATTGAAATTAAATGAATATATTAACTTTTATTTTTTCACTTAAATACTTTGGGAGAGTTGTTTATTTATTATAAAGATTTGGTAGATTTTTAATAGTGTCTATATCCAATGATTATTTAGTAAATGTTTATAGATAATTGACACTAATGGATTTCCCACAACCTATAATATACGTATGTGAATGTTTCTTACTAATTTTTTCTATAAATGTGGAAATAAGATGGGATTCATTAATAGAAGTATATATCTATGCTAGGAGTGATGTGAATAGAATATAAGACTTGATGTTATGATTGTATATGTCTTGATTATTCACTAATTTTATAGTTTTTAAACAGTAACTATCTTAATTTATATTTTGGGGCTATTTCTTTCTACTTATAGATGTTTTTATGTTCAATCTCTGTGTGATGTTTTCTAAATTGGGATTGGTGATAAATTTATTTAGTTGGATGGTTTATAGATTTTTTAATCTATATAATGGTGGTTGAAATATAATTTTATTTTATATAAATGGGTTTCTATTCTAGATAAATTTTCAATATTATATAAGGCATTATATGGGGTTCTTAGTTTCTTGATTTTTAGATCCTCGATGATGTGTTTTTGAGATCTATTTTCTTTTATCATCTTGTATTGTCTTTTTGGATCCAATTAGTTGGTATCTACATATTTCTATTAATTTAGTAATGTTAATGAACACTTTTACCTCATAATCTTAGGTTATTTTATCTTTCTCTTTGTTTTTATTATAAATCAAGTTCTTTTTTTACATATGGAATATATTTTCTAATTATTATAAAAATGATCATTATTCATTTTTTCATCTTCCACCTATATTGAACATTAATAAGTCTTCTCATGGAGATATTTTATTCTTTATCCATGTATTCTCAACCCATTATTTCTTATTACTAATATCCTTTGAAGTTTTCATCTTCTTAGCTTCACTCTTTTACAAATAAAATTTTCTTCTTTAAATTGATTTAATTCTCACATCATAATTAAGTGCATCCAATTATGCTATTTTATATAGAGATATAATTTTACTATTTTAATAACTCATAAAATTTCATTGAATCTTTAAATATATTATCTTTATCTATTCAAATATTAAAATTTAATTCATCGATAATTGAAATATTTACATTATATTCTTTTCTCACTTATTTCCTAGATTTATTAAGATAATTTCAAGAATCTAATGACAGAAAAAAATCTATAATTTGGTCACAAATATATTAAATGTTATATTATATAACTATTTTATTATTAAAAGCTACATTGGATTATTCAATAACTTTTTTGTCACCCTAGAAACTCATATTTATGTTGGAGTACTTATCTTGAATATTCATAATGATATGATCCATATCCTATAAAATATTGGTGAATTATTTATTTATTGAAACCAATTTAGAATCATTTTATATGATCATTTATCTATGAAAATCTATTTTATTTCTCAACCAAAAAATAAAATAATTAGTTAATTATATAAATATTTGTTTGTTTTATAAATAATTTTACTTCATAAGTTTTATCTATTTTGTATTGAAACTAGTTCCCCACCTCCTCCCCATCAATATACTCTAGGATCATTCCTCAATATACAGATAAATAATTTCATGGAGGGACATTATTTCAGTTTTTATATATAAGTAGAATTATTTAGGTCATAATAAACACTCAGAACTTTAGATTTTACCTTTTTATAATTACTATAGAAGATTAATATTTTATCTTGTCTAGGATAACTAGTAATTAATTTATATAAATATGTTAGATGTCACTAAGCTCCCCATAATTTTTATTTGATTTATTTTCTTCTTAGAGTGGATCATTTAATGTGTTATAAACAAGAATTATTAATTTTATAACTTTTTTACATCAGTTTTTACCCTCAAAAAATTCTTATGAGATATTATTATTTTTATAATTTCTAGAAGAATTAATATTAACCTTGGTAGCATAATTAATCATCATACAGTTATATTTTTTATTTGATTCAACGACTGATGACTCAGAAAATGTTGTTCTCTTCTTGGGATTCTTACAATATAGTTCTTTCCTCCCCATATGAAATATTTTCACATTTGTTTTATTATAAATTTAACCATGTACTTATTATAACACTTGTATATTTCTTACATAATCCTCTAAATACTATAATATATCCACCTTACCATAACTGGTGAATTATTCTCATGATAAATTATTTCTTCCAATATCATAGGTTAATTCATAGAATTCACCTGTATTTCGTCTTATTTAATTCTTATTTATCATAAATTTTATTTTATTGAAATAAAGACTTTTTATCCTTAAAAGATCTCTAGTTTCAAATATTAATACCACTTAAAGAATACTTATCCCAATAAAATGTGGATATTAACCTGAGTGATAATACCAGTAAAATAGATGAGACAATATTATATAGTAGTTAAATCATTATGAATAAAATTACAGGGATAACTAGATCAAAGAAACAGACAAACCAATGAATTGATTATGGTCAATGTTTCTTAAGTAATCTGATGAAAACATTGAGGAGGAGTGAATCAATGATATATTTATTTTAATTATTTTTATGCTTTCTTTGTGTTCTCAAATAACTCAACCTCTCACACATGTTAATGTTTGTTTTATCTCTTTATTTTTCTTAAAATATTTAGTATGAATAAATAAAATCAAGAACACAATAAAAATGACTATTATAAGATTCTCCCTCAATTTAGATAACTACTTTATTGATAGGAGTCATGTATAATCCAATTGAAAAATATTTCACTAATATTAAATATAGATCATAATTTCTATGAAGGAATCATCCTTATATTGGATAAGTGATTATCATTTACCATTTATAATAGACTATTGACTATTTATGATAGTATTAGGAATATTTTCTTAGTATAAGATATGTAATAAAAACACTAGTCTTTGATAAAATCCTCTTACTTTTAACTATATATTCTACTAGAAATATAATTGAGATCTCAAATTTTAAAAACTAATTCCTTGATGTACTGAGGCAAGGAATATAATTTTATTCCTCTCAAATCCATGTATAAATGTTCACATAGAATAATGAATTTAAGATATCAACTCTCACTTAATCCTTTAACTGCACTTTATACTCATTTAGGATCTTTATCTACTCTTCAATGATATTTTATAATAAAAATATTACTTAATAATATGAAAATTAAAACTCGTTTGACTTCACTGGATCTCCATAACAAACTCTCTCTTCCGATTCTTCTAATATCTTCTTAGTATAGAACTTAGCTTTAGCCAAACTAATCTACCCCCAACATCATTTATTTGATTACAATTTTATTACATAAATAAAAACAGGTAAAATTAGATCTAAAGACTAATAATTTTTTTTATTTTTGATAAGTTATCTTTATTTTTCAATGTTTAAGTATATTAAATTTTCCTTCTTATATAATGAGTATAATAAAAGTTTCAATAAATTATTATGGAAAAATATTTTTTTTAAAGAACTGATATTATCTCAATAAGTAACTCCCTACCACGTGATCTTATTTATTCTTCAATCATGATCGATAAAAATATAAAATATATTTTTATTGGGATAAATAAATCAATATCCATAACCTTCACAATTCATAAAAATATTCATATTGAAAAACAATTCCTTGTTATGTGCTTAGATTGATTATGAAATTATTACCTTCCATTGAATTTTTTTTGTTCACTATCTCACTCATCTAAATTTGAACTGAGAAACTTTATTATTTATGACTCATGAATAATTTTAGTTTCAGCTCTATGGAATATGCATCTAACTCATATTGAACTAAATTTTTATTAACATTCCAAATTTTTTTACTACATGTCACTACCTTATTAAATTTCAATATTGACTCAATAAAATCATTATATCATGAAAATTATATTTTTCAGAATACATTTTCTCACAAAAATAAAATTTTATCCCATAAAACTTTAGTTCTTTGTTATATAACTTCATTTCTATTTCATATAAATTCATTTATATTTCTCTTTGGTTAGTTGAATCAAAAAATTGTACTACCATGTTGTTAAAAATATTTATTTTAATAAATATTTCTATGTTATCTCATAAAACTTATTTTGTTTATTTTTATATTGTGAATTATTAACTTGACCTAGTAGTGTTTAAACTATTCCAAAAATATTTATTTTATATCGATATAAATAAATACATCATAAAATTATTATATAAAATATAATATAATTTTAAATGATTTTTGTGATCCTTAATTTTCAATTTTTTTAAATGTATTTTAATATATTATAGTTTTTATCCATTCAAATAATTTTTTTTTGCAACAACCTTTTTTTGTTTAAATAAAAAAAATATTAAACTCATGGTATATGTTAAATACATTCCCATTTTTTATTTAATATCATAAAAAAATAAATGGATTGTGTTTTAGTAGACTTTGAAACACCTAATAAATAATAAATAAACTTTATTTAATAAACACCCATAAATATTCATCCTCATTACATTTTTATGATCATTAAAATAGATACATTATTAGTGATATTATAATTCTATAATTTCTAGCAGAAAACTCATGGAATTTTATTGACAAGATTTATCAAGTTCCTCTATGTAATTATTTTCATTTTCTTCTCATGATTATAAATTTTATACTTATTTTTTATTATAGAGTCTCTATACAATGTTTTTTACTTATCTATTAATATATAAGAGTATTAATCTCAATAAAATTTATCAATCAGTCCTAGTGTAACATTTCATTACATCCAAACTCCCGTGTACTTGAACACTATATATGTTTTATCCCATTTAGGATGGTTGGACATTATACCCATCAAATGCATCACACCATATCATGTCACTTGAAAACATGGGACCCTCAATCCCCCTTCATCATATAATTTTTGATGATTTATGTATATTTAAAATAAAATAAAATAATGATATACACATAAGATATTTTGTGATAGGTATGATGATGATGATATAATAATTAATTATTTTTATTCATGTAGGTATTATATTGATATGGATTGTGTGATTTATTTTATGTTATTAAATGGTGATTCTTTCTATATATTCAAGGTTGGAGGCCCGACCACCACCTTTGATAGAATTCAGGTTATCCCCAAAAATCAATGGGTGACAAAGCCTTAGGTATAGAAAAATGTGTTGTTTTTGTCCCATACACATGTTGTATGGATAACATAGGAATTAAATTTGGATTTGGAATATTATTAACTAGTTAGTGAGATTTAGTTTGTGAGGGTATAATTCCCATTAAAATTGGAAATTGTCTCTTTTTGATAGGGTTTCTCTAGATTGTTGTTGGCGCCAAAAATACGGCCCAAAAGAAAGGAAGGAAAAAGACATTTGGCGCGCTGCCTCACGAAGCACAGCCGCAAAGCCCCGCCGCGAAGCACCCACGCGAAGCGCCCCGACCCTCGCGGCCTCACGAAGCTCCAGAGGCGGTAATGCTCTGCGAACCCATTTGACGTTCGCGAGCCGCCGCGAAGCACCAGAGGTGGTAATGCTCCGCGATCACACTTGACGTTCGCGAGCCGCCGCGAAGCTCAGGAGGTGGTAATGCTCCGCGGACGACGTTGACGTTCGCGAGCGCGCCGTGAAGCACCGGAGGCGGTGCGCGAGCCCTGCTTCACGGCGCCCCTTCCCTATAAATACTGGACTCCCCCTGAGTCCCAAGGATGGACAATCTGACATTTTGGCTTCTCCTCTCCCGAATCGCGAAGCACTCTTTTCCCCAAGAATCATGAGCTCCGCAAGGTATTTCTACTTCGCGAGACGACTCTACTTTGTCTCGTTTTGAGCCTCTCTTCCGAGAGGGATTCCCTTCGCGAAGCTCAAGGGCGTTCGCGAAGGAAGGGGATTACCAAGGGAACCCGGGAAGCCGCGAAGCGTTTATGCTTCGCGAAACATCCAACCCATGATAGTGATCCATATGCCAAGACAGGATCACTATGAATCGCAAAGCACACTGCTCCGCAGGACCCTTCTTCGCCAGGCACCCCTTCCTCGCGAGGCAGTGCTCCGCGAACACTGTTCCACCTCGCGTAGCACCTTCCACTCACACCTATGCCCCATGCTAAGGCCAAGGAACTCCACTTCGCAAAGCACACTCCTCTGCTTAGCGATTCCTCTTCCCGTGCGGCCCTCCAGGTTTTCACGATGTGATTTCAAAATCCCATGGACAATACCACCCGTAGCGTTGCTTCGCCTAATGCTTCTTCGTATAGGCATGCTAACGGCTATTGCTTCTTCGCATAGCCACGCTAACGTGGGCCCCTCGATGGTTCGTTCCACGAGCCCACTTTCATGGCCTTACCGGTACCTTCCCTTCCCCAAGGACCATAGGGTACCGGTTATGTAAGTCCTAGGGGTGTGGAGTGAACCCACCTCGTCCGAGCTGCAGGACGTTAAACTGCCAAGCACCACATCCTCAACACATGACGTTAAACTCTGATCCGACCTCGTGCCCCTCGCGAAGGGTCCCCCCAGCTCGAACATTTTTTACACCAATCGTCTCCACGGGAATGGAACTCTTCCTCACATGGAATGAGAACATCCTTGTCGGAGTGGCGTATGTTTGTAAGAGAAGGGCGACCCTAGCCCCCTCAACGGATGGCTGCACCTCCGCATCTCCGTACTTCCCCACTACCAAGGTCAGTGGAGGGCGTGATAGGGAACGAGGCACCTCCCATCATCGGACCAAGGTCCATCTTTCCCGTGCTCTGTCATGCCATGGGCCTCCATCCTGGAGAAAGTCCCAACACCATGGGCCGCTCAACGCGTAAGCCCCTCTTCGCTTCTCACGGACGCACCCTTCGTGACGTGATCGTCAGGTCCTTGCAACCTCTTGTTTCTCACACCGAGCATGACTCACGTGGGCTTAGAGTGAGCACCGACCCTGACCCCGAATATTCTCTTGAACTACGAGGTCTTTGATCCATGTCAAGGCATGGTACGTAGGAAGCCTCTATGAGGTTCAAGCCCACCCGTCTTTCACGTCGGGTTTCACCCCCGTCCAGCACGACGTTAAACTATGCTCTGGTCCAGTGGTAAGCCATTGCGACCCAACCCATCTTCCGAACTATGAGGACATTGATCCATGTCAAGGCATGGTACGTAGGAAGCCTTCACGAGGTTCAAGCCCACCAATAGTGGACCCCCGGGTCTACTTTCACGTCTGTTCACCGACAAACCCATCCCACTTGAACTACAAGGTCTTTGATCCTTGTCAAGGCATGGTACGTAGGAAGCCTCCACGAGGTTCAAGCCCACCTGTCATTTCACGACCGGTCCCATTCTGGTCCAGTGGTAAGCCATTGCGACCCTTCCCACTTGAACTACGAGGTCTTTGATCCATGTCAAGGCATGGTACGTAGGAAGCCTCCACGAGGTTCAAGCCCACCCATCATTTCACGTCGGGTCTCACCCCGGTCCAGCACGACGTTAAACTGCATTCTGGTCCAATGGTAAGTTGTTGTGACCTTTTCCCACCTGAAATACGAGGTCTTTGATCCATGTCATGGCATGGTACGTAGGAAGCCTCCATGGGGTTCAAGCCACATTGCTCGGTCGTTCATTCACGTCGAGTTTCGCCCTCGTCCAGCATGACGTTAAACTGCATGCCTCCTTTTGTCCCGCATGACATTAAACTGTACACCCAATTCTAGTCCGACGGCAAGCCGTTGTGAGTAACCCGAACTACGAGGTCTTTGATCCATGTCAAGGCATGGTACGTAGGAATCCTTCCCAAGGTTCAAGCCCACCACCCATCGGACCTAGGTCCACTTTGACGTCGGTTCACCGACAATCCCCCATCTGAACTACAAGGTCTTTGATCCATGTCAAGGCATGGTACGTAGGAAGCCTTCCCAAGGTTCAAGCCCACCACTAGTGGGCCCACAGGTCTACTTTCACGTCGGCACTCTGACGATGCTCATCGGGCCAATGTCCACCTTCACGTCAGCTTATCGACGTCATCCTGAACTACACGGACTTTCATTCCCTGGCACAAGGATACGTAGGAAGCCTCGTCAAGGCTCAAGCCCAACTTCACTGTCGCCCCTGCGATGGTCCCACTTCACTCTCCTTCCACTCCATTCATCAACCTACCACCCGTTCTGATTCTCGCCCGGACCGTCTTATCCTGGTGAGACCATGTCGGTATGCTCTTCTTCACTGTCGCCCATGGGCTGGCCCCGGTATCGATATCCCTTCAAGGAGGATCCCTCAATCTGATCTATCCTAGCTAATGCTCTAGTTGGGTTGATCCGTCTCCGCTGGACGTTAAACTTGCGGCATACCCTGTGTTGAGCACGGGAAGCTGAGGAAAACCTCAAATATGTTTCTACGACATATAATTCCCCGCGCTCGATGTGGGATGCCTCGGGCTTCCACGCCCTCGAGAAGCCTTGTGGTCAAGGATAACAGACAGACATGCCAGGTACCCCAGTATCCAGACACGCTACTGATGCCTCAACGTGACTAATCCCCTGACTGAAGGTTGCTGCCCTGACTGGACCCTTTGGAATGTCCAGACAGAAGCAGTGTAATTAACCGGCGTCCATGGAAACATGGCACTGGGAAGGGTTTCACGAACTACGTATTAAATCTATAAGGGAGACCCGGACTAGGTGACGAGTTCTGAGGAGGAATCCACAGGAGGAAGAACCGACATCCCATCATCCCGTTTCGATCAAGGAGCAGACGTCCCTGAATAAGGAGTGAATTTCGCCCACCTTTGGAAAGCGGGAATGCAGGGAAACAGAAGCGCTGCGCGTCCTCCCCCACAGACGGACGGGCACGCGCCCCGGCGAAAGCGTCGGAAACAGAAATGGTGAATCCGACGTGAAATTCTTCTCCTCAATATGGAGATTAGTAGCGTCCGAGACACCAGAAGATTGACGTGTCACCGGATCCAGATATCCGGTGCCTGGTCCCGCCAAGCAAATATCGGGCCTGTCGTGAAACTCACTGGAAGTCGGGGCAGTAGAACATGGGGCACTCCGTTCTGCAGTGTATCGGCGTGGATCCTTCTCACAGACATGGAGAATGGAAGAACGCTAGGGCACCGGCTGTCAATCCTTTTCCTCTCAGTACTGATGAGTTGATCCCTTCGTTTCTTAGGAACCAGGTTGCTGTTACAGAGACGCGATCACCGTCCTCTCCTCGCCCACGCAGAGGCAGGGGAAACACCACGACGGCCACCCCACATAGCGCCGCTACCGCCACGACGGCCGCCACATCGCGGAATACGGGGCGCCCACGCCCCCTTTCCCCATCATAGGTCATACAACGAAGGGTGATCAACAACCTCGTGCGCAGGTATGAGGAAGAAGGGGTTATCCCAACCCGGGATATGGCCCGCCTGGACCTGGAGGCCTCCAGGCCCTACTGTCAACGCCGCCCTAACAGGCCACGCAGGGAGCCTCTGCTCCCCACCCCAACATTCAACCGCTTCGGGAGCTTGTCTCTGGAATGCCTTGAAGACTCCTCGCCTTATGCTGAAGAGGCGGGCGCCGTCCGACTTAGCCCGCTCAGGGTCCCGACCCAAGGGCCCCAAGTGAGAGCTGCCGCCCGGCTGCGTCAGGGCCGCCGTCCGGCCCCGTAGGAAGAGCAGGCAGACTACGTCCCTGCACCACCTGCACCAGCTCGCCTGACCCGACGTCAGCACCGGGCACGGGCTGAGGACGCTCGCCTAGGTGCATCAACGTCGACGGCTACAGTAGCCCGATCCACCGCTGACGTGCATCGTGAATCCCCTGCACACACTGAGCAGGGGCACTCCTTCACCCAACCAGGATTGAGACCCCAACCGCCCCACGGGCAGGCTGGGTTGACTCTCCGGGTTGCAGGCCCAAGTGGTGATCGCCGCAAGCTAACCCGCGGTAATGTCACCCCGTACGGAGGTCCTCCCCGTACCACTACTCCACAGAGCGTGGGCCTTCCCCGCTCCGAGGTTCGTCATGGAGGCATTCCTCGTGCTACCCCCATCCTGCAGGAAGACCCGCTCCGCGACAGTGACGCTCAGCGCGGAAACATTTCCCGCACCCACAATACAGGGTATGGAGTCCATCCTCCTGCCCCCGGCCGCCAACCTAAAGGCACCGTCCATCCGGTCCCTCTCCAACGTGGGGGTCCTCCCTACGTCCTCTATGCAACCGGCGAAGGTCCTCCTCGCCCCAGCAACTCAAGGAGTGAAGGTCAGCCTCGCTCCACCCGCATCGACCATGGAGGTCCTCCCCATGCTCCTGCCAGTTCCAACAGAGGCCCCGCCCACATGGGTACTGTTCATGGAGGTCCTCCCCATGTACCCTTCGACATTTGCCCCAGTGCCCCTCGCACCCCGGCTATCTCGAGTGGGGGCCCTCTCCGCCACGGCACCAGCGCCGCCCCGAGGCTGCCTGATAGGGGTCAACCCTGTCTCGAAGAGCCACCCCGGGGCAGAAGAGCGGGTCGTCACCGCCACAAGAAGAATCCTGGGAAGGCCCAGGTGGAGATCAAACCTGCTCGCTTCTCCGACTCGAAAGCGGAATGCGATTCAGTGATGGAACCTTCTCTATGTTCCTCCGTATCAAGGACTGGGGCAGGAACCAGACGCGTTAGCCTCATTCTCCCAGAATTTGAGGTCCACCGGATTCCCATCTCTCTCTGCAGGTACATCCAGGAGGAAGAAATCCTTGGAATTCCGCAGGTCTCGACCACGCAATCACCGCCTCTGTCACCAGAAGAGCCCTCTACCTCTACCAGAGATCACGTAGAGTTATTTTGGGGGCCAACAACGGTAGAGAGACAACACGACCTGTCACCGGTAGCCGCGGCTCCTGTTCCGGAAGCTGTGGTTATCATCCTGTCGTATCGTGACATCATGGCCAGGTCACCTCACTCTTCGGAGGATGGCCCAGAATTCGGCGTCCAGTCAGCTCGTTCGCCGTATTCTCCACCGCCGAGCTTACTATCCCAAAGGTCCGCCTCGGTACCGCTACCGGTCCCTCAGCCGCCCCCGGTTGACGAGTGGGGAAACACAGGGCCAGACCCTGAGTCCGAGCCTAGGAGCTTCTGGAGTATCCTTGCAGCGGATTAATTTCCGGAGAAGTTCTGGCCGACGGCGGCACTGAATTTCCGCATACCAGAGTCTCTTACCCCTGAAGACGTGGGGTGCTTTTGTCAAACCCTATGGGAGACACACTTCCGCCTCCGTTATGAACGGGTGGTGTACCCCAGAAGTCGTGAGCACTTCGAAGAAATCGGCGAGCAGTGCCGCCTGATCGATGCAACCGCACTTCTTGTGGCCCAGCACCCTGAGTCGCCAGGCCACTAGAGCGCCCTTCAACGAAAATGCGTTCAGAGTCTTAAAGAACTCCGCAGAATCGTCAGGGAAGCCACCCCCCATGTGCAAGTCGGTGGTTGGGGACACTATGCCGCTCTCCTCTTTGACCCTATCCGACGGCAGCCCGATTCGCTATGCGACATCGAGGATATGCCCTCATGAGGGGTCGCAGTCCACATGGCCGATGTTGTGGATAAGGAAGATGAGCTTGAGTTCCTTGATGGAGACTTACCATCCGAGGGCGTACCACCGTTGCTCGACCCGTCAGGGAGAGTTACCCGTCATCAGAGGAACCTACTAGGTCTCCCCGTAACCACCGAGTCGCTGGTACTCGGTCGAAGCACTGGCAAGGGTAAGGAGCACGTCGGAACAGTCAAGCACTCCGACCCGTCCGCCTCTGTGTAGAAAACGGACGAAGATCCTGAGAAGGCCACGTTACGCCAGCAGCTTTCTGAGCATAAAAGTCTGGTTGACGAACTCTTGGATGAACGCGCCGCAGAGCGACGACCCGACTATGGTAATCCCAGGCCGGGGCAGCAGGGGCAGGAAAAATTTCCCCCCGGTGAGATGCCTACAGGACACCCTGATCATGCTACGGCCGCAGACAGGGCGGAAGCCAGAACATACGGAAAGAGGGCGCGATACGTCTCGCCAAACCCCCCCGAGCGACGGGACAATATGAAGAGCCCAACCCGGGTTCCCCCAGTCGCCCCGCAGGTCGTCCAGCCAGTTGACCCACGAGCGGCCGAAGCCGTCTACCATGTTGAAGAACCTGGAAATGCACTTGTGGTTAGGGATCCCCGTCAAGACAGGGACCCCCACCCGGAGGACCTTATTGCGGCACTCACAGCCCGCCTCGAGGCATTGGAAACGCGGCAGGTGGCGGTCCCACCGGATGGCAAGCCCTATCCCGCATGGGTGGATGATATGCCCGCGCCTCCGGGTTTTGGGAACCCCAATTTCTCGCCCTTTAATGGGACAGGGGACCCGCCCCAGCACTTGGATCATTTTTCTTCCAGGTGTGGCCCCATGCTGGGGACCCCGGCTCAGCAAGAAGCCGCCAAGCTCCGATGTTTCGTACAGACATTGGAAGGTCCGACATTCGTCTGGTACAGCCAGCTCCCTATCGGATCGGTGACCGGTTGGGAGGTTCTTTGCCAGAAGTTCTTATACCAGTTCATCTCCACCACGCGAAAGACCAGCATTGCAGACCTCTTCAAGTGCAAGCAAAGGCCAGATGAGCGAGTCACAGACTTCATCGCCTGGTGGAAGGGACTTACGTATTTCCTCGATATGCCACTGACTCAGGAGAAATTACTGATGATGTGTGTGGGGAACGTCAAGATAGAGCTGGTACCCTCCTTGATTACCCAGAACTACCATGGACGGTTCAGAGATTTCTCGGACAAGGCTTAACGCCTCGAGGAATCCCTGCAACAGGCCAGTCAGGCACGTTTGTTGCCCCCTATGATCCCAGCCAGGAGGACCGCCAGGGATGAACCCGCCGCGGTGGCTCAAATAGAAGCCCCGAGGAAGCTGGAATTGCTTCCGGCGGCACCACCCCCGCAACCCCGTAGAGGTCCTCCACCTCAAGCACAGGCTCCCGCCCAGCAGCAACCGCCTCAGAACCGACAGGTTCCCCCGCGCAACGCGCCACCCGCCACCTAGGTGAGACAATCAGGCGCTGCCTCCTCGGCAGGCCCCTCCAGCCCCTCGTCAGGACCAGGCCCCCAGGGCCCCCTATCAGGAAAGAAGGTACCAGACCTATTCGTTCAACGAAAATCAGGTCCCTGGCTACTTCCAAAGTGCTCTAGAGCAAGGGATTGTGCGTCTTCCTGAGTGCAGAAGGCCGGCAGAGGCGCATCTCACCGATCACCCCAACTACTGCCCTTATCATCGGATCCTGGGGCACACCCTCAAGCGATGCTATGTGTTTAAAGACTGGCTTCAGGACCAGGTCAAAAACAACATAGTCAAGTTGGGCCCAGCACCAGCGCAAGTGGCAGGTGTCTTTGCAGGATCAGAGATCGGCAGCGACAGTGAAGGTGAGTGGCAGCAGGTCCCTAGCCGCGGATCCCAGAAATATGACGACTGGATGGCTCGAAAAACCGTCGTCCATGCCCAGGGTATCATCCGGGTGCGCCTGAAGCAGTCGGAACCTTCAGAAGAAGTAGCTGGTGCCTCCGCATCGTCTTCACAGTCGACCTCTGCCCAAAAGGGCATGCAGCGGCGACGCAAGAAGAAGCAACGTGCACCACCAGTGCCGTCGTCATCCCGCACTCTCGGCGACTTTATGACCCCCGAAATGGGGATCCCTCCCATAATCCACCCAGCGGTGGATGACTCCTCGAGCGATAGCCAGGGGTACGCTTCGGTTAACACCGTGGAGCTGGTAATGCCCTATATGACACCCGACGAGGGGGAACCCCAGGCAGACCTCCCCAACGTTTCCAGCCGGCGTCAACGTCAGCGGAATCGCAATCGCGCCGGTCATCGAGGTACGTCAGCAGGCACTTGTGGCCAAGCCGTGCATGCTACTGAGACCAGG
Organism: Viscum album; assembly: GCA_963277665.1. Taxonomy (NCBI): domain Eukaryota; kingdom Viridiplantae; phylum Streptophyta; class Magnoliopsida; order Santalales; family Viscaceae; genus Viscum; species Viscum album. The sequence continues at coordinate 1,693,412,238 of OY728131.1, forward strand.
CAGCAGGCTCAGCGCAGATCTCAGCACGCGCAGACCCATCCAACACCCTCGGCTCTACCTCCACCATCGTTTGTGCTACTGGATCGGGGGGATCCACCTCGTTCGTATCATAGACAGTCTTTCCCGGCTACTGGACAGCCTCCGATGTCCGATCTTAGCCCGGCGACTACTCTTCAGGCTTCTACTGGTAGGCAGCAAGATGTACCCAGTACTAGTCAATCACCGGTCCAGCCAGCGGGACCCGCTGTGTATCTAAATGCCGAACGACCCCCTGTAAGCAGAGGTTCGCATTTGGCATGAAAGTACGATGTTCTGAAGCACTTGGACGGCATCCCGGTGAGGCTCTCCATCCTTGAGGCCCTTCGCCTGTCATCTGAAATGCGCGAGGCACTCGCTGAGGCCCTAAAGAGCCCCCTCCAGTTCGAGACGGAAGTAGCAGCTGCGGAAGCCTTCCATACCGAGACGATTGAAAACGCCGGATGTCATGAGGTTGTCTCATTCTCCGGTGAAGATGAGGACCCTCCTATACAGGGGCACATTCGCCCACTGTATATCACTGGCCACTTCAACGGTGTGGAAGTCCACCGCTGCCTCGTTGACACAGGTTCTGGAATCAATCTAATTCCGACCCGGACGCTGCGAAAGCTGGGTCTGTCCGAAGGTGATTTAACTCCCTCTGACCTCAGGATCCCAGGGTATGACAGGACAGAGAAAACCCCGGTTGGCAAGATCCGCCTGAAGACTCAGTTCGGTGGCTTAATTGCCAGCACCGAGTTCATGGTTGTTTCTCAGGACACCGCCTACAACGCATTGATGGGTAGGCCAAGGCTCCATCTGCATGCAGCGGTCCCCTTGTCGTATCACCAGTGCCTCAAGTACTCGCTCAACGGTCGAGTAGGCGTGCTCCAAAGAGACGCGTCCCCTTTCGCTTCTTGTGAGGCCCGCTATCTGGATGCGGGTTATTACAAAAGCAAGGACAAGAAAATCCTAGTAAGAGAGGATGAGCCCGCCCCGATCACAAGTGATCCCCGGGAAAGCATGGATGACGCCTACATCCTCCCGATCCACCGGTTGGAAGCCACGACCCCCGACATGGGACAATGTTTCGTTGTTTCGGGTACGCAAGGAAGGCATGTTCCCGTGTCCAAGCGACAATGGAAAATCACCTCGTACTCCTACATCAACCAGGCTCAAGTCATCCCGGAACCCCCTACCCATGTACGGTACCGGGACGTCAAGCTCATGACAACGGCGGTACGCCATACGTGTCTCTTCCGCCTGGCTGGAATTAACCGACTCAGGCCGACACATCACCACTGCTTTGATATCATCAAACGTGGCCCTTTAGGCCGAAGGCCAGATGGGATAGGGTCGACTGCCTTCATTGCTATGGTCTCAATGGCAAGCGAGTCTCCCGATGTGATGAACGCTGCTGCCCAAGCCGGCACGAGCTTCCCCTCGGATTTTGATATCCCAAAAGCCCCCCATCGCGGGAAGTCCCCCCACAGGTGGGGAGGAAGACTTGGAGGATGCTCCCCCATCCTTTGAAGAAGGCGTCTCTACCACGGTTGATGAACTGGTACAGGTGAACCTTGGTAGCGAGGCAGATCTGAGACCCACATTGATCAGTGCAGCCATGTCCCTCGAGGAGCGGCAGCAGTACGTAGACTTCCTCAAACAGCTCCGTGATGTGTTTTCCTGGAGTTACGATGAGATGCCGGGGTTGGATCCCCAAGTGGCCATCCACCGTCTGGGCCTCCCGACAAAACATCATGGGTTTAAGCAGCCTCCCAGGAAGATGCACCCTTCTCATGGTGCCATGGTTGAGGCCGAAGTTGATAAGCTAATCAAAGACAACTTCGTTAAGGAGGTCCAGTACCCCAAGTGGCTTGCCAACATTGTGCCAGTTAGGAAGAAGAATGGGCATATCAGAGTCTGTATCGACTTCCGCGATCTTAATCTCCACTGCCCAAAGGATGACTTCCCACTCCCAGTGACAGAGCTGTTGATTGACGCCACGGCCGGGTTCCAAGCCCTCTCTTTCCTGGATGGGTATTCCGGGTATAACCAGATCTGGATGGCCCCCGAAGATGAGGATTCCACTGACTTCAGGGCTCCCCAGGGTACCTTTTGCTACCAGGTAATTCCATTCGGTTTGAAAAATGCAGGTGCCACTTATCAGAGGGCCATGCATCGCATATTCAAACCGATCCTCGGGACATTGGTGGAATGCTACGTGGATGACCTTGTAGTCAAATCATGCCAGCGACAGGACCATCTCAGAGACCTTGAGAAAGTGTTCGGCTTCCTCCGTTCTCGTCACCTGAAGATGAACCCGCTGAAGTGTGCTTTTGGGGTCACCTCCGGGAAGTTTCTGGCCTTTTTTGTCAGATACCAAGGTATCGAGATCGACCCGGAGAAGATCAAGGCCATCATCCAAATGCCACCCCCGAGAAACATTCGGGAGCTCCGAGGCCTTCAAGGCCACTTAGCCTATATACGCCGATTCATTGCGAATCTGGCCGACAAGTGTAAGCCCTTTTCCCGGCTCATGAAGAAGGGCGCCACCTATGAATGGGATGAAGAGTGTCGGACCGCCTTCGAGGAAATCAAGCAGTATCTGCTCCAACCTCCGGTTTTGATGCCACCCGTCTCCGGAAAGCCGCTGGTCCTTTACGTGACCGCCCTGGAGAGATCCCTCGGTGCGCTTCTCGCCCAGAAGAATAATGAGGGTACTGAGAATAGTCTCTACTATCTCAGCCGCATGATTCTCGATACGGAGGTCAGATACTCCCCTATCGAAAAGAGCTGCCTTGCGCTCGTCTTCGCTGTGCAGAAGTTACGAAATTACCTACAGCACCATGAGGTGCAATTGGTCTCCCGGGTAGACCCACTGAAGTACATCCTGAGCCGTCCCATGCTGACTGGCCGACTAGCATGGTGGGCGGTGATTCTCCAGCAGTTTGATATCAGGTTTATACCTCAGAAGGCCATTAAGGGACAGGCGTTGGCAGACTTTTTAGCTGCCCATCCATCCTCCGCGGATCAATCCATGGACCTGGATTTCCCCGATGAGACGATCCTCTCAGTCGATCATGCTACCCCATGTTGGCAAATGCATTTCGACGGCGCCTCCCGGAGCCCCACCGGTAGGAAGCTCAACAATCCCAAGCTCAATAGAGTGGGCCTGGGTGTTGTCTTCATTACCCCGGCGCAAGTCATCCTGTCATACTCGTTCCTATTGTCATAAGGTTGTACGAAAAACGAGGCAGAGTACCAGGCTATCATCACCGGCCTCAAGTTGGCCCTTGAGATCCATGTTCCCCATCTACATGTGAAGGGAGATTCCGAGATGGTAATCAAACAGGTTAATGGCGACTACGTCGTCAGGAAGCCAGAGCTTGCACCATTGCTGGAGTACACCCTCCTCCTAATGGCCCAGTTCTCTTCTCGACCGGAGGTTACCCATGTCCCACGGTCGCAGAACGGCCAAGAGGACGCCCTGGCTGGCTTAGCCGCGTCGCTCGTAGAACCCGAGCAAGATGATTTGGTCATACACGTGGCCCACCGGAGATTCATTGCCCCCGTCACCCAAGAGGACCGTGATAGCCTGCAGGTAAGTCATCTCACCACCAGACCCTCCATATCGGGAGTCCCGGGTTCGTCAGACGCAGTGGTTGAAACCACCCCCTACTGGAGAGCACCTTTTGTCGAGTATCTCCAAAATGGTCAGCTCCCGGACAACCGGGCCGAACGCGAGCGGATCCGACGCCGCGCGCTGCAATTTACCCTCCGGAGCGGCCCCAGTCTGGAACAGATCCTTTATAAGCGGAGTTTCAATGGTGTACTCCTCCGTTGCATCCAAGGAGGGGAGATACCTCAAGTTATGCAAGAGGTTCACGCCGGTTCCTGTGGCGCCCATCAAGCTGGGCCGAAACTGTCCCATCAAATCCAGAGGTTGGGGTACTTTTGGCCCTCTATGATCCACGATTGTATTGGATACGCCAAGAGATGCCACGCGTGCCAAGTACACGCCAACTTCTTGCATCGGCCGCCGGAGCCCCTCCAACCCACCAAGTACTCTTGGCCATTTGCGGTATGGGGACTTGATGTAGTGGGACCGTATCCACCGGAAACAACCCACCAGTGTAGGTTCATCCTGACTGCTACAGATTTCTTCTCAATGTGGGCAGAAGCAGTTCCGCTCAAAGAGGTCAAGGCCCGTTCCATCATTGACTTTGTGAGCTCCAACATTATCCACCGGTTTGGAGTCCCTCACGCCGCCCTCACCGATAACGGAACCAACTTCCGAGCAGCTGAATTGAAGAAATTGTACGCTAAGTACGACATCCGGTCGAACCATACCTCCCGCTACCACGCACAGGCGAATGGAAAGATCGAGGCATTCAACAAGACCCTCTCTAACATTCTGCAGAAGATGGTTGGTCAGAACAAGAAGAGTTGGTCGGACAAGCTCCCCAACGCCCTCTGGGCTTACCGGACGACGACTCGCAACTCTACCAAGGTGACCCCATATTCCCTGGTGTATGGAGATGAGGTCATCCTACCCATTGAGATCCAGCTGCCGTCACTACACACTGCAGTTTATGATCACCAGACATCAGATGAGGTAGCCGAGATCCGTCTAGCTGAATTAGAGGCACTGGAAGAGAACCGGCTTCATGCCCTGCACAATCTGGAAAGGCATCAAGATAAGATAGTGAGAGCCTTTGACAAGAAGGTTCGTCTCCGCTCTTTTCTACAGGGTGACCTGGTACTGGCCCTTCGAGCGCCAATGATTCCCGGTAGGAAACCGCCCAAGTTAGAACCCAAATGGGAAGGGGCTTATATCATCCATAAGGTTTACCCCAATGGAGCATACTCCTTGGTGACCACGGATGGAGAGCGTATAACCCCCCCCACCAATGCCAAGTTCCTCAAGTGTTACTTTTCTTAGGGCAAAAAAAAAGGGTCCAGCACGACCCTAAACTGCGTGAAGGTCCTGTACGACCTTAAACTGCAAAATGGTCTCGCACGACCTTAAACTGCATCTTCATCCTGCAAGACGATAAACTGTGAAACGGTCCCGCATGACCTTAAACTGGACACTATAGTCCAACATGACTCTAAACCGTAAAGTCCTGCACGACCATAAACTGCGTCTTCGTCCCGTGGGACGTTAAACTGCAAACCAGTCAGGCCTTCCTGACCGAGGCTCAGCCTCAGGCCCCTTGGCCTCCTTGGGCCCCTGGCCCCGTCTCCACCGCGGTTTGGCCCTAGGCCCCCCTTGTTGTTTTTTTCCTGACTTACCCTCTTGTGGGATTGTACGGTATGGTGTAGGACCATGTCCTCATTCACGTCGGATTACTTGTTGTACCGTACATATCCTCAAATGAGGTTCTTCTCATCATCCCACATGACGTTAAACTGCACTTCTAGAACTACGTGTGGCTTGATTCTCATCCTTATGAGGTACGTAGGAACGCTAGGACGCCTCGTCTTAAGCCCAGCCCCAAGCTTTTCCCTTCCACTATCCCCCTAGGAATAGTTTTCTTGGAGGATCTTTTTGTAGCAGGGATTAGGCTTTCTTGGCCCCACTTATGCAACCCCGCTCGCACAAAGATTGTAAGGGTCGCACCATGCGCCCACTCCCGTTCTTCTATCCTCCCACGTCCTCACCGCATGACGCTAAACTGAATGGCCTTCAAGAACTACATATGGCTTGATTCTCATCCTTATGAGATACGTAGGAACGCCCGGACACTTCTTCCATTGGCCCAGCCCAAAAGCCAAAATCTTCCCCTCGGGTCAAGACATGGCAGGGTGCACACTTTTTCCCCGACCCACATCGAGCAAGCCTCGACCCGGCTGCACATTCCCCCTGGAGGTGTTTTCCCATTTCGTGGATGGATACAACTATGCTTCACCCACTCTTTGACTGGGATTCCGTCATTTTTCACACCCAGAGGGACCCCCAAGAACGGACTGGATACAATGCCCAAGGGCTCTCCTACCGATACGGGCCAACGCCCCCGAGGGTTTTCAAGCAACAAGCCGATACAAGTCCCGCGTCGCGAATTTGGTCAGCGGTCGACGCTCATTTGTTGCCCCCATACGGGTCACCATAGGAACGCTGTGTTTCGAACATGGTCAACAGTGTCCTGGATTTTCGGGTCCACCCCGAGATGTCCCAGACATCAAGAATAGTGATTCATTCTGCCCCATCTCGAGGTGACAAACTTCCCCCAGGTGGTGCTAGCGATTGGGCCCACGACCCCGATTCCTCATAAGGGTGTACGGTATGGTGTAGGACCACGTCCTCATTCACATCGGGATCATGTACCATGCCGTGCGCCCTCCCCTTCCGAGGCTCAGCCTCAGGCCCCTTGGCCTTTTCGGGTCCCCGACCCCCGTCCTTATGTAAGACGTTAAACTGCAAACCAGTCAGGCCTTTCTGACTGATAACTTTCCCTTTTCTCCAGGCCACGACCCAGGATTCCTCATAAGGGTGTACGGTGTGATGTGGGACTATGTCCTCATTCACGTCGGGATCATGTACCATGTCGTACGCCCTCCCTTTACGAGGCCCAGCCTCATGCCCCTTGTCCTTCTCGGGTCCCCGACCCTCGTCCTCATGTAAGACGTTAAACTGCAAACCAGTCAAGCCTTCCTGACTGATGCCTGACCTTAGGCCCCTTGGCCTTTCCGGGCCATGGCCCAGGTCCCCTCTTACCCAGGGTGTATGGTGTGATGTGGGACTATGTCCTCATTCATGTCGGCTTCTTCGCCATACCGCACACCTCCCTTGTTTCGGGGTATATTGCTCCCCTTCTCGTCCAGTAATGACATTAAACTACATATAGAGAACTACGTGTGGCTTGATTCCCATCCTAATGGGATACGTAGGACCACCTGGATGTCCAAGATTCAGGTCCAGCCCCATCTCTCAGGAATCCTCATCCCATCCCGGCCCCTTGGCCTATCCTTCATCCATGAGAGGATTATATGGTGTGGTGTGGGATTATGTCCTCATTCACGACAGTTTCGTAATGACCACGCCATGCTCCCCCCCCCCTACTGAGCTGTTTCATCGATCCCTTTTTCGGCGGTTCACCAATGTGCTTAAGAGTACTCTGGTTTATTACCTGGAATGCCAAGCTTTACTCGGACACGTACGCACCCGCTTTCCAGGCTTTTCGTATCCCCGCATCAGGGCTTTCATCATCTTTCACACCCGGAGGGACCCCCAAGAATGGCCTGGATACTACAACCAAGGGCTCTCCTACCGATACGGGCCAATGCCCCTAGGGTTTCAGACAACAAATCGATAAAATCCCGCGTTGCGAATATGGTCAGCGGTCGATGCTCGTTTGTTGTTCCCACCTCAGGCTAACGTGATACGGACGCTGTGTTTCCATCATGTTTAACAGTTTTCCTCTATCGCCACGTCAACCCATTAAGCCCAAATACCGGGTACACGATTCACACCCTTCATCACTTCATCATGTCCAAGTAGAGTATCAGGATTCTTGGTACTTTTCCTCCGTGCACGTCTGCACGTTGGGAGAACAAGATGCATCAAAGGTGTCCTTCGAAACTCTCCGCCAACTCCCCTTTTATGGATGCCCCAAGTATTGCGATGAGGATACCCCCCTTGTTTCCCACACCGAGTTTATCTCACGTGGGCTTAGGGATTGGGTTGACATCTGTGCTTACTCGGGAGTTGTCACCATCCATGGTCCGAGATCTAAGACCATAAACTAAGACTCTCATCTGGAACTACGTTCGAGACCCCTTGTCTTTGGGTCCAGCTTGAGTTCAGCAAGTTCACCTCTCTCAGGTCCTACCATTGGGACCCCGGCCACGAGACCGCGTGACGTAGTGTAGGATTACGTCCTCATTCACGTCAGGTTTGCAATAGCTGCACCACGCGCACCCCGTTATGAGAGTTGGCCATCCTATTATTTGTCCTACATGACATTAAAAGGCACCCATTAGAACTATGTGTAGCTTGATTCCCGTCCTCATGGGATACGTAGGACCACCTGGATGTTTAAGATTCGGGTCCAGCCCCACCTCCTAGTGATCTCCTGACCTCCCGGTCACCTAGGCCACTTGGCCTATCCCTCTCCAGGAGGGGGAGGTGTAGGTATGATACAAGGTTTTGGGCACCGTGCCCCCTTCCCCCGGGAACCTACCATCTCTCGATCACCCTCAAAGTTGAGTCCCTTGACTCCTTGCAGTGGTTCACCCATGTATTAAGAGCACTCTAGTCTAGGACCAAGTGTGTCAGATTCAACTTGATCAAGTTCCTTCCACTTGTCAAGCTTCGTATTCCCCTCCATTCGGGCTTCCATCACCTTTCACACCTGGAGTGACCCCCAAGAACGGCATGGATACTACGCCCAAGGGCTCTCCTACCGATACGGGCCAATGCCCCCGAGGGTTTTGGACAGCAAATCGAAAAAATCCCGCGTTGCGAATATGGTCAGCGGTCGATGCTCATTTGTTAGTCCTCATTTCAGGCTAATGCGACATGATGCTGTGTTGCGAACATGGTCAGCAGTAATCCTCTGTCGTCACGCCATCCCCTTCAGTCCTTGAATGTTGGTTGCATGATTCACATCATTTTCCACCCCATCATGTCCAGGTGGAATCTCGACACTTTTGGCGCTATCCCTAAGTGCACCTTTGCATGCTAGGGGGACAAAGCTGCAATCTGGCGTCCTTTGGGGCTCCCATGGTCCGAGCTCTAAGACCATAAACTAAGACCCATTCGGGACTACGTTCAACTTGATTCCCATCCTCATGGGATACGTAGGACCGCCCAGACGCCCTGTCTCCGGGTACAACCCATTCAGGAAGCCAGTCTCTCTCCCTGTTTCACCTCTGTATAGGCCCCTCGGCCTAAGGTTTCCCTCTCCGGATGGCGTACAATTTGATGTGGGATCATGCCTCTGTCAATTGTGTTTTATAACACTGCGCACATTTCCCGCCTAGCATCGTCTCTGCCACGTCTGCGCTGCATGACGATAAAATGCATGCTTGGTCCTATCATATGACCTTAAACTGTGACATTATCGTCCTGGCTGCACGACGAAAAACGGAACTGCATTGTGGTAACCTCGTTTTAGAGGACATCACGTTGGGTACTGGCTACGCGCCATGCCATTTGTCAACACCCATCGTGGCTTGATCCTTGTGGCGATATCACGGCCTACTATTCTAGGCTTGTCGCTTCACAAAAAAAACCATTCACCCTAAAGAACAAACAAGATATAACTAATTCCGCTTCTTTTAGTGCAAGGGCCACGCCCGCACTCCCCTTTTCCCCTGGCACTGGTATCCCACCATGTCATTTCCAGAACTACGTATGGCTTTATTCTCATCCTTATGAGATACGTAGGAGCGCCCAGGAACTTCCCCGCGGGCCCAGCCTAACCTTTGTGTTCGGTCCCTCGACTCGAGCATTTCCCCAGAGAATGCATGGTAAGTAGGGCTTAGGTCCTCCTTCATGTCGGGTTTTGATGTCGTCCGTCCCCTGCTCCCTTTTACCTATTTATGGTCTAAGGTCCATCAAGAACTACGTAAGGCTTGATTCTCATCCCTATGAGATATGTAGGAGCGCCCGGGCACTTCCCTGCAGGCCCAGTCTAACTTTTCATGGTCTGAATTCTACGACCCTAAACTAAGATCTCCCCAAGGGAAAGGAATCTGCTCCCTCTCTAATACGTTTCGTTGCTGTATTCAGATGTGTTTTGACAAAGTGCCCGAAGTGTGGGATTTTCACAGGGACATTCCCCTCATCCCACGACCAAGCTTCGTGAACTCTCTATTTGGATCCTCATCCTCTTCCACATCCAAAAGGACCCTCGGACGACGTGGATACTAAGCTTAAGGGCTCTCCATGAATGCTGGACCTAAGGGCCCTTCAATCGTTTCGGGCCGACGTCCCCATGGATATTGGACAACAAATTGATAAAATCCCGCGTTGCGAATATGGTCAGCGGTCGATGCTCATTTTTCTGTCCCCATTCTAGGCTAACGCGACAGGGTACTGCGTTGCGAATACGGTCAGCAGTTACCCTCCGTCGTCACGCCGCCATCATCGTGATCTGAATCTCGAGCGCCATGATTCACACGTTTCCACTTCCTCATGTTCAAGTGGAATTCCATCATACTCGGCTCTTTCTCTTCGCGCATCCAGGTGCGCTAAATGATCGTGTTAGTGTCATTGGGCCGGTATTCACCGAGCATCCCTTTTCCCTAACCTTCCCCTCTCTGTGTCGGGAAAATCCCACCACTACTACTTGTTTCCCACACCGAGCACGACTCACGTGGGCTTAGTAGTTTTGGCAGGATGTGTACCAACACGGTCGGGCTGCTCATCGTCCTGCATGACGTTAAAATGCACTTCCAGAACTACGTATGGCTTGATTCCCTTCCTCATGGGGTACGTAGGAATGCACGACCACTTTGCTTCGGGCCCAGCCCAATCCTCACTCTTGATCCCTCGACCTGAAGAGTGTCCTCCGGGGGTATGCGGTGTGATTTGGACTCCAAGTCCTCATTCGCGTCGGTTTCATATCTATCGGGCCACACACTTCCTTCCCTCTTATTCCACGTCCTATCATATGACGTTAACTACAGGAGTCTATGTGTCCTCAACGCATGACAATAAACTGCAGTTCTGCCCTTAACAAGTTCAGGATGCCCCAAGATCCCACTGGGAAGTGACGGATCCCCTTGCCAGAGAGGCCCTGTCTAAAAGAAGGAATGATCCATGGTCAAACCGATGCGGTTATCGCACGTAATCCCACCACGGTGGTGTAACTACCTAAGTGTTGGATTCTATTCGGACATACCATCACCCCATATTCCATGCTTTGCGTGCCCCTTATTCGGACCCTCATCCTCTTTCATGTCTAAAGGAACCCCCTAACAGCCTGGTCTCATGCCGCATCGGCTCACCTACCGTCCTGGGCCAACGTTCCGGAAGACTGGTCATGTTTGGAGGGACCCCCAAGAACGGCCTGGATACTACGCCCAAGGGGTCTCCTACCGTTACGGGCCAACGTCCCGAAGGATTGATCGACAACAAATTGATAAAATCCCACGTTGCGAATATGGTCAGCGGTCGATGCTCATTTGTTGTCCCCATTTCGGGCTAATGCAGTAAGGGTACCGTTTCTCCTCCAAGGTTAACGGTTGTCCCTTATTGTCACGCCATCCCCACAGTGTTCCGAATCTTGGGTATCGTGATTCAGACTTCCCATTTTCATCTGTTTGGACCGATTTCAACGCCCCTGGCATTTCCCCGTTCGTGCATAAGAGCACGTTGAAGAAACGGTAATTCGGCTATCCTGGAAGTTCCTCCTCCGATCAAGCCTTCCCCATCTTTCGGGAATCTAGACTGGCTTGGAGAATTGTCGTCAAACGTCCCGAAAACATTGTAGGGATGTGACAAGGCAATTCAACAGTGGAAATCGTGCGTGCCACGACATTCAAAACAAAGGTAAAATTTGGAAGCACGAAGGTACCAATAAAAGGGTTTTGGGTTTGTTACAATACTCGGGGGTTGCCTTCCCCCATGGATGGGTTGACCCCGTCAAAAGAGCATTGCAGCTCCGCCACCCATTGACTTGCGGCTTCCAAGGCTTGCTGCCGCTGAACTAGCTCTCGCTCCTCCTCCGCAGCGACGGGGCACAGTTCTTCAGTCCTGGCTTTGGCCCTCTCCACATCAGCTTGAACGGCAGCCATCTTTTCAGAGGTCTGCCTCATGTGCTCTTTTGCCTCCGCCAGCTGGGCCTTCAACCGTGAGACCAGCTCAGTTTGAGCATCAAGAGAGGCTGAAAGCTCGTCTGCCCGGGTCTGCATCCGTTGAACCTCGCCTTCAGCCTCCTGGAACTTCTTGATGCTGGTCTCCTTCCTCCGCTGCCAGCCCACACTGAGCCCACGATCATGCTCCCGGATCTTCTCAGCCATAAGATCTCGGATGAGTGCATGAGGACGTTGGACATCCACTCCCCCAGCACATAGTTCGCGCAACCGCGAGCGAAGCCTATCCATTTCGGCCAGCCATTGTGCTTGGGGAGTGTCCTTGATAAAGTGTGCGATCAGCTTCCACGACCGGCGGCGAACTATGCTGCTGTCTTCCTCGTCGGAGGCCGTTTCATCCCAGTCTGCGCGATTGGCAGGCTCATACGCGGGATACGCCCGCAGGAAATCCTTGGCATGATCAACATCCGGTGTCGAATCCAGTGCGACACCTGGCGCCAAAGCAGGTGCGACAGAGCTGGGACCGACTGGTTGATCCTCTCCCTCGGAGTCCACCTCAATGATTTCGGGTACGACCCTGCTGGCAGACCCGGCAGTGATGATGTGCGTCGCAGCTTGGGGAGATGGAGGGATTATTGCCACCATCACTGGAATTCCCCTAGGAGGGATGCCACCAGACATCCCGACCAGCCTTGCCGCAGCAGCCCATGCCAGTCAAAGAACTGCATGACAAAGAGGGAAATAAACGTTAGTTGGCATGGCCTACATGTGACAACGAGGAGACCGGTGGAGGAGACTTACGAAGATCGACCTCCGACCGCTGCTCCTGAGCCGGTACTGATGGGACCCCGAGGCAAGGCCCCCCGTATACTGTTGGAAGGTCTGGGGATTCCAGAGGATCCACCTCGGGCCCCCTGGTCCCACCAGATGCAAAACTGGACGCAGCCATAGGCGCGGGTTCTGAAGGTCCCGCATCATCACCCGCCAAGGAGAGAGAACGAGGCCTACGAACAAGTTCCTCCTGCATGGCTCAAACATTGGTGAGAAGTCTATAGGGATCCAAGAACAGATCGTAAGGAGAGAAGTTCGGAATGCTACCTCGAGAGCCTCCGCGAAATCGTCGGATTCTGAGCCTCGGTCTCCGACCTCGCCCTCTTCCAGCGGGATCCCTCCTCCAGCCTCATCCTCCCGAGAGGAGTCCTCTGATTCCTCCGGCAAGGGGAAGCGCTCCATCAGATCGGCAACCAATAACTGTGGGGGGACCGTCTGATTCAACAGTACCCTCACCCAGTCTGTCATTGGGCGACGGACACCACTGGAGTGGATGTAATCCTCCAGCTCTTCCAGGTACTGTTCTGACTCCGCCGGAGACGCCATGAATCCAGCCCGAACTGGGCCTATACCTGGTAATTCCATCCCGAGGCGATTCAGGTGGGCCCATATCTCGGATGGGCTGAGGAATTTCCGGTTGACGTCCCAAATGTCCCAAGCTTCCGGGAAGATGGCGTCCTCTGCCATGTCAGTGTGACGCAGGCACTTCCCCGGAGCCTGAGTGGATATCCTACAGAATCCCCTCGGTGGCCGCCCCTCCAGATGACCATGCTCTCCCGGAATCACCGGATCCACCACTGCTGCCATACCCTCGGCTGGTGTGGGTCTCGCCGCCATGGCAGCCCTGCTATCGCGAGCGGCCCTAGCTGCCCTCCGACCCCGACCTCGAGATAGAGGAGGCCCACCATCACCAACCCGGATCGTTGGTTGCTTCAGCATCTCCCCCGGATAAGCGGCCTCCCAACTAATGGCGTACTCCTTCACTAATCCGAAGGCGGCGGTGGATAGAGGCAATGCAATCTGCATCTTTCCGTCTTCACGTTTGAACATGAGCCACAACTGCCTCATCACACATGGGTTCTCCTCGTGACGCACCTCCCAGTATACCTGCGGGGTCAGCCGCTGGAGGCACCGAAACTGCCTCACAAACCGATACGGAGTGTACGGTTCACAGAGTGGATCACAATCTATTTGTGCCACCAAAAATCCACCTCGGAAGGCCAGGAGGTAAGCCCGATGTTCTTCCGTTCCCCGTCCGTCATCAGTAAGCATCCCCGTTGGCAATGGGAAGTGATTAAAGTTGAACTCGTCCGCCCTCCACACCCTATTCAGCACCATCGGAATGGCCAGTTTGAACGGGAAGATCCCGACCGCGTTCAGGATGGAGGGGCGAAAGTTTGATCCCGACGGTGAAATGGGGTTTGGATATTCGTAAATCCCCCTGATATGCGCTGCGATCCACCCATACAGGAGGTGGAAGGGCCCGCATATCCTTGGCGGCTTCTTGCCCTCGCTAATATGCCGCAACATTCTGTACAGTTTAGTGAGAATCGAGATCCCCAGGTTGATCCGCTGCCCCATGGCCAACATCGACGCCATGATAAACGAGCTGGGCCGTACCCCCATGCTTGTATCTCTCACCGGTAGGATCCAACCACAGATGAGAGCCGCGATGAATGCCGCCAGCCTGACTATCGGCTGTTGTTCAGTGCTGACACTGAAACCCCAAGTTTTCCATTGACTATCCTCCAAGACCCGCCAATACGAGTGCCCTTTGCCCCGTTGGGCCGCCCTTGGACAAGTTCGAGGCCTCGGAGGGAACTCTCAATTCTCAGGGAAATTCAGAAAGCATTTGAACCACCTTCTGAAGTGGACGTCCCTCACTGCCTCCTTGTCCTCTCCAGGGACAAGCGCCATCAGCGCCGATGCCAGTCGTGGCATTTTCTCCGCATCCCCCCACGCGCTGGAAACGGGGAGGAACTCGTCATACATGGCCCACAAGATTGGGACCCTAGAAATCTGGTGGACATCCCACAGGCTGATGCCCACCTCCCCGTGATGCAGGTGAAAAGTGTTGGTCCTAGATGACCATCTACTCAGCAACACTGGCATTAGATACTTCGGTTGGTAAATGTGGAATTGGGAGGCCCATGCCGCCTCATACAACCCTACTCTCCTCAACTCGGCCCGGAACTCCTCGCATGAGGCGCCTACCCAGTAGGCCCAGGCCCAGTCATCAATAAAGTTGCCGCCTTGGCGCAGGTCCCACTCATCGGACCATCCCTTCTTCGAATCCTGCAAGGCCGCCTTCAGCATGGTACGGTAGAGGGGAGGGGAAGTCTCCAGAAGCAATGGCTTCCCGTCGATGTCGTTCACATGGTTGTAGAGACAGTCAGCAGTAACGGGTGTGATGTCCTCCCACACGTGACCATCGGCCGCTCTGAACCATTGGTGCTGGCACGGTGTGCTCCTGAACCAGCAAGCTAGTTCATCCCTACTCGCCTCAGGGATGAAGACGTCATCCCTCAGCCCGAAGCCGTACAATGGCAGTTTCTTGCACTGCGGATAATCTTTCTGACCCTCCGAGAGCAGATCCATCAAAGAAGTGTGGTTCGAGTGGCTCCAGATCATCTCCCCTAAGCCTGGACGGTTGGCCATCCCATCTCGATGAGCAGCATCTGCAAGGACCCCCAAGACAGCTTCTTGATGGGCCATTTTAACTCTGGCCCTCAGAAAAGGATTCTTTCGGATGGATCGCGAAGCTCGACCGTGAAGCTCGACCGCGAAGCCAGATCGCGAAGATCGGTCGCGAGACCAAGCCGCGAAGTCTGGCCAAGGCCGACAAATAGAGGTTCGCTTGGCACGGACGCAGAGTCGGAGACCCGCGGTTCGCCGCGAAGCTCGATTCGCGGAGTGCTGTCGCGGAGTACGCGGAGCTTCGCAAAGTCGAGAGCACAAAAAGACAAGGAAGGCACGTGGAGACAAAAGAGGGAGGACCCCCTATTTATAGGCGGCGACCCCGGAGCATCGCGGCGTGCCTCACCCGCGCGAAGCATCACGGCGCGTCCGGATCCACGGCCCCGGCGAGCATCGCGGGGCCCCTTCGCGATGCTGCATCGCGAACCACCGACAATTTTGGCGATTTTCCCTCAGACTTTGACCCTTCGCCCTCCATGGCTACAAGTCTGAGGGGGGCATTTGTTGGCGCCAAAAATACGGCCCGAAAGAAAGGAAGGAAAAATACAGCTGGCGCGCTGCCTCGCGAAGCACAGCCGTGAAGCCCTGCCGCGAAGCACCCACGCGAAGCGCCCTGACCCTCGCGGCCTCGCGAAGCTCCAGAGGCGGTAATGCTCCGAGAACCCATTTGACGTTCGCGAGCCGCCGCGAAGCACCAGAGGCGGTAATGCTCCGCGAACACACTTGACGTTCACGAGCCGCCGCGAAGCTCCGGAGGCGGTAATGCTCCGCGGACGACGTTGACGTTCGCGAGCGCGCCGCGAAGCACCGGAGGCGGCGCGCGAGCCCTGCTTCGCGGCGCCCCTTCCCTATAAATACTGGACTCCCCCTGAGTCCCAAGGACGGACAATATGACCTTTCGGCTTCTCCTCTCCCGAATCGTGAAGCACTCTTTGCCCCGAGAATCATGAGCTCCGCGAGGTATTTCTACTTCGCGAGACGACTCTGCTTTGTCTCGTTTTGAGCCCCTCTTCCGAAAGGGATGCCCTTCGCGAAGCTCAAGGGCGTTCGCGAAGGAAGGGGATTCCCAAGGGAACCCGGGTAGCCGCGGAGCGTTTATGCTTCGCGAAACACCCAACCCATGCTAGTGATCCCTATGCCAAGGCTGGATCACTATGCATCACGAAGCACACTGCTCCGCAGGACCCTGCTTCGCGAGGCACCCCTTCCTCGCGAGGCAGTGCTCCGCGAACACTGTTCCACCTCACGAAGCACCTTCCACTCACACCTATGCCCCATGCTAAGGCCAAGGCACTCCACTTCGCAAAGCACACTCCTCTGCTTAGCGATTCCTCTTCCTGTGCGGCCCTCCAGGTTTACACGATGTGATTTCAAATTCCCATGGACAATACCACCCATAGCGTTTCTTCGCCTAATGCTTCTTTTCATAGGCACGCTAACGGCTATTGCTTCTTCGCATAGCCACGCTAACGTGGGCCCCTCGATGGTTCGTTCCACGAGCCCACTTTCATGGCCTTACCGGTACCTTCCCTTCCCCAAGGACCAGAGGGTACCGGTTATGTAAGTCCTAGGGGTGTGGAGTGAACCCACCTCATCCGAGCTGCAGGACGTTAAACTACCAAGTACCACGTCCTCAACACATGACGTTAAACTGTGATCCGGCCTCGTGCCCCTCGCGAAGGGTCCCCCCCAGCTCGAACATTTTTTACACTACTCGTCTCCACGGGAATGGAACTCTTCCTCACATGGAATGAGATCCTCCTTGTCGGAGTGGCGTATGTTTGTAAGAGAATGGCGACCCTAGCCCCCTCAACGGATGGCTGCACCTCTGCATCTCCGTACTTCCCCACTACCAAGGTCAGTGGAGGGCGTGATAGGGAACGAGGCACCTCCCATCGTCAGACCAAGGTCCATCTTTCCCGCGCTCTGTCGCGCCATGGGCCTCCATCCTGGAGTAAGTCCCAACACCATGGGCCGCTCAACGCATAAGCCCCTCTTCACTTCTCACGGACACACCCTTCGCGACGTGATCGTCAGGTCCTTGCAACCACTTGTTTCTCACACCGAGCATGACTCACGTGGGCTTAGAGTGAGCACCGACCCTGACCCCGAATATTCTCTTGAACTACGAGGTCTTTGATCCATGTCAAGGCATGGTACGTAGGAAGCCTCTATGAGGTTCAAGCCCACCCATCTTTCACGTCGGGTTTCACCCCCGTCCAGCACGACGTTAAACTACGCTCCGGTCCAGTGGTAAGCCATTGCGACCCAACCCATATTCCGAACTACGAGGAATTTGATCCATGTCAAGGCATGGTACGTAGGAAGCCTTCACGAGGTTCAAGCCCACAAATAGTGGACCCCCGGGTCTACTTTCACGTCGGTTCACCGACAAACCCATCCCACTTGAACTACGAGGTCTTTGATCCATGTCAAGGCATGGTACGTAGGAAGCCTCCACGAGGTTCAAGCCCACCCGTCATTTCACAAGGGTCCCATTATGGTCCAGTGGTAAGACATTGCGACCCATCCCACTTGAACTACGAGGTCTTTGATCCATGTCAAGGCATGGTACGTAGGAAGCCTCCACGAGGTTCAAGCCCACCCGTCATTTCACGTCGGGTCTCACCCCGGTCCAGCATGACGTTAAACTGCATTCTGGTCCAATGGTAAGCTGTTGCGACCTTTTCCCACCTGAACTACGAGGTCTTTGATCCATGTCAAGGCATGGTACGTAGGAAGACTCCATGGGGTTCAAACCACATTGCTCGGTCGTTCATTCACGTCGAGTTTCTCCCTCGTCCAACATGACATTAAACTGCATGCCTCCTTTTGTCCCGCATGACATTAAACTGTACACCCAATTCTAGTCCGATGGCAAGCCGTTGTGACTAACCCGAACTACGAGGTCTTTGATCCATGTCAAGGCATGGTACGTAGGAAGCCTTCCCAAGGTTCAAGCCCACCACCCATCGGACCTAGGTCCACTTTCACGTCGGTTCACCGACAAACCCCCATCTGAACTACGAGGTCTTTGATCCATGTCAATGGAAGCCTTCCCAAGGTTCAAGCCCACCACTAGTGGGCCCACGGGTCTACTTTCACGTCGGCACTCTGACGATGCTCATCGGGCCAAAGTCCACCTTCACGTTAGCTTATCGACGTCATCCTGAACTACGCGGACTTTGATTCCCTGCCACAGGGATACATAGGAAGCCTCGTCAAGGCTCAAGCCCAACTCCACTGTCGCCCCTGCGATGGTCCCACTTCACTCTCCTTCCACTCCATTCATTAACCTACCACCCGTTCCGATTCTCTCCCGGACCGTCTTATCCTAGTGAGACCATGTCGGTACGCTCTTCTTCACTATCGCCCATGGGTTGGCCCCGATATTAATATCCCTTCAAGGAGGATCCCTCAATCCGATCTATCCTAGCTAATGCTCTGGTTGGGTTGATCCGTCTCCGCTGGACGTTAAACTTGCGGCATACCCTGTGTTGAGCACGGGAAGATGAGGAAAACCTTAGATATGTGGCTACGACATATAATTCCCCGCACTCGATGTGGGATGCCTCGGGCTTCCACGCCCTCGAGAAGCCTTGTGGTCAAGGATAACAGACAGACATGCCAGGTACCCCAGCATCCAGACACGCTACTGATGCCTCAACGTGACTACTCCCCTGACTGAAGGTTGCTGCCCTGACTGGACCCTTTGGAATGTCCCGACAGAAGCAGTGTAATTAACCGGCGTCCATGGAAACATGGCACTGGGAAGGGTTTCACGAACTACGTATTAAATCTATAAGGGAGACCCGGACTAGGTGACGAGTTCTGAGGAGGAATCCACAGGAGGAAGAACCGACATCCCATCATCCCGTTTCGATCAAGGAACTGACGTCCCTGAATAAGGAGCGAATGCCGCCCGCCTTTGGAAAGCGGGAATGCGGGGCAACAGAAGCGCCGCGCATCCTCCCCCACGGACGGACGGGCACGCGCCCCGGCGAAAGCGTCAGAAACAATAGTGTATATAAAACGTTTGACCATAAAATAGTTTGATTTTTTGGTGGGGATCAACCCATGATGAAGGAGATTAATTTATTTGAATATGAAGATTATATTTATACAAAAATAGGTATAGATATATTATGGGTGGATAACATATTTTTATTATAGTCTGTGTGTATGGATTCTTTAACACACCATGTGAGTAATTTCTTAGGTTGATTTTTGGGGTATTTTAGATATTTTTTACCTCATATTGAAAATGGGATAAAAATTTTTAAATTGTTTTTTGATACTATATTAATTCATTAATTTTATTTATCTATGTTGATTAAAATTTTGTTTTCATAGAGAAACCTAGTGAGTATATACACAATTACTCTTACTTCACTACAAAAAAGTGACTTTTACAAACAGAAAATTATCGACAGATAATACATCCATTGGTAAAAATGATTAATTCCAATAGATAATAAATTATGTTGATATTAACTATAATTACCAAAAAAAAATTACCAACAAATATATATGTTTATATTAATATTTTAATACCATCAAATATTTTACTAACATTTAAACATGTTGTCTTATCATACAAATACCATCAATCAATTTACTGATAAATTAATCTACTGTTTTTAATTATTATTACCAACAAATCTTTTAACATTATAAAAATGTGGTGCAATGAATTATTCAATGATATTAAACATTTTATCAAAAATTGAATATATATATATATATTACCCATTACAAACAAATCATTTTGATAATAAAAATATACGAATAATTAAAATATCCACAATTTATTAATATTTATTGATTATATATATATAAACACAGTCCTTCTACAATATAATTTTATATAAATTATATATAAATTCATAATTTGTTCATTATATATATATATATGCAAAAAAATACCCTGGAATACTCGCCCCACGTTAACACCGCACACCGTCCCCCGCCCCTACCTCCCTGCCCCCCACCGGTGTTCCCCACTAGCATTCCTCCCAGACCCCCCCGATTCATGGTCGATGTCTCCCTTCGATATCCTAGCGAAAACCCCCTCCCTGTTCCCTGCCGGCCTCATTGCGTTAAACCCCTCATTGGACCTTGCAATCCTAGGTTCTCAAAGTCGGCATACCCATTCTTGATCGTCGTCATCCACAACATTTTAGACTAGCCTCCCCGCGTGACCCCTCTATCCCTATCACCCTAGCTCAACCCTATTCATCCCCAGAATCCATACCCATCACCCATAGTAATCCCTTACCTCGCATATCAGCACCCACTACCCCATGGTTCAAAGGTTTTCCAATTCTCACTACTTTTAAGGGTTTTCACAGAAATAATTTTCCTCCATTCCATCATGCTCATCATTAAATTCCATTCTAATATCCTCAAAATGTTCTATTTTCCTCTTCATAAGTATTATCATCTTCTAAATTACTCTATTTCTCTTGGTTATAGATTCTCTTGGAATACCTAATAATTGTGTGAGCCAAATTTGGGTTTTTAATTTTTCTGACTATAGTTCATGTATTTTCTACAACATACAGTGTCATTTCCTTACCTATTTGTGATTCCTACATCAAAGGTGGTTGGGTTACAATTGAGTTAAGGTAGGGATTTTGTGGAATTCATTTATTTGACATGTTGTGAAATGAAGGAGCTATATATAACGTGTTAATTCCAGGAAATACTTTTATGTGACACATTTTGAACATTATAAAAAAATTTCAATGTCTTCAAAACCTATCTTGATTAGATTTTATGGATTCCCAGTTATTAGTATTCTCAGTCAATTTATTATAAAAATTATGTGCTTTTTAGAATAACTCCGAGTACCTTGGGATATGTTCATTATGTTTAAATTGGTGTATTACCCTCTTTTGATTTCCTATAAGGGAAATAATATTTTTCCAGGGGAATTTCTGGTATTTTTTATGATATTATAATGTGAGGTTTGTATTTCAAAATCATCATTTTAATAGATTTAATTTCAATTTGAGTTTTGAAAGTATTGTAAAAATAATTTTCATCTCATATAGGTTTTAATGTCAGGTTTGGAACATTGTAAAGTTGAATGTTTCACTTTTTTAATATTCATTTATACAACTTATGATTATCGTTATAAACTATTTCTCCTTTGGGGGATATGAATATTTATTTATCATTATATGATATTTATAAGGGTTTATTCATTTAATGGTTTTGTATATGACTTGAGATTTGTAGTTTATGCTAATTTAATGCATGTGATGATCAGTACTTGATTTTTTTCTCACCTCTATTTTGGTTATGTCATCTGAACCTAAGTAGCTAAGTGAATGATTTGGATTTGTGATACAGTAGTTTGATTAAAAACTGACTATTGACTTAATGTTTTATTTCAGGTCTCTATCTAGGTGTGTCATGCTAAGTATACTCATGAGAGTAAATATGGTGTCTTCTCGAAAGGAATTAAACATATGCATATAAGTTATTACATGTTATTATTGTTAGGATAGTCTAGAACTAAAACCAAGGGAATTACAAATGACACTTATTCACTTGACAATGATATTATCGAATGGATCCCAATTGCATACCATATTTTGCTCCATAACTCTCATTATGGTATGTGGAACAATATATATTATCATTTTATGTTCTTATAATATTTCATCAACATAGGGGTTCCTTCATGAGTTCTATTCTCTCTATTTACTAGATATGGGTAACCATTTAAATGGTATACTAGATAGAAGGTGACTAATGAATTTTGATATCTTGAAATTCCACGGCTTGCTGTAAAAATAGAATTTCCAGTAACACACAAAAAAATTTGCAAGTTTGGAAACTCTGATTTTGAAGAAACAAACAATTAACATCACAACAAATTTGGGACATCAGGTTTGGACAGATATGTATGACCATTTAAGGTTGGACGAATATTCCTCACACATTCAATAAAACTCATACTAGCTGCTTCACATTCCATTCATTGAAATAATTTATATGCAAGATTCCAATAAATGGCCAAAGGTCTGTAACTGGGAAAAATCAGCAAAATTTATCACACTAATAAATGAGACATCAAAAGAAAATGAATCTAGGCTGCTGGATAATAGAATTCATGGTTTAGTATAAATATTAACGTACCTATTCCTTTCCCCATGTACGCTTCCTCTTAACATTCTTATAGAGGGATGGTCCATCTAACTCGCTTTCATGAATTTTGGATAACAAGGCTGATCCAGAGTCCATTGCCTTGTCATGTGACCCTTCAACACTATCACCCCTTCAAAGATGACTTGGTTCATTGCACTTTTTTCTTAACATCCTTTTGCAAAAACGATCTTTCTTGTTGATGTTCCTTGTATCTACTTTAGAAACTGACTCAATTGAATCTATTTTCATGTGCCTTATTTGTTTTTCTTCTAAAATGATTATGCCCTCATAATTACGCTTTGTACTTTAAAATGTAGGTCAAAATTTTGTTTCCTCAAGTGAGAAACCTAAAATGACTTTTGGGGCAGACAAGGATGCTGCCACTGCCTCTGCCTCTTGATGCGCAACATGGTTTTTCTTTTTTCACTTGCCCATTTGACCAGAACTTCTATCTAGAAGGGAATGTGAAATCTCACTCTATGCCACTTCAGCGGATAAATTTTCAAAATCAAAGTTTTTTCCTATACCATAGGTGGACCTTTTGAAAGTGAATTTCTTGGCTATAGGAACCTTTATTGATGAATAGGTTGGCAGACCCTTCTTTTATTACCAATCCAAGAATCTTCATAGCCCTCATCAAATAAAATTGCATGATTTTAAATGGTATACAAATAATGATTGAATTTCTTGATTTTAAATTTGAATAATTATTTAGTTTTAAATTGTTTTCATTTACTCTTTGGTGACCATAAGCGATATTTTTAAAAAGAGTGAACATTTATTTATTGATTAAGGTGTGGTATTCTTATTTTTGAATCTCAAATGTAAAATATTAATTTTTTTTGGTTTAATATAATATTAATGAAATGTTTTAAAAATTAAATTTCATAGATACTTAATGAAGACATACTGGTCTTGTTTAGCTAACACCCTGACTACAAAATTGCGAGTTTCATTGTATAAAGTGCTTATATTTACATTCTGGTGCCCGATTTTAATCACGGGTTATATATTGTTATCTTGGAACATTGATGGATGTGTTTTGATGTGGTAAAAAACCGTGGGATTCATGTAGATGATATTTGACACTTTTCATACATTTTCATCACTTTCAAGAAACTGGTGTATTGACCTGTTCATCCTTCTACATATTTTGTATTAAGGGTTACTTTTTTATTTAATACATTTCTTCTCTTTTACATTAATGATTAATCTATCCAGATTATGTATATTTTTTTATGAAATATGTTGGATCATCTTTTTTGATAATGACATATTTAGATATTAAATTTTTTATTCCTTGTTTGATTAACATTAATGTTTTGAACTATTTACTATTACATGGATGGAAGTACACTTTATGGAAACACCATTCCAGATTTTTTATATTGATTTGTTGGAGTATTTTCATGATTTATGGGTGAAATAATTGGTCCACAGGTTGAAAATGCTTGGGTGGTAGAAAATTGTAGTCTATAGAAGACTTCATTAGGGGATAAAACCTGGGTCTGTTGAGCGGGGTGGACAATAGAAGCTCGAGAGATTCATGATTGAAACTAGCCCGATGCATCAATGGAGGGTCTGAGTTTAAATATTGATGCTTGAATGAGAAAAATATCTACTGGACTTCCTCAATGATTCGAGGCATTTAAATGTTGTGGGTTCCAAAATGCCCAATCACTGCATCTATTTTACCAACTACAACACCTGTGCACACGGTGAAATACTGGTGTCAACTTGAAACAGATTTCAATACTCGCAATGTTTTCATGAAGAACAAGCTCAGATTACAGTGTACATGGAAGAAGGGATGGAGAAGATACTGCGGGCTTGGATGGGAATGGCTACATGAGACAGTTGAAACACTAATGCATAATCCTGCATTGCAATCGACCTATATTTATCATAACAGAAGGAGCCCAAGATTGGGGATGCAAGGTGTGGTTGAGGTTGCAATTTAGAACATAAAAGAAATGAACATGGGATTAGAACATGAAATGGTCATGAAAATTCCTCAAAACTTTTCTTGAAGTCGTGGATGAGAATGATGAGTAAACTTGACAATATTGAGGTGCATCAAAGTCGAGGGCATAGTTAATAGGGAGAATTTAAATATATAATAGAGTATGAAATTCCTTAATGAATGTGGCATTCATTATGCCAAGCATCTGTATTCATTAGCTTGAAACTGATGATATTTGTGACAGGGGGTGGGGGGTGGTGTTAGGTGGGGGTGGTGTGGGGATGGATTTTTGGTTTTTGTATCAAGAAACTTCAGTTATGTATTGATGTGTTTTGTATTAAATTTCATTATTATTATAATTAATCAATTTCTAATTTTGAAAAATGTGAAAAGTGTTTTGGTTTAATAATTAAAAAAGATGTATTATATATGATAAATTAATAAATATAATATAAAATTTTACTACAAATAAAAATTTGCAATTTTTATTTAAATTTAATTTATAAATTTATATTATATGTTGGTAATATTATTTACAACAGAAAATTTTTTCGTTTGAATATATTTCTAAACACTTTGACCAACATATATTTAATCTTTTGGTATTATTATAACAATAATAGAACTATTTTATCTGTCGCAATAACATTTAGTGACAGAGTTTTTACTAACAATTTAGTGATAGAGACATATTTGTTGGTAAAATGTTTTACCAACAGAAAATGTACCTTTACCAACAGATGTGTCCCTGTTGGAAAAAGTTAAATATATTTTAGTGGTTTCAGAATATGTGCATACTTTTTCATGTTATTAAAAATATTTAAGGTTATGTTATAAGTATATTAAGATATTAGATCAGTTATTAGTTGTATTAACTAATTTTTTGAGGTTAAAAAACTTATATCTTAGTTATATGTATACCACTATTAGTATTTCTATACTATTTTATTATGATATTTTCCATTCATGGATGTTATTTTTGGATAATCTGTGTTGATTGATATTTTCTATTAATATTCATGTAATGGGTTTGTATATTTTTATATACTGTTTTTTACTAATATTATTATTGAAGGTAAATCATTACATGTTATCGGTTGTATCCTAGGTGTTGATTTTCAGCTCCTCTAATATAGGTGAGTTTTGGGAGGCACTTACCTAGTAGTCATCACAGACTTAGGGTGGATTCCCAGTGATCAGAAGAAGTATTATAGTTATATTAGATTGTTTTAGATGATTTTTGGAGTAAGAAAATATGATAAATATAGTGGGTTTCTAGGGAAAAAATACATTTGAATGAAGTATACAATGTAAACCAGAGAAAATAGATATGTATGTATAGGGACCCATTGATAATATGGAAGAACCATGGCCATAAAATAATTATTACTAGGGGAAAGGGTATTATCTATAACCTTTTGTCACATGTTTGTGAAATAAATTTTTAGGATTGAAGGAGTGTCATTTTTACTACATGGGGGTGAATTTTAGTTTATAAATTAAAACATAAAATTTTTACTAGCCTATTATATAAAATTAATTTGAAATAAAGACACTAATATACTTTTTAAAATCATAGATAAGGATTTTTATAAAAAATAGTATGAATATTTACTTAAGAAATGCATAGTAAAAAATATTTAGAAAACTTATAGTTAATAACAATGACAAGGTAACCCAAGTTTTATAAAGGGTTTAAGAAAAAACTTACAAAAACATTCCTAATAGAGTTACAACACTTTAAACGTCAATGTAATGTGAGATTTAATAAAACACAAGATATCTATGGTTTTAACCAAGTTATAAAGGTATTTCTTCCTTTACCAAGGAATACCCTAACACTAAGATTATAAAAATCTTATATTTCCCAATACCTAGGAATCCTCAATCAAAAATATCAAAAATATCTTTCTATCAAAACACCGAGACCCTCAATCAAAATAGATAAGAAAAATTCATTACAAAAGAAACGAACTAAAAGAATTTACAAAAGTCTTCACAAATTGATTCCTTATGTAAAACTATCTAAATAAATACAATGAAGATTCTACTCATAAAAAATGGTATGAACTCTTCACAGTAACTATAGATAGCTTTGATAAAACTCTTCCAACTCATCAAATGAAAATTATATTTATATTAATTTCTTTAGTGGTCATATTCTACATTATTTAGAGTAGATGGAAATGACATCGAAAATAAAATTATTCAATTGAAATGGTTCATCACATCTTTTAAATTTAATGGCTGACTTTGATTAAGAACCATTAAAATGTTTAAATGGTTGTATCATGTAAAATAATGTTTCTTTGTCTAATGAACTGATGTTTATTTTTTTGGTAAAATAAAATTTATTGATGTTCTTCTGGAAAGAATATCTGCACTACCTAATGAATTTTATCTAATAGTCTTAGTTGAACTTCATATGATGTCCTTTAATTCTCCTTTTCTGTTGGAATATTATAAATTTTCTTCTGATTAATTTTGTATTTGTTAATTAAATGTATAAATTTGATTATATTTCCAAATAATGAAAGAACTCCATCTGATGGAAATATCTTTATATTTCCATTAAAAATAATTATTTTCTAAAAAATAGTTTTCAAAAATTGGGAAATATGAATGATATAAATTATCAAATTTTAAATAAGTGGTTGGTGATTTTCAAAAACAAGGTTAGAAAGTGTTAGAAAAATTTCAAATCAACAAAATTATATAGGTTATTTAAATACATTGGTTATATCTTGGGACATTTTTAATATCAGTAACTGAACTTACCTCTTCATATTTTTAATTCAAGGATTGGCCTTTCCTTCTTATAGGGCATCCATTGGGATTTTTATAATATGTGTACCCTAAGAGAAGTTTATACACGTATTTATGTTTATGTGTTCGATGGTTATGGTTATGATTATGGTATTGATATTTTTAGTGATTATGTTATTGATGATGGTTTTATGATACCTGTTATAGTGGTAATTAAGAGTACTATGATAATTATATGATCACATATTTTTGGTACTTTTGGGATTATTAACTAGAAAATAATCATGTGATTCATTTGACATAAATAAATAATGATTATTTTAATATAATTGAGGTTGTAGGTGTAACCACCACCCATGATTGATGTCAGGTATAATCAAATATTAAATGGGTGAGAGTTCCTTTAGGATGACTATCCAAGTAGGTTTTATCCCCAACCCATATTTTATAGACAGTGGAGGAATTTTATTTTATTCTTGAATATTAATGAATAGTTAGTAATATTTGGGTTTTTAGAGTTTTATTAACACTGTAATAGAGAAATATATCCTACCTATAGAGTTTCTTCAAGTAAAGGATAAGAATTTTTTCTTTTATAAATAGTGGAGCAATTTCATTTTATTCTTGAATGTGGTATTTGGTTCTTTTAGACTACATGCCTTAATTTTCTTATACTTAGTGAGAGATTCCTTATAGTGAGATATAAGGTATCTTATATATTTTGGACCTTACATTGATTGTGAGATAGAAATTCTAAACTTAGCTGTCAATTTTTCCAAAATTTATTATTATATTTTATTCATATTAGTTATTTTGAGGTTCTAAAGGAGGAAACTATTCAGGTATGTATATACTAAGTCATACATTTACACTAGTTGTACTATTTTTTATGTTATTACATATTTTTTAGGTTATTTATAATAGTGGTTTTGGGTGATATTATCACAAAGATATGAGTCGTTCATTGGTGAATTAAGGTCGGTCTACTTACATCATAGTTAGAGGTATACCATTATTAGTATTTTTATCATATGGTGGTGAAATATATTTCATTAATACATGATATTTTTCTATGATTATTATTGTTTAGGATTGTGTCATTATTTTCATGTGATGATTTTATATACTTTTAAATATTAGTAGTTACTTGGGTTATTATTTAATGTAAGTAATTCCATATTACTAGTTATAATTTCTATGTTTACCAATAACACCTCACATATTAGAGGAATGTTTATAGAAAAACCTACCTAATAGATATAACCAACCTAGTGTAGGGTCTCAATAAGGCCATATAATTTCATAGTCACATTACATGTTATAATTTCATCAGGATGATAAGATAATATTATTTCTGAATCTATATATGATGAAGAATAGGGAAATAAGACATGAACATAGAGGGAACCAGTGATTCTATAAATAGAACTTAATTGTGAAATAATCATTTATATGGGGAAAAGTTACCATATGCAAAGTATTATCATAGTATTATGATATACATCATGTAGCTGAATATAATCTAGGATGATTTCAAGTGTTAATTTAACATAACCATTTTCATGGTGTAGACCAAGGGATATATATATTAATTTCAATGGTTCTAAATCCATGGAATGATATTTATGGATTTTTTTTATTTATAGAATAAAGTATTTTTTTAGAGATCTTAGAATGAGGAGGAGAAGAATATGCCAGAAATATTTTACTAGAGGGTGGAATAGATAGCCTAAATGGTATATGAATCATAAAATAGAGTGATATAACAGTTCTAGTGATAAGTATTGTCAATATTTGTGGGGTTTTTATCAAACTAATATATTAAGAACTGTATTAGAGAGTTGAAAATTAGGTTTTTTTTGATTTAGATATTACCCCAGTTCTGTTTTACATTAGAAGTGTGATTAATTTGGGGAGGAAATTTTCCATGGTTGAGGAATTTTCTAGGAAATATATATGATTAAATGTTTCAATAGACTATGTTTTAGAGTTCCTATTAGTAACCCTTTGGGTGGAGTTCTAAAAGATTTTTTTTAAATATTCATCATGAAAGTTATAGTGTTCGATATTTGTTCATGTAATTTATCAACATTGTTCAATATTTGACATCCATGTTTAAAAATAATGAGATAATTTATTTTCATTTTGAAGTAAAACTTAGAATATATATTCAATATAAGATATTTATTTTGAGGTTGGGTTCCTATTACAGTTTGTTGAAAATGTAGATATTGTAGAGATGTTGAGTAAGGTAATTTCATATTTGAAGATGAGACATAATGAAAATTTCCAGAGTGGATAAGGATAAGGAAGTTACAATTCCATTATTCAAGGAAGATTATGTCTTATCATTACTATAGGCATCAATAGTTTTTGTTTTCATGGTATTATATAGTTTGAAATTAATTATCATTGTCCTGTTACCAAGTTGCATGCCCATATTAGTAGAAAAATCAGAGGAGTCGGATGCTTGATTGATGAGTGAATGGCTACACCTTGGTTTTAGAGCTATTTTTAATGTCGAAATATGAAATAATATTTACAACTACTGAATTATAATCTATTTGAACTTTCTATTTGTGTAGGTTTTATTTATGTGATGTAACTTGATGTATCACAATTGTAAAAAGGAAAAGTTTGACTAGAGTATGGAGATAGTAGTCTTGATGTTCTCCATAGTGGGTAAATATATCACAGGAAGCTACATGAAACTAATTTAATAGTATTTAGATATGGATTTGAGGACTAAGATGTACTATAGCTCTAGGATATGGTTTTTGTCTCCAATTTTGTGATTCCTTCAGTATATAATGTTTCCATTATAGATATAGTGTTTTTATGGATGTTATAGTTGAATCATTAGTTCTCTACAAGAAATTTAGCATTTAGTGGCTACTAAAGGCTATCTTTAAATAATTTTAGTGATTAGAAAATAGAGGGGTCATGATTTCATTTTTCATAAAATAAATAGTGATCAACCATTTGGTAGTCACCAATTTTATTTTTAATGTTATCATTGTATTACATCCTATACTCTAGAAAAAACCCATAATTTATACAAGAAGTTTAAAATATCAAAATATTTTTAAATTGCCATAATTTAAGATAATATATAATAAATTTTCTATTAAAAAATAACTAACCAATTTTTTTCTAATTCATATAAAAATTTCATCAAGAAATATGAATTTAAATTCTATTCATAATTTAAGTGTTTTATAATTTTAAAAATTAATATGTAAAACATAAAACATTAAAATAAAAACCCACATTGTTTTTCATATATATAAATAACCTATATTATAAAAATACTTTTTTTTATAAAAAATTTATCTTTTTATCATATCAAGGATATCAAATATCATATTTATTTGTCATTTTTTTCTTATGGGTTAAAGATTATTTAACAACTAATGACCTAAATTTTAATGAGAAATCAAGATCCTTTACTAATTTTTAATTACATGATACACATTTGACACCTAGAAAACACTTTAAAATATAAAATAAAATTTTTATAATTTTGATCATTTAATGTTATAAGAATATAAAGTTTGTTAATACCAGTTTAAAATTAATTGATAATAATATTCCATAATATGAATAAAAACATAGCTTACTTGCTCATTTTTTAATGTTGAACACTTGTTTTAATGATAAATATGGATTTTTAATATTCAAAATTATTTTAATATTTATATGTAAAAAATATTTTAGATTAAATATCCATCATTCTTATAGGAAAAAAATAATCCAAATATCATTTTCTAATTTTTTTTCTTGAAAAACTGGTATTGTTCTCTTTGTATTAGATATCGTGCACTCGTTTCCATGTTAAAAATGAATTATAATTTTTTAAACAAACTTTTTATCATTATGAAAATATCAAACATCATATTTTATTATAGTTAAGAAAGTAATACCAAATAATTTTACTAACATTTTATAAATTGTTGATATCCTTTACTTACTTTTGAATATAGCACATTATTTTCCAAGTTACTTTCCATCATTCTGAGTACCTCAGTTGTTCAATTTAGATTTGGTTTGTTTTTATTGGTCAAAAATGAATTGAGGAATATTTTTCTAAATTTTTTAATGGAAAATAATATTGTTTTATTATTTTTCATTATTTGACACATTTTTTATAGTTATAAAACAATTTCAATTTTAAAATGAAATATCAATAATTTCAAGAATATAAAACATTTTGGATTGTTTTTAAAGTTCAAAAATCAATAAAAATTCATTTTCCCATATTTCCATGTTAGAATAAGCTCATTTGGTAATTTTTAATGTTAAACATCCATTTAATGTTAAAATATATTTTTGTCTATTAAAACTCTCATTTGACCATTTCAAGCACATTATACATCTTATCAATTATATATTTGTTCCTACAAGATAAAATTGATTATATTGTTTTTTAATAAAATTTCAGGATAGCCTGAGACCATTTTCATTGTTTAGAATATTTAATATTCACTTATATGTTAAAAATATATTTTAATATCTAAAAGGTACATTAAATCATTCAAAAAATATGTATCATTTAATTAATATAGTATTTGTTCCAAAATATCACAAATTAATCACATATAATTTTACCAACTGTTCATAACAAACTAAGGTAATTTTCACTATTTTAGGGGTGTATTCTATTTTTAGGTCATTATTGAAATTTAATATTAAAACATACTTCCGATAATTCCATGAATTTAAGAAGCTCTATTCACATGTGACTTGTTCCTATAGGACAAAAACTAATCAATATTCATTTTACTTAATTTTAATGACAAATTTTAATGTTTACTTAATTTTACCATTTTATATACTTTTGAAACATTAAAAACATATTTAATTTAAAAAATATACTTTTAATAATTCTATAAATATTTTAAATCAAATTGATGTGATGTTTTTTTTAAGAAATAAAATATTAATAAAAAATAATTGTTCTAAATCTCCATGCCAAAAGGATATTTTTTCTCTATGTTGAATAATGTATGATCAAATCCAGGTTAAAAATAAATTTTAATTGTTTACAAAAACATTCAAACATTTCAATGACATGAGATGTCTGATTTATGGGAAATTTATTCAGATATGTGTCTAATGAATTAAATATGTCCCCATTTTTTTAAAAAACACACTCAATTTATCTAATTCAAACATTATATGATCATTTTCATGTTAACAATGAAGTTATTTTTTCTAAAAATAAACCATAGATCAATCCAATAATGTTAGATATCGTATTCATGAAACCATTTACAATGTAGGTTAAAAACAAAATGTTGACCATTTCCCCAAATTTTAATGACAATCTTATCTCATTTATTCATTTTTTATCTTTTTGGAACATGATTTTCACTTTGAAAAAAAAATTAATAGAAACACTTTTGACCATTATAATAATATTATAGTAAAAATTTGCATTTGGTTTGTTTCTATATGTTACAAATGAATTGAAAATAATTTTTATTAATTTTAACAACAAATGGTGATTGTTTTCACATTTTTAAAATTTTTTAAACATGTTTGAAAATTAAAAAAAATTAAATATTGAATTAAATAAAAAAGATAAATATATAGGAATATAATATCCTGATTTTTACAATGACAATAAAATCCCTCTTGTAATAAAATTATAAAATCATAGGTAGAAGAAATGATTAATTAGTGGAATAATTTAATAATTTTGTTAAAGGTCATAAATTCTATTTATCATATTAGAACATTCAATTGAATATTTTTGGGGTTCGACACTGAGTCATTATGTATTTTTGAGACCTACAAAGTCTCAGTGAATAATGAATAAAAATATTAAATATTTCATATTAAGCATATAAAATTTATTCAAAATAATTAAATATCTCACAAAGAATGTATTTTATGAGAAATCTGAGACCACCGATAGGACCATGACATGATTTTTATCATAGGAAATGTATAACATTTGTAAGCATTGGATGTTTGGTTGTCTCGTTCACAAAAAAAAAACTATTTTAAAATTTA
Source organism: Viscum album (assembly GCA_963277665.1). Taxonomy (NCBI): domain Eukaryota; kingdom Viridiplantae; phylum Streptophyta; class Magnoliopsida; order Santalales; family Viscaceae; genus Viscum; species Viscum album. Next base: position 1,693,445,449 of record OY728131.1, read on the forward strand.
ATTAAATTTTAATCTTCATTTTTGAATATTAAATAATTAATATCTCCCAAATGGTGTATCGTATGAAAAGTATTAGACTATTGTTGGGTTAGGAACATGGGATTTCACTTGGGTAGAGCATAACATTTATACATAACATAAATTTGTAGTTATTTAATTTTTAGATCAAATTATTAATTTAATTTAATAATTTAATTCAAATTTAATTATTAAATACATTTTATTTAATTGGATTCTTCCTATCAATGAATGGAACCTCCATTGTTGATGGGGTGTGATTCTAAGAGCTTCGGTTTTAAACTATTTTCACTTGTTTTTGTCAGCAACACATTAAATGGGTGAAAATAATGTCTCTGCTCTAAATTTTCTATTAAATCTGGTATTAAATTGGGATATTGAATTATCGGTTTTAGGGATTTGAAAATAAATTTTTGTACGTGTTTTTTATCTTATAACCAGATCTTGCAGTCGATTTGGGTTGGTTTTCATTTTTTGGAGCAACAAATACACCTTGATCCGATTGATGAACCCCATTTTAATCAAATTGTTTTTCTTCTCCCCAATAAGTTGTAGTTGTTTTCTCCCTATGCATGGTGCGCCAGGTGAGTTCTTCTTCTTCATTCATTTTTTATTTCTTTATAACCTATAAATTTGATATATATTAGGATATTAATCATAATTACATGCCATTAGTTTCATTGGTCTCATCTTGACCAGGAGAACTCAAATCAAATTTTTGATTTTAAGGCAGCAAGGTATTATTCAGTACAATTTTTTTCATTTTTTTAAAATAAATATTTAAAATTAAATTATCAAAGTATTAATTACAAAAATTACTAGAAGATTAAAAAGTGAATAACTATGCAATGTTAATTCAATTAAATAATTCCTTAAAATTAATAAAAAGAATATTATCAAAAAAATATAATTATAATCCATTTTAAAATGACAATTAAAACAAATCATCAAAGGTTGAGTTATTAAAAATATTGAAATATAATTATAATGAATTATCAAAGAAAAATTACATGAATTTATCCTGATATTTTTATTAAATTTATTAATGGATAATTATAAAGTGATTATCACATGACATAGACTATTGAAATTATCATGGGATAATTATGTGTTTTATCACAAGATAATTATCGTAATTATAAAATGATAATATCATAGAATTATCAATAATAATTCCACTAGATTATCAAATGTTAATTTTAAATAAAATTATGAAATGTTGTTTATCAAATTATTTTGTGTTTTTTAAATGATAAATTTAACATTATCTAAGAGCGATAAAATATTATCACATGTAATATTTAAAAGATGTATTTTGAAAATTATCCTTAATGGAGAAAACATTATTGCATAAAATATTTTAAAGTAATAATTTGAAAATTATCCTGAAGAGATAAAATATTATTGCATGTAATATTTTAAAATATAAATATAAAATTATCTTGGAGAAAGAATATATCATCACATGTGATATTTTATTTAATTTTGAAATAAATTAATTAACATTGGTTTTAGGAACCCCTGATCAAATTCAAGCGTTGATATGTTGAAGATTACGATAATAAGGCCTTCAAGAGGTGTATTGAACCAAACATGGTGGTTTATCATTTCCGTTCACATCGACAAACTTGAGGTAAGTGGTTCCATCCCAATTATCCAAATTGATTATGGTTGTATTGCTTGATTTATTTCAATTATTAATTTAAATTTAAATTTCCTAAAATTTATTTCAATTTATTTGATAAAACCCAATTCCATTGAATTGGGAGATTTAGAAATGGTTTTGGCATGAAAAATAGGAAAGCCCAAAATTCCATTTAAATGGGGTGTGATTATGGAAATTGGATAATTTAAATTGTGGATTTATGTAAATGATTTTAGTTAAATTGTTGAAATTAATTGTGGAATAGAATTATGAAATTGATGGAATTAGTTTTTAATGGATTTCAAACTTGTGAAAATGGATTAAAATGTTTTTATAGAAACCTTGTGGTTATATCTTGTCAAAGAGGAATGTTTTTAATTTAAACCTATTTTGTTTTTAAATGGAAAATTGGAATTTGAAATGGGGGAATGGGATTTAAATGTATTTTAAGAAGTCTTAAAATAAATTTCCAATAATTGATTGTCTGAGAGAACATGCAATCCTTTGGTAGTCTGTGATTTATTTGGGTACACTCTAAGATTACTACTTTATTCTAAAACATACAGAAAGTAGGTCACATACCTTAGGTGATAGTGATGAGCCCTCTCTGACCAGTTTCTAGAGGATGTATGTATACACATATTTTTGTGATCACTTAGAGAGTACAGAGTCTTATAGATGGAAATACTATCGTACCTATTTGGTATATGACCATATTGTTCACTTGTTTATTTATATATGAGATATAAATGTATTCTAGTGTTGATAAAAATATTTTACATTAACCTTCTAAAAATTTATATAAACTATTTTATATAAATTTTTTAATCCTTTTTTTACAAATATTCCATTGTTTTTAAAGTAAAGCCTATTCTTAATGTATTTTTCCATAATTTGAATTGTATAGCATGATTTGATTAAATATGATTTAAAATGACAGAAATATTTTATTTTAAAATTGAAATCATTCCATTGGTTAATATATTATTGGAATCTATTATGGAATCCTTGGCGAGACCCTACTGTTCTTTTTAGCTCACACCATACTTGTGTCTTCGGGTGTTTGTAGATTATCTTATTCCAAGTTTGAGAAAGGGGAATGGATATCTTAGAGGTGGATCCAGTTGTTGAACCTTTTTCATGGTGATTTGTGTCCTTATGGACCTTGTAATTTTTTCCTTGTTTTAGTACTTGGGTTCTAGTACTTTGGGGTTGTTTTTTCCTTATTGCATCCTGGTACATTACTCCAAGTGGATTTTATTTTGATATACATACTATCTTTCTTTTTTTTCTTCCGCATTGTTAGTGAAAAAATCATTCCTACTTATGGTTTGTATGATGCCAGGTGAAAGTCACCAACCCGTGGGGATAAAGAATTCCCTTTAAGATATGTCCAGGCCAGCTCAGTTATCGGTTTACCAGGGATCCCGAGATGGTTTGTGACAAAGTGGTATCAGAGGGAGGTTATACTTTATTCTTGAAGTCATTATGTATTTGTGAAATAATATCAGGACTTAGAAGGAAGTTTTGATTGAGTTTTTGACCATCTCTCACCAAAATAAAACTTAAGTCACTAATGGTGGTTAGGTAAAGACTTCTTGTGAATCAGTTCTAGTCCTTTCCCTATTATGATTTAGATATAGTAGAATCCATATCTTTTCTGTTCTTTTGGTTGGAATTAATTTCCCTCGTTTCTCTGTTTGAGAATTACCTAATGCATTCAATTTTTTCAACTAATGTTATTTAGAATCATGTCTCCATGAGGATGTGTGAATTAGATCTAGGAAGAGGACGTTGTTGAACCTTAGCAAGAAAATCCTATGATGGATCTGATTCTGGTTGTAGTTATCATACATACTGTCCAAGATTTGAGGTAGGAACCACCACCAATCCTTGTTTAGGCTCTAGCTATGGATCCTCAAGAAAATTTTCTTTGTAATAATTCTCAAGATCTCCATATCTAGAAACCACAACTTTTAATGTCTCTACTGATCCTCAACATCCTGAGGAATGGTTGGGTAGGATAGAATGTATGTTTGAGTTCTTGGAGAAACCAGATGAGATCAATGTGAAGTTTTCCACCTTCGTGTTGGAGGTACCAAGAAGGAGATGGTGGGACATGATGGTGAAAATAAAGAAACATGATGGATTAGAGTGGAAGGATTTAAATGTTATTTTCACCAACCATTTCTATACAGATTCAATGGTGTTAGCCAAGGTTGCGGAGTATTTCAAAATTGAGTAGGTTGAAAGAACCTTGACTATGTATTCAAATCACTTGGCTGAACTAGTGCAGTTTGCGCTTGAGATTGTTTTTAATGAGAGAATGAAGGATCGACACTTAGAGTTGGGACATTGATCAGATATTTATTCTTAGGTTTTCTTGTTAAAGGGACCACTTATACTAACATGCTAGATAGGGTGATGATGGTTGATATGGACCTGGTATGCAAGTTAGGGTTGCGGGAGTTCCTTTCTCTCCCATTGTAAGCATGGGTTATTTTAAAGGAACGAGGAAGCGTATTGAATATCACGGTGGTTCTTGAGATCAGGTTCATTTAAAACCTCCTATAGTTACTGGCATATCCCATTTAATATGCTACTGGGGTGGTCATCCAGGACATTCAAAGAGGGTCTGAACAAAGGCACCCAAGAACTGTGGCTCCAGTAGATGTTTGGGGAACTTATAGAAGTTATTCAACAACTTTTCCAATATTTTTAGTGGAAACGGATCATTAACACATACAAAAACAATGGGTAAATAAAATTCGTCATATAAAAAAGGGTTCCAGCACCAATTATCTAGAATAAAGATTCTTCATGCAGTGGAAGAGTCTTCATAAGAAGATGACATAGGTCCAATGACTGCGAGAGGTCCCATTACTATATATTCGTCATTAGTGAATGATCTATTTGATACTGGTGCATCACACTCATTTATTTCAACACATATAATCACTATTTTTAATCTTCATATGGAGATTTTATCTTTGGAGACAGATATTAATACACCCATTGGTACGAAGAGATATCAAGTTCTACGTAGTCCTATTTTTGGCTTCTCCCTATCATATGTCAAGATTGCTTGGAGTTGTCTAGTTCTCGAGATGAATTATTTTGATATCATATTTGTGATGGATTTTCTCATTTCCAATAAATCAAAGATTGATTATGATTTTCAATGGGTATACCTTAATACACTCAGTGGTGGGATTCTTGTCTTTCAAGAAGATTGGGACCCATGTTCGAGTAGAGCCATTATTTCTTATCCAGAGTTGGGGAAAGTGATATCCATGATTTATCCTGATCTAGAGAATGATTAAATGAGTGTGAATATCCCTCTAGTCATTGTGGAGTTTCCCAATATGTTTCTATATGACTTTTATGGTTTACCACTTGTAAGAGAGGTTCAATTTTCCATTGACTTGACTCCTAGTACTCAACCAGTTTTAATTCCCTCTTACTACATGGAACCATCTAAAATGAAAGAGCTAAAGTTATAGTTTGACGATCTTCTTGAGGACATGATTCACTCTTGTGTTAAAGACTTTGGTGGGGCTTCGGATGATCATATCAGGGATGAGAAGTAGTTAGAGGGGTATAATTTTAATATATTGATTTTTTACAATGATAATAAAAACCCTCTAGTAATACATTATTAATATATTAAGTGGGAAAAATGATTTATCAGCTGAATAATTTGATAAACATGTTAAAGGTCTTAAAATCCAATTAACATCTTGGAATATTAAAATGATTATTTTTGGGTTTTGGAACTGAGTTAGTGTGAGATTATGAGACCCAAAATGTATTGGTGAAGTCTCAATAAAAAAATTAAATATTTTATATTAACAGTAGGATATTTATTAAAAATAATTAAATATCTTACAAAAGTGAATCATATGACAATTATGAGACCACCGATAGGTTTGAGATGTTGTTTGTTCCCTAGGAGGGGTATAAAATTTGTAATTTTTGGACATTTGGATGTCTCACTCATGATAATAACCATTTTTATATTTAATTAAATTCAAATCCATTTTTTGAATATTAAATAATTATTATCTCTCAAACAATGAATTGTATGAGAAATATAAGACCAACATTAGGTCTGAAATGTGATGTTTTACCTAGGTAGGGAATAACCATTATGTGCAATAGACGTTTGATGTTATCTAATTTTTAGAGCAAATAATTAATTAAATTTAATATTTTAATATGAATTTAATTATGAAAGATGTTTTATTTATTTGGATTATTCCTCCCAATGGGTGGAACCTCCATTGTTGATGGGGTGGGATTTTAAGATCTTCAGTTTTAACTCATTTTCACTAGTTTCAATTAGTAACACATTAAATGGGTGAAAATAATGACTTTTCTATAAATTTTCAGTCAAATCATGTATTAAATTTGGGTGTTGAATTATCAGTTTTGGGGTTTTAAAAATAATGTCTTGTACATTGTGTGTATCTTATAACCAGATCTTACAATCTATTTAGGTTGTTTTTCATTATGTTTGAGAAAACCAAAAATCTTGCACTGATTGATGAACCTCCTTTGAATCGAATCATTTTTCTTCTCTCCAAAAAGGTGCAGTTGTTTTCTCCATGTGCATGGTGTGCCATGTGAGTTATTCTTCTTCATTTTTTTCTTTCTTTCAAAATTCTATATTCAATATCTATTGTGATATTGATCATAATTACATGATGTTAGTTCCATTGGTCTCATCTCAAAAAGGATAACATATATCATATTTTTTATTTTAAGGAAGAATGGTTTTCATCAATTCAATTTTGTTTCCTTTTTTAAAATAAATATTTAAAATTAAATTATCAAATGATTAATTACACAAATTACAAGATAATAATAATTTGAATAAATATCCATTTTAAATTCTATCAAATTATCATTATAATTTATAAAAATGCTACTATCAAAAAAATATAATTATCAACCACTATAAGATGATAATTAAAAAAATCATCAAAGGTTAAGTTCTTATAATTATAGAAGTATAATTACAATTAATTATCAAAGAATAATTACATGAATTTATGATGATAATTTTATTCATTTTATTAATGGATAATTATAAGTTAATTACCATGTGACAAAGATTATTGAAATTATAATGGGATAATTAAGTGTTTTATCATAGGTTAATTATCATAATTATAAAATGATAATATCATATAATTATCAATGATAATCCGACTGTATTATCAAATGAAAAACTTAAATAAAATTATTAAATGTTGTTTATCAGATTATTGTGTGTAATTTTTTTAATTGGAAATTTTAAAATTATATTGGAGAGATAAAATATTATCACATGTAATATTTTAAAGTGATAATTTAAAAATTATCCTGATGATATAAAACATTATATCATGTAATATTTTAAAAGATAAATTGGAAATTATGTAGGAGAAATCATGTATCATCGCATGTGATATTTTATTTCTTTTTGAAATAAAATAATAGGTATTGGTTCTAAGAACCCTTGAAAATTGTTGAGCATTTATATATCAACGATTATGATTATAAGTTTGCGAGTAGGTGTATTAAACTACACATTTTAGTTTATCTTTTTCACTAACATCAACAACTTTGAGGTAGGTGGTTCCATCCTGATTACCCTAATTGACTGTCCTTGTATTTCTTAGTTTATTTTAATTGTTGATTTAAATTAAATTGATTAAACATTCTTTCATTTTATTTGATAAAACCCAGTTCCAGTGGATTGGGATATTAGGAAATGTCTTTGGCCTGAAAAATGAGAAAACCCCCAATTCCATTGAATTGGGGTGCATATATAGAAATTGGTTAATTTAAATTGTGGATTGGTGGAAATGATTTCAATTAAAATTTTGAAATTAATTATGGATAAGAATTGTGATATTAATGGAATTAGTTTTGAATGGATTTCAAACTTTTGAAAATGGATTAAATATTTTTGATAGAAACCCCATGGTTTTATCTTGTTAAAGTGGCATGTTTTTGATTAAAACCTATTTTGGTTTTAAATGGAAAATTGGAATTTGAAATGGGGGAATGAGATTTAATTATATTTTAAATAGTCTTAAAATTAATTGGCCCTTATTTATTGTATAAGAGCACATGAAAGAATTAGGTAGACTGTGAGTTATTTGGACACACTCTATGATTACTATAACTTTCTAAAACATATATACAACACATCACATCCATTAAGAGACATTGACGGGCCCTCTCTGACTAGTATCTAGAGGACATATGTGTACACATATTTCCATGATCAGTTAGAGAGTGCAGAGCACTATAGTCAAAATTACCATCATACCTATTTGGATGATGGCACTGTTTCTCATATATTTATTTATATATGAGATATAAATTTATTCCAATGTTGGTAAAACTATTTTACATGACCCTTCTAAACTTTAAATAAACTATTTTATATAAATGTTTTATTTAATCCATTAATTTTGAAATATTCCATCATTTGTAAAGTAATACCTATTCTAAAAGTATTTTACCATCAGTTGAACTATATAGCATGATTTTTTATATATGCATTAAAATTACAAACCTATTTTATTTTAAAATTTAAATCTTTCCTTTGGTTAATCTATTAATTGAATCTATTATGGAATCCATGTTTATACCCTATTGGAATTTTTATCTCTCACCCTACTTTTTCCATCGGGTTTTTGTAGATTATCTTCTTTTGGGTTTAATTAAGGGGAAATGGTCTCTTGGAGGTGTATCCAAATGTTGAGCCTTGGTCATGGTGAGTTGTGTCCTTAGGGACCTTGAACATTTTTCCTTATTTTATTAATTAGGTTGTGGTTCTTTAGGCTTGTTTGTGCCTTGTTGTATTCTAGTACATTAATACCAATATAGTTTCTTTTTATATGAATGTTGGATTTGTAACATCCCAAGTAAGTAATGAATAATAGATATTTTTATCTATGTCTATTAATGATTAAGATAGTGTTATAGAGGCTTAAAATGAAAATAAATACAATCCTATGCATGGAATACACTAATATTCTTAAAAGATTGTTTTACTGCCTTTTGATGGAAAACCATTTTTGAATCTATATTTTGAAAATTTTATAAACTATGTTTGTCAAAATAAACTTATCCTTTATTATTGGGACATCAAAATTTACTTTGTGTGAATTTTTGGTATTTTTCTGACAATGTTCATTTTTTAATGAATAGTGAAAAATACTGTATTTTACATCAAAACTGCTTTTTAAAATAATTTATTTATATGATTAGATTATGTTTTGAATTGGTTTAGAAGTGAAATTAGAATATATTTTTACCATTTTATCCAATGGTGGTCATTGGAATCAATTTCACTTTGAAATTGGACATAAACTAGTATCAATCTTTTGATACTTATTGTTTTGTAAAAACACGCTATTTGCTCTGGCAGCGGGAATTAATTATTGAATTAATTAATGTGACTTATATGATTTGAATTTTGTAAAATAGACTTCATTTTTGAATTCTGAATATCAAATATAGCTTAGGGTGAATTTTTGGTAATTTTCTGAAAAACTTCAATTTTTGATGAATAGTGAAACCACTAAGTGGTAATCAAGCAAACTGATTTTTCAGTTAAATGAAAGTTTACCACTAATGTGTATTTAATTTTGAAAATCCGACATACATGGTTGTCATTAAGAAGTAAAATGTGGTTCAATGAGATTATAATAATTATTTGGTGAATAGTAACTTATTAAGTTCTTAATCGCGATTAGTGGTAATTAGGGTAGTTTAAGGTATAAATAATGCTTTAATAATAGGAAATGACCTATACACATGTCCCAACCTTATTGGTTGTGTCATGGCCGACCAAGAAACGCCATGGGTAAACTTGGGGACCCCATGGAGACACTTTGGTTTGGAAATGACATAAATAACTTTTTATTAAATGTTAAAGTAAAAATGACACAAACAAGAGATGTTTTACGAAAACAATTATTACATGGGGTTATAAAGATCATATTTTTGATTATAAATAGTCATTGGAAAGATAAAAAGATTTCCTACATCATAGTATTTTTTTTATGATTTTTAGACATTAAATAAATTAAATTATTTATGACATAATAATGATGCAGCGATGACATCATTATTTGACGATTTAAATAAAATGGAAAGACAATGTAAAATATATGAACTACAAATGGAAAAAACCAATTGGATGAGTGGATTTCGAACCCTTATCACCTTAACCACGAATTATATCAATGTGGGTCCTTTTGAAACCGAAACACATTTTCAAATAAAGTAATATTTCTTTACTTTCCAAAAGTGCCCCTCCTCTCCTCTTATAAAAGGCCCCCACCTCTACCTCATTTCACACACTTCTCAAGCCTTTGGATCGTCCAAACCCTGACCATTTACTCTCTCCACATCCCTCTCCTCATCCTAGAGGATTCCCATTGGGCATAATCCTTTCAAAAGAAGCCTTTAGACTCAAATAAAAAAGAGTTACACTTTTAAATTTAATTCATTCTCTCATGTTCATTTGTTTTATTTTGCTTCTCCAACCCCATAAACTCTTTTTATTTACTTATTTTGTAACAAAACCAGTATCTTCAATATACTAGGATGTTGTTATAAGATTTATTTGAGCTACACTCTCACACAACTATATCAAATGGTTAAAGAACATACGGTTTCCGTGGATGGCGAAATTCTGCCTCCCGAAACGATGATTGTTCAATACTCATTTAACACCTTCAAAGGTGGCCATTATGATGTAACTATTTTTATATATGATATATAATATTTTTATGTTTTCCTTAAGCTTCTGTTTTTTTCATTTTGGGCATACCTTTATGGTTTCCATTATGGGTAAACACGATATCTTCATTTTAGGAAGTGCAGACTACCGCCCCCTCAAAGTGATTTGATTCGTTAAATACCATATGTGGGACATATAAAGGATGTAACTATGATATTATATATGATATTATACTAGAATTATAATATATCTTTATATCATTATTATTCCATTCTATAAAATACGAAATAAGAATGAAAGTAGCGTTCATGCGTACGTACGACTTACCGTCTCCATGAACGGTGCATTTCATTTCTTACCTCTAAATGATTATGTAATATTATAAATGCATGTATGTACTGGATATATATGACATATATGATATCTAAATCATGAATACCATTCTGGATATAATTAAACTTTGACCAAATTAACAACATGTAATGTAAGAAGTCTATTTTTGACTTAAGAACCAAATACCGACAAAATGAACATTATTAACTTAACTGATTACATGATGTTCATAACATGGTATAAAAGGAATAATGAACTTGAAAAAGATTCATAAGCAAGTAGATATTAACTCAAGTTTATTATTCAGGAGATTAAAGAACGGTCGGGTCAAGTCGGATACGAGGTATGGGACTTCGTCTCAATCTCCTTTCATTGAGGCATATTTTATTTTATACACAACTTTATTTTATACGGTGTATAAACCCATTTGACTTTTACATTTAATCAAAAGGAATCTTTTTTATACGAAGCGTTTACTAAATGACAAAAGGGAATGTTTTTGTCGTACGTATGCGGCGACAACTACTTCTCCGCCGTCGTGACCGTTATTTGAGTTTCGGCTTCCTCTACAAGCCATACCTTCTTTTTAAAAGAAAAATAAATACCATGTTTTAATTTCCTTTATTTTGGTATTGAAAATGGTTTTCATAATGTTTTTATATCAATGTGTTGTATTGATATCTTGTGATTGAATGGTGGATATGTTATGTTTCCTTTATGCATGTTTTATGTGATATGAATTATGTTATGGTTCTTGGGCATTATTATGAAGACGGGTGGTTCCATGATAAACTAAGGGTGGGTGAGCCCGATATAGCTCTCCAATGCATTGGGTAACGTAAAGGAGTGAAACATTATGGTTTCTCCGAAGAGATTTTAGGGAATATACTGTGAGGGGTATTCCAAACGTAACCAAGAGGGTTACTCCCTACATAAGAATGTTATGAATGCCTCAAGTTACCTTTATGTCTTATGATTTCTATGATTTATTCATTATTTTATGAGGTATGTTAAAGTGCCTATGTTTTATGGGTAAAGTATGACTTCATTCTTATGTATATATGAATTCATGTTTCCTTTCCATGTTTTTTTAACCCATACTGAGTTTTTATGCTCATCCCAAGTTTTTGAAATGTTTTTCACAGGTCAAGGGAAAGGTACATGATAAGATGATAGAGTCAAGGATTTGTCAAGAAATAATCCATGTTTTATTTTAAATGTGTTTCCATTGATGGGAATTAAGAATACTATCTTTATGTAACCACTTTGTTTATATGTGGAATGTAATGCAAGTTTTATGATCTAATTCTCGAAAACTCTAAACCCGAAAAGATCCTCAATGTGTAATCTTGTAATAACTCAAGATTAAGTAAGGTTTAAGGCTGGGGCCTTATAGTTGGTATCAAAGGTCGGTTTAGATAACTTTAGGAGTTAGAATTCTATTAAATGATTATCCAAAAATATTTTTTTTCGAAATGATATAGCATTTAAAGATTACCATGTTGCTTCATCTAAGACATGTTTTTTCAGAATGGTTTTCCGCAGAGGAAACAGGGAAGCAGTGCTAGGAAGGCATACAGAAGGAAATAACCTTCCGAATCAGCATCCAGAAATGGTCGGAATTGGAACTGAACAGTTTGTTGCAGTAATGGCGCAGTTGACTCAAGCGATAAATGGCGGTGGTATCCATGCACGAGATCAGCCAGATCAACTGCAGATGAACATGTCAGTGGTGGAACATTTCATGAGGAAACATCCACCATCATTCAGAGGATCATCTGACCCTGTGCTAGCTGAAGGGTGGATTAAAGCACTGGAGAAGATTTTTGATGTCATGGGGTGTTCAGACAATCAAAAGGTTAGTCTTGCTATTTACCGTTTGGAGGGTGAAGCAGATCAGTGGTGGTCTATGGTTAAAAATATCAAGGATGCCGATGAGATTGATGCTCTTGACTGGGATGAATTCAAAGGTATGTTTCTTGAGAAGTATTTTCCTAAGGCTGTTCGACTTAGGATGGAAAAACAATTCTTGGAATTGAGGTAAGAGGAAGACTCAGTGGCTGCCTATGAAGAAAGGTTCACTCGATTGGCAAGGTATGCTCCAAATTTTATCCGGGACCTTGATAGTAAAATCAATCGTTTTTACTCAGGATTAAAGCCAAAGTATCGAAGGGAATTAGCTTCTCGTGAGTTTAAAAGTTATGAAAAGCTTGTTCGATGTGCTGAGAAGGTGGAAATGGAGTTTGCCGATGACCAAGTTTTCTATAACAACCAGCAGAAGAAGAGACCGAGGTGGCAGGAGAAAGGTAAGAATTCTTCAAAAAAGTCTGATGGTAAGAGAACTAAGTTTCTAGTTTGTGATAAATGTGGCAAAAGGCATGCTGGGGAATGTCTTCTGAATTCTGGAAAGTGATACCGATGTGGTAAGATGGGACATAAGGCTCGTGATTGCACTGAAAAGGATCAAGGTGAATGTAAGAACAAATTTGATTTACAGTTAGTGAAATATTATAAGTGCAATGAGATGGGTCACTATGGAAACGAGTGTCCGACAGGGAGCTTGAGTGATGGGAAGCAGTTAGACTACAAGCAGAAAGGGGTGGTGAAATCCTTTGCAACTACTTCAGCAGATGTCGGGCCATCAAATGAAGTTGTATCAGGTACTTTGTTTGTTTTTTTCAGATTATGCCAGTGTGTTGTTTGATTCGGGGTCAACACATTCTTTCATCTCTGAAACCTTTTCTAGTAAAATGGGAATACCATCTCAAGAAATGACTCCTGAACTTTTGGTAAAAACACCTGGGGGAAGTGTCGAGGCAAAAAGAATTTATAAGAATCTTCCTATCCTTATCTGTGGAAAGAACCTACTTGAAAACCTTATTGTTCTACCTCTAGTAGAGTTTGATGTTATCCTGGGTATGGATTGGCTCTCTATTTACCATGCTAAGATTGACTGCAGAGCTAAAGAAGTTTCTTTTCAGAAAGACTTTCGGTTTGTTTACAAGAATGAACCCTTACTTTTGATAACATATCAAGAGGCCGAGAAACTTGTAAAATATGGAAATGAATGTTACCTTGAACACATCGTTGAAAATAAAGGAACTATTCAGATTAATGATGTGCCAGTGGTAAATGAGTATCCTGATGTTTTTCCTGATGAGTTGCCTGGAATAATACCAGATCCGGAAGTTGAGTTTACTGTTGACTTAGTTCCTGATGCTAAGCCAATTTCAAAACCCCCTTATCGAATGGCACAAATTGAACTTTTAGAGTTGAAGGAGCAATTGAAAGATTTATTAGAGAAAGGTTTCATTAGACCTAGCACATCACCATGGGGTGCTCCTGTTTTATTTGTTAAAAAGAAAGATGGTTCTATGAGACTTTGCATTGATTATAGAGACTTGAATAATATCACTGTTAAGAACAAATATCCTTTTCCTCATATCGATGATTTGTTTGATCAGCTCCAGGGAGCTCAGTTTTTTTCAAAGATTGACTTGAGATCGGGGTACCATCAGCTGAAGGTTAAGGAGGCAGATATTCCGAAAACTGCGTTCTGTACGAGATATGGCCATTATGAATTTGTAGTAATGCCTTTTGGGCTAACCAATGCACCTGCTGTATTCATGGACTTAATGAATAGAATTTTCCATGAGTTTTGGATAAGTTTGTGGTGGTTTTCATTGATGATATTTTGGTGTTTTCTAAAAGTAAAGAGGAGCATGAAAAACAATTAAGGGTTATCTTACAAACCTTAAAAGAAAAGAAACTGTATGGGAAATTCAGCAAGTGTGAGTTTTGGTTACAACAAATTTCTTTCCTTGGTCACATTGTTTCTAAAGATGGAATAACTGTTGATCCTGCAAAAACAAAAGTTGTGGAAGAATGGCCAAGACCCACAAATGTAACCGAGATTCGTAGATTCCTTGGTTTGGCGGGCTATTACCGAAGGTTTGTTAGAAATTTTTCACGATTATCTAGTCCAATGACTAAGCTAACTCGGAAGGGTGTTAAGTTTATCTGGACAAAATAATGTGATGATTGTTTTCAGGAATTGAAAAGAAGATTGGTGAATGCTCCAGTTTTGGCACTACCTTCCAGGAATGGTGAGTTTGTTATATACAGTGATGCTTCATTGAAAGGACTTGGTTGCGTCCTAATGCAGAATGATCAGGTAATTGCTTATGCTTCACGACAGTTGAAAACTCATGAGGTAAATTACCCTACACATGATTTGGAATTAGCTGCTGTTGTTTTTGCTTTAAAAATTTGGAGGCATCATTTGTATGGAGTAAAGTGTGAAATATATACCGATCACAAAAGTTTAAAGTATATATTCACTCAGAAAGAGTTAAACATGAGACAAAGGAGATGGCTGGAATTAATCAAAGATTATGATTGTACAATTCATTACCATCCGGGAAAAGCAAATAAAGTGGCTGATGCTTTGAGTCGAAAAAGTAATGCTTCATTAACAATGTTGCGTTTGGAACGTGATCCTTTGGTTAAGGATTTGATGAACTTTGGCATAGATGTTGTTGGTGCAGGGAGTCCTTCTGTTTTGTTTCAGGTATCAGTGAGATCATCTCTATCAGATAGAATCAAGCAAGCACAGAAGCAAGATAGTGAGTTGCAGAAAAGGGTAGAGCTGGTTCAGAAAGGTAAGTTGCCTGAATTCAACATTGATAATGATTGTGTTTTGAGATTTGGGAAGAGATTGTGTGTGCCTTGTGATTCACAGTTGAAGAGAGAGTTTTTATGTGAAGCTCATAGTTCTCCATTTTCAGTTCATCCGGGAAGTACTAAGATATATAGAGATCTGCGGGAGTATTACTGGTGGGATGGAATGAAAAGAGATATTGCTGATTTTACTATGAAGTGTTTGACTTGTCAGCAGGTTAAAGCAGAGCGACAGTTACCGAAAGGGATGCTTCAGCCTTTACCAGTGCCAGAGTGGAAATGGGAGAATATATCCATGGGCTTTGTTGTTGGATTACCGAAGACATCTCGAGGTAATAATGCAATCTGGGTTATTGTTGATCGCTTGACCAAATCTTCTCATTTCCTTGCTATACGAGATACTTTCTCTCTTGATCAACTTTCCCGTTTGTATCTTAAAGAGATAGTCAGGTTACATGGAGTTCCTCTCTCCATTGTATCGGGTCGTGATCCCAGGTTTACTTCTAACTTTTGGAAAGTCCTTCAGAAGTCGTTGGGTACTGAATTAAATTTTAGTACAGCTTTCCATCCTCAATCAGATGGGCAGTCAGAACGAACAATTCAGACATTGGAGGATATGCTACGAGCTTGTTCTATGGATTATCAGGGAAGTTGGGACCAACATGTTTCTTTGGTTGAATTTTCATATAATAACAGTTTTCATTCCAGTATACAGATGGCACCATTTCAGGCATTATATGGGAAGCGGTGTCGAACTCCAGCTTTCTGGGATGAAGTGGGTGAAAGGAAGTTGATGGGACCAGAATTGGTAGAAGAGATGGCAGAAAAAGTTCAGCTGATTCAGAAACACATGAGAACAACTCAGAGCAGGCAGAAGAGTTATGCGGATAACCGGAACAAGGATCTATCTTTCGAGGTAGGTGATCATGTTTTTCTCAAGGTTTCTCCTTGGAAAAGTGTGATGAGATTTGGTAAGAAAGGAAAGTTGAGTGCAAGGTTCATTGGACCATACGAAATTCTGGAGAGAGTTGGATCAGTTTCATACCGAGTGGCTTTACCTCCGAGTTTATCTCAGGTACACAATGTTTTTCACATTTCGATGTTGAGAAAGTATATGCCAGATCCATCTCATGTTTTGAGTCCAGAGGTAGTTCAGCTGGAAGAGAACATATCTTATTAGGAACAACCGGTCCAGATTCTTGACCACAGGGAGCAAGTGTTACGGAATAAGGTGATTCATCAGGTAAAGGTTTTGTGGAAAAACCACATGATTGAAGAGGCAACATGGGAATTTGAAAATGCAATGACGGATAAGTACCCCCATTTATTCGATAAGTAAATAAATTGCGGGGATGCAATTTTCTAAAGGGGGGAAGGATGTAACATCCCAAGTAAGTAATGAATAATAGATATTTTTATCTATGTCTATTAATGATTAAGATAGTGTTATAGAGGCTTAAAATGAAAATAAATACAATCTTATGCATGGAATACACTAATATTCTTAAAAGATTGTTTTACTGCCTTTTGATGGAAAACCATTTTTGAATCTATATTTTGAAAAATCTATAAACTATGTTTGTCAAAATAAACTTATCCTTTATGATTGGGACATCAAAATTTACTTTGTGTGAATTTTTGGTATTTTTCTGACAATGTTCATTTTTTAATGAATAGTGAAAAATACTGCATTTTACATCAAAACTGCTTTTTAATATAATTTATTTATATGATTAAATTATGTTTTTAATTGGTTTTGAAGTGAAAATAGAATATATTTTTACCATTTTATCCAATGGTGGTCATTGGAATCAATTTCACTTTGAAATTGGACTTTAACTAGTATCAATCTTTTGATACTTATTGTTTTGTAAAAACACGCTATTTGCTCTGGCAGCGGGAATTAATTATTTAATTAATTAATGTGACTTATACTATTTTAATTTTGTAAAATAGACTTCATTTTTGAATTCGGAATATCAAATATATCTTAGGGTGAATTTTTGGTAATTTTCTGAAAAACGTCAATTTTTGATGAATAGTGAAACCACTAAGTGGTAATCAAGAAAACTGATTTTTCAGTTAAATGAAAGTTTACCACTAATGTGTATTGAATTTTGAAAATCCTACATACATGGTTGTCATTAAGAAGTAAAATGTGGTTCAATGAGATTATTATAATTTTTTGGTGAATAGTAACTTATTAAGTTCTTAATCGCGATTAGTGGTAATTAGAATAGTTTAAGGTATAAATAATGCTTTAATAATAGGAAATGACCTAGACACATGTCCCAACCTTATTGGTTGTGTCATGGCCGACCATGAAAAGACATGGGTCAACTTGGGGACCCCATGGAGACACTTTGGTTGGGAAATGACATAAATAATTTTTTATTAAATGTTAAAGTAAAAATGACACAAACAAGAGATGTTTTACGAAAACAATTTTTACATGGGGTTATAAAGATCAGATTTTTGATTATAAATAGTAATTGGAAATCTAAAAAGATTTCCTACATCATAGAATTTTTTTATGATTTTTAGACATTAAATAAATTAAATTATTTATGACATTATAATGATGCAGCGATGACATCATTATTTGACGATTTAAATAAAATGGAAAGATAATGTAAAATCTATGAACTACACATGGCCAAAACCAATTTTATGAGTGGATTTCGAACCCTTATCACCTTATCCACGAATTATATCAATGTGGGTCCTTTTGAAACCGAAACACATTTTCAAATAAAGTAATATTTCTTTACTTTCCAAAAGTGCCTTTCCTCTCCTCTTATAAAAGCCCCCCACCTCTACCTCATTTCACAAACTTCTCAAGCCTTTGGCTCGGCCAACCCCTGACCATTTACTCTCTCCACATCCCTCTCCTCATCCTAGAGGATTCCCTTTGGGCAGAATCCTTTCAAAGGAAGCCTTTAGACTCAAATCAAAAGGAGTTACACTTTTAAAGGTAATTCATTCTCTCATGTTCATTTGTTTTATTTTGCTTATCCAACCCCCTAAACTCTTTTTATTTACTTATTTTGTAACAACACCAGTATCTTCAATATACTAGGATGTTTTTATAAGATTTATTTGAGATACACTCTCACAAAACTACATCAAATGGTTAAAGAACATACGGTTTCCGTGGATGGCGAAATTCTGCCTCCCGAAACGATGATTGTTCAATACTCATTTAACACCTTCAAAGGTGGCCATTATGATGTAACTATTTTTATATATGATATATAATATGTTTATGTTTTCCTTAAGCTTCTGATTTTTTTCATTTTGGGCATACCTTTATGGTTTCCATTATGGGTAAACACGATATCTTCATTTTAGGAAGTGCGGACTACCGCCCCCTCAAAGTGATTTGATTCGTTAAATACCATATGTGGGACATATAAAGGATGGAACTATGATATTATATATGATATTATAATGGAATTATAATATACCTTTTTATCATTATGATTCCATTCTATAAAATACGAAATAGAAATGAAAGTAGCGTTCATGCGTACGTACGGCTTACCGTCTCCATGAACGGTGCATTTCATTTCTTACCTCTAAATGATTATGTAATATTATAAATGCATGTATTTACTGGATATATATGACATATATGATATCTACATCATGAATACCATTCTGGATATAATTAACCTTTGACCAAATTAACAACATGTAATGTAAGAAGTCTATTTTTGACTTAAGAACCAAATACCGACAAAATGAACATTATTAACTTAACTGATTACATGATGTTCATAACATGGTATAAAAGGAATAATTAACTTGAAAAAGATTCATAAGAAAGTATAGATTAACTCAAGTTTATTATTCAGGAGATTAAAGAACGGTCGGGTCAAGTCGGATACGAGGTATGGGACTTCGTCTCAATCTCCTTTCATTGAGGCATATTTTATTTTATACGCAACTTTATTTTATACGGTGTATAAACCACTTTGACTATTACGTTTATTCAAAAGGAATCTTTTTTATACGAAGCATTTACTAAATGACAAAAGTGAATGTTTTTGTCGTACGTATGCGGCGACAACGACTTCTCCGCCGTCGTGACCGTTATTTGAGTTTCGGCTTCCTCTACAAGCCATACCTTCTTTTTAAAAGAAAAATAAATACCATGTTTTACTTTTCTTTTATTTTGGTATTGAAAATGGTTTTCATAATGTTTTTATATCAATGTGTTGTATTGATATCTTGTGATTGAATGGTGGATATGTTATGTTTCTTTTATGCATGTTTTATGTGATATGAATTATGTTATGGTTCTTGGGCATTATTATGAAGACGGGTGGTTCCATGATAAACTAAGGGCGGGTGAGCCCGATATAGCTCTCCAAT
This sequence comes from Viscum album, assembly GCA_963277665.1. NCBI lineage: Eukaryota > Viridiplantae > Streptophyta > Magnoliopsida > Santalales > Viscaceae > Viscum > Viscum album. The sequence goes on from OY728131.1 coordinate 1,693,465,251, forward strand.
GCATTGGGTAACGCGAAGGAGTGAAACGTTATGGTTTCTCCGAATAGGTTTTAGGGAATATACTGTGATGGGTATTCCAAACGTAACCAAGATGGTTACTCCCTACGTAAGAATGTTATGAATGCCTCAAGTTACCTTTATGTCTTATGATTTCTATGATTTATTCATTATTTTATGAGGTATGTTAAAGTGCCTATGTTTTATGGGTAAAGTATGACTTCATTCTTATGTATATATGAACTCATGTTTCCTTTCCATGTTTTTTTTAACCCATACTGAGTTTTTATGCTCATCCCAAGTTTTTGAAATGTTTTTCACAGGTCAAGGGAAAGGTACATGATAAGATGATAGAGTCAAGGATTTGTCAAGAAATAATCCATGTTTTATTTTAAATGTGTTTCCATTTATAGGAATGAAGAATAATATCTTTATGTAACCACTTTGTTTATATGTGGAATGTAATGCAAGTTTTATGATCTAATTTTCTAAAACTCTAAACCCGAAAAGATCCTCAATGTGTAATCTTGTAATAACTCAAGATTAAGTAAGGTTTAAGGCTGGGGCCTTATAGGATTGATTCTTTTTCTTCAATATGTTTAGTGAAAAAATCATTCCCACTTCCAGTTTGTGTGATTCCAGGTGCTATTCACCAACTCATGGGGATTGGGAACACCCTTCAGACTATGATAGATCTGGATTGGTTATTGGGTTACTAGGGTACCCTGGATGCTTTGTGGTATGAACATACCTCAGGAATAGGGTTCATCATGATATTTATCACCAACCAACCCGTGATGATAAATATAATTGTGACTTTTATATAAAAAAAATAATATTATTTTGTAAGAATATAATAATTATAAAGACCCGGAATTTCCATGTAAATTTTCTGATCTACCTCTAGTCCTGGTACCCTCGTCCTCCATCGAAATTGTCTGTATTCTACATCCAACACAAAAAGGTGTGGGCATAGCCCGTGCAGGTGTGAGTATAACGATACTCAGTAAGGACCCCAAGACTCTCATGGTCTCATTATGTACTCGAAATTCTATAAGGGAATAATATATGATATTATAAGAATGTACATTATTATGTTATATAATTTAAATATATTTAATTTAATTATTCCAATGGTTAGAGTGATTTTGATGATAGTGGAACATATGGTAAGGGATATATGTTACAATCCTGTTGATTATCTAGAATATTTTGAATTATTTTTGTGATAAGAAAATATGATGAAATACCCATCATGAATCTCTTTAGTTTTCATCTCTCATGGTTATTTATAAATAATACATTATTTTCTATAGTTTTCCTCTCATTATGTACACCATAGAATAAAATAATGCTTTTAGGAAAAAACATCTTTATTTCCATTTTTAGTTTAAAATACCATATTACTAAATGTCTATGTTATCTGAAAAATATTTGAAGAATGTTTTTCTCTCTCTTCTTATTGTTTAAATTAATTTTTATACAAGATTTAATTTTTTTTAAAAATTAATTGAATCATATTATTATTTTCAAAGAATGGTCCTTTTAAATTTTAACAAAAATGTTTAATCGATATTTGTTTTTATGGAGGTGGGGACCACCAAACCTAACCTCCCATGAGCGGTTATGGTGGTGGGGACCACCCGAGGCTTGAAACCTCTTGAAATCCCTATTAAGTGGGGAGAAACCTCTTGAGCTTCCCCACTTAATTATGACAACCCCTTTCCTTAATTAATTAATCCAACCCACCAAATCAATTAATTAAGTATTTCATTTTGAAATTATGCCATCATACTTTATTATATTGTCTACCGTTTTATTTTTGGTGGGTTTGGGGGAAAATAATGGTTGGCAAAGGTGGGAGCTTGGTAGAACATGGAGGAACATATCCTCCAACGTAGAACGCCAATGAAGAAAGCTTCTAATTCGATGAATTATTCTCCAAACTCCGTTGAAGGATCACCAATGAGGAACATCTCCACCGACGAACGAGGAGACACCGACGTCACCGACATCCATCTATTCCCAATGGTATCGACTATTTCCCCACGAAAAATCTTCAACGAATCAAACGAATGAGGTAGGGGGTTGTTTGAAATTATTCCCTTTTCATTCTTGATATAGTGTATTACACCACGACGATGAACGAAGAAAGAGGCCGGATAAACCAGTCGTCAGTGAAGGAACGGTGCCCCAACACCCGCAACCTCGCCGCCCGAGCTGCTGCTGCCATCCCCAGTCGAGCCGCTGCCCGAGCTGTCACCGCCATCCACGGACGAGACGCTAACCATGCCACCTTCGCCATCCACGGACGAGCCACTGCCCGAGCTACCGCCGCCGTCTAGGCCGAGTCACCACCGTCGTCCTGGTCGAACCTCCACCATCGTCCAGGCCAAACTGCCGACGCCATCCAAGCTGAACCACCACCGCTGTTCGGGCAAAGTCGCCACCCGAGATGCCCACGCTGTCTGGGCCAAGACACCACATGTGCCGTCATCCACATCCGAGCCGCCACCTGAGATTCCCACATCGTCCGGGCCGAGTCACCACCACCATCCGGGCCGAACCGCTGCCGCCATCTGGGCCGAGCCGCCGCCGCCGTCCAGGTTGAGCCGCCGCCGGTGTCTGGGCCGAACCACCACTGACATCTGGGCCGAGCCGCCACCCAAGATGGTTCTTCCCTTCTAGTCGAACCGCCCCAGCTTAGCCATCCCGAACCTGGTCGAGCCACCCTGCACCCTTGTGGTACCCCCGGCTGAGCCACCCTACGGCCTCTACCGTCCCGTTTGAGCCACCCCACACCCTCGCGGCACCCCCGTGGCCTTTGTGGCCCCTCGCGGCCCTCGCGGCCTGCCAGACCGCCCAACGAGCCGGCCTGCCCAGCGGGCTGAGCTGTACTACGGGCCGGGCTTGGCCAAGCATGTCGGGTTGGGGTGACCCAAACCGGTTCGACCTGGGTGAGGTCGGGTCGGGTCGGTCTGACCGGGTCAGACCAAAGCAGGACCTAATACAAACCTATGCTTTACTTGGGCCATAAATTTGGCACCAGACATTCGTTTGATGAACTATGAGCGGTGCTGGAAACCCTGGAGCGAGATGGTCCTATTGGTATACCACAATGGAGTTTTGGTTAAATTTGGGGGATGATCGGGTTGGATCGACCACGAATCCAACCGGACCCTCGGGACTAAAAGGATAATAACTCATAGACCGGGCATCCAATTGATGCACCATCTATTGCATTGAGACCCCTATGACATTGCAAAACTTTGAGTTACTTCTTAATGGGGCTTCGTGGCAGTTAGATAATCTACTAGTGGCTTGGTAAGCGGACTCTCCCGGAGACAAGCAAGCCTAGTGTGGAAACATAGTATCTGGATGTGGGGAGAAGAGTGATCTCCTAACAATCCTATGTGGGCTAGCTCCTAGAAATCCTGTGTGGCTCACCTCCTAGCGATCCTCTATGGGTTAGATCCTAGCGATCATGTGTGGGTCAGCTCCTAGTGATCCTCTGTGGGTTAGCTCCAACGATCCTATGTGGATCTGCTCCTAGCGATCCTATGTGGGTCCGCTCTAGCGATCCTGTGTGGGTAAGCTCATAGCGATCCTGTGTGGGTTAGCTCCTAGCGATCTTATGTGGGTCATCTCCAATCGATCCTGTGTAGGTCAGCTCCTAGAGATTCTGTGTGGGTCATCTTTTAGCGATCCTGTGTAGGTCAGCTCCAGCGATCCTGTGTGGGTCAGCTCCTAGTGATTCTGTGCAGGTTAGCAGCATAGCCTCTTAACGGAGTAAGATAATTTAGTAGTTACATCTAATAATCTCTACCTATGTACATAAATATATACCTGGTTTGATCTAATTTAATACCTCTGTGTTTCCTCATGATTGAGATGGATTATTTGATAACTTAAGTATATTTATGGGCATATACATAAGTAGGGTTATCAGTTTATTTCATACTTTGTGGTTTACCCTTGGTGTATTTTGTGAGACCTTGAGGGTCTCGGGGTCCCTACTGAGTATCGTTATACTCCCCCTACATGGGCTATGCCCACACCTTTTTGTGTTGGATGCAGATGACAGACAACACTAACTGAGGATGAGGGTACCAGGAATGAAGGTAGCTCAGAGGTGGACCTAGACGAGGCATACCGTAGAGACGATTGATCGAGAGATATACCTACCCTTCAGGTATTATCCTTGGCGGGTGACCATATGAGCTATTCTAGTTATTCCTAGTTTCAGATATCTTGTACTTTCTAGTTTTCCTTGTACTTTCTAGTTGGGATTGTATTCTGGTCCCTTTTTACATAATGTACTCACTCTGTTTACTATTCAGTTTACTTGAGTTCGTATCTTGTTGTGTGCTTGGTTGTGTGTGTTACATGTTATAAAGGCAATGCCTTCCCAGTTTTAGGTAATACACCTTCGGTGATAGTCTCCAGCCCCTGGCCTATAGAAGGCGGTCTTGGTGTAGTCACGACATGGGCCCAAAGGGATGGGTCATGAAAAATTGGTATCAAAGGAGTTGGTTCTACTGCAAAACATAGGAATCCGATTTTTTTTAACAACAATAGTGTTAAGTGTAGTGAGTGTGGTTATCAGTTTAGGGAATATAGTGTTGGTGCGACGGTCGACGTATCCATACACCAGGACCTTGACTTCTGATTTCCGACTCAGTGTATGAAAACAATGATTGTGTATGTGTTTCCAAGAGTTTTTCTTTGTGATCTTTTGAGTCAACTCACTAGGTAGAACTTATTAACTACGACACACCTATTTATTTTCAGGATTCCTCTACGAAGACATCCAACTAGTGTTCTGAGAGTTGTAATCACTGATATCCCACCAAGCGATGAGGCCTCAGTGCATGGCCCTATTCTAGTAGAGACACCAGTGGTACCATTACCCATTGGGCCACCGATGGGGTCCCTAATGAGTATAATTATACACAACCCTAAACGGGCTATGCCCACACATTGTTGTGTTGGATGTTGATGACTAACGATGATGACTGAGGACGAGGGTACTAGGACTGGTGGTTGCTCTGTGGCCTAACTGAATATCGTTATACTATAGTTGAGGTGAAGATCTCATTAAACGAATACCGACGCTATGAGTTTAATGGTGCCCTCGTATTTCAATTTCGAGCACCAGTTCAAAAGATAAAAAAATCTGCTCGCACATTTACTGAATGTACCTGAAATAAAGTTCAGAAATTCATTCTGGGAACTCCGGGCCTTGGAATCATGCACCGTTAATTTTCGAGGACTAGTAAAATTCCCATATATTAAATAACATTACATGAAAATTATGGGTCTTTACAATAATAAATATAAATTTAGAAAAATTTAATTAGTTTTAAACCCATGACATCGAGTCATATTTATAATTAATAGTTTCATGAAATAGTCTATAACTTTTATCTATTTCTTATATGCATATCTATAGTCATGATTCACTCACCATATTTATATACTTGCATTGATTGTAGTTCCACTTGATCATTAATCCCTCTATTCATTGAATAAATCATGGTAATAATATTAATCAGTGTATATATCCACAAAACTCTAACAACATAATACAAATTTTCTTATAAATATATATATTTATGAATATCCATTTCATGTAACAACATATGTCCATTTCTATTATAAAATATAACCCACTAAAGACCCCATATCTATGTGCAATAATATTCCATTTCTCCTCGGGTGTATGTATCAACTTAGCCTCATATTAGACCTTTTGTATAAATAGAATGAATTTATATACTTATAAATAGTCATTACAACAACATTATATCTTTTTATATAATTATTTTAGTTATTACAAGAATGAGAACGCCGAGATTAGAGAATCAGGGAGTCATCATATATATTGATATTTGATAGGTGGAAGAACCTTTAAAATATTGTTGTATTTGAAGAGCACTGATTACATATTCATATGCATATGAAATAACAAAATTTTAATCAATTGATAAGAATGAATTGGAATCAAATGTCATTTAAATTTTTGCAACATACTGGGTTAGAAGTTCATGAGGAGGTCCCTATTGTGATTGATTTTATGAATGATGAACTATCTGATCCTAAATTCATTATAGTAAATTATTATACATAGGATGTTTTGTAAACTATTTGAAATATTTTATTTTTATACCACTAATATATGAAACTTAGAAATTAGTGTATTCATCTATTAAATAGCCCCTTTTTAGTGATAAATCTATATGGGAACAATTGTACACATACTATTTCAATATATTCATGTACCTATCAGTGGTATAAATCCATTTGAATTTTATTGGATCTCTACTGATGAATTCATCAAAAAGTTTATTGTCTTAACCCTCCCTCACTGAGACACCACCTGAGATAATAACAAGTTTGAGTGTGACAAATGAATCATATCTTTAATAGGCCATGAGTTGGAGACTATAACAAAGGGTATATCATCGAATCTATACTAAAGTCATTTTTCTTTAAATACAAAAGGTCAAAATCACCATGAGATATATAATGGATTTACTGGCTATAACACATGAATATTGTATATCAATGCATGTCAGGTTATACATAGCCAAGTAAAAAATGAAAAAACAACCACATGAACTATCATCTCATCTATGCCTTAAGAAAAGTATAATTAAATACACCTCCACCAACATGTCTCCAACATTCAATGCTATGTTTCCTAATACTATCACTATATCCAACAAGATAATATAAAAATAAATTTTTATTAAGTATGTATGAGTATAAAAATATACACAACAGGTTCTTACTTGGAACTATAATATTTCAATGTGAATGAATCATACTAATTAATCTATGTATAGAATAAATAAAACAATGTAATCAATAAATATGCATCCCTAGAAATTGAACCACCCATCCAATTCTATTACATACCACAAAACCATATTACTTCCCATAAAATAACACTTTCCCCATTAGTCATTATCAAATAACCATCAATAAAATATTAACCAACAATATCCCTCATTAGACCATTTAGAAATTGTATACTCATAGGGACCTCACTATAATATCACTACTAGCAAGTAACTATCCACCCTCATAGAAGAATCTATGTATCTATATCACTAACTCGAAATAAACCTAAATGTAACCCGATATAACATATACATCAACAAGTAATTATCCACACGTGGGGTGATCACTATAAAATATCCATATGTTTATTGGGTTATTATCTACCCATAGGTACTCTCACTAGTTTTTAGGTGTCTATCATATGGTAATACCCCAATTAAATCCTGCATCTGTTAGGCAGTTATCCAACCTTGAGAACCTCTCTATATTAGTGATTGTCCATCCTTAGGGACTTTACCATCATAAAATCACATTATCACCAACACACTACATTTATCCACTATTCCAAGATTTATAATTCACACCATCATGACAATTATCATCACTATAATTATCCTCATAAATTAAAATTACTTCCACATAGTCAGACAATTTTTTTTATCTCTATCACCTATTGAAAATGGATTCATACACTCACTATTAATTTTTTATCCCATCTAGTGCACCATATATATAAATATAATAAGGAATATAATCACACTATAAACATATACCACAACCCCACATAGGTATACTGCTAAAAGATCTTAGGGAGCAATTCAACACATCACTAACAATCATAATATCCTAGGAATATAAAAGTCACAACCTCATCACACAACTAACACATCGTATGACCCCATTAAAAAATCAAATATTATATGACATATTTTCATATATAAACCTTCATCTATTCATACAAGAGATGTTTTATCTATGGGATTATGCCGAACTCAATTGATATTACCCCTATGAAATCATCCACTATCAAATCATCCCATAAGCAACAAAAATCATGACCCTGACTAAATATGGAATAGGCCCATGACATGATATCATGAAACATATATAATTTACACCACAATATATGAAATATTTATAGAAAATACTTCCAATTCTAGAATGTGGCACAACCTTATGCTTATTATTTATAGACCCCATGAAAGATTTCATAATTTTCATCACTCTCGTCTATTATGGTATTTTATAAAAATTTTTATCTCAGAGGCTCAATATTAACTATTTTAAAATTAATAATATTTAGAAAATATCTTTAAATATTTATCAAAACTAAATTTCCCACCATAAATAACTTACCCAATAATTCTGAAATGAATTATATGAAACTTTCAACACCAATTCATAATTTTCATTATTTAAATTAACCATTGATCATATTACAAATTTAATCCACTCACATCTATATTTACAAAAAAATTATTGTAAATACACTAATATTTTAATTTATATATTATTTTAAAGGAAAAATGTGTCTGATTGTGTACACTGGATGCAATACCGAGCTTAATTGAACTGCATAATAATATGAATCTTATAAACTTGATTTTGAATCGGTGGGTGTGAATATGAATAACCAAATTATAAAATTTATGTAAGAAATTTTCTTTATTTTTAAAAATAATTAATTCAATCATGAAATTTGAAATTTATCTAATTTATTTAACTAGAAAAAAATATAAATTCATTTTTTGATTTAAAGATATTTTTCTTCTAAAAATGACTTTTACGTTTTTTAAATGTGGATAATTAGAATAAATTATATTAATTTTATAAATTTTATTTGAAATAATGAAAATTATTTCTGAAATAATATTGTCAAAAAAAATTATGGTGAATTTTTTATATTTCTCATAAATGATTTTTTTTGGTGAATAGTGAAAAATACCAATTTTATAAAAAAACTATCACTTTTATGAAATTATATTACAATAAGAATGAATTTAATGTTTAAGAAATAATTTTATAGAAAAAATATATTTAAAAAGTAACATAATCAATATAAAAATATAATGTTGAACAAAAAAATACCTTCTTAACATTTTGTTAATCTAAGTAATATTTTTTTGAAATAAAAATTGTTTTCAGTTCTTCTCTCTTAATCAAGTATATATAAGGAAAATTTTAGTTTTAGTTTAGTTTTAATTAAAAATAATATTCCTTGGATTTAAAATAATCCAAAAAATCAGAATATAATAAAGTTTTTACTTTATTTTTCTATAAAAATATTTTTAAACTTAAAACAAGATTTTTTCTAAAAACTGTTTTCTTTGAATTTTGTGAACATATATTAAAATTAAATTATGAAAATTATAGGAGTTGAATCGGTTAAACTGAATTAAATATGATAATTATAATAAATAATATAAGTTAATATGTTCAACTTAATTTTTGTTCATAATGAATAATAACAATGGAAAATATTTATCAAACTAGTTAAGGGTAAAATGAGTTAAAATCGATAAAAATTAAGTGATAAGGATCCAAGATTAGAAAAGACACTTAATTAATAATTTTTTATATTTATTTTGACCTTAAAATATAATATATGAATCTATAAAAATATGGTTCCACTTACATATGAAAACAACTTTATTATTGAAATCGTTTAGTTAAATACACGCATGTCCCTCCCATCACTTATGACGGGAACACCTTCTCATTCCTTATTCAAAAATATTGAGACCACTAGATCTTCCAATCATAAAAAAACATAAATATATTTATTCCCTGAATTATTGATCTCTTTTTCTTACCCTAATACAATCTTATTAGTGCTTAAGGTGTAATAAAAATGCATCCTATCAATAAAGAGGTAATAATCTCTCCTGACTCATTATATGATTATTTCTTTTTATAATTCCTCTAAAATTGTTTCATCCATACAAAAAATAATTTATAAAATATAAAATTAAACGTATATGTTATTATGATTATGTGAAAACTATTTTAAAGTTCCTTTACATCATGTAGAAAAGGAAAACATCACTCATGCATACATACAGCCTGCCATCTCCACTAAGTAGTGTAATTTGTTTTTCATCACCACTTTAATTGAATGGTTATAAAGGTGGAATTAGTGAATATATCTGATATTATTTACATTAATATTATTATTTAAATATAACATATAATCTACCTTTTTACCCTTCATTCCATTGTAAAATGATAACATTGCTCGTGCATGTGTGTGGACCACCACTTATACAAAGTGATTTAATTTGTTCTTCCCTTTACACCATGAATATATGATTGTAAAATTACATATAATGAATAAAAATAATATTAATTAAATTATTAACATTATTTTTATAGTTTAAACATTTAATTACTCCTTTAACCATGAACAATATACAGAAGTAATTTGAAGTAACTGACTGAACAATCTTAAAGTGGTCAATGTAAGAAAGAACAATTAAATGAATGTATTTAAAATGATAATAAAAGGACCCTATCAAAATAAATATGTATGAAAATTTTTCATAATAAAGTATTTTATAAATTTCAATTCATTATATTAGATGATCAAACATATATGACTAAGAATATACCCAAAGGGATTTTTTGTTACAATCTAATTTAATTATAGGTTTGTTTTTATTCAGATTTAATGTTAAAAATTATATATTCACAATATACTAAACCAAATATGTTTTATTTATATTTGGTTAGGTTTTGGACTTTCCTTTTTTATATTCCATTTCTTCTCTTTTTGGTCCATTAATCATCTAGTGAGTTATACACAAGGGAATTTATTTTTTATAAATTTATATTTTAAAATTGTCCCTCCAAAAAACTTTTATTCCATGCTAAGGTCCTTTTAAATGTTTTCAAGAATTTTTTTTGAAAATATAATGATCATTTAAAGCCATTTCCATCCATATTTTAATTTAATTACATTTTTTTAAAAGTATTGTTTTTCTATTTTATCTAAATGGCGTATTTTTATACATTTTACAAAAATGTGAAAGGAATCTTGGTTTTAACATTTACTGCATGATAAAAAATTCGGTTTTCATGAAGGTTATTTAATTTGAAACTTCATTTAAATTTTCCATGGTTATTTTCAAATAAAATATTTTTCTAATTATTATTTTTATTTAAAATTATATCAAGAGAAAATAGTATTATTTTCCTAATGGTATGATTTCTTTTGAAAAGTGAATTATGACTCTATAATTACAAAAAAGATGCAAGGAAGTTATTTTTTAATGTTTTGATTATATTTTATTTTCTAAATTTTTTGTTTTACTATTAAACATTTACTTATGATGAATCAATGGTCTACTATCATCCTTTACTGATAATGTATTATACCATATTTTTGAGATCATTAATTTTATTTTTATCATAATCTTTACCACTTTCCATTATTCATTAGACATAATTTTTCTCATTAATTCCCATATTTACAATATAATGGATGAATTTAATATACATTTTATTACCTCTATGATTTCAAAATCATATATCATTTCTATATATAGAATTTTTTTAGGAAATTTATTTTTTTGATTGGGGAAATATTCCATATTATTGATTTAATATGGATTATTATTGATTTATATGGAATTTTGAGAATGAATTGTGTTTATTATTCAATATATACGAGGAATTCCTTATAAATTCATGTTATGGGAAGGGTTATGTTATATATATCCCTTCAATGTATCGACAGGTATCATGAGACAAAAAATAATAATTCCATATTAGATGGGTATCTTGTTTACACGTACCTATTTATTAAGAATGATGTCTTGGCCAAGGATTTGATGGTATGATTCATGATAACTTGGCTGAGGCATTGATGTAATGATTATTAATGCCTATATTTATGTATTTAATTTATTAAGAATTAATTTTACATTATCCATGTGATTACTATATTGATGGTAGTTATAGATGTACATTGATCTCAAGTTGTTGAGTGAATGAAATTTGTTCAGATTATCCACTTCTTCATATTTATTATCCCTTATTTAATCATGATAGATTCTAATGTATGTAACCCTTACTGAGAATCTGAGCTCACCCTTTATTTGTTTTCAATACCATTCGATATGATGAATGATATTTTAATTGATTTTATGGTTTGAAATTTTTTTCTTGTTCTATGTTTTTTTAAGTTAAAATTTAATATGAGAATCATAAATGAATACATTTTTTCAATACTGATAAATTGATCAATCATACATTGTGTGATTTAATGTATCCTTTACTAAAGTAATAAAGTAAACATCAATTATGGGTTCATGGAGTCTTAGTGCTATATTAATATATTAAAATTTTATTTCTATTAATTTTTTCATTATATTTCAAACATTTACCAATTTTAATAATAATATACCAATTGATACCTCATTTCAATTTAATTATTCATTAACAATAAATTTTCTCTAAGTTTCACATTTATCTTCCATCTCTAATTTTAATTTATCTGATATTCATTATTTTTAATTATTTTTAAAAACTTACCCAACAAAAAAAATTAATGGAATGGTAAATTCATAAGGATTTTATAAGTGATGATAATTTCTTGTCACCCACCTCATTTATATTATTAATGATAATTATTAATTCTTCAATGATTTCAATTTATCATGCATCTATAATCCTTTCATTGTCTTCTTTATTTCTTCAATATCTATAACTCACAATTCTCATAGTATCAAAACATAAAAGAAAAGAAAAAAATGGATTTGGAGGTTATAATGATCTTTCTCCCTAATAAATCCTATAATCTTCACCACTTTTCTCATAACATACATTATATAGTGACAAAATTTAATTCCCTTTTCTCTATCATTACTTACCAACAAAGAAAGTAATTTTATTATCTTAATATCTACATGTCATAAACATAAAATATCTAGCTCTTCTTTATCTAAAATTTTCCTATCATTCCCATAAAAATATCTTCAAAAAAATATTTATTGTATAAAAATAATACATTTAAAATTAATTACTTAAATAAATCATTAATTAATCAAATTAACCTCATCACCCAATAATAATTGAAAAATATAATCACCTTATAAAATTTCTAAACTAGAACTCAAGGGTATGTATTAATTCCCAAAAATAACTGAATTATCAACCAAGGGTATGAATCACACTCCTCCCAAACTTATCTAAACACTAATACTAGAACACATAATTTTCATTCACCAAGACTTGTCATCTTTATTTGAGTCAATCCTTCAGTGGTCAACCAAATCATCTCACTATGTATCAAAAATTCAATCCACACAGAGATGATGACTAGCATAAATTTTTTCATTTAGTAAAGTATAATTCTAATCCTAGTAACATGGGATTTATTTATTATAATTTAATTATATTAATTTTAACTTCCCCCAAAATCACCCCAATAAAACCAAAAGAATAAAAAAACATCATTCGTACATGTCTACTAGCTCTTTACCCTATAATCAAAATTACTCCACATAGTTCATTCAGTAAGGTTAAATTTCATTTTTAGATCGTTGGGGACCAAATGTCCTCTATCTTAGATGTTCTCCATTTCTACATCACACACTAGGTTTGACTAACACTGTTTCACTATAAAACCCATGAAATACCCACTAGTTAATAACCCTAAAATCTATCCTAACACTTATCCCTAGATCTAATACTACTCTTTTCTAACCCACCCATACTAGGAACACCTCTTAGGCATGTAGTGAGGGTGAGAGTGACCCCTGAATCCCACCTTCAACAAGCCACAATTTGAAGTCTAGAAAAAAGGGTATAATCACCCACATATTAGAGGAATTTCCCTTATAACCCCAAAAATGTATAAAGAAAATATGAATCAAAACTATAATATATAAAAAATAAATATACCACAATGTATATAAACATTATACATAAAAAATTTCTCCATAATAAAAGATCAAAAGGGAAATTTTATGACAGTGAATTTGACAACAGATCTAGACCTTGAGCTAGTAATGTCCTAGTCAGTCATTAAATTACTTCTCGAAACCTAAAAAATATATTTAAATATATGGTTACGCATACAATTGCATTAATTAGAATCCATCTCAAGACTGTTCGTGAAAATTCATAAGAAGAACACTAATTCTTTTGTTAATAAAAAGTAGAACCAACTCACACCAATATTAGGTCATTTATAAATCCAACCACATAAAGTATCACTAAAACAATATTAAATAAAATTATTATATAATAGTACTTAAATAAGATAATATGAATGTGCCCCACAACCACTCCCCCACTTGTTTGTTTCTCTCATTCCCCAAAGAAAAATGTACCAGACTTCCATCCCTTTAATATCCACTTATTCACCTAACCATACACAATATAAAATCCATATACATATATCCATATCCAAAAATTCAAATACATTTCCCAAAAAATTATGAAATAAAAATTATAGATGGTAATCATGGACATGATTTTATCAACCTTGTGCCATCCTCCTACCTTGAATAATACCCACCATGCTACTATACCATAACTGCATAATCATGTTAGTTGGTATATACACATTGAAACTACTTTCCATTATAGACTAAATTTATATACCCACCTTGATCTATAGAATCAACTAATATTTCATAAGGGAGATCATAGAAGAGTGAGTATTCATCCATATATTCTCTCACTAACGTGGATGTTAGAAAAAACACTCGGATACCAAAACATTTGGGTGTTAGTAAGGTTACCTAAATTAGGTATCAGTGCATAAGAAATCATAAGAAAATAAAATATATATCCTAGAAATACACAATCTCAATCAAAGTACTCCTATATAAATAAAAATGTTAACAATGATAATGGACACCACAATTCCATAAAAATTTACCAATAACCACTACTAGGACTATACCCCAAACTAGCCTTAGTAGCCAAGACCCAATAACATAATTCAACATCATATACTAATTTAATCATTTCATTTATATTTTTTCCAAATTTATAATTTTACCATGTATATTAGATTCATTATTACATTTAGTTATCTATATTTAATTTAAAACCATTATTAATCCATCAGCCATTTTCTTCTCAACCATTAACCATTTATTCCCCCTATTAACGTCCCATTTCTTATTAAATTTCATCCCACTTCCAATTATCATATTCAATAATTCCCACCATACTCCTTGATACTAATCATCTATAACATAACCCCATAATAATTAAACCCATCTCTAAATAAACTCACACACAACACATTATAATAGACACTATAATAGAAAAAAAACCCACTTTTGTTCCACATGTTTAGAAATTTCACCACTCCCATAATCTCAGGAAAACCTATCCACCACCACCATATAAACACACACCATTATTCCATAAAACCAAAAATAACATCTATAACCCATAAAATCACAACAATAAAGTCCCTATTTATAACATGAAAAGAAAAAATATCATCTATTCATACTAAATAACATCATATTAAACATTCTTTCATATCAATTCATAATTCAAGGTTTATACACTAACACGTTAATTAAAAATTTCCACACAACCAATTCATTACCATATTTATGTTATTAACCCATTATGAAATATTATTTCAATATATCAGTGGAATCATATAACGTATTCATAGAAACAAACATAATAACTTCTTGTAGAAATATTAACATATCAAAAATATATAAACAATAAAAATGATTTAATAAAGAACATGAAAATCAACATTATACATTCAAATTTTTTTTCCAATTCATTATCTTAATTAGGTAAATCCATAGCATCCACCCAAAGAAAAAATAATGATAATCTCACAATTATATATAAAATAAAAAAGAGAATTCTCAAATACCCTAACACATATTATGTTTCAATAATCACTATGTAGGAATAAGGAGTTAGAGGTGATCACAAGACCAATAGAACCTATGGAAAACCTAAAAACCCTAGATTAAAATTACCTACATTAAAACCATGAATATAAGGAATCAAAACCAATGTTTAAATACTATCATATCTTCTCTGAAAATATATAAATTGAGATAAATAAGAATAAAAGAATAAATTCACACCTTGAATCACAAAATGGTTAATCTCTTGATTTGATGGAAAAAATAATTTTTATAACTATAAAATATCTCTAAAAATGTACTTATGGTCATCAGGGGGTTCAAGGTGAAACAATTTAATATATAAAAATTTAAATGTGATTATGATTTTTTACAAAAAATAAAAACTTGAGGAATTATAGTGTAAAAAACGGTGGCCAATCCATAATGAGAACAAGTCAATAACACCTCAAGAAATCACAAAATAATCACTATTATTTCTCCCAAAACATGATGTAAAAAACTTCCTTAAAACTATACATTAAATTAAGGCTATGGAACAACCAAGTTGGTCACATCATAATAGATGATTTGAAAAAATGCCATGTCTTCAAATATCTCTTTAAGGTATTTCAATATTTTCCATTGAATTCTTAAAAATATCATATTATATAACTATATAATATTATGTATGAAATTAATATTTTATATAAGCTACAAAATATATTTTTTTATTCATGTTTCATTCATTCCTTTTCCACATTTCTGTTTGATGCTCAAGAAATATATTATGTATACACTAAATATCTTATATATCACTTTAGCTCCAGTCCTTTGATAAATTAACTTAAAAGATATCTTATTTAACAATAGAATTTATTACATATTAATTGAAATATCCTATATATAATTAAAACAAAAATTCTCATCATATATAATATATTATGTATCATAGTGAGATATAGTAATTAATTAGTTTCCCTAAAATATATAATATATTTCATTCACTTGTAATATATTTCCTTCATATGTATTTTATTAACTTTATGCATAAGACAATTCCCATAGCTAAAAAATAAATACATTATATACTTATGATATGTAGGATTCATTCCATTTACAAAATAAGGAAACTCTCTTATCTATCCATGGCTCTAGTAGTGTTACCCTTACTATAACACCCCAGATCCGCACTCTTAGATCTGGTGCTAAAAAATGTTCTTTACATATGGGATTTTATATTAACAGTTTTAACTCAATTTAAACATCCATAATTATAGTTTAAATAACAAAAAATTATGTTACTTATATCTGAATTTATTTTTATGTTTTGAGTTTTAGATAATTAATAAATACATTTAAAATAATAAAACCCATATATTCTATATATAATGGCTATTTTATCCACTATACTAAGAAATTATTATTTACCAATGATTCTTAAACATATCCCCTAAAATTATTTATACATGATACCCTTTTAAACATATTATAAGTAATAATCTTATTTATAACATAGGAAAATGGAAATAATAAAGGCTGATCTCAAATACTCGCTAAGGGTAAGAAAAATCATTTACAATCAAAGATTATAAATGAGTATGATATGAGAATATGTTCATGATAACCTAATAAAAGGGAATGAAAATAACTTAGATATTCCTACCTAATAAAAAATTATTCAAAAATATTGACTCATTCCATAAATCATTGGCATAAAATAAGAAAAAAGTCATATGAGTCAAAACTTAGGATCCATGTGAAATAAAAATTTGAAAATAAAAAATATTAAAACTCATATAAATCATATAAAACCCATGAATGTAACTTGGTACAATATATCCATCACCCATTCTCACTCATAATTCACATATAATGGAGTAACTATTATCACTTATTTCAATTCTTTATTTATCTAGAGAATAAACCATTACCTAATGCATTAGAGAGCTATGTACCATGCTCAAATATCATCATCCATAATTTCCAAGAACCAAAACATGAAAAAACCCAAAATTTTTACATATCAATAAAAAATTCATAACAAAAATGGTCATTATTTCATAGATTAATTAACCCATGAAAAAGAAACAAGATTCTAGACAATTTCCTTAAAAATCATCAAAATCTATTCATGGGAAGAAAGTGAATAATATAATAATATCATATACTCTATGAGGAATAAATATAACTAAATAATGTTAATGATGATTAAAAATTCCTCTATAAAACAATTGTAAATTTTATTTGTAAAACAATAAAAAACATCCTTTTATTTATAGTATCCTTTCAAACTAAAAATTCACAAAACAATGGAAAAATGATTTTATTTGAAAAAAATTGAATATTGGAGAAAAAATAATAATAAAGTACATAGTCATGGGAAAAATACTTCAAGTGGTAAATTTTAAAAATAATACTCAATTCAAGATTTTGTAAATAAAGTGAAAATGGATTGTATGAAAAACATTAAGAATATTACATTTTATAAATTTTCAATGAATTTAAAATACCATGGAAAATAACTTTAATAATTTTTTTAGGTTTAGAATATTAAATTATTGAAACTATTTAGACACATGTATATTGAGGATAAGGTGTTTTGTTAATAATCTTTAGATCTTTTAAATCACTGATTTCAAATAAACCCCCTTTCAACTTTAAAAAAAATTAAAAGAAAGAAAATGAGATTGAATTTAAAATACCATAATTATAAAGGTATTCATGATATAATATTTCTAATATTCAGTATATATACCTTATAAATATAAATAGTGGAATAATTTTACACATGACTTAAGGAAATAAAATTTACATGATAAACACTTACAACTTTTATAAAATTAGAATAAAAAACACATAAAAGAGGGCATATGAAATAAAATCCTTAAATTCCATTGTTAAAGATATAATAATGATATAATATATAATATATTAAGTTACAAAACAATAAAAAATCAATTATATGAATAAAGTTAAATATGCATCAATGAAAAAAATTGAGATAAGAACCTTTACCATATGGTAATATTTGTATCAAAATCCATTTAATGTGAGAAACTAAAATTGAAATTTAAATACCATGAAAAAAATAGAATCATGTTATTATATTTTAATGGTATTTAAGACATCATATAAAGGAAAATATGGTGTAAAATTAGCTAAATTTTTCAATGAATTGAAATCGATATAATGACACCCTTATGTAGATAGTAACATTTGAAGTAAGAATCAATAAATGAAGTATTTATTTGAAACAAATTTAAATGCACAAATTAAAATTTAAAATTCAATAAAAACCCATTAAAGTTAATAAAAAACATAATAACTACATAACATATTCAATAGATAAGTTATATAGACCAATGAAAGGAAATTGAGTTAAGAATCATCTTACCTTTGACTTCCGCTTAACAGAATTTACTCTAACATATTTCTATAATAAATCAATAATAACTATTAATTTAGTTCATAATAATAATAATATTTATCTTATATTATGAAATTAATTTGTACTTTTTTACCCATTTAATTTTAATACATTATTAAAATTAATATTCAGGTGTTAAATGTTTCATTTTCAATGCATATTTCGATTCGGTAGTTCTAGTCCTTGAACCTTGGTCATGGTTTCATCACCTCTAGAATGCTAATGAATATGTATAGAATGAGTTTCATAAATTTTTATATTTTCATTTTAATTTCAAGTCACTTATAATGGATAATCGACCATTTCTCATCCACTTGAACTAAGATAATATTTTCATGGTTTTTAAATCAACTAATAAAATATTAGTTAATATTAAATACCCTTTAAAGTCATTTTTAAAACTATTTACATAATTTTTATTCAATGGAATCTATATTATCATGGAATTCAAATTTAAAAATTAAAATTAATTCTCACTTATCATGTATATCACTAAATTTTGTTCAAGGCTCTTATTCATCCATTTTTTTAAGATTTTCATAATATTTAAACTATACACTTGGTCATTTCTATTACATGCACAAGCATTGTGTTGAGATTTTAAAAGGTTTTTATATAATTATACTATTTTTAAAAATATATAAAAATTAATAACTTAAATATAATTTCATTCCCATCATTATAGTATTATATATTATTTTATAAATTATTTTTATCCATATAATTATCATATAAACATATTTGACGTATTAAGCGAGAGAGAGTGATTTTTTGGAATCCTGTTGACTTAAAATAAAATAATGGTAATTTTTAAAATAAAGTGGAACTACCACTAAAATATAGAGAATATAACTCCAGGTATGGTCAATTATGACCTCATACACCCATTTCATGTTAATTTTTTGTGATATTTAATAATTTTACCCTTTTATGAAATAGTTTTACTTATTCTTTCTTTTACCGTGATGACAAGATTTTACATTGGTAACCTAATTTTTATGAAAAAAATTAATATTTAATTATAAAATAATTTGAATATTTTTATTAAAAACGTTAATACTATTTTACTAACTAAAATTTATAAATGTGGAAGAAATTAATTATAACATCACACACAAAATACATAAAAATTGTTTGTAGAAAAGATGTAATTTTGAAGAATATAATGAAATTATTCTCATTAAATGTCTAGTAAAACCCATTTGATGATTGTAAATGTATTTAATTAAACATATTATCTATATATTTCACAAAAATAAATTATCTGTAATGATTAATTTAATTTATTATGATAAAAATACATTTAACACTTAAAAATAATTTAATAAAAAATATCTCTCTTTACCATCAAACGATTTTATCTTCATTTATAAACAATTAATAATCAATTTATGAATAATGATCCATTTTCTAAATAAAAAAAAATAATGTTTAATAAATTTTATACTCTAAAAGATATAAATTTATCTTTAAAATAAGACTTGTAATATACAACAAAACATTGTTTTAACAAAAACATTTTTTAGAGAAGAATTATTAAATTTTTATTCCATATAATAAAAAAATTATTTCATAGACGATTTAATTAATATAACTAATTATTAATTGAATACATTTTACTGATATAATTTACCAAAATAAGATACATAATATTCAAAAACATTTTTTATACAAACAATGGTATTTTATGAAGTGAATAAAACCCCCATTATTTTAAAAAATGAACTATTTTATCCATCTATCTTGTAAAGAATTTTATTTTGTATTGTAATGGAGTGTTATTCACTTATATTTGGTGTTATGTATATCATAATCTACCCTATATATTGGTTTTATTTAAATAAGAATATGTACTAAAATCTCATGGGGTTATATTCTCCCCCATAATAAAACTTGACCCCTGAAATTTTATTTTTTTTCATTCCAATACAAAACTATCATGAAAAGGAAATACACTTAGATATATATTTTATTATGACTATTTATATATAATATAATAATAAACATTTTCAAAATAATACTTTTTATTTTATTTTCTAAAAGCATACCTTGATAGCTGAGTGATATGAATTGATAAGTTTATATTAACTTTTCATTAATGACATATTTGACAATAGAAATAGATAATATCAGAAAATACACTTAAACGATTTCATTTTATTTTATAAGAATAATTTTATCCTTTCGTATCATGTTTTAATTAGTTTACACATTTATTTTATCTCATATTCCAAGATTATTTTTTCATACTTGAATAGAAAAAACCCACTCTTAAATGATTATGAGATCCAGAAAAAGATGAAAAGTTATTCCACCTATCAATGTATTTTTATTGAAAAT
Organism: Viscum album; assembly: GCA_963277665.1. NCBI lineage: Eukaryota > Viridiplantae > Streptophyta > Magnoliopsida > Santalales > Viscaceae > Viscum > Viscum album. The sequence continues at coordinate 1,693,486,704 of OY728131.1, forward strand.
AATTATTAAAAAAAGTTAAGATAATACCCCAAATGAATAAACCATTATATTAAGGAATAAAACATTAATATCTAAATCCTTCACAATAACACCCAATTTTAAACTTAAATCCTTCAATAAATAACTGACCCTAAAACTCTTCAAAATATGCATGACCAAGTTTGAATACCAAAAATAAAAAAATATTTAAACACATAATCCTCTAAAATAAACTTAAAATTTATCTCTAAAAAATAAAAATCACTAATAAATTCACATGGTAAAAATTATATACCCTAATAATATATTCTCAAAAAATATATAAATATCCCTCCAAAATAACAATAATCACCATCACATAAATCCATAATAAAATTATATATTATTTTATAAATTAAATAAATAAAATAATTTAAAATAATTTGACAAGAAATCACATAATATGAAATAATTATATATACTGTAATAGTTTAATTATTCTATATGAAATTTATTCGCAAAACAACTTTGATCATATTGTCAACAAATAAATTTTCAATCCCAAAGGTTTCTTAAATCACATAACTTATACTTCCAAAATCAATTAACCCATTTTCTAAAATAAAAATATTTAGATAAACATCAAAGAATGTAGTATCCCTAATGATTATCTTTACCTTTCAGCTTATATTCCTAAAACTCTAATAACATTTTTCCCAAATAAATTTTTTACTAAATCATACATTAATCATAAGGTGTATATATACTTTAATCATCTATTAGAACCCATTAAACATCCCCTAAGATATCATCAATCACATCAAAATATAATCAAATAAAACCTCAAAATGGGTATTTATGCCTTTGAACTTATGATAAAACTTAATCTAATTGTCTAAATAAGGTATCAAAAAAACATAAATTATCCTCATTAGATAACATCGTAACCTCTAATGTTATCTAAACCTAGTCTGATCCCAACTATAATGCCCCAGAACCTCACTCTATGATTTTTTTCTAAAAATATATTTTTTACATATTGGGTTTTATACCAATAGATGAAACACAATTTAAACATAAAAAATTATAGTATCAGTAACCAATATTGAGTTACTTACATACCTAATACCTTTTAGGTTTATATTTTTAGAGAATTATAAAAAAACTATTAAGTAATAAAATCAATATCTTCCTCATCTAATGGAAATTTTCCCAACTATACCAAGAACTTCTCATTTCCAAATAAATCCTCAACATATCACATAAAATTTCCCACATATAATAACCTTCTAGACATATCAAAAGTAATAATCTTCTTCATATCCTAAATAAATGAAAAAATAGGAAGGATGAGATCAAATACTCAGTGAGGGTTACCATATGCAATAACAATCAATGGATATAATTTAGTATGAGATAAGAATATGGATATGAGAATATAATCAAACGTCATAGATATAGTATATGTGATTCATACCCAATAAAAATGATTTTAAAATCATGATTCATGGAGTAGATATTTTTTATATCATAATATAATTGTTATATGAGTCAATAATCATGATCCATGTGAAATCAAACTTTTATCAAGAAAACCATTAAAAATCATAGAAATTATATAAAAACCATGAATGTATCTTAGGATAGAATATTCATCACCCTTATTAACTCATACCTATTATATAATAGAATAACTATAATCACTAATTCCAGTCATCATTCCTCTAGAGAATAAATCATTACACAAATCATTTGGGATCAATATCTCACGCTCACCTATTTTCATCTATAATTTCCATAAACTAAAACATGAAAAAAACAAATATGGGATTCATTTCAACCTAAAACCCATTAAATAATCCATCATTACTTAATGGATAAATTAACCCTTGGAAAAGAAACATGTTTCAAGAAAATTCTTTTAAAACATCACCATAATCTATCCATAAAAATAATATGGATGGTGTAAATAGTCCATGTCCCTTGTGAAGCATAAAAATCATTTAATGATGTTGACATAGAAAAATAACTTTATAAAATAATTATAAATATTCATTGGGAAATGATAAAAAATTTAAATTTCTTGTTGGTAATGTTTAATAATAAAAATTCATAGAACAATTGAAGAAATATTTACCTTAAATACCATGGAAACATAGAAAAAAATTAATAATGAATAAAGAGAATAATTTGGGAAAAAAATTTTATCATGATATTTCTAAAAACATGGACATGTTTCACTAATAAGTTACCTAACGTGGTCTCCATATGGACTCAATAACACTTCCCCATATTCTAGAGGCTTCTGAATTGTAGCAAGTGTTTGTGGAGATATGGTGGATATACTATAACCTCAAAATTAAAGTACATAAAAATGGTACGATAAATTAGTATGCATAAAAAATATATTATAAAAATCCATAAAAGTTGATATACATGAATAATAAATATTCAATAACATTTAAAAAAATTTGATCACATGATGTTGTCTAAAATAAAGGATATTAGGGATATAAAGCAATAGGTATATACAAAATTCTATAAAAAACTACAAACAACTAAAATCTATCTCCAGTTGCATATAGGTGTGTCCATGGGTCGAGTTGGGTCGGGTTAGAGGATTTTTTGGACTTGACACAATAAAAAAATGTTGAGTTGGGTTTAAGCTGATTTCCCATTCATACTTGACCCAACCCAACCCGTCTTAGATCGGATTGGGTTGGGTCGGGTCCATGGTGTCACCGAGGAAAAAAATTCACTGAACAAAAAGAGCCAATATTGCAATGTGGTGACCTCTCCTCCCCCACAAGATTGATCTTCCACTTCTTATATTGGAATAACACAGTTAGATCTAGATGCTGCATCAGAAATATGAGGCATGAATACCTAACAAGTGCTTGAAGAGAGGCCGACACCCAAATTTGATGGGGGGAGGTGTGCCTACGATGGTGACTCGATGGTAGTCCAAGCCTTAGCATCGAAAGTTTTTCAGGGGGTGGCTCCGACATTGGTGATGAAAAACCATGATGGAGGAGTTCTCAGAAGGGAAGGTCTGGGTGGTGGTCACCAAATGGTGGGTGTGTAGCTATGATAAGGGTAGTTCCACACTAAAGGGACAAATCTACCTCACTGGAGCATATAGTGGTGTGTATGGGCCATTGTCCGGCTTCTGAGGCAATGATCCATGTTGTGATGATAGAGGAAGAAAATGCTAGGGAGGTCTGGTGATGCATAGAGGTGGCGACAGGGATCTAGTGGGACTCACCCAAGAATTAAATCAAACATATAGTGCGAATGAGCCTCCGATAATGTAGCCTCGACATTTGGGATGAACAATACCCTGCCAAACCTACAACAAGAAAGTCAAATAAAAATATGTGTTTAATATTTTCATCCAATTGGCTTGGGTCAAAGTTCATCATAAACCTCTAGAAAGTATTCTTAACCAACATCAGGTTCTCGACCTCACACTGCATATTTCTTCATTATGAACGAGAATTGGGGCATTAAGATATGATCCTCCTTCTTCAATTATTTTTTTCATTAGGGCTTTTAGTGGTTCATCTTTTTCTGCAAGCATCAGTGTCGAACCAATCTGCTTCGGACTCGGCCTTAGTTTTCTTCAACATTATCTTCGATCTCGGTCTCAAATCTAATTTATCTTCTTCATCAGTTTTGACTCACCTTGTGGGGTCCTTCCGTGATGGTGGATGAGGTGGTAATGTGGTGCGTGGAGGGGAAGACAACACCAGAGACCGAATCTGAGAATGGTCGGTTGACCAGGAAATATCATGGTCAAATGGTGCAGATGGATTGGATAAGGTGGTGTATCATGGTGAGAGGGAGGGGAAGATGTAGTGGGTCGAGCATAGTCCCAAATGGAAGAACGAAATCCAAAAAAATAAAGGTCGGGTTGATGGGTTGGGGTGGGTCATTATACTTACAACCCGTGACCTAACCCAACCTGATCTCAACCCGACCCAAATAAACCCGACCAATCTATACACCTATGTAACCCGACCCAACCCAACCCCACCCGGTCGGGTTGGGTCGGGTCGATCGGGTTGGGTCGGGTTTGGAAACCCCTAGAAGCATCAAGAGAACCAACTCAGTACTAAGATCATTTACTATATCCTAGTGTAGAAAATAAATCATCCATAATAGGTTGTTACTCTTTATACCCACCACCATCCATGAATTCTTTCTGGGTACCAAACCATTACCTAAAAAGTGTATGAGTAAAACATAGTAAGTGACCACCAATAGTGTCTAATAATATACACTCTATGATTATATAATAAAATAGTGTGAAGGTAATAATAACTAAAGTCCTAAATGTAATAAATAGTACTCAAGTAAGATCAGGTTCTTCATTGGATTATAGTATAGAACTACCTACATCGGACTAATACAGAATTTCTATAAATGGTGGTTATTTTATAATAAGGGAGTGGGACCCATGGTTTTTACCAAGGCATCTGAATATAATCATTATCAAAAGAGGGATCAACACGTCCTATGTTAATTATTACTCAGTAGTTGAAATAAAATAAGGAATTAATGTATCAAATTCATTGAATTAATCTAAGTGTGTTCTTTAACATAGTATATGTGTATTTTATATATGTTTCTAGTATTATCCCATCATAGGAAAACCATATAGAGAATCTAGGTATCACTCAAGGAATACTATGAAACCAATACCCTATGATTTCATATGATGCATTCCATATGGAAACCCAAGTATCACCCAAGGTTTGGTATAATTTTATTTTCTGTTTGGGCCCATCCATGGTATTCCATATAGGAATACAAGTACTACTTCTATCATAATATGATATCAAATACTTGGTGTTCCCTTCCAAGGAATTCCATATATGATACAATTATCCATCCCTACACATCAGAATTCAATTCACAAATAATTAAATTCAAATTTTCAATGAGACTAACCGAGGTGTTCTGTAATGAAACTCAAGTTTCACCCATGAAATTTCATAGTTCCATTTATAATTCATTTAATTGAAGTGGTTCATTTAATTTATATGGGATAACTCATCAAAAGTTTTAGGAAAAAAGATGTATGTGATATGGTCTCCCCACAATTCATGATTTATTTATTAAATTATATCCATTTTAATTAGAAAAAAAATCCTAACTCACTTAGATAGTGGTTTAGTCATGAGGAACTTATAGAGTAACAACTAATCAGATTAAGCACACCCAAAGGGGTGGTATTATTTTAGGAATATGACTAACAAGGGTGTAATTAGGTTCACAAAGGATAATAAATTCATGGAATTACAATTTATTTATTTATATTTCATTTAAGAGGTTACACAAGGAAGATTGAGCATGAAGAACACCGGAAAATAATATATTCAACTTGAATTTAGATTAAAATTATTAACCCACTAACCTTAAGTGGGTAGAATAATTTTAATCTAGTTTTTTTCTTCCAATATGGGCTAAAACATGAAAAATGAGAGAAATAAATAAATTACATGTAAATAGGGAACATTAGCTTGCACAGGTTTAACATTTTATATGGTGAGATAAATGAATAAAGAAAGAAATAAGACTTAGGAACATAGTGAGATAGATTCAAAAGGACTGTAAATGTTTGATTTAGAAGTTAGATGGAGGATAAAGATCGAATCCAAGCTTGAGGTGGAGGGGAGATCTCATGTGGGAGAGATTATGTATGTGGAATGTAAAGAAGAAATAAGGTTATAGGCTAAAAATAAAAAGTGTAAAAATATAAATTCACTAAATTTTAATGGGTGCATGGTTTAGCTTCTTGGTTAGAAAAACTGTGTTCCAACCATTCACACATATATCCCAAGTTGGCACCCCCTTGCATGGCTAGGCACACATATTGACAAACTATGTGCAAATCATGTATGCTCACTATCCAACACCTTTGACCCCTTTCATGGTTAGGTTCACGGTTAAACTAAACATGCACTAACAATGCTAAACATACCAATAATTTGTTGTATATTTTTTTTATCCATGTGGCCTCCCTCGCATGTTTAAAATAACCAGGAACATACTCCTTTGGTTTTAATGGTTGAGCCACATGGTTACTACTAACCCTATTCCAATCCTGTATCTCTTCCTATTTATGCAATAACTAGAGCTTTGAGGACTGAACAAGCCTTGGAAACTCGCAAACCCTTTCTTATCCCATAAGAAATCTCATTTGGGAAATAGAAATATTTTAACTGAATATTAAAGGATTTATACCACATTTAAAAATCAATATATTACAATCTTCCCTCCATAAAACAATTCATCCCCGAGTTTCCCTTCTATGGATAGTTGATTAGTATCTAAAAATAATTCCATACACTCGGTATATTTGTCAACCACTCACTCTTAGGTCTCATCCAGTGCACAACCTTGCTTTCATAACACCCATAAAAAATAATTGAACTATTTCATAGAGAATTTGTGATCCAATCAATGATACATATGAGATACTTCACAAAATAAGCATCAATATTCAACTCAACCTCATTATGTTTGAATACATGAGATATGATTGACTAATAATGACGTAATTGGGAAATGTGAAATACATCATGCGTATCCCTGTATCTCGTTGGGTGTTCTATTTGATAAGCCACTATTCTAATCTTCTCTAAAACATCAAAAGGACTGATGAATCAAGATAATATATTAACTTTCCTCTAAATCCACCAATTCCCCACCCTAGGGGAGACATTCAAGAAGACAAGATCTCTCACCTCAAACTCTAGTGGATGGCTGTGATGATCAATATAAGAATACTTCCTATACTGAACTATAAACATACCATTATTAATTAGCTGTAATTTCTTTAAGGTCTATAGAATGAGTTGAGGTTTGGTAGAACTACCTTTATGGTCTCTAACCAGTAAAGAGTTGATTGGCATAGCCTACCAAATGGGGCTTCATAAGGATCCATATCAATATTCTCTTAGAAACTATTATTATAGGTGTAATCTAAAAGAGAACAATGGTTCTTCTAAGTATATATGAAATCAATGATTTATGCTCAAAGAATGTCATATAATACCTGAATCATACTCTGGGACTGATTGTTGGTCTGTGGATGAGAGATTGTACTTAGTAGTACCTATAAACCCAGATTCTTTCCTACCCCTTAAATAAATATAATATAAAGAGAGAATAACTATTTGATATTATAGTATGATGGATACTATGAATATGATATAATCACAGATGTAGAGCCTCAAAATATCATTTAAAAACAGGGTCTTTCTAATAGGAAATAAGTGGATAAACTTTATCATCCTGTCAATGATCACCCATACTGCATCACTAGCTCAAGGTAACCTCGAAAAAACCATCATGAAATCCATATCAATTTTATACAATTTACAATATAGAATGGTAAATGGCTGTAGAAGTATATCAAGTCACTGGTGTTCCACATTTACTTATTTACAGGTGGAAAACAAAGTGAAAAACCCAACTATATCTCTCTTTATACCGATCCACCACTATAGGTGACATATATCATGTCACATATTTATAATTTCATGTTGTATTTTATATTTAGAAGCATTAGAATCATGAATTAATTTCTATATCACATATTTAGGAATCCAGACAAGATATTGAAGGTGAAAGAGTAAATAACACTGCTAGGTGGTGGGTCCTCACCAGAAACACTCTCCCTTAGGACTAAGCCCTCAGGATCAGAAAGATATATCATCTTCACTCAATATATAAGTGAATGTTTCACAAAAAAATATATAATTAAAGGATACCCAAGAAAGTCCTAAACCAAAATATTCAACTATAAAAACAATTATATCAATTTCTATTCACTGATGGCCTCTTGAGCTGTTTATGTCTGAGTTTTTGTTCTTAGAACATCAACCACTGCACTGCCTTTCTCAGGAATATAATAAAATTAAAAATTTAAAGATTGTAGTTATTCAACCTATATTCACTATATGTGATTCAATTCATGCTGATTGAATATTAATTTTATGATTTTATGGTCCATGTTTACAATGAACCATTCTCCCAAAAAATAATTTCTATAGTAGTGTAAATCACGAACAAAAACATCTAAATGGAGATCATGTGTTAGATTATTATGCTCATGGGGCCTTAATAGGAGAGTATTATATTCCATGAATTGAATACCTTACATAAAATTATCTCCCAACCTGATACTTTATGCATTATAATATACCATATAGCCTCTTCCAGGATCCATTAAAATTAGGTTCTATGTTAAGGTATGGCTTCCTTTCAGCTCTGGAAAGGCCATCTCACATGCTTTATACCAAAATAATTTCGCACCATTCTTAGTTAGGATAATATGAGGTGATGAAATATGTGATAAATCCTATACAAAAATCTTATAATATCAATATAGACCAATGAATCTACATATATCAATAAAAATACTGGTTTTCTCCCATGATACAATGAATCTCACTTTCAATGGATCCACATATACTTCTACCTTTGAGATAATGTTACTAGTAAGTTAACTTTTTCAATCCAAAAGTGGTATTTTGTGATAATGGAATATAAACTATGCTCACTCAGTGTACTCAATATTATTTCAAAGTTTTTATCCAGATCACGTTTAGTGTGGTAATCCACTGAGATATCATCCATGAAAACCATAATTAAAGAATCCAGGTAATGGTGGAAAAATTGATTCATCATGGTTGTAAAAAATGTTGGAGGATTAATGAGACTAAAAACATTACTCGATACTCATATAAAACCTAAATTTATTTAAAAAATGTATGAGGTTTGTATTAAGGTATTACTTTCACCTTTTGATAGCCCAAACTCAAATCAAGCTTTAAGAAAACTTGAGCTCCATGGAAACAGTCAAATATGGTTATATTTTTGGTAAATGGTAATGGTTCATAACTATAAGCTAATTCAATTTCTAGTAATCCATATAAATACTATAGTTACCATCTAATTTATTGGGGAATAATATTGGTGAAACCCAATGAGAAATATTGTTTCTTATAAACTCTTTAGATTCCCGCTTCTCTAGATTTCTTTTTATTTCTAGAATATTTATAGGATCCATACAATAAGGAGGTATAAATACTGGTGATACTCTTAAAACTAGATCAATAGTGAACTATACATCTCTCATTGTAGGTATCCCAAAATAATCTCTAGGGAAAACATCCATGAAACAATCCACCATTGGATGGAGATCTATCTGATTCATTACTTGATCATCTAGAATGATACTAGAAATATGTGTTAACACCCCACACAACCCATGAATCTCATGTCCATATCGACTTTCCTAGACATCCTATTCACTCTGATAAATTTAGTTACCACCCTCGAGTTATATAAAGGACACCAATATTTGATAATCTTCTATATGGAAATGATACTGAACTAACAAACCAATCCCCAGAATTATGTAAAATTCCATCACATCATGAAAAAATAGGATCCATATGAAATAATATATGCCTATGTCATAGAGGAATTAATTACATTTTCATACAATCTTCGATTTAAGTCTTAGTGGAGTATCAAGAGTCATCACCCCATATAAATATTTGATATCTTGGCCAAAAATTTCCATATGAATCACAAATATAAAAAACACAAAGGAACTATATAATATAATGAAGATACTAAAGTAGAGGATACTAAAATCAAACCTCATACTAGAGTAGTCCCAACACCATGATCTTCTAGAATAGGTTTTACTACATGCTTCTAGCTAGATCAATTTCCCCGAACAACAACCTAACTACCTTGATAAGGAATTATCTAATAGCACTGCATCTCATAATACTGGCTTCGATGGCCACGTCCACCTCCTCAGACTAAAGGTTTGGTAGTATTCTAGCTCCCAGCATGATGTGGAACTATTGATCCCACTCTTGAACCTAAAGCTAGTGCAGAACCTCCAAAAGTAATGTCCTACAAAACCATAGAACATGGACCACATTTCCACAAGCTCAACACTCTATTGGGTCTTTGTTGCACTAGGGATTCTTATGAGCTAACCAACCACACTGGTGACAAACCACATGAGTTCTAGTTCAAGCCATCTACCTTCCACTACCCTAATGAATAGACTCAAGTCGATTATTCCTTCAACTAGAAAAACCACTTTCTTATCTTGGTTTTGAATATCCTTATCCCATACATACATCATTCCTAAATTTTATCTCATTGATGTCGGTCAGGATTACAATATCATAAATGGTAGTTAACCAGATGATGTTTAACTTAGATTGAAAGTTTATTTCAATGGATGCTTGATTTTCTACACTAGGAGGGAGTTGAGAAGAATAAGACCGAATTAGTACTCATGAGTCTATTATAGATATGTTTTGGTATTTTTTATTTTTCTACACCATGATGTATATAATTGTTTCTCTATATCCCTTGTATACTCCAATTTTGGACAGTATTAGGACATCATCCTTTATTATATATTACTAAATATTGGATATGATTATCTATTGTTCAGAGTTAGTATATCAAGAGGAGAGGGTAAATTGATTACCCAATAAAAATTTTGGTTAAAATAGGTATAAATAAAATACCCCAAATAATTAAAAACAACCAAGTTAATCAAAATAATAGATCGATATAATTTCCAATATTTTAAGAGATTTATCAAAGAGTGATTAAGTCTCATTTAAAAAAAATATATGGATATCAATTTAAATTTTTAAAAAAATTTACTTAATAAAAAACTTATGTAAAAAATATTTATAACTAACTATAAATGTTGTAGTTTTTTTTATAGTTTAAAACAAATTTAGTTTTAAGGTTAGAAATAAAATTAAAAAAACACACAATGGAGTAAATACAAGAGGTTTTGTCTCAATATAAAATATAATATTATCCACTTTTAAATTAAATAATTCCAATAAGATTATATAAAATAATCTTGATCCACAACCTAGACCAGGTATACAAAAACAAACTAACTTTTCAGTCCATTCAAGACCTCTTCCAAAAAAACTGTGGGAATAAAAGAACACATAACACATAAGAAAATCTTCCACAACACATGGGTAAACATGTTTTAATAGAGTTGATAAGATATATAGTATCATCCAGTTGAAGTATAGGAGATAGTTTGTGTAACACCCAAGACTTTTATGAGAAATATTCTGTTTTTATGTTTTATAAATCATCAAAGGAATCATTCACTACACACAACACTAGCTTGGCTTGCTTTACACGCAACCATGACCTTCCTCGATAGCTTGCGTCATACGCAATACCGAGTTTCACTAAACAACGATATGCTATTAAAATATTATTAAAAACTAGCCGTTATGAATAGCACTAACTGAATTTTTAATTTTATAACATTTTAATTCAACTATTAAATTTTCTATAATGAGTTATAAAAACAAAATCAGTTTTTTTGGATAAAAGAAATATTTTTCAAAAAATATAGTTTTATCGCCTTTTGATGACGCACCCACATTAAATCTAGTTTTTGACATGTTTATAAGTTCAATTTGACAAAATAAAATTCTTCTTTTTAATCAGTGTATAAAAATTTACTTTGGATAAATTTTGATATTTTTCTGATAACTTTCTTATTTTGATGAATAGTAAAAATACGCTAATTTTTATTTAAAAACAACTTTATTCATTGAGATAATTTATATGGATAAATTATAATATTGAATGGTTTTAAAGTATAAATAGAATTTATTTTTACCATTTAATATAATGTATGTCATTAGAATTAATTTCACATTGAATTAATAGGTAAAAACATTTCAATATTTGGCAATGTTTTAACTTCTAAAACTCATTTTCTTAACAATGGGATTTATTTTAAATTAATTACTGCAACTTATATGTTTTGAATTTTGAAAAATGGATTCCATAATCAGAATAAGTGGGTCCAAATTATGTTAATAGGATAGTTTTTATTTTTGGGCATTATGAATAGTTACTACGGTAAATTTTATTTACCATAGTTAAAGGTAAATCGGGTAATTAAGGGTAAATATAAGATTATAAAATTACCCTAACACCTGCCAAAATCCTATTGAATGACTAAAAGTAGATCCATATCACCTAAGGGTCGGATTAGATTCATTTAAGGGACTTTTTTCCATGAAAATAATTTAATTATTATTAAAACCAAAGAATGTGACAACATGTCACTTTCTTAAATATTATAAGTATAATAATTTTAATTTGGTGATAAACATAATGAAACTTCAAACATGAATAGTCTCAAGAAAGCTAATACCATTATATAAATCATATGAATTTATTTATAATTTTTAGGGATTAAATAATTATCATTAATTATGACACAATAGTAATGTTGAAATTATTTTATTAATTAAAATATCAAATAAATTGTTTTAAAAATATTAAAATAAATATTATATGAACTATTTAATGTGCTACACTAATTTTCTAGAAACATATGACATTTTATGAAACTATTAAAACTTTTAGTTTGAACATATCTTCTGTATATATTTTATTTAAATTCAAATAAATGAATAGTGTCAAAATTGACACTATTGTTATTTTATAAAAATAATATATTATAAAATTGTTTAAAAATCACAAAAATATTTAAAAATTATAATTTAAAATTTATATGGTCTAAAATGTCATAAATTGTCAAATTATGGATAATTCACAACACATATGTGATTATTTATAATAATTTAAAATTTATAATATTATTACCACAAATAAAATTAAATTGATAAATAAGGATAAATCAAGTTGATAATGTTTAAAATAAATTCATAATATGTCTAAATTTTATTGTTTGATGATATTACAACCCTAGCTAATCTAAGATTCGGATATGAGTCATTTTGGAAGTTTTTATTTGGGGTTGGGATTTAATATAATCTAATATTTCTTATATTTCCAAAGGTGCCCCTCTCCTCCCTTATAAAAGGGAACCTCCTCCCTCTCTTCCTCACACCAATTTGAGCCTTCAAGCACGGCCAACCCCTGCCCATTTCACTTTCCCACTTCCTTAGAAACATACTAGAGGTACTGGTCTTATCAAAATACCAACTCTAGTGCCTTAAGAGAAAGTTTAAAGGAGGCACTTCGAGAAAGAGGTAATACCTTCTATCATTTTCTTCAAGTTCCATTCTTCTTCTACTACCTCTTCTTTAGTTTTTTCATTATGAGGTAATAACATCAGTATGACTCATATACTGATATGTTATTATAAATATGAAACAACCCTATTTCACCTCTTATCCATCCTACGGAAAACGAAATCACCGCGCGCGCGTACGTACTGAATACCGTCTCCACGTCGTGGTGTAATCTATTTTCCACCACCTTACTCGGATGGGTATAAGGGTGAGAGTAATTAATGTATATATGATTATTGTAAAGTGTTATTTATTCTTAAATAGTATACATACACTCCAATACAATTCCACAATCATGGGAACGATATCATCGCTCGTGCGTACGTACGGAATACCGTCTCCACGATGTGATGTGATTCGTTCTACATGATCTTCATTGCATAATGATTATATAAATGAATTTAATGAATGAATATGATATATATTACACTAATACCATTCTGGAAATGAGGTATCTATAACCTAAAGAGAATAATAAGAATTTATTCGACAAACACGCATAAGAACAAAAAGTAATAAACACCCGAATAACAAGTAGTAATGAAATATTACTAATAAGAAGCTAAGAATATGACCATATATGATATAATAACAATAAGTATGATTCTGGAATAAGTCAATAACATTATTTAAATCATTATACAGGAGGTTCAGACACTTACGAAGCAAATCGGACCTAAGGTAAGGGAAAATATCACAATCTCATTTTTATCCGAGATTGTTTATACTTTGGTATTTACTGGGGTGTATTCTATCATCCTCATCCATGTTTCCTCAATATGTAATATTAATATCCTTCTAAAATATTTTATATCCAATTTTACCCTTCGGTGAGTTTTTAGTAAAAGATATGAAAGGAATCTTTTGTCGTTTTTCGTACGAGGTACTTCTTGACTTTTCGGACAAAAGTACGAGAAGAATGTTTTTTTAACTTATACGGCATGAATGGATTTTTTTAAAACATTATTTCCAAGAATCTTCCTTTAAAAAATTTCAAGTTTATTTTTAATCAACTTCTTTTAGTTTAAAATTTTATGACATGTTAAGAAAGGAAAAATGTTTTTGAAGTAGAAAGGATATTTTCCTCAAGAATAGAGTTCAAGAGTTTTATAAAAATTATTTTCCATCTAAGATAATATAAGGTTACATTTCTATCCCTATTATTACATGGATTTTATTACGTTGTGGTGGAAATATTTTTATGAATTCCTTTATCTTATATGAATTGTTTTATGATGTCACGATGTTTAAGATTCCCATTTTTATTACATGGGTTATGATATGATGTATGGTTTATGATTTTGTGGCACACATAAGAATGGTATCATTAAGAGATGGGTGGGACCTATATCTCCCTCCAATGCATTCTGTAAAGATTTTATATCTCATGAGATAAACAGGGCTAGAATGACAGGTTAAACCGGTTCGGTGAAATAGGACTGAAACGAGGAGTGAACTCGGTTCATAAATGTACTTTGTCCACTAAGATAGTCTTGGAAATGAGTCTTGACTAATAATAAACGATTCTCCATGATTTTGTGTGTATGCCACAAAGTTTCATGTTTTACGTTCTGATTATTGGGATTTCATTTCACTACTATGATTTATCCCATATTATGAAATTATGCTCTCTTTTGCAGGTTAAGATTTCCAAAATGTTATGTTCTTATGAATATGATGTGATTGATATTTCTTTTATTTACCCTTACTGAGCATTTGAGATCACCCTTTTGTATGTTTTATTTCCCCAGGTCAGGAAGAAGATTATTATGTAAGATATCCAAAAAGGGACTATAGATATGATGAAATAAATGGGAGACAGTGTAGATGCTTTATGAACCAGTTGTTTATATTTTTTATTTTATAAAGACACTATACCTATACGGTCATTTCCTGGTTTTGTTATATGTTGTAATAAGTATGCTCTAATTTTGAAGTAATAACAATGAATGTAAAGTATGGGTCATTATAGTTGGTATCAGAGTAAAGGTATAGTCAACCTTTGGAAACTAGGATGTGAAAGCCTTAGTAAGAACCCTAAGGAAAAGTATAATCATAGAACACAATCTTAGTGTTTTATAAATGACTATGAATAACCTAGGATAAGACCTTAATTGTGAAATTTTATTCTTGATTATGTGGTTTTCCTATTATAATTATTGTTGCTCACACTATTCTTCTTGGTTTTAGTCAATGGCTGGAACATGAAGGAACCGTGTTAATGCGGAATGCGACGGGCAATGCAATGATTGTCCCCCTGAGCAACCAAATGTTATGGGAGCTGGAATGAAAAATCTTATAGCCATGCTCACACAACTTTCTCAAGCTATGAATCATACAGGACTTCCAAACAAGCAAAGGAAGGAGCAAAATTCTGTTTAATCCTTCATGAGGCAGCGTCCACCTTCTTTCAGCGGGTATACTTATCCATTAGTTGCTGAACAATGGATTTGTACTACTGAAAAGTTATTTTCAGTTCTTCAATGTTCTTAACATTGTAAAGTCATCCTAGCAGTGTATCGTTTGGAAGGAGATGCTGATCAATGGTGGAATCTTATTAAGAATACGAGGGAAAGGGATGAAATTGAGTCCATGGAATTGGACGAGTACAAGAACTTATTTTTCAATAAGTACTTCCCTCGTATTCTCCGAACAAAGATGGAGAAAGAGTTTCTAGAACTGAAGCAAAAGGATGATGAATCTGTTGGTACCTATGAATCAAATTTTACAAGACTTGCAAGGTACGCTTCTGGTATTATTATCCAACCTGAGAGTAAGATCTATCGATTCTTTAGTGGCTTAAAACCAAGTCTTCCAAGGGCGTTAGCCATAAGGGACTTCAATAGCTACGAGGAAATCGTTCGATGTGATCTCAAATTCAAGATAGAGATTGAAGTAACCCATCAGTCATATGGGTTTGATAAGAAGAGGAAAATGGAATTCAATGGAAAATATAAAGAGCACACTAAAAAGAAGATGAGATTTCCCTTATGATCAAAGCGTGGAAAGAAACATGGAGGGATTTGTCTTAAAGGTACAAGTAAATGTTTCAAATATGGAAAGGAAGGTCATCAGACATTTGAATGCCGCAATGATGGGAAGAAGATGTCTAATGATGCAAAGAAAGGAAGGGACACACAGAATGAACCTACTACACTTCAATGTTTCAAGTGCAAGGAGATGGGGAATTATGCCAATAAATGCCCTAATCCAAGGGTTGTTGATGATGATCGACATCAACAAAATCTTAAGGCTAAAGACAAAGGAAAGTCACATGCAATTTCTATCAGCGATGTGGAGTATGATAACAATGTGGTGAAAGGTACACTTACCATCCACTCTAAAGTAGCAAATGTTTTATTTGATTCTGGATCCACGCACTCTTTTATTTATGAAGATTTTTCTAAGGGTATCACTGTATTACCTCAACAATTAGATGTTGAGTTAGTTGTGGAAACACCTAATGGCACAATAGTCGCATCAGAAGTTTATAATTCTTCCCCGATTGAAGTTTGTGGGAAAGTGCTTCCTGAAAATCTTGTGATCCTCCCCATAGTGGAATTTAATGTGATTATTGTCATGGATTGGCTTTCTTTATATGGATCTCATATCAATTTATAAAGAAGGGAAGTCACATTTCATATTCCAGATCAATCTCTGATCGTCTATCGATGCAGGGATGGACATAACCTTCCAGTGGAAATTTCTTCCATCTTATGGTTCTTGATTCCACTTAATGAAGGTTATTTATCTCAAATGGTTGGTGAGAAACTCACAATTAAGAATATTCCCATTGTATGGGAGTTTAATGATGAATTTCCAGAGGAATTGCCAGGTCTTCCACCAAATCGTGAAGTTGAGTTTTCAATAGAACTCATACCGGGTGCTTTGCCTATTTCAAAGACACCTTATAGAATGGCCTCAATTGAGTTGCAGGAATTGAAGAAGCAACTCCAAGAGAATCTTGATAAGGTATTCATAGGCCCTAGTGCGTCACCTTGGGGGGCACCTGTTCTGTTTGTTAAGAAGAAAGATGGATCAATGAGACTCTGCATTGATTATCGAGAACTTAACAAGATCACTATCAAGAACAAATATCCTCTCCCACGCATTGATGACCTATTTGACCAACTACACGGAGCTCAATACTTTTCCAAGATTGATCTTTGTTCAGGGTATCATCAATTAAGGGTCAAAAGGGAGGATATACCAAAGACGGCTTTCCGTACAAGGTATGGACACTATGATTTTATAGTGATGCCATTTGGTCTTACTAATGCCCCTGCTATCTTCATGGATCTGATGAATAGAGTCTTTAGAGACTACCTTGATCAATTTGTGGTAGTATTTATAGATGATATTCTTGTCTATTAAAAGATCAAGGAAGAACATGAACATCACTTGAGAATTATATTTAAGACCCTGAGAAAGGAGAAGCTTTATGCCAAATTTACCAAGTGTGAATTTTGGCTTCAAAAAGTTGCATTTTTGGGTCACATAATCTCAAAATAGGGGATATCTATGGATCCAGCAAAAACAGATGTTATCGAAAAATGGTCGAGACCAACAATAGTAACTGAGATCCGAAGTTTTCTTGGTTTGGCTGGATATTATTGACGTTTTGTGAAAGATTTTTCACGATTATCTAATCCACTCACCAGGTTGACTCGAAAAGGAGTTGAGTTCATATGGACGGATGAATGTGAAGAGAATTTCAAGGAGTTGAAAAGAAGGTTATCCAGTGGACCTGTACTCACACTTCCTTTTAGTGGAGAAAGGTTTGTGATCTACAGTGATGCATCCAAGAAGTGACTGGGATGTGTTCTCATGAAAAATGATATGGTGATATCTTATGCCTCACGACAGTTGAAAATCCATGAGCAAAAGTACCCAACTCATGATTTGGAGTTAGCTGGGGATAATATTTGCATTAAAGATTTAGAGGCATTACCTTTATGGTGAAAGGTGTGATATTTATACTGATCATAAAAGTTTAAAGTATATTTTCACACAAAAGGAGCTGAATATGCGTCAAAGAAGATGGTTAGAGATGATTAAGGATTATGACTACTCAATTCATTACCACCCTGGGAAAGCAAACAAGGTGGCAGATGCATTAAGTCGACAAGACCATGCCAGTTTATCCATGATGTGGATCAAAAAAGATCCAATATTTATGGATTTTCAAAGGATGGATCTTGGAATTATAATGTAAGGGGGGAAATCGTATCTTTCTCAAATGAATGTTCAACCATCTATACATGTGAAGATTAAAGAGGCACAAAAAGAAGATGTAGAGTTTCAAAAGAAGGTGAGAAATGTTCCTGAATTCAACCTTGATTGTGATGGGATAATAATGTTCAGGAATCGGGTTTGTGTTCCTCCCATCCCCGAATTAAAGAAGGAGCTGCTGGATGAGGCTCATAGTTCTTCATTCTCTATTCATCCTGGAAGCACAAAGATGTATAGGGACCTGAAAGAGTACTTCTGGTGGGATGACATGAAAGGCGATGTTGCTGAATATGTCTCTCGATGATTGGTTTGTCAGCAAGTTAAAGCTTAGAGACAAAAGTCTAAGGGGATGTTACAACCATTACCCATACCCGAATAGAAATGGGAAAACATCACTATGGACTTTGTCACAGGACTTCCTAAAACATCCAAAGGCAATAATGCTATCTGGGTCATAGTTGATCATCTTACAAAGTCTGCACACTTCATTGCTATTAGAGAGGATTTCTCTCTGGATCAGCTTGCCAGGATATATGTAAAGGAAGTGTTAATATTGCATGGAGTACCACTTTCTATTATATCTGATCGGGATCTGAGATTTACCTCAATGTTCTGGCGAAGTCTTCAGCATACTCTGGATACAGAGTTGAGTTTCAGCACTGCTTATCATCCTCAGACAGACGGTCAGTCTGAGAGAACAATTCAAACTCTAGAAGATATGTTGAGAGCTTTCTCTATGGATTTAAAAGTTGGTTGGGAACAACACCTACCTTTGGTGGAATTTTCTTATAATAATAGCTTTCACTCCAGTATTCAGATGGCTCCTTATGAAGCTCTCTATGGAAAGAAATGCATGACTCCAACTTGCTGGGATGAAGTTGGGGAAAGAAATCTATTAGGACTTGATCTCGGTGATGAAATAGTAGAAAAGGTCAGATCTATTCAACAACACATAAGAGCAGCTCAGAGTCGACATAAAAGTTATGCCGAAAACCGAAGAAAACACCAAGAGTTTGAAGTGGGTGATAAAGTGTTCTTACGAATATCTCCCTGGAAGAGGGTCATGAGATTTGGAAAGAAGGGGAAGTTGATCCCTGGATATATCGGTCCTTTAGAAATACTAGATCGTGTTGGGAAGGTAGCTTACTGATTGGAACTTCCACCGAATCTCTCTCAAGTATAGGATGTGTTCCATGTATCTCTCCTGAGAAAGTACATACCTGATCCTTCACATGTACTCAGCTTAGAAGTTGTACCGCTGGAGCAAGATCTTTCTTATGAAGAACATCCAATAGAGATTCTGGATCATAGCGAAAAAGTCATACGAAACAAGACCACTCGCTTGGTGAAAGTTTTATGGAGGAACCACCAATTAGAAGAAGCTACATGGGAGCTTGAGGATATGATGAGGGAGAGGTATCCTCATCTGTTTGTTACAAAGTGATAAATTTCGAGGGCGAAATTCATTTTAAGGGGGGTAGAATGTAACACCCGAGACTTTTATGAGAAATTTTCTGTTTTTATGTTATATAAATCATCAAAGGAATCTTTCACTACACACAACACTAGATTGGCTTGCTTTACACGCAATTGTGGCCTTCCTCGATAGCTTGCGTCGTACACAATACCTAGTTTCACTAAACAACGATATGCTATTAAAATATTATTAAAAACTAGCCGTTATGAATAGTACTAACTGAATTTTGAATTTTATAACATTTTAATTCAACTTTTACATTTTCTAGAATGAGGTATAAAAGCAAAATCAGGTTTTTTGGATAAAAGAAATATTTTTCAAAAAATACAGTTTTACCGCCTTTTGATGGTGCACCCACATTAAATATAGTTTTTGACATGTTTATAAGTTCAATTTGACAAAATAAAATTATTCTTTCTAATCAGGGTATAAAAATTTACTTTGGATAAATTTTGATATTTTTCTGATAACTTTCATATTTTGATGAATAGTAAAAATACGCTAATTTTTATTTAAAAACAACATTTTTCATTGAGATAATTTATATAGATAAATTATAATATTGAATTGTTTTAAAGTATAAATAGAATATATTTTTACCATTTAATATAATTTATTTCATTATAATTAATTTCACATTGAATTCATAGGTAAAAACATTTCAATCTTTGGCAATGTTTTAACTTCTAAAACCCGTTTTCTTAACAACGAGATTTATTTTAAATTAATTACGGAAACTTATATGTTTTAAATTTTGAAAAATGGATTCCATATTCAGAATCATTGGGTCTAAATTATGTTAATAGGATACTTTTTATTTTTGGGCATTATGAATAGTTACTACGGTAAATTTTATTTACCATAGTTAAAGGTAAATCGAGTAATTAAGGGTAAATATAAGATTATAAAATTACCCAAACACCTGACAAAATCCTATTGGATGACTAAAAGTAGATCCATATCACCTAAGAGTAGGATTAGATTCATTTAATGGACTTTTGTCCATGAAAATAATTTAATTATTATTAAAACCAAAGAATGTGACAACATGTCCCTTTCTTAAATATTATAAGTATAATAATTTTACATTGGTGATAAACTTAATGAAACATCAAACATGAATAGTCTCCAGAAAGATAATAAAATTATCTACATCATAGGAATTTATATAGAATTTTTAGGGATTAAATAATTATCATTAATTATGACACAATAGTGATGTTGAAATTATTTTATTAATTAAAATATCAAATAAATTGTTTTAAAAATATTAAAATAAATATTATATGAACTATTTAATGTTCTACACTAATTTTATAGAAACATATGACATTTTATGAATCTATTAAAGCTTTTAGTTCGAACATATCTTCTTTATATATTTTATTTAAATTCAAATAAATGAATAGTGTCAAAATTGACACTATTGTTATTTTATAAAAATAACATATTATAAAATTGTTTAAAAATCATAAAAATATTTAAAAATTATAAATTAAAATTTATATGGTCAAAAATGTCATAAAGTGTCAAATTATGGAAAATTAACAACACATATGTAATTATGTATAACAATTTAAAATTTAGAATATTATTACCACAAATAAAATTAAATTGATAAATAAGGATAAATCAAGTTGATACTGTTTAAAATAAATTCCAAACATGTCTAAATTTTATTGGTTGATGATATTACAACCCTATATAATCTAATATTAGGATATGAGTTATTTTGGAAGTTTTTATGTGGGGTTGGGATTTAATATAAACTAATATTTCTTATATTTCCAAAGGTGCCCCTCTCCTCCCTCTCATCCTCACACCAATTTGAGCCTTAAAGCTCGGCAAAACCCTTCCCTTTTCACTTCCCCACTTCATTAGAAACCTACTAGAGGTACTGGTCTTATCAAAAGACCAACTCTAGTGCCTTAAGAGAAAGTTTAAAGGAGGCACTTCGAGAAAGAGGTAATACTTTCTACCATTTTCTTCAAGTTCCATTCTTCTTCTACTACCTCTTCTTTAGTTGTTTAATTATGAGGTAATAACATCAGTATCACTCATATACTGATATGTTATTATAAATATTAAACAACCCTATTTCACCTCTTATCCATCCTATGGAAAATGAAATCACCATGCGTGCGTACGTACGGAATACCGTCTCCACGCCGTGGTGTAATCTATTTTCCACCACCTTACTTGGATGGGTATAAGGGTGAAAGTAATGAATTTATATATTATTATTGTAAAGTGTTATTGATTCTTAAATAGTATACATACACTCCAATACAATTCCACAATCATGGGAACGATATCATCGCTCGTGCGTACGTACGGAATACTGTCTCCACGATGTGATGCGATTCGTTCTACATGATCTTCATTGCATAATGATTATATAAATGAATTTAATGAATGAATATGATATATATTACACTAATACCATTCTGTAAATGAGGTATCTATAACCTAAAGAGAAGAATAAGAATTTATTCGACAAACACGCATAAGAAAAAAAAGTAATAAACACCCGAATAACAAGTATTAATGAAATATTACTAATAAGAGGCTAATAATATGACCATATATGATATCATAACAGTAATTATGATTCTAGAATAAGTCAAAAACATTATTTAAATCATTATACAGGAGGTTCGGACACTTACGAAGCAAATCAGACCTAAGGTAAGGGAAAATATCACAATCTCATTTTTATCTGAGATTGTTTATACTTTGGTATTTACTGGGGTGTATTTTATCATCCTCATCCATGTTTCCTCAATATGTAATACTAATATCCTTCTACAATAGTTTATATCCAATTTTACCCTTCGGTGAGTTTTTAGTAAATGATATGAAAGGAATCTTTTGTCATTTTTCGTACGAGGTACTTTTTGACTTTTCCGACAAAAGTACGAGAAGAATGTGTTTTTTAACTTATACGACACGAATGGATTTTTTTTAAAACATTATTTTCAAGAAGATTCCTTTAAAATTTTTCAAGTTTATTTTTAATCAACTTCTTTTAGTTTAAAATTGTATGACATGTTAAGAAAGGAAAAATGTTTTTGAAGTAGAAAGGATATTTTTCTCAAGAATGGAGTTCAAGAGTTTTATCAAAATTATTTTCCATCTAAGATAATATAGGGTTCTATTTCTATCCCTATCATTACATGGATTTTATTATGTTGTGATGTAAATACTTTTATGAATTCCTTTATCTTATTTGAATTGTTTTATGATGTCACGATGTTTAAGATTCCCATTTTTATTACATGGGTTATGCTATGATGTATGGTTTATGATTTTGTGGAACAAATAGGAATGGTATAATTAAGAGATGGGTGGGACCTATATCTCCCTCCAATTAATTGGGTAAAGATTTTATATCTCATGAGATAGACATGGTCGGAACGGCAGGTTAAACCGGTTCAGTGAAACAGGACTGAAATGAGGAGTGAACTCGGTTCAGAAATGGACTTTGTCCACTCAGATAGTCTTGGAAATGAGTATTGACTAATAAGAAATGATTCTCTATTATTATGTGTGTATTCCACAAAGTTTCATGTTTTAAGTTATCATTATTGGGATTTCATTTCACTACTATGATTTATCCCATGTTATGAAATTATGATCTCCTTTGCAGGTTAAGATTTCCAAAATGTTATGTTCTTATGAATATGATGTGATTGATATTTCTTTTGTTTACCCTTACTGAGCATTTGAGCTCACCCTTTTGTATGTTTTCTTTCCCCAGGTCAGGAAGAATCTTATTAAGTAAGATATGCCAAAAGGGACTATAGATATGATGAAATAAATGGGAGACAGTGTAGACGATTTATGAACCAGTTGTTTATGTTTCCCAGTTTCTAAAGACACTATACCTATACAGTCCTTTCATGGTTTTGTTATATGTTGTAATAAGTATGCTTCAATTTTGAAGTAATAACAATGTATGTAAAGTATGGGTCGTTATAGTTTGTGTGTTTAATATACAGTGTAAACAAAGACTTCTTGTAATGTATAGAAAATAAATAGAGAGAGAAGATTAATATGTAAAGAAGATAGTGTTTCTTAGTATGATGTTCTATAAATCTTGTGACTCTTGGGTTAATTGAGAAAATGATCTAGAGTAATGTTTCGGAAAGTAAGAGTAAAATAAAGTTTCATGAACACTTTTTTTAATATGGGAAGGAACTAGATGCTTTATGTGCTTCAAACTTCCATAGTTGGTTGCAGGAAAGAATGATTCAGGTAAATATCTTTAACAAGTATCGCTATTTAGGTTCTTGAAATGTTGGTTCAACTCTATTCAAGTGTATGTGTGTATCTATATTTACATGTCTACATGTGGGAGTCTTCTTTTTATTATATCAGTAGCATGCTGGAAGAATCATCCAGATCCTCTTCTACTCGTACTTATCAACATACCCAAGCTTTAATGCATGTATGCAAAAGTTTATGGATAGTCATTAAAATAATCAATAACACTAAATTTGATAATATATCTATTAGAAATAATTAATTCATTAAAAAAATTAATAGGGACAATGACTCTTCTGAAAGGTTTGAAAAATATGGCAGGGCCTTAAGCTGGTGTTGAGTCATACCAATGGTGACTCATCTCAAGGGAGCCTTATCTCAATGGTGAACCATCTAAGTACTCTTCCAAATTTTGTATTGGTAGGTAAAGTATTATGTTAGTTCATCTTTAATGGTGACTCTCGTCTAGAGGTAGGTCCTCTCAACACTTTTCCAAATTTGGAGGTGACTAAGTTCTAACGAAGATTCATCACCTGATGGTGGTTCTTTCCCATACGTAGCCAAGATTCCATCTTTATGATGACTCATCTCTAATGGTGAGTCATATTTGGTAGTGGGTAGAGTCTGATGGCGGGTCTTTCTAGAATTTATCCAAAATTTCACCAATCTTCTTATATTATAAAATACTACCGTAAAACATAAAACTCATTAATTATATAATAAACATGATTTTTTATCATTAAAACATGGGTACCAAAAATCCTCCCATTTTTTATGATAAAAAATAGAATTATTTTAAACCATATAAAGAATAATATGTTTAATAGATTAGAATATTAAAATCTATAGTGATATTTTGATCATACAGAGAATCTTAAAGAAGAAATTGCATCAAAGATACAAAGAAGTTAATAGTAACAAAAATAGGTAAAAGAAAAAATATGTGGTATTAATGATGGTTAAATAGGATGGTATTAAAGAAAAACAATATTGAAAGAAGAAAATAATAAAAAATTCCATAGATTCATTCTCCCCATTTTAGGATTATCAAAAAGTGAAAATAAAATAGTAAATTTAGTGGAATAGAATAGGAATAATAATAGAATTTTCATTAAGAAAATAAATTGAAGTACAAAACAATATACAACATTAATTTATCAAAACATATCCCCATAAAAGAATCAAATCCTAATGCCAATACTTTTTGGAATGGGTAGAAGGAACAAGTGGTGATTTTCCTTTCCCCTTGTCAGTACTAGAATATTCATTATCAGAACCTGAGGTAATTATAGGGAAAACTGTAGGAACAGAAGATAGAGAAGGACTATCTCTGATAATGATAGGACTAAGATGCTGGAATGATTCTATAAGAGTCAGAATAAAAGAATAGAAATGAGTAGGTAAGGGAGAATTAGGATATCTGGTAACACCTAGTTTGCAAAAAGATATCAGAAACTCGAGGGGATATATTATAAGTGACTGTAATGGAATCATGATCCACCACTATAGTTCCAAATACATAAACTAAGGGCTTCATAATATTTATGAATTCCATAATTATATTTCCAACCCATTCAATAACACTAAAAGCATATTTTCCCTCCTCCATAAATAAATTTAGGACATGTTTCACCACATTCAACTAATTAAAATATTCTTTGAATGCTTGACTAATAGGAGTCATTATGAGGATCTGATCAAGGAATTTGAAATGAGAGTTGATTTCATGCTTAGTATAAATCCTTGAAAGGTAGTATTCTATATCCTTTTTAATTTCCTCTATATCAGATTTCATATACTTTATATACTATGTAATAATAATATGCACATGATCACTCTTACATTATATTTTCCTCAAACAGTCATGAGTCAGGTCTGGTACATAACAAAAAACACCATGAAGATCTTCTATTACAATTGACTCTATCAACTCAACATGAAGATGATGAGTTAGATATGTTGATATATAATCCATGGAAAAATTTTTATTGACCCTCTCTAGCAAGGAATCCATAAAATCTGCAAATGAAGATCACACTTCATCCACTCTATATCTTATTCTCCATCTCATCTTGTAACCTCATATTTTCCAAATCTATTTCATGAATTTGAAGCATCATTTGAGGCTTTATGTGTCATATCTGAAGCCTAAATTGATTTATTGCATATTTATCACTATGTTTAGAGACCAAGGGAGGTAAATCTTTCAATGAAAAACCAAAATCATATAGAATACTCTCTATAAAAGATTCTAAGTTAGACCTAGTGAAAAAATCAACTAGTACTAATATAACAGTAGGTGCAGGTAAGGAAGCATCAAATATATCAATGGTAGCAGCCTATACTTTCTCATAACTAGTTGTCACATCTAAAATAGATCCCTAAAACTCCTATGCAACATAAATATGATCTTCCAAAAATCCATTAGGATCTATCTCTTTATGAATAGTAGGTCCACCATGCTTTGGTGGACTTCCAACATCATCAGAATCAAAGTAGTCCAGACCATGTATGACATGCCCTAGATAATTATATCATTACTCAAGATATGGGTCCCCCAATATGATTTAAGTCACCCCATTATACATAAAAATAGAATATTCATCAATTATATGCTAAAAAAACTGGTACATTACTAAACTCATAAATAGATCTCTATAAATTAGATGTAGGGAGAACATGAGCACCAATAATTCGGTGATTTTTCGGGCTTGGGGATTCCTCCCCCTAAACAAATTATTCCTTCCCATCGCTTGTAGTTCTATCTATATCTTCATCCAAGTTCAATATATCTGCATATCTAGACACTACTGATAAACATGGAGAAGAAATGAGTTCATGAGGTATCTCAACATCCTTAGAACCAATGTGGTCATTATGACCATTAGTCAGAATCATCGTTACAGTCATCTCCATTTACATCTCCATTTTATTCATATTCTCCTCCTCCTCCTTTATATTCATCACCATTTTCATTATTTCACTTTTATTTAGAGTATTTATAAGTTCTCTTGAACTAATATTTAACAGAAATTTTTTTTCTTCTTTATCACATCCTTATTTTAAAAGAGACTCTCAGATGGGGAGAGATCTATTAGGGCTAGGTTCTCTATAAGTGATGGATGGATAACTCTTAGGTAGGGATGGGTAACTACCTTTATCTTCAGAAAATCCATATTCCTCATCACCAAAGGTAGAAACACCCTCTTATTATTCATATGAACTCAGTATATTGATAGAAAAGGTACACTAAATGAGGATATAATGGCCTATTTTTAGAATAAAACCATTCAAAAAATCCCTTATATGGTAAAACATTAATGACCAAATAATTTCCTAAAATCAATGATTTGTCACAAACTTTTTTTCAGGTACCACTATACTCTAATAAAGCTTTGTGTTCACTTTTTCAATATTATGTGGATGGATTAATTATATTTTATACTTTACTAAAGGACACAACTCATATATAAAAGATTCAAAACCCTCTTCACTTTATCCAAATAGAAAAACACATAAGGTTATCTTGAAGATGAGGGAAGTCCAATACTTTATAATGAAAGGGTCACAACAAGGACGAAGAGTGAGGCGTGAGGGAGTGAGAATTGAAATTATAAAAGTGTCTAATTTATATCATTTATGAATTTAATGATTTTTAAAATGAAAATTGAAATAAAATTTGAAAAAAATTAAAATTATATAAATAAATAACTTGTAAAAGATAAATGGAGGAGGCATCTCAAAAACCAATAGCAAGTAAACACAATGGTGGGTAAAACACCAAAGGTGGATAAACCAAAATGGTGGGTAAACACAATAATGGGTAAAACACTAATGGTGGGTAAAACACCAATGGTGGGTAAACCAGAACTGTGGATGAACACAATGGTGGGTAAAACTCCAATAGTGGGTAAAACACTAACAGTGGGTCCCATAAAATTATGTTTAACTAAATTAATCATTCCTAAAACATGTTTGATGTATCTCATTCTCTAAATATTAAATTGATTGGTGAAAATACCAATAATATAATGTTCCGTACCAATGTAATCAATAGTTATATCACCCATCTGATTGTAGTCTCTCAAAAAGTGATTTATTACCTCAATGTGTTTTGTTCTAGAGTTATATATAGGGGTTTTAGAAATATTTATAGCACTTGTGTCATCAGAATTTATAGTTACATGTTGGAATTGATGTCCATAATCTAGAAAAATGTGTTTTATACCTAAAATATTTTCACATCAGCTACCTACATTTATGTATTAAGCTTCAACCTTAGAAATTGAAATAATAATTTTACTCTTACTACACCAAGATACTAGGGAATTTCCAAAAAGGTGACATGTTCCATAGGTTATTTTTCAATCTAACTTGAAACCACCTAAATCAGCATCTGAATAACTAACTAGATTAAATGTTTTACCTCAAGGTTAGAACAATCCTACATTGGATGTATACTTGAGGTATTTGGAAATATTTTTTACATCAACTAAATGTGACTCTTTTAGGTTTTCTTGAAAATAAAAAAAACATACACAAACTAAAAATAATTTCATGTCATCTATAAGTTATAAAAAAGACTTTAAATCAAACATCTTATAAGTAGTTTGATCCACTAATTTCCTATCTTCATCAAGATCCAACTTACAGGTGGTACTCAAAGGAGTATCACTACTCTTAGTGCTATCAAAACCAAAATTCTTTAAAAGGTATTCAATATATTTAATTTTATTTAAAATTATTCCTTATTATTTTCACAAATTTGAAAAAATAATGAATTTCAGTTCACCAATTAAACTCATTTCAAATTCAGTTTGTATCATTTTTTGAAAATTCAGTACATAAAGAATTTTTAAAAGATCTAAAAATAGTATCATCTAATTAAATTTGAATTGATAAACGTCTTTTGAATTTATTTTTATAAATAGAAATGGATAAAATATACATTCTGAAAATAATTTTGATATAATAAAATAACGGAGCCTATCATAACAAGATCTAGGAGCTTGTTTTAAACCATATATATGTTTTATTAAATTGAAAACATGATTTGTAAAATTAGGATTTTAAAATCTGTGGGGTTGTTCAACAAAAACATCCTCAACTATATACCCATTCAAGAATGAAATTTTGACATCCATTTGTTATAGTTTGAATATAGATGTGCTACATAGGAATGTAGTGTTGTAATGGATTCAAGTTTGGCTACTAGTGAAAATGTATCTTCATAGTCTATAGCATCTTCTTCACTATACCCTTGTGTAACTAGTACATCCTTATTCCTCACTATTGTGATAGATTCATCAACCTTGTCTTTAAACAACAATTTAGTGGCCTATAGTCAAGGTGTCTTTGGGTATATCAATAAGTTCCAAAAATTTATTTCAATCAAATTTATTATGTTCTTCTTGTATGTCCATTACCAAGAATCCAAGATTGATTTCGTCGTAGATGTTCTTAAGTTTAAGCTATGAAAAGAATGCTTGATGTACAAACTGGTTTCCTAGATAAGATCTAGTTTGTTTAAATATATCAAAGTCTCTAAGAAAAGTATCTTAGTGGTGGTATTTAAGAGTCGTAACACCTCTAGAAAAAGAAGTTCTGGTCACCTCAGGGTCTTCTATAAGTTCATGTTTAGGATCTTGATGTTACTCAGAGCTAGATGAATTTTAATCATGTTTTAATAAGAATCAGAATGTTTGAAATTTATACTTAAAGTTGATAAATAATTCTCAAGGTTTTCAAAAGAATTTTTATTTTCAGGTGGATATGTCTCATCAAACTTGACATGGAAAATCTCTTCCAAATTCAATGTTCTTTTGTTCAAAACTCTATGGTATTTACTGTAAGTTGAATTTCCAAGGAAAATTGCTTCATCACATTTGGAGGAAAACATGTGAATATTATCCTTAGTGTCAAGAAAATATACATTGTAATAAAACAAACTAAAGTAATTAATCATAGAATTACTATTATTCAAAATTTCATAAGGGGTTTTTCTTTAAGATAGTTCTAATTAAAACATTATTAATTATATAGAAGGATGTGTTCAAATCCTCTTCCCAAAAGTATATAGGTAAGTCATACTCATTGATAAATTTTAGGGATATCTCATTAAGTTTTATATTTATTATTTCTAAAATTTCATTCCACTATGGAGTCCCAGGATTAGATAAGTTATGGTTATATCCATTTTCTGAGTAAAAAGATTCAAATATTTATTTTCAAACTCGCATCCATGGTCAATTTTCATCTTCTTAATCCTATGTACAGTTAGGTTTTCAATAGATTTATCATACTGGGTAAAATAATATAAATATTCACTCCAGTTAGAGAAAAATAATACCCTAGTATACCTAGGAAATTCATTTACAAGTACTTATACAAAGTGATTCACACTTAAACTAGAAACTCTAGATTATTCAAACAAGTCAATGTGAACCAACTCAAGTAGTTGAGAAGTTGAAACTTCTTTCTTTAATATAAAATATATAATATGCTATTTCCCTTTTTTACAAGGGTTAAAAACATTATCATTCTAGAATTCATGTCTGGGTAGATCCCCAACTAACACTTTTCTAGAAAGATTTTTAAGCAAGTTAATGATATAGTGGCCTATTATCCTATGCCAGTTCCAAGATTATATATGAAAGGAACTTAATCAATAAATTTTTTTAGAAATTAAAGAATCAATATTAATAAAATACACATTTTTTATTTTTCAAAGCAGCAAATAACAAAGAAGTTTTAGAATTAAAACCACTACAATAATTATTTTCATATTTTAAATGAAAAAAATCAAATAATTGTGAGATGATAATAAGAAAATATTTTAAACCATAATAAAAAAATACTTTAGAAATAAAAATCGGGTTAGTGTTACCGACTTGACCAAGGAAAATGATCTTTCCTTTAGAATTGTCACCAAAGGAGACATTTCCACCATTAAACTTTAACAAGTTATTGAAGATTAAGTAATATCATACCATATTCTTGGAACAATCACTTTCAATGTATAATAGATTTATATAGGATCATTCCCAACAGTTTTCCTATAATTTGTTTTATAAAAATAATGATTTTTGTACCCATATATTATTTGGCCCATATATGTTAGTGATTTAGGATTTATAAACCCTTATTTTATTGATGAGTGTCATGTATGTATATTGTAATTTTTTTAATAAAAACATTTTTAGGAACACTTGAATAAAAACTTATATCATAATTTCCTAAATTAGACTTAGGAAAAAAATTACTCTTAACCAATCTTTTCTATGCGGGTTGATAACCTAGTCTAACAATAAATTTAGTTAGAAAATTTTGTTCCTAGTATTTGAGTGAGTGTATATCTTAAATTTTTAAACATTTCTATGTATATATATTTTTTCCAATTATAAAATTTTAGTTCAGTATTTTCTTTCAACAACTGGGCATTTTCTCCTTTTCAGCAGTATGATCAATTTTAACAATATTAGATAAAACATATTGTTTCTTTAGTAATATATATTTGTCTTTAAGCTCATTAAAAGTATCTTCAATAATATTTAAATATTAAAACATTTCCTATTCTATAATATAATCATAATATTCATCTTTGAAGTGATCCAAATTAAGTATAGTAGATACAGTAGTTAACTCATACATATTTTCATGAAGAAGATATTTTCTCTTTCAGAATTCCCTTCACGAGTTGATTATGGTTCACTAGAGCTATCCTCGATGGAAATCCATGTGGATTTCATGGGTTTATTATAATTTATATCCTTATCCTCATAATTTTTGTATAATTTAACTCGGGTTAGTCAATCTTAACCTGTTTTTTTCTCTTACACTCATAACAGGTAATATCATTTTAATTTTCATCCATTTTCTAATCAATTTTCCAAATTACATCCACTATCATAGATTCCCTTATAGCTTATTTTCCTAATGAATTTATCTTCTTATATAATTTATTAAACCTTCTAACTAAATGGACCATTTTCTTATCATTATCAGTTGGTGATTCCTCATCCTGGGATACTTCAGTATAGAAATTTTCCCTTTCTTTCTATTTTTATGCATTAGTATTAAAGGCTATAGATTTTCCATTTAGTTCATCATCCAATTCTCAGTTTAATGTATTATATTTTACATAAATCATTAACATTCCAATCGATTACTTGATAGGTGACTTACTAATGTCACAATATTATCATATTAAAAGATATTTCCCTCTCTATCTTTTTGGAAGGAATCTTAGCTATCACATGATTTGTTTATTTTCTAACATAAAATTCTCCTAGGAGATCATTATGTTCATTATCTCATTAAACCTAAGATACATATCAAAAATCAGATAATCAGGTTACATCTTGAATGTATCATACTTATCTGTATATGTGTTCAATCTCATTTCTTTAAAATTAGTAGTTCCTTATTGAGAAATAGCTAATGCATCTGAAATTTAAAATGAATTTTTATTAGAAGATATGATATTAAATTTATCATCACCTAAATCATAGTAATGAGAATTCATAGATTTTCAACTGTTATTATAACCATGTTTTGTAGCATCATCCCATGTATTCCTAGTACTCTTAGGTAAATCATATCTATCCTATATAGTAGACCTAATTTCAAAACCAATCATTTAAATTTGAATTTTCATATTTATTTTCCATTGATAATAGTTATGTGCATTAAAAAATGAGGTTTTTTTGAAGGATAACCTTCTTGTCTTTTATCCATTTAATGAAATAAATTTACAATTGAAAATTATTTAGGATCGTTACAACACAACTAAAATCACTCTTGAAAATATTTTTAAAGACATCTAAGAAAAATTAATGGTCGAAGTGAGCATCTCATGAGGTGGGTGAATTGAGTGCACAAAAATATTTATATTAAAACAAGTTTAAATAAAATCCCCCAACTAATTTAAAACAACCCAATTAATCAAAATAATATATTGATTTATGTTATGATCTTTTAAGATATTTATGAAAGAGTGATTAATTCATAGTTAAAATAATATATGGATATCAATTTAACATCTGAAATCAATTTACTTAATCAAAAGCTAATATAAAAACTAGTTAAGACTAACCAACAATGTTCTTCTTTTTTACAGTTAAAAAAATTAGTTTAAATCTTAGAAATAAAACAAATAAAAATGAACCATATAGTAAATACAAGAGGTCTAGTCTAAATCTATGACCTAATCCAATCCACTAATAAATAACATAATTCTAATAAGACTATATAAAATAATTCTGATCTACAAAATGTATAAGGTATAAAACAAAAAACTAGCTATCCAGGCCATGTATGACCACTTCTAAAAAACCATGGGAATAAAACAAATACAACGCACACTACGATGTCTTACATAACATTTGGGTAAAAAAGTGTAAAGGTATTTTAGAAGATATATAGTATCTTACAGTTAAATTATAGAAGATAGTGTGTGTTCTCAATATATAAAGTAAACACAAACTACTCAAATTATAATGAAAATAAATAGAGAGAGAAAATAAATATTTAAAGAAGATAGTGTATCTCAATTTGATGTGATTGGAAGACTGTAACTCCTTTTATGTATCCTGAATAGGCACTCGAGTCATGTTTTCAAAAATCATAGTAAAACTGAGTGTCATGAAATCGTTTTTCTAACTATAGGAACATACTGGATGCTTGATGTGATTCAACCTTCCATGCTGGTTACAAGAAATAATGAATCATGTAAAGACATTTTTCAATTTACACTATTCAGTTTATTGAAATATATTTTCACCACACTTCATATGTACATGTATATCTCTCTCTATATATACACATGAGGGAGTATGCTTCTTATTATAGCAGAAACATGTAGGAAGAATCGTTTGGATCCTCTACTCCTCATACAGATCAAATGAAACGATATTTAATGCATGTTAGCAGTAGTTTAAGAATAATAATTAAAATAATAAATAACTTTAAATTCAATAATATATTTGTTGTAATAGTTAATTCAAAATAAATAGAAATTTCAATGATGACTCTTATGAATGGTGAGAAAACTCTGACAGTGACTTAAGTTGGTGGTGGGTAATTCCAATAATTCTGTATCTCAAAGGTGACTTGTCTCAATGGTGTTTCATCTCAGTATATTTCAAAATTTCTTAGAGGTAGGTAAAGTATGATAGTAGGTAATCTTCAATGGGGACCCAGGTCTGGTAGTAGGTCATCTCAAAACATTTCCAAATTTAATGGTGAATAAGCTATAATGGTTGTTCATCCACTAACAGTGTGTCTTTCCCATACTTATCCAAACTTCCATCCTAATGGTGACTCATCTTTGATGATGAGTCATGCATGTCCATGAGTAGATTCTGATGATGCGTCTTTCCAGTACATACCCAAAATTTCAAAAACTTCCTCGTATTATAAAATGATATAATAAAATATAAAAAACATTAATAACATAATAAAAATTATTTTTCGATCATTAAAAAATAAATTCCAACACTATTTGTTAACTTTTATATATGTTAATAATTTATTTATTCTACTTATTCATTTATCTTACCTATATGATCCACTATAATTCTAATGGTTTAGTCTCCCCAATGTATCATAGCAGACCCTTGCTAATAATTGGTAGCCTCTGGCATACCAAGAGAAAATATTTAGGCCATGTGGCCACCAAGGTTTGTTACTTATAAATGAACTGAGTATGGGATGTCAGATGGTAAATACTAAAAAAATTAAACTCATAATTTTTTAATAAAGGTAAGAAATAATTGGTACAGAAAATATAAAGAATATTTATTTAAAAAAACTAAAATATAGTTAATGAACATGAAGAATAACTATAAGAAATCATTTAAGTTAAAAAATTCCAATTTTTTTAAGGAACATGACCATTGTGGAAAAAGTGTTTGGGTAAAATACTTTAAAACTTTTAAAACATGGATTTCAAATAAAACCCCTTGTGGATTTTAAAATAAAAAATAAATTTAAGTGAAATAACTTGAGAAGTTACTTAAAAAACCATATGAATAAATAGAGTCATGATACAATATTCTAAAGATTCATCATATAGAATATAAAAATCTTAATAGGTATACAATTTATAATATATACCAAAGAAGGAAAATTAAGATGAGAAACCCTTATGAGATTCATAAAATTTGAATCGAAATCCCTTGAAATGAAAAAAATATAATAAATAAATATAGAATCATGATATATTATTTAAATAGATAGTGTATAAATTGTATAAAGAAAACTTGGTTCATAATATAAAATATTACTTAAAGAAAGAAAATTTTGATAGAGAACCCATACCATTATGGTAAAATTTGTATCATAATCCCTTTAAAGTGAGAACTTAAAATTTAAATTTAAATACAATGAATAAAGATATAATCATGATATTATTTTTAAAAGGTAATTACATAAACCATATAAAGTAAAACATGGTTCAAAATAAGAAAAA
The DNA here is from genome assembly GCA_963277665.1 of Viscum album. Taxonomy (NCBI): domain Eukaryota; kingdom Viridiplantae; phylum Streptophyta; class Magnoliopsida; order Santalales; family Viscaceae; genus Viscum; species Viscum album. Next base: position 1,693,522,252 of record OY728131.1, read on the forward strand.
AGTATCAAAGAATTGAAATTGAGACAAAGGAACCCTTACAATGATAATAACATTTGGGGTAATAATCAATGAATGAAATAATGATGTTAAACAAAGAGAATCGACATTAAAAAAGTGTAAATACAACATAACACAATAATAAGTCCTAAATAATATAATCATTGAATAAAATAGTTAATAGAGATGTGATATTACTGAATGAAAGGAAATTGAGTTAAGAATCCCCTTACATCGGACTTTAGCTTAGTAGAATGCGCTCTTACACCCCTATATAATAAATTTTGATTTATTATTATTCTATTTAAGAATAATATTTATATTTATATTAGTTGATACTATTACTTTATAATTTACTATTTTAAATTATTTTTAGTTAATAATTAAAATAAATATTTTGGTTTTAACTATTCTATTTTCCATGTGTGTTTCGGTTCAGTGGTTTAGGTCCCTGCACCTTTCTCAGAGATTCATCACCTCTATAATATTAATAAATATATATAGTATGTGTTATATATAGTTATAAATATCCATATTCATTTTATTTTAATTTTTTTCTAACTCAACCATTTCTTATCTACTTAATCCAAGTTAATATTTTTTTTGTGATTTTTATATCAATTAATAAAATATTACTTAACATTAAATACCATTTAACATCATTTTCAAGTCTATTCACAAAATTTTTCTTTCAATGGTATATAGAAAACTGTATAAATAAATTTAATCATTAATATTACTTATTACCTATTATTTGAATCCCTAAAATTTATTAAATTCTCTATTTCACCCAGATATTTTTATGTTTAATAATTTATAAAAAATTTACATCAACATTTCTATTTCTTTCACAAGTGTTGTGTTGATGATGCGTAATCATTTTAAATAATTATAATATTATTTAAAATTAAAAATAAACTACGAACATAATTATGATTCCATAAAATTAATTATAGCCATATATATTCATTCATAATGTATTTTTTCCTTATCATTATAATATCAACATATTTAAAATATTAAGTGAGGGAGAGTCATATTTTTGTAAATACCCTTAACTCAAAATAAAATAATGGAAATTATTGAGATTAAGTGATACTATAATTGACATATAGAGAATATAACACAAGTGTGGTTTGATCATAACCTCATACACCCATTTCAAGATAAGTTTTTATGATATTTAATAATTTTACCCTTTGATAAAACAATTTTACTTATTTTATCCTCTACCACAGTGAATACTTTTACATTGGTATTGTAATTTTTATGACTACAAATGAAGTTTTACTTATTACATTATATGAATATAATTATTATAAATATAGAAACCATTTTACCAAATAAAATTTATAAATCCTGTAGAAATTAATTTTAATATTTTCACATTAAATTCATAAAAACCATTTTTAGAAACAAATGTATTTTGAAATCATACAATGAAATTATACTCATTTCATTACTAGTTAAGACCACAAAATGATTGTTCATTTATTTAATTTAATATATTATCAATATATTTCTTCAAAATTATTTATGATTAATGATTAATTTAATTTAGTAATATAAAAACACATTACACACTTAATAACAGTTTTCTAAAAAATATATCTTTTTATCATCAAATGATATTATATTTATTTATAATAAATGTATGATTTATTTTATATTTTTTAAAATTTATGCAAAATATTTTTTAATAAATTTAATACTCTAAATAACAGAAATTTATCCTTAAAATAAGAACACGTAATATTCAAATAAAATAATGTCTTTAAACAAAACATTACTTTTTAGATAAATATTATTAGATTATATTTTCACATATTTAATAAATTATTCTATGTATGGACTTAATTATCTTTTATAATTCTCAATCAAATAAATTTTATTGACCTAATTTCAAAAATTTAAATAAAAAATAGTTTATATGGATTCAATGATATTTTATTAAGTGAATTAGACCCCTTTAGTTTTAAAAAGTCATTTCTTTTATCACATTTATTTAACTAACTAGTAATTTAATTACTTTTGTATTTTAATATTTCATTATTCACTTATGTTTAATTTTTTTGTATATAAAAATATATTATATATATACATTATTTACAAGAGAATATATATTATAATATTGGGGTGTTACACTTTATCATTACGTAGCAGTACTCTATAACCATTACATATGTCTCAAGAAACATTCAAATGTAAGGGTTAAAATGATATATAAGGTTTAACTTGTTATATGTATTATAATATCTACATGTCATAAAATAAAATAAAACCATATAGTGATATGTATGGGTAACATTATGATAAGGGGTGATACATAAAGACAACTTGATAAGTAAGGGTAAGTCCAAAATTTGAAAAACAATTTGAGTGTGATAGACTGTCATTCCATACTATAAAACTAACCTCTTATATCTAAATCATTATGGTGAAACACTTATAAAAATGATCCAATTATTCCCTTATAATTGAAATTTTAGTTTTAGAAACACCTATCTTTCTCCATCTTTCTCCTAGAACCTCCAACAATTAGAAAATGAAAAGTAACGATCTAAGAAGTCCCAATAAATTAAATTAGATACTTGAAAATTATTATAATACTTGAGAATAAATTTAAAAAATCATTCTACTCAACCCATTAACTAAGAACCCGATCCATTTGTGACACACCCAAGGGGAAATTTCAATCCCCATAAGCCAACAACAAGAACCAGGGAATCATATATAGATGAGTGTGAATGATATCACCTAATAAATATTATTAAACATGAGAATTCGATCATAAAATCCATCATGAATACTTGGTATATAGGATATCAATCTGTCATATGAAAAGAAATTCAGTTTCATAAATAATAAAAAAGAAATAAAATATAAAAAATAAATAAGACAACTAGATCATTGTCATATATATAAACAAAATTAAACTCTATAAAAGAGTGTATGTCTTGGCCACATGAAACAATATGTCAAAATTAAAATAATTCTTGACCTATTATTCATGTGAATATATGAGTCACCATACAACCTCAAAACCAAAAATTCTCTTTGAGTGACAATATAATAAATCTTAACTGATGTATACATGCAAAAATCTTAGTAGACATAATAAGTGAAATACAACCCATGTATAACATTTAAATAATAGAACCTTTCCATTTTGGTTTAATATATAGGTTAAAAACATAGGGTTTAATTCAATTTTAGACTAAAACCAATCAAAATTCATTTCAATTTATCTTTTTAAATTATTTCCCTTTAATATATTACATTTAAGCATTTCCAAAAACATTACTTAAAAAATACCCTGGAGAGAGATTAAGTAAAGAGAGTTCTAGAACACATACAAAATGATTAACCATTTATTTAAAAGTAAAATATTATTTCTTTGTAGTAAGAAATTAGTATCAAGAACAATAAAAAATACAATAACAATAATAGAAAAACAAAAACATTAATAATAAAAACAAAAATATAACATTAAAACAAATCCAATGTAATTATAGCACAAATATTGAAGAAATAATGGAAACATAATCCATATAATAAATCCAATTACAACATATCATGGGAACCTAAGAGGCCTAGGGAAAATCAAAAATATTCTAAATAAAATACCTTCAAAATGTCATGCCTGATGTGATCAAATTACCATAACAGTCAATCTTAACCTTCATAGCTTAAATGGGGGTAAACTCCCCATGTGAGACATGAACCATACTAAGGTCTACTAGCTAGAGAATAATCCTAAAATAATGTAGATTGTTCTCTCAATTATTAAAATAGATACTCTTTGTTTCCCATGATAAAAAAATGGGGGTGAGATAATTAGTAGAAAAAAATCAATAATATAAAAAATATATACATGTCTAGATAAAAAAATTGATTCATAAGAAAGCCTCACCCCTGATAACTCCTTGTTAGAGTTGCCCCTTACTAAAAAAAATCATAAATATAATAAAATTTTCAAATATTAGGGACACTTTTATCCATTTTAAAATAAATTAGACTAGGTGTATATTCCAAGGGTATTTTTATCATGAAATTCATCTCTCATAGTGTTAATTGAGCCGCACAACTATTCTTTAGAAACTAAGATATAAGACCCCTATTTAAAGAACCAATAACACCGTATTTTTTTAAAATAAAAATTTATAAAACTATTTAAAAAAACACCTCATAATATATCAAAATTAATTAATAACAGTCGTTTATTCATATAATCGAACTTCTGGTGTACATAGTTAAATAATAAAAACTTTAAATAGGCATTTAGAAATGGAAACACATATTCATTTAGTATAAAAGATGTAAAAAACATAGTTTTCTTTCCAAATAATCATCTAAAACATTTAACCCCATCATTTTATATCTAAGAATGAATTTAAACCTGGAAAAAATTATGGTACTAAAATTTAAAGGCTCATTCAAGGTCTAACCCACTCCAATCTTATCACTTCCATAAGTGAGATGTTAATATAAACTTAGAAAGAAATATTGAACCTTAAATTTACAATATAGACCCTAAAATAAAGAAAACTAATAATTTAAAATTGATCCAAGAAGACCCCTAGGTCACTGAAATTATAATCAGTCAAGAATAAGGTAGAAGATGAAAGAAATAAGGAACTAATGAGTTCAATTGGTGATTAAAATGATATATTAGCTTCAAATATTGAATAGATACATGTAAATTAATATGAAAATGGAGGATAAATAGTATGGAAATGTTAAAAAGGTATGAGAGTTGAATTTGTGAGATGGTCATAGCTTAAGGGTTGAAATTAGAAAGTGGTAGATAGGTAATTTTGAGATTTGTAAAATCTTCAAAGGCCACATGGTTTACAAAAATGTGCATCAGCCATAAACCCCTAAATGGCCACACATAATAACCAACATGGTTTGGAAAGAAATGAAAAAAATGAAAAATAGATATACTATGAATTTTAGACCTCTTGTATTCTTATCAAATGATTTTTGTAAATAATGATTAAGTCATGCGTCAGTATCACTACACATTAAGAACTCACCTGATTTTTTCTAGGTTTTTCATGGTTTGGATCCAACTATGTGATACCTGGGAAGAAAAATATCTATGAAAAAAATTAATTTTAATGCCTCCTATATTAGTTTCAGTTCAAGGTTTCCCCTATATCATGGACACTAACCATGAGACAAAATGAAAAATTTACAAAATTTCAAAAAATCAAGCCCAAAATTCCCAAAATTCATGAACAAAGATATATTTAAATAAATGAATAAAATAATGTTTAAAATAAAGGTTTAAGTATGAAAATTATCCTCACCATAATACTTTATTTCCATAAAATGCTTCAATATTTTTTGTCTAGTGAAGGGATGTGATTGAACCTCCTCAATATGAATCGATTATCAAAAGCATAGAACACCATGATTTGATTAGGGAAAAGTCCAAGACACTAATTGGAACATGACAAACACATCTCCCAAAGAACCTCAGAGGCCACATTTAACAATTGAGAACTCTCCTACCAACATGATCATCCAAAAATAATTCTAACCACATCACTAAAAGGAACAATCTAGATCAACTATAGTGGTCTTCCCATCCTATTTTAATTCCTATAAAATAAATGTATTTACAAAAACCAAACAAATAAATAGAATATATAACCAAAAATAAAAACAATATTAGTAAAAAAACCATTAATTATTATTAATTTTTAAAATAAACACATCTCATAATAATATATAAGAATCTATATAAACAGAGGAGGAAAAAATCCCAAGAGAAAGAAACACCGAGAGAAAAAATAATACCCAAAGAAGACACTTATTAATGATTAGTTTTAGTAATTTAGACATAGTAATCACTCAAATGGGTAAGTATAGTTCCACTCCCTTCATGAATATATCCTTTATAAAACTACTGAAGATGGCCTAGATGACCATAACCTTGATGGTCTTTAGATACTTCTTATACGATGGATTTTCATGAACCAACTTGCTACACTGATTTCCCAACTATATATGGAATCTAAAGTAAAATAATAAAGAAATAATTTAATCTTTCTAAATACTAAAACATATATTTGTAGACTCATATCACTTCATTTTTCATTTAATTTTATTCCCTTCTCCATGTTTGGGAATATAGGAATTATCATTAAACTCAAGAACTATTATAAAAATATATTGAACCCAAACTACCTACCTTACTATATATTAATAATAGGTTAAGACAGACTTCAACACCCTCAAAAAAGATAAGGATTAATTCACTCTCAAAATATTGGGTCTTCAAGGAATCATTTTAATTCAATTTATAATGAAAGGGTACCAAGTCAATGAAATTATAAGCGTACTCCAACATTGATAGATTATCCTATTGAAGGTAGAGAAAATACATTGATTTTTCTATATTCCAGGACTCAAAGAAATACTATAGGATGAAAATTTTCTTGAAACTCTCCCATTAATGGTACTCTCATGGATTATCCTCAACAAAGAACTTTCACCACTTCCAATTGGGAAATTTATACATAAAAGTATAATAATTGATCTTGAGAGACTCTGGGAGCTCCTAATGTCCAAAGATCCTTTCAATATTTTTCAACTTATATTATACTTAAAAATGATCTGATTTTCCATAAATAATATTATTATTATAATTTTTAAACTTTAGAAGTAAATTTGTAGGTTGATCAACTAAAGGGTTCACTTGGAAAGAACAACCAGTATAATTTCATTTAAAATCATTGAAGAAAAGTTGGGGGCATACTCTAAATAAAAAAATAATAAATGAAATCAATAATTTTCCAAAATCAAATGATAACCATATATAAGTAAACATAAACATAAAATAACACTATATTAAATAAAATCAAAACCACTTAAGTGAGATTAAAATCATTTTTTCAAACTGCTTCAAAAAATGACATCACAATTTTTTTTAAATCATTGAAAATTATCAACAAATTATTTTAAATTTTCTAAATATATTTTTAAAATTGATTTAAAAACTACCAAAAATAAAATTAATTATAATTTACATTAAAAACCTATCCTAAAATATTGAATCATCAAATTTTTATTATTAATGTAGATTTTCACTAGGAATCCCTAAAACAATTTTTAAATCATAATTATTTTATTTTTTTAATAAATTATTAATATTTTTCAATAACAAAATCAACTTCACCCCCATATTTTATAGTTTATTTATTAATTTTAAAACAAAGATTTCTATTTTAAAAGTCTAAGCTCACTTTCAAAATATCATTAAAATAAATGAAAAGAGCTTATAAAAATTTCTTTAGATGGACTAGTGGTTGTTCAAGAATTAATTATAGGGATCGGTAGACCATGATTCATTTGTGTATAGACAGTTGAGATTTATATTGAACCATGTACTTAGGATCCACTTAGTTTTACAAACCATCCAATCTCACCTTATACCACTGGTTCAACTCCCATTATCATCCCCCAAATCATAAAAATCCTTTAAAAAATCCATATACCATCAATATAATTTTATAAACCATTAATATAGATCCAAAAACAATATAAATAAATTAATAAGTCTAAAAAAATATTTATAGCCCAACATAAACTGGAAACTCAAGGATTTGAATAAGGAAGATCTCTTCGGGTTCTCCTTTCACCTACCTCTCATGTTCTGACAACACCATCTCTAATTTACCATCACTCCACAAATAAAAAATTGAATTATTGAACCTATGACCTCTTATGAACATAGGCTCTAATACCTTTTTTTCTTGAAATATTCTATCCCCCCTTAATCTAAGAACACGATACAGCCTATGACATACCTGAAAGAAATTCCAGATTCCCACAAGATATAAGAATTTTCAAAGGAATCGTATATAGATAAGTTGAAATGATTTAACCTAAAAAGTATCATAAATACATGAAATTCCCTTATAAATATTTCATTATCCCTCTGTACATTATAGGTCCATCCATTATAAGAGAAAAATAAGTTTCACAATTATTAATAACTAAATAAATCATAACAAATAAAAATTAAAACTAGTTCGAAGTAAAAAATATAACCAAATTGGATCTAATATAAGAGTGTCTATCTTGTCTGCATGAAAAAATAATAATAAACTAAAATAATACTCAACTCTATCTTCATGTGACCCCATTAGTCACAATCTAACTTCCAAACCACAAATACTTTAAGTGTGATTAGAATAAGAACATGAAACTTTAATATATGGTATAGGTGAGAAAAAATCTCACTAGTCATGATAGGAAATACAAACCACATGTATAAACTTCAAATAAAAGATCCATTTTGAGATGGTTTGAAATAATGTTTACAATGATTGGGTTTTATTCAGTTTTATATTATAACCAATCAATATTAATTTCCCTTTTCTATTTTAAAATATATCCATTTAAAACAAAAATTTTAATCATTTCTAAAAACATTCCTTAAAAAAATACCCATGTACAAGAGTTAGTAATGATATTTTTTAAATATTTCCAAAAAATTTAAATATTTATTTTAAAAGAAAAAATTGGTTCGTTGTAATGAGACAGAAGGAGAAGAAGAAATAATAATAATAATAATAATAATAATAATAATAATAATATCACTATAAAAAAGGGAAATGTAAACTAAAACCAACTATAATATTAATAAAGGAAACATAATCGATATAATAAATCCAAGTACTAGTGATCATGGGAACCTACAAGCTTATGGGAAAATCTAGAACATACTAAACCATATTTGTGTAAAATAGTGTGTCGAATGTAATAAAATATTCTTAATACATAGTCAAACCCTTCTTAGCATAAACAAAAGGAAAATTCCTAAATATGGGTGTACGCCACACTATAGGCCACTGTTAAGATCATAATCCTAAACAAGTGAAACATTTGCTCTAGGAAGTTCTACTAGCTACTCATAGTTTCTCATGATGTAAAAAATATGTGTGAGATAATATGTAGTAATAAATAAAAAAATAAAAATATATACACTCCTAGAAAAAAATAATCATATGAAATCATCACCCCCAAGAACCCTCTTTATAATATCCACTCACTAAAAAAGTCATCAATATAATAATTTTTCTTGTATTAGGGACACTCTCATCCATTTTAAAACAGACTTAACTAGTGGAATATTTCAAGGTTATTTTAATAAATAAAATCCTATTTCAAAGTACCAAGTAGACCTCATATTAATTATTTAGAAACTAATTTATAATAACCCAATTTAAAGAACCAATACCAACTTAAATTTTCAAAAAAAATGAAAAAAACCTCTAAAAATATCAAAACTCATTAATAATGTTTATCCATTTATTTTATCAAACATACAATGTGCAGAGTTAAATAAAATAGATTTGATATAAGAATTTAAAAAGTTAAACTACATTACCTTCATTAAAAACTAGGAAAAAACATAGTTTCATTTCAAAATAATCCTTAAATGCATTTAGAACCGTGATTATATATAACAATCATGAATTTAAACATGAAATAAATCACGGTTTGAAAATTCAACGGTTAATTATTGGGGAAAACTACCAGAATCATGTTGCATCCATAATCGAGGTGTTAATCTAACCTTAGAAGGAAAGAAAACCCTAAAAGAACTAGGATAGATAAAAAAATAAAGAAACTCCAAAATTAAAAATGATTCAAAGAGATCCCTAGCTCACCGAGCCATAACTAGACAAGAAAAAGATGGATAAAAATGAGGAGATAAGTTCTAGAGGTGATTACCTTGATATTTTTCCCTAAAATTATAAAGATAAACCTTGAAATCACTATGAAATGGAGTAGAAAATAGGGATGAGGTGCGTAAAAGGTGTGTGAATTGAATGGTAAAGAAGAGTTCAACATAAGGGTTAAAATAAAGTAGGGGTAGATAATTAACTTCATGATTTTTAAAAGCTATTGAAGCAACACAGTTTACCAAACCATGTACTGACCATGTTCCACTCATAGGAAAAACCTTAACACCTACATAGTTTGGATACGAAGTTAAGAAGTCCATGTGATTACTATATAAAATTGTTCTATTAATAACTATATACCTCTTACACACTTTTCAATTGATTTCCACTTACTATTCACAAGTTGTGTGCTAGTACCCCTACACACCAAGAACATGCATGATTTCTTCTAGGTTTCACACTATTTGGATCTAACAATGTCATACCCATGAAAAAAGAAAATTCATGAACAAAAAATGAATTATAAGGACCCTTATATAATGGTAACTATATATTTTCTCCTAAAATTTGTACTCTAACCACGAAACAGAAAGAAATTTTCTAGAAAGTTAAAAAAATCAAGCCCAAAATTTCCAAAACTCATGGAAAAAGATAAAGATAAATGAATGAATAAAATAAACAGGAAAGTAAATTCTAGGGTGTTATAATCAAAACTAAAACCTAAAGTAAAACTATAATAGTTAAACCCAGTCACCCATAAGATATACCATTCATATAGAGATGATTCCATATCTATAGCATAATTCATCATAAGAAATAAATAATATCAATTAATATAACAATAATAAAATGTCCCAATTTAAAGGATAAACAAAGATAGAAACATATTAGGGTACTGAGTACACATTTTTGACTTAGTTTCTCATGTATATTCTTCCAATCCCCCATGCCTCCATAAAATGAGAACCACGGAAATAGAGCACCCATGAAACACATTTTCCGGATGAAAATAAGTCAAAACTAATGGGTCCATGGAGGTCTCTTCATCATTCGTATTTAAATTTCATCAAGAAATGTAATGGGATTCAACATAATGATGTTGATGAAGATGTGACACATCGAAATTATCATGGATCCTTCCCAATTATGAGGGAATGGCTAATTGATATTCCATGTCATCGACGTACCCCAACACCATAACTAGATCGATAAAATGGGGACAAATATTATCACCTTGTCAAAAAATACAACTTTCATAATGAACAGACATACTCATGAAAAAATTATTTTGATAAAAAAATTCATAGGTTTCCTTTTAATATTAGTATAATAATTATAATGGTGTTACACTACCTTCAACTGCTCTCAAATAATCTACACATTCTTAGTCAAGATCTATACTAAATCTAGTCCAAGGGCCATCAAATAAATAACCTCAAACTATCCAAATAGATATATTAAAGCCCTTCCATACAAATTATTGAACTGAGTCCTTCCAATGGTCTCATCAAAGAGATTATTATATAAAAACATGACCAAAGGTAGGTGATTCCCTAAAAATACATCAAAATTTAAAATGCATGCATAAAAAATACCCTCAAATTCCTGGATTGTTCACTCTTCTATACCATTAATATAATATTGGATTGTGGGGATAAGTATTTGATGAGAGGCAATATCATGTTAATGACCACCTAAGACTCATGAGATAAAACAAGGATCCTGATCAAAGAATATGCTTCTCAATGTTCTGTAAAGTTTAACTATATCATCCATATAACACATCATCAAAACATCCAAAACACATAACTCCTTGATTTATATAAAATTAGATGAATTACTCATCTGATCCATAATATTGATAATATAATCTTATACTCATTGATATCAAGGATAATCACTGATAAAAACCTTCAAAATGTCCCTCCACTTCCACTTAGATGCATCCAGTGGTTGGAAAAAACCACCAAGAACATGATGATCTATATTTACCTACAAGAAGTATAAACAATGAAACAAAAAAAAATACACTACACATTTCTTTATTACTTACCACCATAACTAACTCATCAAGTCATAATACATCTTGGAAATACTAGGATGAAATCCCAAGGGTGAGCTATGTAAATAAAAAACAACCACCTCTCACATCAGTGATGGAACAAAAACCCTCAAAATACTATATCAGTTACACTCTAACCATACCTTAGGAGAATGAACATGAAAGAAGTGATCCCATATCACCTCTATATTCAAGTCCCCTCACAAATACTCCTCAAATCACAATATAAAGTAATATTTCACTATCATCCAGTACTAGAATCCTCTACCACCGTCCTTCTCTACTTTAATAAGCACCACTACAATATTTCCCATAAATCTCTAAAAATATTGGGACTCTCATACAACATATAATTTTTTACTTCTTACCCAATGCATGAAAAACTAAATTTCATCCCCCAAGGTGTAATAGATCTCAAATTGATAGTCTTACATGATCTCCATCTAACCCCACTGGGGAAAAATTAAAATCCAATCTAGAGAATATGTATGTCAATCTCTTGTGATCTATAAAGTGTTTTTTGGTGAGATAGTGCCACCATATCTTTAGTGAAAACCCCACTACTTCCAACTATTGATCATGAGTGGTATAATTATGCTCATGGGGAAATAGATTCCTAGGCCTATTTGATATCACTTAACCTTTTTATGTCAATTTACAAACCAAAATTAGACAAGAAGAGTTATAAAAAACTTCAAACATGACCCCCTCATCTAAAAACTGAATAACGTTAGTACAAAACTACTTCTATTTCTATTAGTTGAAAATAACCCTACTACTGACCAGTCAATATTAATTCCCAATTATTCCAATTGATATTTATAAAAGGGGAAAAAATCTAAGACAAATGTAACATGAAACTCTTATAATATTATTTATAACCAGGGAAAATATGAACCTTTTAAATATTGTTAGGTTATACCAAAAAAATTGTAATGATCTTTGAAGGATGGAATATTATTCCTCATAGAGGCACCACATTTCTAAGAAAAATAACCTCCCAAATAAAAAAACATAGACTTAGATAACTTTATATATAGATTATGGTTCCTAAGGACTTGTAAAATATCGTTATTATGCTCAATATTATCCACTTATGACTTTGAGTACATGAGGATGTGTTTGAAAAACTATACCATGAACTGTTCCAAGTACGTAAAAAACAAGAAGTTCCTGAGTCCCATGTAAATTATAAAAGAATTTATAAAATTGAATTATATAACTATGAACTAAAATTTCCCATAAATATATCTAAAAATATTCTTCCATATATCCCCATCATTTACGATCATATGAAAAACCATATGTTGATCATAGAAAAATAGATTGATCCCTTTCAATGATCTGAAAAAAATTCTATCCTCAGAATGAGGTATTAATTATTGAACCTCCCCAGATTCAATCATTGGTAGTCTATGCATAACCTTAAGAATCCAACTATATTATTATAATAAAATCTTGGATCACCCCATGATGCCACACTAGGCTAGATGAAACCCCTTATCATCAAATAATAAATTTGAATCCTCAACTCTAGTATCACAGAAGATTCCATCTAATAAATAAGTATCTAAATCTTAGAGTAAGTAGGATACAAATCTATCATGAACTCAATAACACATTGAGGGAGTAAAAAAATAACAGATTCTAGAAAACCATCTCAATAATCCTCGAATACTCTAGGAAACTCCACTACTTACACCTCTATAGAACCCAAAAAAACATTTTAGGTGAAAAATGGGCTCTAAATTCCTATAATCCCTATGATATCTCCACTGTCCAATTAACACTGCACATAATCATTCCACATCATAGATGAAACTCTCCTAATAAAGTAATTGACGATTTAACATTTTTAATACAACCAAAAAATGTAAATAATTCCATCATATGGTTTTATATACTATAAGAATAAATCCCTTAATGACTAATCCCACCCCATCATTATCTCACAACTCTAACACACATATGAAAACTAAACTAACATCAAACATGCATAGTCAAAACAAGGGGAACTAGAAGCATATCCACCTTTAATACTAAGTTACAAAACAAGGGATATGAAATTAAGGAATTTGAAGATAAAAAAATAAGAATAAAAGTAAGGGTATATGATAATAAGGTGGTACCTCAAATGATCTGTATCCCACTTTTCACTAGCATCATTATGGAATATAATAGACCATACCCTTCTACTCTACTTCATTGGCCAAGATGATGAACACCTCTATGACCATGATTAAAAATACAACATAGAGGATGGGAAAAAACATAGATATATATTATTCTTACCACAACATCCCTTGAAAACTCAAAATCCTGCTCATGCTACTGTTGACAAGGCCTTTGAAGCAACTTCTACTGAGGATAAATTCATAACTGATCACATGTAATATCTTTACATTACATTGATGTACCAATTTAATAAGTTATAAAATATACAATTTAAATTTTTTATTTTCTCATTTATGGGTTTTTTATATTATTTTTTAAGGATTAAAAGTTCTTATAACTGAATGGTGGTGTTATATGGAGGGCTTTGGTTGTGTAGTAAATAGAAGGATTCTGCATGCTTGTCAGTGAAACCCACTGACCTTATGGTGGGATTCCAGTGGGTATGAAAACATATATAGACACCACTGGTCTTCCAATGGTGCTAGTAGAACCCTGGTGGTTCATTTAGTCATATTATCCCCTCAGTGTCCCATCATCAGCCTATTAGAGAGGCCCATCAACTAGTTGTTGCACCAAGGCTAAGGGAATAAGAAATTCACCCCAGAGGATTTTAATCCCATATTTATTTCCATTTTTAATACCAAAATTTGAACCCAATGAACCTATTATGAATTTAGTACATCCAATATGGTCCTTAGAGATATCATATTCATCTCCCCTTATTCTTTAATGTGGGATCAAATAAGAAATGATAAAATGGTATTATTCCTGCAGAACTATAGCCTTTTCCAAATTCGTATTCTTATATTAGAGATTTACATAGATCTATGTAATATATGTGTTTTCTATAAATATTCAATGATGTTTCCTTCCTTTTTTCTTATATAAGTATAAGATTATAGATATTTGATGTCGTTCCTCGATCAAATCAATATCTACCATTGAATAAAAATGTTTTATAGGTATGTGTTTATGGATAATATTCAATTAACTCTTATTGATGGAGGATTTATGATAGACTTAATCTGTCAATGATTCAATGGTAGAATAGTGGAGGTATAAACATTTTAAGGACTACCCCCATTGACCAGAGATAGAATGATCAATAATATTGTTTGTTTTTTTAAGTCATTATAGACCAATCATCTTGAGACTCTAATTTTAATGAATATTTTTTTATTGATGGATTAAAGATGGATTGATGTTTTTTTGGATTTAATTGAAAAAATATTCTATAATAAATGAGGAATTTATGATTCATTATAAATATTAACTTTATTTGGTGAATTGGAAACATATCCTTTGACATACCTTGTAATTGATTCTGTTGATCGACTCATTAAGTTATGTTAGTCTAGAACCACACGTATTGACTTGAAATCCTATCAATTATACATCATAATACTATTTCTTGAAAAAATCTAAAACTGAGTTAGGCATACTTGAGGTGTGAGAACATTTTCCAGGGGTGTGTGATGTGGTTTGAACTTTGATTCTTTGAGAAACCTTGGATTAATTCGTCAAAAAATTTAGGTAAGGAAGTTCCATACCATTTGAGGCCCTTGTGTACATTTATCTCATTTATTCATATTGTGTTGTAATATATTGTTAACAATGCTTGATGGTTTTTTATTGTGGGGTTGTGTATCCCATGACACATATATATAATGATTGATTCCCTAAGTATTCCTATAGTATCTTATTATCTTTCTTGATGTTTATCATATGTTGTTATATGATGACACTATATTCTCATGATGACATTTTATTCTTTCCATATTATTTTTTTCCTTATTGTGTGTATTTACCATGGCTTTGGGGGTATTTTATTGGAACTCGTGGTAGGTGAACATTTTTGTATGAATACACTTTTGACGGGGAGTTCACACAATGTAGGAATCTGATAAAAGTAAACCCAAACATGGGGTATGAGTATGTCAGCCTTGTGTTCTGGCCCAAAACTCGATGCCTTGTAGACACCAAGTAAATATGGAGAAACATTGTGCCATGTGGATACTGAGAACATTTACACTAATTAAAATTTTTTCCTGACCCGAGACTCAATGCCTAAAGGATATTGAGTGACGTGACATGTCACTAACCTTGTGGACGGTTGGTTTTAATAGTTAGATGGTGGTTTCCTTAAAGATACTACAAAACCATGCCCTTTGTCATAACTATTCCATTCGATTCCTGGGCATTTTACTCCCAAAAACTAACCCCTAAAACCCAAAAATGATAAGGGGAAAAAGAATAATGATAAATTTTATAAATTAATCAAATATTAAATTAAATTAAATCAATTATGTTAATATTTCCCCCCTCTAATGACTTATCATCCATGAGAAGTAACTTCAAAGGCTCAACTCAAACAATTTGGGCCAATGATCATCATCATTAGCATCCCAATATATGGTTTCCTCCTATATTATTACATGGAACTATAGAATCTATTTTATAGGTACCATATTCCCTCAAAATACATTATCTATCTTATCTAAAATCGAAATCATGCACTCTCTGTATGAGGTGTTATGATATAACTCATGAAACTAAAATTCTTTAACATGAATAAGATTAGGCATGTACCTCTAGAGTTGATACACATGAATAATGTTTTTAATACCTAAATATCAAGAAGTAATATCCAAATATCATTCCATTATTCCAATACATTCAATGATCTCAGGGGGTCCAACATAATATAAATTCAGCTACCCTTGCTTCCTTAAATGTCAGTGTCCTAATTGAGGATCCACTCTCAGAAAAACCAATTCACCAACAGATAATTACAAATGCCTAATCCTATGATTTTATAAGACTTATTCCATCTATTAACTAAGATCAACCTATTTTTAATTATTTAAACCCTTTCAAAGGTCCCCTATACATTACTTGTCATCAATACTACTACCTCTCCAAACTTATCTCAAAAATTTGATGAATGATATGGACTATCATAAAGATCTAAATATGATGGAATTTGAATTGAATCATAGTGACTGCTGTTTTATATAAAATAAGCTAAGTCTAGGTGATCATCCCATGCTCTACTAAAGTATAGAGACAAAGCCCGAAGTATGTCCACCAATATATGGGTTGTCCATTCCACTTGTCTTTTTTTCATGGGATGACATGTTGTACTCAATCTTAGTTGAGTCCATAAGTTCTTATACAAGCCCTTCCATAACCAAAATATAAAATTTTAATCTATTTTAAATATAATTTACCATTTAACTCTATATAATCATAATATTTCATTGATATATAGCTTTCATAGGTTGTCTACTAAGTAGTCTCACAAATTGGTATGAAATGAGATACTTTCATTAAACAGTTGACAATCATTAATACAATGTCACATATCCTCAATGTCCTAGGTAACCCCAACATAGAGTCCTATATGACATCCAACTACTTCCACGTGGGAATAAAAAAGTTTGGAGAAAGCCTCTAGGTAACTAGTACTTGACCTTTATTCTGTAGAAGTTAAGGTATTGAGAAAAAACTCTATCAATGTCACTCTCCATCCCTGGCCACCAAAACAGCCACCTAAAGTCAAGGTAATTCTTTATCACACCATGATTCATTACCAATTTATAGGTATTTAAGTATCTTATAAAATATTCCTAGATGGAATTAGGGACAAAAAATATCCCATGAACAAGGATCACATCATCGCTATCCAATAACCATCTGGGTATCGAGTCACCACATGTTAGCTGTACACGCATCACAACACACTCTAATTGAGTCTCTTATACAACCCTTTCCCAATCCATTGATTAATATGTGACCAGTTACAGGTCATATGACTTATTTCCTTATTCTTATAAATCATTCATCCTCTAGTCGACCAACAAACTCATCTAGCACTTCTTTTTCTTAGAAGGCCATCCACCAATCTTCTAATATACCTAAACCTTATGGCCAAGAGAATCTATAAAGATGATACTTTTACCTAGTGCATAAGTCATCTCAATGTTGAAAATAATTAGATAATAAACCCAATGCTTCTACCCATGTTTGGGTCTCACTGTGTAAAGATATAGTGAAGGATCTTATGGTCCATGTTGATAATAAACCTCTCAAAAAAAAAGATAGTGTCACAAATACATAAAATCATAGACCATAGATTCCAACTCCAATCATGGATAGGATAGTTCCACACTTGGGTTCATAGATTAGATGACTTATAAGCTACTACCCACTCCCTCTGAATCATTACTACTCCCAAACAACACCTGATGCATAACATAGGAAAACATGACCAATCCTTGGATTGAGAAGTATCAACAATGAAGCTATACTAAACCTCCTATAAAGATCAAGAAAAGAATATTTACACTAGTATAACCACTATAATATTACTCTCTACTTTTTCATAATAGTCATGGGTACTGATAAATGGGAGAAGTCCTACATAAAACATATACTATATCATATAAACCTAGAAGTCTCCTAATCTCAATAATATTTTGAGGATGTATCTATGATATAATTGGTTCATCATTCTCTAGGAATATGGATATACCTATCTTATAAACCAAATTCCCCAAAAAATTCACCTCTTGAATCTAGAAGTTACTCTTTGAGAGCTTGTCATAAAATTAGTGTGATCGATGTGTACTCAGGATTATCTTAAGATGTCTAGTATGTTGCTCTACTGTCGACCAATATATAAGGATTTCGTAACTAAATAATATGATGAATGAGTCAAGATATGGATGGAAGATTTTATTAATGGGAGAAATAAAAACATATAGTTAACTAATCAGTCCAAATGGTATCACTAAGTACTCATATAGCACATGCCTATGAGTAAACACCATCTTAAAATGTATGCCTCTCTAACCTGTAGTTAGAGAGATCTTGGTCAAACACCATTCCTAAAAAACCAACATACTCTCTATAAATTATTAGATAGATTATTGATGATATTAAATTGATAACTATTCTTCAATATCACATGGTTTATCTTTTAGGAATTTTCATAGATTCAAAGAATATTGTCCACCTTTTTTGGAAAAATAATAAGTTCCTCCCATGGTGAATTACTCAGCATAATAAATCCATTCTATTCTAAGTCTCCAAGCTGTATCTTGAGTTTCTTCAACATGTCCAATACCATATGATAATGGGGTATAAAAATGGGTTGTACACCTAGCATGATTTCAAACTCGAGATCAACTATTATATTAGCTGGAAGTTATATTATGTCATCTTGGAAGACATCCTGATAGAGATCCATAACTAGAGGAAAAGATAAGGGGGATACGGTAAATATTTTCCAAATATCCAAGACTATAATATAATCCATGATCTTCCGAAGTTGGATCAATTATAGACACACTCTACCTACTCCCAATTCCCATTATTCGATCATTATTAATTTCTCTAAGTCAGTAATGTGGATGATATATATCTCTAATAGTAATCAATGTGAGCTCAAAAACTGTTCATCTAGTCCCTTACAAGAATCAGATCGTAGATAATAATCTCTAACAGCATGAATTTCAATAAAAATCCATAATTGACAAGAAATATATGATACTCTTGAATTTTATGATGATGGTCCACTTTCATAACCAACAGTGTATCGAGGGAAATCAACATAGAAGACAACATAAATGATAATTCAAGTCTAGAAACAAATTGTATGGAGATAAATTAATGAGTTACACTAGTATCAGAAAAATTATTAGGAAAAGTTCATGTAAGGAAGACCTTATGTTTAAGAGTATATGATCCTCACCAATATATACTAGAGTCACATACACTGCATAAACTCAGTCTGCCTCAGCTCTGCAAACTTGAACCTAAGGCACATGACCCAACTGATTATTCATTATCTTATATTTCTGTTGAGGAAACCATATGAATCCCTAATTCATAGATTTCATCTGTCCTACACATCATTATAACATTAAATATTTAGAGAAAAACTATTAGAGATTCCCCATATTTCCACATCACTAACACTTTCTCTGAGGTTCTTAGAAGAACCTTTGATGTTGTCTAACTATTCCATAGTTGAAGCACTATATACCTAATTATTTAATAGAAGGTGTTAATGAGACACTTTTATACTCTTAATTCATTTCTAGAATCTGTCAAGAAACTCATATATTCCTTTTTCTTCTGCTGAAATAATTACTAGAATGTTTATCAAAGGATGAGAGAAGGCCCAATAGCTTTACTCAATGTTCCAAGAGGGTCTCTACTAGGTTGAATATTTCATTTATGACATCAATCAATTCCTCAATATCCCAAGGGATTCTAGTTCCCTAGAAGGATGTATGATATTGGGGTTTAATGTACCAATAATATTCATCCATAGTCTTGGAAGATCCTCCACCTTGTATAGAAACATTGTAAAAAACTCCTTGAAAAAGTTGTGTTTTGGCTTAAACCATCAGAATAGGTGTAGGAGGATGCTCAGCTAAATTATTATACTTGATTGGTGGTAGAACCATAACGTCCTCCCTTATAGGGGGAGTTTTGGTCCCCTGCACCATGTGGTGATTTCAAGTATAACTAAGTAAAAATTTTATGAAATGAAAAGTGAATCATTTAGAATGTTTGAGGTCATTAGGAGAGATCCTAATTAGTCTATGGGATCACACAATGCTCTCTTAAGAGTCTACCCAAAACCCAAGGTACATCAATCCCAAAACTAAGAAAGGTATATTTTCCTACACTCTATTCAAAATCACACTCATACTCACACACACACACACACACACATATATATAATATAACCTCATGTCCATGTTCAAAAAATTAATTCCATCAGATATAATACAACTACATGGTTCATTTAATATGAGTCTATCTTGAATAGATATTATAAATCAAGGCATTAAATTAATGAACAAGTACATATTACACAAAATTTATATATATTGAATTTGATCTTATTTTCCTAATAATGATGCATGAACACACCCAAATCCCATAAAATTGTAATAATAATCCCATCAATAGTAACTTGGTGGTCAGCTATAGATGAGTTGGATAATAATAGGGAAACTCCCCTACCCAAGTACTACACAACCTATTTACTTTATACCATGACCTAAGTTAGCACAAAAGAAAATACTAAAACTATTATCTGATACTATTTTGAAACAACCTAACCTATACCACTGGGTCTGATCTAGAGGGTCACATGACCTCATGTGTGCCTCTCCATATGCAAGAGGATGTGAACTAGAAGTTAGGGTTTGAACACCATCAGTGAGGAGAATATAACCTCAATATCATATCCCTGAAAAAATAATATAAATAAGAAACTAATATATAAATAATAATATCAAGTATAAGACTAAATATCAAATGTAGTAACACATGACACACATGTCCTAAAATAAATAAATAGGCTCCCAAAGTTTCAATACAAACCATATTATTAGTGAATTTGATATGTAAAGAAAAGTTTCATATCCTTTAGAGTTTATCACATTCATGTCACTATCCATATGATCTATGGATCAAAAATCTTACATGGGTCCCTTTCACTTTCTTGGATCCTTATATATGAAGTCTACACATGCATTGAGATTCCCATATAGAGCATGAGTAATAAATCCTAACAAGACACCAATAATGAAAATGTAACAAGTGTTCACATGTATAACTAGTGTTTTCCAATATAGCAACCCACAATTTTCATACATAAACATCACATCTTATTATATTAATATTTATTACATAACATTATGATCCACAATAAAACTATAAAGGTTTAGTGACTTTGGAAACATGGATACATAAAAAACTAGTTCATAAAAGATCTACATAATCTCTCACTTAGTTCTTTATAACTAGCACCCTTCTTATTAACATCATACTTAAAACTTTTCTTCATATCCGAGGGAAAACAAATCAAAATAAAGGCTGATATGAGATGATCATTAAGGGTAAAGTAGAAAGACATTAATGATCATTTAAATCTATCCTTTTTACCATCCATGTAAAGAGGAACTGATAAAAAAAATCAAATCTCTTTGTGGAGGTGGTAGTCCACACATACACATGAGTTGTGTTATCTTTTTCCAACGGATGGGAATGTAATAAGGTAGATATGATATTATAATTATAAATAATAATTATCTTATAAATATAATATATAAACATCAAGCCCATCATAATAAACATCCTTGAATTATGGTGATAGAAAATAAATTTTATCTCTATGTGGAGGT
Organism: Viscum album; assembly: GCA_963277665.1. Lineage (NCBI taxonomy): Eukaryota > Viridiplantae > Streptophyta > Magnoliopsida > Santalales > Viscaceae > Viscum > Viscum album. The sequence goes on from OY728131.1 coordinate 1,693,544,400, forward strand.
GGTAGTCCCCACGTACACACGAGCGATGCTTTCAATTTACATTTCATACAAAAGAAGGTGGATAATAGTGGTTTTATGATCATAATAACATTATAGTATTTTAATGATAATTAATTTTTTATTTTATGATAAATACCATATAATTATAGGTGATATAAGGAAAAAATAAACATAATGAGGTTGGGGTAAGAACATTCATTTTCTTTAGGAGATATCTTTTTGATCCTTTATTAAGGAATATTTAATGGACCTTTATGAAGGAAAACACCTATAATTTGTTTATAGAGAATTTAAAAAGAGAATTGGATAGGGTTTCATTGATATATTTGGATCATAGATGTCACAACCGCCACCCCCCAAGGTGTGCCCATCCTGGGCTGGAAATATGATAAGGGAGATAGCTACCCCATGAGTCCCACCTCCAGTAGGCCCTGGGTTGGTGACTAGCATCGAGGGTATATTAAACTCACAAATGGGAGGAATTTCCCTCTAAGATAACACATGTGGAAGATAAGGTTAATATGGCAACCAAAAAACTCCATCTCATACTATAATATAAAATAAATCCCAAGTACACATACATAATTTCATTCAAGAACTACTACAACTGAAAGGGATATTTGAAAGTACCAAAAGAAAGTAAAATAGTCGTGAACACAAAGCCTAAAGAACTCCTACAACCCCAATATAGTAATAACCAGCCTGATCTACAACCTGCTCCGTGTGACCTGAAAATAGTTTATATATATAGGGTGAGTATAATTGTATACTTAGTAGGATCTTCCCCATAGCCTCTCGTACATAAGTAATGAAAGCATGCTAAAGTACAGTGAACAATAAGTAAAACTAACTTGTCACCCAAACAGGTATACTATGTTCCCATCCTAACCATGTATACTCTCACCAATAATTCCATATATGAGTATATAATATAATAATGAATATCAATGGTACCCTACTACCACTTCCCCCATCAGTTTGTCGCTTTGCCCCAACATCGCATGTTCTAAGAATCTCTCTCCAAAAAGGCTTTCCTATAGAAACCTGAGTGTAGCACCACAACATCAACCTCATGCATTAGAACCACCATTTTTATGTAACCAAAGTAACAGTGTAGTGTCTAGGATCCAAGATATCACACAGAACATGTATCATATGTCGAGCATTATACCACAATCCATTACATCCCATACATCAAGTAAAGATCCTCAAGACATCATAGTCGATAAATGTTACACCTATAGTAGTCCATAGGAAAATAGATTAATAATATATGTGTGTGAATAACCACATTCCATTAAATCCCTTTAAACATATATATGTGGAAAACTAACCATTTCACTTACTAACACAACTAAATACTATGAGAATAAAGAGGGGCCAAAGAGGGTAGTCAGTCATCCATCCTCCCACTAAAATTTTAGGAAAAACACCCCTAGGGCTCAGAATCCCTAGGGGGTCAGTTTCCCTAACTGATGGGGTGTATTAATATATAAAAAAACAAAAAATATGGAATATACTTTATCTCACAACCATAGTATGGGAGAATCCTAGTCTTAGACTCAAATATAGATAACATCTCTTGTACACCAATCTATCACTGATAAGACTACATATCCTATAAGAACACAACCATTTAGAGAGATTTATTAAGTCATATTGTCCCTTTTTAATAGATTCACTTTATGTTAATTAATTATTTAACCATTAATTAACCATTATCATTCAATGATACATTTCATTAGCATTCCAACCAAGATCCACAGTTCCTTTACATTTTAACCTCATCATTTCATTACACCAAGCTCTAACCCCGTCAGTTAACATAATTTATTCATAAATTTATTAACACCATTATCCCATTCCCATATTCCTAGGAATTCTAGAAAAACATTCTAAGCTAATAAACACATGGGGATCAAAACGGTTAGTAGATGAACTACCAGTCGAGTACTTACAACATATAGTAGAAGAGTAGACCCATCCCTCCTATAAAATCTAAATAAACAAAGAATGTGGAATACCTCACACTTCTTAGCCCCTTTTGGAAGGAGGGTAAGAAAGACCAGGTGACTTAAGTAGTGGTAAAGTAAAGTAGACAAACAACTAAGATGATTTAGTAAGCATCCAATATTCACATCAAACCTGTTTCGTCGTCTCTATTGTCCTCCCCAAAACCCACATGCATAAACTGATACATCTCGCCACTCTAGGAATCAACTGTTGCCATAACCACTAGGCCTCCCTACCCCCACATCTCACAATAATCATCTAGGATCATGACACATCAAAAGCAGCAATAAATACCTAAGAAACTAGGATCTTGGCACTAAAAAAGGCATTCTGCCTTCACAAGCAATGAGCTCTCATGGATCCAAAGTAGAAGGCACTTGACCTTACAAGAAAGAGGGTAACTCAAAAACCTACAATAAATTAACATTTATCAATAAAATGTCTCTTTAATCCATCTTGAATTAGAAGATTCATTATTAGTAGATTCTAACTATTGGAAACCTAAACAACAATCTAGCATTGCTGTCAAAAATTAATTAAACATGCTTACTACATCAATTTGATTATCATTAATTTACAACAAAAACAACTAGATTCATTTACATACCACTTTATCTTTGAAAAATAATTTACAATTAATCTGAATTTACATTATTTACCAATTTTCCATCAATAATGACATGCTAAATAAGGAAATCATAGATATCACACTATCTAGAAAAACAAGATGTCATTACATATGATCGATTCCAATTTATTTATCCAGTTAGAATATTAATTATGTCAATTACAATGTGAAACAGTGTGATAAAACATTCTAACTCTATAACTACTCATTAATAATTAGAGAATAAATGAATCCCCCTACCTTTTAAGGTTCTTGACATCCTTTATATGAGAATGGTCCAACACAACGGATCATGATCACCTTTCCATGTGACAACTGCATCCACATAAGGATGTTGCGGCACAACTACACCAACAAACACCCAATAAGACACCATTAGAAACATGGAAGTCACATGAAATAACATGAAAGGTAGAAAAAATAGAATAAGGATAGATGAAAACACAAAAAAAGGTATATCATACCTTCTATTGATGAAAAATAGACACTTGCTTCTTGCACCAAAATAGGGAGTGCACATGCAGCAGGGAGAAACATCAAGGGAAAATGATCCAATGATTAAGGTTCGATCACAACACTCTAATAGGAAGAATCTCTCGGGGTTCCTAACACTAAGTTAAAGGATATGTAATGAAATAAGGGATGGTTTTCGACTTTGAAGGATTAGATCTGAGACTAACGGGATTTGAAATGGTTTAGAATTTCCATTAATGTAGATGACATTAATCCACATAGTTTGACCATGTAAAGGCATCTCGTTCCTTGGGAAATTAATATAGATGTTATGGGATTTGAATCATCCTTAAATACATTAAAACAAGGCCTTGAATGTGTTTTTTTTAAAAATTCAAATGGGTGAACTATAGGAAGCTGGAAACACCGTACACCTTCCGACAGCTAGAAACACTGTACACATACCAATAGATGGAAAAACTATACACCTTCCGACAGTTGGAAACACTATAAACCTACTAATGGTTGGAAACACTATATACCTACTGAAGGCTGGAAACATTGTACACCTACCAACAACTGGAAACACTGTACACCTACCGATGGCTGGAAACATTGTAGACCTATTGATAGTCGAAAACACTTTACACCTATAGACCTGGAAACATTATACACCTATTGAGTGATAGAAACATTGTACACCTACTGATGGTTGGAAACACTATACACCTACCGACATGGAAACATTGTAAACCAATCGATGACTGAAAACACTATACACCTACCACTGGTAGGAAACACTATTCACATAACTAGAAATTTGGAAAAGTGTTGGGGATAAGTCACCTTAACCTCCCAGAACACCTCAAACACCAGATTTTAGCATGGAATGGATCAGAGAGGTCTGAGAAATTACATCAGATACCTCTCAAAACATTCTCGTCCTTGAGAATTCAAAACCAACCTATATAGGAAACATAAAAAGGGGTTCAAACAACCACCTTTCAAGATACATATCAAGGATCTCACCATAAAGAACACCATCTCTCTAAACCAGTGCCTCAAGATCCCCCAATTGGGAATCTTCCACCAACTAAACCAAAGATGACTTCACCATCATCTGAAAAAGGAAACCTATTCTCATGACTTCTCCCATATCCATATACAATTCTGAATTTTATTCCAATACTCTCTATGAATCACTATATTCACACACTGTATCACAATGATACTTCCTTCTTAGAGCATTGGCTACAACATTCCCCTTTCTAGAGTGTATATGATATTTTAAAGTTGTAGTCCTATAATACCTCTTTCCACAAACACTGCTGAAAGTTCATGTCATGATGGGATAAAACATACCTCAATATATAATAATCAGTGATAACCACAAAGCAATCACCAATGAGGTAATGTCTCCAAAAATTCCAAGAAAACATCACTGCCGCCAACTCAAGATCACGGGTGGCATAGTTACATTCATGGGGATGCAATTGCTGAGATCCATAAGAAACGATCGATCTCTTATGCATCAAAATAGATCCAAACATCAGATGTGAAGCATCGCAAAAAACAACAAAATGAACTCCCTCTAATGGAAGAAAATGAACTAGAGAACTAACCATCTTCTCCTTCAGATACTCGAAATCTATTTGACATTGATCAGTCAAAATGAATTCATGATCTTTACTAGTCAATTATATTAGAGGAGTTGCAACCAGAGAGAAATTGGCTATGAACGTCCAGGAATAGCCTATGAGACCAAGGAAACTTCACACCTTTGCCACTATCTTAAGGGATTACCAAGACACAACTACTTCAATATATGACGAATCCACATCTAATCTCTACCAGGACAACAATTTCGCCATGAAATAAACTTCTTAAGCCTAAAACTCACACTTTGACAACTTCCCAAATATCTTTTTTCGATGAAGAACTCCCAAAATTGCACGTAGATGCTCTGTATGATCCTTTGAGGACATGGATTATATAATGATTTCACTGATGAAAACTATCATGAAATTTTTTAGGAACTCATGAAACACATCATTCATCAACCCCATGAACTCATCTAGATAATTCATCACACAGAATAACATTACAACAAACTCGTAATTCCAATGATGAAAATGAAAAGTAGTCTTTGGGATATCCTAATTCTTCACATGGATCTGATGATATCCTGTCCACAATTCGATATTTGAGAACCAAATTTCACCCTTCACTTGATCAAATAAATTATCAATCCAGGTAAGAGGATAGAGATTCATCACTATCACTTTGTTTATGTGATGATAACCGATACACAACCGCAAACTACGGTCAGCCTTATTCATGAAAAAAATGGGTTCACCCCATGGTAACACACTTAGATGAACAAAAACACACTATAACAGACCGTTGACCTATATAAACCACTTCTGTAACTCATAATGGGGAATCCAATATAGAGACAAAGAGATAAGACACATTACTGGTTGTAATTCTATCCTAAACTCGATCTCTCATCATGGGGGTAATGCTACAAACACTTCAAGAAAGACATTAGTATACTCTTCTATGACCCTGGGAAACACCAACTGCTGAACCTCCAAAGAACTCAGAATTAGTTTATCCATCAAGGATAACAAGAATGGAACATGCCTCTGACCCACCTAAGGGTCTTTGTTTCCAACAAACATTTTTGTCTCTCCATCAGCATCAAAAACACCACCTACCTTCAGATGAAATATTTGATATCCTACACCAAAAAGTCCAATACATGCCGAGGATGAAATCGTATAGTTGTATTCGTAAACATAAGAGATATCCCCAAGAGTAGTTCTATCCCATCACTATCTTACATTCTCTACATACTTCAAAAAAGTCATCTCAAACTCCAACTAGTGTAGTCAATGCCAAGGGCACTGGAAGCCCCTCTACATCAAGTCACAAGGCATAGAAAAGGGAAGGTGATATGAAGGAGTGTGTGACTCCTGAGTCAATCAAGGAATACACCCAAGTAGAAAACATGCAAAGGGTACCTTGAATGACATTTAGCTTGCCTGATGCTGACAATGCTAAAGCATGAAGCTCACCATGACCTGCTCTATGGCCTCTCAAACCCATATGACAACCACCTCCATGGTTGCACTATACTCTATGAGGATGGAGAGAATATTGGGGCTATCATCTGCCTACCCCATCTACTCTATGTCAATACAAAGCTAGTGCAAACTTCTTCTTCTGCATCAGGCAATAACTGTCTCAATGGAGAAACCTAGAGTGGAACACCTGGTGCATGCTAGCCACTCTAAATAGTCGAACATTCTATCTGCTAATGACCATTCCCTCCACAAGAAAGACAAGTGCATGACCCATTGCCATAATCCTAAGAGTCTCCGCCCCTTGAGAAATGAGATGATGAGGGATGGGACCAACCCCCGGATGAACGAAAACTCTTCTACTCTAAAAATAGAGAACTCTGGACCACAGCTCTGCTTCACGAGGAATCATAAAGACTCCATCCTCTTGGAGATCTGGTTTTGGATAACATCCTATCATTGACCTCTTCCCTTTCAATCACCTAAAGATATTTCTTTAGCATAAAGGTGGTGACATGGAATTGGATATCTAGATGAAAAGCCTCCATGAAATGCCTCTCCCTAGACTCCTCATATAGAAATAGGTGTGAAGCTTATCTTAGAAGGTTCATGAAATGTATCTCGAACTCTCGCACATTGGAACTTCCGTACTGAAGGGTAATAAGCTCTTAGAGACTGGTGTCCTTCGTGGTCGATGAAAGAGACTTGACACTGAATTTGTCTCAAAACTCGTCTCGTGAGACAATCGACTCCTTGTGATCCCCACAGAATAAGAACCACCACTTCCTTACTACCCCATGCAACATCATCACTACCAACGACACCCAATGCTCCTTCCAAGCACAAATTGAACTAAAAGCTATCTCAAACTCCTATAACCAGTCCTATGTGACTATATCTGAAACAGAGCCCTCATAATTCTGTAGACTCTAGTGCTGAAACTCTCAAAGTGTCCTCTTCTAAGTTTCTTCTTTGTCGACCTCCACTCTGCAGTGATCTGCTGGCGCAGCCTAATATACTTTATTTACACGAACATGATGAGGACGTTGACCTAGAGCCATACCTTCAAAAAAAATAGTTAGTGCTTATAAAACTAAAATATGGAAGACTCAACATTAATTATTTGTTTTTTTATTCATTTTACGTTAACATATCCCAAGGTCTACCCATTCAAACATATACGCAAAGAATAATGATGCATGATCCTTTCTTAGGTCTCCATCCTACAACAAGTATCACTTCATTTAGTATCCACTGTAAACTTACTGTTTTATGAATCAAACCAATGAGGGCATTAAATATCAGTGTCTCAACCAGTCTCCAATGTTTTATGATATTTTTAAACTCGACAGACACAATCCCCCTACCAACCCATTCAAACTCACCCATGCCTAACTCCAAACTCCATCGTATCCCTTAACCAGACCTCTGATTCCACTCTTTCACAACCCCCTCCCCACAAGGTGTACCCCTACTTGGCCTGAAATGTGAGAATGGAGATAGTGACCCCCGAGTCCTGCCTCTAGTAGGCCCGAGGTTGGAGACTAGCATTAAGGGTGTAATTAAAACACAAATGAGAGGACTTACCCTCTAAGAGAACACATGTGGAAGAGAGGGTTAAGACAGACACAAACCAACTCCAAATCATACTTAAGTATAAAGTAAATCCCAAGTACACATATGTAATGTCATTCAAGAACTACTACATCTTAAATTGAAAATTACAAGTACCAAAAGAAAGTAAAATATCAATGAAAACAAAGCCTGAACCGCTCCTACAATCGCAAGCTAGTAGTAACCAGCCTGATCTCCAGCATGCTCTAAGTGACCTGAAAATAGTTTATATATACGTAGGGTGAGATTAAAAGTATACTTAGTAGGATCCTCCCTGGATCCTCTCATGAAAAATTAAATCAATCATTCTATAACATAGTGAAAAAAGTGAAAATAACTCATCACCTAAACATGTATAATTTGTTCCAATCCACAAGATGGATACTCTCACTATGTATCGCATACAAGATTATATAATATAATAAAGAATATCAAGGATACCCCACTACCACTTCCCCACTAGTTTACCTTTTTTACCCCAATGTTTCATTTTCTAAGCATCTCTCTCCAAAAATGCTTGCCCGCAAACACCTGGGTATATCACCACAACATGAACCTCGTGCAACATAACCACTACTTACATATAACCAACATAACTAGGTAGTTTCTGGGAGCCACCACATCTCAAAAAACATGTATCATACATCAGGCATTATACCTCAAGACATTACATCCCATACACTGAGAAAGGATCCTCAAGCCATCGTAGACTATACACATTACACCTATAGTAGTCCATAAGAATCTATACCTAGAATATATGTGTGTGAATAACCACATATATGGGGAAAACTGACCATTGTTCCTACCTACACAAGTAACTACCAAGAGAAGGGAGAGGGGCCAAAGTGGGTAGTCAGCCATCCATCTTCCCACCTAAATGTTGGGGAAAACACCCCAAGGGCACCGAATCCCTAGGGTGTTAACTGAAGGGGGGAGTTGCATATAAAACCTGAAATGTACATAATATACTATAGTTCACAACCACACTATTGGAAAAACCTAGTCTTAGACTCAATTACAACAAGAATATCTCATACTTCCAACTGCCACTACTAATACTAGATATGTTATAAGAACACAACCATTTAGAGTGATTTATTAAGTCAAAATTTTCATTTTTAGTAGTTCCACTTAATGTTAATTAATTTTTTAACCATTAATTAACCATTATCATTCCTCATTACATTTTATTAACATTCCAACCAAGATCCACAGTTCATTTCAATTTTAACCTCATCATTGCATTACACTAAGCTCCAACCCCATGGGTAAACATCATTTATTCAATTGTTTATTAATAGAATTATCAATACCCCATATTCCCTGAAATTGTGTAAAACATTCTAAGCTAAAAAAACACAAGGGTATCAACATGGTGTGTAGATGAATTACCTGTTGAGTCCTTACCACCAATAGGAGGAGTGTAGACCCATCCTTCCTCTATAATCTAAACACGGAAAGCACATGGCATAACCCATGCGTTTTCTTCTTTTTTAGAAGGAGGGAAATGAAGAAAAACTTCATTAATCAGTGAGTAAAGTAAATAAGATAAACAACCAACAATAATCTGCAATCATCCAACATTAACATCTAATCTGTTTCATCATCTCTGGTATCCTCCCTGACACCCACTTGCATAAACCAACGCATCTCACCACTCTGGGCATCAAATGACACCCCAAACACTACACCTCTCTTACCCCACATCTCAAAAAATCCATCCCATCTCATAACACATCACAAGAAGTATGAAGTAATAATGAAATTGGGATCTTGTCCATAAATAAGGAATTATTACATCACACATAACAATCTCTCATGGCTCCAAAGAAGAAGGTAGTCGACCTTATATGAAAGAGGGTAAATCAAAACCCTAAAAGGAATTTTCTTGTATAGATAATTCACATCTTTAATCCATATTGAATTAGCAGATTCATTATTACTAGGTTCTAACTATTGAAATCCTAAACAAAAAGCTATCATAGCTATCACAAATTAATTAAACTTTCTTACTAAATCATTTTGATTATCACAAATTTAGAAAAAAAACGACTAGATTCATTTATATACCTCTTTATCTTTGACAAATAATTTACAATGATTCCCAGTTTATGTTGTTTTCCAATTTTTCATCAATAAAGATATGAAAATTAAGGCAAGAATAGATATCACACTATCTTGAAAAACAAAGGGCAATAACATATGATCGATTCCAATTTATTTATCGAGTTAAAATATTTATTATGTCAATTATATTATGATCTAGTGGGATAAAACATTCCAAATATATGATTAATCATAGATAATTAGAGAATAAATGAATCCCCAACCTAAAAAGGTTCTTGAATTTCTATATATGAGAACGGGCCAACACAATGGATCACGATCACCATTCCCCATGAAAACTACATCCACCTGAGGATGTCGCGACATGACCACACCATCCGAAAACCAAGAAAACTCCATTAGAAACATGTAGATCACATGAAATAACATGGAATGGACAAACATGATTAGAATAAATGAAGAAAACGGAAAAATAGATGTAGATCATACCTTTTATCGATGACAGATCAACACATGCTACCTGCACCAAAATAGGGGGTGCACATGCAGCATGAAGAAACATCGAGGGAAAATGATTGAAGGATTATGTTTTGATAACACCACTCCTATGGGATGAATTTCTTGGGGTGAATCACACTGAGATAATAGAGAAGGAATTAAAGAAGGGATGGTGCCCGACTTTGAAGAATTAGATACAAGACTAACGAGATTTGAAACGATTTATATTTTCCATTAAGGTTGATTACAATAATCCATGTGGTTTGACCATGAAAAGAAATCTCGAGCATTAGAAAAATTAAGATAGGAGTTATGGACATTGAATCAGCCTTGAATCGCACATGAGCCTTAGCCCGGTTGGTAAGGACTCCGTAAGTGCATCCGGGAGACCCGAGATCAAATCCAGGCGGAGTCATCATTTTCGGGGGTACTGTAGTAGTACTATAGCAGGAACTTTAGTGGGAACTGTGCAGTAATGTGGAAGGTAATATAGTAGGAACTATAGAAGGTACTGTAGCAATCAAGAATAATCCCCCATTTGGGCCTTTGGGCCACCGATTTGGTCCTCGAGCCACCTCAAGGCTTTCGAGCCACCTTAAGTGGAGATGCAAACCAGAAGACCTATGAGGAAAAAGCTCTAAAAGGAGGATGAGCAAGGATCTTTCACCATAGAAGAAGCTAAATGGATTGCAAGAATGAGAGGGTATGGCACCTACCATCGGGACAAGTCTGTGCATGCACGAGAATTCCTGGCTGAATAGCCATGCGAATGCGGAGATCTGATTTCACGATGAAGATGTTGGGGAGGAGTAGTTCTAAATAGTTAGTCTGGGTTGTATTTAATGTTTTAAGCCTATGGTAAAATGAATTCCTCTAAGGCCAACCGGCCATGTAATAGTTACACCTATGGGCCTTTTAACGGTTCCACCTCACCCCTAGAAAGGTGGATTATCAAAATCAATAAAAAATAAAGGCCTTCGGGCCATTGGATGGATGTACTCAGACTTAAATCTCTTAAAACAAGGCCTTGAATGCATTTTTCATCAAAGAAAACATCAAATGGGTGAACTGTTGGAATTTGGAAACATTTTACAACTACTAAACTAGAAACACTATAGACCTACTGATGCTTGGAAACACTGCACACCTACCGAAGGTTGGAAGCACTGTACACTTACTAATAGCTAGAAACACAGTACACCCACCGATGGCAGGAACCACTATACACCTACCGATGGCTCAAAACACTATACACCTACCGATGGCTTGAAACAATGTACACCTACCAATGGATGGAAATAATGTACATCTACCAATGAAAAAAAAACATTGTACACCTACCAACCTAAAAACATTGTACACCTACCGATGGCTGGAAACACAGTTCATAAAACTAGAAATTTGGAAATGTGTTGGGGATAAATCACCTTGACCTCCCAAAACACCTCAAACACCCTATTTCTGTAAAGGAATGGACTGAAGAGGTACGACCCATTATAATAGAGGTGTAAAGAAAAGAGATAATGGGTTTCCTTTTATAAGAGAGGCAAAGGACACATTTAGAATTACATAAAATATATAAATATAATTAATTTCTTTACCATGTATAATATTTTTAAATTTCAATAAATTTGAAGAAAAAGAGTATATGGTCTAAATATCACCATAAAATAAAATTTATAAAGGTTTTTGTGTCATTTTAATGATCATCTTTTTTATTAACCCATTTTTTAACCACTTCTAAACATGACCACACGTTAATAACTATTTAAATCCTAAAGGGTTATAATTGTACTTATAGTGTACCAATTGACTCATAAATGGACAATTTATCACATTCTAGATAATATCCTATCTTAATTGACCTATTTCAATATTTTTATTATTTTTAAATAATTTACTAAAATATTTTTTTAATATAATAATATTAATGTCATTATAGACACTATTAATTTACATGGATTTTAAAGAGATGTATATGGTAATTTAATTTGAATATAAACATTTTAATAATCCATAATATGTTTTATTCATCTTAATTTTTTTCGAACAAAATAATTCATCCATAATTCATTAATTATAATATACTTAATTCATTTATTTAATTTTTCTATTATTTGAATAAATACCAGGCCAAAATTGTATAAGAATTTAAGGTAATTATTCAATTAATAAAAATTAAAAATAAATTTATAGGATAAAAAAATTAATTTATATTTAAAATAAACATTTATAACCGAACTTATCCCCTTTTTATCCTTATGTAAACATTTTAGAGATATTAAAGTCAAGGGAGTGACATTTTCTATTTTTTCTTTCCTTATGTTAATATAATGGTCATAATTATTGTAAAATGGAATGAAGTGGCCATATTTTCGAGAATTAAATGAGAATTTTCAAATTATAATAATCCAATTGGATAAATTAATGTTTTATTAGAATTTAAAAGCCTTAACCCAATGTTTTAACCTTATTTTACCCATTTTTTCCTAACAAAGGAGACAAAAATAACCAAGGTTACTATTCATAATAAAAAATTAAAGGGACCTATTTTCAAAATCTTAATATATTAATTTTATATATTAGATCCATTTATTCAGATTCAATTTCTATATGTGGAAGAAATTCATTTTAAAATTAGTACACAAAACACGATGAAAACCATTTTTAGAAAATATATTTTTAATCATAAAACTAGATTTATTATCATCCCATGTCCATAAAAAACATTAGATGATTGTCAATACCTTTGAATAAATATATAATATATAAAATTCATTAAAATACTTCACCTATCTATGATAATTTAATTAAATATGATAAAAATACATTGCACACATAAGAATAGTTTTATAGAAAAACTTCTCTTTTACTTTCAAATGTTTTTTTTATTTTTTATCTATTGATAAGAAATGAATTTATTTTATACATGAATAAACCATACATTTTTTAAAATTTTGTTATCCCTATTCATACCCTTCAATATAATGTCATTGAAAAAACTATCACATTAAATAATAATATATCAATAGTATATCATAGTTCACTTAAAGTTGATGGTACGTGTAAAGAAAGTTATGAAAAAATTATTTACAAAGAACTATATAATAAAATATCATGGTGTTGAATTAAAACCCCATAAAATAAATTTCAACCATTAAATTCTATAATTTTTATACAAATAAATGATTACATCTCTATTTCATTAAATCCTTGGTCCCCAAGTAGCTTCTTTGATTTTTTCATTCCATAGGAGAACATTAACCAGATGATGAGTCTTGTTCCATAACACTTTATCTATAGGTTCCATAATTTATACTTATTTTTTAATATGAAATATCATGATATAATAGTAGGATCTATGAGTGCATTATATGTTATGGATTGGGTACATACTTCCTCAAGATAGATACATCGAACAAATATTGAACTTGAGAGAGGTTCGGTGGAAGAGACAAGTGATAACCTACCATCCCTACTTGATTAAGAATATAGAAGTGGAAAATATAAGTAGGGATATAATTTAGTTTATTTATGAATTTTATAAAATTATTATTTTGAGAAAATCATAGAAATAACTTCTCACTGGATTTGAAAATATATTTTTCACTAATGATTATTGGGATAAATTTTAAATTGAATTTGAACTACCTTAATATGTTGCTGAATAAATCCGACATTCTCTTATATTTCCTTGTGTAGCTCATGTGCCAATAGTTTTCTTTCTCCAACTTCATGACATCACATTGGAGTTCTGTAATTATTTATATATATATATTCATAGTGGTCCATCTGAATGCTTTAGTAAAATATTTTTTTGTAAGAAAACTAGACTAAAGGAAGTCGTTGATCCTAAACAACTTTGAAATCCATAGAAAATATCTCAACATAACCTATACGGTTTGAATCATTTTGTCAGACTAACCTTCTACCCAACGAAGATAAATTGTACTAAAACACAAATTTGGATCCAGATCCTGCTGAATAATTCTCCATAACTTAGAGGTAAACCTCGTATCCCAATAAAAAATAGAATGTGGTAATCTATATAACCTTGAAACTTTAGTTATGTATATTATGTGAAGGTGATCAAGAGTGAAATATTTTCTGATATAAATATAGTGTAATGAATTTTTATGAAGACTAACTATAACCGAAATAGAATTATATCTTGTAGATGTTTTTTTGGCTCTAAAAAAATTAATGGTGATGTTTTCCCATTTACAATCAGGTATTGGTAGTGGTTATAACATCCCCTTATACTTCTATCTATCATCCTTAACTAGATGACATAATACGAAGTGAGATACATACTCTATAATATCTATCTTCATGTTTCCCCAATAGAAATACTCATTCAGTTATCTATAAATTTTCATATATACATGATGAATAGGTAATATTGAACTAAGATCTTCATCTAATACCTCAATCTTCAATTATGGTATGGGAGAAACACATAAATAGTTTTTGAACCTTCTCATTCAATTACAATCATAGTTGAACTCAAGAACATGTCCCACCTTCTTTCACAACTCTAAATCTTCATTCTGTGCCTCTTTAATCTTTACATGGATGGAATTTGAATAATTATTTTATTAAGATAATATTTCTCCCCATCCATCAAGATTTTGATATCCATTCTTTTCAAATATTGAATTATTTGATCTTTTTTTATCCTCATCATAGATAATCTAACATGATTCTTTCATTATTGAGAATATTCCACCTTGTTCTATTTCCCATGGTGGCAATGTATGGAGTAGTCGTAATATTTAATTATCTCCAGCCATCTTATCTAGTGAAAATTCGTCTCTTTTTTGGTGAATATATACTTTAAATATTTATGATCAGAATATATATCATAACTTTATCTCTAATGATAATTCCCTTTTATCTTTAATAAAAAAATTACTACAGTAAAATCTAAATCATGAGTTGATTGATTTTTCACATGAAACGTAACTTATAATGAACAATAAGATATAAATATATAAATAACATAATTAAGAATCCTCTTCTATTCATTGAGGCATCAATACAGATAAAACACCCTTATTCTCTGTAAGGTAGTGTAAGAACAGGTGAACTAAGTAACCTTCTATTCGGTTCCTTGAAATTTAATTCACATTCAACTTTCAAAGGAACTTGGATCCATTTTGAGTTAAAATGGTGAGTGGATTAGATAAAAAAGATTAATTCTCCACTATGAATCAATTATATCCATCTAAACCATGAAAACTATGGATCTCGGTCATAATGTTTGGTCTGAGTCAAATTTTAATAACTTCCATCTTTGATGGATCCATCAACATACCCTCTCTTGAGATTATATGTCTCAAAAAATGAATTTTTCTTGTAACTAAAACTCAAAAAATATAATTTTTTCATATCACTTATCCTTCCTTTGAGTCTTTAGTAAAATCCTTAAGTGATCATAATGTTCTTCTTTACTCATATAATGTATAATAATTTCATCTATAAAGACTACTGTAAACTGATTAAGGAAATATGTAAAGACTGGATTCATTAAATCCATGAAGACAATGGCGAATTAGTATTACCAAATAGAATCAATATAAATTAATAGTTTTTATACCTTTTATAGAACACTATCTTGGGTATATCCTCATTATTTACCCCCAATTTATGATATCCATAATGAAGGACAATCATTGAAAAGTGTTGATTTCTGTTTAGCTGATCAAACTGGTCATCAGTAGAGGGTAGAGGAAAATTGTTCCTGATAGTTATCTTGTTTGGCTATCAATGCCCAAGGAATATTCCCATTGATCCATCATTATAAATAACAAAAAATAACATGTGAACCCAAAATTTATGCACTTGGATGAATAAATGCCCGATAAATATTCTCTAATATTTTCTTCTTCAATTCCTATAACTCAATCAGGACAATTCTATATAGAGTCATTGAATATGTTTAGTAATATGTATGAGTTATATTGAAACTCAACTAGATGATTAAATGTAAGATTATAAAACTATTTTATAAATACATCAAAAAAATCCCATACAATAGACATATTTTATGTTAAGTTTCCCTCCAACCATCTGAGATAAACACCTACTTGTATAGGAATCAAGACCCATATAATAGATGTTATTTTCATTAATATATCGTATTTAATATCCCACTAATAGATGATCATAGTTTGGTTAAAAATATCAAACACACTTTTCTTACTCTAAAATTAATTTGATATTTATGTAAATAAATCCAATCCATGCCTATGATAACATCAAACTCAATTGGAAAGAGAATAAAGAGATTTATAGGAATCACATTATCAAAAACATCAACCAAATAAAGATCATATACTTAATATGTAATCATCATACCATTTGGGGTTTTCACTACTAATTCAATATCTAAACATTTTGGTGGTATTTCGATACCCTTAGAAAATTTTATAGATATAAAAGAATTTTTAGATCCATAATCAAATAAGACATTATCATTTCTAGAGTAGATGGAAAGTGTACCTTTCACTACATCATTACCGTACCCCTCAGCAACAATAATGATCACATGATATTTTCATTTATCTATAATATTAAGTGGTAACTAACATTGTAAATCTCCATTAACCTTGATAATTCATCTTGGGTTAGAATAATGGATATACTTATTTCATTTTAAACATCGGAGTGTGGGTGGTGAATTCTATAGTTCTTTTCCTCCATCACTAGATAACTTCCCCCCATCACTTCAACATTTGATATTATGATTAAGTTACATTAAAAACATAAAAAATTTACTATTCCCATTAATATAATTCCATCTATGTCTCCTTGGACACTTCAAGCATATTTTAAGGCTCATCTTATCCCATTCATATTTTTTTATTATTATTCTAATTTGATTTTAATTCCATCTATATTTTATTATAAAAATCATGGTATTAATAGATAAATACAATATTTATTTCTACCATGGGGGAACACTGAACAATTTCATCATAACTACTGAGTTCCCTAATATATAATACCCTTAAAATATTTGGTCATAAGACACTGATGAATTAATCAATCTTATATTATGGTTCAGTGATAATGACTAAATAATTACATACATGCCTTATTACATTTACCACATATTCACTAATGGATTAATCATTAATCTAACTTAGCTCAAAGAAATATTTCTAAATTTTTGAATGAATAACATGAGGAAACTACTATTAAAAAAATAGCCTTATAATATCATCCCACTTTACAGAGTCAATTTCTTTATGTTTACTCATGTTATTGATGGGAGAAAACAATTAACATGATTCTAGTTCCAAATGATAGAAAACCAAAATGACCTTTTCAAGATTTGAACACTAGAGAATGGAAAATATATTTTCGATGGTACACATCCATTGATCAAAAACTATTGTACCAACAAATCTACTAAAAAAGGTGGATTTTTCCTCACGAATGACTCAAAATAATGGTGTTCTCACCACTTATCATTTGGAATATCAACATGATTCATGGATTGAGAAATTTGTGTCAGAATAAAAATTTGATTCTGTATTCTAGATTCCATATTAATTTGATTTCTTAGGAGGAAAATAATTTCATTCTCAATGACATTCCACGTTAACATGGTTCCTTTAGGTTCTATCTATTAACTAAAAACTAAAACCATAGTATGAGGAATAATAATCATTGTGGGAAACCATATAATCATGAGAAATCATTTATAGGATATCTAAATCATGGATCCTTTTTTTAAATTTATGATGTATTAGGTTTAACCTATTTTATCCATGATCATCATTTATTCAAATCTTTCTTGATTGTTTTTAAATAAAATTTAAATTAACCTTAGATTATCCCTTGAGGGTTTCAAACTAGGTGCATAGTATGTGTACACTCACTATGCATTAGAATTATGGATAAGATATACTCAACCAAAAATTTCTGGGGGTTATTAACCCTTACTGAATCAATTCCAAAACCACATCCAATTTTATTATCTAAACAGGGTTGTTTTACTAGGAAAATCAAACTCTTTTATTTACCAAAACATAAGAAATTATCCTATATATAGAATTATCCTATAGTTTCTTAATAAAATTTTATCATATGAGTTTCCATGTGTAACTAAACCTTTATCTAATACCAACTATAACAACCCATATTTTCAAACATAAATATCACAACTTATTATATGGATATTCAATATATGATATTATAATCCACACTAGAATCGTAAAGGTTTAGTGGCTTTTGAAACTTGGTTACAAAAACAATTGGATCATAGAAGGTCTATATATTATCCCACTTAGTTATTCATAATCATCACCTTTGGTAGACAGATCATACATAACGAGTTTCTTCATATCCCATGGAAAAGAAATCATAATAAAGGGAGATCTTAGATGCTCAGTAAGGGTAAAAAATGTAGATATCAGTGATCATTCAAACATAAATTTTAAATAATGGGTATAAGGACATGAAATTATACTTTGAAAATAATACATAATAAATCTTTGATTGTAAACATGATTCATGAAATAAATCATGATAGTTCATAAAATATTAATCATAAAGGGATCAAAGAACACAAGCTTTGAGAACATAACATTATCCACACGATCATTTCATAAAATAGTGGAATAAATTTTTTCATAATAATAGTCATAGAAATATTATGTTAATACTACCCACCAAGAAATTAATAAAATGATTTTATTTAGGATAATTACATGTGTACCTACTTTGAGCATGTGATAACCTCTTGTGAAATCTATTTTAGGATTGGAAAAACCTCTTATGTACCCCCATTTTCAAGGCATTGGATAACCTCCCATGTACCATTTGATCCCATAGGACATTAATCATTACCAAATTTATTTAATGGAATATATTTCTAGGCCCACCCATCATATAATCATATATACATTAATATATATATAATATAAACATAAAGAGATTCATCATAAATTAACCCATGGAAAAGAAAATAGGTTTCCTCAATATTTCATCATCATAAAAATAAACTATTTAGAGAAAGAATAATGAATTTATCATTCTATAATATCCCCAATAAAGTTAGTGCAACATCAAATGATGTTATCATAGATGAAAAATTACTTTAAAAGAACAGTGAAATATTTCGAGAGGAAAATACCATTTTCATTTTTAAACCAAATATTAAAATTTAAAAATATATGAAAATATCGAGGAAAAAAATTCTTTGAAATAAACCTCGTAAAATTGTATAGGATTTTTCAAATAATTGATCGGCCATGATGATGATAATTTTTTTTTCATATTTTGTATGATAAAATAAATATGTCTTTCATTTTTTTTATAAAAAGATAAAAGTACCTAATTTAAGAAATAACAAGAAGATTCATTTTAAACCGTTTAAAAAAAATTAATCATGGGTACAAATATGTCTAAACCATCATATGATAATAGTAAAATATTCTCGATTTATTTATAGAAATCATGGATATTGAAGAAAAAATATGTTCAATCAAAGAGTGAAATAAAATTTTCCATAAAAACATTCGTTCATCCTCTTGAGTACTTAAAGTGAGGAAAATGATTAGAAAACATGAATTATCAATAAATAATATAAGGATAATAAAATTAAAGGTATTTATCTAGAATGGATTATATAATTTCATTAAAGTTAAATTCAATCATAATCAATCTTAATTAAACTTAGATTGAAACATAAATCCCTTAACTCAAGTTAGACATTCTTAAAAAATTCACTAAACTAATATATAATAAAATTAAATTTATTTCAATTCTATAATAGAGATTGGTAAAAACGTATAATATCATATATGATCCACTTATAACATTTTGACACCCATTTGTTAATAATTTCTTATTAAAATTTTCATTTTTTGGTGTTAACAATTGTATTTTTTTGAGAATTTATGTTTGGTAGTTCCAGTACTTATACATTGATCATGTTTAAATAATATATATAATTTTATTTAATATATAAATATAATATAAATATAATATATATTCATTATATAAATTTTTTTAATCATCCATAAAATTTATAGATAGAAAAATGAATTACAAAGTTCGTGGAGACGGTAGGTTCTATGTACACATGAATGATGTTTTCAGTTTTCAAAGGATGGAAAAAAAAATTAAATAATAATTCTCGATTAAAGTATTATTTTTTTATCATATATATCATATATATTCATCAAATCTATCTTTATTACCATTTTTGTAAAGATGAAATAAAAAATAAACAGTAATAACTTTGTGGCGATGGTTGTCACAAGTACACATGGGGGATGTTATTTTATTCCAACATATGGGGAGAAAATAAGGTAGATATGATATTATAATTCTAGAATAAAAATTATATTTTAAATATAATATAAACACATTTAACCCATCATAATAAGAATCCATGAAATATGTTGATAGAAAATGACACGAACATACAAGCGATTCTTTCATTTTCCAGTTGATTTAAAAAGATGGTTGTTTAATGATACAAATAACATTTTAATATATTTATGATACTGAATTTATTATTTTATTAATAATAACATAGATTTAGATGAGGTATAAGAATAAATAAATTGAAAGAGTTCAGGTAAGATGATTACCTATTCTTTAAGAGACCTCCTTTAGATTGTTTATCAAGGACCCTTGAAATGGTCTTTTAAGAAGAACATAACCTATAATTTGTGTCTAAAGAAGTTGATTATAGAATTTGATAGAGTTTTTTAAATCTATATGGATCAATGTGCTATAAATAATTTATAGAAGTAGTTTCCTTTTCAAAGGGTAGAAAAGGACACACTTGGAATTACTTAAAATATTTCAATATATTTAATTAATTTCTCTGGTATAATGATTCCAAAATTCCATGAATTTGAATAAAAATAATCTATGGTATAAATATAATCATCCAATCAAATTTAGACTCATGGATGATTCATTTTAAACTTTAAATTTTTCTTTAACCCATTCATTACCCATTTTTAACATTAAGTGTGGTAATAACTATTTCAGTTTTAATGGGTTATAATTTTACTTATTCGGAAAAAATAGACTCATAAATGTTAAAAGGATGAAATTTTAGACCATATATTATCCTACTTGTAATATTTCAATTTTTTATTATTTTTAAATAATTTAATAAAATATTTCATTTGCATTAAATATTATTAATGTCATTTTTAAACTATTCAATTAATTGGACATTAAAGACATCAAGATAGAAATGTAATTAAAATATAAACATTTAAAAAATCCCTAATATTATATATTAATTTATAAAATTCATGTAACATTATAATACATCTAAATTTTATCACTATCAAAAAATTTATAATCATTTATTTTTTATCTATTAACCGAGTAAATTATATGTTTGTGTTGTATAAGCATTTAACATAATTATTAAATAAATAACAATTAAAAAAATTAACATTAAAAATAAATAATTCTATCATTAAAATTATAATTTATAATAAATATTATTCTCTTTTTATCCTTATGTAAAAAATATATATATATTAATGTCAAAAGAGTGAAATTTGGTATTTAATCTTTTGTTAAATTAATATAAATGTCATGATCAAAGTAAAATAGAACCAAGTGGCCATATGTTCTATAATTTTATGATAATGGTAAAATTAAACTCATCCAATATGATAAAGGAATGGTTTATCAGATTTTTAAAGCCTTAACCAAAATTTTTAATTAATTTTTTCTTGATTTACCCTTATAGAGGTGATAAAAATTTACCGATGTTAATATTCAGAATGAAAAAAATAAAAGGGACATGTTTAAAAAAGTTGATCCTCTTAATTATTAATACAAGAAATATTTTTAATATTCAATTTCTATTAGTGGTAGAAATTCATTTCAAAATAAGTCTGTAAAACTTGATGAAAATTGTTTTTTAGAAAAACTCATTTTTATGAAAAAATGGATTTATTCTTATCCCATGCCTTGAAAAAAATAGATGAATTTTTAAACATTTTATTAGATATATAATGTTTTAATTTCATTAAAATCATTCACTGAGAGTGATTAATTTAATTTATTAAGATAAAAAATTGTGCGCATAAAAATAATTTTTCTAGAAAAAATTATTTGACTTTTAAATGAATTTCATTATCTTTTATAATATAATTATAACCAATTATTTTTTTAAATACCTATGTAAACCCTAAATTTTTCATAATTTAATTAATACTCTTCATACCCACTAATTCAATGACTATGCAATAACTTTCACATTAAATAATAATATTTCAAAATTAAATTACCATTTGTTTAATCTTGATGTTTCGTTTATAGAAATACATCAAAGAAATAAAATTTATATAAATATAAATTACTCATAAAATCTAGAGTTATAATATCCATGACAATGAAAAATGAACAAAAAAGAATGAAAAATCATATACTGAGCACCAACATGTTAACCAAGACACCACAAGCCCTGGTCATACCTGATTTGACTCTATATTAGAAGAATGATGAAGATGTTGAAAATGATGAATAACTGGCCACAAGGCCGGTGATATATGTCGTTACTCAGTTTCCTCAATAAAACAAGTCTGAGGTCAGACCACATGACTAACTAGTGATCATGTACTCAGTATCCATAACTATTAAGTTCTAAAAAGTCTACTCGGTATCCACAAGGCATTGAGATTTGGGTCAGGCCAAAAGGCTAGTATACTCCCCTATTTTTTCATCCAAAATCATCATCTTCACATATTGTGCACAATCCTTGTCAAGGGGGTACTCATACCATGATGGTAAACTATCATGGGTAAAAGGAAAATACCTATAAAGTCATGTTAAATACACTAAAAGGAAAAAGAATAATTTGGAAACCACATTACGTCATCATGAGTACATAGTAGCATCATATAAAAACATGTGATCAACACCAATAATGGTAACATTATACACAAGAAATAATCATAGAATCAGGAATTTCATATGGATATCAAAGGCTGCAAAAAAACCATAATAAAAAACCCTCAAACATGGTTAAAAATCTATTCCAATATAATATCAATCAAGGAAACAAGTGTATGCAAGGACCTCGAATGCTAAGTAACATTTTACCTCTAGGTATTTGATGATGTAATATAAGGTTCATCAATGGATTTAAGATATAATGACATCACACACCCACATAGAACGATCTCACATGTCAAGGATACTTAACTCATATTCCAGTTTGTCAAGAAAGAGGATTAAAATGAAGAATCTAGTGCGTTTCCAGTTAAAAAGGGTGGTTCTCATCCTCACTTTAGTTTGATGTATGAGTTGATTAAGTTAAAAAATATCATATTCATATTTTATATATTCTATTTTATGGGTTATTTAGAGGCTGGTTTGTGATAATAAAAGTTTGTGGAATTGAATGATGGAATTGTGAGGAAGGTCTTAGTTTTTAGAAGATAGAAGGCTACCTCCAGCTTGCTAGTAGAACCCACCAGCAGACCGATGGGATTTTAGAAGTCCTGAATAATTATACTGACCCCACTAGATCACTAATGATTGAAGTATGACCCATGTTATTTTTCCAATGACACAGGCCATTCAGTGGTATCACTTCTCAACCTACAATACTAAAAAACATGGCCTTAATGGTGATAAAATTGCCTATTATCCTCACAAAAAAATCCATGAATATCAAAGTGTGATTAAAATCTATATGATTTTTTCAGGGCTAAAAAATCACATATAAAGTAACACTTTATTAGCACTAAAAAAGAGATGATAAAAGGACCCTTCATCGATGCTAAAAATAGTTCTCATAAAAGGAAACTTTATCATTGATTTCAATATCTATAATAAAGGATACCTTTATTAGTGCCTTTAGAAGTGATGTTAATGGGGAATACTACAGTATGATGTTAAATTTATAACACACTATAATAGTAGAAAAAATAGGTTGCAAATACATAATTTAAATGAAATAAAATTTATAACCAAAATACAAAAAACACATTAGCATAGAAATTTCAAACATTGGTTTGTAAAATTACATGAGTACATACAAATTATCATATACCTTTAGAAACATTAATGTTTATTTGTCATTGTCCCCTAACCCCCACTCATCCTATTATTGAAAGAACCACCCCAGGTTGAGAAAAAGAATTCACCCATATAAAAAACAATTTTAAGTTTATTAATGCTATAAATAAATAAATTAAACAAAAAATGCCAATTTTAAACTAAACTTTGATTCATACTAGTAACACTGTGTATCCGATTGAGTTGTGGTTTATTAATTCATGTCACACCATTTATTGTTCATCTTAAAGAATAATATCTATGAAAATTAACCAAATATATATAAGATAAAAATTATAATGAAATTAATTAAGTATTATTATATAAAATGATGAGAAAAAAATATAAAATAATTTTACAGGTTTTGTTGATGTGATGCACATTCTAAACTAAAATAGAACTTATATATTGAAAACATTCACATCAAGTCTATTGGCATCCAAAATCATGCTACTTGGGGAATGAACAAATTCACGTCGAGTTCAAGGTTAATTTGATCCCAAATGGACTCAAAATCTATCAATAACCATAAAAGAAGCTTGATTCTCTAAGCTCCTTCATGGGGATCTCTTGACTCTGTGATCGTGAGCTCCTGTGATGGTGTCTTCATGAGTATGATGGAGTCCAACGGAGCCCATCACTCTGCAACATCACTTTTACTCTACAGAAATCCCTGGGATCGCCATTGTGATGGTCCCATTTGTGATTCCAACTAATTCTAACAAAGCCCCATGGATCTACTACTTCACTTTTACTCCGTGTCAATCCATGCAATCATTGCTGTGGTGGACCCCTTTGCAAGTCTGATCGAGCTTGACGGTGCCCCGCTGCTCTGTGAAATCAATTTTTCTTTGGGGCATCCTATTTTCTGGTATAGCATTCTCATCAAGCTCCTCCAACCGACATTTCCTATAAATAGTTAGTTCCCCCAAATCATTGTTTCTATGACCTTTCTCCTTCCAAAGCTCCTGTTTTTTAAAAATCTTCACAACTCTGAAAGATGGATTGCCCAACGATTATGAGATTCTCTCGATGTACATCCCTTTATTCTTCACAACCCATACCTATGGTGGAGATGCCCTTTGTAAAGGCATACACCCTTCATCAAGCAAGGAGTACCTTTAGGTCACTTGAGGATCTTCGAAGCATTAAGCCTTTGTGGAGAACTCTCCAAATAAATTTCTCTTTTCTAAGGTGAAGATCTGATCTGCCTAAGTCCTTCCTTCACGAAGCACCGTTCTCGAAGCTTCCTTCCTTCATGAAGCTTTCTTCATTCATTGTAACAACCCAAAATTTGGAATAATATTTATTTTCTGAATTTGTGTGTTACTTTTTTTGTACTCAACAAAATAATATCCTTTTATTAATGAACTAAATATAATTAAAATGAGACGGTTGGGTTTGACTGTTATATGACTATTGGTCAATATAACCTTTGGAAACTATACTCATAATGTTTTGATTATATTTTATAAATAAAATTAATCATGGTTAATTAATATAGAAAGAATATTATGTGGTCTCATCCAGTAGACTCGAGCCATACGAAGACCACTTTTCGGAGGTTGGGAAGGAGGTAGAATCACTGGGATTTTCTCTGGACCAATCCCAAGCTGAGATTAATCCTATTAATCATGAACATAATCACCTTCGGGAGAAGTTCAAGCTGATAAAAAATACCACTCAAGTAATGTTTTCCGAGCCGCCCCAAGATTCTATCACAATTTCAAACCTTACTCTAAGGTCCTATGTAGGTGTTATAAGTTTTTATGTAACAAGTCCTTAGTTACTTTGTGTAATCCTTTTGTATAAATAAAATTTTTATTTCTTATTATGGTAAATTTTTTGAATTTTGAATAACAAAATAAATTGGATGAATTTTTAAAAGTTCCATATTATTGATGAATATTGAAAAAAAATGTATTTTAAATTTTTTTATACATTAAATAATTAATAATGTAAAATTATTATCAAAAAATGGCCTTCTACAGTTGTGATCAGTAAGAAATTTAGATTCTCATAAGATAAACATAATTTTGGGTGAATAGTAAATTATGAATAGTAATATTACCCGTATGAATAGTAATGCGACCAATGAAATAGTAACCTCACTTAATAAATTATAAATATAATATAGGAATATTTAATGGTAATGTGATATAATAGCATATGTAAATAAATGTTTTAAAAATCATTAGTTAAGTATTATTATTTTTTTGGGTAAATAGTGTTTTTACTTACAAATTAAATATCTCATAATTATAAAACTATTTTCATAAAATAGAGTTCATTTACTAATTTAGAGCATCGATATTAGGCTAGGGTGATTTTATGAGATTTTTACAAAATGTTTTGTTTTTAAGTGAATAGTAAAAAATACATTTTTGAGTTTCAGTGTGATTTATGACATCATTAATGATGTAATAATGATTTAATAATTCTAGTAGACTTTTGTATAGTAAAATATGTTATCAGGTGTCCCAATTAGCCAATAGCATAGGAAAATACCATGGGCAAGCCCATGGTTTTTCCAAGACCACTAATGGGGCGTCCCTTGGAAATTAATAAAATATTCACTCAATTTTGATATAAATACAAACCCATTACTTCATTAGTTTAATTAAAAATTACTCCTCAATGAATATATGGTATTTTAAAATCCCTATGAGTGCTCCCAAGGTTCCCTCAAACCTCCAAGGTCCCAACCTTTGAGTTTTTTGAATTTACTCTTCAAGGTTAGGGAACCTTTCGCCCTCCTTTTTAGTCAACATTTCATTTATGTTATATCCTAGCATTTATATTTTGATATGTTGGGGTATGATATTTTGTATCCCTATTACTATAATTTTTATTTCAATATGATTAGATTCACCTTTTTCTATCATTAATTCATTTTTTTAATTTTTAAGTGACGATGTTAGGCTGCCGAATTTTCGTAAAAGAAATCACATCTTCTCTTTTCATTCAAGTTTTATTTCCAGGTGTTATGTCATTAAAATATCAATAAAATGATCTTATTTATATTTTATTATGTCCCTATAATTTATAATGAGATATTTATTAGTGGTTGTCCTTTTCCCATCTCTTTTTAATGTTTTTTAAAACAATGTTATATAGTTGTTATGCTACAGAAGTTTCATCTCAAAATGTATCTCTCTTTTTCTCAAGAAATTATATTATTTTATTTATGTGAAAACCCACACCTATTTAGTTTATAGGGGTATTCATAAGGAATTAAAAATGGTATATTTTCTTCTAGAATTAACATACATGAAACCCTCATTCCCTTTCCATGGGTTATAAATGACATAACGATCACATTTTTAAGAACATTTAAAACGTCACGATTTTGAAATGAAAACCCATTTATTTATTCTATATGGGTTATTTATGAAATTTTTTATTATGATATATGAGTATAATATGAAAATAAATACATATTAAGGGTGTGACCCGATAGATCTCCAGTTCATTGGGTAAAGAAATTAATCTCTAGAGGCAACAAGTTTTACAATACCTTGGTAAATAACGTTGGTAAATTTTATGACACCATGGGGATGGACCTTGGTGATATACTTATGAATGTCTAAATTAAATTTTGTAGCCACATTTTCATGTTATGTTTCAATTTATTATTATTATGATATTATTATTTATCCCCATGTTCTTATTGATATAGCTCATGTTCACATGTAAATTGTTTCACTTATTTTCCTTACTGGGCCTTATGCTCACCCTTTCCATTATTGTATGTCTCTAGGTTATGAGATGTAGTAATTGTATATAGGATGAATTTTTCAAGAATATTATCATGGGGATTAAAATAATGTTTTATGTTCTTTGGAATTATATACCTTTTTTCCAATACACTAGACTTTAAAGATCTTCTTTATTAAAAAAGAAATGAAAATATATGTAATAAAAAATTCAGGATGCCATAGTTGGTATCAAAGTATAGTTTAGTTATTTGTGGGAATTAGGCTATGAAAACTTTATGAAGAACCATATATAAACGTTTAAATATAAGAAAACATCCTATTATATTGGGGAAATATTAAGTCAGTGGTTTCTGAGAAAATAAATACCTGTCTGGATGCGAATAAGTGGATGTGGCTCTGGCACAGATGTACCATGCATTGAGAACACCAACATGGAGTTTCGAGCATGACTTGGGGTATCCTAGTAAATGACAAAAGTCCTTATAGAACTCCTGGTTTGACACTCTCAGAGGATATAATTGGTTAATAAAAATCTTTTTATGAATCATTATGAATTATTTATCGGGAAATTTAATTGTTGTTAAAGAATAATATGTTTAAGCATAAAGTTTTAAGACATAAAAATCCTTTTTAGTTAAATGATTTATAAATGAAATAATTTTTTCACTAAGGTTTTACTTTTCTATAAAATGGCATGCAATGGGAGGAACTATGAAAATGGTGACCACAATGGACCATGCGCTGATTGCCCTCCGATAAAAGTCATAATGGAAACTTTCATGAGAATGATGAACTAACTGACTAAAGTTATGGGAAATAACTTGAATCAAGATAGGTGAAATATTTCACCATGAAGGAAACAACATTATGTTGAGTCCTTTATGTGTCAATGACCACGAACATTCAGTGGTCTACCAACCCATTGATTTCTTAACAATAGATCAGAACTATAAGGAATATTTTTTATGTGCTCCACTATTTAGAATAAGAGAAGGTCAACCTGGTTGTTTACTATTTAGAGGGAGAAGCCAATCATAAGTGGGAATTGATTTAGAAAACGAGTCCAAGAGTGGAGGTTGAAGTTATGAAGTGGTAAGAGTTCATAATGATCTTCTTCAATAATTATTTCCCTCATTTTATGAGAAAAAAAATAGAGAAGGAGTTTCTCAAGCTGAAGTAGAGGGAGAATGAATCTGTTGGAAGCTACGAGATGAACTTCAAAAGACTTTCCTGTTACACCTCAAGCTTTGTCATGGATCTTAATGGGAAGGTTGATAGATTCTATAGTGGACTAATACCTTGTCTTCAGAAGAATCTAGCAAACTAAGACTATGATAGCTATGAGGATATCGTGCAGAGTGCTATGAAAGTCAAATTGAAGTTTGGTGAGATGCAGTGGTCTCATAAATAAAATGAAAAAAATAGATCTATAGAGACAAGCATAGGGGGGATATTTGATCATGGAAGAGTAGGAAAGAAAGTTCAACATCCCACGTGTAGTAACTATGGGAAGAAGCATTTGAGGAACTAACTGATCAGGAGAGGGATGTGATAAAAGTGTGGAAGAGATGTCCATATCGCTTAGAATTTTCATAGTGAGGTGAAGCCTAAACTTATAAACACTAACTATAAGGGGATGTTGGTGAAAGCCCTACCTAATGTCCAATGCGTCATGTATGTATTGCTTGAGCACTTTTCTAATCTGTGTCCAAATCTAAGGGTAGTGGAGGGGAATCACCATTAGCCTCACTATAGGCAAAGGGAGCAGTGTCGTTCTTTTTCTATCACTATGGCTGAAGTTGAAGCACCAAATGATGTGGTGGTAGGTACTCTTGTTGTTCTCTCAAATCTATAAATTACTTTGTTTGATTCTGGTTCTATGCATTCTTTTATTTCATCCAATATTGTAAAAAATTTTGAATCAAACCCTGAATTGCTAAAAGTATACTTATCATTTAAGACTCCTAGTGATATTATACAAGCATAATCAGTGTTTAGAAACTCTAGTATTTACTTTAGTGAGCACAATATTATCACAAATCCAGTTGTCATTCCCATGATGGAATTAGACATTATACTATGGATGGACTGGATCTCAAATTATAATTCTAAGATAAAATGTAAAAATAAGGAAATCACAAAAGTCTTGAATGGAAGACATACTATTATCTTCCAAGAGAAAATATCTCAACCTGATATTTGTCTAAAAGAACATCCTATATCCTTCTTTATAGACTTGATCGATGAAGAAAAATAAGGAAATGAAAGTATAAGGATAGAATATTTCACCTTTATCCTAGAATACATTGACATATTTCTTGAGGAGTTACCCAGACCTCCACTAGAAAGAGAGGTATAGTTCTCCATTGAACTCATACCAGGATCTCATATGATATCAAATACCCCATATAGGATGAAAAATGTGGAGCTTGAGGAATTAAATAATCAAATCCAAGATCTTTTAGATAAGGGGTTTATCCGAACGAGTGTGTCTCCTTGGGGAGCACTTGTTCTCTTTGTGAAGGAGAAGGATGGATCAATGTGGCTATGCATTGATTATACAGAACTAAATGGGATTAAAGTGTAGAACACTTACCATCTTCAATGAATTTATGACTAATTTGACCAACTTTATTGGGCTCAATTCTTCTCTAAGATTGATATTCAACCTGGTTATCATCAATTGAGGGTGAAGAAAGAAGATATTCCAAAAACATTATTTCGATCAAGATATATGCATTATGAGTTTTTTGTTATGACCTTTTTCTTGAATAATTCTCCTACTATTTTTATGTATTTGATGAATAAAGTCTTTAAGTAGTATCTTGATAAATTTTTGGTGGGTTTTATTGATGATATTCTGATATATTCCAAATGTCACGAAGAGAATGAGGATCATATAAGGGTTATTTTATAAACTCTATAGAAGGAGAGAATTTTTGTAAAGTTTATCAAATGGTAATTTCGGTTACAAAAAGTTGATTTTTAGGGCACATTGTAACCAATGAAGGAATTACAGTTGAACCTGTAATGATAAAGGTAGTAAAAGAGTGGCCTCAGCCTAAAACAATAACCAAGATTCATAGTTTCCTTGGATTATCAGGATATTATAAGAGTTTTTTGAAAAACTTTTTAGGAATTTCTAATTCATTAACCAAGTTAACTCGAAAATGGGTCAAGTTAACCTAGACAATGGAGTGAGAGGAATGTTTTCAAGAGATGAAGAAGAGATTGGTTACTGCACCCATTTTAACTCGAACCCTCAAGTGGTGAAGGATTTGTTATTTTTAGAGATGCATCTCTGAAAGGGTTTGGGTATGTCCTCATGAAAAATGAAAAGGTCATTGCTTATGCATCTCGATAGTTGAAGACTTGTGAGAAGAACTATCCTACGCATGATCTTGATTTGGTTGTAGTTGTTTTTTATCTAAAGATATGGATACACTATCTTTATGGGGTGAAATTTGATATATACACAGATCTTCAAAGTTTATAGAATATTTCCACACAAAATTAATTGAACATGAGACAGAGGATATTGTTGTAACTTTATAAAGACTATAATTGTTCAATTCATTATCATCTCGGAAGAGAAAACAATGTCGCTGATGCATTAAATTGGAAAGACCCAGTTGTTCTATCAATGATTAATAT
This sequence comes from Viscum album, assembly GCA_963277665.1. Lineage (NCBI taxonomy): Eukaryota > Viridiplantae > Streptophyta > Magnoliopsida > Santalales > Viscaceae > Viscum > Viscum album. The sequence continues at coordinate 1,693,576,193 of OY728131.1, forward strand.
TCAAAGAGATCCCTTGATCCAAGACCTAGTGAAAATTGATATGGGAATTATAATGGAAGAGACATCATCATATCTATCCCAAATTATTTATCAACCGTAATTTCTAGAGAAGATGAAGAAGTCCCTGAAAGAAAATACTTTGTTATAGAAAAAGTTTGAGGCTATGAAGGATAGGAAGTTTCTTGATTTCAATATTTATTAAGAAGGTGTATTGCAATTTCATACAATAATATGTGTTCAATATATTCTGTAAATAAAGAAGGTGATGATGGATGAAACTCATAGCTCTACTTTATCTATACATCCAAGAAGAAAGAAAATGTATTGGGACCTTCATGATAATTTTTGGTGGGATAATATAAAAGGGTAGATTACTGACTACACTACATGGTGTCTGGGATGTCAGAAAGTGAAGGTAGAGAGAAAACTTCCTAAAGGAGTATTACAACCCCTACTCATACCGGCATGGAATTGGGATAATATCACTATAGACCTTATCACTGGTCTCCAGAGAAATTCCAAAGGAAAAAATGTGATATGGGTTATTGTGGACCATCTCACCAAGACTACCCATTTTATCTCTATTTGGAAAGATTTCACTCTTGATCAAGTTTCCAGGATTTATGTGAAGGGAGTGGTAAGGCTACATGGAGTTCCACATTCTATCGTATCTTATCGTGATCCATGGTTCACATAAAAATTAGAGAGAAGTTTTCAACATGATCTAAGTAACAAATAGAAGTTTAGTATGGCCTATCACCCCCAAACTGATGGCCAAACTGAAAGGACTATTCAAACACTCGAGGAAATACTGATAACATGCTCAATGGAATTTAAGGGTGGATGGGATCAACATCTCCCATAAGTTTAGATCTATTACAGTAATAGTTTCCATTCTAGCATTCAAATGGAACCATATGAAGCTCTATATGGGAATCGATGTAGAACTCCTACTTTTTGGGATGAAGCTAGTGAGGGAATGCTTCTTGGGACTGATCTTGTGCAACATAAGACAAAAAAATTTCATTCCATCAAGTTACAGATTAAGAATGCTCAGATTCAGAAAATGAGATATGTCAACAACCATTGAAGGGACTTAGAGTTTGATTTTTGGGACAAAGTCTTTCTTTAAATTTCACCTTGGAATAGAGTCATAAGGTTTGGGAAGAAAGGGAAGCTTAGACCTAGGTACATTGACCCATATCAAATCCTTGATTGCATAGGAGTAGTGTACTATCATCTTTAACTTCTTCCAAATCTAGCACAAGTCCATGATGTCTTCCACGTATCCCTCTGGAGGAAGTACATTCCTGACCCTTCACATGTAATAAATCCATAGGTGGTACAACTGGAACATGAACACTCTTTTGAGGAGCATCTGGTAGAGATCTTGGATTGTAGAGAAAAAGTTCTACACAACAAGACTACATGCATAATTAAGGTGTTGTGGAAGAACAAAAAAATATGAAGAATCCATGTGGCAAATAGAAGAGTCTATGAGGTAGACGCACCCACACATTTTCTCTTCAAAGGGTATGAGTAGAAATTTTGAGGATGAAATTTTATAAGGGGAATAATTTAATGACCTAAACTTTGGAATAATATTTTTTTCATGATTTTCTGTGTTAATTTATTTTGTACTCAACAAAACTACATCCTTTTGTTAATGAAGTGAGTATAATTATAATTAGACTATTGGGTTTAGACTTTTATATGACCATTTGTCAATATAAACGTTGAAAACTATACTATTAATGATATGGTTATTGTTAAAAATAAAAATACTCATGGTTAATTAATACAGAAAGAAGAGTCAATGGCCTTATATAGTAGACTCGGGTCATACGAAGCACATCTTTCGATTCTTGGGAAGGAGGTATCATCACTAGGTTTTTCTCTAGACCAAGCCTTGTCTGAGCTTCAACATATCAAGCTTGAATGTAATCTCCATTGGAAAAAGTCCAAGCTAAGAGAAGTCACCACTCGGGCAATGTTGTCCAAGCCGCTCCGAGATTCTATCACTATTTCACACCTTTCTATTAGGCCCTATATATGTGTTATAATTGGTAATGTAATGAGGCCTTAGTTACTTTGTTTAAATAAAATGTTTATTTCTTACTTTGGTAAAATTTATGAATTTCAAATGTCAAAATAAATATTGGATGAATTTATATATTTTCAATATTATTGATGAATATTGAAAAAAAAGGTATTTTAAAATATATTTTTTTACTTTAAATAATTAATAATGTGAAATGATTTTTTAAAAAATTGTCTTCTACAGTTGTGATTAGTAAGAAATTTAGATTTTAATAAGATCAACTTAATTTTTGGTGAATAGTAAATTATGAATAGTAATATTACCCATATGAATAGTAATGTGAAAAATGGAATACTAACCTCACTTAAGAAAGTATAAATATAATTTAGGAATATTGATTGTTAATGTGATATAATAGAAAAAATAAATAACTATTTCAGAAATTAGTAGTTATGTGTTAGCATTTTTTAGGTAAATAGTGTTTTTACTTAAAAATTAAATATCATATAATTAGAATTTTTTTCATAAAATGGAGTCAATTTTTGAATTCATAGAATTGATATTAGGTTATTGTGAATTTATGATATTTTTATAAAATGTTTTGTTTTTTAGTGAATTGTAAAAATGTAGTTTTGAGTTTTGGTGTGTTTAATGACATCATTAATGATGTAATAATGATTAAATAATTCTGGTAGACTTGTGTATATTAAAATATATTATGAGGTATCCCAATTGAACAATACCATGAGGAAGTACCATGGGAAAGCCCATGGTATTGCAAATACCACTAATGAGGTGTCCCTTGGAAATTAATAAAATATTCCCTCACTTTTTCTATAAATACAAACTTATTCCTTCATTCCATTCATTTAAAATTCATCATCATCAAATATATGGTCTTTTTACTTCCCAATGAGTCCTCCCAGGGTTCCCTCAGTCCCCCAAGGTCCCAACCATCGATTTTTTTTAAGTTACTCTTCATGGTAAGGGAATCTTCACCCTCCTTTTTAGTCAATGCTACTTTTATGTTATGTCTTTGAATTTCAATTTTCGTATGTTGAGGTATGATATTCGGTATCCCTATTACATTCCTTCTGATATCCATATGATTATATGCACTTTTTTCTCTCATCAATTCATTTTATGAATTTTTAAGTGATATCATTAGGCTGCCGAATTTTTGTAAAAAAATCACGTCTTGTCTTTTCTTTCAAGTTTCTTTTCCATATGGTATGCCATTAAAATATCCATACCATGATATTATTTATATATTATTCTATCCCTATATTTTATTATAAGTTATTTATGATTATATGACTCTTTACCCTCTCTTTTTAATGTTTTCTATAACCATGTTATATAGTCGTTATGCTGCAGAAATTTCGTCTCAAAATCTATCTCTCTTTTTTAAAGAAATTATCTTATTTTATTTATGTGAATACCCAAAAATATTTTGTTTCTAGGGGTTTTCATAAAGAAATTAAAATTATATATGTTATTCTGGAATTTTCATACATGAAACTGTCATTCCATTTCCATGGATTATAAATGACATAACGATCATGTTTTTAAGCACATTAAAAACATCACGATTTTGAAATAAAACCCACTTATTTTTTTCTCTATGGGTTATTTATGAAATATTTGATTATTATATATGTAGATCACATGAAAATAAAGACATATTAATGGTTCACCCAAATGGTTCTCCAATGCAGTGTGTTAATAAATTAATCTCTAGAGATGACAAGGTATACGATACATTGGTGAATAACATTGATATTTTTTGTGGCACCATAAGGATATAACTTGGTGATATGATTATGAATGTCTAAATTAAATGATGTAGAAAAATATTCATGTTATGCTTCGAATTATTATTATTATGATATTCCTCTTTATCCCTATGTTCTTATTGATATCACTCATGTTCACATGTAAACTATTTCACTTATTTTCTTTATTGGGCCTTCTACTCACCCTTTCCTTTGATGCATGTATCTAGGTTATGAGATACAGTAATTTTACTTAAGATGAAATTTTCAAGAAGATTTTAAAAAGGATTAAAATAATGCTTTATATTTTCATGTATTATGTACCTTTTTTCGAAGACACTAGACTTTAAAGATCCTATGTTTGTAAAATGAAATGAAAAGTCATGTAATAAAAAGGTGGGATTCCATATTCATGAAGCATCTTTCCTCTATAATCCCCTTTCATTTCTGAACCCATTTCCTACATGGACCTCCCGGCTAGTAAAAAGTTATTTCATGGTTCATCAAGAATTTCTTCATGTTGTGTTTCCCTACTTTATGCTTCTTCGCATAGGAACGATAACAACTATTAATTATTCACATAGATATGCTAACATAGACCCCTCAATTGAACACTCATCCACCCCGTTACACCTGAGCATTTCTTTTTTCCTTCAATTCTCTAATTGTGGGTTGGTACATGTTATGTATGTCCAATGTTAATCTACCAATCACCCATGTCCTCAACACATGGCGTTAAAACATAAGTTGACATGTGTGTGACATGTCTAAGAGGATCATAGAGGGGATGGGATCAAGAACCTTCCACTTACCACCTTTTCAATCCGCCTTCTTTATCCCTTTGCATTTTGTATCCATGTGCACTTTGGGCTTCTAGGCATTTGTATTCCCCACACCATCCCTCATGCCCATACCCTTCATGAAACGATTTTTAGGTTTTCTATCACCTATTTTATCTCACACCGAGCATGAATCATATTGTATTAGAGTAAGCAATGACCATGTAATCATCTTTGGGCCACTAACCATGTGTAAGACACAACACATCTTTGGGATACTAGCCATGCGTAATCCCCATGACCCTTCCCGAACACCGTGGACATTGATCTCTGCCTTCTAAACATGATTCATAAGAAGCCTCCCCTAGGTTCAAGCCACCCACTCCCTATAATCCATATGTCCCATCTATTTCACATTGGTTCACTCATCCAATATGACATTTAACTGCACCCTCTAAAATATGCAAATTTTGACCCCTTTTGGATCTGTAGGACAACTCCTTGAGGTTCAATCCTAACCAATAGTAAACCCGGGTGCCCCCTTCTAGGGATGTACCCTCTTGAAGTGACATCTTCCAATTTTTGGGACACATATCTTAGATCCTTCTTTTTAAGTTTTCTGATCCATAAGAGAATCTAACTACACATAAGCACCATAGTTCACCATACTCCTCTAACCAATAGTGTCCCTCTTGTGAAGGGATGCTAACCATGCATAAGGCCTTGGTGTTTCTCTAGGTCATTGTCCTTCGCATATTCCCTAATTCTATGTCCCATCCTGATCTATGTTATAGCAACCCTATCCTATTACATATATCATTAAATGATTTTAATCATAATTAAACATCAAAATACAAGCCAAGGATTTCAAAGTCTAGTGTCTTTGGTAGACTAGGTACACAATTAAACATCATAAAAGAAACTTTTGTTTAATATCCATGTTGAAACCCTAACATCCATTGTGTTCATACATCTTCATAGGATAACCTAGGGATAACATGAACAAAGGGATGAGCTAAAATCCCAATAAGGGAATAAACATAAGAATAATATTTACACATGGGTTGGAGGGCATGACATAATAATATAAAAAGGCATTGAACAAGATTGATCATATGGAATCATAAAATATAAAACATGGGATTATATAAAAATGTAGTTATAGTAATGTGGTAGCAAGATAAAACATGACTGTATCAGGATTCAAGGCTCATTGCATATAGAGGAGCACGAGTCAAGGATAACCGCCAAGACTGCTGCACATAGAGCACGAGTCAAGGCTAACCACCAAGTCGATTTCACATAATGTCTCATGAGACTAATATTTACCGAATTAATTGGAGTGTTCTCTGGGAATACCCATTATAACATGTTCATGAATATTTTTCCACATAAATATTCATACATATTCAATCATATATAAACATAAGGGATCCATTGGACTGAAATAGGTATCATAATCATGTTATAATGCATAACAAATGGATGTATTATAAAAGGGTCCATGGAGGAAAGGAATTATATCATGAATGAAAAATAATAAGGTAAAATAGGTATGTATCCTTATACTTGATGTCAAATTTAAGATAAATCATGTAAAAAAGATTCATTAAGAAACTTTAGATTTAAAAAAATTTAGTATGGTATAAGGAAAATATCAAAGATCATTTAAAGAAGAAAAGGGAATAATATTTTATATAAAACCAGAAGTGAAACAACAAGGTTTTAATAATAAAATTAGTTGTTTATAATTATAATTGTGGCTTAAAACAGATTATAGAGAGCACTTAAATTGGATAATAATTTGAGAAGTTCCCTTAAAATGGGTCTGTTTATCTGGACAAGTTGAGAAGGGAACCACTAAAAAATATGTATATACCCAAAAGATAATGATGAATGGATAATGATAAATGATATTGGGAAATATAACCAGAATTTATAAGATGTAAATAAAAATAAATGATATCTTCATTGGGGTAAAAATAAATATAGAGCAACCCGAAAGAATAATGGAGGTTCAGGTAGAATTATTTACCTTAAGCCTGAAGGTGTTCTTCACATGATCTTATTGTCCTGGATAATCAACTTATATTAATTAATAAGTATTATAGAACCTGTTATTCATGAAATTTATTAATTTCTTTTATTACCCTTTTGAGGAGTTATAATGTTCAATTGTATCGTTCGTGAGTTCTTGTTTTCTTTATTTCCATGATCGACTTGGTTATAAAAGAGTATCAAAGTTCATGTAAAATAAAAATATATGTCCAGAATTTCATTTATAAGTTACTAATAACCATATAAAAGGTTAATTGATCAAATAATTCATTTGGTTATTCTGGTTTAGTATGAATCATTAGATAAGTCTTTAATAATAAACGCTTGGATTATTTTCAGCGGTTTGGCTCACAACGACCTTATTTTGTTTTATTATTTTAAATATTGTGTGTATAAAGATTACAGAACATTAAATAAGATAAAATACATATATTATGATCTTATTAAATGATAAAAATGGTTTCATGATGATAAATAAATATAGTAATATAAATATAAAACCCATCATCCCTAAATGAGATAAATTAACACATCTCGGACAATGTTTTCATTTTAGTATAAAAGGTGGGGTAAAGAGAGATGATGATGAATTATTCCATTAGCAAAAAAAATTTCTAGTATATGTAAGGCACTGTAGTTATCAAACTATTTATATAAGAGTGGGTTAAGAGAGAAAAAAAATTAATGGAACTTGAAAGAAAATAAAACAAATGAAAAGAGAAATTTAGCTCTTGAATTTATCTTCCTTGAGAGCCTCTTTAGGGAAGAGGTTTTGGTATTTTTGATTGGAAAGAGAGATCAAATATGTGTGGGATGGTATTGGGAAGAGATTTTAGTAGAATTTATAGAAGTAACAATGCTTGAGAGGTGTGAGGAGAAGCGATGGTGAGGGTGGTTTTTATAGTGGAGGAGAGGGGAGGTTTCTCAATATTTAATTCATTAGTTTATTATTTTTCTCAAGAAAAGCAAGAGTGATGATTCATGAGACTAAAAACAGTAATTATATCATGTTATTTTTAACCAATATTTATTACATCATCCATAACTGAATAACTATTACTTATAAAATATAATGTATATATACCTTAAATTATCGTATTTTACTTTTCACAAAAAAATCAAGTATTTTAGAAAAGATCCCAAAAAGTAACCTCGATAATTTTTTGACATGTAGAATTCAAAAATGAACTCCATTTTATGAAAATAATTTTCTAGATATGATAAATTTAATTTTTAGTAAAAATCACAATTTACATGAAAAATTAAAATTTTAAAATTTTAACTGGTTTTATAACACATTGAAAAATTAACTAAGATATCATAAAATTCTCTTATAATGATAAGATATAAAAATAATATCATATGAATAAATTTTATGAAAATAAATTTTCAATTAAATTATTAAATTTATCATAAAATTTTATTTAACTATTTATGACTTACAAAAAATACCAACCCTATCATATTATCACTTATAAGATGGATAAATTTTATGTATACTTGTATTGGTAAAGTTACTATTAACATAGAATATTTAATATTAATAAGGGTAATATTACAATTCATAAGGTTAAAAGTACTATTCATAAGGTTAAGTTACAATTCACCAAAAATTACATTTTTCCAATCGGATTCAAAAGATCTTACTGATCGCAACCGTGTATGTCAGATTTTCAGAATTCATATCATAGAAGCATAAATTTTTTGTTTAGCAGTCAGGTTATAACTATCTCATTAAAAAAAAGTATTGTTTTCCAGAGACTTATTATTTCATGCATTTCATTAAAATTATTTCTAAATTGTTGGGGTGTTACATTATCCCCCCCTTATGATATTTCTCCCTCAAAATATTGTTTTTCATTCTAAGGTGAAAATATGCGAGGTTTTGAATACTTATCTAATAAGCATATAAGAGGAAACTATAAACAAAAAATAATAAACATGTAAAGGAAAATCATATCATAACTTCTTATTCCCTAGGTTTCAATCTAATTTATCTACTATATGTTTCTTAACATATATTCTTATGGTAATTTTTTGGGTTCCCTTAATAATGGCTCATAATGAGCTTATGAATATACCAAAGCATATCCCCTGAGAGTGTCAATCCAAGTGTGCTGTAAGGCCCAATTTCATGTATTAAGTTACCCCGAGTCAGGCCTAGAAAACCTTTTCAGAGTTATTAATCCCATGTAAATCTGTTACAGAACCATGTCCACATGTAGTATCCAAATAAGGATGTATTTTTTTGAAAAACAACTTACTCTATAATTACCAAAATTTTGGGATTTTTTCATATAATTATTCTTATCCCTTAGGTTCTTATTAAATCTATCTATTCTAAATATCTTAAAATAACTATACCATGCCTCTGATACCAACTATAGTGACTCTATCCTTTTACACATATCATTACATGATTTGAATCATAATTAAACATCAAAATACAAGTCAAGTATCATAAAGTATAGGGTCTTTTGAAGACTAGGTACATAATTAGACCACATAAAAGAAACTTTTATCTAATCTTCATATTAATATCCTAAAATTGATTGTTCTCGTACATATTCATAGGATAAACTAATGATAACATGAATAAAGGGATGAGCTAAAAATACCAGTATGTGGATAAAAATAAGAATAAATCTTTAGAAGATGTGTTAGAAGGCATGACATAATGGTATAAAAATGCATGGAACAAGATGGATCATATGGAATAATAACATATAAAAGATGGTATAATATAAAAATTGAATAACAGTAATGTGGAAGAGACATAAAACATTAATTTAGCATGAGTCAAGGATTGTTTCACATAGAGGATCATGAGTCAAGGATAACCGCCAAGACCGTTGCATATGGAGCACAAGTCAAGGATAACATCCAAGGTCATTGCACATAACATCTCAAGATAAAAATATTTACCCAATGTATTGGAGATCTATTTGGGAACAATCATCATAACATGTTCATGAATATGTTTTCCACAGAATGAATCATATATAATCAATCATACATAAACATAAGGGTACCCTTGGAATGAAATGGGTATCCTAATCATGTCATAAAGCATAACCAATGGGTGTATCATACAATTGTACATGGAGGAGAGGAATTATTTCATGATTAGAAAATAATGAGGTATAATAGGCATATATCATGATAAGTTATGTAAAATTTAAGTGATATCATGTAAATATATCATTTAAAAACGTCAGATTTTAAACATTTTAGTGCAGTTTATAGAAAATATCAAAGATCATTTAAAACAAAAAAATAGAGTAATGTTTAATATAAAACCAAAAGTGAATGAAGAAGGGTTTTATAATAAAATTAATTGTTTTATAGTGGTAACTGTGTCTTAATACAGATTATAGAGTTCACTTTAAATTGGCTAATAATTTGGTAAGTTTTTTTAAAACGAGCATGTTTATCGGGAAGAATTGAGAAGGGAACCACTTAAAAAAATATATATCCCCAAAATAGAATGATGAGTGGATATTTATAAATTAATTTTAAACATATATAAATAATTTAAAAATTGTAAATAAAAATAAAAGATAACTTTATTTTGGTAAAGGGAAAGATAGTGCTACTTAAAGGAATAATGGAGGTTCGGGTAGAATCCCTTATATTAAGTCTGAAGGTGTTCTTCACCTGAACTTAATGTCCTGAATAATCAAATTATATTCATTAATAAATAATAACATAACTTTATATACATTTAACTGATTTAGGATAATTTTATTTAGTTCTTTTATAACTTTTTTGATGAGTTATAATGTTCAATTGTATCGTTCTTGAGTTCTTGTTTTCTTAATTTTCATGATCGGATCGCTTATAAAAGTGTATGGAAGTTCATGTAAAATTGAAATTTAATTCCAAAATTGAAGTTATAAGTTATAAATGATCATAAAGAAGGTTAATTTATCATATAAGTCATTTTTTTTTATTTTTTGTGAGGATTAATCATTAGATAAATCTTTAATGATAAACGCTTGGATTATTTTGATCGGTTTTTCTCATAAAGAACTTGTTTTGTTTTATTATTTTACATCATGTGTGAATAAAGATTTAATAATATTATAAAAGATAAAATAAATATGTTATGATATATTCCAACCATAAAGATTGTTTCATGACCATCCATGAATATGGTAACAGAAATTGAATACCCGTCATCCTTAAATGCAATAAATTAACACATCTCAGGCCATGTTTTCATTTTAGTATAAAATGATGGGGAAAGATGGATGATGATGAATTATCAAATTATCAAAAAAAATTCCATTAAATTTAAGTTAATAGAGTTTTCATACCATTTTTATAATTGGAGTTGAGGAGAGAAAAATAAAATAAAACAACTTGAAAGAAAATAAATGAAATGAAAAGGGGATTCTACCTCTTGAATTTATCTTCCTTGAGAACCTCTTTAGGGAAGGGGTTAGGGTATTTTGGTGAAAATAAGAGCTCATGGATGTAGGGGGGGGGGGTATTGGGAATATATTTTATTATAATTTGGACAAGCCACAAGGCTTGATATGTGTGAGGAGAAGAGGTGGTGAGGGGTGGATTTTTATAATGGAGGAGAGGGGATTTTTCTCAATATTTAATTCATTAGTTTATTATTTTTCTCAAGAAAATAAATAGCTCTGATTCTTGAGACTAAAATTTTTTAAGATAATTTAATTTTGAACTAATGGTGATAACATCATTCATGACTCAATAAATAACGTATTTAATATATAATGAATATATACCTTAAATTACAGTATTTTATTATTCACAAAATTCAAGTATTTCATAAAAATACAAGAATTCCCCCCAACCATTCATAGATGAGTAGAATTAAAAAATTAACTCCATTTTATAAAAATAATTTTCTAAATATTATATATATAATTTTTAATTAAAAACATAATTAACTTGAAAAATAAAAATTTCAATATTTTAAATGATTTTATAACACAATGAAAATTTAACTAAGGTCTCATAAAATTATATTATAATCATAAGACCTCAAAATATTATTTTATGAATACGTTTTATGAAAATAAATTTTCATTTATATTATTAAATTATTCATAAAATTGTAATTAAATATTTACGACATAACAAAAATACCAACACTATCTTATTATCACTTATAAGAGGGATAAATTTTATTTATAACTTAATCGGTAAGGTTAGTATTCAATTAGATTATTTACTATTCACAAGGGTCATATAACTATTCATAAGGGTAATATTAATTTTCATAAAGGTAAGTTAGTATTCACCAAAAATTAAGTTTATCATATAGGACTCCAAATATCTTACTGATCACAAACATATATGTAATTTTTTTGAAATTCAAATCATATAATTAGTAAGATTTAGTATAACTGCAAGGTTATAAATATCTCATTAAAAAGGTGTTGTTTCATAGAGAATTAGAATTTCATTCATTTCATTAAAAGTATTTGTAAATCCTTGGGGGGTTACGTACGTTGACTTTTTTATCGAGTCACTAGGATACCTAGGAAGCCTACTCGAGGATCAAACTCATCACCCATTTCACATTCCTATCTCTGCCAAGAGACTTTTTCATATTATGAAGATAATTCCCCAATATGGAATTTCTAATTCATTCGGGTCCTTACCTATGCATTAAACATTCATGGGTCACCTCCTTAGGTGTCCCATCACCCCATCGAACTACATGAACTTTGATTCCCAGCCATTGGAATGCGTAGGAAGCCTCTATGAGGTTCAATCCTAGAACCTCCACCTTCACATTAGTTCCACCTCATTCAATCCACCCACTTCACCTAGACATCCACCATCCATGTTTATTCTTACCTGGGCCACCACATCCTGGTGGGATCACACAATCTACTTGGTAAGATAATCATGCATCAGCCCCATTCATCTTAATGATCTTCACAGCACTTGGGCAGCTAACCATGTGTAATCTCCAAATCACCAATTCAAACTACATGGGTTTTTATCCCTATATTCTAAAAAATTTACATAATAATCCTCATTGAGGTTCAATCATAACCAATGGTAAACCATAGTGTTCCCTGTTTTTAGGTGCGCTTCCCTGCTCTATCCTTTGTGATTTCTAGATCAACCTTCACGATGTGAAACCTTTTCTCCATGAGATGCGCCATCCCAAGTCCATCTTTATTGGTCATTATGACCCATCCATTCGATAATCCTTCCAGGTTCTCCCTCATAGGGATGTACCCATATGATTCACTCTTTTCAGTGTTTCAATCATTCTGATCTATCTCTGTAAGACATTAATCTCGCGGAATACCCTGTGTTAAACATGGTAAGCTAAAGAAAAACATGGATACATTCCTCCAGCATAGCATATCCCATAATAAATTTGTTATGGATTAGTATTTAGTTCCCTTGAGAAGCACTTTGATAAGGGAGAACACATGTGTACCAATGTTTCAGTGTCCAGGCATACTAGCGATGCCCGCCGCAACTTCTATCCTTACTGAATGTTGCTTCCCTAACACGAGCCTTTGTAATGTTCTCACAAAATCATCATAATTAACTGGTGTCCAACAAAAGATGGCACTAGGGATAGTTTCATGGAAAACAACTTAATATTTAAGGGAGACCCAGACTAGGAGACTATTTCTAGGGAGGAATCCATGGAAGGAGAGACTAACACCCCATCATCCTGTTTCGATCATGGAGAAAACATCACTGAAGTGGTGATGGCTATCTCCATCCTTTAGAAAGTGGGAATGAGGGGTAAAATATGACCACCATCGACACAACGAATGCTTGGCAGTTCAGCCAGGCATAAAGCGTCAGAAACAAAAAAAAACAGTGAACCTAACATGAATTTTTCTCCTTAAACTATGGGGATTAATAGTATTGAAGACATCAGCAGATAAGCGTGTCACCAGATCCAACTATTTGGTGCTAGTTCCTACCAAGAAAATATTGGGTCTCATGTGGAACTCACTATAATTTGGGGTAGTTAATAGTTGGGAATTCTAGTCTGCAACATCATCAGCATGGATCTCACTATCCATCCATAGAAGAATAAACAATTCTAGGGCATTGGGAACTATTTTCCTATTATTTGTACTGATAGGTAAATCTTCAAACCTTTCAGGACTCAAGCTATAGGAACCTAGTCTCCACATGACCTCAAACTAAGGGGAAGGGGAAATTCCAATGCGGCAATCTTGCACGGATCCACCTCCGCTATGATGTCATCCACAACCATGGCTACCGGGCACCCACGCCCCGTCTCAACCAAAGAATATATCCATAGAAGATTGATCAACACTCTTATCTGATGGTATGAATAGGAGGGGTAAAACCAATGAGGGACATGTCCCTCTAGTGTCAATAGGATTTTGTGCCTCACCATCACCACCACCCCCAAGGGCCATGTAAAGGGACACTTCACCCCACTGTGATGTTCAACCATTTTTGGAGACTCCACCCAGAACACTCCTATGACTCATTACCTTACACTAATGAGGTAATGGACATTCAAGTCATCCAAGATATGAATGTAATCTAAATGATGCTAAGGAAGTCTCCCAATAGGCTGTTTTAGTTTCACAAGCTGATCCCCTAGGTCAATGAGTAGGTGATCTCTATCCCTACACCACCATCCTCAGTTCAGCTAACCTGATGTCAACATCAGGTAAAATCTTAGGAGGATTCCAATCAGGAGGAATCATCTTCTACAACACTAGTGGATCATGCGAACATCAATGTACAATATCATATCCCTATTATTATAGAGCAGGGGCACTCATATGCCTGATTAGGATTGAGACCCTAGCCACCCCATGGGCAGGATGGGATGACTCTTCTAGTCATTGACATGAGTAGTAGCTATCACGGTCTGACCTGTGACAATGAAATTCTATATGATGGTCCTCCACATACCATCTTCAACTAGAGTGTAATTACTCCCTGCTCTCACACTCAAAATGGAGGTCCTCCCCATGCCACCATCATCAACCTGAATAAATGTTCACCTTATACCTATGATCTTAGGTATAAAAATTTTCCCCACATCTCAGGTTATCAACATGAAGGCCCTCCTCATGTCATCACCATCTCTAGAGGAGTTCCTTTCCATATAAACATTGACCTAAGAGAAGTTCCTCCTCGCTATATCACCCTCCATCACAGAGGTACTCCCCATGTTCTCACCAGTTCCATCGGAGGCCCTCCCTGCTCAATAACTCTCTACCATATAGGTACTCCCCATACATCAGAAAACAGACATGGAGGTCATCCCCATGTTTTTTTCAACATATTCTTGGGTTCTCCTTACAACCCAGCTCACCCAAGAGGAGGTCTTCCCCACTTCAATGATGTTAGTTTTGAAGGTCCTCCTTGTGTTGTAACCAACCTAAGTAGAGGTCCTCTCCACTCAATCATCAACCCGCATAGATGTTCCTCCAATTGCAAATATTTACCTTGCCCTGAAAAACCATATCGGTGTAGGAGGGTGAACCATCACAACCAAAGGAAGAATCCTATGAAGCACCAGGTCATAGTCAATATCGTCTACTTTTTGGATTATGAATTCCAATGTGACTTGATGATGGAGTCTTCACCCCAGTCTTCTATATTAGAGTCTAGGGAAGGAACCCAATGTGTGAGCATTGTACTTATAGAATGTGAAAGGAACCAGATACCTAAATACCTCCACAGGTACATACATGAGTAGGAAGATTTGGATCCTTTCTAGGGTCTCTCCATGTAATCCTCTCTGTCATCACCAAGATCATTCTCTACCTCGACATGAGATCACATAGAGTTGTTCTGGGGATTGGAATATGGTGAGCACCAACCTAATCCACCATCAACGGTTGTCATCCCCATATAAGAACTAGTGGTCGAAACTCTATCCTAAAAGGATGAAATGATGCAGTCCATACCATCTCCAAGAGACGACCCAGTGAGTAGGGTCCTATAAACATGCACATTGTTCTCTCCAATCACGAGTCCATTGCCCCAAAAGTCTACAACAGTGTTGTGGTCGGTCCCTCAACCACCCCAAGTCAAGGAATGTGGGAACCAGACACAGGAACCCGCTTCAAAATAAAGAAGCATGTGGTACAATCTCATGGTGGACCACTTAGCTGAGGTGTTCTAGCTAATCGTACTCCCCAACATCAGAATTATGGAGTCCCTCACCTAGGATTAGGTCTTGTGTTTCTATTAGACTCTCTAGGTGACACATTTCTTCTTCCATCATAAGAATTTGGTTTATCCGAAGATCTAATACCATTATGATGATGTTATCCAGTAGTGTTCCATGGTCAACATGGCCTCACTTCTCATCGCTTAACACCCTGCATCTTCGGGTTATCATTGGACCCTCTAAAAATGATGAGTTAAGAGCTTTACTATACTCCATAGAATTATTGTTGAGGATTTCCCACAGGTACAGATCTGTGTTTGTGGATAGTATCCTGCTCTCCTCTTAAGTCATATCCTGCACCATAATGACTTTTCAGGTGATATAGAGGATATTCTACTAGCTTTAGTTGTAGTAAAAATGTTTGAACTCAATACGCATAGGCAGAATGATACTAAGATGGGGCTTGTTGAAGAGAACCAGCCCTTGGGAATAGAGGAATGTCTGTTGAATCCCCCTTGTATTTTCAATCACCAGCAAAGACACTTGCTCGACCTTTCGGAACATACCGAATTAATGCATATCTTTTGAGACCCCAATAAGGTAAAAGGACACACTATGACTGTTAAATTATCTAACCCATCTGGATTGACCAAGAATATGTAGGATTAACCAAAAAATACATATTTCTATAACATTTTAGAATATAGAAGAAGATGATTGAAAATATCCTCACCCAATGCATTGCGGAACAACATCCAGATTATGGTGATCCTTGGTATGATCCCAATTGTCCTTCATTAGGGAAGCAAGGGTAGGAACATATCCCCTTGGTGACTTTCCTCCCATTGACCTCAACAACCTTGTATATCCCAATAGGTCCAGGGAAAATGTTTATGGAAAGAAGACACGATATTCCTCATCAAATCCTCCTAAGCAGTACGAGAATCTTCTTTGTGACCCAACTCCACAAGACGTTCCTCAAGAAGTCCCATAGGTTTCTCTTCAATCCCCTCATCCAAAAACTATTTGGATCATTCCCCCAGCTGTTTCATGATCCAATGAGATAGATTATCACGTTGAAGATCCTTCCAAAACACTGGTGGATGGGAATCCTCACCAAGACAATAACCCTCACTCAGATGATCCAATGGCCATATCATTTCCCTATTTGAGGCCATCAAGACATGACAGGTGTCCATACCACCTAATATAAATCCATATCTAACATCGGTGAATGATATTCCAGAACCCCAGAGATTCAATAATCTCATATTCTCCCATTAAAATTGGACGAGAGACCCCCTACAACATCTGAACCACTTTATTTCAAGGTGTGGACCCATGATTGGAACCCCAGCGTTGCAGGAATCTGCCAAGTTCTAGTACTTCATATAGACACTAGAATGGCCTAAATTCATCTAGTACAACAAGCTACCCATATAGTACATATCTGGTTGGTAGGATCTTTAGAGCCAGTTTCATTATCTGTTCAACTCCAAAACTCACAAGACTAGTTTTATTGACCTCTTTAAGTGCAATAAATGGCTATATGAATGTGTCACATACTTTTTTTCTAGGTGGAAAGGACTCATGTATTCACTCAACATGCCACAGACTCAGGAGTAACTGTTGATGATGTGAACGGGGGAATATAAATATTGATTTGGTCCCATCCCTCACTACTCAAAATTTCCCATGTGGATTCCAGGATTTTTATGACAAGGCTCAACACCTCAAGGAATCTATATAGCAAGACAAGCAGGCACACTCTTTTCCTACCAATAATCTTTCAAGAAGTTCAATCAAGGATGATTTTGCTGCTATTTCATAGGTAGATTCCCTCAATCCACAAGAGTTTTTACCCACAGATAAACCTTTTCAACCACGTGGAGGGACACAACCTTAGGCTCAACATCACCTGAATCATAATTTATTAGTATTGCAATGCAATGAACCACTATTACCAAGACAAGATAATCAGGTTCAACCTCATCTTCAGGCTATGGTCCCTCTCCAAGTCCAGGCCCCTAGGGTCCCTTTCCTGAACTAGAGAAACTTGACCAACATGTTTGAAGAGGCTAAGGTACTCGACTATTTCTGAAGTGTCTTGGATCATGGAATCCTACAGTTTCAAGAATTCAGGATACCCCGGGATGCTAATATCATTGATTTCCCTAACCATTTCACCTATCACTATTTTCTTGGACATAATCTAAAGCAATGTTATGTGTTCAAGGAATGGCTTTGGAACCAGGTCAAAAATGACAAAGTCGGATTGGGTTTGACCCCAGCTCAGGTAGAATGTGTTACTAGAAATCCATATAGTGATTGTGACAATGAATGGGAACATGTCTCCAGTCACAGGTTTCAGAAATATGAAAACTAGATGGCTCAAAAGTTGGTTTCTCATGCTCATGGAATCATTTGTGCATGTCTAAAAATACCCAATCCTTATAAGGTCAACATGTATCCTCTAGCTACTATTTCTGCACCCACATCATAGCCTTGTACCTCTAAGAATGGAAGGAACTGATAGAGAAAGGGAAAACAAATCCCCACACTAGTACCAATGCCATATCGCACACTTAGAAAATTCACTCCCCCAGTGATGGAAGTCTCCCCCCGAATTTTCCCAGAAATGGAGGATTCCTCAAGTGATGTTCAAGAGTATGCCTTAGTGAACACCATTGATCTGGTGGACCCTTGCACAGTTCATGATGATGAGGAGCACCATGAAGGTCTACCTAATATCCCTGATCGGCACCATCGTTGATGAAACTGGGGATATATGAATAATCATAATACACTGGATATCTCTTCTTGCTAAGACATGCATACCACTGAGACTAGACAGTATGCTCAACATAGAGCTCAGCATGTGAAGTCCTCTCATCATATCTCTTCAAATTCATTCACACCATCATTTGTGCTACATTATTATAAAAATACTCTATGACCATGCGATGATCATCCAAGTTTATCTATGACCAGACATCAATCATCTAATTCTCAGAAGGTAGTCATTTTGCATTGTTCTGCTAGTGAATAGTGGGATATCTCTTGCACTATCTAGAATCTTCCGGTTTGACTAGTAATTCCCAACATACCACCTACCACCGAAAAACCTCCTATTGGTAAAAATGTACACATAGAATGAAATTATGATGTTATAAAGACCCTTTCTAGAATTCTAGAAAATATATCAATCCTTAAGGCTCTTCTCCTATTAGAATATATGTGTGAATCCATCACAGAGTCTGAGAATCCACCTCTAGTTAGAAACAAAGGTATTGACCAAAGTTATCTTCTATGCTAAGGAATCCGAGCATACAGAATGTTAGGAAATAATCTCATTCACAGGGGAAGATGAAGGTTCCATCATATAGTGGCGCATCCACCTATTGTACATCACATGCTAGTTTAATGATATGGAAGTTCATTGTTGTATCATCAACATAGGTTATGGGATTAATATCATCCCGAACGAGATGCTCTGTAATATTGGACTATCTAAAACAGATCTGAGTCCCTTTGACCGAAAGATTCAAGGTTACAGTAGGAAAATGTAGATGCCACTTGGAAAGATCCAACTAAATACCCAGTTCAATGACCTAATTTCCAGCACTATGTTCATGGTCATCTCAAAAGACATTTCCTACAATTCACTAATAGGGAGACCCTGGATCTATCTACATGCAGTGGTTCCATCCTATTATCTTAAATTCCATAAGTACTACCTCAATGGTCGATTGAGCCTTCTCCAAGGTGATGCGTCCCCATTTTATTTTGGTAAATTCCGCTATCAAGATGCTGATTATAAATGATACATAGATTAATGAATCCAAATCATGATTCACACAGTTTTCCATTTATATAGTAGTAATATAAATTCATATAGAAAATACTAATGGTTATTAACTTTAATGAACATATTATATATATTTTTGGGTATACATATTATGAAAATGTACCATATATAGGTATTCAAAATTGAGACTGCTGGACATTCAAACTTGGAAGTCTCTTTTTACTCTATAGACCAACTGAAGCTATAATGAAAGTTTGAAATATTTATTCTTTATAGAGAATGTAAGACATTTATCCATACTTAAACTTGTACTTTTCATAAGGATTTAATGATAATAAATGTTACAGTGCAACTAGTGGGTAGAAGGTACTCATAGAAGTTCATTTTGTTCTCTTGGTCGATTCACTAGATTATCCTAATCTGACCGCCTGTTTCACCATTGATTTAACCATATGTAATAACATAGTTGACTTCATTACTTTTTAATACACTTTTATAGGTTTTTCATATGATTTTTAATGTAATACCTCATGTATATTTATAATATTATATGACCATACTACAAAAGTTCCAATAACATCATTGAATATTTTAGTATATAGATCCTAAAGAGGAACATGAAAATCAATAGTCAGCTCTTAGGATACCTCAATCTCTATCTCAAGTGATCTTTTGGGAGTTCATTATTGTGTAGCTTGTATCTATGGATATTAAACATCATACCCCTTAAAACAAGGTAGTATGTAGGTGTTGAAAGATAGAGATTACATACAACTTTACACTGTATAAGTTTAATAATATAATGTTATCAAAAGTTGTTTGATTTAATTTAAGAGAAAGAGTAATGAAAAAAATTACCTTAGGTTTGGTATGCAGTTGAGGGTAATGACTCGTATCAAAGAAAGTGGGGTCATTTGGTTTTTATTGGGTATATATTTGTTCTATTTCTAGTTCTATTTGATCCTTTATCATATATTGATCTTCCAAACCAGACCAAATAAAAATATATTTCAAAGAATCTATTTGTGATTTCAATCATTTAATCATATAATATGTATCTTCTTTTGGTTTTTTCTTCTCAAAATATGTTCTAGGAGACACTCCAAAATACACTTCTCTAATGTGACCATATTGTTATGGCTTCTTAAAAGCTACTAAAAGAATTTTTCCTTCTAGTATGGTCACTACAGATTCTTGTGTCTAAAACATATGAAAACATTTTAACATAAATAGATATTTTTTTATACCACTATAAAACATAAATAATTACCATTATGTCATACTTATACATTTTTTCCATACTTCTTTTGTGTTTTCATCAACTATTTTCCCTTCCTCATTTACACGAGCCTCTTTCCATAGAATAATACATGGGATGGAAGTGGATTCTGATTTTTCTTCATCAACATGCATATAAAAAAAGGAACATGTGTTATTTTATATCACATAAAAAATATATTGTTGATTTAAAATAGATACAAATTTCTTCTCTAGTGAAGTTTACCCCATTATTACTTTTAGATAGGGGTACAATGGTTTTGATGTACAACACTCCATTTATGTTTCATAAATTAATAATTTTGAAGAAAATTAAATAAAATAAAAAATTACAAATAATATATTATCGACTAAAATGAACTTGAAATAATTTCCAATTGTGAAAACTGATGAAATCAATCAATGTTTCTTATTTTATAATGTGTTGATAAGTAACTGGTAGGTTGGGATTTACTTTCCCCTCAACATCCCTTTGATGAAATTTGGTAAGAAGAGACTAGAAGACTCTTTTGGGGTTTCCAGTGGCCATTAATACATTTTTATTATGGAAATAATTTAAAATAAGAAAAATCATAAAGGAATAATGAAAATTAAATCAATTTTATATTATATATATATATATATATTTGGTAAAATAATGAAAGGTAATCCTAACTGTATGTTTATATCATCCCAAAGGGTTTCCTTCATTATTGGTTGGACATGGCTCCATGAATATATATAAATCATCACATTAATCCTTATTGTGACCCAAATATAACTAATGAATATTGAATTTTAGTGGTAAATAGGTTTGTCGTGTTGATTCCAACTAAACTCAAATTTAATACACTTACTTATTTAATTTATAATTTTAGTCAAAACGTTTATGTTGTGTCATTCTTGTTTTTTTCATAAAAATGTTGTTGATCCCCTAATAAGTATACATTTTCAACACAAACAACCTATTATTACCTAGTATTGGTAACATCATCATGTGAAGAGACATTATATGCATGAGAAGTCAAACATTTAATTTAGATTATGTTAATAAAGTAGAGAAAACATAATATGAAGAGAAAATGAATAATATATTAAAAAACATCAACATTCTCATTGAACTCTCTTAGTTTTTTAATGTTTGAAGGGATTTTGATCCTCTATCGAGAATCCAAATCCATTCTTTATAGTCCCCTATAATGTACAATACATTTTCAACAATGGTACTACCAAGAATAGATTGTGATCTTCACATGAAAGGTTCATCCTTGATTGAATTTTCATCAGACCCTTTAGTCTCCAATAAGAAAATCAACCAATTAATTTATTCCAGATCAGATACATAAAACACTTGCACTACTTGTGATTCCATTATTAACTACTCACCCTTTTCCCATTCCACACTAAAATTCACCTTCATGAATCCAATTTCATCAAATTTTACTGGTCTACTATTGTGAACCCTTTTTCAACAAAAAATCAACACTTGAAATGTTGTATAATTAAATTCTTATTTCTATTAGATGATTTATAAATATAAAATATTTGTATAAATTGTATTTCTATCATTGGGGACAGATATGTGCATCAATTCTACCATAATAAAAACACCACTATTTTTTCTCATACTTGTCACAGCCCCCTCCCCTCAATGTGTACCCTTCCTTGTCCAGAAATGGGATAAATGATATAATGACACTCAAGTTTCGCCTCTTGTAGGCCCTGAGTTGGAAACTAGCACTGAGGGAATAATAATTATAGATATGGGAGGAATAACCCTTAAAGTTAACACATGTGAAAAAGAGAAATAAGATAGACACCATCCAATAAATTCCAAGAACACAATATAAAATAAACCAAAGTGAACATATGTAATTTCATGCAAGAAATACTAAAAAATGAAAGGAAAAAATTCAAGTACCAAAAGAAAGTAAAATGACAGAGACCACAAAGCTCGAATAGCTCCTATAAGACCTTGAGATAGTCGTAACCATCTTGAACTCCAACCAGATCCAAGTGGCCTGAAAATAGTTTATATAACATCAGGTGAGTATAAAAGTATACCCAATGGGATCCTCCTCGGATACTCTCGTGCAAAAGTAAATAAGGCATGCTAAAGCATAATGAACATAAAGTGATACTAACTCATCACCTAAACATGTATACTTTTTCTTAGCCTCACCATGGGTACTCTCACAAAGTATCACATACAAGAGTATATAATATAATAAATAATATCAAGGGTACCCCGCTACAACTTCTCCACTAGTTTTCCGCTTTTCCCCAATGTCTCACATCTGAAGTATCTCTCTCCTAAAAGGCTATCCGGAATACATGTGTTAAAAGCACCATAATATATAACTCGTTCAACACACCATCACATCCACAAAACCAAAAGTATCTAGGTAGTTTCCATGAACCACCACAGCTTATATAACTTGTATCATACATTGGGTATTATACATCAAGTCATTAAAACCCATACACTGAGTAAGGATTCTCAAGAAATCATAGATGATACACGTCAGACCTATAGTAGTCTATAGGAAACTATATCAAGAATATATATATGTGTGTGTGTGTGTGTGTGTGTGTGAAATAATTTCAAACCATTGTAGCCCTCTACAATCATATATATGAAAATATTACCATCATGAATACCAACACAAGTAAATACCAAGAGAATAGAGTGGGGACAAAGGGGGTATTGAACCATCCATCCTCCCACTGAGATGTTGGGGAAAACAACCCCCCCCACACAAGGCTCAAAATCCCCCTAGGGTATTAGTTTCCCCAACTAAAAGGGTAGAGTGGCGTATAAAAACACAAAAAATTATATGATATAATATATCTCACAAACACGCTATGGAATAACCTAGTCTTAGACTCAAATTAAACTCACATCTCCACAATTCCACTACTAAGACTATATATCCTATAAGAAAACGACCATTTTAAAGAGATTAATTAAGCTAATTTGTCCATTTTCATCAATTCAACTTTACATTAGTTAATTTTTTGATCATTAATTAACCATTATCAAATCCACATCACATTCCATTAGCATTATAGCAAGATCTATGCCCACCGTGCATAAGAAAACTGAGTCCATGACTTCTCATAAGTACAACCTTAACTTTTCATCCTAGCAAGCTCCAAACCCACAGGTTAAACATTATTAATTAATTTATTTAACAAAATTAAATTTTCCATATTTCTTGTTATTATAAGAAAACATTCTAAGATACAAAACACAATGGAATCAACGTGGTGAGTAGATGAGCTACCCTTTGAGGTTTTCCACATATAGCAGGAGAGTAGACTCATCCATCCTCATGAATCTAAACACATAAAACACATGGAATACCCTACGTGTCATTGCCAATTTTGTAAGGATAGTAAGAAAAACTAGCTACCTCAAGTAGTGGGGAATGTAAAGAAGATAACCATACAATAGATTCAACAAGCATCAAACTTCCACACCAATGGGTACACCCAGATTCAACCCATTCCATCACCTCTGATGATCTATAAGACACCCATATGTATAAAAGGATGGATCTTTTCATTAAAAAAGTCAACTTATAACACAACCATTGGGAATCCCTACACCCACTTACCAGAATATCCCCACAAACATATACATCCCAGGATTACATCACATCACAATAAATAAGAAAAAACAAACCTAGCAACTGGGATCTTGGCCGTAAACAAGGCATTTAACCTTCACTCCCAATGAGAACTCACAGCTCTAAAGTATAAGGCGATTAGCCTTTACAAAAAGTGGGTAACTCAGAACCTATAAGGAATTACATTTAATATAAAATGGGTTCTTTATTCTATCATGAATTGACCGATTAAATTAAACATGCATAACTGTATCCATTTGATTATCATTATAACACAACAATTACAACTGGATTGATTAACATTCCCCTTAAATCCTTTATTGAATTAAGTATCAATTATTAATGGATTTATATTATTTACCATAATTAATAAATAATTACATACTAAACAATAAAAACATATATATCACACTATCTAGAAAATCAAGAGGCAATAACATCCCAAGGAAAATGATACTAATTCTGTAATTTGGTTCAAATATTTATTTTTTCAATTTTGTCATGATATAAATGGATAAATAAAGATAACAATAATATTGCACGTAAACATATATATAAGAAGATAATTCCATACAAAAAACGGTCTTTAATGTTCTCTGCATGAGAACATGCCAACACAACAGATCATGATCCCCTCTCCCGTAATGACTGCATCCACCTGAGGACACCATGAAACCATTGTGCCAACCAACAGCTTAGAAATATCCATTAGAAAAATGGAGATCACATTCCATCACATGGAAAGGATAAATGGGTTGTAATACGTATATGAACCACGATAAAAGGAGGTAAAACATACCTTATATTAAGGACAGACCGATACTTCTTGGTGTCACCAAAACAGGGGGTACACGTACAGCAGGAATAAATCTAAGGAAAAAATGATTCACGTCCCACACCATGATCACACAACACCTTGGAAAAAAATGTATAGGTTATCCCATACCAGGTGAAAACAATAAGGAAGAAGAAGGGTGGAAGATATCTCGAACCATTTGAAAATATAACAGAGAAGCAGTTTAAGATACGGTTTAGATTTTCCATTAAAGGTAGATCTAGTCAAGATCATGTGTTTTAACTATGTAAATGCACATGTACCATTATTAAAATTTATATATGAGTTATGGGATTTTATTAGGCCTTAAATCTTCTAAAACAAGGATTTTAATGTGTTTTATGTCAATGATAAGGTCAAAAGAGAGAAACTGTAGGAAGATGGAAACATTGTTCATGATTCGCCATTAGACGAGTCACCATTGGACAAGTCACCATTAGATGAGCCACCATTGGATGAGTCACCATTGGTTGATTCAGCATTGGACGAGTCACCGTTCAGTGAGCTACCATTTGGCAAGTCACCATTCACAGGTCCCCATTCACAAGTCATCTTTTGCAAGTCACCGTTCGTGAGTCTATGTTGGAATGAGCTACCATTAGAATGAGATATCATTGGAATGATCTACCATTGGAACGAGATACCATTGGAACATGATACCATTGGAATGAGATACCATGGTAATGAGCAAACATTGGAATGAGGTACTAGTACGAGTTACTATTGTAAAGCTAATGATGTGAGTCATCATTCTGAATCACCACCACGACTGACCTCTATGACTCACTATTGCAACCTATCGTTAGTGGCCCACCATTCCTGAATCAGCATTGGAGAAATTGAATTTTTAAAAAACTCTTAAAATTAGTCACCTTGACCTCCCAGAACACCTCAAACACCAGATTTAAAAAAAGGAATGGAATAGAGAGGTCAATTCCCTTACATTAGATACCTCTCAAACTATTCTCACCCTCGAGAATCCAAAACCAACCTAGAGAGGAAACATAAAAAGGGGTCCAAAAAACCATTCTGTGAGATACCACTCAATGTTCTCACCACTACAAGAGCTCAATCTCTTCATAAAAAGGAACAACACAAAACCATGTGACAACTACAACTAGATCCTAAATACTCTCTCTAGGGAGATACATCTCAAAATAGAGAAATACATACTAAGATACAAGAGAAATCCATCTCATAAATGAGAAGGGTATAAAACCACCAAAAGAACAGTGTTACAAGAGAAAAGATAAACATCAAGAATCTCAGGGTATTGAGTACATATCTATGACTCACATTCACAAGTACTTTCTGCTACACCATCGTGTCTCCATAAGACACAAAATAAGGGCATAGAATTCCCATGTAACACCTTCTCCATAGGGTCCTGGATCTCTATAGGCCACTCCTCAAAGGGCGCATCATCGCCATCATTGATCTCACCCCAATTGATGACGTGAGAGTCATCATGAAGATAACGTTGGAGATATGAAACGTGAATAACATTATGTATCCATATCATATATGGGAGAAGTGATACCTGATATTCCACATCTATAACATGTGACAACACCTCAAAAGTCCCAAAAAACTGAGGAGAAAGCTTAATCCCATAACCAAACCTTCACTGCCCATGATGGGGAGTAACCTTCAGAATCATGTGATCCCCAACATCTAACACCATAGTTCTCCTCCTATAATCATCACATGACTTATAAAGATCTTTTTACAGCTTTATCTGCTTGCAAATCACCTGAACCATCTTTGTTGTACTCTGTACCAGTTCCATCCTGAGAATTGCTGACTCTATAACCCCATTCCATCACAATAGAGAATGGAATGGTCTTCCATACACGTCTTTAAGTGGGGCCATACCGATGGTGTAGTGGGATCTATTATTGTAAGTGAAATATACCAAGGGAAGGTGCCTCATCCATGAACCTCCAAAATCTTGGACACAAGAGCACAACATGTGATCAATATTCTAGATGTTCCGCTAAATCTGACTATTCATCTATGGATGAAAAGCATCACTAAGACAGATCTATGAAAAAAAGAATGTTAGATGCCTCTCTACAACCTAGAGGTAAAATGAGGATCTTGATCAAAAATTATTATCCTTGGGACTCCGTGGATCCTCACTACCTCCTCCAGGTATTTCCTCAACAAAATATCCACTGAGATGCACTCCTTGATTTCTATAAAGTGGGATGATTACTTCAAACAATAAACTACTACCCAAATAGTGTCATAGCCTCCCTGATATCGAGGTAAACTAGTAAATAAGTCCATCAAGATGTCCTCCCACATCCACTTTGTAACATTTAATGGCTATAGAAACCCATCAGGAACAAGATGCTCAAACTTCATCTTCCGATTGACCAAAAACTGAGACACAAACTCTGCAACTTCATGCCTCAACCTAGGAAACCAAAATTGACTCCTTAATGATTGGTACATCTTTTCCATACCTGGATGTAGTGCTAAGGGTGAACTATAGAACTCACTAAGAACTATCTCATGAATTTACAAAGGAATGAAAAGACTTCCCTAAAACAACACCTGATGGTGTTCATCCTCATACTGACCATTAAGGGCCTCACAAAAAACAACTTGGTCTCTCTAGATCTCCACCCAAAGATTTCCCAAATGGGACACTTCTGTATACTGTAATAAGGACGACTACACCATCATATAAAAAAGGAAACATCTACCCCAAACTACTCCCATATCTAGATGTAATGTTGAATGTTCTTACATCACTCTCAAGTAATCACCCAATTTACACACTACATCACTACACGACTTCTTTCTTAGTGCATCGACTACAAAATTTCAATTTCTAGGTGTATATGTAATTTATAAGTCATAGGACTATAATAACTCCATCCATTGGTTATGTCACAATTTCAAGTTGTGCTTGGAGAAAACGTACATCAGTTTCTTATCATTGATGAAGACAACAAAACACTCGTCGATGAGGTAATGTATCCAAAAAATTTGGTATAAAACCAATTTAGCTAACTCAAGATCATGGATTACATAGTTACATTCGTGGGGAAGCTACTTCTAAGACCCATAAGAAATGACCAATCTCAACTACATGAAAAAATAGCTTAACCCCACACACAAAGCATCGTAGAAAACCTCAAACTAAACTAATTTTTCTAGTAGAAAAAGAATCAGGGCACTCACAAACTTCTCCATCAGATACTTAAAAGATACACGACACTGATCATTCCCTACGAATGCTAGATCTTTCCTATTCAATGCTATCAGAGGAGTCACAACCCAATATAAATCAGCTACAAACCTCCTATAATATCCTATAATACCAATAAAATTACGCACCTCTGCCACTATCTTGGGGGTTTCCTAAGACACAACTGATTCCACCTTTTGAAATATATAATGATACTCCCTACTGGGATACAAAATTCCCCAAGATATGGAATTATTGATCCCAACACTCTATCATCGACAACTTCCCAAAGATCTACTATCGATAAAGAACTCACAAAATGGAATGAAGATTCTATGAATTCTCCTCCCCAGACACAGAGTATGGAAGGATATAATTGATGAGGTCCACCAAAAACTTTTTTAAGAACTCACAGAACACAACATTCAACAACCCCATGAACACAATTAGATCATTTTTCACACCAAACATCATCACACTGAAATCCAAATTCCCATAACTAAAACAAAAAAGAAATCTTCAGGATATCATCATCCTTCACTTTAATATGATGATAAATTGACTGTAAATCAATATTTGAGAACCAACATTCACCCATCAGTTGATCGAATAAATCATAAATATGTGGAAGAAGATAGAGGATCCTCATTGTCACTTAGTTCAAGCAATGATAATTAAAACACAACCGAAAACTACCGTTTGTCTTATTCATAAACAAAAATGGTGCACCCCACAATGACAAGCTTGGACAAAAAAACATCACTATAACTGACCATTGAGCTGTATATGAATCCATCACAACTCAGAAGGCACCATACTTTATGGATAAATCATGATATGTGACACGCTTGGTTGTATTTTGATACTGGACTCGATCTCTCATCAAGGGGTAGCACTACAACCACTTCTTGAAAGACATTAGGGTACTCTTCTACGACCCTAAGAAACACTGATGACTAAAACATTGATGAGATCAAAATTATCTCATCCATCAAGGATTATAGGGATATAATACACCTCTAACCTGTTTGAGGGCCTCACTTTCCAAAAAAAAAAACAATACTGGATGCCCATCAGCATCATAGAATACCACCTAACTCTAGAATCAATCCATGATAGCTTACACCAAATATAAGAAATCTATAATTAGGAAGAGATCATATGGTTGTATTCAGAAACATAAGAAAAATACTCAATATTGGTGCTTCCCCAACACTAGGTAATAGTCTCTACATACATTAAACAAGTCAGCTCGACCTCCAACTAACATAGTCAACACCAGGGGCACTAGAAGTCTCTATAACTCATGTCACAAGACCTGGAAAATGGTGGGTGATATGAAAGAAGTGTGTCACTACTGAATCAAATAAGGAAAGAAACCATGTAGAAAACAAGAAAAGGGTACCACCAATGACATATGGATCGCCTTCCACTGGAAACAGTAATGCATGAAGTTGACCACAACTTGTTCCACGAACTCTCTAACCTTGCCAATGACTACCTCCATGGAGGCACTCTACTCTATGTAGATGGGGAGTGTCCCAGGGATGTACTCTACCTTCCCCATCTGCACTCTATTTATCCCAAACATGAGGAACCTGTTTTTACTGCCATGGCTAGAATTTCCTCAATGGAGGAACCTGGATCGGAACACATATCACATGCTAACTAATTAGAAAGTTCTCACACTCATGCTGATGATGAACTCATCCTCCATAATAAAAACAAGAACTTGATCCCATAGAATAGTCTTAAGAGCCACTGCCCCTATAGAAACAGGGCATTTAGGGCTATTACCTACCCTCAGCCAAATGGACACTCTTTTGCCCTAAAAAAATAGAACCCCATACCACAACTGTCCTTCACGAGGAATCTTGTTGACTCCCCTCTTGTGATGATTCGGTTCTGGATAACATTCTCTCGATGACCTCTACCCTTTCCAATACCTCAAGATATGTTTTCCACATAAACAAAGTGTGTTTTCAATGTATTGCTAGATGCAAAGCTTCCTTGAAATTCCTCACCCTTGCCTCCTCATCCAGAAATTGGTCCGAAGCATATTGCATAAGGTTCCTAAAATGGACCTCGGTCTCTCACACACTAGACCTCCCCTATCAATGGGTAGGTAGTTTCGGAGACTTTCAACCTTCACAGTTGAATAAAGAAACTCAACTCTGAACTAGTCTCAGAACACCTCCTAGGAGACTTCCAACTCCTTCCAATCCTCGAGGAATAAGAACCATCACTACCTCACTACTTCACGTAGTATCGTCACAACCAAGGATACCTTATGCTCTTTTTAGGAATTGATCAAACTGAAGCCAATCTCAACCTACTATAACCATTCTTATAAGACTATATATTAAATAAATCCCATGTACTTCTACAGACTCTAGTGCTAAAACTCTCATAGTTTCCTCCTCAAAGTATCATCATCATCAACCTCCACTCTACAGTGATCTTTTGGAACAACCTGCTGAACATCTTAGGAGTGAACCTGATGAGGATGTCGACCTAGAGTCATAATTTCAAAAGAAAAAAATAGTTAGATATATTAAAACTAGAATATGGAAGACTATAACATCATTTAATATCTTTATTTTATTCATTTTAGTTTAACTTATCCCTAGTTCTACCCATTCAAACATAGACGGAAAGAATAATGATGCATGATCATTTCCTAGGTCTCTACCTTCAAACCAATATACCCTAGTTTAGTAGCCACTCAAAGCTTAAAGGTACACAAAACAGATCATAGGGAGCCCTAAATACCCATGTCTTAGCTAGTATCCCAAGATTACAGTGCTTGCTAAACTTAACTGACATCATTTCCCTACCAACCCATGAAACCTCACTTGTAGCTAAATCTAAACTCCATTCTATCCCATAAAAAAATCCTATGATACCACTATATCATGACCTATCCCCACTAAGTGTACCCCTCTAAGGACGACAATGGGATAAGAGAGATAGTGACACCAAATTCCCACCTATAGTAGGCCCTAGGTTCGATACTAGCACTGAGGGCATAGTAAACACATGATGTGAGGCATTACCCTCTAATAGAAAACATGAGAAAGAGAGAGATAAGATAGAAACCCAAAAATCATGATTATAATACAATATAAAAGAAACCAAAGTGAAAATATGTAATGTCATGTAAGAACTACTACAATTTAAAGGGAAAACTGTAGGTACCAAAAGAAAGTAAAATTACTGCGATCACGAAGTATGAACAACTCCTGTAAAACCCCAAGCTATTTGTAACTATCTTGATCTCCAACATACTTTATGTGACCTAAAAATAGTTTATATAATGTAGGGTGAGTTTAAAAGTATACTCAGTAGGAACCTCCACGTATCCTCTCATGTAAAATCAAAGAAAGTATGTTAAAGCACAGTGAATAACAGGTGAAACTAACTCGTCACCTAAACAAGTATACTAAGTTCCCAACCTCACCATGGATACTCTCACCAAGTATCTCATAAAAGAGTATATAATAAAATAAATAATATCAAGGGTACCCTACTACCACTTCCCCACTAGTTTTCCACTTTTCACCAATGTTGCACATCCTCACCAAATCTCTCCAAAAAAAGGATAACCCAAAGATACCTAGGTGAAGCACCACAACATGCACCTTGTACAACATGCCACAATGTCCATATAACCAAAAGTAACCAGGTCGATTTTAGGTTCCACCATATCTTGCATAATGTGTATCATACGTTGGGTATTATTCCTCAATCCATCACAACCAATACACCGAGTAAGGATCCTAAATCCATCACAGCCTATACACATCACACCTATAGTAGACCACATGAAACTATATATTGAATATATGCATGTAAAATAACCACAATCAATTACATCCATCTACACAAATATATGGGGAAAACTAATAATCATGCAAAACATAACATGTAACTACAAAGAGAAGTGAGCTGGGTCAATGGGGGTAGTCATCTATCCATCCTCCCACTGAGATGATGGGGAAAACACCCCCTATGGCTCAGAATCCCTAGGCTGTTGGTTTCCCTAATCGATGGGGTGGATTATCATATAGAAAAAAAGTACAAGATATAATATATCTCATAACCACACTATGGGCATAAACTACTCTTAGACTCAACTACAGCTCATGCCTAGAGGACTCCTGACTACCTCTACTAAGACTAGATATCATATAAGCACACAAATATTTTGAAGAGCTTCATTAAGTAACTTTATCCCTTTTCATCATTTCACTTTATGTTTATTAGTTATTTGAATATTAATTAACCATTAGAAAATCTACATCACATTAAATTAGAATTAAAGAAATATTAATGCCCTTTAGGCAAAAGAAAACTGATTCCATGGATTTTCAGAAGTAAAACCTCAATATTACATCCTAACAAGCTCCAACCCCACAGGTTAAATATCATTAACTCATTTATTTAACAACATTAACATTTTACATATTTCAAGGTATTTTAAGAAATAATTCTAAGCTACCAAACACAAGGGTCTCAACATGGTGAGTACATGACTTACCCATCGAGTCTTTTCCACCTATAGTAGGAGAGTAGACACATCCATCCTCAAGAAGCTAAATACAAAAAAGCACAAGGAATACCCCACACATTTTCACCTCTTTTAGAATGATATTATGAAAAAAATATGCCTCAAGTAGTGGGGAATGTAAAGTAGGTACTGAAACAATATATTCACCAAGCATCCAACATCCACATAAACAGGTAATCCCATCTTCAACATGTTCCATCACCTCCAGTGTCCTCCACATCACCTATATGCATAAACCAATGCATCCCACCACTCAATGAGTCAAATAATACAAAAACCATTGGGAATAACTACCCCCAAATACCAAAAAATCCTTCCAGGATCATACATCCCATCCTCAAATCACATCATAAGAAGTATGAAACAAACAGACATGTCAACTGGTCTCTTGGACCTAAATAAGGCATTCAACCTTCACACCCAATAAGCACTCACAACTCTAAAGAATAGGGTTCTTGGACATTACAAGAAATCGGGAAACTCAAACCCCATAATTCATTACATTAAACACCCAACAAGTTATTTATTCCATCTTGAATTATCCAATTCAATTAAACATGCATAATTGCTTCCATTTGACTATCATCATAACACGACAACAAAAACAACCAGATTCATTAACATGCCTCTTTAATATTTCATCCAATTAATTATCAATTAATTACAACTTTATTTTATTTACCAACATACAAAAATAATGACAATATATATAATAAAATCATATATACCACACTTTCTATCATATTAAGAGGCAATAACATCGCTAAGCAATTGATACCAATTATTTAATCTAGTTCAAATATTTATTATGCCATTTTCATCATTATCCAAAGAGTTAACTCATGAAAAATATATGATTACACATAAACATATAGAGAAGCATCGAATCCCCAAAATCAAAAGGTATTCAACATTCTCTGTATGAGATCAAGCCAATATAATGGATCACGATCACCTCTCCTGCAAGAACTGCATCTACCTAAGGATGTCGTGACACCACTATTCCAACCAACTATCGAGAAATCTCCATTAGAAACATGGAGATCACAAGACGCCACATGGTAATGATAAATAGCAAGAAATAGATTGAGGATCCCAGAAAAACTATGTTATAACGTACCTTATATTGAGAATGTATTGATACTTCCAGGTTGCACCAAAAAATGGGATGCACATGCAGTAGGAAGAACTCTAGGGAAAAGATGATACAAGGCCCACACCACAATCACACAAATTCTGTGACATCCCAAGTATGTAATGAATAATATATATTTTTATCTATGTCTATTTATGAATTATATAGTGTTTTAGAGGCTTAAAATGAGAATAAATCCAATCTTAAGCATGAAATACACTAATATTTTTAAAAGATTATGTTACAGCCTTTTGATGGCAAACCATTTTTAAATAAACTTTTGAAAATTTTATAAGACCTATTTTTAAAAATAAACATATTATTTATTATTGGGACATTGAAATTTACATTGGATAAATTTTTGGTATTTTTCTGACAATGTTCATTTTTTAATGAATAGTGAAAAATACTGCATTTTACATCAAAACTGCTTTTTCATCTAATTTAATTATATGGTTAGATTATCTTTTTAATATGTATTATAGTGTAATCTGAATATATGTTTACCATTTAATCCAATGGTGGTCATTAGTATTAATTTCACTTTGGAATTTGGCATGAACTAATGCCAAACGTTTCATAGATATTGTTTCAAAAAAACCCGCTATTTGTTTTGACAACGGGAATTATTTTTAAATTAATTATTGCAATTTCTGTGTTTAGAATTTTTTAAAATGAATTCCATATTTTTAATCAGAAGGTCCAAATTATATAATTAAGACACTTTTTTTTGGACATTATGAATAGTAACGACGGTAAATATCTGTAATTATCTTAATTAATGAGTAATCGGGTAGTTAAGGATAATAAAATAATATCATAATAATAAAAAAATGACACCAACATGTGTCCTAATGCTACTAGTTGTCTCATGGACGACCATGGGATGCCTTGTTCCAAACATGGGGATCCCATGGAATCACTTTTGTGGGAAAGTGACTTTTTATATTTTTATTTTTTAAAGAAAGTAAATATAACAAAGAATGTATCACCAGAGTAAAAAAAAATTAATTCTGTATAAATAGATGATATTTTAGACTATAAATATTCATTGGAAATATAAAAATATTTCCTACATCATAGTGTTTTTCCATAATTTTTAGACATTAAGTAAATTAAATTATTTATGACATCATGATGATGCAGCGATTACCTCATTATTTAACGATTTAAATAAAATGAAAATATAATGTAAAATCTAAGACCTACACTTTTCAAAAACCTATTTGATGGGTGGATTTCGAACCCTTATCACTTTTTCCTCTAAATGTACTATTTTGGGACATTTTTTATCCGAAAATCATTTTTTAACAAAGTATGTTTTCTTAAATTTCCAAGAGTGTCCCTCCTCTCCTCTTATAAAAGGCCCCCACCTCTACCACCTTACCCACACTTCCAAAGCCTTTGTCTCAGACAACACCAACCAATTGTGTCTCTCCACATCCCTCTATAACTCTTAAAAGCCTCACATTGGGCAGAAGTCTTCCCAAGGAAGCCTTTGAGCTCAAATAAAAAAGAGTTACCCGATTTAAAGGTAGTGTCTTCTCTTGTGTTCTTATGTTTTATTTTTCTTCTCCAACCCCCTAAAATAATTTTATTCATTTATTTTGTAACAATACCAGTATCTTCCATATACTAGGATTTTTTTATAAGAAGTATTCTAGCTACACTTACACACACCTACATCTAATGGTTAAAGAACATACTGTTTCCGTGGATGACGAATTTCTGCCTCACAAAATGATGATTGTTCAATATTTTTTAACACCTTAAAAGGTGGCCATTAAGATGAAAATATATTTATATATTATATATAATATGTTTATGTTTTACTTATGCTTTTGTATTTTTCATTTATGGCATACCTTTATGGTTTCCATTATGGGTAAACGTGATATCTTCATTTCATGAAGTGCGGACTACCGCCCCCTCAAAGTGATTTGATTCATTAATCCCATATGTGGGATGTATAAAGGATGTAATTAATGATATCATATGTGATGTTATACTGGAATTATAATATAAATATACATCATTATGATTCCATTCCATAAAATACGAAATAAAAACAAAAGTAGCGTTCATGCGTATGTACGACTTACCGTCTCCATGAATAGTGCATTTCATTTATTACCTCTAAACGTTATGTTATATTATAAATGCATGTATATACTGGATATATATGATATATATGATATCTACATCATGATTATAACTCTGGATATAATGGATACATGAACAACTTGTAATTATAAAGAGTTTATTTTTGACTCAAGTACCAGTGATCGTTAAAACGACCATTATTAACTTAAATAAGTACATAGTGTTAATGACAAGGTAATAAGTGACATAAAAGGAATAATTAACTTGAAAAAGGTTCTTCAAAAAGTATAAATTAACTCAAGTTTATTATTCAGGAGGTTAAAGAACGATCGAGTCAAGTCAGACCCGAGGTATGGGACTTTGTCTCAATCTCCTTTCATTGAGGCATATTTTGTTTTACACACAACCTTCTTTTATACGGTGTATAAACCCCTTTGAATTTTACATTTATCCAAACAGAATCTTTATTATATGAAGCGTTTTACTAAACGACAAAAGGTAATGTTTTTGTCGTACGTATGCGGTGACAACGACTTCTCCGACGCCGTGACCATTATTTGAGTTTCAGCTTCCTCTACAAGCCATACCTTTTTTTAAATGAAAAATAGATACCATGTTTTACTTTTCTTTTATTTTGGTATTGAAAATGGTTTTCATAATGTTTTTATATCAATGTGTTGTATTGATATCTTGTGATTGAAAAGTGGAAATGTTATGTTTCCATTATGCATGTTTTATGTGATACGATTATGTTATGGTTCTTGGGAATTATTATGAAGACGGGTGGTTCCGTGATAAACTAAGGGCGGGTGAGCCCGATATAGCTCTCCAATGCATTGGGTAATGTGAAGGAGTTAAACGTTAAGGTTTCTCCAAAGAGATTTAGGGAATACACTGTGATGGGTATTCCAAACGTAACGAAGAGGGTTACTCCCTAAGTAAGAATGTTATGAATGCCTCAAGTTACCTTTTTATCTTATGATTTCTATGATTTATTCATGATTTGATGAGGTATGTTAAAGTGCTTATGTTTTATGTGTAGAGTATGATTTCATTGATTCTTATGTATACATGTACTCAGGTTTCCTTTCCATATTTTTAGATCCCTTTCTAATCTTTTTATGCTCATCCCAAGTTTTTGAAATGTTTTTCACAGGTCAAGGGAAGGGTACATGATATGATGATAGTGTCAAGGAAGTGTCAAGAAAGAATCCATGTTTTAGTTTAAATATGTTTCCATTAATGGGAAAAGATTAATACTATTTTTTTGTAACCAATTTGTTTAAATGTAGGATGTAATGCATGTTTTATGATCTAATTATCAAAAACTCTAAACCTGAAAATATCCTCAAGGTGTATTCCTGAAATATCTCAATATTGAGCAATGTTTAAGGCTGGGGACTTATAGTTGGTATCAGAGGTCAGTTTAGATAACTTTAGGAGTTAGAATTATATTAAATTATTATCCAAAAATATTTTTTATGGTCAAATTGAAATGATATAGAATTTGAATATTACCATGTTTCTTCATCTAAGACATGTTTTTTCAGAATGGTTTTCCACAGAGGAAACAGGGAAGTAGTGCTAGGAAGGCATACAGAAGGAAATGACCTTCCGAATCAGCATCCTGAGATGGTCGGAATTGGAACTGAACAGTTTGTTGCAGTAATGGCGCAGTTGACTCAAGCGATAAATGGTGGTAGTATCCATGCACGAGATCGGCCAGATCAACCGCATAGGAACATGTTAGTGGTGGAATATTTCATGAGGCAACATCACCCATCATTCATAGGATCATCAGACCCTGTGCTAGATGAAGGGTAGATTATAGCACTAGAGAATATTTTCGATGTCATGGGGTGTTCAGACAATCAAAAGGTTAGTCTTGTTATTTACCGTTTGGAGGGTGAAGCATATCAGTGGTGGTCGATGGTTAAAAATATCAGGGACACTGATGAGATTGATGCTCTCGACTGGGATGAATTCAAAGGTATGTTTCTTGAGAAGTATTTTCCTAAGGATGTTCGACTTAGGATGGAAAACAAATTCCTAGAATTGAGGCAAGTGGAAGACTCAGTGGCTGCCTATGAAGAAAGGTTCACCTGATTGGAAAGGTATGCTTCAAAATTTATCTGAGACCTTGATAGTAAAATTAATCGTTTTTACTCAGGATTAAAGCCAAAATATTGAAGGTCTTTAGCTTCTCGTGAGTTAAAAATTTATGAAAAGATTGTTCGATGTGATGAAAAGGTGGAAATGGAGTTTTCCGATGATCAAGTGGTCTATAACAACCTACAGAAGAAGAGACCGAGGTGGCAGGAGAAAGGGAAGAATTCTTCAAAAAGGTCCAATGGTAATAAAAATAAGTTTCCAGTTTGTGATAAATGTGGGAAAAGGCATGCTCTGGAATGTCTTCTGAATTCTGGAAAGTGCTACTGATGTGGTAAGATAAGACATAAGGCTCGTGATTGCAGTGAAAAAGATCAGGGTGATGGTAAGACCAAATTTGATTTACAGTTACTGAAATGTTTTAAGTGCAATGAGATGGGTCACTATGCAAACCAGTGTCCAAAAAAAGAGCTTGAGTGATGGGATGTAGTTACACTACAAGCAGAAAGGGTTGGTAAAATCCTTTGCAACTTTTTCAGTATATGTCGGGCCATCAAATGAAGTTGTATCAGGTACTTTGTATGTTTTTTTAGATTATGCCAGTGTGTTTTTTGATTCTGGGTCTACACATTCTTTCATCTCTAAAAACTTTTCTAGTAAAATGGGAATACCATCTCAAGAGATTACTCATGAACTTGTGGTAAAAATACCTAGGGAAATGTTGAGGAAAAAAGAATTTATAAGAATCTCCCTATCCTCATCTGTGGAAAGAACCTACTTCCAAACCTTATTGTTTTACCACTAGTAGAGTTTGATTTTATCCTAGGTATGGATTGGCTCCCTATTTAACTTGCTAAGATTTACTATAGAGCTAAAAAAGTTTCTTTTCAGAAATAATTTCAGTTTGTGTACAAGAATGAACCCTAACTGTTGATAACATATCAAGAGTCTAAGAAACTTATAAAAGATGGAAATGAATGTTACCTTGCACACATCATTGCAAACAAAAAAACTGTTCATATTAATGATGTTCTACTGGTAAATGAGTATCCTGATGTTTTTCCTGATGAGTTTCCTGGAATAATACCAGATCGGGAAGTTGAATTTGCTGTTGACTTAGTTCCTGATTCTAATCCAATTTCAAAACCCCCTTATCAAATGGCTCAAGTTGAACTTTTAGAGTTAAAGGAGCAATAACAAGATTTATTAGAGAAAGGTTACATTCGACCTAGAATATCACCATGGGGTGCTACTGTTTTATTTGTTAAAAAGAAAGATGGTTCAATGAGACTTTTCATTGATTATAGAGCTTTGAATAACATCACTATTAAGAACAAATATCCTTTGCCTCATATCGATGATTTTTTTTATCAGCTCCAGGGAGCTCAATATTTTTCAAAGATTGACCTAAGATCGGGGTACCATTAATTGAAGGTAAAGGAAGAAGATGTTCCAAAGACTGTGTTTCGTACAAGATATGGCCATTATGAATTTGTAGTCATGCCTTCTGGGCTAACCAATGAACCTACTGTATTCATGGACTTAATGAATAGAATTTTCGATGATTTCTTGGATAAGTTTGTGGTGGTTTTCATTGATGATATTTTGGTATTTTCTAAAAGTAAAGAGGAGCATGAAAGACATTTAAGGGTTATTTTACAAACCTTAAAAGGAAAAAAATTGTATGGGAAGTTTAGCAAGTCTGAGTTTTGGTTGAAACAAATTTCTTTCCTTGGTTACATTGTTTCTAAATATGGGATAACTATTGATCCTGAAAAAACAATGGTTGTTGAAGAATGGCCAAGACCCACAAATGTAACTGAGATTAATAGCTTCCTTGGTTTGGTAGGCTATTACCAAAGGTTTGTTAGAAATTTTTCCCGGTTATCTAGTCCAATTACTAAGCTAACTCGGAAGGGTGTTAAGTTTATCTGGAAAAAAGAATGTGATGATTGTTTTCAGGAACTGAAAAGAAGATTGGTGAATGCTCCAGTTTTGGCACTACCTTCCAGGAATGGTGAGTTTGTTATCTACAGTGACACTTCATTGAAAGTACTTGGTTGTGTCCTAATGCAGAATGATCAGGTAATTTCTTATTCTTCACGACAGTTGAAAAATCATGAAGTAAATTACCCTACACATGATTTGGAATTAGCAGCTGTTGTTTTCATTTAAAAAATTTGGAGGCATCATTTCTATGGAGTAAAGTGTGAAATATATACCGATCACAAAAGATTAAAGTATATATTCACTCAGAAATAATTGAACATGAGACAGAGGAGATGGTTGGAATTAATCAAGGATTATGATTGTACAATTCATTACCATCCAGGAAAAGCAAATAAAGTGGATGATGCTTTGAGTCGAAAAAGTTATACTTAAATAACAATGTTGCATTTGGAACGTGGTCCTTTGGTTAAGGATTTTATGAACTTTGGCATGGAATTTGTTGGTGCAGGATGTCCTTCTGTTTTGTTTCAGGTATCAGTGATATCTTCTCTATCAGACAGAATCAAGGAAGCACAAAAGCAAGACAGTGAGTTGTAGAAAACGGTAGAGCTGTTTCAGAAGTGTAAGTTGCCTGAATTCAACATTGATAGTGATTTTGTTTTGAGATTTGGGAAGAGATTGTGTGTGCCTTGTGATTCAAAGTTGAAGAGAGAGTTGTTATGTGAAGCTCATAGTTCTCCGTTTTCAGTTCATCCTGGCAGTACTAAGATGTATAGAGATCTTCGGGAGTATTACTGGTGGGACAGAATGAAAAGAGATATTGTTGATTTTAAAGTGACGTGTTTGACTTGTCAACAGGTTAAAGGAGAGCAGCAGTTACAGAAAGGGATGCTTCAGCCTTTACCAGTGACAGAGTGGAAATGGTAAAATATATCCATGGACTTCATTGTGGGATTGCCGAAGACATCTAGAGGTAATAATGGAATCTGGGTTATTGTTTATTGCTTGACTAAATCTACTCATTTCCTTGCTATACGAGATACTTTTTCCCTAGATCAACTTTCTCGATTGTATCTTAAAGAGATAGTCAGGTTACATGGAGTTACTCTCTCCATTGTATCTGATCGTGATCCCAGGTTTACTTCTATCTTTTGGAAAGGCCTTCAGAAGTCGTTGGGTGATGAATTAAATTTTAATACATCTTTTCATCCTCAATTAGATGGGAAGTCAGAACGAACAATCTAGACTTTGGAGGATATGATACATGCTTGTTCTATGGATTATCAGGGAAGTTGGGACCAACATCATTCTTTGGTTGAGTTTTCTTATAATAACAGTTCTCATTCCAGTATACAGATGGCACCGTTTGAGGCATTATATGGGAAGCAGTGTCGAACTCTAGCTTTCTGGGATGAAGTGGGTGAAAGGAAGCTGATGGGACCAGAATTGGTAGAAGATTTGGTAGAAAAAGTTTGTTTGATACAGAAACACATGAGAACAGCTCAGAGAAGGCAGAAGAGTTATGAGGACAACAGGAGGAAGGATCTCTCTTTTGAGGTAAGTGATCATGTTTTTCTCAAAGTCTCACCATGGAAAAGTGTGATGCAATTTGGTAAGAAAGGAAAGATGAGTCCAAGGTTCATTGGAACATATGAAATTCTGGAGAGAGTTGGATCATTTGCTTACAGAGTGTCTTTACCCCTAGTTTATCTCAGGTACACAATGTTTTTCATGTTTCGATGTTGAGAAAGTATATGCCAGATCCATCTCATGTTTTGAATCCAGAGGTAGTTCAGTTGGAAGAGAATCTATCTTATGAGGAACAACCGGTTCAGATTCTTGATCATAGGGAGAAAGTTTTGCGGAATAAGGTGATTCATCAAGTAAAAGTTTTGTGGAAAAACCACATGATTGAAGAGGCAACATGGGAATATGAAAATGAAATGAGGGATAAATACCCCCACTTATTCGATAAGTAAATAAATTATAGGGACGCAATTTTCTAAAGGGGGGAAGTATGTAATATAATAAGTAAGTAATGAATAATATATATTTTTATCTATGTTTATTTATGAATTAGATAGTGTTTTAGAGGCTTAAAATGAGAATAAATCCAATCTTAAGCATGAAATACACTAATATTTTTAAAAGATTGTGTTACAGCCTTTTGATGGAAAACCATTTTTAAATCAAACTTTTGACAATTTTATAAGCCCTATTTGTAAAAATAAACATATTATTTATTATTGGGACATTAAAATTTACATTGGATAAATTTTTGGTATTTTTCTGACAATGTTCATTTTTTAATGAATAGTGAAAAATACTGCATTTTACATCAAAACTGATTTTTCATCTAATTTAATTATATGGTTAGATTATCTTTATAATTGGTCTTAAAGTGTAATATGAATATATTTTTACCATTTAATCCAATGGTGGTCATTATTATTAATTTCACTTTGGAATTGGGCATGAACTAATGCCAAACTTTTCATAGATATTGTTTCAAAAAAACCCGCTATTTGTTTTGACAACGGGAATTGTTTTTAAATTAATTATTTAAAT
Source organism: Viscum album (assembly GCA_963277665.1). Taxonomy (NCBI): domain Eukaryota; kingdom Viridiplantae; phylum Streptophyta; class Magnoliopsida; order Santalales; family Viscaceae; genus Viscum; species Viscum album. The sequence continues at coordinate 1,693,619,142 of OY728131.1, forward strand.
TTATGTGTCTGGAATTTGGTAAAATGGATTACATATTTGGAATCAGAAGGTCCAAGTTATTTAATTAAGACTCTTTTGTTTTTGGACATTATGAATATTAACGACGATAATTATCTTTAATTATCTTGATTAATGAGTAATCGGGTAGTTAAGGATAACAAAATAATATCATAATAAAAAAAAATGACACCAACATGTGTCCTAATGATACTAGTTGTCTCATTTCCATTCATGGGATGCCTTGTTCCAAACTTGGGGACTCCATGAAATCACTTTTGTGGGAAAGCGACTTTTTATCTTTTTATTTTTTAAATAAAGTAAATATAACAAAGAATGTATCACCTGAGTAAATTTTTTTAAATTTTGTCTACATAGATGATATTTTGGACTATAAATATTCATTGGAAAGATAAAAATATTTCCTACAAAATATTATTTTTTTCATAATGTTAGACATTAATTAAATTAAATTATTTATGACATCATGATGATGAAGCGATTACCTCATTATTTATCGATTTAAGTAAAATGAAAATATAATGTAAACTCTAAGACCTACACTTGTCAAAAACCTATTGGATGGGTGGATTTCGAACCCTTATAACCTTATCCCCGAAATTTATAATTGTGGGACATTTTGTATCTGAAAATCATTTTATAACAAATTATGTTTTCTTAACTTTCCCAGAGTGCCCCTCCTCTCCTCTTATAAAAGGCCCCCACCTCTACCACCTTACCCACACTTCCAAAGCCTTTGGATCGTCCAAACCCTGCCCATTTTGTCTCTAAACATCCCTATTTGACTCTTAAAAGCCTCAATTTGGGAATAAGTCTTCTCAAGGAAGCCTTTGAGCTCAAATAAAAAAGAGTTACCCGATTTAAAGGTAGTGTCTTCTCTTGTGTTCTTATGATTTATTTTGCTTCTACAACCCCCTAAACACTTTTTATTTATTTATTTTGTAACAACACCAATATCTTCCATATACTAGGCTGTTTTTATAAGAAGTATTCGAGCTATACTTACACACACCTACATCTAATGGTTAAAGAACATACTGCTTCCGTGGATGGCGAATTTCTGCCTCACGAAACGATGATTGTTCAATATTCTTTTAACACCTTAAAAGGTGCCCATTAATATGACACTATATTTATATATGATATATAATATGTTTATGTTTTACTTAAGCTTCTGTATTTTTCATTTATGGAATACCTTTATGGTTTCCATTATGGGTAAACGCGATATCTTCATTTTAGGAAGTGCGGACTACCGCCCTCTCAATGTGATTTGATTCGTTAATCCCATATGTGGGATGTATAAATGATGTAATTAATGATATTATATATGATATTATACTGGAATTATAATATACATTTATATAATTATGATTCCATTCCATAAAATATGAAATAGAAATGAAAGTAGCGTTCATGCGTACGTACGGCTTACCATCTCCATGAACGGTGCATTTCATTTCTTACCTCTAAAAATTATGTAATATTATAAATGCATGTATATACTAGATATATATGATATATATGATATCTATATCATGAGTATAACTCTGTATATAATGGATACATGAACAACTTGTAATTATAAAGAGTTTATTTTTGAATCAACTACCAATAATAGTTAAAACGACCGTTATTAACTTAAATAATTACATAGTGTTAATGACATGGTATTAAGTGATATAAAAGGAATAATGAACTTGAAAAAGGTTCTTAAGAAAGTATAAATTAACTCAAGTTTATTATTCCGGAGTTTAAAGAACGATCGAGTCAAGTCGGACCTGAGGTATGGGGCTTCGTCTCAATCTCCTTTCATTGAGGCATATTTTGTTTTATACAAAACCGTTTTTTATACAGTGTATAAAACCCTTTGAATTTTACATTTATCCAAAATGAATCTTTTTTATATGAAGTGTTTTACGAAATGACAAAAGGTAATGTTTTTGTCGTACGTATGCAGTGACAACGACTTCTCCGCCGCTGTGACCATTATTTGAGTTCCGACTTCTTCTACAAGCCATACCTTTTTTGAAATGAAAAATAGATACCATGTTTTACTTTTCTTTTATTTAGGTATTGAAAATGGTTTTCATAATGTTTTTATATCGATGTGTTGTATTGATTTCTTCGGATTGAAAAGTTGAAATGTTATCTTTCACTTATACATGTTTTATGTGATTTGATTATGTTATGGTTCTTGGGAATTATTATGAAGACGGGTAGTTCTGTGATAAACTAAGGGCGGGTGAGCCCGATATAGCTATCCAATTCATTGGGTAACGTGAAGGAGTTAAATTTTAAGGTTTCTCCAACGATATTTATGGAATACACTGTGATGGGTATTCCAAACATAACCAAGAGGGTTACTCCCTACATAAGAATGTTATGAATGCCTCAAGTTACCTTTATGTCTTATTATTTCTATGATTTATTCATGATTTGATGAGGTATGTTAAAGTGCTTATGTTTTATGAGTAGAGTACGATTTCATTGATTCTTATGTATACATGTACTCATGTTTCCTTTCCATATTTTTAGATCCCTTACTGATCTTTTTATGCTCATCCCAAGTTTTTGAAATGTTTTTCATAGGTCTGGGGAAGGGTACATGATATTATGATAGTGTCAATGAAGTGTCAAGAAAGAATCCATGTTTTAGTTTAAATATGTTTCCATTGATGGGAAAAAATGAATAATATTTTTTTGTAACCACTTTGTTTAAATGTGGGGTGTAATTCATGTTTTATGATATAATTCTCTAAAACTCTAGACCCAAAAAGATCCTCAAGGTGTATTCTTGAAACATCTCAAGATTAAGTAATGTTTAAGGCAGGGGCCTTATAAATTCTTAAGAAATAAAGGTATGTGGAATCCCATACTAGGGTAAAATAATAAGGAAGAATAAGGATGAAAGATATCTTGTCCCTTAAAAATATAACAGATCATCAATTTAAGATACAATATATATTTTCACCTAAATGCAGATCTGGTCAAGATCACAGGTTTTGATTGAGTAAAGGAATTTTGAGGCATTGAATTGGCCTTAAATCATTTAAAATAGGGCTTTTAATGTGTCTTACATCAAATATAACATTAAAGGGGAGAAATTATAGGAAGATGGAAACATGGTTCATGACTCACCGTTGGATGAGTCACTATTGGATGAGTCACTATTGGATAGGTCATCATTCAGTATGCTACTATTTGGTGAGTCACCATTCATGAGTCACCATTCGTGAGTCACCATTCATGATTCATCTATTTAATGAACTAAAATTGGAATAAGATATTGTTGGAATGAGATACCATTGGAATGAGATACCGTTGGAAATATCTACAATTGTAATTAGATAAGATTGGAATGAGTTACCGATGTTAGTCACTATTCTGACTCACTGTTGAAACTCACCACTGTGACTCACTGTCAGGAATCACTTTCACAACCTAATGTTAGTGACATACCATTCCTGTCTCACCGTTGGAAAAATTATATTTTTGTAAAATGCTTGAAATGAGTCACCTTGACCTCCCAGAACACTTCAAACATCAGATTTCAAAAAAATGGATTGGAGAGGTCTGGGCCATTATATTACTAAAGTAATCATTTTCTTTTTGTACATAACTTATAACTATTGATTAAAAAACTACTGTATGATATAAAATTTGAATTTGGTCCTCTAGATATAAATTGAAGCAGTTCGGCAATTGATTTAATATTTTAGATAACTCCTTATAAATATGGTCTAAGAACCATCCTATAAATGGTTGATTATGTGTATGTGATATCAATCCATCAACCCATTATTTATTAAAATCTATAATAATTTCTTTATGGGATTAAACATATGGATAAACATATTCACTATTATGTAAAATGTAAGGATGTGATTTCACCCACTCTATGATTGTAATTGTAACCATATATCTTCTAGAAATCCCCTCTCCCATAAGGTATATTCTATTACAAGACTTTGGGAGAATTATTCCATCAACATATAATATGTAATCAATACCAAATTCAATAGATTATTTAACAATACATCATTATACAATACAAAATTTTGGATGAATTTGATTCTTAACACACCCTTTCAAAATATTCATATACCACTCAATATGGTAAATCCATCTGTAATGCATAAGACCACATAGTTGAACCTCTCTGGCCAAGTTTACCATTAGGTGAACCATTATATAAATTTATGATGGTGGGAAGAACATATCTAATTCATATAATATTAATACAACCTCCTTATTCATTATTGGAAACTTAATCACCTCTATAAATTTACTAAATATGGATTTGAGAAAGAAAGAGATATTTTTTAATATATGTCATACATTTTTTGGTAGAACACAACATAAATCAGAAAACATTAAATCCTGTATGAAAACATGAAAGTCATGTGATTTTAGTCCTTGTAACTTCAAATTATTTATATACACAACACTATTTATATTTGATTCATACCCCTCTATAACTTTTACACCAATAAATAAAATTCAAAATTTCAATTTTCCATATCTAGATTGAGTTTAAGCTACTAGAGGAAGAAACTTCCACCCCTGAACCCTTCACCGGTTCCAAATATTCCCTTTATCCCCATGTCAATCATGTCAAAACTAGCCTTGATTCCATATTTTTTTTTCTAGGAACATTTAGTAACATGAATATAACACTGTAAAATTATTTTTTTTCAACATTCATGACATGAAGAAAATTTCGGATGATCAAAAAATTCCAATACGATAATTAAAAAAATTGATCTCTTTTTACAAATATATTTTATATGGTTTTTAGAAATTTTTTTACCAAAAACAATGTCCATATATTTTAAATTATCAAACAATTTATTTTCATTAGTGGAGGTATTTATGTACATTGTTCTATATTCCAATCAAATGTTGTTGTCTGAGATTGGTATTATTGCTTTCGAGGTAAAATATATTGATTTTCTAAAAATATAGTCTTCAAGAAATGTTCTATGTAGACTTACTATGTGCATTCTTGGAAAATGGAACACCCCAAAATTACTTTAATACAATATCCTAAAAAAATTTCCCAAGTGAGAACGACATTTTTCATCTCACACAACATGGCCGTCAACGTGAATTCTTCACACCTATGAGCATCATACATTCTAACACCTGTATCCCACGTTAATTTTAGATCTTTGATCAATGGTTCCAATTAGACATCAATATCATTAGTGAGTTGTTTTGATATGGATATAATCTGAGAGAACATAATGTATTTGGATTTCATACCTCACCAGGACATCGAGTTATAATTTACCAACATAATGGACCATGTACTATGAGTAATACCCTGTGCACCAAAAGGATTTATTCAATCTGTAGATAATACAAGATATACTTTTCTCAGCTTATTCCCAAATTTAGGATACTGGTATTCAATTTTCATCCACTAAGGAGAGTCTACTAGATGATGCGTGTTCCCATATTCAATTATTGTATCTTCATGTCATTTCAATTGCTTTGTTGTTCCCTAACATCCTTATAGTATTCTAAATTTTGAATTGATAAGAAAGTACTATACATCTTTTTAAGGACTCGATTCATCTTTCTTATATCAATTCAAAACAAACTTAAGGAATTTTATGAGTGATTTTTGGTCCTTGAGAAACAATATGCAATCATTTGGATGAGTGTGTATTTTTTAGAGATCACTCCCATTGAATGTAGCATTCTTTTAGCATAATATGTTTGACAAGGAAGTTCATTTTCTTATGGTATCATATTCTTCATGAGACCAAGTAGTTATATAAGGTGGTGTCACACTATCGGTTTCCAATTTTCAAATTATATAACTTCAATACAGCTAACAATGTGGTGTATTTAGTACAAATAGTATACATGGGTCTCTTATCATATCTATTTAACTTCTCAAACAACATTGGAAAACCATGAAGGTCATCTTTAATTTCCATTTTAATTTATTCCCTGCGATATCCATCATCATTTAAATTGGTATTCAAATCAAATGATCTATAAACCACAGTATCAACCCAATCAGAGTGCAAGTTAATTTTCTTCCCATGTACAGTCCAACATTTATAATTTTGACCTATTCCATGACAAATCAAATTTTCATCCAACTATTCCAAAATAATTTTTCTTTAATAAAAATAACTGAAACATAAGCAAATCATTTGAGAATGTTTGTATTCATGCTCTAGTGAAAACTTGACGAACTCTTTAACTCCATATTTATAATATTTTCTCATAAGATTAGCGTGCATCCATTTTTTATTCATATACATCCTATTTGGTACAAAAAAATATTAATTTTGTACAAAAAATAAATAAATACACAAAATATATTCATAATAAAAGTTAAAATTTATAGGCAATTATAATTAGGGGAAGAAAAAATGATCACTAGAAACCAGAATGGGATGAATACTGGTTAGATTAGTTCAATAAACATATGTGCATGTCTTGAAGAGATGAGGGATGAGACTAAATCATGAAAATGTAATATTAACTGATTAAGAGATGAAGATAAGAAGGATGAAAATTTTCTCCTTAAATATAAATACTCCATGGCTAGGATTTGGTGAAGCACCAAAAAACATTTCTAAGTTATCTTCCTAAAGAAAAAAAGTTTCTCATGAACATAATGGTTTCACAAATTAACTAATCATACAATACATGTTCACAATTACCTTACCCATTTATACCCCTTTACTAATTCCCAATGGGTTGAGATATATGATCAGCTTAGCTTGAGTATACATGAATCACTATCCCTGGAATAAAAAATCTATTTCACCAAGACTACAATATTTTCTCCTAATGGAAACAGATGCACTATTTCATAGTCTCACTTATCTCAGACACTATGGTGAGGCACCTAGTTTGTTTGAATGGAATAAAACATCAAGTTATTAGAAAGGATTCATGATTTTGGTCTCTATCTGCTGTAGTACTTGTATCCTCATAACATGATAATATTTAAGTGTTTACATTCCATTAAATAAATACTTTTTTGGGTAAATTTTATTACATGAAACAATAAACTAATAAAAATTGTGATATAACATATTATAGTTAGAGTTAAAATTATTATATTATGATTATAAAATTTAAAACATTAATATGAAAATTACTATAAGAATAAAAACTAAAGAAATTAAAAATATATTAATATTAATTTTTATAAAAAAATGTATTATTATTTGATATATAAATATATTCATTTCAAAGAATGATTTAATTTTTTCAAATACCATGGAGTTGATGAAATTTAATGAAGAGCATTAATAAATATAATATTATTAATATCATTAATATTCAAAAGACATATTTCTCAAAGAAATTTTTTAAAGTGGTGTGTATATTATCCTAAAAAGGTAAATAAATATTATTTAAAAGATGATTCCAATAATATGTAATGGTTTAATATATTAAAAGTTATTCACTATTATTGAGGTTTAAATGGTTAATAAAGTGTTAAATTATGATTCAATGCCACAAATATTTCTAAAAGGTATATATAATTAATTAGGAAATTTATTTTATTCCTACCCTATCTTATAATCAGAATATTATTAATTTGGATCGAGTTACCAAGTGTATATCTTCCTTTTTAACAATAAGAACCACACATTTACAGAAGTTCCACTTCTATGACTCAAAAAATGAGGCCTCCTAAAGCCCTTCAAAGATACTCCAAAAAATTAAACTCCCCATATATTATACTATATTTAATTTCCTAACAATACTCTCCCATGTTTCTGACATTATTTTTTCTAGGAGATGTTTTAAATTCCTCATTTCTAAGAGGTCCTTCAATAGGAGATTCAAGATTTTAACATAAATTATATATTTTTCATGGTATTTATTTTTTATTTTAATCATTTGAATCTTCTAAAATATAATTTATCATAATCAAAAAATTTATATAAAACCATGAATATTCCCTAAAAGTTGTATTATTATTATTAAATAGTAGTTATTATTATTCTAAAGTTATAATATGCTCTTGTATAAATTTATTTTACCACCTAAAATGATGATGTTATAATTATTTTTCCATGAATGATTAATAAATATTAAATACTGATAATATTATGTAAATTGTATAATTTAATATGTTTTATGGATTCATGAAAAGTGATATATATATTTTATTCATTAATAAAATCAATTAATTTTTGGGAATCAGGATATAGAGAAAAATATTTCATATATTTATATGAAAATCATCACCATATGTTCTATAAAATGAAAATGGTACTCTTAAAATATTTCACCAAAATACTCAAAACCATAATGGAAAATATGTATATGATCAAACCATGACCAATGAATAATGATCAGAGCCTCTGAGTTATAACATTCATGGGAGAGATAATAGTTAACACAAAAATATTTAAATAAACAAATATTTAATTCTAATGGGTAATAATCATTTATATTTTAATGTAATTTACTATTATAACTATATTTCTTCATATTGACTTATAATGAATCTAAATATATTATACAATAAGGGAGAGTGTGTCCAACAATGATTAATTCTTATGTAATGGTTTCTTGTTCTAAATTTCTATTCCATGATACATGTTTTATTATGTGAACCATATTTTGGTATTATTTTGATTCATTATCCCATGAATTTATTATAAAATATTTTCTTACAATTCCATGAATTAAAAAAGAAAACCATTTTCTTTACTCTTAATGGATTTTTATTCATTTTTATGAATTTCTTAATGGCATGTCATAGACCTCAACCAAAATCTGGTCCATCCATATCCTCACATAGCATTAAAACACATTCTTTTAAATTCATTTTCAAGGTCCCTTTATGAAACCACTCATTCATTTTTTAACACCAAATCAATTTTTTTAAAATCATTTTCCAAATTCAATATTAAAACCAAATGAATTAAAAAACACTTTACAATAGACTAAATCTTTTTTAATTACCACATATTAATTTAAAATTCCATATATCATCTAAATAACACTTGAAAAATTCAAAAGGATACTTTTTTGAAATTTTAAAACAATGGTTGAAATGTATTTTTTAAAAATTCCACAACACAATTAACCACTTTTTTTCAAAACACATAATGATATATGAACCTTATTTTATATAAAAATTGTTATCATCAAGTAAAAAATTTTAAAATCATATTATAAAACCATCACCAATAAATTAAAAGTTTAAACCTATTTCAATGGAAATAATTACACATTGAAATGTTTAAAACATTACAATTTCACTTTGAAATCACTTCATGAGTTTCAAAACTCTGAATCCATTTTAGTATATTTTAAGTAAAACCCATGTTTTTCCATTTCAAAATGAACTTTAACATTTAAAACCATGTTTTCTTATTCAAAAATGAAATTTAAAATCATATTGGGCATAAAAATGATAAGTAGGCCACCAAACACCTTTCTACATGCCAAACCTTTAACCAGAGATCCATTTTCAAGCAAGTTTAAATAACAGTAATTTAAAATTAAGTTATTAACTACTTTAGAAAAATTAAAAAAAACATTCCATAATTCGTTTTTAATAAAATAAACCAAATATGCTCCTTTTAATAAACATGCAACATGATGACCATTTTACATAGTCCTTAGAAAAACAGGATTATTAAATAATTCAAAAACATTTTATAATGATGGTATGAATACCACATTTTTATGAAGACAATAGTAACTTAAAAATTAAATCCTAGCATCATGGTTATGGATTACTCAGGTAAGTTAGGTAAAGGCTCAAGGATCCTCACACTCTCAGTGATCATGGCTTCTTGGTGAACAAATTACCCTAGGGATACAGGCCTAGTGGGTAGGATTCCCCCACTACATTGGTTCACATTATTATCCTATATGACATGACCAAATACAGAGGTTCCCATGGGATTCTTTCAAAACTCAATGAAATGAATATTTATTTTTCAAAAACCAGTTTCCTCAAATATGACACCTAAAACCAAAAGTCCATGTTTTCAAATGCCATTCAATTTGTCCAAGAATCAAAATCAAGATGGTTTTCAAAATATTCACGAAGTCAAAAACTATTTCCATAAGATCAATATTCATGTTTTTTAAAATAATTAAAAACATAATTTGAGAATAATAAAGCATGAAAAATTCTCTTTGAAATTATTTTTAAGCATCAACCAGAATACCTCATTTAGAAACATTTTATTTTAATATTAATCCTAGTTAGTTCCAAACATGCCGCATGGTTACATATCATAAAAACTCTAAATTATATATACTTCACTCATTAATTTATACCTTGACCTAAATAGAGTCTAATACTTTATTAATCCCTTAATTTATTTAAATTTTTTTTGAATCATTCTCACAATATTTGTAATTTCAATTATCACTTTAAATTTGAAGAAAAATCTTTATAGAAATACTTTGCAAGGAAAATACATCATTTTAATGGCCCAATCAGGCAATTTTACTAGTGATTAACTTGAAACCATATTTAAAGAATTCATTAGAGGTAGTAAGTCCCACTGATATCTATGAAAACCAAGTCAAATTCCAATTTCTACCCTAGAAAATCAGTGAGTATAATTAATAGTATTGTTAAATAATTAAAACACCAATATAAGCATCAAGAAAAAAATGTTTCTGAAATTAAAGAGTAAAGAATTGGAAAAAACATAGACCAAGAGAAAATGAATAAACCCTTGAGAATATAGAGATGTGGACATAAATGGGAAATCACATTCCCTAAAAATCAGTGGAATAAAAAAAGTAGAATCCAGATACCCTTAGGGTTTACTATTGTGTGTGTGCAATGAGGAAAAGAGTGAAAATGAGAGGGAGAAAAGAAATAAAAGGAAGTGGAGAAGAAGAAGGAATATAACCTATCCTAAACTGATCTAGAATCATAAGATAAGGTTTAAATCAATAAGAATCAAATGAAAAAGACTAGATATCTTAAACATGGAACCCAAGAGAGCATTGAGCCAATAAAATGTCTCACTAATGCACACTATAGAACCCGCACAAGCAAGAAATTAGAGAGGAGGATAAAAAACATAATTTAGATTGGAGGTATGATTTTTCTAACTGAAAGATTATGGGGAGAACTGGCAGCAGAGGATATCCATGAAATCTTGAGAGGGGCGACTAAAATCTGTTCAATTAGAGTTCCTTTAAAAATACAAGGGATGTTTTTATCAATTCATACAAAAAAACATTGATAAAGATGTTGTTTATCAGTTCTAAAATAAAAATTACTGATAAAATTTATCTTTATCATTGCTTCTTTAGCACTAATAAATACCATATTTATTTCAGATAACACTTTAGCAATGATAAAGATATATTTTATCAGTGCTTCTTTAGTACTGATAAAGAGTTCATAATTTTAATTATAAATAAATATTTTTGTAAATATATTTATAAATATTTTTATATTATTATTAATTTGTTTATATCATTATATATATATGGTTCTTGGGGGGTACAATTTCATTAAACACACACACACACACACCACATAGACAAGTTGGAAAGGCAGACCATAACCCCACCAAGGGGATAACCCACCCATCAAGCCTTATTTATTTAATACATGGCTCTTAGGTCCAATTGGCATGAAGACCATTACATGGATCATAGTCCTAGTGGGTATGAAATCCCCTTACCTGGCCCTGAAGGCCCAAATTTTTGACTCAAAGGCCCCCATGTGAATAGTCTACCTAGACTGCTACATTGTCACGACCGCTACAGTGTCACTAGTCATTAGTTCCACCGCTACCACAATACGCTATAGTACTACTATGGTAACTTGCACCCAATGGTTTTTGAACCCCCATTTCTGATGTAGTATTATGGGGTGTTTACCACTACGCCAAGCCCCAACTACATGTTATATGTATTTTTGTATTTTTGTATTTATATTATAAGGCCCCAGCCTTAAACCTTACTTAATCTTGAGTTATTACAAGATTACACATTGAGGATCTTTTCGGGTTTAGAGTTTTAGAGAATTAGATCATAAAACTTGCATTACATTCCACATATAAACAAAGTGGTTACATAAATATAGTATTCTTCATTCCCATCAATGGAAACACATTTAAAATAAAACATGGATTATTTCTTGACACATCCTTGACTCTATCATCTTATCATGTACCTTTCCCTTGACCTGTGAAAAACATTTCAAAAACTTGGGATGAGCATAAAAACTCAGTATGGGTTATAAAAAAAACATGGAAAGGAAACATGAGTTCATATATAAATAAGAATGAAATCATACTTTACCCATAAAACATAGGCACTTTAACATACCTCATAAAATCATGAATAAATCATAGAAATCATAAGACATAAAGGTAACTTGAGGCATCCATAACATTCTTACGTAGGGAGTAACCCTCTTGGTTACGTTTGGAATACCCATCACAGTATATTCCCTAAAATCTCTTCGGAGAAACCTTAACGTTTCACTCCTTCGCGTTACCCAATGCATTGGAGAGCTATAACGGGCTCACCCGCCCTTAGTTTATCACGGAACCACCCGTCTTCATAATAATGCCCAAGAACCATAACATAATCATATCAAATAAAACATGCATAAAGGAAACATAACATTTCCACATTTCAATCACGAGATATCAATACAACACATTGATATAATAAAAACATTATGAAAACCATTTTCAATACCAAAGTAAAACATGGTATTTATTTTTCTTTTAAAAAAGAAGGTATGGCTTGTAGAGGAATCCAAAACTCAAATAACGGTTACGACGGTGGAGAAGTCATTGTCGCCACATACGTACGACAAAAACATTCCCTTTTTTCATTTAGTAAATGCTTCATATAAAAAAGATTCCTTTTGAATAAACGTAAAAGTCAAAGGGTTTTATACACCGTATAAAAGAAAGTTGTGTATAAAACAAAATATGTCTCAATGAAAGGAGATTGAGACGAAGTCCCATACCTCGTATCCGACTTGACCCAACCGTTCTTTAATCTCCTGAATAATAAACTTGAGTTAATCTCTACTTGATTATGAATCTTTTTCAAGTTCATTATTCCTTTTATACCATGTTATGAACATCATGTAATCATTTAAGTTAATAATGTTCATTTTGTCGGTATTTGGTTCTTAAGTCAAAAATAGGCTTCTTACACTTACATGTTGTTAATTTGGTCAAAGGTTCATTATACCAGAATGATATTCATGATGTAGATATCATATATTTCATATATATCCAGTACCTGCATTCATTTATAATATTACATCACATTTAGAGGTAAGAAATGAAATGCACCGTTCATGGAGACGGTAAGCCGTACGTACGCATGAATGCTACTTCCATTTCAATTTCATATTTTCTGGAATGGAATCATAATGATATAAGAGTATATTATAATTCCAGTATAATAACATATATAATATCATTAACTCTACCCTTTACACATCCCACATATGGTATTAACGAATCAAATCACTTTTAGGGGGCGGTAGTCCGCGCTTCCTAAAATGAAGATATCGTGTTTTACCCATAATGGAAACCATAAAGGTATGCCCAAAATGAAAAAAACAGAAGCTTAAGGAAACCATAAACATATTATATATCATATATAAAAATAGTGACATCATAATGGCCACCTTTGAAGGTGTTTAATGAGTGTTGAACAATCATCGTTTCGGGAGGCAGAATTTCGCCATCCACGGAAACCTTATGTTCTTTAACCATTTGATGTAGTTGTGTGAGAGTGTAGCTCAAATAAATCTTATAACAACATCCTAGTATATTGAAGATACTGGTTTTGTTACAAAATAAGTAAATAAAAAGAGTTTAGGGGTTGGAGAAGCAAAATAAAACAAATGAACATGAGAGAATGAATTACCTTTAAAAAGTGTAACTCCTTTTGAGTTGAGCCTAAAGGCTTCCTTTGAAAGGATTCTGCCCAAAGGGAATCCTCTAGGATGAGGAGAGGGATGTGTAGAGAGCAAATGGGCAGGGGTTGGCCGAGCCAATGGCTTGAAGAGTGTGTGAAATGAGGTAGAGGTGGGGGCCTTTTATAAGAGGAGAGGAGGGGCACTTTTGGAAAGTAAAGAAACATTACATTATTTGAAAATGTGTTTCGGTTTTAAAAGGTCCCACATTGATAGAATTCGTGGATAAGGTGATAAGGCATCGAAATCCATTAATCCAATTGGTTTTGGACATGTGTAGTTCATATATTTTATATTATCTTTCCATTTTATTTAAATCGTCAAATAATGATGTCATCGCTGCATCATTATTATGTCATAAATAATTAAATTTATTTAATGTCTAAAAATTATAAAAAAATTACTATGATGTAGGAAATCTTTTTAGCTTTCCATTGAATATTTATAATCAAACTATGGACTTGTATAACCCCACTTAAAAATTGTTTTCGCAAAACATATTATGTTTGTGTCATTTTCACTTTAACATTAAATAAAAAGTAATTTATGTCATTTCCCAACAAAAGTGGATCCATGGGGTCCCCAAGTTGACCCATGGCTTGTCTTGGTCGGCCATGACACAACCAATAAGGTTGGGACATGTGTCTAGGTTATTTTATATTATTAAAGCATTATTTATTCCTTAAACTACACTAATTACCACTAATCGCGATTAAAAACTTAATAAGTTACTATTCACCAAAAAATTATTTTAATCTCATTGAACCACATTTTACTTCTTAATGACAACCATGTATGTCGGATTTTCAAAATTCAATACACATTAGTGGTAAACTTTCATTTAACTGAAAAATCAGTTTGCTTGATTACCACTTAGTGGTTTCACTATTCATCAAAAATTGAAGTTTTTCAGAAAATTACCAAAAATTCACTCTAAGCTATATGTGATATTCCGAATTCAAAAATGAAGTATATTTTACAAAATTCAAATCATATAAGTCACATTAATTAATTTAATAATTAATTCCCGCTGCCAGAGCAAATAGCGTGTTTTTACAAAACAATAAGTATCAAAAGATTGACACCAGTTTAAGTCTAATTTCAAAGTGAAATTGATTCCAATGACCACCATTGGATAAAATGGTAAAAATATATTCTAATTTCACTTCAAAACCAATTCAAAACATAATCTAATCATATAAATAAATTAGATTAAAAGTAGTTTTTATGTAAAATGCAGTATTTTTCACTATTCATTAAAAAATGAACATTGTCAGAAAAATACCAAAAATTCACACAAGGTAAATTTTGATGTCCCAATCATAAAGGATAAGTTTATTTTGACAAACATAGTTTATAAAATTGTCAAAATATAGATTCAAAAATGGTTTTCCATCAAAAGGCACTAAAACAATCTTTTAAGAATATTAGTGTATTCCATGCATAAGATTGTATTTATTTTCATTTTAGGCCTCTAAAACACTATCTTTATCATTAATAGACATAGATAAAAATATCTATTATTCATTACTTACTTGGGATGTTACATCCTTCCCCCCTTTATAAAATTGCGTCCCCGCAATTTATTTACTTATCGAATAAATGGGGGTACTTATCCCTCATTGCATTTTCTGATTCCCATGTTACCTCTTCAATCATGTGGTTTTTCCAAAAAACCTTTACCTGATGAATCACCTTATTCCGTAACACTTGCTCCCTGTGGTCAAGAATCTGGACCGGTTGTTCCTCATAAGATAGGTTCTCTTCCAGCTGAACTACCTCTGGACTCAAAACATGAGATGGATCTGGCATATACTTTCTCAACATCGAAACGTGAAAAACATTGTGTACCTGAGATAAACTCGGAGGTAAAGCCACTCGGTATGCAACTGATCCAACTCTCTCCAGAATTTCGTATGGTCCAATGAACCTTGGACTCAACTTTCCTTTCTTACCAAATCTCATCACACTTTTCCAAGGAGAAACCTTGAGAAAAACATGATCACCTACCTCGAAAGATAGATCCTTCCTCCGGTTATCCGCATAACTCTTCTGCCTGCTCTGAGCTGTTCTCATGTGTTTCTGAATCAACTGAACTTTTTCTGCCATCTCTTCTACCAATTCTGGTCCCATCAACTTCCTTTCACCCACTTCATCCCAGAAAGCTGGAGTTCGACACCGCTTCCCATATAATGCCTGAAATGGTCCCATCTGTATACTGGAATGAAAACTGTTATTATATGAAAACTCAACCAAAGAATGATGCTGGTCCCAACTTCCCTGATAATCCATAGAACAAGCTCGTAGCATATCCTCCAATGTCTGAATTGTTCGTTCTGACTGCCCATCTGATTGAGGATGAAAAGCTGTACTAAAATTTAATTCAGTACTCAACGACTTCTGAAGGCCTTTCCAAAAGTTAGAAGTAAACCTGGGATCACGATCCGATATAATGGAGAGAGGAACTCCATGTAACCTGACTATCTCTTTAAGATACAAACGGGAAAGTTGATCAAGAGAGAAAGTATCTCGTATAGCAAGGAAATGAGCAGATTTGGTCAAGCGATCAACAATAACCCAGATTGCATTATTACCTCGAGATGTCTTCGGTAATCCAACAACAAAGTCCATGGATATATTCTCCCATTTCCACTCTGGCACTGGTAAAGGCTGAAGCATCCCTTTCGGTAACTGCCGCTCAGCTTTAACCTGCTGACAAGTCAAACACTTCACAGTAAAATCAGCAATATCTCTTTTCATTCCATCCCACCAGTAATACTCCCACAGATCTCTATACATCTTAGTACTGCCCGGATGAACTAAAAACGGAGAACTATGAGCTTCACATAACAACTCTCTCTTCAACTGTGAATCAGAAGGCACACACAAACTCTTCCCAAATCTCAAAACGCAATCACTATCAATGTTGAATTCAGGAAACTTACCTTTCTGAACCAGCTCTACCCTTTTCTACAACTCACTGTCTTGCTTCTGTGCTTGCTTGATTCTATCTGATAGAGAAGATCTCACTGATACCTGAAACAAAACAGAAGGACTTCCTGCACCAACAACTTCTATGCCAAAGTTCATCAAATAGTTAACCAAAGGATCATGTTCCAAACGCAACATTGTTAATGAAGCATTACTTTTTCGACTCAAAGCATCAGCCACTTTATTTGATTTTCCCGGATGGTAATGAATTGTACAATCATAATCCTTGATTAATTCCAGCCATCTCCTTTGTCTCATGTTTAACTCTTTCTGAGTGAATATATACTTTAAACTTTTGTGATCGGTATATATTTCACACTTTACTCCATACAAATGATGCCTCCAAATTTTTAAAGCAAAAACAACAGCAGCTAATTCCAAATCATGTGTAGGGTAATTTACCTCATGAGTTTTCAACTGTCATGAAGCATAAGCAATTACCTGATCATTCTGCATTAGGACGCAACCAAGTCCTTTCAATGAAGCATCACTGTATATAACAAACTCACCATTCCTGGAAGGTAGTTCCAAAACTGGAGCATTCACCAATCTTCTTTTCAATTCCTGAAAACAATCATCACATTCTTTTGTCCAGATAAACTTAACACCCTTCCAAGTTAGCTTAGTCATTGGACTAGATAACCATGAAAAATTTCTAACAAACCTTCGGTAATAGCCCGCCAAACCAAGGAAGCTACGAATCTCGGTTACATTTGTGGGTCTTGGCCATTCTTCCACAACTTTTGTTTTTGCAGGATCAACAGTTATTCCATATTTAGAAACAATGTGACCAAGGAAAGCAATTTGTTGCAACCAAAACTCACACTTGCTGAATTTCCCATACAATTTCTTTTCTTTTAAGGTTTGCAAGATAACCCTTAAATGCTTTTCATGCTCCTCTTTACTTTTAGAAAACACCAAAATATCATCAATGAAAACCACCACAAACTTATCCAAGAACTCATGGAAAATTCTATTCATTAAGTCCATGAATACAGCAGGTGCATTGGTTAGCCCAAAAGGCATTACTACAAATTCATAATGGCCATATCTCGTACGGAACGCGGTCTTCGGAATATCTGCCTCCTTTACCTTCAGCTGATGGTACCCCGATCTCAGGTCAATCTTTGAAAAAAACTAAGCTCCCTGGAGCTGATCAAACAAATCATCGATATGAGGCAAAGGATATTTGTTCTTAACAGTGATATTATTCAAGGCTCTATAATCAATGCAAAGTCTCATAGAACCATCTTTCTTTTTAACAAATAAAACAGGAGCACCCCATGGTGATGTGCTAGGTCTAATGAAACCTTTCTCTAATAAATCTTGCAAATGCTCCTTCAACTCTAAAAGTTCAATTTGTGCCATTCGATAAGGGGGTTTTGAAATTGGCTTAGCATCAGGAACTAAGTCAACAATAAACTCAACTTCCCGATCTGGTATTATTCCAGGCAACTCATCAGGAAAAACATCAGGATACTCATTTACCACTGGCACATCATTAATCTGAACAGTTCCTTTATTTTCAACGATGTGTGCAAGGTAACATTCATTTCCATCTTTTACAAGTTTCTCGGCCTCTTCATATGTTATCAAAAGTAATGGTTCATTCTTGTAAACAAACTGAAAGTCTTTCTGAAAAGAAACTTCTTTAGCTCTACAGTCAATCTTAGCATGGTAAATAGAGAGCCAATCCATACCCAGGATAACATCAAACTCTACTAGAGGTAGAACAATAAGGTTTTCAAGTAGGTTCTTTCCACAGATAAGGATAGGAAGATTCTTATAAATTATTTTTGCCTCAACACTTCCCCCAGGTGTTTTTACCAAAAGTTCAGGAGTCATTTCTTGAGATGGTATTCCCATTTTACTAGAAAAGATTTCAGAGATGAAAGAATGTGTAGAACCCGAATCAAACAACACACTGGCATAATCTGAAAAAACAAACAAAGTACCTGATACAACTTCATTTGATGGCCCGACATCCGCTGAAGTAGTTGCAAAGGATTTCACCACCCCTTTCTGCTTGTAGTCTAACTGCTTCCCATCACTCAAGCTCCTTGTCGGACACTCGTTTGCATAGTGACCCATCTCATTGCACTTAAAACATTTCACTAACTGTAAATCAAATTTGTTTTTACCTTCACCTTGATCCTTTTCAGTGCAATCACGAGCCTTATGTCCCATCTTACCACATCGGTAGCACTTCCCAGAATTCAGAAGACATTCCCCAGCATGCCTTTTGCCACAATTATCACAAACTGGAAACTTAGTTCTCTTACCATCAGACTTTTTTGAAGGATTCTTACCTTTCTCCTGCCACCTCGGTCTCTTCTTCTGCTGGTTGTTATAGGACACTTGGTAATCGGCAAACTCCATTTCCACCTTCTCAGCACATCGAACAAGCTTTTCATAACTTTTAAACTCACGAGAAGCTAATTCCCTTCGATACTTTGGCTTTAATCCTGAGTAAAAATGATTGATTTTACTATCAAGGTCTTGGATAAAATTGGGAGCATACCTTGCCAATCGAGTGAACCTTTCTTCATAGGCAGCCACTGAGTCTTCCTATTGCCTCAATTCCAAGAATTGCTTTTCCATCCTATGTCGAACATCCTTAGGAAAATACTTCTCAAGAAACATACCTTTGAATTCATCCCAGTCAAGAGCATCAATCTCATCGGCATCCCTGATATTTTTAACCATAGACCACCACTGATCTGCTTCACCCTCCAAACGGTAAATAGCAAGACTAACCTTTTGATTGTCTGAACACCCCATGACATCAAAAATCTTCTCCAGTGCTTTAATCCACCCTTCAGCTTGCACAGGGTCAGATGATCCTCTGAATGATGGTGGATGTTGCCTCATGAAATGTTCCACCACTGACATGTTCCTCTGCGGTTGATCTGGCTGATCTCGTGCATGGATACCACCTCCATTTATCGCTTGAGTCAACTGCGCCATTACTGCAACAAACTGTTCAGTTCCAATTCCGACCATCTCAGGTTGCTGATTTGGAAGGTTATCTTCCTCCTGATGTCGTCCCAACATAGCTGTTTTGTTTCCTCTGCGGAAAACCATTCTGAACACAGAAATATCTTAGGCGAAGCAACATGGTAACCCGTAAATGCTATATCATTTCAATCATATTATAATTTATCACTTTTCTAACTCCTAAAGTTGTATAAACCGACCTTTGATACCAACTATAAGGCCCCAGCCTTAAACCTTACTTAATCTTGAGTTATTACAAGATTACACATTGAGGATCTTTTCGGGTTTAGAGTTTTAGAGAATTAGATCATAAAACTTGCATTACATTCCACATATAAACAAAGTGGTTACATAAATATAGTATTCTTCATTCCCATCAATGGAAACACATTTAAAATAAAACATGGATTATTTCTTGACACATCCTTGACTCTATCATCTTATCATGTACCTTTCCCTTGACCTGTGAAAAACTTTTCAAAAACTTGGGATGAGCATAAAAACTCAGTATGGGTTATAAAAAAAACATGGAAAGGAAACATGAGTTCATATATAAATAAGAATGAAATCATACCTTACCCATAAAACATAGGCACTTTAACATACCTCATAAAATCATGAATAAATCATAGAAATCATAAGACATAAAGGTAACTTGAGGCATCCATAACATTCTTACGTAGGGAGTAACCCTCTTGGTTACGTTTGGAATACCCATCACAGTATATTCCCTAAAATCTCTTCGGAGAAACCTTAACGTTTCACTCCTTCGCGTTACCCAATGCATTGGAGAGCTATAACGGGCTCACCCACCCTTAGTTTATCACGGAACCACCCGTCTTCATAATAATGCCCAAGAACCATAACATAATCATATCACATAAAACATGCATAAAGGAAACATAACATTTCCACATTTCAATCACGAGATATCAATACAACACATTGATATAATAAAAACATTATGAAAACCATTTTCAATACCAAATTAAAACATGGTATTTATTTTTCTTTTAAAAAAGAAGGTATGGCTTGTAGAGGAAGCCAAAACTCAAATAACGGTTACGACGGCGGAGAAGTCGTTGTCGCCGCATACGTACGACAAAAACATTCCCTTTTGTCATTTAGTAAATGCTTCATATAAAAAAGATTCCTTTTGAATAAACGTAAAAGTCAAAGGGTTTTATACACCGTATAAAAGAAAGTTGTGTATAAAACAAAATATGTCTCAATGAAAGGAGATTGAGACGAAGTCCCATACCTCGTATCCGACTTGACCCAACCGTTCTTTAATCTCCTGAATAATAAACTTGAGTTAATATCTACTTGATTATGAATCTTTTTCAAGTTCATTATTCCTTTTATACCATGTTATGAACATCATGTAATCATTTAAGTTAATAATGTTCATTTTGTCGGTATTTGGTTCTTAAGTCAAAATAGGCTTCTTACACTTACATGTTGTTAATTTGGTCAAAGGTTCATTATACCAGAATGATATTCATGATGTAGATATCATATATGTCATATATATCCAGTACCTGCATTCATTTATAATATTACATCACATTTAGAGGTAAGAAATGAAATGCACCGTTCATGGAGACGGTAAGCCGTATGTACGCATGAACGCTACTTCCATTTCTATTTCATATTTTCTGGAATGGAATCATAATGATATAAGAGTATATTATAATTCCAGTATAATAACATATATAATATCATTAACTCTACCCTTTACACATCCCACATATGGTATTAACGAATCAAATCACTTTTAGGGGGCGGTAGTCCGCGCTTCCTAAAATGAAGATATCGTGTTTTACCCATAATGGAAACCATAAAGGTATGCCCAAAATGAAAAAAAAAGAAGCTTAAGGAAAACATAAACATATTATATATCATATATAAAAATAGTGACATCATAATGGCCACCTTTGAAGGTGTTTAATGAGTGTTGAACAATCATCGTTTCGGGAGGTAGAATTTCGCCATCCACGGAAACCTTATGTTCTTTAACCATTTGATGTAGTTGTGTGAGAGTGTAGCTCAAATAAATCTTATAACAACATCCTAGTATATTGAAGATACTGGTTTTGTTACAAAAGAAGTAAATAAAAAGAGTTTAGGGGGTTGGAGAAGCAAAATAAAACAAATGAACATGAGAGAATGAATTACCTTTAAAAAGTGTAACTCCTTTTGAGTTGAGCCTAAAGGCTTCCTTTGAAAGGATTCTGCCCAACGGGAATCCTCTAGGATGAGGAGAGGGATGTGGAGAGAGCAAATGGGCAGGGGTTGGCCGAGCCAATGGCTTGAAGAGTGTGTGAAATGAGGTAGAGGTGGGGGCCTTTTATAAGAGGAGAGGAGGGGCACTTTTGGAAAGTAAAGAAACATTACATTATTTGAAAATGTGTTTCGGTTTTAAAAGGTACCAAATTGATAGAATTCGTGGATAAGGTGATAAGGCATCGAAATAAATTCATCCAATTGGTTTTGGACATGTGTAGTTCATAGATTTTATATTATCTTTCCATTTTATTTAAATCGTCAAATAATGATGTCATCGCTGCATCATTATTATGTCATCAATAATTAAATTTATTTAATGTCTAAAAATTATAAAAAAATTACTATGATGTAGGAAATCTTTGTAGCTTTCCATTGAATATTTATAATCAAAATTTGGACTTGTATAACCCCACTTAAAAATTTTTTTTGCAAAACATATTATGTTTGTGTCATTTTCACTTTAACATTAAATAAAAAGTAATTTATGTCATTTCCCAACAAAAGTGGATCCATGGGGTCCCCAAGTTGACCCATGGCTTTTCTTGGTCGGCCATGACACAACCAATAAGGTTGGGACATGTGTCTAGGTAATTTTATATTATTAAAGCATTATTTATTCCTTAAACTACACTAATTACCACTAATCGCGATTAAAAACTTAATAAGTTACTATTCACCAAAAAATTATTTTAATCTCATTGAACCACATTTTACTTCTTAATGACAACCATGTATGTCGGATTTTCAAAATTCAATACACATTAGTGGTAAACTTTCATTTAACTGAAAAATCAGTTTGCTTGATTACCACTTAGTGGTTTCACTATTCATCAAAAATTGAAGTTTTTCAGAAAATTACCAAAAATTCACTCTAAGCTATATGTGATATTCCGAATTCTAAAATGAAGTCTATTTTACAAAATTCAAATCATATAAGTCACATTAATTAATTTAATAATTAATTCCCGCTGCCAGAGCAAATAGCGTGTTTTTACAAAACAATAAGTATCAAAAGATTGACACCAGTTTAAGTCTAATTTCAAAGTGAAATTGATTCCAATGACCACCATTGGATAAAATGGTAAAAATATATTCTAATTTCACTTCAAAACCAATTCAAAACATAATCTAATCATATAAATAAATTAGATTAAAAGTAGTTTTTATGTAAAATGCAGTATTTTTCACTATTCATTAAAAAATGAACATTGTCAGAAAAATACCAAAAATTCACACAAGGTAAATTTTGATGTCCCAATCATAAAGGATAAGTTTATTTTGACAAACATAGTTTATAAAATTGTCAAAATATAGATTCAAAAATGGTTTTCCATCAAAAGGCACTAAAACAATCTTTTAAGAATATTAGTGTATTCCATGCATAAGATTGTATTTATTTTCATTTTAGGCCTCTAAAACACTATCTTTATCATTAATAGACATAGATAAAAATATCTATTATTCATTACTTACTTGGGATGTTACATATATATTTATATATTTATATATATATTTAATAAATATATTAAATATATTTATTACAATATTATAATTATTTAAATAGATAATTATTTTTTTATAATTATATAAATACATTTTTTAAAATATTTATATATTTGTTTATAATTATAAATATATAATTTTATAAATATAGTAATTATTCATTTATAAATATATTTAATAATATATTTATATCATTAATGATATTTATATAATTATATATATATATAGTAAATATAAATATAAATATAGTAAAAGTATTCATCATTTAAATATATTTATTATTATTTTATAATTATAAAAATATTTATTTCAATATATATATTTATATTATCAAATATTTATTTATTTATTTATATTATTATATATATATATTTAATAAATATATTAAATATATTCATTATTTAAATACATTGTTTATATTTTTATACTTATTTAAATATATAATTATTTATTTATAATTATAAATATATTTATATCATCATATATATTTATATAATAATATAAATATATATTTAATAAATTTAAATATAAATGTTGTAAATATATTCAATTTTTATGTATATATTATAATTTCATAATTATATATATATTTATATATTTGTATATATTCATGTAATTAAATATATATATATATATCAAATATACTAAACATATTCATTATTTAAACATATTTATTGTAATTTTATAATTATTTAAATACATAATTATTCATTTATAATTATATAATTTTTTAAAAAGAAATATATATTTATATATATTTAGAAATATATAATTTTAACATTCTATTAAATACACATTTATAAATATATTTACAATTATTTATTTATAATTATTAATTTATTTATATCAACATATATATTTATATAATAATATATATATTCAATAAATATAGATATAAAAAAAGTAAATATATTCATTATTTCAATATATTTATTATAATTTTGTAATTATAAATATATTTATATAATTATATATAATTATATAGTTATATATTTATATATAATAAATAAATATAAATATAAATATAAATATATTCATTATTGAAATATATTTATTATAATTTTATAATTATTTAAATATATTATTAATTATTCATAATTATAAAAATAATTTCAAAAAAATATTTATAAATTTATATCATTATATATATTTATATAATTATATTTAGATTTAATAAATAAATATACATATAAATATAAAAAAATAGAAACAGAAATATAAATATAGTAAATATATTCCTTATTTTTTTAAAAGGTAGGAACAAACCCCTTTATTTAAATAAAAAATAGGAAGTGGAGAAAAAATAATATGGGGTTAGACATGGAAAACCTTCCCTCATTAAAGATAATTAAAGACTATATTTTTTCTTAATCTTCATCCTTATCTCGTATTTCTCGCCCCGCAAGGGATTTCATATAAATTATTCCTTGGCCACACCCACAACTAAGACCCTTGGTATGACGCCCTCTCATACTTTTTGCTTGATGGAGAAGGCTTTAAATGTTAGGGCCTTCCAATACAGAATCAACCTTTGATATATTTCTCCTCCTTAGTAACCAAATCAGAATAAACTCTCCCTTAACCAATATTTTTTAGATGATGACCTCATTTCCAAGACTTAACTTGTTTCTAAGTCCCTTACACTTCTCCCCTATCAAATTCAAAATTATCCTTATCCATTAGAGTTTTCTCCATAATGTTAAGATCCACAATTCCTATATAAGGGAAATTAACATCAGTGCTTCTATCTGTGTGAGTAAGAACCATATTTACTGACTGTTCACCTTGCATAACATTAAAAGAGACATTTTCATCTTTGTGAGTGAAAATATGCACATTAACTATATTATCTTTTGATTCCTACACTTTTAAGACCAAAGCATGAATAAAGGGAGGTCCTATATTACACAATAGTGATTACCCTTCATCCCTCTACCACTAAAAAACCACCAACATCTTTTCACTTTGAGAGAGATCCTTACTTTCATTGAGTGGAGAAAATACATCAAAAATATTTGTTATAGGAAACTACATGACACCTTGCATTCCCCATCTATTCACATTATTCAAGGTGATATCAAAACCAGATAAGCTTCTAAGGTTACCAACCAAAGAAACCTATAAGATTAATCCATCTAAAGAGGTAATGGGGTCAAAGAAATATTCTTTGGCATTCCAGATAGTGGAGACTATATAAAAAAGAGACATGAACTTCCTAAATGGAACCAATTGAAACCTATAATTATCTACTGACTTGGATGAAGGTGAACAATTACCTTCCAAGGTTAAAATGTTATGGACAACTAAAGAAGAGGCATGCTGAGTGACGTGGGAAGATTAGTGTTACTCACCAAAGTCTTTTTGGTAAGATGAGGTGATGTCGTTACTAACTTAGACTTACTAATCAAAAACATAATATATTAAATGTATCATGTTACTAAATGAAATTATAAAATGAATATTAAAATTTGAAAAAATTACATAAATGTTAGGTGTATGTGTTTATTTAAAAGTTTTCTTTAATTACATAAATATTTGTGTGTGTGCATTGTATATAAAAATGCATTAATTACATATATGGTTGGGTGAAATAAATGTAACACACATTTGATATTTGTTAAATTGAGAAATAAAACGATATTCAATTAAAGTCTCTTAACCGATATAATTAGTTAACATTTTTAATTAATATTATTTTTAATTATAAACCATTATTCACTAAATATTTGACTTCTTTAATGTAATCATTAACATTTTTTTATTATATAAACCATATTTTAGAAATATTATATATATTTTCATATATATATATATACATATATAGAATTATATATTAATATATTTCTCTATTGAATGTATTAATGAGTAAATATGTATAAAAACATTAAAACGAATAAGACATTAATATGATTTTAGTTATTATATTTTATTCATTATATATATATAATATATTATTTATTACTGTTTATAATTAATATATATATATATATAAAATTTATTCATTTTTATTAATAATAGGTTCATTAATAAATATTTTAATACTATCTTAATTTATTCATTTTTAATTTTTTTAATTAATACAATTTTTTCATTGTGTATTTCTATATTTAATATATAATATTTCTAAAAAATTATAAATTATATATATGTATATTAAAGATATTCAATTTTATTAATAAGTATTTTATTGATAAAATATTTAATATTTTTTTAATTAAGTTATTTTTAATTTTTTTTGTTTAATTAATTCAATTTATTCATTATTTAAACCTTTATTTCATATATACTATTTATTAATATTGATAATATATATATTAAATTTTTTAATAATTATAATTTTAATAAAAAATTAAATATTTTTTAATTTATTCATTTTAATTTATATTAGTTTAATTATTTCAATTTTTTCAATTTTTTGATATTTTTAATATTTTAATATCAATATTTTTTATTGGCTTTAAATGTGGTTAATGGAGGTGGGTTGGGTCTCTTAGGCATAGGGCAAGTCTCAGCCCCCACGAGCCAGTGAAGAAGACCATATAATGGTGCATGAGGGAGCCCATCCCTACAACAGACTTATGAGGTTATGATGTAGTAGAATCATTTATAAAGGAGAAGAATAACTTTTGTAGTACTAATATGGGACTACCATGTGTGATCAAGACCATTATCATTAATAAAAAATGTGACGCTAAAGGTTATAGTATATCTGCGATAAAAATAAAGTGTTGATAAAGGTAACATTTATCGGTGGTAAAAAATGCTCAAAAAGGGTATGTTTTAACAACACTTTTCACTAATACTGATAAAGGTCATAGTTTTATATAGCACATTTTTTAGTAGTAAGATAAGGCCCATCGTTTGGCCAGTGCACCCAGTCCAAGGGTGCAATTAACACACCTTATAAGACATTAATCCCACATGATTTTAACCATCTTTAACAACCAAATAAAAAACCAATGAATCTATTCTGAATTTGAGACCTCCCCTTATGGTCCCCAGAGATCTATAATTCATATTCCATTGATCCTTCAATGTTGGATCGATCTAACAAAGATAGAAAAATAATATTATTCTTGATCTAAAAAAATTCCAAATTATTCTTCTTCCTTAATATATATACATAGATCTATGTTAGACCTATGTTTTTTTAGGAAGATCAAATGATGATTCCATCATTTATTCTTAGATTGGTTGATGATCTATCAGGTTGACATCATTTCTTGATTAAATAAACATATACCATCGAAGGCGAATGTTTTATGGGTAAGTGTTTATGGGTCATCATCCTAGACCTCTTCTTAAATTATGATTAGTAATTGAATCTTAATATATTGTTGATTCTTTGGTATATTAGGGGAGGTATCAACCTTTCAATGAAATCCCCTTTTTCTAGAGGTATAACTATCAAGAATGGTGATCATTTTCAGATAAGTCATCATAGATCGATCATCTCAAGACTCACCATTTATTTAATAACCTTTTCTATTTATGGATGGCCATTGGATCAATATTTATTTTCTAGAACCAATTTTATCTTCTAGAATCGATGAGGAATTCCAATTAGTTGACTCATTGAGGTATGCGATTCTAGAAACATTCTTTTTTACTTGAAATCCGCTAGAGTCTCTATTCTGATCGTCTTTCTTGAACAATTGGAACCCGGGTTAGTAATCTTTGACATATGAGATCATTCTCTAAGGGTTTGAGATGTGGATAATTCTTCTATCCTTTGACAAACCTTATATCACTTCATCAACAACTTTTAGGTAAGATGTTCCTTACCATATGAGTCCCATTTATACATTTTTTTCCATGATTCATAATATTTTGCAATATCTTGTAAACAATGTTTGATGGTTTTTTATTGTCTTTGTGTGTGTCCCATTATACCCATGTATGATTCTTGATTCCATGAGTATTACTATGGTATATTTTTACCATGTATTATATTGGTCACATGTTGTTATATGATGCCACTATATTCTCATGATGATGTGATATTATTTACATATTATGATATACCATTTCATGTTTATTTACCATGTATTTTTAGGTATTAACTTGTTACACATGATAGGTGACAATTTCGGTATGATTCCCCCTTAGAGGGGCAGTGCACACAATGTAAAATTATGATGAAAGTGGACTCAGACATAGGGTAGGAGTATAATAGCCTTCAAGATCAACTCAGAACATTATTCCTTACAAATACACAGTATACATTCCAGAACTCGATCCCCTAACAATACCAAGTATATGTTCACTATTCAACATTTGGGTCTGACCTGATACTCGATTCTTTGAGGATACCATGTAACATGACATGTCACATGCCTTTTGACTAGTTCTTAATCAATTTCAACATCATTTTCATCATTATAGCATGGATCCAAAGAAGGTATTGAAATGTCTCATGGTGTCTTGGTTAACACATGGGTGCCAATATATGATTTTTTATCCTTTCTTTAAAATGTATCATTATCATGGAATAAACATATTATACATGTTCATATTTTTTAAGAATGTATTTGTGGTGTCCTAATATTTTTTATTGGTCACACCCTGAATGAGAATCTTGATGCACATGAAAAAATCATGTATAGGGATCCAAGAAAGAGAAAGGGGTCCATTTTAGATGGTTGATCTGTAGATCATGGAGATGATTCTATGGTCGAGACACACTCTAAAGAATACATTAGTTTTGTTTACTTATTTGATATAATTATAATATGTCTCTTTACTTTGGGATCCAGTGAAATTATTTTATAACATGTGTTTCATCTATTACTATATTTGATATTTAGTCTTCCACCTGAAAATATGATTGATATATTTCTATTTATATTTATATTATATGTACAAGGATATGATACTAAGGGTATATTCCCCCACTGATAGCATTTATACCATCATTATTAGTTGAAAACCTATTACATATAGGGAGTCATGTATGATATCATGATTATATTTTTCTCGGGCCCAGTGGTTCAGGTCAGGGAGTTACACCACCAATTATGCATTGACCCTTGGTAATGGTTGATAATTAGAACTGATGATCACCATGAGATCCATAAGAAAAAACTTTGTAATTGATCTCTTAGTCATGGAATGAGAGCAAAAATATTTAAATAAGCGAGAAGAAGAATGTTGAGGTTGACTCTCCACTAGTTGGAAACTTACTAATATCTGAGACCAATCATCTATAGATCTACTCCTTGTGAATTTCTAAAAAATCCTCTTATCCAATTTATCATGACTAAAAGGCATCATCTCAATAACTTTTTCCTTCTTTAAAACCTCTATATTTATAGAAAATGTAAATGGGATGACCACATATCAAATATATGGATAAAAGGCCTCCTCAAAACACCATGCACTCATCTCCACATATAGAAAATGTCCATGAAAAAAATGGAGGATATCCTTGAATAAAATATTGAGCACTTTCACAATCGATGTCCCCTACTAAAGGGATAGAAACATCTACTAATTGAAAAATTTCATCATTTTTTAATGGAACTCTGCATAAAAATACATCAAGAAATCATCCCATTAAATATCAAACTTTATACACTCTCTTTGAAAAAAAATACACCATCAGTGTACAACTCCTATCATCTAACTAATAGAAAATGAGACCCATTGCACTATATTAAAATAGATACAAATAAAATCAATCTCTAACTCCTCCAACCAATGCAATATCTCTAGATTATAGATACTACCCAAATACTTTATGAAAATACGATGTTATAACTCACATAACATCCTCCATAAAGGCTCATTATCCTTAACTGAGTAAACACTTTTATGGTCAACCAGATCATCCCACTGCACTTCACTAATCTGAACTACACATAGATGATCACTAGAGACCATCCCTACATGAAATAAATTAAACTCTTATTCTTAGTAATATGTAATTTATTAAGTTTTATTTAATTGGATTCATTTTAGCATCCCCTAAATCACCCCAAGTTTACCACAAGATCATACAAATATGATGCATGTACCACACATAGTTTTCTAAACTATAATAAACATCACATTTCCTATGCTGTTCAATAAGATTAAGGTCTCTATGTTAGATCAAAGTAGGTCATAATCACCTATTTACTTGTTAGTATCCCTTAATAAATCACACACTAGGTTCAACTGACAATGTTTCCCTACAAAACCAATTAAATCCTCAATATTTCCTAACTACAAACTCCATGATAACTCTTATACAGATCTCCCACAACAAATTTTCATGGTTCTAACTCACTAGGAACCCCACATGGGCCTACAATAATGTTTAGAGAAACCCAAAAACCCCACATCTAAAAATTCATGTGTGGGTTACTAGCACCGAGTATATGGGAGGAATAACCCTTATAACCCAATGAAAATATAACGAGAAATAACAATTGACACCATAATATAAAATAAAAACCAATATCTGATAATGAATTTCAATTTCATACAAAAAAATATCTCCAGAATAAAATACTAAAAGGAAACTTTTGTAATAGAAACTCCAACAGTAGCTCCATGCCTCCAGCTATTAATAGCCGACTCAGTCACTAAATCACTCCGAGAAAACTAAAAAATATAGATATATATATAGTGGTAATTATAAAAGTATACTCAGTAGTATCCTCCTCAATAACTATCATGGAAATTTTGGATACGAATTCTAATGCTTCAGTGAATAAATAATTGAACCAACTCACACCATATTGGGCCATATATCTCCCAAACTCACTAAGGTGCTCTCACCCAATATCTCATCCAAGTATAATATCCTAGTATTGAAATAATATAGGATATAAATATCCCAAAACAACTTTTCCAATAGTTTTCAACTCTCATTACCCAAAAAAAATGTATTAATATTTCATCCCTTTTATACCCACATATCCACATAACAATATAAAATATCCAAATTATATCCATATATCTATAGACACAACAAAATTTCTATATCGTAAATGTATATCAATTTTCTTTCACATTAGGTTTAAATGAACATGTTTTACATCAACCTCATTTCCTCCTCCTACCATTCATGAATGCCACCATGTGACTATATCACAATCGTGAAACCATGTCAGCTACTATACACACACTCCAAACAGCTGACATTATTTCCCATGTGTACATACCCAAATTGATCAATCAGAACCAATACTACATCATAATGTAAATAGATGATGATAGAGTATTCATTCATTAACACAATAAAAAAACTAGATATTGTATAAACACATAGAACCTAATACATTTGGGAATATATAATGTTATCTGACTGAAGTGGTTGTACATAATAAATCATATGAAAATAAAACATATATAATCTCAACATGAAATCCTAACATACGTTTCTACACAAAAAACACAATTAGTATAAATAATGGTTACCACACTACCTCTAAAACATTCTAACAACCACTTCCCCCACTATACTACAAACTATCCACCATAACCATGGAACAACCACACAATACAAAATCATATCTCCATTTAATCATTTCATTTATAAATTTTTAAATTTACCATTTTACCAAAACATTATATTTATTATTCCATTAATTTATAAATATTTAATTTTAGATGGTATTTTTCAACACTTTTTATCTCAACCATTTATTCCATCCATTGGAAGTTTATTAATCACACACAACATATTAAATCCCATCCCACTACCCATTATCATATTCATTAATGAAAATAATATTCCATGATACTAAGTACATATAACATAACCCAATAATAGGAAAACACATAACCCTGATAATCACTACAACACACCTTCCAATAACCACCATAATAACTATAAACACTCTTTCTTTCAATATGTCGAGCCATGAACCTATTTTCATAATCAAACGACAAACAATCCACTATGATTGATTTAATAAAAACACCACTTCCCTCTAACCAAGCAAAAAAAATATCCATAATCACTCAAATCACAAGAACAGTGATATCATATACAATATAAAATCATGGAAACACAATAAAAACTCACTCTAAGGAACTTCCTATTAAAAATTCTTTCATATCAAAGAATAATTCCTAGTTCATACACTCATAGATTAATTCCAAATTTTCACACATACAATTAATTATGATCATTAAGTGATTAAACCATTATAAATTGTGATTCTTATATATCAACAATAATAAATATATTTTTTTGTAATAGTATACATAATATTTTCTAGAAGAAACCATCGACATATATGTAATAAAAAAGGATTTCATAAATCATGTGTGAATCATCTCCATCCCTTCCACTTGATTTACTCTTGTTAATTATCTTAATTACGTTAACCCACACTTTCCAATCATGGGAAATAAAAATAATTATAATTACAAAACATCATATAAAATAAAAAGAATAAGTCTAAAATTCCATACCTCAACTAGATCATAAACAATCACTTCATAAGAACAAGTAGTGGGTGATGATCACAAGACCAGGAGAATGTGAAGAAAAACTATATAACCAAATTCAAATAAACCAATTTAAAAACCACGTCCCATTAAAAAAACTAAAGATAAAATTATATCACATCATCTCCAAGGATAAGGTTAGTTAGAGAACAAGAAAGAAAAGAAAATTATCTCACCTTGTATCATAAAGTGTTAAATATCTTGAACCTAAGGGACAAGATCAATCATAGGGTGTTATTTAGTCACCCAAATGGTACATATGGTCTAATTTTGTTTATAAAAAATCCATTAAAAATGTTATCATTAATTTATACTAAAAAATTAAATTTATGGAATCACTATGTGATAAGTTATAGTAACACCAGAATGGGGATAACTCTAGAAAACCACTGTAAATCACACCATTATCTCTGTTATCCCACCCTGGATCTCATGATAAAAAATACCTTACCCAAATACATTTAATGAATGACATGGTGAAACCGTGGATTCTATTCCATAATTGAGAAGTTGAAGACATTCTATGTCTTTAAATATCAAATTATGTTCTTGTAATACCATCCTTTGAATTCAACAAAAAATCCCACATTCTCTAAACTGCATCATTTTACATAAGAAATAAATATATTTCATAATAAATGATATATTTTATATATTCACAATGAATTAATGCCTTGATAGTATTTTAATTTGATCCTCAAAACATACCTTCCATAGGCACTAAATATCTTACATATAACTTTGGATCAATTCCTTTTCCAAATTTGATTAAAGAATTTATCACATAGTACGAGAATATATTAATTATGAATTGAAATATCTTACATATAAACAAAAAATATTATTTATGACTATGATCTCATGAACATAGGTACTTTACATTAAATACCTAATATATTTCCATCATTTGTAATATATTTCCTTTATACGTAAGATAATTCCCATATAAAAAAACAAAACATAAGATACTATAAATATGTAAAATTATTTCGATTAAAAAATTGTAACACCCCGCATTTTTATTTTATTTTATCTCTTTAAATTAATTCAATAGCTTGAGCTACACGCAACACTGAGTTCAAGCGCATCATGACCAATCAAACTAGTCGTTTAAAAAGTGGTTTTGAATAGTATTAATAACGTTCTGAATTTTATATATATCCTATATAATTTTTCCATTCATATTTTTTTTCTTAGACTCAATAAAAGGAAAATTTCATATTTTTAGATAAAATAAGTATTATTCAAAAAATGCATTTTTTTCATTTAATGGAGAACCATTTTTAAATCCAATATTTGACACTTTTATATATTTAATTTAATGAAACTTAATTATTATTTATAATTGGGACATAAAAAATTTAGTTTGTATAACTTTTTAGTAATTTTTTTATAACTTTCATATTTTGATGAGTAGTGAAAAATACTAAATTTTAATTGAAAACATCTTTTTTAATAAAATAATTTAAAGAGTTAAATTATTCAATTGAGTGGTTTTAATATATAATTAGATAATATTTTATCAATTAATACAATTTGGTTCATTTTAATTAATTTAAAATTTAAATTGGATATAAACACATGTTAATCTTTTGATAGTTTTTACTTCTTAAAAACACGCTTTCTAGTTTTGACAACGATAATTAATTTTAAATTAATTAATACACTTAATATGTTTTGAATTTCGTGAAATTGTCATCATTTTTTAATTTGGAATATAAAAATTATCTTGCGGTGAATTTTTGGCATTTTTCTGAAAACAATCAATTTTTATGAATAGTGAAAAACACTATGTTGTGGATAAAAACCGACTTTTTAATTTAAATAATTGTTTTTATTTAAAAAATTTTCTGAAAGTAAAAGTAGATAAATAAAACATATATTATTCCAATGGAAGTCATTGAAGTCATTTTATAATAATATTAGATATAGAAAATTTTATTATACCTTTTTATGTCTTTTTACCCACCTTCTAAGCACATTTACGCACCTTCAAGGCACATTTGCAAATTTTCGTAAAACATAATTTTCCTGGTTTTGTGAATTGAATTTCAAAAATTTGAGAGACACAGTTGAAATCTATAAGTAAAATGTGGTTCAATAGGATACATATAATTTTTGGTGAATATTAACTTTTTAATTTTATTTTCCACGGGAAAAAGTAAATAAGGTAATTAAAGCTAAAAATAATATAAAAATTACCCCAAAACATGTCTTGATTATTTTAGATAAGTGTACTTTGGCCAAGATCAACATTAGGACAAAAATAATATCCTTTTGATCCATTTGATTTAGATTTGGATATTTATTGTATTTTATTTAAAGAAGAGTTAAAAAGTGATAAATTCAACGTTTATTAACTAAACCATTTATAATATAGAGTTATCCATAAGATAAATTCGACTATAAATAATAATTATAAATATAAAAATATTTCCTACATCATGGTATTTGATTTATAATTTGTATATATTTAATAATTAAATTTATTTATGACACAATGGTGATGCAGTAATTACCTTATTAATGAAGGATTAAAATAATTGATTTTATAAATAAAAAAATAAATGTAAA
This sequence comes from Viscum album, assembly GCA_963277665.1. Classification (NCBI taxonomy): domain Eukaryota; kingdom Viridiplantae; phylum Streptophyta; class Magnoliopsida; order Santalales; family Viscaceae; genus Viscum; species Viscum album. The sequence goes on from OY728131.1 coordinate 1,693,654,891, forward strand.
TTGAGACTTTTTGTGCCATAAAAGAATTTTATAGGAGAATTTAAATTTCTAGAGTTGATTAAATGTATTTTTTCTAAGTAATTAATTTTATATTACTTTAAAAAAAGAAAATACTACATAGTGTCAAAATTGACATAATTGAGTTTTTAAAACAAATACTATTTTATTAAGTGATATAATATTTCTAAAAATATATGATTTGTCAAAAGGACTTATATAATTATAGATATTTCATTAATTAACCACGTGAGGTTCTCTTGAGATTTTATATTATGTTTATTAACCACGTAATATAAAAATACCAAAAGACATGGTAAAAGTTAAACTATTTAACTAAGAGTTAAATCTAAAAGATAAGGTTAAAATGGTGACCTATACTTGTCTAAAATTTATTGGTTGAGAGGAGTTAGACCCATACCCACCTTATCCTAGATATAAATTAATTTTTAGGTATTATAAACTGACAATTATTTTATAATAAATTAATATTTCAAGCTTTTCCTAATGTTCCCCTCACCTCTCTTATAAAAGGCTACTTTCCCTTATCATAAATTCACACCTCCAAAGCAATTTGGCTTGGCCAAACCCTACTAAAATATCCTCCCAAATACCTTCACTTCATCCTAGAGGCCTTACTTTGTTAAAAAAATCCAACTTAAAGAGTCCTTTTGTTCAAATAAAAAAAATCACCCAAAGAAGAGGAGGTTAAACGTACCCTCGACTAAAGGAAAGTACAAGGTAAGGGTTAATTCTTCAATCTCATTATTATCCGAGATTGTTTATGTGTAAGTTTTTACTAGGAAATATTTATTATCCCTATCCATGTTTCATAAAATAGTTTTGAAAAGGATTCTTTTTAAGGGACTCTCTAACTAAATCATCATTTTAAATGGTTTAAATATTTATTCTTCTAAATCATTCTCATTAACGTCCATGTTTTCAAAATGGATTTAAGGATTTATTTATATAGACATGAATGTTTTAAAATGTTAATTCCTTTAAAAAGTTTTAAATTGTTATGGGACACTTTGATTCAAAAATATCTTGTAAATTTCTGCCTTTATAAATGTGTGAATTTTAAATTATTTCACAAAAAGGGATATTTCTCTCAATAATTTTTACTTATCATTTTCAACTATATCAACATCATTTAATGGATATTATTCATGATTGAGTTTTATTTATTATAATACAATTTCATATATTGTATTTATTGATTTATGATATGTTAGACTATGGATGTGTTGTTTTTATACCATTCATGGTTTATGGTTAAAGTATTGATTTCGTATGAATGTTTTAATACAAATGTTTATGTTATGTTTCACCCTTTTCATATGAGGAATTAATTGGACTTAGTTAGTGATGGGTGAGGCCCTCTATATCCCCTCGATGCATTGGTAAGTCTCATGAGACAAATTAGTGTCTTGGCACAAGGCCTAGGAAAAGAAATTATTTGTAGTCTTGGCACGAGGCCTTCACTATGTGGTTATGATTTCCAGCATTATGCATTCCCTAATTATCAAATTAGTTTTTATATGTGATTATTTGACTAGTATAATATCCATGTTCATGTATATATGGTAATGTTTGATTTATTTTTTCCATATTATGTTCAAGTTTATGTTTAAAAGGCTGTGGTTTTTATTACACATCTTTCCTTAAAAGTTTATAGATTCTACTAAATTATTTAGCTTGACTGAGCATCTAAGATCATCCATTTATTATGATTTATTTTCCCAGGATTCCAAGAAGTGTATTATGATTGATATTCAAGGTTAATATTAGGGAATAATGGCATTCTCAAAGGATTATTTATGTTGTTTTTTATGTCTGAATGTGTAATGTAATGTTCAAGTATGTAATCTATTTTCCAGGACTATTAAACTAATCGATACTTTGGGACTTGATTCATTGTAATCATTACAATGTATTAAAATAATTCACTGACTCCAGGATTCTAGGGCGTTACAAAAATAATGAATTTCTCTTATATATCTAGGGATATAGGGACATAAAATGGAAAAATTATGTTGTGTGACCTGATAATCATTACTTATGCCTCTAAAAACATTCTTATATAAGGGATAATTTTATAAGTAAGGGTTAGTTTAAAATATGAGGTGACACATAAGGGTTACATGTTAAGTAATGGTATGTATAATCTTTTAAAAAAAATTAGTGTGATGGAATGAGACACTGGACTATAGAACTTCCCTCATTCATCTAAATCTTCATAGTGCAACAACTGTAACAAAAATATGGTCCTCCACATCCACCTAATCTTATATTTACCAACACCTCCCTTCTTTCAACCTTATATTGAATCCCTCAAAACCCAAAAGACTATATGTAATGTTTTGAGAAGGTTTGGGACATTACATAAGACTATATCCACTATTTTAATGAAAAATACCAAAGCGGACCATAATGACACTATATGTTGAGAAAAAACTCACCTAAAAAACTAATCAATTGGAATACTAAACTCTTTATGTTATGATAAAACTATATGATAAAATTACATAAGAATTAGAGAAAAACCTAAATATAGATTGATTTCAAACCAAATATATTTCCTAAGAGGTAAACTCATAACCTCTTTTAGAATCACATCAAAATAATCCCTTATAACTTGAGGAAACTTCTTCATATTCACATTATATGGAAGACAAATCAAGTTCACCAACTATGATGTAATACTCCTTGGTTAAATCTATATTTACCCATAACTAAAATATATTTATACAAAACATCACCAAATTATATCCATAAAATATAGATAAAATCACCCTCCATAGATAACAAATGGTAGAAGATATTATGAGTAGAACCAATCCATAAAAAAATAACATTATGTTGTTGCATAAATAATAAAACCTTCTTCCATGAGAATCAATCTCTCCTAAAATCCATCCAAAAAGTAAACACCTCATCCAACCTTTTACAACATATGACTATAGTGATCAACTATAATGGAATATAAATATTATCTATAGGAATATCTAACCCATAAAATATGTATGTAGTGATAAAAATAGTTCAATACATCAATATCAATCAAAATATAAGAAAGATATGAATAAATGAAAATTGTTCCCTGAAACAACTTCGGTCCATTTAATTATTAAAGTAATATAGAATTGTGTTTCTATATTAAAATCACACCTCTTCATTCATACTAATTACCTCTCCTCATTTATTACCAACTATCCACTATAATCCTCCATGTTTTCATCTTCATGAACATCCTTTTGTGCGGTCCTAAAAGCGTTATATCCAATTGCTGATAAAAAACAACCACAAATAAGTTTCGAAAAACTTATCGAGTGGTGTATTAATTATCAAACTCTACCCATTAATCCTATAAATAACCTAAAATATAAAAACAAAACATATAGATAATCTTTAATCCTGTAGTATAAAAAGTAAAATTACTAGGTTTTACTAGATGGAAACTTATTTCCCACACCATAGAAATGATATTATATTGAAATAAGACTTCAATAACCATTGTTGAATGAAAATATATTTTAAAATTTAGTGCTCAAACCTTATGTCCACTCTTATTAATTCTTTATCACAATCATTATAGGAAAGATCCAATTTTCAACAACAAATTCTCTACTGTTTCACTCATATGAAATATCTCTATAAATGAAATTATAAAAAGAATATCTAACTACACTTAGATATAGTGACAAAAATATATTCATAAATTATGATCCCTAAAATATTTATATGTCATCAAATCGAGATAATATCACATCAATTGCATAAACTGTAAACAAAAACTACTGAACATATGAACTTATCTATTCCACAACCAATAACTCCTATTTCCACTTAAGCCTATGTGTGTCTGAAAAAACCATTCAATAAAATTATTTAAAAACCTATTATCTCTAATTATAGGTATATTATCATTTCCCAAGAATATTTTCCACCATTGATGTACTGAATCTCATAGTTTACTCACCATTAAAGTAATCTGGTGCTTATATCTCATTTGGTCGACTGATAGGATATTTTAACCACTTCATGTTGAGAGACTCCTTGAACCACATTATGTTTTGATGATTCTAATGATTAATTTGTTTTATTTACATTAAATTATTTAATAATTTGAATTATATTTTTTTAAAGTAATCTTAACCTTGATCATATCATAATATTTATTTTCTTAAAAAACAATTAGATTTCATTTTTTATGGTCATAACATGTTCTACAAGTTTTATTTTCAGTTACTAGGATAAATAAGTCATTTATGACCTTAAAAATATCATTTAAACATATTTTTACTAATAAAATACAACAAATATACTTTACACCATGTATATAAATCATAATACATGTATCCAATTTGTGAACCTGGTTGACATTTTGAAATCTATATATATGATATTCAATATTAAACTACCCTCTGTATTTTGATATCTTGAGATATAGAACTCCAAATTGAGTGATTTTTTTGAATTCTAATAATATTATGTATTTTTAATTATATGAAATGAAAATTTGAATATATCTTTATCATATCTAAAATTCAATTAAAATTCAATGTATGTTTTTAGTTTGATTGCCTGAATTTGAGAATTGTATTTTTACATTTATCTGATGACAACTTGAGCTATATAATTCTAGTCAAGTTGATTATTGATTATATAGAAAGATAACGAATTTTTATAAATTTGATTCAAAATTTCGTACAATTTATTATGAAATAATGATGGTTTATTTTAGTTTTGAAATTTGAAAAGTCAATCTGTTTATAGTTTTTAGGAATTAAGATACTTGAATCACCTATGCGATGAATTTTCCTACATGAAATTCCTATGTAAAATTTCTAACATGAATCTCATATGTGACTCACCTATGAAAATTTTATTACATCAATTATAATATATATCCAATTATAATATGTAGAGAGAGAAAAACTCTATGAAAAACCCCAATGTGATTTTGGCTCATAGTTCAATGAATTTCTATAAGTTTTTCCAAAATCTAAATAATTCTTTATTCTATGTTTTGTTTCATAAATCTATTTTGTGAAATTATATTACATATATTTAAATTTTTCTGAGGAATTTCTAAATTTTTATTAGTTATGTATTACCTGTACAATGTGTATTTAATTGTTTTAATTTTTTTTAATAATATTAAATGAAGTTCTATTTTTAAAATGAATTTTACAACTTGAAACTAAAAATTATTTTTTATTATTTTATATTTATTTCTAAAATTATATTTTTTTATAAATTAATGTTATTTTATATAAAACTCATTCAAGATTTTTTTAAAATAATTAACTCAGTGTTATTACATTTTTAATTTCTCAAAAAGTTTACTTATTTTTTTAAATGAAGTGTTATAAATTTCATCTTTCAAATTAAAACATGTAATTTTCATGGAATATTTCATTGAAATCTAATTAAATAATTATTTTAAAACATTCAATTGAATGATTTAAAATTTCCTTGAACCATTATTAATTTTATTAAATTTTTATTTTGAATTTAAATATATTTTTTGGAATGTTAATTTCTCTACTTTATCTCTCTTTTCAATAATCCATTTGTATTGGTTTTGAATTTTGAATTATCTAAGAACTTAAGAACCAGTACCTATGGTTTATTATTCTTTTACCTATTTTGTTATATCAATTAGAGTTTGTAACACTTATTCCAAAAAAAAACATTATTTCACTTTATCTTTTTGTTTTTTCATATTAGATCATTCCCATTATTTAGTTTATGACTCCAGGATTCTAATTTCTGGACCATTTGGGTTTTGACTCCCGATAACTAAAGTCATGGTTGTAATTGTGTTGTGACTCCCCAAAACAAATTTTGGTGTCTTGGTTGTCCTTCCACTAGAAAAACTATTTTTTAAATAGGGTTTGATTCCCCTTAAAAATCATATTATTTCACAACATATCTCTCATAGAGTTAATATGTATAAGAGTAGACTCGACCCAATTTGAACCAAACTAATATAAAAAAATTATTCTTATCGTTAATTTAATTTTTTAGCTTCTAATTATCTTTATTAACTAACAATATTAATTATCATTAATAATTAATCCTTATCTTGTGAAATTTTTAATGTTGTTAATTCTATCCCACTTGAGACCATCTTCTATCTTACATTATGGCCTAATTTTTTTTTATCAAAGGTAGTTACTTTTGTAATTTATCCAATCCTTCTATTGATTATATTGTTTATTGTTTATTTTTCTAACTAATTCATTTACCTCATTGTGTAAGGACAAGGTCTTTAAGATGATGGGAATAAACAAAAATGATTCTTGGATTCCATAGAAGAAACATCACTTTGACAGAAACAATTACAGTTTTTAGTGATCTGGAATGGAGGCTCACCTCTAACAGCTAAGCATAGAAGACGTGTTGATCATTAAAAATGAATACATACTACTAGAATCTGACCCAGATACAATTTTAAGGAATTATGCTACTATATATATTTTAAATTACAATGTTTTAATACTTAATATTTTGATATTAATAGAAGTATATATATTCATGTGTTTACTTGTAATATATCTAATGATATTTAGAAGATTCTACATGTTACTCACCTTAGCTGAGAAAAATTGAGTCAAATAAAACATGGAATACATCGAGCTGACTACAAAGAAATAAATATGGATATAGATGAAACTATAAACAAAATATTACACCAATTAACAAGAATTTTTAATTGAATGAACTAATTTGGATAATATTTAGATAACCTTATACTTATTTAATGAGCCCTACGAGCACTACCGAAGAAATATCATGCAAATAAGCTCAACATTGAAAAAAAAATAAATCAAAGAGTGCACATTTGATGAATTTATTGGATCATTGATTCAGTATGAACTATAATTGAATAACATAGCATAATAAGAGACAAAAAAGAAAAAGAAAATGTGTAGCATTTAAATATTTAAATTTTATCTCTATTGAATCTTCTAATTCATAACTATTGGATAGTGAAAATGATTATATAGATTATATTGTTACTGTACTATATAAAATAATAAAAAAAATAAATGATTCAAGAACCAATTTATATTAATCCTTGAAAATAAAAAAAATTAAAGGGAAATAAGAATGGAAATATTTATTATAATACTTCAGATATTACCTATATTGAGTATAAGAAGAAATATAATATCAATCATGAATATCTAAAACTAATGAATAAAGTAATATTCAAAAATATGGAAAAAAAATAAATTGACCAAAAGTTGGGTTTTTATTTGAAGATTTCAATTCTAGTGATGATTCTAGAAATGAGAAATAATACAATAGCTTGTGCTTCACGACATCACTAAATAACATTATTGATAAATATTTTTATTATAGGTGTTCTAATAATGATTTTGATTCTGAAAATCTAAATGTTTTCGAGTTAAATGAAGAAATTTTAAGGATGAGAAAATACGTTTTAAATTTTTTTGATTTATATGAAAAGATTAAAGAAAATAATGGAAAACTTATTTATGAAAATAATGTTCATTTACAAGATAATGAAAAAATATGGAATATTGATTCTTATTATCACTCTATATATTATTATAATTTTAAATGTGTGTAATTTTTGAAAATAAATTAAAAAATTAAGTTGAAATTCTAAATAAAATGTTGTTTTATTTTATTTAATGTTGTTAAAAACATCATAGAATAATTTATTTGAATAAAACATACTAAAATAAAATTTTATTGGCTATTATAGGATATTACGTGAAATGTATAAAATTGAGTTTGATAAAAGTATAAAATTATGTACTTATTTTGTTACATGCTTTCAATATGGCATGAATGGTTATTATGCATATGATTATTCCATTTGTTTCATTACCTCTTTGCGATTTACAATGCCTCATTTTTTAAATATTTTTTAACTTGATTACCATAAAATATTGGTTTAAATTCTAGGTTAGTGCCTAATTTTTTTACAAATATGATTGGACCCAAAGTATTTTGGATTCAAAAAATATCATGTAATTGATTATTGTGGGAAATATTCCATAGATGTCTTAGGAATGACATATGGTAAATGGATAGTGGAATATCTAGGAATATTACTGAATATCTATAAAAGTTTATTATTTACAAAAAAATGTGATGGATTCACTGTTATATTTAGATATAATTCAAAAGGCAAAATTAATGGTTTTGGTAATGTTGGTATTTCTAATTAAACTTTTGTTTGTAAAGTTTTATATGTTGGAGGCTTCAAAAATAATTCCTTTAGAATATCCAAATTATTTTATAATGGAGTGGAATTTAAATTTCAATATAAAATGTTCTTAGTTTTTAAGGATGATTCTTTATTATTCAATGCTAATTTAAATGAAAATATTTATACTATTAATTTTTCTAGACTAAATATTCAGCATGTTATGTGTTTGAATGCTATGTAGAATGATAAAATAATTTGGCATCGATGATTCTATAATATTAATTTTCTAATGTACATTATATCTCTAAACATTAGAATGACATAAATTTCCTACCTTGTATATAGAACAAATTCATGTTTTTGATGCTTTCATGAAAGGGAAACAACACAAATTTTCATCAACACTTATCAATATGATAAGTACTAATAGAATTTTATAGTTAATTACTAATGATCTATTTATTTCTACTCAAGTTTATCTCCTTTGAGAAAAGAAATATACCCTAGTTATTGTTGAAAATTATTATATATTTACATAGGTCTAATTTCTTTCTCATAAAAATGACACTTTATATATATTTATTGATTTTTATAATTTATTTCAAAATGAAAAAGGTTTTATGATTGTTTATATTTATAGTTATAAAGGAGGGGAATTTTATTTTTTAGAATTTTATAAATTTTGAAAAAAAAATTATTATTTTTATAAATTTTCTACTCTGATAACACCACATAAAATGATTTTGTAGAATGTAAAAATAAATCTCTTAAAGAAATTGTAAAAACTATATTAAGTGAATATAATTTTCCAATATAATTTTCAGTTGAATCTATTTTTCTACTTGTTATATTTAAAATATAATTATTTTTAAAACATTATTGATGAAAAATTATTATGAATTATTTAATGAAAAAGGCCTATAGATGGAAATTTTAGATTTTCTGGTTTTAAATTTTTTATTCTAAATTTGAACAATAGTATATATAATTTTTTATAACGGTGAAGAAGGTATTTTTATTAATTATTATAGTAACATTAAAACTAATAGAGTTTATAAAAAAAGAACTATGATTACTAATGAATTTTTTCATGTTGTTCGTGATGAAAATAATGTGTAATTAAATTATGATTTTGATGATTTTGATCACGAGTTTATATATTTTAAATCAGTTAAAGAAAAACCTAATAATTATGATGAAATAATTAAGTAGAAGATTAATAATTTTTTACAAGATCCTAGGTCATAGAAGATTCATAAAGATCATACCATAGACTATGTGATTGATAATGTTGGTTCTAGAATGAAAACTAGAAACTCAACTTTAAACTTATTTTATAACTCTAATTTTGTTTGTGATCATGTCCCTACTAATGTTTTTGTTTCTTTAATGTCTCCATATTGGATTATTTATATGCAACATGAGCTTAATAAATTTTTCTGAAATAATGTTTGGTGTTTGGTAGAATTTCATAAGAATAATTAGGTCATCCAAACTAAAAGGATCTTTAGAAAAAAGCTGGTTGAATCTACATAAATTATTAAAAATAAAGCTATATTTTTTCCCAAGGATACTCTCAAGTAGAAGGTATAGAATTAAATTATTAATTTTCATAATTTTACAGGTTAGATAATATTATAATTTTCTTTGATTTTTATTATTTTAAAGTTTTTATGTTAAATAAAATTGAAGTTAAAAGTGATTTATTAATGGTCTTATTACTGAAAAATTTTATGTTTCTCAAGTCCCTAGATTAGATAGTGTTAAATTTTATAATCTTGTTTTTAAATTATCAAAATCATTATATGGTCTCCAATAAGCACCATTTTCTTATTATGAAAGGATTTATTTGTTTCTAATGAATAATGGTTCCACGAAATTTACCGATCCTCAAATTTTTATTAAAATAACTTGAAATGATATTTTAATTTTTAATTATTATGATGACGTAGTTTTGGGTTTCTAGAGTGAATTTATTTGTAATTATTTTCTACATATATTTTATATGAGTTTCACATGAGCTTAAGGGTATAATTAAAGTTTTTTCTTAGAATTCATATCTCTAAATGAAAAGATATAATCATTATTAATCAATAAAAGTATATTAATGTTTTGGGTAAAATTATTGGTCTCAATTTTTTTTAAATCTATGAGAACTCTTATGAGTACTAGTTATAAATTAAATGTTGATGCATCTAGAAATATGTTGATATTAATGTTCATAAAGGAATTATAGGTAGCCTGGATTGTTTAACTACATCTAGACCTGATATCATAATTAGTGTTTTCTTATGTGTAAGATTTAAATATGATTATAATGAGATTAATATTAAAGATGAGAAACAAATAATTAGATATGTTAAAGAAACTAATATCTTTGGTTTGTTTTATTTTAAATATATCTATTTGATTTAATAATCCATTTGGACTCTAATTTTTTTGAATGTAGAATTGTAAAAAACTCATAATGTATGTGTCATTTAATTGGAAACATTTTAAATTCTTGGTCTTCTAAGAAGTAATTATCTATTGATCTATCTACTATAAAAAGTGAGTATACTTATGTGCTAGTTTTTGTGCTCAAAGTATGTGGAATAAGAAAACATTATGTGATTTTGGTATTTATCATGATAAATTTCGTATTTACTTTTATTATAAATATTAAATTTATATTTTATAAACCCTTTAAAATATTCCAGAAAACATTATATTGATGTTAGATTTCATTTTATTAGAGATCATGTGAATAAAAAAAATATTTTTTTAGAGTTTTTCCCTGATGAAAATAAACTTGCAGATATCTTTAGCAAGACTTTGAAATTTACTGAGTTTTAAATAAAAAATTTGAGCTGGTAATGTTGTAATATTAATATTTTTGTGTTTTCATGTGTTCAAAGGGAGCTTTACTGTGTTTACAAGATTAAATATTCAATTTTAAATGAATTCTTTAAAATTTGGAATCTATGTTTCTTATTACATTTGATTAATTTCTATTTATATTTTTTTATTGTATAATTATTTTAAAAATTATCATACATACCATATGATGATAATTTACTTTTTTAAACATTTAGTTTTCATAAAATATAACTTTTTATCAAATATTTACCATTATTTTTCTCAATAACTATTAAAAATTAGGTTCGGAACATTTAATTCTATGTATTAACTGTGGTTGACTTTATCATGGATCCTTGATAATTGTTTTTTAAAGGGGTTTATAGTGGGACATTGACATATATTTTTTAATTATTAATTATTAATAACCCTTATTATACTATTTAAATTATTTTTAAATTTATTTTTTTTTTCTATTTAACCCTTATATTTTTAAAAATTTCAAAAAAGGGGAGATGTTTTTGAAATTATTCATGTGTTTTATAATTATCAAAAAGGATGTAGAATGTTGAGTGGATCCTTGATTCAATTTATGTTTTGAAAATTTAAAATATTCATCTTTTTATTTCCATTAAATTAATTAATAGCTCGAATTATATAATTTTAATGTATGATTATATTTTACTATATCATAATATTTATTTTCTTAAAAGATATTTTTAGTTCATGTTTTCAATGGTCATGACATGTTATACAATTTTTATTATTATTTAAAATTATAAATAATTCATTTTAGACCTTAAAATATCATTTAGAAATAATTTTTACTATTCCCATATAGAAAATTTATTTTGCACCACATAGCTAAATAATAATCTGTGTAGCCAATTTGTGAACCACATAACTATTTTGAAATTGAAGTAGCCAATTTTTCAGATTTAGTTACCCTCTATATTTTGAATATACCTTGAGCTACATAACTACAAATTGAAGGATTATTTTTTAGAAATCTGACAATTTTTTATAAATTTAATTAGAATACATAAACTTCAAAATTTATTTCTATCATGTATTAAATTAGGTTAGAGTCACTATATTCTTTCAGGATGATTTCTATTGTTTTTCAAATAAATTTTTTATTATTTTCTTATGATAACTTTTGAAATAGAAATATAATTAATATTATTATTGATTGTTTGTAAATATAATCAAATTTTATAAATTTATGTCATATTGAAAAAAGAACTTATTTGTACATTAAATAGTATATTTTAGGTCTAAAATTTGAAAATTACAAATGTTTAAAGTTTTTAGGAATTTAGATACATGAATCGCATACTTAGTGAATTTTCTTATGTGAAAAACCAATGTAGAATTTCTTATATGAGAATCTGATATGTTTATTTTCGTTCAGGAATTCATATATATGTTCAATTATTTTACAGAGAGAAAAAAACCTACATTAAAAACCCATAGGGGATATTGGCTATGTAGTGAATTTCCACATATTTTTCTAAAATTTAAAAAATTATACTTTTATGTTTTGTCTCATATATCTATGTTCTAAATATTTATTTTATTTATTTAAATCAAAATAAATACTTTATAAATTTATTTTAATTATGTGGAACCTATGTGGTGTGTTTTTCAATTTTTTAAAATGTTTTTAAGATGATCAACGATTGTTCTATTTTCATGCTTGAAATTACAACTCGAAAATGAAAAATATTTTTATTATACTTTTCATTCAAATTTTATTATTTACACATTAATACTAGTTGATATTAAACCAATTTAATTTTTTTAAATATTAAATTTATTTTTATTATGTTATAAACTTTTCCACATGTTTATTACTCATTTTAAAAATAGTTTTTTTAAATTTCATATTTCAAATTCATTTTTTTTATTTTAATAAGATGAATCATTAAATTATTATTAGTGAAGTATTTTAAACTATTCATTTTAATTGATTAAAATTTGTTTGAATTATTCTTCACTATTTTTAATTTTGATCATCACTTTAGAGATATTGGGGGAAAGATAAATTATATATTTTCTCTCTCTTTAAAAAAATTCTATTTTTTCATTTTTTAATTTTAAATTCTCTAAAAACTCTCAACAATTTTGAGTTTATTTTTTTATATAGGATTTTGGGACTTGATTCTATATAAGGTGGGTGAGTTTTGGAATACTGATATGATACTTTTTGATCAGATATTTCATATTTTCAATTGATTCAGTGTGAAAAGTATTATGGTGTTCTATAATGAATTACTATACATTCTGCATATACGGGAAATTTTATCACTACTATTAGAAGATCTCTAAAGGACTAAAAAAATCTTCGAAAAAATATTATATTTCCTTGATGAGAAAATAAAGATGATAAAACATAGATGAACCAGTACTAGTGTTTTATTATTCTTCTATCTATTTCATTCTAGTTGTTTCTTTTATAACACATTTTCACCATATCTCATGAGATTTCACTTATACTTTATTATTTTTTATACAAAATCATTCTCTATCTTTGGGTTGTGAATATTGGATTCTAATGTTAGGACAATTTGGTTTGTGACTCCTGGTATCTAAATTCTAGGTTGTTCTTGGGTTGTGACTCCCCACACAAAAAATCAGGGTTCTTCATAATTAATCAACTAGAATTTGTTTTTTTAATCAGTTTATGATTACACTTAAAGAATTATATTAGTGAAACACATATCTTTCATTTAATATAGTGGTATAACGGTAGTCTAGGTCAACTATAGACCAAATTAATATAAAAAATACTTATGTTCTTTTTTTCTTTTACTTTATCAATTGATAGTTTACTCAATTAATTAACTATATTAATTATCATTAATAATTAATCCATATATTTTAAATTTTTTAATCTTATATAGTCACATCCCCTTAGTACTATCTAACTCATTCCTATCTAACCGAAGACTTCAAACCAATTCTTAGTCTCTTTATAAAAAATAGACCCCTCATTCTTTGTTAATTTTTTTTATAACTCACTCATGGTTATGTTCCATGCTTGTCTAACCTTTTTCTATACTCTTTGAAACTCAACCTATAGTTAGTGTTGTACCACCTATTTCTATACCTCAATATGGAGTCTCAAAAATTTTATAATTATAAATAGACAATGATACTTATCCCATAGAGAGAGATATATATATATATATATATATAAGAGTATTTTATAATAACATTACCACATCATAAACTCTCATATGTATAATAATTTAAATCCCAACAGACACAATCATTATGACCTGAAATTACATAATTCATTTTACCACACATATCAAGATACACAAGTATCAACATACTATTAAATAGGTATTGATCTATAGGTTATATATTCCTTACATAGATTACAGGGGACTTATGGATGAAGTTTTCTTCTTAGGTAAACTTCACATACTTTGTTCATGTAATAAAACTACATTACCTTCCATGAAAATCCCCACAACACCTATTCTAAACCACATTATAAAAACACTAGATTTTATAATCATCATGACCCACTCTCATTGGGACTCCACTTAGTATAACAATGTGTAATGACCCAGGTATTTATAGAATAATACTTTTGATTCCTATTAATACTTAGGATATTAAATTTACTTTAAAGGGGATGCTATATTCAATGGCATACCAGACATGGAATAATGGGTTTCTCCTAAATCTCATGTTGCGCACAAGGCTGAGTCTTACTAAAAAATAATAAAATAATATTATTATTTTTAAATGGTATTTAACGCCTAGCTTTAGTATTTGATGAAATGAACAAAACTAACCATATTATGATTAACCATGTTTGTTAAATGTATTTACATTTATCCAATAAAATATAGAGGCTTAAAATGTGAATGAATCCAATTTTAAGCATAAATACTCTAATATTTTTGAAAGGTAGTTTTACCACCTTTTGATGGTGAACGCCATTTAAATCTAGTTTTGTCACTTATATATATATATATTTATTTAATTTTAGAAAATAAACTTCTTTATAATTGGTACATAAAAATTAACTTTGGGTAAATTTTTATAATTTTTCTGAAAAAGTTCATTTTTAATAAATAGTGAAAAATACTGCATTTTAAGTCAAAACTGTATTATCATCTGATTTATTGATATTGTTAGATTATTTTTTTAATTGGTTTTAAAGATTAATTAGATTATGTTTTTACGTTTTAATCCAATTTTTTTCATTTTAAGTATTTTACTTTTTAATTAGACATAAACACATGTCAATCATTTGATAGTTATTATTTCTTAAAAACAAACTTTTTGGTTTTGACAACAAGAATTAATTTTAAATTAATTTTTGCAACATCTATGTTTTGAATTTAGAAAAATGGATTCCATATTTGTAATTAGGATTTTTAAATTGTGTAAATATGTATCTTTTATTTTTAGGCATTATGAATAGTAACTTCGGTGAATATTTAATTTACCATGGTTAAAGAGTAAATATTGTAAATTAGGGTAAACAATAATAATATAATAATATAAAAACACCCTTAACATGTGTCATAATACTATTGGATGATACCTATCTGACCATGGGCATACTTTGGTCAATTTTAGGATCTCATGGAGCCACTTGTGTGTGAAAATGACATTTAATTACTTTTAATTTAATGTTATGGAAAATATAACCAAAACACGTATCTTTTGGTAAAATAATTTTTATGTGGGGTTATATATGTTATATTTTTTAATATAAATATTCTTTAGAAATATAAAGATATTTTATATATCATTTTATTTTATTTATAAATTTTAGAGATTAAATAATTTTTTTTTATCACGAAATGATGATGTAATGATTGCTTCATTAATAAAGGATTCAAATCAATGAGATTATAAATGTTAAAATAAATTTAATTTGGTAATTTTGATATCATCTAAAAATTTATAGATTATAGTTACATGCTATCTTTTTATTAATGATTTTATTATAATCAATCAATTGGTTATGGATTTTTCAAAAAGTCATGATATGAATAATGTCAAAATTGTCATAATTCATATTTTAAAATATAAAATATTTTATTAAATATTATAAAATTAAAAAATATATAAGATTCATCCAAATAGTTATCATAAGTCTAAAATTTCATGATTTATTTTTTAATTGGATATCTTTTATATTTTGGAAACTATTTTGATTCTCAAAGTGTTAAATGCATAATAAAACAATAAGAGAAAAAAAAAGAGTTAAATAAAAAAAGATAAGGATTAAAAAATATCTAAAACCTTTATAATTATTGTTTGATTATTTTATTTAGACTTATATTCATATTATTCTCTAACTAGTTGAATTTTGACTCATCTATACTTGAAATAGAATTTATAATAAAATAATAATTCAAGGTATTCCTTAAGTGCCCCTCCTCCCTCTTATAAAAGGGAACCACCTCTAAACCATTAATCATACCTCTCAATCCCTTTGTCTTGTCCAAAATCTGCCCAAATAAGCTCTAAAAATCTCTATCTTCATCCTATAATTCTTCCCCTAGGTAAAGGCAATTTATGATATCCCTTTGGATCAAATAAAAAGAAGTTACCTGATTTGAGGTAACGTCTTCTCTCAAGTTTCTTTCAATTATTTTTTCTTCTCCACTCCCTATTCTATTATTATTCATTGTTTATATAAAAAAACCAGTATCCTTGGTATAATAGGTTATTTTAATGAGAATGATACAAAATACACTTACACACACCTCCATCTAATGGATAGAAACACAATGTTTCTGTGTACGGCGAACTGCGAACTCAAAAAATGATGATTGTTCGATTTTCCCCTACCACCTATCACGGTGGACATTATCATGTAAATATAATTATATATGATACTTATTATATTTATTTTATCTCAATACTTTTTTAATTATCATTTATGATATACCTTTATACTTTTTAAGTTGTAAAAATATGATATTTTCATTTCAGGAAGTGTGGACTACAGCCCCCTCTAAGTGATATGACTCATTCATGATATACATGGAACATATAAAGGATGGAATTAATAAAATTATGTAATTTATATAACATAGATATTATACTGGAATTATATTACTCCTATGTATCATTTATTTTTCATTCTTTTGAATATGAAAAATAAATGAAATCAGCGTTCATGCGTACGTACGACTTACCATATCAATGAAAGATTCATTTTATTTCTTATATCCAAATGATATAGAATATTATAAATACATATATAATTGATATATATGATATATATTATATATAAATCATGAATATAATTCTGGATATAATGGAATTTTGACCACATGGACAATTTATAATTATAACAAGTACATTTTTTTACTCAAGTTTCGAACATTGAAAAAATGTCTGATATGAACTCAAATAATTAACTAATTGTTACAAAAAAATTAATGAGTGATATAAAAATAATAATAAAATTGAAAAAGTTTCGAAAGAAATTAGAAATTAACTTAGGTTTATTATTCATGAAATTAAAGAACGGACAAGTCAAGTTGGGAATGAGGTAAGGGACTTCGTCTCAATCTACTTTCATTGAAGAATTTTTTGATAATATAAACCTTATTATTTTACTTGGTGTATAATAATCCTCTTTGAGTTTTACTTTCATTCAAAAGGGAATATTTTATCTAAGAATAATTTTACAAAACAACTGAAGGAATGTTTCTAGCATTTGCGTCGATAATGAACTCTCTGCTACCATAATAATTATTTGGATTCCTCTATAATCCTTAATGTTTTGAAACGGAAAGGAAATCCATTATTATTATTTTGGGTGTTTTTATATTGAAAATGGTTTTTGAAATGGATTTATTATTTCAATATCCTGAAATGATTTCTTGGGATTGAAAATGAAAATTTATTAGTGAAATTTTGATATTTTCACTATTTTATGTGTTATGATTATATAATGGTACTTAGAAATTTGATAGGTTGTTACGTGATAAACAAAATAACTGGTGGTTCCATGATAAACCAAGTATGGGTGGATACATTATAACCTCCAATGCATTGGGTATGGAATTCGGTGGTATGGCTATTCCATTTGTAAGAACGATTTGTAGAAGTTTACTGTATGGTTATTCCATTTAAGTATGATTCTGTCCCAAGTAACTTTTATACTCTATACATTTTTTTCTATGGGATTTATGGTAATATTTTGGTTGAAAGAAGGGTATTCAATGATCTTATATTCAGTGACGTGTTTTTGCTACTTCATTAAGGTGACAAGTATTACTTTATGATTAATTATTCCTGATTTTCAAAGGACTTATGGTGGAATAGGGTCAAGGACGGGATCATGGAAATGTCATTCTGTTTAAAACATGGAACTAAGAATGTTTCTTATCTTTTAGGTGTTTTTTATTTTATTAAAAAATGGATATTGAGTAGAAGTGTCTACATGTTTTATTCAACATGTTTTGTATAAGTTATGAACTAATTATCTAAATCTATAAACCAAAAAAGATCCTTAATGTGAATTATTAACTTCATTCAATATTATGTAATGTTTAAGGTATGGACCTTATAGTTGGTATCATAGGTCGGTTTATATAACTATGATTTAGAATTTTTCTAATAGAATATCCATAAATGATTTTTACTTTATGGTATTATTGAAATGATATAGAATTTGAAGGTTACCATGTTTCTTCTCATAAGATATTTTTGTGTTTAAAATGGTTTTCAATAGAGGAAATATGGAAGCTATGATAGAATGACATCAAGAGGAAAACAATATTCCAAATCAGTAACCTAAGAAGATCGGAATCAGAACTGAATAGTTTGTTGTAGGGATGGAACAATTAACTCAGGATATAAATGGTGGTGGTATAAATTCATGAGATCAGCCAGATCAACCACATAGGAAGATTCCAATAGTGTTTCATTTCCTGAGGCAACATCCCCCATCATTCAGAGGATGATCTGGCCCTATTCAAGATGAAGGGTGGATTAAAGCACTGGAAATGATTTTTTATGTCATGTTTTGTCTATAAAATAAAAAGGTTAGTCTTAATATTTATAGTTTTGAAGGATAAGAAGATCAGTGGTGTTCGATGGTTAAAAATAATAGGTACAATGAGGATATTTATGCTCTTTATTGGGAGTAATTCAAAGGTATGTTTCTTGAGAAATATTATCCTATGGCAGTTCAACATAGGATGAAAAACAAATCCTTGGGATTGAGTAAATAGGATGACTTAGTGACTACTTATGAAAAAAATTTCACTCAACTGGAAAGGTATGCTCTAAATTTCATCCAAGATATTTATAGTAAGATAAATCTATTTTACTTAGGATTTAAGTTGTGATATCGAAGAGGATTAGCCTCTTGTGAATTTGAAAGCTATGATAAACTTTTCAGATGTGAGAGAAGGTAGAAATGGAGTTTTTTGATGGTTAGGTGTTCCAAGAGAGAATGTAAAAGAATAGTTCTATTTGGTTGGAAAAGGGAAAGAATTCATCAAAGAATCCTGGAGGTAAGAAAATTAAATTTTCGAGAAGTGTGGTAAAAAGAATCTTGTAGAATGTCTCTCAAAATCTGGAAATTGCTTCCAGTGTGGTAAGACTGGTCATATTGCTCATAATTGTAAGGAATATGATTAAGAAGGAAATGAAAATCTAATGGTAAGATGTTTTAGATTAAATGAGTTTTAAAATTATGACAATGTGTTTCCAATGTTGATTAACCAGGGTGGAAACCAGACAGATAAAAAGAATAAGGGTGGGGAAAATCTTTTGCTACTACTATGGTTTATGTGGTACCATCAAATGAAATGGCATCAGGTACTTTGTTTTTTTAGATTATGCCAATGTGTTGTTTGATTCAGGATCTACACATTCTTTAATTTGTGAGAAAATTTCTCGTAAATTGGGAATTCCATCTCAAGATATGAATCCTGAACTTGTGGTAAAAACACCTGGGGGGAAATGTTGAGGCAAAAATAAATTATATGAATCTTCCTATCTTTATTTGTGGAAATAATTTACCTGAAATCCTTGTTTTTTTTCCTCTAATAGAGTTTGATGTTATTTTGGGAATGTATTGACTTTATGTTCACCATGCTAAGATTGATTGTATAGATAAAGAGGTTTCTATTCAGAAAGAATTTTAGTTTTTTTACAATAATTAAACCTTATCTCTAATAAAATTTAAGGAATATGAGAAACTAGTTAAATATGGAATTGAATGATACCTTTCACATATTGACAAAAACAAAGGAATTGTTCATATTAATGATGTGCAAGTAATAAATGAGTATATTGATGTTTTTTCTGATGAGTTTACTTGTATTTTACCTAATTGGGAAGATGAATTTACTGTTGACTTAGTTCTTGATGCTAAGCCAATTTCAAAACATGCTTATCAAATAGATCAAATTGAACATTTATAGTTAAAGAAACTATTGCAGGAGTTGTTAGATAAAGGTTTCATTTGACCTAGAATATCACCATGGGTGCTCCAGTCTTGTTTGTTAAAAAGAAATATGGTACAATGAGACATTTCATTGATTATAGAGCCATAAATAATATCACTGTTAAGAACAAGTATCCTTTTCTTGATATCGATGATTTGTTTGATCCACTCCAGGAGCTCAGTATTTTTGAATATTGACTTGAGGTTGGGGTACCATAAATTGAAATTAAAGGATGAAAAAGTTTCGAAGACCAAGTTTTTTACTAGATATGGCCATTATTAATTTCTAGTTATGACTTTTGGGTTAACCAATGCACATACTATATTCATGGATCCTAAGAATAGAATTTTCCATGAGTTCTTGGATAAGTTTGTGGTAGTTTTTATTGATGACATTTTGGTATATTCCAAAAGTAAATAGGAACATGAAAGTCATTTAAGGGTTGTCTTGAAAAACTTAAATGAAAAAAAAATTGTATGGGAAATCCAGAAAGTGTGAGTTTTGGTTACAAAAAATTTCATTCCTTGGTCACATTGTTTCGAAAAATTGCATAATTATTGATCCCGCTAAAACAAAAATTTTTGAAGAATGTCCAAGAACTATAAATATAACTGAAATTCATAGTTTTATTGGTTTTTAAGGCTATTATCGAAGGTTTTTTGAGAATTTTTCATTATAAACTTTCCCACTGATCAATTTATCCCAATATGAAGTTAAATTTATCTAGACAAAAGAATGTGATGATGGTTTTTTGGAATTGAAAATAAGATTATTGAATGCTCCAGTATTGGCATTACCTTCCATAAATGGTGAGTTTTTTTATCTATAATGATTCTTTATTTAAATTAATTGGTTGTGTCATAATTCATAATGATCAGATAATTTTTTTTTCTTCATTTCAGTTGAAACTTCATGAGTTAAATTACCCTACACCTGATTTGGAATTAGCTACTATTGTTTTTGATTTAAAAATTTAGAGGCATCATTTGTATGGAATAAATTTTGAAATATATACTGATCACAAAATTTTGAAATAGATATTCACTCATAAGGAATTAAACATGAGACAAAGGAGATGGTCATAATTAATCATGTATTATGATTCCACGATCCATTACCATCTAGGAAAGGCAAATAAAGTGGCTGATTCTTCGAGATGAAAGAGTAATGCTACATTAATCATGCTACTTTTGGAATAAGATCCTTTGATTTACGATTTTATGAACATTGGAATAGAAGTTGTTGGTGCAAGAAAGTACTCTTTTTTTATTCAAATGGTAGTGAAATCATCTGTAGTAGACAAAATAAAGCAAGTGCAGAAAAAAGATAGTGAGATACATAAAAAGGTAGAGTTGGTTTGGAAGATTAAGTTATCTAAATTTAACAATGATAAAGATTGTGTTTTGAGGTTTGGAAAGAGATTATGTATGCCTTATTATTCACAATTAAAGATAGAATTGTTATGTGAAGCTCAGAGTTCTCCGTTTTCAGTTCATCCCAGCAATACTAAGATGTATATAGATCTTAGGGAGTATTAATGGTGGGATGGAATGAAAAGAGATATTTTTAACTTTAATATGAAGTGTTTGACTTTTCAATTGGGTAATGCAGGGCGGAAGTTACCGAAAGGGATGCTTCAGCCTTTACCTATGCCGGAGTGGAAATGGAAAAATATATTCATGTACTTTGTTGTGGGATTAACAAAGACTTCTCAAGGTAATAATTCAATCTAGGTAATTGTTGATCGATTGACTAAATCTTCCCATTTTATTCCTATTCTAGATAATATGTCTCTAGATAAACATTCTCGATTGTTTATTAATGAGATAGTCATGATACATGGAGTTCTCCACTTCATTGAATCTGATCATGATCCTAGGATCAATTCTAACTTTTTTAAGGGCCTTCAAAATCCATTGGATACTAAATTAAATTTAAGTACAACTTTTCATCCTCAATCAGATGGGAATTCAGAATGAACAATTCAGACTTTGGAAGATATGTTGTGTCCTTCTTCAATGGATTACCAAGGAAGTTGGTACCAACATATTTCTTTGGTTGATTTTTCTTATAATAATAGTTTTCATTCTAGTATATAGTTGACTCTATTTGAGGCATTATATGGAAAGCGATGTCGAACTCCAGCTTTTTGGGATGATGTAGGTGAAATAAACTTGAGGGCACCCGAATTGGTAGAAGATATGGTAGAAAAAGTTAAGTTAATTAAGAATAACATTGAGGATATCACAAAGCAGTAATAAAATTTATGTAGATAATTGGAGGAAGGATCTTTCTTTTGAGCTAGGTGATCATTTATTTCTCAAAGTTTCTCCATATAATAGTGTGATGTGTTTTTGGTATGAAGAGAAAGCTGTGTTTGAGATTTATTAAACCCTATAAAATCCTTGAGAAAGTTGGATCAGTTGCCTACAGAGTGGATTTACCTCCATATTTATCCCATTTACACAATGTTTTTTATATTTCAATGTTAAGAATGTATATTCTGGATCCATCTCATGTTTTGAGTCCAAAGGTGGTTCAGTTGGAAGAGAATATTTTTTATGAGGAACAAGTAGTCCATATTCTTAACCGAAGAGATAAAGTGATGCAGAATAAAGTAATATATCAGGTAAAGGTTTTTTTGGAAAAACCACATGGTTGAAGAGGCAAAATGGGAATTTAAAAATGCTATGAGGTATAAATACCTCCACTTATTTGATAAGTGAATAGAATTGTGGGGATGGAATTCCCAAAAGGGGAGAATGATGTAAGGACACATGTATTTATAGAATAATACTTTTGATTCCTATTAATACTTATGAATAAGTTAGTAATTTTACATTAAAGGGGATTATATGTTTGACAATGTACCTGACATGCAACAACAGGTTCTCTGAAATATCATGTTTCACACAAGGCTGGATCATACCGAAAAATAATAACATAATATTATAATTTTAAATGGTAGTTAACACCTAGCCATTATATTGGCGGGAATGAATAGAACTAACCATATTGTGATTATACGTGTTTGTTAAATGTTTTTCCATTTATACAATAAAATATAGAGGCTTAAAATTAGAATGAATCCAATTTTAAGAATTAATACTCTAATATTTTTAAAAGGTAGTTTTACTACCTTTTGATATAGAACCCCTTTTAAATCTAGTTTTTATCAATTTTATATGTTTAATTTTACAACATAAACATTATCATTAGAGGAGGGATATAAAATTTTAATTTTTGTGTTTTTTTGCTATATTTTTGATAAAGTTCATTATTTAATGAACAGTGAAAAATACTGCATTTTAAATCAAAATTTTCTTTTAATATAATTTATTTATATGGGTAGATTATCTTTTTAATTTGTTGTAAAGTGTAATTAGATTATTTTTTTACCATTTAATCTAATTTTGGTCATTAGATGTAATTTCACTTTTTAATTAAACATAAACACATGTCAATCTTTTGATAGTTATAATTTCTTAAAAACACGTTTTTTGGTTTTGACAAAAAGAATTAATTTTTATTTAACTTATTCAAATAATTTTTTTTGAAGTTGGAAAAATGGATTCCATATTTGGAATCAGGAGATCCAAAATATTTAAAAAGTTAACTTTTATTTTTTGAAATTATGAATAGTAACTTCTGTAAATATTTTATTTACCATGGTTAAAGTGTAAATCTGGTAAATAAGGGTAAAAAATAATATTATAATAATTTAAAACTACCCTAGAATGTGTCTTAATTCTATTTTATGATACATGTATGACCATGGAAATCATTGGGGTCTATTTTAGGATTCCATGGAGCCACTTGTGTGAGAAAATGACATTTAATTACTTTTAATTTAAAGTTAAGTAAAATATAACCTAAAAATGTATTTGTTGGTAATACTATTTTTATATAGGGTTATATAAGTTATATTTTAGACTATAAATAGTAATTAAAAATATAAATATATTTCCTAAATCATGGTATTTTATTTATAATTTTTATAGAATAAATAAATAAATTTAATTATGGAAAAATGATGATGTAGTTATTACTTCATTAATAAAGGATTCAAATAAATGATATTATAAATGTTAAAATAAATGTAATTTGGTTATTTTGATGTCATCCAAGAATTTTATGGATGCTTGTTACATGTTGTATTTGTATTAATGAAGTTTTTTAGAATCAATAAAGTTGTTATGGATTTTTAAAAAAGTTATGATATAAATAGTGTCAAAATTGACGTAATTCATATTTTAAAATATAAAATATTTTATTAAATATTATAAAATTATAAAAAATCTAATATTGAAACATCTAAAAATGATAGAGTTAAATAACTAAATGATATGACTCATGTCAACAAGGTGCACCTTCCTTTTCGGGAGCATGTCTGATTAGAACTCCACTGTTAAGCGTGCTTGGCCTGGAGTAGTGATCATGATGGGTGATCTTCTGGGATGTTTCCCAGGGTGTGTGTAAGTGAGGACAAAGCCCACTTGAGAGGACATGTGTTGGCCTGTGGGTACAATAATTAGTCATATGACCCATTCGGGCATGTGGATGGACCCTAGGGTGGGCCCCACTTGTCTGTGGGGCAACTGGTAGTACCTGGTGGGTTGGGACCTGATGACCATGTTAAGGCAGGGTGTGTGTATGTGAGTAGTGATCATGATGGGTGACCTTCTGGGAAGTTTCCTAGGGTGTGTGTAAGTGAGGTCAAAGCCCACTGTAAAGGACATGTGTTGTCCTGTGGGTACAATCATTAGTCAGATGACCCGTTCGGGCATATGGGTGGACCCTAGGTTGGGCCCCACTTGTCTGCGGGGTAACTGGTAGTACCTGGTGGGTTGGGACCCGACGACCATGTTAAGTTGGGGTAATTGTGTTGTCACCGGGTCCCAGTTGTCAAATTTCGTATCAGAGGAGGTACCCATCCTTAAGTGCGGTGCACTACCTAGGATGGGTATAAGGCCCACAATGAGGAATTGTTTCTCTAATGGGGGGGGGGGGTGATTGAAACATCCCCAAATGATAAAGGGTTAAATTACTAAATTATATGACTCATTTCAATAAGGTGACCCTTCCTTTTCGGGAACCTGTCTGATTAGAACTTCACAGTTAAGCGTGCTTGGCCTGGAGTTGTGTTCAGAATGGGTGACCTTCTGGGAAGTTTCCTAGGGTGTGTGTGAGTGAGGACAAAGCCCACTGAAAAGGATATGTGTTGGCTTGTGGGGACAATCATTAGTCAGATGACCCATCCAGGCATGTGGGTGGACCCTTGGGTGGGCCCCACTTGTCTGTGGGGCAACTGGTGGTACCTGGTGGGGTCGGGACCCGACGACCATGTTAAGGTGGGGTATTTGTACTGTCACCGGGGCACAGTTGTCAAAAATATTCTTCATAATAGTTATCATAAGTCTAAAGGTTTATTATTTTCTCTTTTATTGGATATTTTATATGTTTTCGTAACGATTTTTATTCTCAAAGTGTTAAATTCTTGATAAAACGGTAAGAGTAAAAATGGTTAAATATAAAAGATAAGGATTAAAAAATATACAAAACCTATATAATTCTTATTAGATGATTTTATTTCGACTTATATTCATCTTATGTTAGAAATAGCTTAATTTGGACTCATTTATACTTGAAATAGAATTTATAATAAAATAATAATTCAACATATTCTTTAAGTGCCTCTCCTCCCTCTTATAAAAGGGAACCACCTATAACCCATTACACACACCTCTCAAGCACCTTGGCTCATCCAAATCTACCCAAATAATCTCCCAACATCTCTATATTATTTTTATAATCCTTCCCTTAGGCAGAAGGAAATTCAAGATTTCCCTTTGACTCAAATCAAAAGAAGTTACCCAATTTGAGGTAACAACTTTTCTCATGTTTCTTCCCATTATTATTACTTCTCAAATCCCTATGATCTTCTTATTATTTGTTTATATAACAACAATAGTATCCTAAATATACTATTTTGTCATTATGATAAGTATTCTAACTACACTTACACACACCTCCATCAAATTGATACAAACATATTGTTTCTGTGTACGACAAACTGCTGCCTCATGAAACAATGACTGTTTGATATTCCCCTATCAGCTATCATGGTGGACAATATGATGAAACTATAATTACATATGATATTTATGATATTCATTTTATCTCTATATTTTTGTACTTCTCATTTATAACATACCTTTAATCTTTTCATGTGGTATAAATACGATAATTTCATTTGAGGAAGTACGGAATACCACCTCCTCAAAGTGATATGACTCGTTCATGCTATACATTGAATGTATAAAGGATGTAATTAATGAACTTATGAAAAATATATAACATATATATTATAATGTTATTAAAATATAACTATTTATTTTTTATTTTTTATTTCATTAAATATGAAAAAGAAATTAAAGTAGCGTTAATGCATACGTACGACTTACCGTCGCCATGAATGGTGCATTTCATTTATTATATCCAAATTATAAGGACTATTTTAAATACATATATATTGGATATGTATGATATATAAATCATTAATATCATTATATATATAATGTATTTTTGACCACATGGTCAATTTATAATTATAATAAGTTTATTTTTCTACTCAAGTTCTGAATATCGACAAAATGTCTGATATAAACTCAATTAATTAACTAATTGTTATAACAAAGTAATGAGTTATATAGATGGAGTAATAAAATTGAAAAAGGTTATAAAGAAATTAGAAATTAACATAAGTTTATTATTTAGGAAAGTAAATAACAAATTAGTCAAGTTGGACACAAGGTAAGGGACTTCATCTCAAGCTTCTTTTATAGAGGCACGTTTTGATTATATACACCTCCTTCTTTTACACGGTGTATAATAAACCCCTTTGGCTATTGATTTAATTCAATGGGAATCTTTTAACTATGATAAATTTTACCAAATTACAAAAGGAATGTTTTTAACATTTTTAGTGACAATGACCTCTCCTCCACCGTAATAGTTATTTGGCTTCCTCAATAAGCCTTAGTGATTTTTAAAAGGAAACGAAATACGTCCTTCTATTTTTGGGTGTTTTCATATTGAAAATGGTTTTTGAAATTGATTGAGAATTTTAATATATTTAAATTATTTCTTGTTATTGTAAATGATATGTTATTAGTGAAATGCTGATATTTTCAATATTTTATGTGTTATGATTATATAATGGTACTTGGACATTTGATGGGTTGTTACGTGATAAGCCAAATGATGGGCGGTTTCGGGGTAAACCAAGGATGTGTGGTTACATTATAACCTCCAATGCATTGGATATGAAAGTCGGTCGTATGGCTATTCCATTTGTACAAATAATTTCTGAAAGTCTACTGTACGGTTATTCCATTTATGCATGATTATGTCCCAAGTTACCTTTATATGTTATACATTGTTTTCTATGGGCTTTATGGTAATCCTTAATGTGAATTATAAATTTAATTTAAGATTGTGTAATGTTTAAGTTTGGGGACTTATACAATGAGTTTGAGTGTGACACATGAAGCCCAATTTTCATTAGGAAATAGGGTAGAGACTAGCACCAAGGGTATAAAAATACATATATAAAAGGAATTACGCTATAAAAATGAAAAATGACTATCACCATGAATACAGTAATAAAATTACCAACCAAAAAACATAAATAATATTTATCAATTCATGTTATGTCATACATATCCAATAAATAATTTTAAAAAATACTAGATGATCTCTCATTCACACCTTAGTACCTCATGAAAGGCATAATAAAATCTTCCACCACTGATAAATCTTCTATGTACATAGTTAAGGTCACCCGATACTACCCCCAACTTTATTAACATAACCTAAAAAAATAACATATAAATTAATGGACTGAATATAAATTAACCTAATAGGTTCTTTCTTGAAACAATCAGGCTTCCATTTGAATACTGTAAAATAATGTGTTTGTGTATAAAATAATTTAAATTATATGAACAGTCAATGTACAACCCTCAAAATCCATCTTTCCATTCACATACATTCCATAAAAAATATCTAATTTATTTACCATAACACTCTTACCATAACCAACATCACATAACCATCATTATAATTTTAACCAATACCATTCTTCATCTTGTCACTAAGGAGATATCCGCCAACATGGACCATTATGTAATATCACAGCCACTTAGACGATATCCTTCTATAGGGATATATATATATATAACATGTTGATATCCACATACAGGGAATGTGACATCACATATTTATCCATTATTTATGTCACTATAGATTCACAGAGGCTGTAACACTCATGCTTCAATTATAGTATTCTTTTCTTTTTAAGGAATCAATAGTATAATGCAGATAACTTTATTTAAGAATGTGATTAAAAACAAAGTTCAAAATTTTAATAAATTTAATTTAAATATATTAGTTTAATTTTTTAATTCATCATGTTGTAATTATATTAGGTTGAATTTTATAGATTATTTCATTAACAATTAAATTTTGGGTGAATAAGGAAAATACCGATTTTACTAAAAACTAAATTTTAGGACATTATAATGATATAAGAACAAATTGAATGTCTGTAAAACATTTTTATTTAACAAATATATATTTAATAAGTAATAATATATATATATATAATATATAGTTTTGAGCTTAGAAACATGTGTTTAACATTGTATAAATCTAAGTAATGTTTTTATTCAAATAAGAATCATTTTTAACTCTTCTATCATAATCAAGTATTTAGATGGTATATTTTGGTCTTAGTTTGATTTTAAAGAAAAGTAAAAATAATTTGATTTTAAATATTTCAATTTATTTTATTTTAATCAACATTATACGTTTTTGGCTATAAATTTTTTTTTATATTTAAAACAAGAATTATTTTTCTAAAAAATGATTTTAATTTCATTTTATAAAAGTATATTAAAATTAATTTTTTACACTTATATGAGTTTAATAATGTAAAATTGATTACATATTTAGTAAATTAATAATTAATATTAGTTAATAAAATCAACTTTATTTTTGGATATAATAAATAGTAACTATAGTAAATATTTATCTTATCTGTTTAGTGTATATTGAATTAAAAGGGAAAAATTATAGTGATTATGATTCAATATAATAAAAAAACTTGATTAAACATAACTAAATGATTTCATTTCAACCTTAACCTTATAATATTTTAAAATATAAAAATTGGTGTTCTCTAAAAAATGACTTTATATTATTCAAATATTTTAGGTAATTCCATGTGTGGACCTCCCCTCACATATAAAAGGGAACCTATTCCACTCCCTTATTCATAAATATTTATCCCTATAGATTTTATAAGAAATTTATAAATACCTTAATATATTATTACCATTATTATTGTATTTTTTTCTTACCGTATTATCATCTTATGAAGAACCATGGTGTAATCCAAAGGAGGTTTCTCAAAGAAGTGGTAATCATCTTAACCATTCCTTCAAAGTTTATTTTTTTATTATAATTCAACTAAATTAGCTACATCCATCCTAATATAATGAATATAGTATTAAAAATATATTTATATGATATTTTTAGTAGGGTACATCCATTTACACCTCCTTCCCATCCTATGGAAAATGGAAACATCACTTATGCATATGCATAACCTACCATCTCTACATAGTCATGTAATTTTTTTCATCATAATTTTACATTGATAGTTATAAAGGTGTAATTAATTAATGTATATAATTTTATAACATAAATATTATTATTTAAATATAATATATCATCTACTTTCTTACCATTACATCTGTTGGAAAATGATGATGTTTCTTCTGTGTATGTGTGGAATACCACCTCAATAAAGAGATGTCATTAATTTTTTTATTACCAACATGAATAGATAATTATAATAAAGTATTTAATGAATAAAAATTATATTCATGAAATTATTAACATTATTTACATGATGGGACCATTCCATAACTCATTTAATCATAGAAAATATACTGAAGTAATTTGAGATAAATTAATCGAACAAACTTAAGTGGTCTACGTAAGCAATAACTATTCAATACATAGATTTAAAATTATTATAAAAGAACCTTAAAAATTTAACATAGATTTAAATGGTTCATAAGAAAGTATTTAATAAATTTTAACTCATTATATAGGCGGATTAAACACATACAACTAAGAAGATATCCAAGGTAACAGATTTCTGTTTCAATCTCATTTTATTTCAGAATTGTTTATGTTCAAATTTACCTTTATAAAATTATATGATACTAATTTATTAAAAATCATAAATTTTCTTACTCTATAAATTTTTGGTTTTTCATATTTATTTTCTATTTATTCTCTTATTGTATTAAGAAACATCATGTGAGTAACAAGTTCGGAACTTTATTTTAATGAAATTCATATTTTAATGTTTTGCTTAAAAACTATTTTTATTCCACATCATAGTTAATTAAATTTTTTTAATTAATATTATTCTTTATACTCTAATGATTATTTTAATTCATTTTAGTAATATTTAACTTTCAATATAATTTTTTAAAAGGAAAACAAATTTTTTTTTCATTTCCAAAAGATGTGTTTTTAGTCTTTTTAACAGAAGTGAGAAAGGAATATTTATTTTAAAATTTATTACAATAAAAAAATTTCTCACTATCATGACAATTCTTTTCCTTAAAATTTAATTTATTTTTTTACATGTTTATTTTATAAGAAAATATTTTTCTCAATATTACTTGAATTTTTTTATATATATTGAAATAAAAGGATATTATTTTCTTAAATGAATCAAATGAATTTTTCAAAGTGATTTAAAACTAATTGATTATGTAAATATACAAGGAATTTATTTTAAATGCATTGAATTTATTTTATTTAAAAAGTTTTGGTTTTATTAGAAAATATTGATTTCTAATGAATTGCTGGTCTTCTATCATTATTTACTGATAATTGATTTTACCTTAATTTGAGATTATTAAATTTTTTTATTATGTTATTTATTACTCCCTATTACTCATTTGAAACTATTTATCAACTTCATACCAATATTTTCAATATCATGGTTGAATTCATTATCATTTATTTTAATTTCATAATGTCTCAACCATATACCATTTTTATATATGGTATTAATTGAAATAAGTTTATTAAGAAAGTTTTTTCAATTACTGGTGAAATATTATATATTCTTGATTAAATATGGATATTTTTTTATTTATAAGGTATTTTGAGAACATATTGTATTGATCATTAAATATATGATTAATAAAAAGGTTGTTCAAGTGAAAGGGGGTATAGATAACCCCTTTATGCATCGAATGGTCTCATGAGACAAAATATAAGGTATTTCATATTATATGGGTATTTGGTTTACACCAAACCATTTATTAAGATTTATGTCTTAGATGAGGACTTGATGGTGTGAATCATGATAAATTTTCTGAATCCTCGGTCAAAAGATCATGAATGTTGGGATTTATTCATTTTCTTTATTAAACATTCAATTTAAATTATCCATGTGTTTTCTTTGTTGATATTATCCTTGTATATAATTTTAACTAAATGTTTTGATAAAAATGAATGTGTTTTGATCATCTACGCCCAAATATTGATTATGTATTATTTAATCATGATAAATTACACTATACGTAACCCTTATTATGTATTTTGTCTCACCCTTTATTTTTTTCCATTTCCCAGGATGCAATGAAATATATTTTGAAATATTTCCTAGATGGAATAAGATTTCATATACTTTGTTTTTTATTTTCTATATAATATACTATGAAATTATGTATCTAGTTTCCAATAATTCTTAATAGATCGATCTAATATGATGTAATCCATTATATATTGTACCAATTTAATTATGTAAACCCTATATTTAGGTTTCTAGAGTTGGCATGTTACAGTTGGTATCCAAGAATGTTTAGTAGGAATACTTTGGGCTTGATTTTTAGTGAACATATCTAATATGATAATTCTAATAATCCCTTCCAGTATTTAATCACTTGTTCCACCATAAAGATTTTTATTTCATGGATGAAAATAAATGATGATTATGAGATAACTCAGTGTGTGACATTGTTTAGTGATGGAACATAGTTGAAGGAATGGAATCAATACTCAAAATCAATGTAGGCATTTCCTTGCTTAGGAACCCAATACAGTTGGTATTAGAGATAATACAATCATGACAATATTAGGATATATGAATGAGGTTATCATGATTAAACCTTCACATATAGAGAAAAAAATGTTCCACAACACAAATCATCTATGTTTGATTTCTTCATATGATAAGAGAATATATCGTTTAATAGAACTAATAATCCATCAGTTTCTGAATAATGCATTAAGTCCCTCAAAAAAATATTTCTATCCTAGAAAAGTGATGAAAGGGAAAATGTTATTATAGAAGTTTATTATCTAAAGGTAGATGCTGATCAATTGTGTCATTTGATCCAAAATTCTAAATAGGTTAAAAAATAAATTATTAAATAGATAACATTTAATGTTATATTCTTTGAGAACAAATTTCCTTAATATAATATAGATGAAATAGAGAAGAATTTCCTCACAATAAATAAGAAGGAAAATGAATGTGTTGTATAGTATGAGGAAAATCAACAAAATTATCTTGGTATACAACCCACTATATTTGTAATTTATAAAGAAATATTAACCATTTCTTTGATAGGATTATTTTGAGCCTCTAACGAGAACAAGGTTATCAATAATTTTCATCATATGTTGATATAATTTCAAATTACATTAAGTCTAAGAAATAATTATCAAGGTTTCATATCCTAAATATAAATTAAGATAAGAAGAGGTAGATTAAGCACCAAAAAAAATAAATGTTTCAATGAATTAGTATAGGAAGAAGAGATTTAAAACATTTGAAAATTATGGAAATAAATTTCTTTATACTTGATTAATTGGAACATGAATCTATTTTAAACATAGAAAAAGAGAAAACAAGGATCACAGATTAATGAGAAATAAAGAAAACACTTCTATCCAGTTATTAAAAAATAAATAGGTGGGTAATTTTTCCAAAAAAAATCACTTGAATCAGGGGAATCTCCCATATAAGAGGCCAAGTAGAGAAGGATAAACATATGTGGGTACTAAATCATAGGTTTATGATTTTAAAGATATGGTGTCATGTAATTTGATCATTACAACAAAATTTTCAAATTATTTATTTGATTATGGACCTTTAAACTCTTTTATATGATTATTCTTTAAAATAAAATTCTATATTTCCATAGAATCTTAATAATAATGTAATCATTCATAAATCATAGTATAAATCATATTTCTACAAGGATGTGCTAGTCAGTCCCCATTATCACACATAAACATACCCTATTTTCAAACATGACTATTATATCAATGGTTGATTTTGATATCATAATTGGTATGGATTATATCAAAAATTATAATGAAAGAAATTTATTCCCAAGAGAAGGAGATTATGATTCAAGATAAAAATGTCGAATGACTTATCATTAGAGGGTTGAAAATATCATCTGAATCATATCTATACCCACCTCTAGTAGCTCTTATTATTGAAATTATAAGGTAACATGTGAAGATACAAAATTTGAATGTGAAATATATCCTTATAATAGAGGATATATATATTTTTATAGGAATATATTGATGTATTTACTCAAGAACTATCTAGACATCCAATTGAGTGTGAGGTTGATTTTTTTATTGATATTATTTATAATAAAAAATATGTATCTAAGAATCTATATGTTTTCCAAAGTGGAATTAGTGTAACTGAAGAAATAAATATAGGGATTTGTGTGATAAGGGATTTAAAAACCCTAGTGTTTCACCATGGGGTAACCTCGATCTTTTTAAGAAGAATTAAGAAGGGTAAATGAGGTTGTTCATTGATTATAGGAAAATATATCCTATTACTATAAAGAACAAGTATCATATTCCCTATGTTGAAGAGTTGTTTGATCATATTCAATGTGATCAATATTTTTCTATGATGGATCTTCATTCAAGGTATCATTAACTACAAGTAGTAAGGGAAGATATCCCAAATAAGAAATTACATATCAGACATTGAAATTATGAATTAATTGTAATTCCATTTGGATTAAATAATACGCCATATGTTTTTATTGATCTAATGAAAAATGTATTTAATAATTATATAAATAATTTCATTGTGGTATTTATTTATTATATCATGATATAATCTAAGATCTATAATGAGAATATGTTTTATTTTTTAACCATTCTTAAGACTATTAGAGAAAATGAGTTACATTGAAAATTTAGCAATTGAAAATTTTAGATTCAAGAATTTTCTTTTCATGGTCATAATTTCTATAAGGATAGAATATCATTTGATCCTTAAAATGAAAAAGTCGGCGATGGAATGGAAAACACCAACTAATATAACCAACGTACATAGTTTCCTTGGATTATTAAGTTACCATTAACATTTTTTAAAAATTTTACTTGATTGGTTGATCCATTAACTGTGCTAACATGTAAAGGGGATAATTTAGTATGTTTATAAGAATGTAAATATAGTATTAAAGTATTAAACATGATATTTATCAATTCACTAATACTAAATTTTCCATCATAAAGGTATGAATTTCTAATATATAGTGATGCATTGAATAATTGACATAGATGTGTCTTTATATAGAATGTTAGATTTGTTTCCTATCTATTAAGGTAGTTATATATTCATGAATAGAATTATATGACCAAAAATATTGAGTTGGAGGCCATAACACATTCATTTATTATATAGAGACATTTATTTTAGGGAAAAAATGTAAAATATATATTGATCATAAAGTTTGAAATACATCTTCTCATAGAAAGTGATCAACATAAGGAGAAGAATATTGATATAATTATTCATGTATTAAGATTTAGAAATTAACTACCACCATAGGATGGAAAATTATGTGGTTGATGCATTGAGTAAGATATTTTGTTGGTTTTTACTAAAATGAGTATTGATAATGATCCTATATTCATGGATTTAGTAAACTTGGATATGAGAATCATAAAGGAAGTTAAAATTTCACATCTATTCCAAATGATTTCAAAACCTTATTTATTATAGAAAATAAATAGTTCCTAGATTGATGATAAGAATATTCAAAAGGAAATCAAAGCTGTGAAGGATGGAATGCAAGTATACTTCTTCTATAATTATGATATATTGAAATTTGGAAAGGTGATATGTGTTTCATCCATGACTGATTTAGAAATATAATTATTAGATGAATTTAATAGCTCAAATTTCATTATACACCATGGTAGCACCAAAATGTATCAGGATTTGAAGGGAAATTTGTGTTAGGATAATATGAAATGGTAAATTACAAACTATGTATCATGATGATTGGTTTTTAAATAAGAAAAGGGTGAGAGAAAATATCATAAATAATTAATAAAACCTATATTTACTCCTTCATGGAAATGGTAGGATATTACTATCAGAGTTATCACTGAATTTATAAATACTCTATGAGAGAATGATGTTATATGGGTTATTATTGATCACAATACCATGTTTAAAAAATTTACTCACTATAATAAACAATTCACCTCTTCATCCCCTTACATGGATATATATTAATATTTTTGAATGTATTTACGGTGTATCTATTTTTTTTAATCCAATCATGACCTAGAATTTAAGTCAAAATTCTAGAGAATTATTTAGAAGGATCTTGACATTGAAGTATGTTTGAGCAAGGCTTATCATCCTTAGATATATATACAATAAAAATGAACAATTAAAACATTATAAGACAAGTTTATTTTATTATAACATTAATTTCAATGTATGTAGGATCAATATTTATGTTTGGTGTATATTTATTAAAATAGTCTCTTATATTTGAGCATTCAAATTTAACTGTATGAAGCATTGTATCAGAAATTGTTTCATATACCAACATTTTTGTGATGAATTTAGTGAAAGGAAGCTCTTAGGGAAAGAAAATCTTGAGGATACAATGAGGAAAGTAAATTCTATTCAAAATCATATCATGGTCACTCAAAGTTGTAAAAATATCTAATCCAAATAACTGAATGATAGAGTTATAATTTGAAGTGTGTGATCATGACTAATTGTAGGTATATCAATTTAAGGTTTTTATATTATTCATAATGAGTGTGGAACTAAGTTATATGTATATCAGGCCTTTTGAGATATTGTAAATAATTGGTGTTGTGGCTTACCATTTGTAAATATTACATAGCCTCTCTAAATTTCATGATGTGTTCCACATCTATTTATTAAGGAATTAAATTCCCAACCCAATTCATATTACCAAATTGAATTAATTATAATTATAAATTTATTTATCCTACTGGGAACTTAATATCTACATTATTGACACCAGAGAATATGTGTTCTCGAATCGAGTGAGTCGATTGGTGATGGTACTTTGAAGAAATCATAAAATTGAAATAGAAATATGGGAAATATAAAGAAGTTATGATGAATAACTACCCATATATATTAATAAAGTGAAATTTTGGAAATTCTAAGGATGAATTTTTTAATGTATGAAAAAATGTAACACCTATGCTTCAATTATAGTAAGCAAGCTTTTATTTATAAAGAAATAACAACATAATTCACTGAGAATTATTCAAGAAAGTGATTAGAACATAAATTCCAAAATTTAATAAATTTAATTTGGATAAATTAATTTTATTTTTAAATTTAACATATGAAAATTATATGAGGTTCAATTTGGGATATTTTTTAGAAATAATATTTTGTTTAGTGAATATTAAAAAATACTGATAAAAAAAGACAATTTAATGACATTATAACGACACAAGAATAACTTAAAAGTTTATGAATCATTTTTCATGGAAAATATATATTTATATATATAAGTTAATATTATTATTATAAAATTATAAGGTCAAACATAGAAATTAATTCATAGTATTTTGTACATATAATAAAAGTCTCTCTTCAAATAAACACTATTTTTATTTATTATCTCAAAATACAGTATTTAAAAAGAAAATTTTAGTTTTGGATTATTTTGAAAGAAAATTAAGTATATTTGATTTAATATAATTAAATTAATCTTATTACAATTAAAATTATAATTAATTTCTCTGTAAAACAATTTTTGCACTTAAAATAAGTATTTTTCTTAAAATGAGTTTCATTAAATTTTGAAAAATTATATTAAATACAATATGTAAAATTTATAGGATTTTAATGATTTAAAATGGAATCTATATTTTGAATTTGAATAATTAATATCATGTAAATGGGAAGCTATTTTTTGGTCATAAAGAATAGTAGCCATTATAAATATTTATCTCCTCGGTTATGGGTAAAATGAATTAAAAATGTTTAAAATAAACGTATAATGATTTAGAATAAAAAACATTATAAAACCTCATTAGATGTTTTCATTTTGAATTTTACCTCATCCTCTTAGAATATATGATAATTTTGTTCCATTTTCACAAGAAAATTACTTTGAATTATTTATATATTTTATGCAATTAAATGTGTGTCCCTCTCCTCACTTATAAAAGGAAACCTCTTATAATCCATTATTCGTAGGCTTTTATCCCTACAGATCTTTCAATACCTACCCAAAAAACATCCTTGATTCCTTACCTTATTTCTTGAGCTCCTAGTTTTACTATTAGACATTCCAAAGAAGGCCAATTTTATAAGCTAACAGAGGTTTCTCAAAAAAGAGGTAATCAACATAGATGGATATTTCATTGTTTATTTATTCTTCTACTTCCTCTATATATATTGTATCTATCCTACCATAATGACTATTATATCACCAATTTATTGATATGATATTATGATTATTATATATCCATTTCCACCCCATTTTTCATGAACCAACCCATGTCAACTCCAAACCAGGCACTTGAGTCGACTCGTGATATACTAAGGAGGCATTACCCATCCTCTCAGACTAGCGATAAGCTCCATAAGAATTAGAAGAGAAAAAGTGGTTACAATTTCACCCAGTAAACATGATAAATGAGTACAAGAAAA
Organism: Viscum album; assembly: GCA_963277665.1. NCBI lineage: Eukaryota > Viridiplantae > Streptophyta > Magnoliopsida > Santalales > Viscaceae > Viscum > Viscum album. Next base: position 1,693,693,466 of record OY728131.1, read on the forward strand.
AAATAATCATTTTTACAATTGTAAACAAACATGATACAAATAATAGAGTTTTATAGGTTAACTAATGAAAAAAAGAAAATCCAAAACTGCTAAAATAGAAAAAATAAAAAAATAAAAATAAAAATATAACTAAATGACCAAACAAATATATAAGTGTCCCCATGGGTCAAATTCTGATTTGAAAATAAAATAATTCTCTAATGAAACCAAAACCCAGAAGAAAACTAAACCTAGAACTAAAATGATATGATGGGCATAAGTATGAGAAACAATACAAATGCTAATGGAAAACCAGTCCCCATGTATTAATTTTATATAAAATATCCATAACATTATAGTTTTATATAACATATATAAATATTTTGTGCATTTTTAGTTTAGTTTCTACAAGAATCACAATCTGTTTCTCGATTTTTTTTAAAAATATGATTTAGTTAAATCGTAAAATTTTTGAATTTTAGAAAATGAGTTATTAAAAAAATTAAATACGGATGTAATATTTTCATAAAGATATTATTTTATAGAATTTTTTTAGAATAAAATACACTAGATAGTTGTGAGATGTTTTTATAAAAAACGTTGTGTAAAAAATTATCTTAAACAAGAGAAACAACTAGAAAAGAAGGATCATCCACAACAACATTATTAAGTGCCTAAGAAATAAGTGAGGTTGGTGGGAGTATAGTTTAAAATCCAAAATATCAATAATAATGTAAGTGTATCTATCACAGATATGTAATTATTAACATAAATGGGATTACCTAGGTTCTTATCATAAAATATTGAACATAACATTCATAATAATGATCCATCATATCATGACTCTTAATATTATAAGCAACCCTAACTTTTGATTGCACCCTACATTTCCAAATAAAGGGGAATAATCCAAAGGTATGTCATTGAAAATACTAAGGGAAATCAGTGAGAACATAATACCAATCTAGTTTAGCATGTGTTCTTTTATAAAATACAATATTCTATAGGATCAAAAGATATATGTGAAATGATAATGATCTAAGGAATAATGAACAATCTATAATATTAAAAATTGCATAAGTCGTCACTTGAGTCCCACCTATAAGCATCACAGCCAAACACCGCTCCATTGGAAATCCCCCTTACCTTTAATATCTTGATACATAAAGTAAGTACCATAATAATGGCATTTAAAATCTTTTAAAAGTGAAAAATTCAAGATGAAATTTAAAAGGATTTTTTATAACAGAAAACTCATTCCAAATGTTCCAATTGGGCCATATGAAATCCTTTGAAAACAAATTCTTTTAAGGAACCAAGCACACCACTTAGAAATCCATGGGATATTTAAATTCTCATTTGGAAATTTATATATCACTTGGGTAAGTTAGAACACCCATAAAGGTGAACTGGTAATTTCATAAAACATTTTATGTGGAAGGTTGTGTAAAATAAGTTTAAAAATTCAAATTATAAGGAATGAATCATTAGTATTTGAATTAAAATGACATGGATATTAATCCATATCAATTAATGTAAAAAACTATACATTTTTAATTTATATGAAACATGATATAAATATTCAATAAATTATTAGTTATTAGATTTAAAGACTAATATATAGTAAAATCTACCATAATTCATTGGAAAAAAATCTCCTTTAATGAAAACCATATGAAATGGCCTCAACACTAGTCTCAAAATCCTTAGACATAAAAAACCATGAGTTAGAGGAACCCTCGTCACACTTAGGGTGGGAAAAAGAATAAAAAACCCAAGGTAATAAGAGTAAAACAAGATGAAAGCAGAGAGAAAGAAGGGAAATAGGGATGAAGGGACTAACCTTGAAGATCCAAACCAAAATCATGATGAAACTATACCAAAACTCAAAGGGAGGGAGAAACAATGAAGGTAATGATCCTAATATATTTTCACACTGAAAGGTAGGAGAAAATTAGGGGTTTGGGGTTATAAATAATGTATGGTTAGAAGTGTAATTTCAATAATTTTGAAACCTAGATAGGCCACATGGTTTAGTAAATCTTGTGTTAACCCTATACCTTCTACTAGATTGAAAACGATCCTATCATGGTTTGGATATTAGGTTTAATAAACTATGTTACATCCATTTGAAATGGTTTTTTCAAATTATAAAACCCATTCTCATGCTTTTTTCATGGTTTTTACTAACTGTGTGCAAGCAACACCCTTTGACCCTTAGACACAAAATACAAACATGACTTTCTTTAGGATCCGCATTATTTACAATCTACCATGTGCTCCCCATAATGACTAAACCATAAAAGAAAAAAATGAAATGAAAACACCCTATGAAAAGGTATTCATAAGGGTTTACATTACATATCTACACAAACTATTAAATTTAAGACAAACTATCTGAAAAAAATCAACTCAAAACTCTCAAAACTCAATGTAGAATAAGAAAAATAAAATAAAATAAAAAACAAAAAATTTTGTTTGAAAATTCACCCCACCACAATGATTTTTTTCCCCAGAAATACTAAAAAAATTCATTTTGGTACAGAAAAATGATTTGGGTGAAAAATTTCTGCCAAACTAGATTTTACAAGAACAGAAGAACAAAATAACTAATACTGAGACAACACTTGAAATATAGACATGAAATGACGAAAACTCAACTATTGATATGAATCCAATTCTCAAGGAATTATGGAAGTAAAAAATCATAAACCAAACACCTTTCTACCACTAGAACGATCCATCCTGACTCAAAATCCCAATTCTAATGAATGAAAAACTCAAAATTAGAAAAATAAAGATAACATGGGTTGGAAAACTAACAACCTCTTAAGGAGGGTTCATGATAAAAAAAGTGTGAATTTATATAAAAACAGTGATTAATCAACAAAATTAGGTTACCAAGGTGAACACCCCACCATATTAGGATTGTACTAATGTATCCAAACACAACATAGAGTTTCCAAAATAAAAACCCTTCATTATGTGATTCATAAAATTATAAAAGAAGAGACTAAGAACATCATAAGGAAAATGGTTATAAAGTGGGGAAAATAAATACCTCAGATATGCACTAGATCAAAAATTGGCTTTATAAGATGAACATGATACATTCCCAAAGAAGTAAATCTAGGTCCACTCCTTTTTCATCAATAACCCTTGAAAAACATTAAAGATGTACCAGGTGGCCACATGCATGATAGTTACTTTGATCAATTTTTCATGATGGCTTATTGTGACCCCACTTTTCTCATTGATGGTACACTATGTTCATATTCCAAAAAGAAGATATTTCAATATAAAAAGGTCTCATAATACCACCACCATATTTTTCAAAATTAGGTGGTTTACCTTCTACATTATTGGAATCTTCATCACCACTTCTTGGTATAAAGGGAGGATCAAAAACTTTATGAACTCTTACCTACCTGGCCTCCAAAAGAACCACATTACTTATCAACTTGACATAGGGGGTTATAAAAAAACTATGACACCCCTGATAGAAGATCATGGTGAATGCCTTTTTGAAAATATGATTCATTTATGAAATCAACTGAAAATAATTATTGGTAAAAGGGGACTAGATACACAAAATAACGGATGAAATCCAACACCATTTTATCTTCTTGTTGGAGTTAGTATAAATCTATCTCCTTTTCCACCTTCACAGTCTTAGATAAAGGATTATTGGATGAATAAATATTTTAAGAATTTATAGGAAATGTCCTCTCATGTCTTAGTCCTAATGAACAACTTTTATAACTTCTAACTCAGACCTTCATGCATAAAGGTAGACACCCTAACATTTATAGACTTAGGAGACCCAAGGATTACAAGGGTCCTTTTTATATCTTAAAGTCATTTCGCTGCTTCATGAAGATTCACTTGGCCATAAAAGGGAGGTGGATTCAACATCTAGAACTGTAGAAGGAAATAGATTTGGTGATCAATGCAGGGGTCTACTAGAGTTAAACACCACAATCTCCACTTGAAAATCCATAGAGTATTTGTGGGGGAGTTCTCTAAATAAAAACTAAATAAGAACTCCATTATAACAGACATGAATTTCAAAATCTCATCACATCAAATACCTACTACAAAGAGAATTCCAATTAAACAAATCCTCTAAACCATTAAAGAATATCATCAATCAAAACATTTTAATAACATTACAAAAAATCATTATTTACATTCTTTTAAATTTTCCAAAATAATCCCTCAATTTCTTCTCCAATAAAATACTTTTCTTTAAAACCACTCTCTCATCGTAAAATACGTTTTCAAAAACTTTTTAAAACTGCACACACAAGATCATAAAATTATAAAAGACACATGAATTCTTTTTAGAAGACCTATTTCATCAAAAATCACTTAATTTTAAATCCATTTTATCATATTACTATTCTAATTAATTTATTATATACATTTATCATTTTCATAAACAAAGCCACCAACAATTGAAATAAGATTTTTTTTATAATTCAAGTTATGATTTAAAAAAAGATTAAATAATAATGACTAATGAAAAAATTTAAATGTGAATTGTAACCATGGATTACTTGGCCACAAGTTTTTAATTCCACGAAACACCCCAAGATTTCTTATTACATTATTTCTTCAAAGTAATTCAATAACTTGTGCTACACGCAACATTGAGTTCGTGCGCACCACGACTTACCAAACTAGAAGTTCAAAAAGCTGTTATGAATAGTATTAAATGTGTTTTTAATTTTATATATATCATATATAATTTTAACATTCATATTTTTTGTTTCTTAGACACAATAAAAGGAAAAATTCAATTTTTTAGATAAAAGAAGTATTTTTCAAAAAATAAAATTTTACAGACTATTTAATAGAAAAATCCTTTAAAAAAATATTTGACACTTTTATATATTCAATTTAATGAAATTAAATTCTTCTTTAGAATCGGGACATAAAAATTCAGTTTGGATAAATTTTTGGTACTTTTCTGATAACTTTCATATTTTGATGAATAGTGAAAAATACTAAATTTTAATAGAAAAAAATTAATCGAAATAATTTATAGGGATAAATTATGAATTTTAATTGTTTAGAAGTATAATTAGATTATATTTTTATCATTTAATATAATTTAGGTCATTATAATCAATTTCACATTTAAATTTAACATAAACACATGTCAATCTTTGGAAAGTTTTTACTTTAAAAAACACGTTGTTTTGGTTTTGACAACGGGAATTAATTTTAAATTAATTAATGCAACTTCTATTTTTATAATTTGGTAAAATATAATTCATTTTTGAATTCATAATTTCAAAATTATCTTAGGGTGAATTATTTGTATTTTTCTGAAAAAATACAATTTTTGATGAAAAGTGAAAAACATTATGTTATTATTTAAAACCGACTTTTTATTTAAATAATTATTTATTTTATTTAAATTTATTTTTAAAAAAATAGATATATAATACCTATATAATTTCAATTTAATTCATTGGAGTCATTTTATAATAAAATTAGATGTATAAATTTTTATTGAACTTTTTACCATCTTTTACCCAAATTCTAGGAGCATTTGAAAATTTGCATAAAACTTGATTTTACCGCTTCTCTGAGTTTAATTTCAAAACTCTAAGAGACACAGTTGAAATCAATAAGTAAAATTTGGTTCAATAATAAAAAAATAATTTTTGGTGAATAGTAACTTTTGACTTTTATTTGCCACAGTTAAAAGTAAATAGGGTAATTAAGGGTAAAAATGATAATATAATTACCCTAAAACATGTCATAATTCAATTGTATAAGATTAATTAGACCAAAAAAACATTAGGAATAAAATATGATCCTATTTGGTCCACTTGGATTAGATTAGGACATTTATTATTATTTTATTTAAAGAAGAGTTAAAAGTGTTAAATTCAAAGTTTATTAACTAAATCATTTTTAATATAGGGTAATACATAAGATAAATTCGACTTTAAATATTCATTAGAAAGATAAAAATATTTCCTACATATTTGTATTTTATTTATAATTTTTAGAGATTAAATAATTAAATTTATTTATGACACAATGATGATGTAGTAATTACTTTATTAATGAAATATTAAAATAGTTTATATTATAAATATTAAATGTAATTTAATTTAAAAGTTCTGATTACATTCACAAATTTTATAGGTTAATATGACATGTTAGGGTTGATTAGATAATTTTTTTCAAAGTGATAAGGTTTTTATGACTTTCACAAAAACGAAACAATAAATAGTGTCAAAATTGACATAAATTAGTTTTTAAAGAAAAAACTATATTGTCGGTTGATATAATATTCCTAAAAATATATGGGTTGACCAAAGGGATTAAATAAAAATATAAATGTCATTAATGAACCACTTTAGGTTCTCTTGGAAGTTTATAGTAATTTTATTAACCATATAGTGTAAGAATACAAGAAGACACGGTAAAAGTTAAACTTATAAACAAAGACTTAAATGAAAAAGATAAGGTTGAAATGGTAACCTAAACTTTTCTAAAACCTATTTTTTGAGATCATTTCGAGAAATAACCACCTAAGGCTCTAAATAAATTAATTTTGAGCCATTATAAACCAAATATGATTGTATAATAAATTAATATTTTAATCCTTTCCAAAAGTGACCCTACCCCTCTTATAAAAGGGAACTTCCTCTTCTCTCAAAATCACACCTCCAAAGACATTTGGTTCATCCAAACCCATCCCAAATATCCTCAAAACATACCTCAAATCAACCTAGAGTCCTTACTTTGACTATAAATCCAACCTAAGGAGCACTTTTGATCAACTCAAAAGGAAACACTCGAAGAAGAGGTAATAATTTCACTACCCTCTTTCAAGTTATTTTCTTCTTCCATTTCCTCTTTCATTGTTGTTTCCATAACAAAATAATAAATCTAGTACATCCTACATACTGTGATGTTATTATAAATATGGTACAACCATATTCATTATTTTATCCATCCTATAAATTACAAAGTCACCATACGTGTGTACGTATGGCTTACTGTCTCCACGTCGTGGTGTAGTTTATTATTCAAACACTTCATTATTTGGATTGGTATAATAATGATTATAATTGGTGTAAATAATAAATATAACATATTAATTATTCTGTATATAAGTTATAATATCCAATTAAATATTATTTCACCATCAATATAACGATATTGTCGCTCGTGCGTACGTACGGATTACCGTCTCCATGAACGCAATGAGATTCATTCCCCATGGTAATCATTAAAGAATAATTTTCATTTTATGATTAACAATAATTTTTATGAACTTAATATCATTCTGGATATGAATCAAATACATCCTATCGATAAAAAACAAGGCTTAAGTAACCAATCATATAAAGGAAAGCAAATTAGTTAACACCTGAAACAAAGATACTACTAAAATATTATTAACAAAGAAATATTGGAAGATAATATATGATATCATATTTATGTATACAACTCTTGTATAATTTAATAAAAATGATTTAACTATTTACAAGAGTTTAACATACCATCTACTAAGTAAAAGTACAAGGTAAGGGTTAATTTCACAATCTCATTATTATCTGAGGTTGTTTTTACGTAAGTATCTACTGGGACATATTTATTATCCATGTACATGTTTCATAAAAGAGTTTTCAAAGGGATTATTTTTAATGGAATCATTTAATAAAACATAATTGTAAGCTTTTTAAAGATTTATTCGACTAATCTTTTCTCATTAATGTCTATGTTTTTAAAATAGTTTTAAGGATTTATCTATATGGACAAGAATGTTTTAAAATGTTAATTCGTTAAAAAAGTTTCAAAGTGGTATGGAACACTTTGAATGAAAACTATCTTTTATATGAATTCCTTTATAAATTATGTAAATTTAAAAACAATTCATGAAAAAGGTATATTTCTCTCAAATATTTTAACTAATCATTTTCAACTTTGTAAACATCCTTTACAGGGTATTATTCTTAATTAAGGTTGATTTATTATAAAAATATTTCATATTTTATTGAAGGTTTTGTGATATGTTTGACTGTGGATGTGTTATTCTTATACCATTCATGGTTTATAGATAAATAATTGAAATTTCATATGCTAGTTTTAATACGATTGTTTGTGTTATGTTTAAACCTTTTCATATGAGGAGTGCATTAGACTTAGTAAGTGACGAGTGGAACCCACTATAGATCTTCGATGCATTAGTAGGTATCATGATACAAAATAGTGTCATTGCACCTGGCCTTGAAAAAATCTTATTTATTGTCTTGGCATGATGCCTTGACTATGTTTTTATGATGTCCGTCATTATGAATTCCATCATTATGAAAGTGGATATTGATATTGCATCTGATTATTCGACTAGTAGAATATCCATGTGAATAAGTAAATGGAATTATTTTATTTATATTGGCATTATTATTCAGAAGTTTATGTTTAAAAGGATTGTGTTTTAGTCTTATACATTTCCATAAAAGTTTATGTTTATTTATGAAAGTTTCCATTATATTGTTATCCTTACTGAGAATCTGATCTCACTCCTTTCTATGTTTTATTTTTCACATGATCCAGATAAGTATATTATGGCTTGCCTATAGGGATAGTCTAAGGGATATGAATGTGTTCAATCGAAATAATTTTGATGTTGGTTTTCATTTTATAATGTAATGTAAAACTTATGAATGTATCTAGAACTTCCAAGTCTACTAAACTGATCGGTCTTTCGGGAAATGATTCCTTGTATCAAGCCAATGTTATGTAATAATACACCGACTCTAGGTAACTGGGGTTGGGGCGTTATAGTTGGTATTAGAGGAAGTTTAGTACAAACCTTGGAAACTAGATTTAGATAAAATCTGATTAGAGAACATTACCCTAAGATAAAATTTGAGGATTAGTATAAAATAACTTCGTAGAATTTTGGTAATGTATAGATTTTGTGTATTTTCCAAGCAATACATCGATGTCTGGATACGATCAGGTAGAGTTGGCTCTAAAATAGATGTACCAAGGAGTGAAAACACTAAAAAGGAGTTTCGGGATTGACCTGAGGTATCCTGGTACACGAAAACAGGCCTTTCTGCACTCTTGGTTACGACACTCCTAGGGGATATGCTTAGGATAATTCAAATTTTCATTAGAATCCATTATTAAGGATTTAAGAGTAAATACTTCCTCAAAGAAAACATTTTATGATTATAGATTATATGCATAATATTTTCAATTTACGTTAGGTATTTTACAAGTTTGGAATTATGCATTATGATTCATAAACTAACCTAGTTTATGCCAATTTTCAGAAATGTTTCCTAGTATAAGGAATGAGAATTCCAGCAATACGCATGATCGAAATATTAAGAAGGATCATATCTTTAATGGTATTAAGACAACACTTAAAAAGGAAATATTCTCCCATGTATTCTCATTATATGAAGAAATAATATCATGTGTTAATAAGATAAGTAAAGAATTCTCTAAGTCATATGGATTTGAAGGGAAGTAAGAGAAAAAAAGTATGGAATTGAGAAAGATCGATAAAGGGAATAGGGGAAAGAAGGATTTTCCTATATGTGATAACTGCGGAAAGATTCACCTTGGTAAATTATTGAAGGTAATGGTAGTTTTTTATAAGTTTGGAGAAAAAGTACACCATTTACGTGATTTCCAGGGTAAGAAAAAGGTTTCAAATGTACAATACTTCATCTGCAAGGAGTTGGGAAACTATGTGAATCAATTTCAAAATCATCACGGTATATCCCAAATGCTACTATTGGATAATAATCAAGTTATGATACTACCGAAGATGAAGAGGAATGATTAGAGTTTTTATGTTGTTATTAACATATTGTTCCATTTGAGTATTGTATTAATGATGTACATGTTATAATAATTATAGAGTATATAAGGATTGTACTATAATGCTATTTCATTAAGGACTTGAGATTGTCTGGAACCAAGAAAAGTGACTCAATAGTAGGTTAAATGTTTTTGAAAATATATGGTTGAGAGAAAGATAAACCTCAATATGGTTCTGATACCGAGGTAGTGATTTTGGAATAAGATATGATCTATTTGGATAAAATATATTTTATATTCTTGACTACCATGAAACTAATTAATGATTTGTATATTCCATCATTGTTGAACTTTACAACATTTATGGATATAATAGGTATATCTATTATTCTATAAGGAATGAAGGAGCATGAATGTAATTAATAAGGTTTAATGGTAATTCGGGGTGTTACCATGTTTTAAAAGAATACATGATGAAGGTATTCACATGTTATTACACGGAAAAAAGGATCTTCATTGTGTTTATCTTCCTTATAAATTTTGGACTGTGAGTTTGGGCATAAGTATTTTGGATAAGTCTACAGGTTGGAATGGGTTATGATTGATGTTGGATACTATTTCTATGGTTAAAGAATATCTTAATTTTGTTTTGGTATTGTTATAAAAAGGAAAACCTAGAGGTCAGGTGACAACCTGTCACATCTAGCAAGGGCACGAGACTTGAACCCATAACCGAAGGGCAACAAGGGTGAGTCCCCTACCATTGGCCTAAGTGATGTCATGTTTTGTGTAATGTAGTTTTTTTAAATATTCTGAAAAATGAATTATAAATTAATTATTTTGGGAACCCTATACGATTACAATAAATAGAATATTTTTGAATTCTATTATCTTTTGGTGTAAATATGATTTTGTGGTAGGAATTAGTTGAAGGATGAAGCTCTACTTGTGAAGTATACTTTTTTCCTCTTATTCTATGAATAAATTAATTCTTAAACTTTAGGGAAGAGATCTTAAAACCAAAAATGTGTTATCCTAACACCTTATGTTTTGTTGAACCGATGATATTTTAAATCATCTTAGATTGATGGCTTTGAGGCACTCAATTTTACATTTGTTTGTGATTGATAACCTCAACCACTCCCTATAAATATTTATGTTTTACCTCTAATTGTGTGTCTCTAATTTCCACCAATGTTCTCCTAATCGATATCATAATTTGGTGGTGACTTTTTCATTTCCCTTTCCTTCTTTTTAAGACAAAATCTTATTAACCCAATTTTTGATGTGGGTTTTCCACAAAGATATTTTTCTATTTATAACATTTTATTTTTGAAAAACAATTTCAAAATTGCAAGGTTGAAATTTTTTGAATGAGGGGAGAATGTAACACCTCAAGATTTCATGGTACGTTATTTTTGCAAAATAATTCAATAACTTGTGCTATACACAACAATGTGTTCGAGCGCACCATGTCTTATCAAACTAGCCGTTCAAAAAGAGTTTATGCATATTATTAACTGCATTTAGAATTTTATATATATTCTATATAATTTTAACATTCATATTTTGGGTCTCTTAGACATAATATAAGGACAAATTCAATTTTTCAGATAAAATAAGTATTTTTCAAAAAATGAAATTTTACCGCCTATTTAATGGAGAACCATTTTTAAAACAAATATTTGACAATTTTATATATTCAATTTAATGAAATTAAATTCATCTTTATAATCATAACATAAAAATTTATTTTGGATAAATTTTTGGTACTTTTATAATAACTTTTATATTTTGATGAATAGTAAAAAATATTAAATTTCAATTGAAAACAAATTTTTTAATAGAAATAATTTATAGTGAAAAATTATGCATTTGAATGGTTTGGAAGTATAATTAGATTATATTTTTATCATTTAATATAATTTAGGTCATTATAAGTAATTTCAAATTTAAATTTGACATAAACACATGTCAATCTATTGAAAGTTTTTACTATAAAAATACCCTCTTTTTTGGTTTTGACAACGGGAATTAATTTTAAATTAATTAAGGAAAATTATATATTTTTAATTTGGTAAAATATAATTCATTTTTTAATTCATAATATCAAAATTATCTTAGGGTTAATTTTTGGTATTTTTCTGAAAACATTAATTTTTTTAATAAATAGTGAAAAACACTACGTTATTGTTTAAAACCGAATTTTTATTTAAATAATTATTTATTTTATTTAAATTTATTTTAAGTCAAAATATATATATAATACCTATATAATTTCAATATAATTCATTGGAGTCATTTTATAATAAAATTATATGTATAAATTTTTATTGAACTTTTTACCATCTTTTACCCACCTTCTACGAGCATTTACAAATTTGCATAAAAATTAATTTTAATGCTTAAATGAGTTGAATTTCAAAAATTAGAGAGACACAATTGAAATCATAATGTAAAATGTGGCTCAATAAGATGAAAATAATTTTTTGTGAATAGTAACTTTTGACTTTTATTTACCATAGTTAAAAGTAAATAGGGTAATTTAGAGTAAAAATGATATTTTAATAACCATAACACATGTCTTAATTCTACTGGATGAGTATAATTCGACCAAAAACAACCTTATTAATAAAATATGACCATATTTGGTCCACTTGGATTAGATTAGGACATTTATTATTATTTTATTTAAAGAAGAGTTAAAAGTGTTAAATTCAATGTTTATTAACTGAACCATTTTTAATATAGGGTTATCAATAAGATAGATTAAACTATAAATATTTATTATAAATATAAAAATATTTCCTACATAATTTTATTTTATTGATAATTTTTATAGATTAAATAATTAAATTTTTTTATGACACAATGACGATGCTGTAATTACCTTCTTAATGAAATATTAAAATAGTTTATATTATAAATATTAAAATAAATAGAATTTAAAAGTTATAATGACATACACGAATTTTATAGGTCAATAATAAATGTTAGGGTTGATTACATAATTTTTTTTCAAAGTGATAAGGTTGTTATGACTTTCACAAAATCAAAATACCAAATAGTGTCAAAATTTGTATAAATTAGTTTTTAAAACAAATACTATATTATTGGATGATATAATATTCCTAAAAATATAAGGTTCAGGAAAAGGGCTTAAATAATCTTATATATGTCATTAATGAACCAATTTAGGTTCTCTTGGAAGTTTAGAGTTAGTTTATTAACCATATAGTGTAATAATTCATGAAGGCACGGTAAAAGTTAAAGTATTTAACTAAGAGTTAAATCTAAAAGATAAGATTAAAATGGTAACCTAAACTTGTCTAAAACCTATTGGTTGAGAATATTTCTACCCATAAACAACTAAATCTCGAAATAAATTTATTTTGATCCATTATAAACCTAATATGATTGTATAATAAATTAATATTTTAATCTTTTCCCAAAGTGACCTTCACCCCTCTTATAAAAGGGCACTTCCCCTTCTCTCAAAATAACACCTTCAAATCAATTTGGCTCAGCCAAACCCTACATAAATATCCTCCAAACATGCCTCACGTCAACATAGAGTCCTTACATTGATTAGAAAGCTATCCTAAGGATCCCTTTTGATCAACTCAAAAGGAAACACCCTAAGAAGAGGAATAATTTCACCACCCTCTTTCAAGTTATTTTATTCGCCCACTTCCTCTTTCTTGGTTATTTACATACCAAAATAATAACCCCTGCACCTCCAACATACTGTGATGTTATTAAAAATATGGTAAAACTATATTCTTTATTCTATTTATCCTATAAATAACAAAGTCACTATACATGCGTACATATGGCTTACCATCTCCACGCCATGGTGTAGTTTTTTATTCAAAAATTTTATTATTTGGATGGGTATAATAAAGATAATAACTGATTTAAATAATAAATATAACATGTTAATTATTATTTATATATGATATAACATCCAATTAAATACGATTTCACCATCAATATAATTGCATTGTCGCTCGTACGTACGTACGAATTACCGTCTCCACGAACGCGATGAGATTCATTCCCCATCATAATAATTCAAGAATAATTTTTATTTTATGATTAAAAATAGTTTTTAAGAACTTAATATAATTCTGGATATGAATCAAATACATCCTATCCATAACAAACGTGGCTTATGTAACTAATCATATAAAGGAAAACAGATCAGTTAACACCCAAAATGATGATACTACTAAAATATTATTAACAAATTAATATTGGAAGATCATATATGATACCATATTTATGTATATGATTCATGTATAATTTAATATCAATGATTTAAATACTATACAAGTGGTTAACATACCATCAACCAAGGAAAATTATAAGGTAAGGGTTAATTTCACAATCTCATTATTATCCGAGGTTGTTTTTACGTAAGTATCTGTTGGGATATATTTATTATCCATGTACATGTTTTATAAAAGAGTTTTCAAAGGGATTGTTTATAAGGGAATCTTTTAATGAAAAATCATTTTAAATGTTTTAAAGATTTATTCTTCTAAACCTTTATCCATAATTTCCATGTTTTTAAAATGGTTTTAAGGATTTATTTATATGAACATGAATGTTTTAAAATGTTAATTCCTTTCAAAAGTTTCAAAGTGGTATGAGACACTTTGATACAAAACTATATTTTAAATGACTTCATTTATAAATTATGTGACTTTAAATAATTTCATTAAAAGGGATAGTTGTCTCAAATATATTTACTGATCATTTCAACTATGTTAACATCCTTTACAGGATATTATTCTTAATCAAAGTTGATTTATTATACAGATATTCTATATTGTATTGAAGGTTTTGTGATATGTTTGACTGTGGATGTGTTATTTTTATATCATTCATGGTTTATGGATAAAGTATTAAAATTTTATATTCTATTTTTAATATGAATGTTTATGTTTTGTTTAAACATTTTTATGTGAGGAGTGCATTGGACTTAATAATTGATGGGTGGAGCTCGCTATAGCTCCTCGATGAATCAGTAGGTCTCATGAGACAAACTAGTGACTTGTAACAAGGATTTGAAATAATCTTATTTGTTGTCTTCTCATGAGGCCTTGACTATGTGGTTATGATGTTCGTCATTCTACATTCCATCATTATGAAAGTGTCTATTGATATTTCATGTGATTATTCGACTAGTAGAATATTCATGTAAACAAATAAATGGTATTATTTGATTTATATTTTCCATATTATTCAAATGTTTATGTTTGAAAGGTTTATGTTTTAGCCTAATACATTTTTTTAAATGTTTATGTATATTTATGAAAGTTTCCACTATATTGTTATCTTTACTGAGCATCTGAGCTCACTCTTTTCTAGGTTTTATTTTTACCATGATGCGAAGATGTATATTATGACTTACCTGTAGGGATAGTCTAAGGTATTTGGATGTGGTCAATGGAGAAAATTTTGTTTTTGTTTTTCATTTGATAATGTTATTTAAAAATTATGAATGTACCTAGTACATCCAAGGCTACTAAACTGATCAGTCTTTCGGGACATGATTCCTTGTATCATTCCAATATTATGTAATAATGCACCTACTCTAGGTAACTGAGTTTGGGGTGATACATTCCATGATCCAGTCATAGTGATACCACATAAAGTTATTTAGGACTAGATACCTGGGCTAAATATAGTTTACCATACTGAATAAGCTCACTAGGACCGACTAGTACTACTATAATTTTATCCATGAATATAAAAAATACTAAAAAATCATCCCACGTCAACAAAAATAATAATAATCATCTAAATACAAGAAACACTAGAAAAAAACCCCAAACAACAAGTCTCAAACCCAACATCCCATGGTAACTCAATTATTGGAACTAAAAGCAATCTCCAAAAACTTAATCATGCCAAAACCACTAGTCTGTATATTATTACACCATATAACTTTACATACCAAAAAATGGCTCTTAAAACCTATGTCCTCTAAATAACCCAAGATCTGATTCAATTTTATCACAAAAAAAACCCGGTTTAACCTCATATCAGATTCTAGAGCCTAATCATTACATACCCAGGAGGCATTCCATATCCTCTTGGTTAGGCACCAAGTTCCATGGGCATTGGAAGAGAACAAGTGGGAATGATTTTGAAATAATAAAATTAATCAAATAGTAGAATAAATAAATAATAAATTTTGATAAAGAAAAATAACCCCTTAATAAATAAATGATCTCTAAATCATAACAAATAGAAAATAAATTAATGTCAAAATATATAAAAAACAATTAAACACAAATTAAAAATAAAAATAAATGGACATCCAAATATCTATGTGACCTCATGGGTAAAAATATGATTAAAAAACACGAAATCACTCAAAGAAATAAAAAACCATATTGAAACCTAAATATGGAAATAAAATGATAAGATAGGCATGAGTACAAGACTCAGTAGGCATGCTAATGAAAAAAACTCCCAATGTATAACATTAAAATAAAAGATCCACTAATTTATAGTTTGAATCAAAATATATAAATGTATTTTTTACTTGTATTTTTGTTTATACAAAAAATGAAGGATAATTTCTGTATTTTTTCTAAAATAGGTTTAACTTAAATTATAATATTATCATATTTAAATAAAATAGTTCTCAAAAAACACTTTGAATAGAAAATTAATGTTTTATTGAAATCCTTATTTTAATGAAATTTTTAAGAATAAAAGGGTAAGATGGATATGAGAAATTTTGAGAAAAATATTTAGATCAAACCTTTACGTAAAAAATATAAATATGTAGAAAATATATAGAATTATCAACAATATTATTAAGTGCATTTCAATAAAAAGATGTCAGTGGGAAAACGTGTTCAATCAACTATATCAATAATAATGTAAGAGTATCTATTTGGAATATATATTTTCAAACAAAAATGGGATTAATAAGGAACTATGGGGTAAATATAGAAAATACTATAAAAAATAATGATATATCTTAATGTCACACTTTATTCAATCAACATCCCTAACACTCGATTGAACCCAACCTGGCCTAAACGAGGGGTGAAATCCTAATGTATAAAATATTCTATACTAAGGGATAATAGCCAGAGCATAATCCTATGACAGTTATACAAGTGTTATTTGATAATATGCTATCTACTCTAGGGTACCATGATATAAGTGAAATGAGGGTGATCCAAGAAATAATAAAAAATCAATAATAAAAATAAAAGAATAAGTAGTTTCATAAGTCTCATGCACATGAATCACCCTAGAACACCACTCCAAGTAAAATGAATCATACCTTTAATCCATTTATATGTAAGGGAACTACCATATTGAAGAAATTACCATTCCTTTAAAAGTGGTAATGGAAAGATTCAATTTACAGGGAGTGTTTTCTAAGATAAGACCCATTTCAAAAGTGCCACTCAGGCCATAAGAAATACATGCAGAAATGAAACCTTTTGGAAGGAACCAATCAAACCACTTAGAAACTAAAGGTATATTTAAAGCTGTAATTTGAAACCCAAACCTAATTTGGGGATATTAAATAACCCATAAATCACAACTATTCATTTCATCAAACATTTTTTGTTCAAGGATATGTAAATAAACATTATTGAATCTATTTAGAAAGAAAACATCATAATTATTGGAATGAAAATCACATGGAGTTTTATTCCCTCTCAATTAGTATTTTAAAAAATTATATAAAATTAATTAGCATAAGAAATGGAATAAATATTCAATAAATAAATGGTTCATATATTAAAAAGTGAATACATTGAGAAATATACCATAATATAGTGTAAAATGGTTTATTTGATAAAAAACATAAGGAAAAGCCTCCAAACAAGCCTCAAAATCCTTATACCTCAAACCTCAAGAGTTAGAGACACCCCCTTCAACTTAGTATTCATCCATGCATGAACACCAATAGGGAAGAAGTAAATTTTTTTGAAATAAAACAGGAACAAGGAAACCAGGGAGGAAGATCCTAATCTTGAAGATACTGACCAAAATCTTGATTAAATTAGACCAAAACACTAGGATAGATAAATGAGATAAAGGAGAGGATCCTCAAGTGTAATGCACTCTGAATGGGAGGAGAAAATAGCGGTTTGGGGTTACAAATAATATAGGAGTAAAAATGTAATTTAAATAATTTTAAAACATGGATCTGTCACACGGTTTGGTAGATAGTACGCCCATAGAGAGTCATCTATTGTGATCACATATAACCTCATATGTTTTGGTCAGGTGGTTTGAGAAACTGTGTTCTAACCCTGAAAGATGTTTCTACCCCATTCAGAAACATTTCACATGATTTTTAATAACTATTAGCAAGCCATGAAACTCTACCCTTAGACACAGAATAACTATATGGTTTTCCCTAGGATAAAAATAGTTTAGAATCAAACATTCACTATTCATATAGAATAAACTATGCAAGAACCAAATAAATTTAAATCCCCCTCTCTGTAATTATTGTCATACAGTTTTCCCTTAACTGTTCTCACTAACTGTGAAACTGAAGAAAAATACCCAAACACAAAATTTAGACCCAAAAATATAAAAACTAAAAGGATAATTCCAAAAAACAATAACTAAATTAAAATTTAAAAACAAAAACTATATTTTTATATCCTTTCAATCCTATGAAAGAATAAACATTGCTTATGCGTAGGTTTGACCTACCATCTCCACGTAGAGGTGTAATTCATTTTTCATGACCATTCTACATGGATAGTTACAAAAGGAATAATTACTGAATATGTAGGATATTTATTACATATTTATGATTCTATAAATATATGGTATCATCTATCTTATTACCCTTCCATCCATTGGAAAATGCTAACATTGCTCATGCATACATGTGGACTACTACCACAATGAAGTGATGTGATTAATTTTTATATTACCATTATGCATTTAATCTTAAAACATTGTATAAATATAATAAAACATAAAATTATTAACATTATTTACATGATGTAACTATTTAATATATACATTAACAATGAAAAATATATCAAAGTAATTTTGAAGTTGTTAATAAAAAACCTTAGGTGGATGATATAAGCCTGAACTATTCAATGAATAGATTTAAAATTATTCTAAAAAATACCTTAATAATGGAATATATTTGAATAAATTTCTTATGAAAATTTTTAATAAATTAAAATTCGTTATATTGGGGGATCAAAAACTCACTACTATGTAGAGACCCACGGTAAAGGATATCTTTTACAGTCTCATTTTATTTCAGGCTTATTTATATTTATATTTTCTTTTGAAAAAATATATGATCCCAATTTCTTAAACCCCATATATTTTTCCCCACAAGTCTATTTTTTGGATTTTCAGGTTTATTTTCATTTTTGTCTCTTGGTGAATCAATAATAATCAATTGATTTATAACGATATAATTTTAAATAAATTCATATTTTAAAGTTTTCCTTCCAATTTTTTTTCTTCCATATCAATGTAATTTTAAATTTTTTATCTAGAATATTATTCTATAAGTTACTATGATTATTTGGAGTCATTCTAAAACATATTATAATTTATTTAAGAATTTTTAATATGAATATTTTTATCATTCCTAAATGATGTATTTTTGGACCTTTTACCAAATGAATGAAAGGAATATTTATTTTAACATTTACATCATGAATGGGATTTCTCACTATCATAACCATTATTTTATATAAATATTCCATTATAATTTTATGTGTTTATTTTCAAGAAAAATATTTTCCTAAACATTTTGGTAATTTGGTGTTTCTTAATATAATAGAAAAAGGGTATTATTTTCTTAAGGGAATGAAAAAAAAATTAAAAGTAATTTTTATACATGTTCTCATATAATTTTAATTTATTTTTTAGATTATATCTTCTAATTTCATGGTTTTATTACAAAAAATTAATTTTTAATGAATCTGTGGTCTTATATCATCCTTTAATAGTAATGGATTATACGTTATTTTGTGATCATTGAGTTTCTTCCGATCAAGTTCTATATCACTCTTTACTATTCATTAGATATTAGTTTTAAATTTAATGTCCATATTTTTATTATCATGGATTAATTTAGAATTGTTTCTATTACTTTGATTATTTCCCAAATATATACTCTTTAAATATAAAATATCGTCTAAAATAATTTTATTTATAATATTATTTCATTGTCTAACGGAATATTTTCTATTATTGAATTATTATTGATAATTTTTTATTTATAAGAAACATTGGGAATGATATGCATTGATAATTAAATTTATGTGGAATTATTTAGATGTCCAAGTGAAGAGTTGGAGTTGATTATAGATATCCCCTTTATTCATTGACATGTATTAGGAGAGAAAAAATTAGGTGTGACATATTAGATGGGTATCTAGTTTATAATTATCCATTTATTAAGAACAATGTGCTAGCTAAGGAATTAATGATAACATGGGAAAAACCCTAATAAAGAGATATTGAGTATATATATTTATGAATTTCATTTATTAATAATTTAGTTTCTATTATTCGCATGCCTTTTATATTGATATTATCCATGGATGTACTTTAAACACAAGTTGAATGTTGAATAAAATTTGTTTTGATTAACCACTCCACCATATTGATTGTACCTTGTATACTCATGATGAATTCAACTTTAAATCATACATACTGATATTATAATCTTCTAATTATTTTTTTCATTTCCCAAGATATAAAAAAGGATATTTTAAATGAATTAAATTATGTAAGAATGTTTAATATGTTATGTTTTTATATTTCTAATGTAATATGGAAATCAATTATGTATATAGTTTTCATGATTTATAAACTAATTTATCTTTCATGGTGAAGTACCTTGTATATTGTACCAATGTAATAATGTAAACACTTTATTTGGGGTGTTGAATGTGAGGTGTTAAATAGACTCTCTCCTTTTTTTGTGTATACATATTTAGAGATTCAATCCACTAAAACCTATATCGGCTATGTTGTTGTCCATCTTTAGTAACTCTAAATGTATTATTGGGTGTCCAACTAAAGGTAATCTCCCATCCTTAACCTTCATCACTACCTTCACATGCCATTTATCCATTATGGATTTCCATATCATTTAAAATATCATTACCATAAACCTCATTATCATTATCATTGTCTTGAATCACAAAAAAACTACCAAAAAAATACAAAGTTTTATATCTATATCACATATCATAAATATATTTTAACCCTAGAAATCCATTTATTTTCCCCCTAGGACACTATACATTCAATGGTCCCATAGAAAATAAACACCCCATATAAATATACCAAACTCCAACCTAGGTCTTCCACAACAAGATCCTAGGGAGTTATTTACCACATCATTGACATTCCTCGTATCATGGGAATACCCAGTTCATAACATAATTACATAGATGATACATAAAAAATCCAAATTTAATTAATCCAGATTTTCGTCCATACTATTATATATTCATACCTCCACCTATTTACTAAATAGATGTTTTATTTAGAAAATTACAATATATTCAGGTGTCACCACCACTATAAACTCATCCATTATCAAATTATCCCATAAACATAAAAATGTATGACCCCTTATAAATATAGAATGAAACCATTCAATTGTTTTAACAATACATAATGTTAAAGGGTTTAAATGATTAATGTTATTACCCATGTCAACAAAGTACACCTTTAATTTTGGGAACCTACTTGATTAGAAATCCCTATTTAGAGATGTTTGTACAAGACTAGTGATCAGGATGAGTGTCTTCTTGGGAATTTTCCAAGGGTGTGTGAGAGTAAGGAAAAGGAATATTGAAAGAACATGTTGTGGCCTTTGGGGATAGTAATTAGCCAAATAACCCATTGAGGAAAATGGGTGGGCCTTGGGGAGGGGGAATAGATGTCTGGTGGACATTAAGGGTGACTATGAGCCTCATTTGTTTTATTGTTATCAGAGGATGAACCAAATAGGAAGTGTGTTGGTACTGACTATGTTTATATGTAGATTCCACAACAATGACTTTTTGTTGTAAAAGGGAGTTAATTTAGTACCTAATAATGTTAAAGGGTTAAAATGTATAAATGTTACTACCCATGTCAATAAGTTATACCTTTATTTCAGGGATCCTATTTGATTAGAACTACAAAGTTAATGAGGTTTTATAGGAGTAGTGATTAAGATGGGTGATCTCTTAGAATGTATCTTAGTGTTTTTGTGAGTGAGGAAAAATCACATTGATATAACATGTGTTATACTATGTGGATAGTAATTTGTTTTATAACCCATATGAGTATGTGGGTAGGCCCTAGGGGGATTACAACACGTATCTATGAGGAAATTGTGGTGCTTGGGGGGGCCATTTTTTAGAAAGATGTCATGAAACATATAGAATTCACGCCACCCAATGTAAACCCATGGCATAAAGTCTTCCCAATTATAGAATGTGGCATGGACTCATGCCAATGTGGCATTGTCCCCATGAAAGAGTATTAATTTTTAACTCTCTTACATCTTAGATTATTTTAAATAGATTATTATATTTTAGGCCCAAATTCATTATGGGGGATTTAATAACAATTCCCAAACATATATAAACAATAATTAACACTAAATTCCCCAACATAAATAACTCATAAAATAATTCACACATGAGTTATAAATAATTTTCAATAAAAAGTCATTAATTTCATTATTAAATAATTTTTTCACCATATTCCAATGTTAATACTCTTCCATATCCATAAAATGAAGTTATATTATTATAAAATTATATTCCATTACGTTTTCACATTTTATTTCCACTATTTATCTATTTCTATAATAATATACAAATTCATATCTCATGTAATTTTAATTAATCAATAAGAATAAAATTTCCATTAATTTCATATTCATATAACATATTCATGTTAAATTAACTCTACATTTATTTTTCCAGATTATTAGGAATTATCTATCCAACATAGAAAATTAAAAGCATATTAAATTCACAAGTAACATATATGAAATGAAATTTTCAAGTGATTTACCTTGATTCCATGATGAATTTTAATTATAAATCCATCAATGATTTCAATGTATCATTCATATATAATCATTTTTTCTTCCTCCTTCAATTACTATTACACACCAACTTACTAATTCCTTAAGAGATAAAATAACATGGAAAGATATATTTGTTGGTGATAATGAATTTTCAGCAATCAATACCCTAAAGTTAAAAATTAAACCCATACTATAATGTCAATAATGACAACACTTTATGTACTTTAATCTCTCTTTAATTTCAATTAAAAACAATACATTAATTCTATTAAGTTAACATGCCATTAGTATAAAATATTAAATTTCCATTACTCTAATTTTTTATGGCATCACCACAAAATTATCTCCAAGACACACTATTTATTTTATAAAAATAATATACTTAAATTAAATTACATAAATAAATAAAAAATTTAATTACCTCTATCACCTTACCTTTTGGAAAAAATCCAACCACCATATCAAATTATCAAACCACCATCCATGGGTAAACAATACATCCCTAATTCAATTGAACACTACAAAATTATTTTTATTTTTTTTAAAATATTTTACCCTTATTAATTGATAATTCATAAAATTTTATAAACACCCAAAATTGAAATTTCTAGGTTTCTACATATGTTTTTAAGTAGAACATGTAATAGAAAAAATAATGGCATAATGAATTAAAAAATATCATAGTTTTATTAAAATCAAATGATACAAGATTATAAAATTTATCATTTTCTAATTTATTAAATAGTATTTTATGATGATGTTATTAAACTCAATCAATAGATTAATAAAATTTAGAGGAAAAATTATGAATTGATATTTTAATTAATTTTTAATATAGAATATGATTTTTCTAGATTTTTAATCCTTGTAATTTTCTATTAATCACATTTATTCTCCAGGAAATATTATAACCTCAACTATTAGGAACCATTACTGTATTAAAAATTGAGAGAAAATACTTTTTTTATTATTTTACTCATATTTTACAATGTATAGACATTTATGATTTGTTATCCTCACCCAATTATATGTAAAATGGTTGTATTAAACCCATTTCTTATAAGTCACATCAAGTATTAGTACTGTATTTTTATTTCCCTTTATTACTAAACAAATTATACAATATATTATTACACACATTTTCATTCAATGCACATGAAATATTTATAGTGTCTTAATATGATATATTTAAGTATAATAAATAAAAAATACTTTTATTATTCCAATTATGAATACATTATCTATTCACAATATAAATTAGAGGTAAAAATAAATCATAAAAATTCACAGAATCATACATCATTGAATGACTTCTAACTTAGTTTTAGAAAAAAAATATTTTCCTATATCTTGATTAATGATATTATGATGCATTCCTTCAAATTATAAAATAAAACTAATGAATTATATTTAATTTTTAATGATCATATCCCATTATGTATATATTTTGCTTTTATTGAATCTTGGATAAGAAAATAACCTTATGTACTCCTACTATAGAAATTATTTAATACATGGAAATCATTAATTATCCAGAATAAATTATCCCTGGGTTTAAATATTTGAACAGATTTTTTTAACAAAATTTATTACAAAGTTGGCCCAAAATTCAATCGAATTATCATTTAGGCTTTCAAATTAAATAATAATTTTATCCTTCGGTACTCTAAATCCATCAATAAGGGTATATTAGATCATAAATTGATGTTTCATTAATATCCACTTGATAGGTTTGTATAGAAACATCATCATACAACATTTACTATAGGTTTTACGGTCCTTAAACAAGATCAATTTAAAACTATATCATTTTTATCCCATTTTAGAGATTATCACTACCTTGTACAAGTTTTTTGTTCTTCGAGTTAAAATCATTCCATGTAAATGATTTTTCTAAGTGGGTTAAATTATCATCTTAATTATGTTTATCCTTATTTAGTATCATAAATTTAGAGATTATAGACAATATAAGCAATCTTTATAACCTCAATTTTTAGGAAAGTTACACATTTTCCTCCCAAAAATCTACAAGTCATAGTTCAAAACCCAACGAAAAAGAGTTTAATGACTCTAAATTTCCATATCATACTTCTAAAAGATATATAATATAAATCAATATCACTTAGTGTTTTATATATTATAACACACCATGTGATATACTATGGGTGAAATATACCACATATTATAATATACTTGTATGATACAAGATGAAAATTTAATTTTTATTATTATGAAGCAAGAAGATAAGAGGTAATGGAGGATGGGAGAGGAACTATAGGGGAATAAAGTGATGAATAAATAAGGATTCCCCTTGAATTATATTAATATTTTCCATTGGAATATAAATTATGAAAAAAATACTAAACTACATTTATTGGTCACATTTTAAAGCCAAAATATCCACCACATTATTCCATTATTTCATAGTATAAATGAAATAGACTTATGAGGAAAGCATTAATTGAAATTTCATAGTGGTTTATGTGATGAACCAATGAAACGGGTTAATTGCAAAGATATAATTGATAATTATGTATGGGTTAGATTCAAAATACATAAGAAGGTGTTATTAGTCTTGAAAATGTTTAGAAAAGTGAGAAAGTGTTGGGATTCCTCATGAAGTGTGGATCCCTTAAAATTGAATTCAAAAAAATGCATGGTAACTAATCCATATCCATCCTGAACCAAGAAAACTCCATGCATAATCTGTTTAATGTAGGATTCATCAGTGTTGTATTTGAAACCCTGATTTAGAGGCTTGTAGTGAACCCAATATCCATAGTATCTTAATACATCCATGTTTCTTGAATCAATAGTGATGGGAAGTACGTTATACATAGAACCTAGAAGAAAATATTCCTTTCATTGAGTACTAAATTAGAAAACCCACTCAAGAAACACGGTTTTGAGGTAGCTACTAATGGGAGAGAAGCCCATGTGATGAATATAATTCCAAGTGTCCCCTAGAAAATAAAACCTACCATAGAGAGGAGGCTTCTACATTATTTGTCAATAATAGAACTTGAATATTCATTGAAACATATAAATAATAAAAGGTTAATAGAGATGAATCCATTATAGTCCCCCCCCCAAGAGAGAGTGAAATAAAAATTTCCTAACCTCATTCCACAAACAAATTTAAATTATATTTGATTTTAGAATTTTTACAAGATTGGTATTCAGAAGAAAGCTGAATTCATTTCCTTTATAACAAATCATTTATTGGGAGCACTAAATTTTTGAGGTAGAAAAGAATAAAATTGAATTTGGAGGGTATGTTATTGCATAAAAGGTTTCTTCCCATGGGATTATGACTTTGTGAAACATGAATTAGTTCCCTAAAATAATCAGAAATAAAGAATCCAAAAGATAATGAATTAAAGAGTTAGTTTTCAATAATATTAGTTTGAATAATGATTCTTTAAAGTCCTTTATATACATCATTTAGGACTAATTCCAAGAAATGGGGAATCTATGTGGCCTGAATAAAGGTAAGTTTCAAATAATTAAATCCAAGGAGGTGTAGAGAAAGGCCAGTGCGATTGTTCTTAAAGAAGGATATGTCACATCTTTCAACAATATAGTGGAAGTTATCAAAAATAACATTGATTCTACTATGTATTTCTTATCATAGAAGGGATCATGATAACCCCTAAAGATAAAAAACTATAGAATTCATGTGTTTATTCTTGATTAACTTATCCCAAATAGAAAAACCTATTATTTCCTTCATATCCCTCATTTCCAAAATGAATATAATGTTTTCTGATATACTATTTAGCTTTATTATTCCCCGATTAACTGTTTTGGCCAGTATAGACCCTGTGGACTAGTAGTTCCCCCATCTTGATTAGAATGAAAAATAAAATAGGTAACAACATGCTCAATATTGTTGATAGTTTTCTTTAGAGTCTTTAAAACTAATATAACATGCATTGAGATAGAATACAATACACATTTAACCAAAGGCACTCACTACAAAAAAAGGTATATTTTTTTCTAATTTAAGAACCTTCTAGTGATTTTTTGAGGATTTTATCAAAGTGATGAATTTGGTTCCTTCCATTAGAGAGTGGGGCAGCAAGACAATCCATATAGAATATTCTTTTTGTGATGTATGACTAATCCTCAATGATCTTGAAATTCCTAATAGTACAATTTTTTCAGATGAAGTCACTAATTTCATTGCTGTTAATGTGTTGAATAGTCCTACAATAGTGTTAATTAATAATCCTTTTGATACTAAGAATATATTTTCTCTATCCATTGATGAAGAAGATATTTTCATCCAAAAATAAGATATGCGAAATTTCCTTGAACCCATATCGACCTCTATACAGGTGCACTAGAACATTGGATATGGCTAAATTAATGTTCCTATTGAGATTTTTTTTATCAAGGATGATGATACTCAATGAACGAGGGTCATCTTATAGAGTCCCCTACTAGATATGATGAAACTACATCACCTTCCAATTAGATAAATAGTGAAGTATGGAGAATCAAAGAAACTAAATAAAAGATCACGAAATCACATTAAAAAACCACATATCCTAAGGAATTTTGTGATTAATCTCTATTACATACTATCATTGGAGTTCTTCATATCAATTTTAAACATGAAGTTGGAACCAAACACCGATATATAAAGATATGTAATCGTCTTCTGATCCATGTAAATTTCCTCATGGTTGTTCTGACCTTTGATAAAACAATGTTCTCCTTGTGAAATATTTGGATGAATGTTCTTAAAAATTATTTTGTAAATATTGGAGGAAAATATCTTATTTGAGAATTTTCACAATATTGTAGGTTAAAATTAACTGAATCCATTCGAGTATCTCTCATTGGGATTAAAAAATGGGCCATAGTGGAAAAAACTCTAGGAAGTTCCTATCCTTTGAATAAATTTTAGAAAAAACTAATGACATCATGTGTCACAATATCCCAAGATTATATATATAAGAACCCTAAAATTTGTTCAGGTATTAGGGAACTTTTAGTATTGGGGGTCTTGAGAGCCTCCAAATTTTGTTCCTTATCAAGAATCTTTAACAAGATGTAGTTATCTGGGGCATTAATAGAGTTTTTTATATTTATAAAGAATGATTCTTGTAGATCTAATAGACTTGGATCCACTCTACCACACTATTCTATACTAGGAAGAATGTTGGAGAAGTGGGAGGCTATAAGGGGGTTAGTGAAATCAACCAAACTAGAGTGAAAACCATCCTCAAGTGTCAAATTATTTTTTCTAATAAAATTTTTATCCTGTATAAAAGCATGAAAATATTTCATATTTCTATCCCCCTTATTTGACTATTTTTCTTTTTTCCAATCTCTTACTAAAAATTATTCCTCTAGTATAACTTATACCAAGATACTAAATTTTTTAGAAATTGGAAAAAAAATTGAAATAATCCCATTTATCTTGAAAATGGATTTCCATCTATCCAATATCCTCCTAAAAACCCAGGTAAGAGGATTCATGGCCTGGATAATTTCTAGCCTATCTTAATATATCCCCATTCATCCTCTAGAGTTCATTATGAAGTATAACATAAGGTAACCTTTCATGGTTGAGGATTAGGAGGAGATATCCATATATTTAAATCCATTATTATTCCTCCATTAATTGGAATAATGAAAAAATTATCCTCATATGTGGACTGGGTGGATTAAAGAAGTAGAGGATTGTGGTTCTGGAGAAATCAAGTCAAGTGCTTAACATTAGTGTTAGATAAGGTTGACATTGAATTTAATTTTTCCAAACTATTATATAGTATATTCCAAATTCTATTTCTTCCAAGTTTTTTTACAATAGTTGGACTTTTCCAATTGAATACCATATCGCGTGGGTTGTTGTAGAATGAAAAGACCCAAAAAAATCATTTATATTATCACTTAAATAGAGAATGAATCCCATACTTTCTATATACTCCAGGATAGTGTTGAAATACACCTATCAATCAAGCTATATGAACTGGATTGATGGAGGAAAGGCTATACTATAGAGATTCTCTTTCCCCATCCTCACATCAAGTATAATTAACTATATGGAAAAAAATGTGATTCTTACTAGACTAAATGGCTATGTGATATAAAGAACCTTGTATAAATTCTATTATGAGGCTTTTATTCCATAAGATCTAAATTTTTTAATTGGTTAGGCTTTCATGCATATTGTTGGACATATGTAGTTTGAGTGGGTGGTTTTGGATTTTATGGTATTTGTATTATTGTTCCATACTTTTTAGAAACATTATGTCCCTATTACCTATTAATTTGAGTAGATATTAAATAATACCCTAGGATCCAAAATCTAGAGTATTACAAATAATTTAAGAGGTCATGAGTATTGAAGGGGTTGGGCCTCAAGTCTTGGAGAAACTTTTCGAAGGGTTGATGATTTTGGTTCTTTCTAGTTTTGTTTGGGTATAGTGAATATACTGATGGGAGTAAGGGGAACAAATTTGGTACCTCCTTTTCTAATTTGATGAGGGTGATAAAGGTGGAGGTTTTCATCTAAGTCTTTAGGATAACTAAAGTAAATCGAAGACACTATCATATATACCAATAGACTAATATAAGGAACTACCTTAGAATCTAGAAGATCATTATTGATTGAAATACCCAAGTTTAGTGGATTCAAAATCCCAAGAATGGGGAGAACTAAAATCTATGGGAAACCATATTATGGGAGGGGTGGGTTATTCTAAGAGATGAGGGTGGGAATCGTCTTGAAAGGTTTCTCTGATGCTTGTGATCTCATCAGAGATTCCTAGCTTCATGAATTATGATGTTAGAGACTCTAAACCTAGAATATGTTTGTTGAACATATTTCCAATATCATTAAGGTATGTTAAAAATCCCAACTCAAACAAAAGATACTCCTACCCCATTTGAGTAGTCATTATTAGGACCCGAGATGTTGGGAATGTGAAATTAATGCCACCAAACCATTCCACTCCAAAAACACATTTGATGACCTTCCAATACAGGGGTTAGATATACATTCACCATTATCCTTATAAGGTTTCTAGGAAAGTCCCCCTATGAGGAATCTCTAAAGACAATATTAGAACTGAAGATGAGGAGGGGGATATCCCCTGTGGTTTCTGCACATGGAAACTGAGTGAACATTCAAGGAGTGGAAAATGTGGAAGTTGATAGTACTTGATTATAAAATAATTTTCTAGAAGGAAAAATCATTCCTTGCATGCTTTGCAATATCTAAGGGATAGGAGAGGATAAATACAACTCTATATAAATAAAATCTACCACCATGTGCTCCATTAATAGGGTTTCGACATCAAAACATAAGAAAAAGAAAAAGGATTTCCCAATTCTTTTGAGGATGGAAGGGTTTTGGAAGAGAATGGGAATGATCGGAAGTCTATGACAGAGCACTTATTATAGAAGTTTTTATCTCTAACAACATCAAACAACCAGTAAAGGTGGAGAAATATCCATAGGATATAGATTTTATCCTCAATTTACCATTCCATTATAACGAAATCTCTTAAAAAGGTGGAACCAAAATGTCTTTATACTTCGAATTAAAATTACGGACTTACCATAAAAACCCCAATAGTTGATGAAATGATTTAAAATGGCCAATTGGGGGTGCCCCCCCCCAAATTATTATTTATAAGTGATCAACAATGATAATGATAAAGATCTGCATCTTCTTCTTCAGAAAGAATGTGAATTGAGAAACCCTCTACCAATTCTTGGATTTTGGTCTTTAAATGAATCCAAGGGACCAGGGGGTACAAGATTTGAGGATTCATTAAATTTTCACCTAGGATAGCTAAATTGAATGACTGGGGAGGAGGATCTGAAAAGTCCAAGGGTAGAAAGAATTTAAGGATCATAGTAGGAACATCCATAACACCATTAATAACAAAACCGAAATTTAAATTCATTTTATCCTCATTTTATTTAATCAAAGAAGATTATATAAAGAACCATAAATTTAATGCAATATATACTTGATCAATTCTACTATATTGATGTGACTCTCTTTATCCTCATTATCCATTACATTATAAAGTATATTATCTAAAATTTATATAGTTGATGGATTACCCATGGATGAAAGAATCCATTAGTTGAATAATACTGATCTAAATCATGTTTAGGGAGGAAAGTACATAGATCAATAGAGTTAAAGACACACAAACGTTATATATGTTCATTATATATTTTTTGTTTCTCAAAAACTATATTGGATAGACCTTGGTGTTTAATTTTTTACATTTAATTTAGACCTATTTTAATCATTTCAATCCTTTAGTTATATTAGAGGTAGATCCAAGTATTTTTGAAATAAAATCATAGTTTTAATAAAATTATGGTTTTTATGAAAAATATTGAAACCATAGGAAGTGATATAGTAATATAATTGATTATTATATAGTTGAAATTTATTTTTCAATATTTTGATAATTTTATTCGAATATCACAAGTATTATATATTATATAATGGGATCACTATTTTAAAAAAAGATCTTAGTATCACAAAATTTGATATGTAAAATATCCTCTAGTGTGACAAAGTGTAAAAAAATATTTTTTTGTATATCATTGTGACAATTATTGGGATATTTCTACCCATGACATTAAATGTGGCCAATTACATATGGGTTTTTGATGAAATTACTGTGATCATTTGTATCATATGATACAATATGTGATGTTGTTGTTCATGGTATATAGCAGATATATTGGAAATTACTAGAGTATTCTCCCAATGATAAAATATTTTCTTATATTTTGTATAATTATATAAGTTATATCATCGGTTGAGATATAGATGTTCTAAAAAAACTTTTTTTTATTTCAAAATACATCAGTAAAATAGATATAGTATTTATACCCTAAATATAGTGATGTGTTGTGGTCTTAGGGGAATTTTGTATCATGTATTGTGTAACACCGTGAATTTTTATGAAATATATATTTTTCAAATAAATTTAATTTCATCGATAGATTGTGTTACATGCAAAACAAGGTTTTAAAGAGCCACGAAAAACTAATAATATATTCACTTATATGTGAACATTACTACCATGCCTTAAAACTTGTTAGAATGAATATAAATTACCAAATTTTAAATATTTAGTGTAAATATTTTATATAAAAAAAATTTATAAAAAAGTACATAATTTTTTGTAAAGTTTTTATATGTTTTGAAAAACTATTTTCCCACAAAATGTTTTTTATTTATTTTTAGGAACAATAATAAAATAATTTTTTTGACTATTTTTGTAAAATAAATTTTATAAAATAATTTTATTTTTCTAAATTATAATGTCAAAATATGATTAAGTTTATTTTTTTGGATTTTATGAAAAGATTAATATTTTGATGAATAAGTCATAATATTGGGTTGCCATTGAAAAACACATTTTCATTTAAAGAAATAATAAGTTTAATTTTATTTTAAAATGGTTTTAAAATTAAAATTGGTTAAATTATGTATCTATTAATCCAATTTATGTCATTTTAATATATTTTATATTGATTTTTTTATAATTTTTTTTAAACTTTTGAACATTTTCTCTTTGGAAAACCATTTTCTCATCACAACTAGTGGTTTAATTTTAAATTAAAATTTTATAGTTAAATGAATGGAATTTGAAAAAAATTACTATATATTTATAAACATAATAATTTATATAATATAATATGTACATATTTTTTTACCATAATGAAAAGTAAAAATAATAAAAAACATTTTCTATGCTTAAGGTAAAAATAGGTTTAATGGGGAATAAACTAAGAACATAAGGGTCAAAATTACTATAAGAATTTTAAAATTAGTAATGGATTTCCATATTTAGTGATAACATTCAGTATTACTAATTACCTCTCTATCGTCATGGTTTTAATTAATGAACTCTTTAGATATTACCCTGAACAGTTTGATGTAATATTTATATATATATAATTTTACTTATTCAAAGTGCATATAAGAGAATGAATAGCCCTTGAGAATTTTACTAAATACCATAAAAAAGAAAAAATTGTAAAAATATTACAAAGTGTAAAATTTGGTTGTATAAGGTTTCATTTTTTGGTTATATAATCGATAGATCCATCAAAGATAAAGGCTACTGAGTGTTAGCTCAGACCAAAAACAGTGACTGAGACTTGTAGTTTTCTTAGGTTAGTTATATATTATCAATGGTTTGTGGATAATTTCAAAAAATTATCCAATACTCTCACCAATTTTACTCAAATGGGAGGAATGTTACTTTGGATTAATAAGTGTGATAAAAATCTTCAAGAAAATGAATAGAAGATAAATTCGGACCCCTATGAATACATTACCCTATAGCATGCATGGGTTTTTAATCTATAGTGATGCATCCAAGAATGGATAGGGATGTGTTATTATGAATAATGACATAGTTATAGCTTATTACTCGTGTAAATTGATAGTTCATGAAAAAAATTACCCAACTCAAGATTTCGATTTAGCTGTGGTAATTTTCACATTAATGAAATGGATCCATTATCAATATAGATAAAAGTGTGATGTATATACGAATTTTCTTAAATTATATATTTAAAATAATTCAGTTGAATTTGTTTGAGAGAAGATGTTATATATTATTAAATAATACGATTTCTCAATACATTACCACCATGTGGAAGTGAACAAGGTGGATAATGACTTGTGCTGAAAGTACCATGCTAGCTTATCAATGATGAGGATCACAAAAGATCCAATATTTTTTTATTTTCAAATGATTTATTTGGAAATTCTAAATGAATTGGAGAGATCTAATCTTCATTAATTTATTGTTTAAAAATTGATCCATGTGAAGATCAAATAGGTGTAGAAGGAAGATATACAGATACAAAAGAAGGTTATAAATGTTCCTAAGTTTAAATTTAATAATGATGGAATGATATGGTTTAGGAACCATGTATGTGTTCCATCAAGACGAGATTTAAAGGAGTTGTTAGAGGAATCTTATAGTTCTTCATTACCTATTCACCCTATAACTATGATGATGTATATATATTTGAAGTAGTATTTCTATTAGGATATAATGAATAGAGTTATTAAAAAATTTATATCTCAGTGCTTTGTATCTTAGCAAGTTATGTCTGAGAGAAAAAAGACTAAGCGGATGTTATATCGATTTCCCAAAAATGAATGGAAATTGGAAAATATCCCAATGTATTTAGTCATCGGACTCCCAAAAATGTCTAAATGACATAATGAATTGTAGAAAACCAACCGATATAAACTAGAAAATCCACCCGAGATGGCCCATAATAGTTGGGAGGTGGAAAAGATAACATAAACATGTCCCATAAATAAAAAAACAATACATACAACCATAGTAAAATCTAGAAGAAATAAACACATATGATATCTATACAATCCATTACAAACAATATAAACCAGATAATTATGATAATACAAGACCAAAAAATCTCTATTTGACCAACCATCACCTCCAAATAAAACGATTATGAAGACGATGATGAAAAAGAGAGATGACATAATTCAAGATGACCTTCCCATTAACTGAGTCCTACGAAAAACATCTATAAAAAACAAAAATGAAAAATTAGGGAGTGACCACAATTCTTGTAGGAAACCACCATAGATTCTATATAATGTCTAAAAATAATTATTCATCTATTATAGATATTAAAACAAAATAGTTTAACAAATAATTTTCATAAATTAAAACCCATTTTTATATCATTTTCGATTGTTTTTTCATAAAATAATTTAATATATACAATACTATGAATATGAAAAGAATAAATGTTAAAAGAAGAATAAATATCCACACACCATATGTTAAGAAAATAAACACAAATCGATGAAAAAATCAATCACATAAGTATATTTTATAGAACATCATATGAAAACATGTGAGAAAAAATCCATGAAAAAATTAATCATGTGATATTGACCATAAATAAAAAAGAAATGAACATTGAGACCTAGTCTATGTGAATAAGTAGTACACATAAAAGATCTTGAACTAGTTATATGTTGGTACCAATGAATATCAAGTCCCACCATAATCCATCTATATCCCAAAAGTAACCCCTAGTGGTGCAACAAACACGATGGTCACCTATGTCCCATTATTAACACACCCAAGGCTCCCAAAGTGATAGGACTATCATAATATATTTCAAAACCATTCTTAATTTAAAAAAAAATTAAAATCCAACACAATTTGGTTCAATTTTTGAAAACCCATTTCTGAATCCAAACCACCATTTTTGCATTTTATAATACACTTGGTGTGAAAAAAACCCACATTAAAAGTAAAACCCATTTAAACACATGTATAATTAAAATAAATCCATTAAAAGTAAAAATAACTTCAATTAGATTAATGAACTAAAGTAATCATATAGGAATGATAATAAATTCATAAAATCAACCAATTCCATGGAAACACATACCTCAATCATAGGTAGAACAAATTCACTATTTATAATAGAAACTGGGGAAGAGTATATTGAGTCCCCATAGACTTATTTTCACAAGAAAAAACATAAATCCCCCATTAAAACTTATTATATCTAGAATACATATCCACTTTTGGATCCATGATATGGGAAGAGAAGAAATATAGTGAGTATCTACAAAGAAAAAGAGAAACCATATTAAAAACACAATATACCTCATTGTGAACAGAAAAGAATAGATGAATTCCACCTATAATCCAAGGGGATAGATCTCTAAAGCACTGGTGAAAGATAATGATGAGACAAAATGATATTAGGTTTTGATTAGGCATCAAAACGACCAAGGTATAAAAGGGTAAAATCTAACATTAAAATAATTTAGTAAGTGGTAAAAAATCATGGTTAAGAATGAATGGTTAAAATAACTGCAGGACATAACTACACACCCCTAATTCCATTCATGATGGGGGAATGGTTTAGCCACATGGTTAGTCTGACAATGCTCCAACTGTGGAACCCATTTTTCCAAAGACTGCACGATTTTCACTAAGGGGTTCACAGTTTGGGAAAACCATACTCAAACTTTTTGAAACCCTCAGATAACCTCTAGAAACCCTAAATGGTTCCCATTCATGTCGTATGGATTTTCTAAAAATTTTCAAATAATGAAAAGTCCCATTAGAACATCATAGGTCCATACCACGTAGTTATTATATGATTAAACTAATAATGTTCCTTAACTATGTGCCTTGATTGTTTCTATCAATTTCCTTTGATTTTATCCTCTTATCCCCTTAATCTCACCAAACCCCAAAAGGGATAAACCAAGCTTGACTAAATCATACATGTGGCCTGGATTGTTTTATAATTCTCTCCATCATAAAATATTTATGTTACTTGGAAATTCCTAATGATCCTGTACCCACAAAGAGATAAGTCCATTGTTGAATCATCAAAAGGACATGATTCCACATCTCATGTCCATCCCACCCTCATTACCATAGTTCCCAGACCAATAGAATCATTTTACCACATATTAACTTTTCCAGGTAATGCATAATCTAAACTAGAAGATGAAAAAAGGTAGTATTTGTCTCAAGATAATAATCCTCCCTTTAAATCACATGGTAAGGATCCTAATGATTCCAACTTATTTGAAAATCATGAAACACATCATGGATCAAAGTCAAGTGAAATAGTATGTCTATATGATATGAAACATTTCTAAGTCTATTCACAGTCCCAAAGGTACCAACAAACCTCGGTGCCAAATTACCATGCTTACTCAAATGACAATGTCCCATGAAAGGTGAAAGAATAAGAAAAAAATGATCACCAAACTCAAACTCTGGTGGAAAATTATGATAGACTTCATAATATTTTTTTCATCTCTATGCTATTACTAGCCTATTCTAGTTCAACTGAACCTTTTCTATCATCTCCTGAATGAGAAATTTTCCAAATAAGGAATTCCCTCCCAACTCTACCCAACATAAGGATGATCTACATGGAAACCCATAGAATTATTCAAACCAAATCACTATTTTTATATTAAAATTCATCCAATGGAAATTTATTTTACCATTATTCTCCAAAATCCCACTTGCAAGCCATTACATCTTGTCCTCAAGAACCTAAATAACTCTCTCAATCTATCCATCAGTTTTAAGATGTTAAGCTATGATAAATTTCATATGGGAACCCATTACCTTATGTAAATCTTTATATAACCATGATGTGAACCTTAAGTACTTATTAGAAACAACCCTGGAGGGAACTACATGAAGTCTAAAAATCTCCTAGAAAAAAGATGTCCTTAAGTTGTTCCACATTTTTCATCTCCTTAATAGGAAAAAATGATCAGATTTCATATGTATATTAATCATGACGCAAATAAAATATTTCCCACTAAGATTACATGTAAAACTAATGTCTAAGACCATTTAAATCCCATCCCACATCTATATCATAATGGTAAAGGTTGTAAAAAACCATAAAGTCTTTGGTGTTCTACTTTATTTTTATGACAAGTGAGACATCCTAAACAAAATCTACAATTGAATGCCTCATCCTTGGCCACTAATATCGATGTCTCGAGTCATGATACATCTTGGTATCCCCATGGTGTACATACCAACATGAACAATGTACACTTCCATGAAGTCCTTCCCAATATAAATCAGAACATCCAACCTACTATGGAAGCTCAAAACTCCATTTGGAGATAGAGACATCTCACTTGAGGTCTCCCAAGCATAAAGGATTTTACTAAATCATTTTTAATCAGTCGCTATAAAATTATTAATATGAACTCACTCATAAAATTGTGATTCATATTTCATCTAATCCATGAATACCTTACCACCAACGTATTCCAATCTTAAGATCATCTTAGTAATCAAACTCATTAGATACCACTCCTCAACTAATTCCCCCACATCTTGTGTCAGTAATTTCCAGATCAACACATTGGAAACCATGTTCCCTCTCCCAAGAGTATATGAAATATTAGAACAAAAATTTTGAAGAAACTCTACCTATAATATCTATAAAAAATTCAGATCCTTATTAGTAAAAATATATTTCAGGCTCTTATGAACAGAATACATTATTAGACACTCCCTGAGGAGATAGTGATGACATGTTTTGAGTGTATGAAAAAATGATTCCAAATTAAGATCATGTGTAGCGTAGTTCTTCTCATATATTCATAACTAGAGAGAGATATAGGCCACCACTTGTTTCCTATACAATAATAAACATCCCAAACATGTACCAGAAGAATCATAGAAAACCTCATATCCTAAACTCAGTTTTGGAGGAATCAAAACTGGTGCTGAAGTCAAACACACCTTTAGATCCTAAAAATATCTCTAACATGTTTCATTCAACTCAAACAGTACACCCTTATGAGTTATATCTATCATAGATGATTCTACATTGGATGAATCCTAAACAAACCAAAAATTGTAACCAGCCAAACCCAATAATCTTTGGATCTCAAACACATTTACGAGATACTCTGAAGACATAAGTTTCTATATCTTTTCAGGATCCACTATGATTCCCTCTCATATATCACATGCCCTAGAAACTTCACTTCCCAGATCCAACTATCAAATTTAGAAGGATTACCATATAGATGATTTTCCTTCATGGATTAAATAATGGCATAAAAAATCATATTATAACACTCTACTCTCGCCCAAATTTACCCAAGATTTTAGGGTTAAGCGGTCGCTGGTAGTGTAGCTTGGGTTGTCGAATCATCAGAGATCTAAGAAGAAACCTACAGACACATACATTATATGGATTTTTTTGGCTATGAAGTTACCAATTTTGAGTTGATATTTTATGGGTTTCAAGATAGAACTAATAGGCTTAAGTGAATTCAATTTGAAAGAATGAGTTGATCCTAGGTTATCTCTTAGGGTGGATTGGATGAAATTCCTTTTTTAATAGTTTCAACTTATTATATTCGAAATGGGTTTATTCAAGAAGATCAAGAAACTTCATCACTTACTGCTTTAATACCAACACAATATAATAATAATCACCTATACACTTGGAGGATCAAATTGATTATAAATCCAAGGTAAAGGTTTGTATTAGTACTTGAAGTATGTGGCCTTAAAATTCAACAAGGACAAAAAGTTTTAAAATCATAAAATAAAAATCTCATTTAAAAGAAGTGATTAGACATTAATGGGGTGATAAATAATATCCAATCCAGTCCCTTTATACTCCCTGGATCATCCCATAAGTGGGTTATACCTCCATTTATGATATGGTTTCAAGGGAAGTGGGAAGTAGACTCATGAGGTGGGAATTGAAGAAGTAAGAAAACAATACAAAGAAAATGATCACTCCACCATTGTGTGAATAATTTTACAAGGTTTGGTGTGAATAAATTCACACCTTGAGAAAATTTTATCAATTTGAGATTTAGAAGAATAAAATAATAGGAAAAGAATAACTTTTATTAAGAAACTAAGATGAATTAAAATGGATTACAATTGAGAAAGAACATTACAAAGGAAAAGTGACAATATAACATTACAATGAGAGAAATCATCCAATATCCTTAAATCCTCCATCACCACTTCCTTAAATAGTCAATTTTTGATACTTGGGTAGAGCCTCCAATAGTTAAAGTCATCCCACTTGATTATGGTAGGCTTAGGGTGGTGGAAAGCTTGAGGAACATGGACTTTTCCACTCTTGACCTGAGGTGGCAGCCAACTTGCATCCACCGAAAAGAAGTTCTTAGATGGCCTTCTATATTTCCAGATTGGAGTGCTTCATAGAATAAAAAATTTAATAACAAGGTGTCTCCTAGCTCTCTGTAAAATTTGAGACCACATTATTCTGTGGTTTCCAAGATATGTCTAAATTGGTGGGCTGTTTTTATAGGCTATAGAATCTGGCCTGGAATTTTATCTCTAACTTGGACCACCTGAATAACCACAATGAAGGCCAAATTAGCACTGGATCCTGATAATTATATCTTCCTATATATTTTTTCTATCATACCATTAAATTTGGCCTTCAGTGGGTCTGTATTGAGGGCCCCACATGCTCATTAGTGGGATGGTTTCCAATATGCCTTCTCTATAATTGTTTCCTTTCATCGCCAAATATCTGCAACATAGTTATAAATCCTCCATTGATACGTAAATGAAAAATTTTAGTATTGAAGTGAATATAAATTTACCCAAATATAAAATTAAAATATGAATAGTTACATTCCTTAAAATAAGATGAATCGTTGGGCCTAAATTGGTGTACATTAGGCATGAAATGCACAAATGATGGAATTGGATGTTCAAAATTAAAATCCACTAACTCAGACCCATAAGATCAAAAATGAACATTTAATACCATTAACATTTAATTAACATATTTTTTTTATTATATAATCACACCCCCCCAACATGAGGTTTTCTAGTCCCGAGAAAAATGTATCTCAACAATATGAAATTCTAATTCCCTTTTCCAAAAACATTTTAATACACAATGATCACCAAAAACCCCTATACCAAACAATCATGAGACCCATTAAAATATTTTAATAAAATATATTTTCATAAGGAGATCCCAATCCCAAGCCCGTTTTTTTGTTCAAATTCATCGCCACATTTCATCCAATTTCAATAAAGTATGAATATGTGTTTTGTGTCACAAAAGGCATGGGTGTTCAATTTTATTCAAGGGGAAAATTATGGAAGCACTAGGTGGAATCACATTTCAATACTAATATGAGTATTATTATTTTTTTAAATATTATTTTATTTTAATTTTTTGAAAATTTTCCATGGTAATTGAAATTGCACTCAATAGAGTCAACCCATGTAGCGAGACTGCGCGATAACTGTAGAGACCCGAAGCCTGACGTACATGGACTTTACATTACTTTTGCGGAATACTTAGTACATTACAAAAACACACACACAAGGACCGTAATAGTTTAGTGTCTTTGGAAACTCGGACTATAATCTTCTAATCGTGGTGAAAGATCTTCAACATCTCCCATAAAGATCTTCCCTTTTTTTTTACCTAAAACCTTTCTTTATATCCTGGGGAAAAGAAAACATGAAAGGGTGAGCTCAAATGCTCAGTAAGGGTAAACAAAAGAAATATCAATCACATCATATTCATAAGAACATAACATTTTGGAAATCATAACCTGCAAAAGAGAGCATAATTTCATAACATGGGATAAATCATGGCAGTGAAATGTAATCACAATAATCATAACATAAAACATGGAACTTTGTGGCATACACACATAATCATAGAGAATCATTTCTTGTTAGTCAAGACTCATTTCCAAGACTATCTTAGTGGACAAAGTCCCTTTCTGAATCGAGTAATCCTTGTTTCAGTCCTGTTTCACTGAACCGGTATAACCTACCATTCCAGCCATGTCTATCTCATGAGATATAAAATCTTTACCCAATGCATTGGAGGGAGATATAGGTCCCACCCATCTTATAATGAATCCTTTCTTATGTGTTCCACATAATCATAAAACATACATCATCGCATAACACATGTAACAAAAATGGGATTCTTGAAACATCATGACATCATAAATCAATTCATATAAGATAAAGGAATTCATAAACATAATTCCATCACAACATAGTCAACTCAATGTAAAAATATGGATAGAAACAGAACCCTTTATTATCTTAGATGGAAATAATTTTGATAAAACACTTGAATTGAATTCTTGAGGAAAATATCCTTTCTTCTTCAAAATCAATTTCTTTTCACAAAACATCATGCAATTTTAAAAGAAAGAGATTTTATTGAAAATAGTCATGAAATCTTTTAGAGGAATCTTCATGAAAATAAGGCTTTATAAAATAGTAGAAATCCGTTCATGCCGTATAAGTTAAAAAAACATTCTTCGTATTTTTGTCGGAAAAGTCAAAAAGTACCTCGTACGAAAAACGACAAAAGATTCCTTTCATAAGTATTACTAAAAACTCACCGAAGGGTAAAAATGGTTTTAAACAATTTTATGTGGATGGAAATAATATTACATATTGAGTAAACATGGATGTGGATGATAAAATACACCCCAGTAAATACTTACGAATAAACAATCTCGGATAAAAATGAGATTGTGATATTTCCCTTACCTTAGGTCCGACTTGCTTTGTAAGTGTCCGAACCTCCTGTATAATGATTTAAATCATGTTATTGACTTATTACAGAATCATATTCATTGTTATGATATCATATATGGTTCACTTATGACATTATATTACCCGTTCTTTTGTAAATTCCATGTTAAAGAAGCGTTTTGGGTAAAATCGTTTCATTTATCGTAGGTGTTTTGACTTGTTGTTCTTGACATCATTATTACTTATATCATGATTTACTTACTTCCAGAATATAAAATATGATTTATATATCATATATATTCAGTATATATATATATATAATAGGTAGAAAAATAAAATGAAAAACACCGTTCATGGAGACGGTAGTCCGTACGTACGCATGAACGCTGTTTTCCATTCCTTATTGTCTTGAAATGGAA
This sequence comes from Viscum album, assembly GCA_963277665.1. Classification (NCBI taxonomy): domain Eukaryota; kingdom Viridiplantae; phylum Streptophyta; class Magnoliopsida; order Santalales; family Viscaceae; genus Viscum; species Viscum album. The sequence goes on from OY728131.1 coordinate 1,693,735,849, forward strand.
GTAAGTAGATGACAAAAATATGTATATATATACATAAATCCAGTAGCCTTATAATTTCATATATTTCATTATTATTTCTTATATATACATTATAATCATTCTTAAATGGTTAACATGGAGAATGAATCTCATCGCGTCGTGGAGACGGTAGTCCGTACGTACGCACGAGCGATGATATCATTTATATAAATATTGAATTGAATTGCAGTGGATTATAAAATATATCAGAATAAATATGATGTTGTAATAACTATGTATAGTTATTCTTTACACCATTATACCCATCCATGTAAGGTGGTGGTGGAAAATAGATTACACCACGGCGTGGAGACGGTATTCCGTACGTACGCACGCACAGTGATTTCTTTTTCCGTAGGATGGATAGATGGTGAAATAGGGTTGTTTCATACTTATAATAACATATCAGTATATGAGTGATACTGATGTTATTACTTCATAATGAAACAACCTAAGAAGAAGAAGTGGAAGAAGAAATAAAGATGAAAGAATTGGTAACGGTAATTACCTCTTCTTTGAAGTGCCTCTTTGAGACCTCCTCTTAGGGAACTAAAATTGGTCTTTGAGTAAGACCAGAACCTCTAGGATGTTGCTAGGGAAGTGGAGAAGAGATTTTGGTAGGGGTTGGCCGAGCTTGAGTGCTCAAATTGGTGTGAGGATGAGGGGGAGGAGGTGTCCTTTTATAGGGGAGGAGAGGGGCACCTTAGGAATATCTCAAAATATTATTTTATATTAAAGTCAAAATCGGTTTATAATGGTTCCAAAGGGTCTTATTTCGAAGCTAAAGTGGGGATGGGTCGAACTCCTATCAACCAATAGGATTTAGACAAGTTTAGGGTATTATTTTAACCTTATCAATTAGATTTAACTCTAAGTTAAATAATTTAACTTTTACCGTGTCTTTTTGTTTTCTTTCACTATATGGTTAATAAACTTACTATAACATGCCAAACGAACCCCAAATTGTATATTATTAATACATATATCCTTATCTAAGTCATTTGGCCGAACCTTAGATTTTTAGGAATAAAATAACAATTAGTAATATAATATTTGATTTAAAAACTATTTTGTGTCAATTTTGACACTATTTGATATATGATTTTTGTGAAAGTCATAACAGAATTAAATGTTCGAACCAAGTTGATTAAATCAACATTAATATATCATAGTAACCTAGAAAATTAGTGGAATTTATAAAAAATCTCAAATTACATTTATTTTGGTGCTTATAACATCAATTATGTCAATATTTCATTAAAAAGATAATTACTGCATCATCGTTGTGTCATAAATAAATTAAATTATTTGATGTCTAAAAATTACAAATAAAATACCATCATGTAGAAAATCGTTTTATCTTTCTAATGAATATTTACAATCGAATTTATCTTTTTTATAACCCCATATTAAAAATAATTTACTTATTAAACTTTGATTTTAACTATTTTAACCCTTCTTTAAATAAATTAATAATAAATGTCCTAATCTAATCCACGTGGGCCTAAATGGTCATATTTTATTCCTAAGTTTGTTTTTGGTCGAATTACACTTGTCCAATAGAATTAGGACATGTTTTAGGGTAATATTAATATCATATTTACCCTTAGTTACCTTATTTACTATTAACCGTGGTAAAAAAAATAAAAAGTTACTATTCACCAAAAAATTATTTTCATCTCATTGAACCACATTTTAGTCCTTGATATTAACCGTGTCTCTTGGATTTTCGAAATTCCATTCACAGAAGCGGTAAAATTAAGTTTGATGCAAAATTCAGTTTTTAACCTACCACTTAGTAGTTTCACTATTCATCAAAAATTGATGTTTTTCAGAACAATGCCAAAATTTCATCCCAAGCTATATTTCATATTCCGAATTCAAAAATGAAGTCTATTTTACCAAATTCATAACATAAAAGTTGCATTAATTAATTTTATAATTAAATCCCGCTGTTAAAACAAATAGCGTGTTTTTAAGAAACAATATCTATCAAAAGATTGACACTTGTTTATGTCTAGTTTAAATGTGAAATTACATCCAATGACCAACATTGTATTAAATTGTAAAAATATATTCTAAATATACTTTAAAACCACTCAAATTAATGATTTATCACTATTAATTATTTTGATAAAAAATTTGTTTTTAATTATAATTTAGTAATTTTCACTATTCATCAAAATATGAAAGTTATCCGAAAAGTACCAAAATTTCACCTTAGGCTAAATTCGATACTCCGAATCCAAAAATAAAGTTCATTTTGAAAAAATAAGATTTACTGGATTTCAAAAAGTGGTTATTACTATTCATAACGGCTAGTTTTAATAATATCTTAATAGCATATCGTTGTTTAGCGAAACTTGGTGTTGCGTACAACACACGCTATCGTGGAAGGTCGCGATTGCGTGTAATTCAAGCCAAGTCAGAGATGTGTGTTGTGAAAGCTCTTTTTGGTGTAGCGTATAACACAAGACATTAATGAAATTAAAAAGAATATTTTTCATAAAATCTCGGGGTGTTACATTCTACCACCCTTAAAATGAATTTCGCCCTCGAAATTCGTCGGGGTTATAAATGGTTTACTATTAAAAAGTTTCTTTCATAGAAACCCACATCGTAAAAAGGAATACCAAAACATGGATTTAAAAACTAAAGTATGAAATGTAACAATTACCCAAATAAACTAATCACTGGGTTTCCACATAGGTGAAAATATGGATATGGAAGAAAAATCTAACCATCATGTTCTGATGGAGAGTGGTAGAGAACATGGCTATGGAAAATCCAGTAATCACAAATCCATAAATTTGTGACGATCTAAGGTACCATCCGATTCATCAGGTATAAGATCACTAGGACAACATTTTTGGTTTTCAAGATCATTTCCCTAAAGTTGAAAATTTGAATTGGAATAAATACTTTCTTTATTTTGGTACAATCTCACTATTGTTCGTGCCTAGAACAATTTCCACTTCATCTCTTAAATAAATGAAGTTGAATTTTTTATTTGTGAAGTGTTAGAAGATCATGTGATAGAATGACGGGTCATTCCATCTGTCTCAAACAAAAGGTTAGCAAAAATTATATACATAAGTCGATATATAGTGAGATTAATCATATATAGTTCCTAAAATGGACTTATACTTCATATATCATACTGCTTAATATAATAAAACTAGTTTCTACTAAACAGGGACTTCCTGTAGGCCAGTGGTAGGCGATAAAGGCCAGTCGCACTTCGGTTGTGGGTTCGATTCCTACAGCCTTGTCCGAAGCGATGGGTTGTCGCCCGTCCTGCAGGTTGTCCCTTTTTCTAAAACTACGTTACTATAACATCCCTTCAATAATATCGAAAATCTTCTATCCTTAAACAATACTAACTTATGTCCAACATAATCCAGTCTAATCTTTAGGCTTATAATACTGCAGTCCACTCTCATAATATAGTGACAACGATTACCAGAGATTTAATACTGTCATTGATCCCCACATATCACAAGATATGTCTTGTTGGTCACATTCCAAACATTCAAAGTCCTTAATCGTGTATTCTCTTGAATACCTTAGTGAAAACATGAGTGCAGTTAAAAGTTAACACTTTCCACATACCAAAATCCTCAAAATTCTATATACTCAAACCATGATATCACTTAGTCCTTATATCAATCATGAGCTCATGAATACTATTAAACATTTCATTTTCTCGTCTTCATTATGCGCATATCATCTTATTTCCAAAAAAATATCTCAATCACTTTGAATACCACATCAATAAATATTGCAATACTCAATGATACAACATTATTTTGGAATCCCATTACATAAACACTTAATCATTCCACCACATCGTTGTCATATTCTATATTGCCAATAGTGATCGCATGTGACTTCCCTTTGTCATTTGCCTTCAGTGGTTGCTCATGTTGATCATCACTAACCCTTGGATTAGGGCAATTATTAGCATAATGCCCCATTTCCTTGCACTTGAAGCATTGAAGTGTTGGTGGTGCGTTCTCTACAGTGTTTGCTTTATTCACATCATTAGAAACCCTTTTTCCATTACTTCGACACTCAGCTGCTCGATGACCTTCTTTTCCACACTTAAAACATTTTCTAGTCCCTTTAAGACAATCTCCACCATGCTTATTTCCACACTTTGTGCATAAGGAAACATTCATCTTCTTTTCACCATTATTATGAGATTTATCCTTGAACTCCATCTTTCGTTTCTTGTCAAAACCATGAGATGGATATGTAACACAAACTTCCATTTCTACCTTGATAGCACAACGCACAATTTCTTCATAGCTATTGAAGTCCCTTATGGCTAACGCCCTTCGAAGACTTGGTTTTAAGCCACTGAAAAATCGATCAACTTTACTTTCAGGTTGGATGATAATTCCAGAAGCATACCTTGCAAGTCTTGTAAAATTTGCTTCATAGGTACCAACAGATTCATCGTCCCTTTGCTTCAGTTCAAGAAACTCTTTCTCCATCTTTGTTTGAAGAATACGAGGGAAGTACTTATTGAAAAATAAGTTCTTGAACTCGTCCCATTCCATAGACTCAATTTCATCCCTTTGCCTTGTATTCTTAATAAGATTCCACCATTGATCAGCATCTCCTTCCAAATGATACACTGCTAGGATGACTTTATCATGTTCAGAACATTGAAGAACTGAAAATATCTTTTCAGTAGTACTAATCCATTGTTCAGCAACTAATGGATCAGTAGACCCACTGAAAGAAGGTGGACGCTGCCTCATGAAGGATTCAACAGAATGTTGCTCCTTCCTTTGCTCGTTTGGAAGTCCTGCATGATTCATAGCTTGAGAAAGTTGTGTGAGCATGGCTACAAGATTTTGCATTCCAGCTCCTATATCGTTTGGTTGATCAGGGGTACAATCATTGCATTGCCCATCACATTCCGCATTAACACGGTTCCTTCGGGTTCCAGCCATCGTCTAAAACCCCAAAAGAATTGTGTGAGAGGAAAAAATCATGCTAGGGAAAACAACATAATAAAGGGTTAGTACCCTCAATATCTAACATCTTAGGTTAAATTCGAAGATCGTTAGCGCAATTCTAGGACTATAACCTATACGTATACTTAACCTTAGAGACATCCCTAGACATACCTTAGAAATATCTCTAGGGATCTCACTAACGTTTTCGTATCCTAGTTTCCAAAGGTTGACTAAACCTTTCCTCTGATACCAACTGTAGCGGTCTAGAATTACTTCCAGTGGACTACAATTGATACCTATCAGGGCACTCCATGGGCGGCTACACCCCCTGGGCGGGACACACCACCATCCCCAGTGGCAGCCATTTCCTCATGAAGCCCTTGGGCGGAGAGCCATGCTTCGTCCAACGCTCACATGTGAGAGTTCCCAAGGATCGGATACATTCCTACCTCCTTTGCCTCTGATACCAACTGTAGAGACCCGAAGCCTGACGTACATGGACTTTACATTACTTTTGCGGAATACTTAGTACATTACAAAAACACACACACAAGGACCGTAATAGTTTAGTGTCTTTGGAAACTCGGACTATAATCTTCTAATCGTGGTGAAAGATCTTCAACATCTCCCATAAAGATCTTCCCTTTTTTTTTACCTAAAACCTTTCTTTATATCCTGGGGAAAAGAAAACATGAAAGGGTGAGCTCAAATGCTCATTAAGGGTAAACAAAAGAAATATCAATCACATCATATTCATAAGAACATAACATTTTGGAAATCATAACCTGCAAAAGAGAGCATAATTTCATAACATGGGATAAATCATGGCAGTGAAATGTAATCACAATAATCATAACATAAAACATGGAACTTTGTGGCATACACACATAATCATAGAGAATAATTTCTTGTTAGTCAAGACTCATTGCCAAGTCTATCTTAGTGGACAAAGTCCCTTTCTGAATCGAGTAATCCTCGTTTCAGTCCTGTTTCACTGAACCGGTATAACCTACCATTCCAGCCATGTCTATCTCATGAGATATAAAATCTTTACCCAATGCATTGGAGGGAGATATAGGTCCCACCCATCTTATAATGAATCCTTTCTTATGTGTGCCACATAATCATAAAACATACATCATCGCATAACACAGGTAACAAAAATGGGATTCTTGAAACATCATGACATCATAAATCAATTCATATAAGATAAAGGAATTCATGAACATAATTCCATCACAACATAGTCAACTCAATGTAAAAATATGGATAGAAACAGAACCCTTTATTATCTTAGATGGAAATAATTTTGATAAAACACTTGAATTGAATTCTTGAGGAAAATATCCTTTCTTCTTCAAAATCAATTTCTTTTCACAAAACATCATGCAATTTTAAAAGAAAGAGATTTTATTGAAAATAGTCATGAAATCTTTTAGAGGAATCTTCATGAAAATAAGGCTTTATAAAATAGTAGAAATCTGTTCATTCCGTATAAGTTAAAAAAAACATTCTTCGTACTTTTGTCGGAAAAGTCAAAAAGTACCTCGTACGAAAAACGACAAAAGATTCCTTTCATACGTATTACTAAAAACTCACCGAAGGGTAAAAATGGATTTAAACAATTTTAGGTGGATGGAAATAATATTACATATTGAGTAAACATGGATGTGGATGATAAAATACACCCCAGTAAATACTTACGAATAAACAATCTCGGATAAAAATGAGATTGTGATATTTCCCTTACCTTAGGTCCGACTTGCTTTGTAAGTGTCCGAACCTCCTGTATAATGATTTAAGTCATGTTATTGACTTATTACAGAATCATATTCATTGTTATGATATCATATATGGTTCACTTATGACATTATATTACCCGTTCTTTTGTAAATTCCATGTTAAAGAAGCGTTTTGGGTAAAATCGTTTCATTTATCGTAGGTGTTTTGACTTGTTGTTCTTGACATCATTATTACTTATATCATGATTTACTTACTTCCAGAATATAAAATATGATTTATATATCATATATATTCAGTATATATATATATAATAGGTAGATAAATAAAATGAAAAACACCGTTCATGGAGACGGTAGTCCGTACGTACGCATGAACGCTGTTTTCCTTTCCTTATTGTCTTGAAATGGAAGTAAGTAGATGAAATACATATGTATATATATACATAAATCCAGTAGCCTTATAATTTCATATATTTCATTATTATTTCTTATATATACATTATAATCATTCTTAAATGGTTAACATGGAGAATGAATCTCATCGCGTCGTGGAGACGGTAGTCCGTACGTACGCACGAGCGATGATATCATTTATATAGATATTGAATTGAATTGGAGTGGATTATAAAATATATCAGAATAAATATGATGTTGTAATAACTATGTATAGTTATTCTTTACACCATTATACCCATCCATGTAAGGTGGTGGTGGAAAATAGATTACACCACGGCGTGGAGACGGTATTCCGTATGTACGCACGCGCGGTGATTTCTTTTTCCGTAGGATGGATAGATGGTGAAATAGGGTTGTTTCATACTTATAATAACATATCAGTATATGAGTGATACTGATGTTATTACTTCATAATGAAACAACCTAAGAAGAAGAAGTGGAAGAAGAAATAAAGATGAAAGAATTGGTAACGGTAATTACCTCTTCTTTGAAGTGCCTCTTTGAGACCTCCACTTAGGGAACTAAAATTGGTCTTTGAGTAAGACCAGAACCTCTAGGATGTTGCTAGGGAAGTGGAGAAGAGATTTTGGCAGGGGTTGGCCGAGCTTGAGTGCTCAAATTGGTGTGAGGAGGAGGGGGAGGAGGTGTCCTTTTATAGGGGAGGAGAGGGGCACCTTAGGAATATCTCAAAATATTATTTTATATTAAAGTCAAAATCGGTTTATAATGGTTCCAAAGGGTCTTATTTCGAAGCTAAAGTGGGGATGGGTCGAAATCCTATCAACCAATAGGATTTAGACAAGTTTAGGGTATTATTTTAACCTTATCAATTAGATTTAACTCTAAGTTAAATAATTTAACTTTTACCGTGTCTTTTTGTTTTCTTTCACTATATGGTTAATAAACTTACTATAACATGCCAAACGAACCCCAAATTGTATATTATTAATACATATATCCTTATCTAATTCATTTTGCCGAACCTTAGATTTTTAGGAATAAAATAACAATTAGTAATATAATATTTGATTTAAAAACTATTTTGTGTCAATTTAGACACTATTTGATATATTATTTTTCTGAAAGTCATAACAGAATTAAATGTTCGAAACAAGTTGATTAAATCAACATTAATATATCATAGTAACCTAGAAAATTAGTGGAATTCATAAAAAATCTCAAATTACATTTATTTTGGTGCTTATAACATCAATTATGTCAATATTTCATTAAAAAGATAATTACTGCATCATCGTTGTGTCATAAATAAATTAAATTATTTGATGTCTAAAAATTACAAATAAAATACCATCATGTAGGAAATCGTTTTATCTTTCTAATGAATATTTACAATCGAATTTATCTTATGTATAACCCCATATTAAAAATGATTTACTTATTAAACTTTGATTTTAACTATTTTAACCCTTCTTTAAATAAATTAATAATAAATGTCCTAATCTAATCCAAGTGGGCCTAAATGGTCATATTTTATTCCTAAGTTTGTTTTTGGTCGAATTACACTTGTCCAATAGAATTAGGACATGTGTTAGGGTAATATTAATATCATATTTACCCTTAGTTACCTTATTTACTATTAACCGTGGTAAAAAAAATAAAAAGTTACTATTCACCAAAAAATTATTTTCATCTCATTGAACCACATTTTAGTCCTTGATATTAACCGTGTCTCTCGGATTTTCGAAATTCCATTCACAGAAGCGGTAAAATTAAGTTTTATGCAAAATTCAGTTTTTAACCTACCACTTAGTAGTTTCACTATTCATCAAAAATTGATGTTTTTCAGAACAATGCCAAAATTTCATCCCAAGCTATATTTCATATTCCGAATTCAAAAATGAAGTCTATTTTACCAAATTCATAACATAAAAGTTGCATTAATTAATTTTATAATTAAATCCCGCTGTTAAAACAAATAGCGTGTTTTTAAGAAACAATATCTATCAAAAGATTGACACTTGTTTATGTCTAGTTTAAATGTGAAATTACATCCAATGACCAACATTGTATTAAATTGTAAAAATATATTCTAAATATACTTTAAAACCACTCAAATTAATGATTTATCACTATTAATTATTTTGATAAAAAATTTGTTTTTAATTATAATTTAGTAATTTTCACTATTCATCAAAATATGAAAGTTATCCGAAAAGTACCAAAATTTCACCTTAGGCTAAATTCGATACTCCGAATCCAAAAATAAAGTTCATTTTGAAAAAATAAGATTTACTGGATTTCAAAAAGTGGTTATTACTATTCATAACGGCTAGTTTTAATAATATCTTAATAGCATATCGTTGTTTAGCGAAACTTGGTGTTGCGTACAACACACGCTATCGTGGAAGGTCGCGATTGCGTGTAATTCAAGCCAAGTCAGAGATGTGTGTTGTGAAAGCTCTTTTTGGTGTAGCGTATAACACAAGACATTTATGAAATTAAAAAGAATATTTTTCATAAAATCTCGGGGTGTTACAATAACTCCCAGGCTCAAAGAACTTAGGGAACCAAGTGAATCCCATATACTCGGGCATCATCTCGAGTTAACTCAGTCAAAAACAAAGTCAAATTACCACAAGTATAGAAAAAATTACTAACTATGGCCCAGACAACTATGGAGTCATAATCCCCAAGTGCCGAAAGCCGCACATTAGGTCATTTCATTGCTCTACATGCAAATTTATAGTTTATTTAATACTCATATTAAAACTAAAATGACCACCAAACCTATAATATTTATTTGGGGGACCCCATGAACTCAAAATAATACCCCACTATCCAAAGGACATGTGTTATGATCTCTTTTTTCTATTTAAATGAAAATATAAACGATGAAATTTCACATTAGACAACCACAATTTCCAAAATATATGCTCATAAAATTATATATGGATTAAAATTAGAATCAAGGCATGCTAAATTATTTGATATTCAGTTTCTAAGTGTGCAATGTGTATTATCATTTTCAAGGTTAAAGAAATTTTTCCTTCCACACAATTTTTTATTCACACAAAATTAATTATTATTTTTCTTTTTCACCCCCACCAACCTAAAATAATACATTCCCCAGTGTTTAAAGAAAATAAAATTGAGAAGGGATATAGGTATATGACAAAAGTGTGGAAAGGAATTTTCAATATGAGTATCATGGAATGAAGTCACCTAGTGGTTGAACTTGAAGTTCTTACTGCTCCAACTTAGTCCTTTGATATCCATGTCACTCGCAAAGTTTCCAAGTGAAAAAAGTAAAAAAAAACAAGAAAACAAAAAAATAAAATATATATAGATATATATATTTATTCATATAATAAACAATGTAAAATATAAGTATGTATACAAAAATTATAGAATAAGGAAGAACTATAATTCATAGGTCAGTGGTAAGTGTGCACCCCTGTCTCCCTTCGATCTCGGGATCGAGTCCCCACGGCTTCACCGGTTATGATGAGGTCTGCTCCATGACCTACGATGTGTCCTTTAAAATTTTTTTATTATATTTTTTTTATTTTAACCTATAAACATATAAAAATAAAAAGAACTGATAATACATTTTCTTCTTTTTAAATTTTTGGGTAAGGTATTACTCAAGGATTACACCACGTGACACGGATGAATATGGAACTCCCCTTACATACCCATCCATACTCATAATAGAAGAACATGTCAACAATATTTTTTTTAAAATATTAAAATAATTCATTAATCCTATTTGAAAAATAAAGGTGATTCAAAAATATTGGAAACCTGAAAACCACAGGTTGCCTCTCGTGAAGCACTTTTGTTTAATATTTCTAGATCGACTTAGACCCTTAATTATCTAAGTATTTTCCTCATCTAAGGTTGGTTCACACATGTTTTCATCAAATTCTTTTTTTTGGAATGGTCTGATGAATAGTTTGACTCTATGGCCATTAACTTTAAAGGTTTGACCATTGGTGGGTTCTTGAATTTCTACAGCCCCATGTGGTACACCTTATGCACTAGGTATAGACCTGGCCATCTAGACCTCAACTTTCCCAGGTGTAAGTGAAGTATAGAATTATACAAAAGAACAGGTTTTCCCAGTTCAATGTGTTTGGTTTTAAGGTTTTGAGATTGGTAGGATTGTACTTTTTCTTTATTCATCCTTGAATTTTCATAAGCCTCCATCCTAAGTTCCTCAAGTTCATTGAGATCTAATTTCCTTTTGGTTTTGTCCAATGAGAGGTCAAAATTCATTTTCTTAATTTCCCAAAAAATCCTTATATTCAATCTCCATTGGAAAATGGTATGCTTTTCCATAAACCATCCAATATGGGGACATTCCTAAAATGGTTTTAAATATGGTTTGATAGGTTCAAAGAGCGTCTAAGATTTTGATTGACCAATCATTCTTTGATGGATTAACATCTTTCTCAAGAATTTGTTTGATTTCTTGATTGGATAACTCAGCTTGACAATTGGTATTTGGGTAGTAAGCAGTGGAAACTTTGTGAGAAATTCCATACTTTTCCATGAGTGATGAGAAAGGATGATTGCAGAAATGAGTTCCACTATCACTAATGATAGCCCTGGTAATTCTAAATCTACAGAGGATGTTGACCTTGAGAAATCTAATCATAGTTTTAGGTCACTAGATTTTTTAGAAATGGGATCAACCCATTTTGAGGCATAATCAACTGCTAAAAGGATGTACATATATCCCCTATATTTTGGGAAGGTAACCATGAAATCTATTCCCCAATGATCAAAGAGTTCAATCACTATGATGGGAGTGAGTGGCATTTGATTTTTTTTTGTGATGGACCCTACTTGTTGACACATAGAACAACTTTGAAAAAAAATTTAGGAGTCCCTTGAGATGGTGGGATAAAATATACCACACTAGAGAACCTTAGTAGAAGTTTTCTTAGAGTAAAAGTGACATCCACATGCCTCACTATGATAGAATTTAAGGATGCATTCTTTTTCAGATTCTGGGACACACCTCCTAATGACATGTTCAGGGCAGAACTTATAGAGGTATGGATCATCAAACACAAATTTCATAACATCAGAAAGGAATTTCCTTCAATCATGAGTCCCTAAGAATTTTGGAATGACTCTTGTAACTAAGAAGTTGGATATATCGGTATACCAAGGGCAGTCACTCACAGAGTATAGGTGTTCATCAGGGAATGAATCAGACAAAGAAAAGTGATTTGAGATGTCTTTGAATTCCATCCTAGAGAGGTGATCAGCTACAAAATATTAAGCTCCCTTTTTATCCTTGATTTTGAGGTAAAATTCTTGTAATAGAAGGACCCACCTAATCAGTCTAGCCATAAAATCATGTTTTTGGAAGAGGTATTTTAATGCAGAATGGTTAGTGAACACAGTGATGGGGGATCCTAAGAGGTAGGAGATAAACTTTTCTAAGGCAAAAAAACATCATGTAACTCTTTCTCAGTGGTGGTGTAGTTGATTTGGGTATCATTTAAGGATATTCTTGCATAAGCAACGTTATAAGGAGTTTTATCACAATGTTGTCCTAACACAGCTCCTACAACAAAGTCACTAGCATCACACATAAGTTCGAAAGGAAGGTTCCAATTTGGAGACTGCATGATAAGTGGAGAGATAAGAGATGACTTGAGTAAAGAGAATGATTCCTCAAATCTTTCTGTCCATAAAAATTGAGCATGATTCACCAATAGAGCACAAAGAGGTTGAGGAATAGAGATAAAATTCCTAATGAACCTTATATATAAACAAGCATGTCCTAAGAACTACCTCACTTCCTTGATAGTTTTGGGTGATGTAAGGTGACGAATGATGTCAACCATGGCTTTATCAACATCAATCCCCCTACTCGAGACTAGATGGCCAAGGACTAGCCCCTATTTAACCATGAAATGGCATTTTTTCCAGTTGAGTACTATATTTTTTTCTTTCTATTTTGATAATACTCTCTCCATATTCCTCATAAATCCCTCAAATGTATCCCCAAACACAGAGAAGTCATCCATTAAGACCTGTAGAAAATCCCCTACCAAGTCTGATAATATTTCCATCATGCACCGTTAGAAGGTTCCAGGGGCATTTCATAACCCGAAGGGCATGCGTTAGAAATTAAAGGTGTTGAATGGACATGTGAATGTAGTCTTACCTTGATCCTCTAGGGAGACCTCAATTTGATTATGCCCTAAGTACCCATCTATGAAATTGTAGAAGGTGTGACCTATGACTCTTTCAAGGACTTGGTCAATGAATGGTAATGGGAAATGGTCATTCTTGGTAAATGAGTTTAGCTTCCTATAGTCGCATAGACTCTCTAGCCATTACTCACCCTTGTTGTAAGAATCTCTCCATACTTATTGGTTATCACTGTGATTCCAGCCTTTTTTGGAACCAATTGGATTGGGCTCACCCACTCACTCTCAACTATGGGATAGATGATACCAGCTTTTAACAATTTCAGAAGCTCTTTCCTCACTACTTCCATGAGAATAGGATTGAGTCGACATTGAGGTTGAAAACATGGCTTTGAATCGAATTCTAGAACAATCCTACGAGTCCTGATAAGTGGGCTAATCCCAGGAATATCAGACAGGGTCCAACCAATGGATTTCTTATTTTTCCTAAAGACATCTAGAATCATCCTCTAATGATTGGATTCAAGAGAAGAATAAATGACAACAGTATGTGTTTGATTGTCCCCTAAGAATGAATACTTGAGAGTAGTAGGAAGTTCCTTCAACTGAAGATCAGGTTGGTTTAGTGTTTCAAGATAATATTGGGACATTGGATCAAGATCATTTTTTTCCTAGAGTTTTAGATAGGTTTTATTCCCCACATGTAGAAGTTTTAGCTACTAGATTGGCTCGATCATTTTTAGGGAAGAAAGTTGGAGTAGTCTCCATGAAAGTAGTTTCTTGAAAGGTTTTAGTGATTTTTAGACCCAAAAATTCATCATAAGAGCAATTTTAAAATGATTCAATCCATGGAGATAAACTTCGTTCATGTGAACAAAAGAAATCAATCTCATCCAGACTTAAACATCCATAAAATATTCCTTGATGTTCTATGGATTCAATATCAATGCTTACAATCATGTTTACTTCATGAATTTCCTCATCATCCTTTATTTGTGAGCTTGCATTATAGATGCTCAAGTTTAGACTCATGTTTCCAAAGGTGATGGTCATGTTCTCATTTTGATCTCAGATAACAGAGTTGATTTTTGAAAGTAAAGGACGACCAAGTATGATTGGGGTTTGTTCTTTATTTCCTAAGTTTGTATGGTTTTCAAGGACAATGAAGTCAACAGGGTAGATGAAGTTTTCAACCTTTAACAGAACGTCCTTTAAAATCCCCTTTGGAACCCTAATTCAATGATCAAAACGTTGAAGTGTGACTGAGGTGGTTTGGACCTCTTCTAGGCCTAACTGGCAGTACACGACATAGGGGGTGAGATTGAAACTAGCACCTAGGTCGCACAAGGCCTTGACAACTTTGATGTCTCCTAGTTCAACATTTATTTAAGGAAATCCTGAGTCTTTTAACATAGGAGGAATGGTCCCTTGATTGGTGGTACTCACATTAGTAGCCAAAAGAACTTGGTTTTTATGTGAAAATTTTCTTTTAAAAGTGAAAAAGTCCTTAAGGTACTCTAGGTAGGAAGGTGTGGTTTGGATTGCATCGAGAAGGGTAATGTCCAACTTGACTTGTGAGAAGATTTACCTCAATGTTTCACTAAATTCACTCTTGGTTTTCCCCCTCATTCGTTGAGGAAATGGTGCAGGTTGTGGGGTTGTTTGTTGAAGAGTTGTTTCTTTGAAAATTTTAACGTGTTTTTCAGTTTGATCATTTGGTTCATTTAAATTTCCATCCATGTTTGAATATTCATATGGGTTCTGAATTATTTGTTCAGGTTTCTCAATTGATTTCCCACTTCATAAAATAGTAACATCCTTTAGTTGTTCATGAGTTGTTTGAGTGCAACTTGACTCTCCCCATACTATTTGTTGCGGAATGGCTTGTGTAGGAATCGGTTCCGTTATAGTTTTAATGATTTCATGTTCTTGTTTTAGGGAAGAGACTTATGTGTTCATCCTTTCCATATGTTTTCAAAGTTGTTCTAGTAGGCTTTGTGGAACAGTTTGGGTTGGTTCTTGAGAAGATTGGTTTATTCTAGGGGAATATTTTGGAGGTGGGATGGTTTATTGAAAATGGACCAGTGGTTGTTGGTATTGGATAGGTTGGGTTTGGAACTAGTTATCGGTTTTGTAGTTCTGATGGGGGTAAGGATTTTGTCCCTGTGGTTGGCTAGGTTGTTGGTTATCTTTCCAGTGGAAGCCTAGGTGGTCATTATACCTGGGGTTGAAGGTGTTTTGGTATTAAGGCTTTTGAAAGTTTAAGAAATTTACTTCTGTTGGGGGTCCCCCTAAAAGAACATCCTTGATAGATGGAATGGTTGGGCAGTTGTCTGTCTTATGGTCATGTTTGTCACAAATTGTGCAAATAGGGTCTACAAATTGGATTTCATGGACTTTCCCAAGGTCTAACTCTTAAACCTTCTTAGAGAGTGTTGCAAGTTTATCCCTAAGGCTTTCCTATTCTCTAAGTTTATGAATTCCAATAGTTCTTTTTGTATTTTTAGAATAATGTGAATTTACCATTTTTTGGTTTCATTTATTAAGGATTTCCAGATACTCATAAGTTTCATTTGGGGCTTTGTTTTTAAAAGTTCTGTTACACATCATGTCAATGAATTTTTTGTTCCCCAGACCCAACCCTTCAAAAAAATTTCTCACTTGTTCAGGAATAGAAAAAACCATGGTGTGGAACCATATTTAGAGTGTCTTTGAACCTCTCTCATGATTCATAAAATGACTCTCCCTCTTTTTCAAAAAAAATATGGATTCTCTTTTTAGGTGAAATTATTTTGTGGTGGGGAAAGTATTTTTTGGATAATTCTCTTTGTAGTTGGTCCCAAGAGTTTATGGATGATGGCCTCAAATTTTTAATCCAATTTTAAGATCAATCCTTTAATGAAAAATTAAATAGACTCATCTTATCTGATTCTAGTTGATGTGGGGGACACATGGTTTCTACAGTGTCGTTGAACTCCTTGACGTGAATGTAGGGCATCTTGGACTTCATTCCATGGAATGTGGGAAGGTGGTTTAGGAAATGGGGTTTAAATATGTAATTTTAATCACCTAGGGAATTTTTTCTAATGAATGAGGGAGCATTGGTCTAGGTAGGTTTGAGGTAGTCATTCATGGTTTGATCGACTGCATTTCCCATGTTTGGGGCTGCCTCATTTGGATTTCCATTTTGGTTCCCACCCGAGTTTATGAGTTGGTTTCTTTGAAGACCTTCCTTTTAAATGGGCTCAATTTTTTTACTCTAGAGTATTAGTAAAATTATGATATAATGTAAAAAGTTCTATTGGTGTACTTGAATCCTATACCCCCAGGAAAATCCACCCTAACTAGACGGTTTGATTGGTCACGAGTGTAGGCGAACATGCGCCAAAAGAAAAAAAACAGCGATAAAAGGAAAAGGTAAGAGGATTTGGATAGAATAGAAGAAATGGGGGAGAATAGAGTTGATGTTTAGATGACTTAATTGGGTCCCTAGAATGGGTGCCAGAATTTGGTCTCGCCCAAATTTACCCAATATTTTAGGATTAAGAGGTCGCATGTAGCGTAGCTTGTGTTGTCAAATCCTCAAAGTCCTAAGAAAAAACCTATAGACACGTATATTACATGGATTGTTTTGGATATGAATTTTCCAACTTTGAGTTGATTTTTTATGGTTTTTAATATATAACTAGAAGGATTAAGTGAATTCAATTTGAATAAATGAGTTGATCCTAGGTTATCGCTTGGGGGTGGATTGGATAAAATTCATTTTTTAATAGTTTCAACTTCTTATATTCGAGATGGGTTTACTCAAGAAGATCAAAAAACTTAATCACTTACTGGTTTAATACCAAAAAAACATAATACTAATCACCTATACACTTGGATGATCAGATTTATGAGCACTCCAAGTTAAAGGTTCTTATTATCACATGAAGTATGTGGCCTTAAAATTCAACAAGGAAAAATAAGTTTTAAAATCATCAAATAAAAATCTCAATTAAATGAAGAGATTAGACATTAATGGGGTGATAAATAACATCCATTCTATCCCCTTTCTAGTCCCTTGGATCAACACATAAGTGGTTTATCCATCCATTGATGATATGGTTTCAATGGAAGCATGAAGTAGACACGTGAGGGAGGAATTGAAGAAGTAAGAAAACAATAAATAGAAAATGATCACTCCACTGTTGTGTGAATAATTTCACAAGGTTTGGTGTAAATAAATTCACACCTTGAGGCAACAGTATCAAAGTGAGATAGATAATAACAGAATAATAGGAAAATAATAACTTTTATTAAGAAACTAAGATGAATTAAAATGACTTACAATAGAGTAAGAACATTACAAAGGAAAAGTGGAAGCATAACATTACAATGAAAGAAATCATCCATGATCATTAAATAATCAAACACCACTACCTTAAATAGGAATTTTGGGAGCCTTGTGTAAATACTCCAATATTGAAAGTCATACCACTTGATTATGGTACACTTAGGGTGGTGTAAATCTTGTGGAACTTGGACTTTTCCACTCTTGACCCGAGGTGGCAGCCAACTTTCATCTACCAAACAAAAGTATGTAGATGGATATCTAGATAGACAAATTGGAGTGGTGCATAAAATAAAAAAGTAAATATCATTATTTTTACTATCTCTCTATAAAATTTCATCCCAAATTAATTTTTGGTTTCCGAGATATGATTAAATTAGTGGGCTCTTTTGTTTGGGCCGTAGAATCTGGCCCTGAATTTTACCTCTAATTTGGGCCACCTGAATAACCACAATAGAGGCCTAATTATCACTGTATAATTCATAATTATATGTTCCTCTATATTTTTTCTATAATCCCACGAAATTTGGGCATCTTTGGGTCTGTATTGTGGGCCCCAAATTCTCATTAGTGGTGTGGTGTCCAATTTTCCTTCTCAAGAATTGTTTCCATTCATCGCCAAATATCCCCACAATAATTTATGAATAATCCATTGATCCCTGAATGAAAAATGTTTATATTGAAGTTTATATCCATTTTAAAGAATATCAAATTAAATTATGGATAATTATATTCCTTAAAATCAGATTAATCATTGGGCCTAAATTGGTGTACATTAGGCATGAAGTGTACAAATGATGAGAATGGATGTTCAAAATTAAAATCCACTAACTCAGGTCCATAAGATCAAAAATGAAAATTTAATACCATTAAAATTTAATTAACATATGTTTTTTTTATTTAATGATCACACTCTATCTTGGAGTATAACAAAATACCATCCATAAAGACAATAATGAATTCATCAAATCTATAAAGACCACATGTGAATTAGTGAGACCAAATGGCAGAACTAGAACCTTGAAATTATCATACTAGATCCTAAATGATGTCTTAGGTATATCCTCTTCTTATTATTCCAACTAGTGGTACCTTGACCAAAGGAAAATATTTTAAAACCGACATAACTCTCTAACTTGGTAAAAATGATCATCAATCCTAGGAAAATGATATTTTTTTCTTAACAATCATCCAATTCAACTTTCAATAATCTATACAAATCACGAGACATCTATTTTACTTCTTAGTAGATTGGATTATAAAACCACACTCTAACACTATAGGTATAATAACTCCCTTAGCCTCTAGATCTTCAAGATGAAATTTATCTTCCACCAACATAGCAGGCGCTATTTGATAAGATGGAATTGAAATGGGCATCATACTATGAATATGATCAATAGTAAAATAAAAATTTCTCTATCACGTTAAACATGAAAAATCATCAAAAAAATACCATAGGGTACACACTCACCATTGTAGGTATTTTTCTACCCAATATAGGGTTAATGAAATTGTGAAAAATATCTAAAAATTATCATGAGATTACCCCAGTGTAAGGAACAATAGACCCTTTCATTCCCGATCTAGGGTCCCACTGAAAAAATGAGTATCACCTATATCAAACCAATATTGAAATATAGAATATGAAAACAACATTATACCTCTAAAAATAGATAGACCTACTTTAGATTCCTCTAGAAAATACTAAGTTTCACAAATCCAAATAGTCTTAGCCGCATGAACCTCCCATGTGGCCTGAGGATTAGACCCAACACCCTTGGAATCCTCAGTAAAACATGAAAACCCTTAGTCAGAGTGGATCATGCCTCAGTAACCTGGGATATCATTTCACAAAATTGATTCAAATGGACTGATAATCCAGAATGATGAAATGTATTAGGAGTACCCATAAAATTAGTCTTGGTATGACCATGCCTTATATGTTGATAGAGAATAAACTATTTATATTCTGAATAATCCCCTAAAATTGGTCAAGAATAAAACTTACCACCCTTGTTCTTTCTTTTTGGGCCAAAAGATACACCCTGAATATACTTCACCAAATGATGATCCACCCAAACCTATAT
This sequence comes from Viscum album, assembly GCA_963277665.1. NCBI lineage: Eukaryota > Viridiplantae > Streptophyta > Magnoliopsida > Santalales > Viscaceae > Viscum > Viscum album. The sequence goes on from OY728131.1 coordinate 1,693,755,592, forward strand.
TTCAATTTATGTATTCCTAATCCAAAACAATGTTTCCAACTAACTACATGAAGGGTTAAAGGAACAAGAGAATCAAAATTACCCGGATATACCAAATTAGTCAAAACTCAATGATTTTAGAATTTTAGTACACATTGGAGACTATCTCTAGTTCCAAATGAACCGGATCAACAAAGTAGGTGGGATAATATAGAAAAGTATAACCCCATTTCTCTATGGTCATAAACTCTAAATCCTTCCCTACACATAACTTATTATGGTGAAACTATTGATTAAATATTCTTCTAAAATAATCCTAAGTAATTTATTCATGAAACTTAGCTTTCATGATGGATTCCTACCATCTCCTTTATAAAACATCAAGAATGCATGTGGAAAACCCCACCATAGAGTCGTTAGAAGTAATCAAGAAGTTGAAGATCCTCTCAATCCACTCAAGAAACTCTATATATTCTTGGGGTCCCTTATCACCACAAAATATGGTTGGATACCTCTTAGTGAATTTAGATCCATGATCCACAACTCTTCTTAGGTTACTGACACTATATTAACCCAAATTTTGTATTGTAGGAATTACAAATTCAACCAAAGAAGGGTTGAGTAGAGTATTTTCCTATGGATCCTATCTCAAATATTCCTACCTCATATTTGTAAGATCTCTTCTTAGAGGAATTATCTATTAATCACATGATAATGACCAATAAGCTTTAGATCATATCCCAATGTTTTAATACCAACATCAAGAATTGATTTATATTGTTTAAAACATCAATAGTATAAAGAAATAATGAAATATAAAAAATAAAAACAATTATTTAAGAAGAAAAAGGCCCATTTATGTAAAATTCCCATCAATTTCATTCAAATGACCTTAAACTCCATGTGTTAAGCTTGGTAAAAAAATTTCCAACCCCCCATGGTCACTCGAGTTCAGACATGAAAATGAGTTGGCCAGGAACCATCCTAAACTTACTACATAAATTATAACTATCCTTACTATTATCTACCAAAGACACAAAATCAATATTATTCAATGTTAACACACTTCAGGCTGAGCATCCATCTGATACCAAAATTGTAACGAACTAACCTGAGTCAAGTAGACAAGACACCATAGCCACACCATTATAGTAGTGAGGTAAAAAAAGATAATTTATACAAGTATTTTATATAATAATAAATAAATAATCCAATAGTATAATATAGAAGATATATATTTGTATGTATGTATGTAAGTATGTATCTATGGTCCATAAAATGTAGGCCAAATAGGCTAAACCAAATATGAGAAGACAAGACTAACAGGTCTCTATGTGACCAACCATCACCTCCAAACTGACATGTTATGAAGATGATGATAAAAATAGAAGTAAAATTACTAAAAGATTCCCATCGAATTACCTGATTCAAATAATATCAATAAACACACAAAGAATAAAGTTGGGTGTGATAAAAAAATCCCAGAAGGATACCACCACAGAGTCTATACAAGATGTAATAATAATAATTCAAAAGTTGTAAATTTTAAAACAAAATAAGTTTTACAATGTATTTTCATAAATTAAAAACCATTTTTAAATAATTTACCTTGTTTTTCATAAAATCCATTAATATACACAAATCTATGAATATTAAAATTATAAGTTAAAAAATAGGAATGCATATCTATACACCATAAGGTATGCAAGTAAACACACAACCATGATATAATCCATCAGGTGAAGCCTGGTGATAAAACCAAATGTGAAACATGTGATAAAAAATACATGAGAAAATTAATCATGAGATAATTTTGTACCAACCGATATTGAGTTCTTCCACAGTCCATCAATATCCGAAAAGAAACCCCTAGTTGTGACACACACAATAGGGTCACCTATGTCCCTTTCTTGAGGAATCCAAGGTTCCTAATGTTCCATGTTTTTCAAAATCCATTTCAAAACCATGTTCACAATTTATAAAACACTTTCAAATCCAAGAAAATATGATTTGGTGTTTGAAAACCCATTTCCTAATAAAAACCACTGTTTGATCATGTAATCAAACACATGGTGTGAAATCCCATTTTTAATGAAAACCCATTTAAAAACATTTATCTTTAAAATAAATCCCTTGAAACCAAAATTCAAATAAATTTAATGAATAATCCTAAAGAAAATTACATTAAAAAAATATATTCTTATAATTAACCCATTATATATAAACATCTAACTCAAAATGTAAGTATAAAAAATTCACCTTTGACAACAGAAATGAGGGAAGAGTAGATATTGTCATCACAAACCTAGATCCCCAATAAACAACATCAATCCTCTATAAAACCCCTTAGATATGGTATAAAAACCCCTTTAGGTTCTAAGATAAGGTAGGATAAGATATCTAGTGAGATTCCATAAATAAAAGGACAAACAAAATAAAAAATGCACCATACCTCAATGTGATCTAATAAGAACATTGTAATTACACCTAAAATTTAAATAGAGATACCTCCAATGTGATGTTCAAGGATTATGAAAATAGAATATGATATTAGGGGTAATTAGGATTTTAAAAAACCAATGTAATAAGGGTAAAATCCCACTTTTTAACTATTTATAAGGGGCACATACAGTTTCCTCAGGTAGTCCACATGGTTAAACTTACCATGCACCTTAACTATGCACCCATACTGTCAATTATGGGTGGGGGCATGGTGTATCCACATGGCTAGTTTAACTATTTTCTAACCATGCAATCCCCTCTATCCAAAGGGTGTAAAATTTTCATTTGGGTCTACATGGTATGGGAAAACCCTTCTCAAACCATGTGACACCCCTGGGAAACCAGTAGACACCCCACATGGTTCCCTAGGCATGTCACACTATTTTTATAACCATACGAAAATAATGAAAAATTCCACTAGAACAATATAGAGTCATAATTTATGTTAATCATATGATTAAACTAACCGCGTGCCTTAACCATGCTCCTTTCTAATTTCTCCCAATTTCATTTATTTTCATCCTCCAAACCCCCAATTCTTCTCATACTGAAAATGAGAAAAATTGAGGCTCGACTAAGGAATTCCTATGACCTGAGGGGAATCACATGATATATGGGTTGTAGTCAATCCCCTTAAAAATAAAATAAACTTCATAGCTATTATATATGAATTATATGTTGATAAAATTTTCAGAATATACATTAAGAAAATGTTATGGTTTCATGGAGATCCACATTCAATTGTGTCTGATCTAGATATAAGGTTTGCATCAAAGTTCTGGTGAAGTCTTTAATGATATCTTGATATAGAGTTGAGTTTCAGGACTATGTATCATCCTCATATATATGGTCAGTCTGAGAGAACAATTCAAAAACTATAGGATACATCGATATCTTGTTCTATGGATTTAATGGTGGTTGGGATCAATACCTTCCTCTAGGTGAGTTGTCATACAACAATAGCTTTCACTCGAGCATTTAGATGTCTCTTTATAATGACCGATATAGAAATAATTGTAGAGAAATAATGTTTTAAAATTAATTTGGAGAAATAATGATATTGGAACTTCATAGAGATAAAAATTATAGAGAAGGTTACAGCCATTCAGTAACACATCAAGGAGGATTAATGTCGGTAGAAAAGGTATGTTGATTATAGACAACATGATCTATAATTTAAAGTTAGAGACATGTTGTTTCAATGAATTTCTATATAGAAGAAGGTAATGATATTTTCAAAGAAGGAAATCCAATCCCTAGGTATATCATTCACTTTTATACTCTTTATTCTATCAAGATGGAATCCTATTAATTGGCGCTTCCCCTAAACCTCTCCCAAATATATGATGTGTTCAATGTATCTGTCATGAGGAAGTACATACATGATCCACCACATGTACTGAACTCAGAGGTTATGCCAATGAAATATGATCTTTCTTATGAGGAACATATAGTGAAGATCTAGTGTCATGAAAAGAATCTTATACAAAACAAGACCACTCACCTAGTCAATGTTTTGTAAAAAAACACTATTTGGAAGAAGCAATGTGGGAACCTATAGAAATGATGAGGTAAAATTATCCTCATTTTTTTATATCCAAATAAATATTTTTTAGGATGAAATTAATTTTAAGTGGTTATAATTTAATACCCTGTGTTTTTATAAAATATTTATTTTTTGAAATAAATTTAATTTCTTGGATAACTTGCGTTACACATGACACCAAGTTTTAACGAACAATAAGAAAATAAAAATATTATTATTTAAAAAAATGTTATTAAATTTCCATTAAACTCAATTTAATTAATTGGAATAATTTTTTTAAAATATTAATTATAATTTTTTTATATTAAGAAAACTTATCGATAAAAAATTACATAATTTTCTGTCATGTTTTTATATGTTTTATAAATACCATTATCTCAAACAATATTTTTTATTTAATTTTGTGAATAATAATGAAATAAAATATTGAATATTTTATAATATTAATTTGTTAAAATAAACATTATTTGTGAAATAATCAGGTCAAAATTAGCTTAAGATATTGTTTTTTGTATTTTTTTGAAATGATTAATTTTTAAATTAATAGTAAAAAATTGGTGTTTTCTTTGAAAATCACCATTTCATTTAAATAGTTTAGAAGGATAATTTTCTTACAAAATGGTTTACAAATTAAAAATTGGTCAATTATATATATATATTAATCCAATTTAGTTCATTTTAATTAGTTTCATCTGGATTTTCGATATAAATGTTTTTTAAACTTTTGAATATTTTCTCTTTAGAAAACCAATTTTTTGTCGCCATTGCAGTTTTAATTTTAAAATAAATTTTATCTCTAACGTGAATGGAATTTTGAAAAATGGGTTAAATATTTTTATAATTATAATTTTTATTACCTAATAATGTCATTTTAATCTTTGACTTTAATGAATAGAAAAGATAGTAAAATTTATTTACCATTGTTAAGGTATAAATGAGTTACAGGGGGTTAAAATAAGAAGATACGGGTTAAAATGAAAATAAAATGTGTCAAATTAATTTTTTATTACTATATTTCAATTTTATACTTCCCAATATGAAATATATGTTGATTTGGAAACCTTTTTATTTGGAATGACTTTATTTTTTTTGATTATTTTGGGAAATTATCATGTAGTTTTCATGCGGATTCCTTCCCCCCACTTATAAAAGGACACCACCTTGATTCAATTATTCACACCACTCAAGAAATATAATTCCTCCATACCCTAAAAAAATTCCTCCGCAAAATATTTATCCAGGTCCTAGATCCACTGTTCCACCCAAGATACTTACACTGGGGTTCTTAATAAGATATTCAAAGGAGGTTTTTATAATAAAAGTAAATTGTCTTCGGTAAGATCCTATGTTTTTGTTCTTAATTTTCAACATTCAATTAAGTATTAAAACATAAAATATAATAACACCAGCAGATAATATATGTTAATATTTTATTAGGTTATTGTAATAACCTCTATATATATCCACTTGGGTTCACACTTTCCCCTTAAAAGTGTCATTAGAAAATACAAAAAATTTGGATTGATGTTATATCTATATCCACTTCTGTTAAATGAAAAATGAAACCATCAATTGTGTGTACGGAGGACTACCGCCTCATGAACCGATGTTGTTAATTTTCCATATCTACATTTAAAGGATAGATAGAATGATGTATTTGACATATTAATATGATGTTTTTGACATTAATATACTTATGACATTATTATATCCCAAATAAATTCTTACTTTACATTCCATGGGGGATATCATATCGCCGTTCGTTTGTACCGCAGTCTACTACCTTGTGAAGAGATGTGATTCATTTTCACATTTGATTTTCATGGAAGGTAATAAGGATAAATTTAATGAATATAAATTTTAAATATTACAAAATAAATATTCTACTATGGTAATATATCATTTACCTTTATTTCTTTCAATCCATTAAGAAAATTGAAACCACATTCATGTGTGTGTACGACCTACCATCTCCATGAAAGTTGTATTTCATTTTCTATCTCTAATACTAATGGATTAAACTAATAATATATAAACTGAATATATATTATTTTTATATAATGTTTAAAATCATGGATACTATCTTACTATAATCAATTAAAGAGGACTAAAAAATAATAAATTAAAACCTACATTAAAGAGAAAGCGGTTATTGACCAAAACACAACTTTAACATAAAATTGTTAATAAAAGAGTAATAAAAGGTCATAATTAAATCATATATAGTATGATATATATATTTATGTTCATTTAATATAATTATAATAAAATTATATTTATTATAATGGATGTTTTAATGTGTATTATGTATGTTGAGACTTTAGGTATGGGATTTTGTCTCAATTTAACTTCCTTGAGACATGTGTTATATAATGCCCCTATATTATTTTATGATGTGTATATAAATAAACTTTGATATTTAATATTATGAATTTATTTATTCTTGTGATATTTTTATATTAATTCAATGTTATTCCTTCATGATGCTTACAATTAAAAGTTACCAAAATAGTAAATATTTTATTTTATAGTTTCATCATTTATCAGGATTGTTTATGATTACGTTTACAATGATAAAATATTATGATCCATATCTAAAGAAACTCATAAATTTTATTATCCTATAGTTATTTCATGAGAATACATGTTTTCCCTTTATTTTCCTATCATTATGTACTCATGAGTTCAAAATAATATTTTTAATAAAAAATAGATTTTTTTCACTCTTCGGTCAAAAATCCATTTTTATTCCAAAGTTATGTTTAAAAAAAAGTATTCAAATATGTTTTTAAAATTATTTAATTGATTTATTAATTACAATCTTTTACCTATGTTCATTTTTTTACAATTTTTTTTGAAAGGAATCTTCATGTATTTTTCTAAACAATGCATTTTTGGATGTTGTGAAAATTGTGGAAGGTATATTCGTTTTTTCATGTACCACATGAATGAAATTATCCAATATCATGAAAAAATATTAATTTTAACATTCCATTATAATATTATAAGTTTATTTAAAATTAAAATGATTTTAAAAATGTTTTACATTTTTAAAGTGTTTCTTTCAAAAAAAATTGATATTTTCCTCATGAAATGTTTTAAATGATTTTAAATGATTTATTATAGGTTTTCAAGGTAATTTTAAATGAAAATTATTTCCAAATAAAATTATAAATTTTTAGTTTTGAAATTTATTTTCAATGAAAATTTATTTTTCTAAATAAAATTTTTAAATGATTAACATATATTCCTTTATATGTTATTAAGGTTATTTTCAAAGAAAATTATATCCAAAATATTTTATGAATTTTTAGTTTTAAGAATTTATTTTAAATGAAAATTAATTTTCCTATTGAAATGTTACAAGGGATATTTCATAATCATTTTCCATCTAATACGACATCATTTGATTCTATTTATGATTTACTTGGGATATGATCCAATGATACAATTATAATTCTTTCTATGAATGCATTATGTTTATGATGAAAATATTTTTACGAAACATATTTCTCTTCCATGGGTTATTCCATGATAAAATGGTTATGAAACCTATTGTTTTGGTTATTATAGGATGAAATGATAAAATTATTTTGAAACCTGTATCTTTTCTTCATGTTTTCCTATAAATAAATGTTTAGGGAACACATTTCATTTAATGGGTTATGATATGATGAATGTTTAATGATCTTGTCGAACACATACATATGATTTTCATTATGTGAGAGATGGTACATATATCTCCCTCCAATTCATTGGGTAAAAATTATTATCTAATGAGATAGATTGTAATAGAATGGAGAGTGAACCATGTTAATTGAGGAACTTTGTCTGCTATGATGGTCTCAAGAGTGATCCTTGATTACTATGATGGTTTGGGGAGTTAACCCATTCCACTATGAAAAATTTTGTAGTTATCCTTGAATACCATGGAAATTATTTTCTATTATTATGCATATAACACAATTTTATGTCTTATGACAATTTTATGCTCTAATTGATCACGATATTTTATTTCATTATGATTCATGTCTTACGGTATACCAATATTTATGTCATGAATCAAAATTTTAATCTTTGATATGTAGGGTATGGTTTTCATATGTTATGATCATGTTATCATGCCATTATTCTCATGTTATGATTCAGTATATCACTTGTCTTTTTCTTACTGAGCATATGATCTCACCCTTTACTATATTTCATTTCCCAAGGTTATGAAGAAATGTATTATGTTTGATCTATTCTATATGGGTTCCATTTATGATGAACTTAGTGGGATATGATGTAGTTCACATAAAAACTGATTTTTTTATTTTTCTATTTTTCAAAAGGAACTATACCTTTATGATCCTTATGTGTGTGTTTGTGTAATGTAATGAATATTGATCTAAAATATGTAATATCTATTTATGAACAGACTATGTATCAATTTATTGTATACTAATGGATATAATTTATATTTAATTTATGTTGGTTCTACAAAACATGGATGATGATTCAATAACAACCCCTTGGAATATATGTATTACTATGTTATTTAGGATTTATGATAATCACATTGTGTTTTAATGATATTCTAGGATCAGAATGAGTCAGATCAATTGTATAAAGATATGATTAATCACCCATGGGATATAATTTGGGGGACATTATTCTAACTAACTCATATAATTAATCCACATGAATTTTCAAATACGATTTATTGGTATTACATAATTGAATATTATCTATGCATCCATCAATTTAAGGTTCTCAAATAGGTTCCCAATTTGTAATGTTCTATACTATCATACAAATCAAAATAATTATAATGATTTTTATTAATATAAGGTTATTGGGTATGAAACTAATCAAGTAAATGGATTTGATTGACCAAGATAGAATGAATCCACCCATATAATTTCATATGACATCATGACCCTCAACTGAGTTTTGAATAATTAATTGACCATACTATGATAATTACAAATGTTATAATTATTTAAGATATATTCATAATAGGAATACAGAAAAAGATATAAGATATATATAATTGAAATTATCAATGTCTTGTGCTTAATCTCAATTTCAAGGGCAAAATAACTTTTATAATGAACATGTGGTCTATTAGATTATAATAAAACACTTTATAATTGGGTTATTTATGAACTATTTCTAGATACCATTATTAGTTTATGATTTTTAAAGAGATTCATCATAAATTATAACTTTAAAAAAGATCCATCGAGGTCATATATAAGATAATTATAATAGAATTATTTATAATAATGTTATTACTCCATGTGTAAAAATTATAATGATTATTATAATCAAAAACATGATTATAATTTTCACATCTAAAATATTTAATTAAATAATAATTATTTAATCTAATAATTAATTACAATTTATAATATAAATAATTAGTTATTTTTATTTTTAATATATAAACACAATAAAATGTTAAATAAAAATGGGATTTAAGATTAGGACTGATGTAATGGAATTACAAGGCATTTGTGATTAACATTATCAATGGATATGAATAGAGTCTTGGATTAGATATTACATTATTGATTTATATATTATAAAACATTATAAATAGATTTTTTATTTATTTTATTATTACTTTGTTTTTATTTAACGATTATGATCTTAAATAGGTTTTATTAGAACTTATATTTCATTTTAAGTCTTATTATCATTCTGAAGACCCTAATATTGTTTTAGAGAAAAGGTTATATTTTATCAAATTTCTGGGAACTCGCATGGATGAATGTGTAATGATGCACAACACTTTGACTGGAATCTAAATTACTAATATAATGAGTTGCATATCCTAAGGAGTTGGGACACTGAAGTGATCCAATCAATTCATATAGATTCCATATATTATTTTTTCATCCAAGGGATATAATCCTACCACTTATTCTGGTATTAGAGCCACATTTGATTAATGAAAAATAAATACTCTAAATGTTAGAATATTAATGATATATTCACATTATGTAGTAATTATTTTAGACTCATATGAAGCATTGATGGAAAGATAGATGTTGTGATCACTACACTTAAGGTTAATTAAGTGTAGTGGGTTTCCACTCAGTCCCTATGTGAAATATCAGATTCCATGTATTCTAGTACACTAGACTCCTTAATAATGTTAGATCTTTAAATAAAAATAAAACTTATTTGGAGATATAGAATTTTTCTATGTAATTTTGTTAAACTATAGAACATTTTATGAGATACAACATTAAATTAATTAAGTAACTAACATGTATACGATTGATTGAGTATATATGAAATACATATTTTTGAATTATGGTATATATTATCAGGTACGGTATATATATGATGCATATAATGTCATCGGTGAGACTTAATATAAAATTCATAGTTTAATATATATGAATTAGATTCATTTAACATGTAATCCCATTAATCAAGACATTGATTGTTCAAATTGATGGGTCTTTCTCAACTGACCATTAATAATTAATCCTTAATTAACTGAAAAGAGTAAATATTAAAATGATTTGATTGTTGGATGACACATGAATAGTTCACCAAACCAATTTAGTACCCATAGGCAAGTTGTTGAGAATATTCATTAGAGGAATTAGGAAATAAACTATTTACTAAAAAAATAAGTGTTCTATTTGATAATGTTATCAAGGTTTATTTACCAAAATATACATTGATTAAGAAACTAGATTAGTTAAATTAATACATATAGAAACATGGATCTGAGCACACCAAATTTATAATAGTGAGGGTTATTATTTTTGTGGGATTATATTTATTAAAAATAAAATATTTAATAATAAAATATAAGACAGTAATAATAATAATAATAAATATACTTTATAAATATTCATGGGATTAATCAAAAAATAAAATTCAACAACAAGATCAGTCGTTAGGAAGAAAAAATTTAATAATAACAATTTCATTGATTGGTACCATAATTTGAAAATTATTATCAAACAAGATACATTATACATTGTTGAAAAACACATAACATATGAGCTATTTGTCTCTAAATTCTATTAGGGAAAATATGATTATGATATATATATTAAAAGGACACATATGACATAAGATATCTTATTCTATAAATCATGGTTCTAGAGATTTAGAATCTATATAAATACATGGAATCATTCAATGTGGTTGAATGGATTAAGAAGAAATTAAAGAATCATAGGGAAAATAATTTTTGGTCTTATAGATTGATTCCTCTAACTCTAAATCATGGGTATCAGATACAAAATGCACATCACATAATTATGGTAATGTTTAACTTCTAAAAAATTAAGGAAATTTATTAAGCAAGAAGTAGAACTATGAGTTGGGAATAGCAAAAGATTTGTTTCATTATGTACAAAAATAGTAATTTTTTCAACTAAGTGGATTGAATTTTTTTAGAGAAATATTGACATTCACCATTAAAAAATAGAAATTTTATTTTATTATCTTTTCTAGATAAGGTGTCATGAACCATTCCGGTTCGCCATCCGACCTGGTGCCCAAACGGGTCTGCGGTAAGGCCTGTAGGGAATTATTGATCCCCACAAGATGGCACAAGTTCCGAGGTATCAAAAATAATACTTTCGAATGATGTACCTGAATAAATAAACATCAAACAAACAAGAAGATGAATAAATTCAAAGATAAAATCAAACAACCAAATAAGCCCTTAAACTAGGGTAAAAAAAGTTTACAACTCAAACCAAAAACTCAAAGGGAACGATAATAAAGGAAAAACTAAAAACACTAACTCAAACCTCCAAGAAACATGAGGTGAAACAACCTCAAACCACGTTCACCAAACCAACATGAGAGTGCCACTAAAAACCCAAACAACCCATGATATGCTCGATGCCTCAACATGGAATGAAAAAGAAACAAGATCTACATACACCCAAAGGTGTATGTAGGGTGTGAGCCAAAAGCCCAGTAGGATACCACCGACAAAAGTTCCCATGCATAATTATTAAATAAAAAATACAGTTACAAGTTTAACAAAGAAAATAAATATATGCTTGAACAGTTTAAGTGAAATAGATTTTCTTTAATAAAAACAATTTTAAATGGAAACTACTTTAATGGAAATAATATAAATTAAAACACATACACACATAATTGCATTCATGGTAACCCTAATGTCACACTGTGTGCCGACGATGAGCGAAAAGTAAAGGAGGAGCACAAAACATGGGAGAGGCCCTAAAGATACTAGCGAGAAGTGGGACCCTAGAACATCACGTCTGAGTGAGAAATGGTATAGAAACACAAAAATATACATTCTCATGCACGATCCACTAGTAGGGTAAAATATCCATAACCTAGTGGTCTACCAACATCATCTAAAAGTTTAGTTTGTGTTTTAGTCATAAAATCCAACTATGTGAAACTGGGCCGATCACACTTCTGTATCACTAGTATAGTAACCCATGTTTTTCCACCTAGTGCCCACCCTTTTTGTTTGTGATCAAGTAGTTCAGATTTCATGTCACATGTCATAATCATACACTCAAACCAAACTAGACACTACACACACCAAAACAACCATTTGCACACACAATAACCATTTGAAATAATATGCACACTAAAAAGTTTTCCAAACACATTTCACACCATTGACATAATTTAATAAACCATTTAAAAAGTTTCTAAAACAATAGAAAAGGACTGTCACGTGGTTTTACACACAAAAAAGTAACTATTTATAAATCCAAAAGACATTTCAAAATTGCACGCACTCAAATACAATTTTATAGTGTGACCTTCACCACCCAAACAGTTTCATAAAAAAACTTACACCACATATAATATGCCTTTGCGCAAACTACACAATTTAATAAGCCAAAAATAAAATATTATAAAACAATTTTAAGAATGGAACTTGGATTCACCCACTAACCCACACAAAACCATCTTTTAAGACCAAATTCACATGACTCCATGTCAAAAATATAATTCACACCAACTGCATAGATTAATAAGTTAACCATGAAATTTAAAAATCGCTAACTACCAAAGCACATAGATAACATAAAAATGCTACCAAACCATTCAAATGAAAACCAAACTTCAGAGAAGATCAAATTTGCACTACACAAATTAATTAAATAATATTCTAAATTAATTAAACTTAAAAATTAATTAATCAAATAATAATTAAGCATATAACCACCTACCTGGAATGTAGAAAACATTTCATGATCTTGGTGCGCAAAAATCCTTGCACTTCAATCACACCTCAAACAATGCAACTAAGCCTTAAAATCAAACAATCAGATCAAATAAATCGTAAAATAACAAACACAAAATCGAAACCCCAATAAAAACTCTATGCAACGTGAGAAGAGGATACTTGGGGTAGGCACGTGCACTGGAGGAGGTCGGGACACTGGCAGGGAGGTCCGGTCATCGAAGGGAGGTGTGTGGTGGTCTCAAACCAGAAGGGAGGGCTGTGAATGGTGGTCCAGTGCACTGGAGACGGCTGGACAAAGTGCAGGGGGAGTGGGTCGGCAGGGTGCGGTGGTCTGGTTCACTGGAGGAGGTCGTCGCTAGGTGGTTCGTCCAAGAGAGAGACGACATGAGGGAGGAGACTGGTGAGACTGTCGTGATGGGGAGAGGCATGCCGGAAGGGAGGCACGACCAAGGGCAGTACAACCATGGGAGGTGTGGCATAGTGGTGCTGGTCTAATTCGCCGAAGTAGGGTGGAGGGGTGTGGCCATGGGAGAGGGGTAGAGAACATCTAGGGTTAGGGGGAGTTCTTGTGTGAGATGAGGGAGAGAGGGGGGAGGGGGAGAGAGTGAAAAAAATACATAAATAAAAATAAAAATAAAATAAAACATAAAAGAAATACCCAACCAACGTAAAAAAATAATAGTTTGAAATTATAATAAAAACAAAATAGTGACGTTAAGAATTTTATAATAATTTTAATGGTTTAATAATGATAATAACCTAATTAAAACTTTAACATAGGTAATAATAATAATAATAATCTTAAAATTATTATTATTATTATTACTAAAACACTTCGAAAATAATTTTTTTTTATATTTTATATTTTCATTTACTTTCATGTCCATCCTATTAATTTATTAACTAACAGCACACTGGACTAGCCACACGGTGTTGTGGTTAAGCCACATGGCTTCGATCATGCCATGCACATGCGTCAGACACTACCAATCCAAAAACACCCATTTTATCAACAAAAGCACAAAAATTTTATTCGGGCTCAGCCCGCACCTCGAAAAAACAAATTTAAATCCAGATAATATATATATATAAATTACGGATGTCCGGGTGTGACAATTCTCCCCACCATGACACTTTCTGCCCCCAGAAAGTCCCAAAATACTTGGTCCACCCAGGTTCCAATCAAGAATGCAAAGACACATTAAACAAAACCTCAATCGCATGGAGATCAAGAATTTAAAACACTAATAACCTAAAACTCAAATATCTCAAAACCAGAATCACCAAGGAATGTAATAACCAGCAAGTAATACACCTCTAAACAAAACTACAACATGGACCACCCTGACCCCTAACTTTGGGATCACCAGGGCCTCTTGAGATCTCTAAGAACACTCGTTAGGAGACCCACTACCCAAGCTAACCAATTAGCATGGTAGAGGTAGGGTAGAGAAGAAGTAAAGGGTTTCCCCGCCATGTGCACTTTGAAAATAGTGTTTTTCAAAAAGTTTGTCCTATGGTGGTCTCCCCCACCATATTAAGATTCTTGTTAAAAATTGGTTCTCCAAAATAAAATGACTCACAAACCCAGACAAAACTCTAACACTGGCTTGACCTTCCAAGATCCTGAAGTTAAACTAAACCAACACAGGAGGAGATGCCGGTCAGACCCACACTGGGTCTCCCCCCCCCCCATTTTAGAATTTACATAACACCACGACACATATGCAGGCATTCCCAATATACTTTGAGTGATACGAACTGAACTCTTCATTAAAAATGTACCAACACAGTTTGAATTGCACGGAAAATTCCCACAATGGATAACACACAACCACATGCGATGATTTTGATAGCAGAAACCCCTGAACATAGAGGAAAACTGGACCAGCGTGTGTCAATTCCACTAGACGAGAGAATATCCAAAACGAGTACAATTTCGACTCCTAAGCGACCCACAAGAAGGTTTATAGAGCCCACCCATTGGATTTACAAGAATACAGATTCTTTGAACCTATTTAAGGCCCACGAGGAACTCCAATAAATTAAGAACATAGAAAGGAGATAGGGGCTTCATGACCCTCACAATAAAAATTAAGCCTTCAAAGATGATACCGCAATAGGGAAATTTAAGTTGTCCCCATCCTGACACTGCATACTTAAGTTATACCAAACCCATCCCACATCTGACGAGTTATGACTACACGCAAGCTTCACCCCGAGACATATGGATGTGGCCTTAATGTCTGAAGCATCTACCGCCTCACAGTCATAAGATGACCACCTCTGACTGGAAAATCCTCCGCTTGATAAGCAACATGCATACTTCTCCTCATTCCCCAAGCAGCCACATCTTCAACTTAACAACTGAGAATTGCGGTGAACAACTTAGAGTGACCAACTGACCACACTAGAGATAGGAAATTGATCATTCTATCAAAAACATGATGCAAATTGACGGTAGGGGTACTTCAAGAACAAGTCCATTTGGTTGACACTCCTCATAGGATGAGGAACCTTCACTTACCATAATATGAACAAGGACAACAAATATTACGAGCTTTAAACTAATTATTCCACATAAATTTTTGGGAACATGAAACTAGATCATCAAAAAGGTTGACGTACCTCCTTCATCGCCTGTTGATTGGTCGAGCCCCTACGAGATCCACCACTTTCTCTTGCCTTCACTTCCTTAGGTATGACTGTGGGATGAATTTAGTCTTAAGGATCACTCAAGAAATCCTTATTCTCAACATAAATAGAACGATCACCATTCACTGATTTAATCCCACTCCACCGGACGTACTAGAGAAAACATACACCCACACAACTTTTGGAGTTACTATAAAACCGGAGACAATCCTAACAATCCCAAAGCATTCAACGATATCCAATCGACCTCAACATCTAAAATTAGTAGACACAACAGAGAAGAACACAACTCCGCCACTCCAAGAACTGAGAGATTTATTGGAAACCCATGAGACGTTTCTAGGGAGAATATCCCAAACAAGAAACCCAAAACCGACTTCTAAAAATCCAAACACCTCAAAAAAAAAATATAAACACCACAAACACAATTTCAGTAATTCCAATTTAAAACATCAATTCATTATTAAAGAAAAACACTCCCTTGAAAAACAAAGAACTGTACAACAAGCCCTAAATCACATTTGAAAAATCTATCTTCACTCTGAACTCAATGCCATTTTCCAATTTTAAAAACATTTAAACACAAATACCATTTTAAAGAAAACCCCATTTTTCTGAAAATAAGAAGAATCCTTAAAGATCAATCAATCCCCACTGATAGTCCATGGTGCCTCGCAAATATAAATTTTTGTTCCACTCAGGAACTCGTCCACATGATCCATCAACTATCCATTAATCACATCCACATTCATACACAAGCACCCATCGGAATACCACTGGAAAAAGCAAGGTTCTTACAATTTCAAAAATAAAACACTCCCAATATCCAAAAAATACCCCGTTTTTTCCAAAAACCATTTCAAAGATTCAAGAAAAATTTCCAAAATGCATTTACATTTATAAAACAACCCACATTAATTTCAAATAACCCAAGACATTCTTTTAGAAATTTAACTTTGACAAATAAAACACCAAATTTCTGAAACAAGGTTCAAGAGAAACACGCCCCAAGAATCATGTCAAACTCACACCAAAATAAAATAAGAGTAACCCCAAAGTCCACTTTGGTTAAAAAAAACACTTTCGCACAAACCCAAAACTGAATCAAGACATCATAAACACTAAAGAACCTAGATGAAGAACTAGTGGTCATGCCTAACCCAGCTACATGGTTTAGCAGACCATGCCCTACGAAAGCGCCAACCACTAGGAGTGTGAAGCCATACTCTCAGGCATCACATGGTTCACTACTCCATGGGAGACTATGCACAGTACCGATTTAGTACTATTTTCATCCCCCATCCACAAAGACCAATGCCAAAACATAAATCTCAGACTACCCCTAGTTACTCGAGGATTGGAAGAAGTAAGATTTCACAACGCTCTTCCTGCACCTACCACTCGAGTACCGACAGTCCTATCTCTAATCTACCTAACACCACAAATAACAAGAATAAAACCTTCTTTGATAACATTTTTTCACAAACCAAGCTGGGTTGTCATCAGACCCGGCACCCGAACCAGTTTGCGGTAAGGCCAGAAGGGCATTCCTGATCCCCACGGGCTGGAACTAGTGCCTAGGTATCAAATATAAAACTTGGGAATAGTTTACATGAATAAATAAACATAAAAACGACAAGATTAATAAATTCAAAGCTAAAATCAAACAACCAAACATTCCCTTAAATTAGGGTTAAAAATAAAGTTTACAACTCAAACCAAAAACCCAAAGGGAATGAAAATAAAGGAAAAACTAAAAACACTAACTCAAACCTCCAAACAACATGAGGAGAAAAAACCGCAAGCCACGTTCATCAAACCAACATGAGAGTGGCACTGACAACCCGAAACACCCATGCTATGCTCGATGCCTCAACCTGTAAAGCAAAAGAAACAAGATATACGTACACCCAAAGGTGTATGTAGGGTGTGAGACAAAACCTCGATAGAATACCACTGAGAAAAGGTTACACACATAATTATTAAATGAAAAATATAGTTTCAAGTTTAACAAAGAAAAGAAATATATTCTTGAACAATTTTAGTGAAAAACAATTCTCTCATAAAAATAATTTTAAATAGAAACAACATTAAAGGAAACAACTAAAATTAAAACACACACACACACACACACTTTCATTCATGGTAACCCCAATTCCAAATCATTTGCCGACGGTGAGAGAAAAATAAAGTGGAGAACAAAACATGGGAGAGTCCCTAAAGATACTAGTGAGAAGTGGGACCCTAGAACATCACGTCTTAGTGAGCAATGGTATATAAACACAACAATATACATTCTCGTGAATGATCCACTAGTAAGGTAACACATCCATAACCTAGTGGTCCCCCAACATCATAAAAAAGTTTAGTTATTGTTGTAGTCGTAAAATCCAGCTAAGTGAAGCTAGGCAGATGCCACTTCCGTTTCACTAGCACACTAGTCCTAGTCTGCCCTAATACCTAGGCTTCTTGTTTTTTCTCAAGTGGTTTAGAGTTTATGTCACATGTCATAATCATACACTCAAACCAAATAAGGCACCACACATGCTAAAACAACCACTTGCACAGACAAGAACCATTTTAATTAATATGCACACTAAAAAATTTTCTAAATACATTTAACATCATTGACATAATTTAATAAAAAATTTAAAAAGTTTATAAAACAATATAAAAAGAGTGTCACATGGTATTACACACACAAAAGTAACTATTTATAAATCCAAAACACATTCCAAAATTGCACGCACTAAAATACAATTTTAAAGTGTGACCTTCACCACCCAAACAGTTTGATGAAAAACCATACACCACATGTACGACACCTTTGCGCAAACTACACAATTTAATAATCCAAAAAAAACTTATGAAACAATTTTAAAGAAGTAACTTGACATCACCCACAAACCCACACAAAACCATCTTTTACAACCAAATTCACATGACTCCATGTCAAAAATATAATTCACACCAACTACAAAGTTTAATAATCTAATTAAAAAATTTAAAAATCGCTAACTACCAAAGTGTACAGATAATATAAACATGATACCAAACCATTCAAGTGAAAATATATAAGGACTAGGCCTTAAAACATTATATAATCTTGAATTAAATGAATAATTAACATTGAGGATCTTTTCAGGTTTGAATTTTCAAAGAATTAGGACATAACTATTACTTCTCAAAAGATTAAAAAGTAGACACTTCTACAGAGTTTCCATTTTTTTAAAAACATGAACTCTTAAAAAAAGATTCATGACTAGTTCTATGTTTAAGACAGCATGACTTTTCCTTGATCCCATCCTTGACCCTATTATAAATTATGTCCTGGGAAAAACATTTCAAAAACATGGGATGAGCATAAAAAGCTCAGTAAGGGATACCCAAATAAGTAAAACTGTTAGTTTTTTAAAATAACAAGTAAACCATGAATAATTTAATAGAAGTAAAACTTTTCACCTTTATGAAGTAGTAAATACTCTTCAATGAATAAAAGATCATTAATTACCCTTTTGTAACCAAAATATTACCATAAAACCCATATAAAAAACACAAAACATATAAAGGTAACTTGGGACATAAAGTTACATAAATGGAATAACCATACATTCAACATCCACACATATCACTAAATGGAATAGCCATATGGACAACTTCCATAACCAATGAATTGGAGGTTATAATGTAACCACCCATCCTGGTATTCATGGAACCACCCTTTATTTGGTTTATCACGTAACCACCCATCAAATTTCCAAGTACCAATACAAAATCATATCACATACAACAAATATAAAGGAAAGGAAACATTTCTAAATTTCAATAACAATATATCACTTAAATATATTGTCAAAAAAAATCCATTTTCAAAACCATTTTCAATACCAAAAATACGTAAAAGCGTATAAGGTATTTATTTTCTTTTAAAAAACATTACTGCTTGTTAAGGAAACCAAAGATTAAATAATACTGGCGACGATGGAAAAGGTTGTTGTCCCCGCTTACGTTAAAAGGAACATTATTTTTTGTCATTTAGTAAAAAACTTCATAGAAAAGGATTCATTTTGAATAAAAGTAAAATTAAAATGGGTTTATACACTGTATAAAATAAAGTTGTGTATAAATGAAAATATACCTCAATGAAAGGAGATTGAGATGAAGTCTCTTACCTCGCGTCCGACTTGACTCGATCGTTCTTTAATCTCCTGAATAATAAACTAAAGTTAATTTATACTTCATTAAGAACCATTTTCAAGTTTATTATTCTTTTTATATCACTTACTACCATGTTATAAACATTATTTAATCATTTAAGTTAATAATGTTGATTTTGTTGATATTTGGTACTTGAGTTAAAAATCAACACCATATATTTACAAGTTTTCCATGTGGTCAATAATCCATTATATCCAGAATGATATTCATGAGTTAGATATCATATATATCATATATATCCAGTATATACATGTATTTATAATAGTACATAACATTTAGAGGTAAGAAATGAAATGCACCGTTCATGGAGACGGTAAGCCGTACGTACGCATGAACACTACTTTCATTTCTATTTCTTATTTTAATGGAAATAAAACATAATGATAAATAGTTATATTATAATTCCAACATAATGTCATATATAATATCATTAACACTATCCTTTATACATCCCACATAAGGAATTAACGAGTCACATCACTTTAAGGGGGCGGTAGTCCGCACTTCCTCAAATGAGATTATCGTATTTACCCACTATGGAAACCATAAAGGATTGATATAATTTGGAATTACATAAGAATAATGAAATCATAAACATAATATATATCATATATAAATATAGTTCCATCATAATGGCCACCATGAGAGGCGGTTGGAGATATTTGAACAATCATCGTTTCGTGAGGCGTTAGTTTCTCATCCACAGAAACATTATGTTCTTCATCCATTAGATAGATGTGTGTGTAAGTGTAGTTCGAATACTTATTATAACAAAATACTTGATTATTGTGGATACTGGTGTTGTTACAAAAGAAATAAATAAAAATGTTTTAGGGGTTGGAGAAGATAAATAAATGAAAACAATTTAAGAAAAATCGTTACCTTTAATTTTGGTAACTCCTTTGGTTTGAACCAAAAAGAATTCTTGAGGTGCCTTCTGCCTAAGGTAATGCTTCTAGGGGGAGTAGATGGATGTAGGGAGATTAATTGTTCAGATTTTGGATGAGAAAAATGGCTTTAGAGGTGTGAGTAATTGGTTAAAAGTGTTCTCCTTTTATAAGGGAAAGGAGGGGCTCTTTAGGAATGTGTGAAAATATTATTTTATAATATAATGATATTCAGTTTATAATGGACCAAAAATCATTATAGTCAAATATAAGTTGAGTAATGGTCAAAATAAAATCATCCAATCAGAATTGGACATGTTTTGGATAATATTTTAATCATTATAATCTTATTTATTTAAATCATTTATTAATGAGATAAATACTGCATCATTATTGTGTCATAAATAATTTAATTTATTTGATGTCTAAAAATAATAATAAAAATTACCATGATATAGGAAATATTTTTATATTTATAAAGAATATTTATAGTCTAAAATAACACTCATATAACATCATATAAAAATTAATTACTAAAAGATCTTTGTTAATGTCAATTTTGTCTTCACATTAAATTGATTAATCTAAATTTTCATTGTCACTCCCAAGTGGCTCAATGGGGTACCAAAATTGACCCAAAGATGACCATGGTCGTAAATGACTCAACCAATAAGATTTTTACAAGTGTTAAGGTAATTTTTAATTGTTATAATATTCGTTTTACCTTGAATTACCTTATTTACCTTTAACCACAGTAAAAAAAGTCAAAAGTCACTATTCACCAAAAATTATTTTCATCTTAATGAACCACATTTTACGTCTTGATAACAACCATTTATGTTGGATTTTTGAAACTCAATTCACAGAAGTGGTAAATTTTCATTTAAATTAAAAAAGTCAGTTTTTTATCTACCACTAAGTAGTTTCACTATTCATCAAAAATTGAAGTTTTTCAGAAAAATACCAAAAATTCAGCCTAAGCTATATTTGATATTCCGAACTCAAAAATGATGTCTATTTTTCCAAATTAAAAACATTGAAGTGGAATTAATTAATTTTAAAATTAATTCTTATTGTTAAAACAAATAGCGTGTTTTTAAGAAACAATAACTATCCAAAGATTGATACTTGTTTTTGTCTAATTTCAAAGTGAAATTAATTTCAATGAAAAAAATTGAATTAAATGGTAAAAATATATTCTAATTACACTTTTAAACCAATTAAAAAGATTATAAAACCATACAAATAAATTATATTAAAACATAGTTTTGAATTAAAATACAATATTTTCACTATTCATTAAAAAATGAACTTTATCGGAAAAATTCTAGAAATTTACACAAAGTAAATTTTGATGTCTCCATTATAAAGAAAGATTTCATTTGGTCATATAGAATGTATTAAAGTGACCAAAACTATATTTAAAAAGGGTTCACCATTAAAAGGCGATAAATCGGCCTTTTAATGTAAATTATGCTTAAAATTAGATTAATTCACATTTTAAGCCTCTAAATTTTTATTGGATAATGTAAATACATTTAAAAAAAATGTATAATAATATTTTAGTTAGTTTAATTCATTCCCTCCAATACAATGGCTAGAGTTAACTACCATTTAAAGAAATAATATTATATTATTAGTGTGCAACGTAAGATTCCAAAGAAACTCACTGTTGCGTATCAGATACGCTATCGAACATAGAAACCCTTTTAAAGTAAAATTAATATTTAATTCAAAAATATTAATATGTATAAAAATATCTTATTCTTCATTTACTTGGGATATTACATCCTTCCCCCATTTTGGAAATTGCGTCCTCACGATTTTTATTCACTTATCAAAATAAGTGGGGGTATCTATCCCTCATAGCATTTTCAGATTCCCACCCTGCCTCTTCAACCAGATGGTTTTTTAAAAAACCTTTACCTAGTAAATTACCTTATTTCGCAACACCTTCTCTCTATGGTCAAGAATCTGGACTGGTTGTTCTTCATAAGAGTGATTCTCTTCCAATTGAACTACCTCTGGGCTCTAAACATGTGATGGATCTGGCATATACTTTATCAACATCAAAACATGAAAAACATTGTGTACTTGGGATAAACTTGGAGGTAAGTCCACTCTGTATGCAACTGATCCAACTTTCTCTAGAATTTCATAAGGTCCAACGAACCTCGGACTCAACTTTCCCTTCTTACCAAAACACATCACACTTTTCCATGGAAAACATTGAGAAAGACATAATCACCTACCTCAATGGAAAGATCCTTCCTCTGGTTATCTGCATAACGTTTCTGTCTACTCTGAGCTGTTCTCATGTTCTTCTGAATCAACTAAACATTCTCTACCATCTCTTCTTCCAATTCTGGTCCCATTAGCTTCCTTTCACCTACCTCATCCCAAAAAGTTGGAGTTCGACACCGTTTTCCATATAATGCTTCAAACATATCCATCTGTATACTGGAATGAAAATTGTTATTTTAAGAAAAATTAACCAAAGAAATATGTTGGTCCCAACTTCCCTGATAATCTAGTGAACAAGCACGTAGCATATCCTCCAAGGTATGTATTGTTCATTCTGACTACCCATCTGATTGCGGATGAAAATCTATACTAAAATTTAATTCAGTACCCAACAACTTCTAAAGGCCTTTCCAAATGTTAGAAGTAAACATGGGATCACAATCCGATACAATGGAGAGGATAACTCCATGCAACCTAACTATCTCTTTAACATTCAACCGTGCAAGTTGATCTAGAGACAAATTATATTGAATAGGAAGGAAATGAGAAGATTTAGTCAATCAATCAACTATAACCCGGATTGCTTTATTACCTCGAGATGTCTTCGGTAATCCCACAATGAAGTCCATGGATATATTTTCCCATTTCCACTCTGGCATTGATAGAGGCTGAAGCATCCCTTTCGGTAACTGCCACTCTACTTTAACCTACTGACAAGTCAAACACTTCACAGTAAAATCATTAATATCTATTTTCATTCCATCCCACCAGTAATACTCCCGAAGATCTCTGTACATCTTAGTACTACCAGGATGATCTTAAAATGGAGAACTATGAGCTTCACATAACAACTAATCCTTCAGCTGTGAATCATAAGGTACATATAATCTCTTCCCAAATCTCAAAACACAATCATTATCAATATTAAATTCAGGAATCTTACCCTTCTGAACCAACTCTACCATTTTCTACAATTCACTGTCTTTTTTCTGCGCTTTTTTAATTCTGTCTGATAGAGATGATTTCACTGACACCTGAAACAAAACAGATGAATTCCCTGCACCAACAACATCTATGCCAAAGTTAATCAAATCAAAAACCAAAGTATCTCGTTCTAAATGTGGCATGGTTAATGAAGTATTACTTTTTCAACTCAAAGCATCATCCACATTATTTTCTTTTCCCGGATGATAAAGGATTGTGCAATCATAATCCTTGATTACTTCCAACCATCTCCTCTATCTCATGTTCAATTATTTCTGAGTGAATATATAATTCAAACTTTTGTGATCAGTATATATTTCACACTTCACTCCATACAAATAATGCCTCTAAATTTTTAAAGAAAAAACAACAGCATCTAATTCCAAATCATGTGTAGGGTATTTTAACTCATGAGGTTTCAATTTACGTGAAGCATAAGCAATTACCTGATAATTCTGCATTAGGACACATCCCAGTCCTTTCAACGAAGCCTCACTATATATAACAAACTCACCATTTCTGAATGGCAGTATCAAAATTGGCGCATTCACCAATATTCTTTTCAATTCCTGAAAACAATCATCACATTCTTTTGTCCATATGAACTTAACACCTTTTTGAGTTAACTTAGTCATTGGACTAGATAACCGTGAAAAATTCTCAATAAACCTTTAGTAATAACCTTCCAAACCAAGAAAACTATGGATCTCGGTTATATTTGTGGGTCTTAGCCATTTTTCAACAACTTTTGTTTTAGCTGGATCAACAGTTATGTCATTTTTTGAAATAATGTGACCAAGGAAAGAAATTTTTTGTAACCAAAACTCACACTTGCTAAATTTCCAAAATAGTTTCTTTTATTTTAATGTTTTCAAGACAACCCTTAAATTACTTTCATGTTCCTACTTAATTTTGGAATAAACCAAAATTTAATCATTGAACACAACCACAAACTTATCTAAGAACTCATGGAAAATTCAATTCATAAGATCCATGAATACAGAAGGTGCATTGGTTAACCCAAAAGGCATAACTAAAAATTCATAATGGTCATATCTAGTATGAAACGCAGACTTACCACACTAGAAGCAGACATTCCAAAGACTGAGTAAAATCGATTTATCTTACTATCAAGATCTCGGATCAAATTTGTTGCATACCTTCCCAGTTGAGTGAACTTGGCTTCATAAGAAGCCACTAAGTCATCCTCCTGCCTCAATTCTAGGAATTGTTTTTCCATCCTATGATGAACCACCTTAGGAAAATATTTCTCAAGAAACATACCTTTGAATTCAACCCATACAAGAGCATCAATCTCCTCTGTATCCCTGATATTTTTCACCATCAACCACCACTGATCAGCTTCACCTACAAAACGGAAAACACCGAGACTAACCTTTTAATGTTATGAACATCCCGTAACATCGAAAATATTTTCCAGTGCTTTAATCAACCCTTCTTCTAGCACAGGGTTAGATGATCCTCTGAATTATGGTGGATGTTGCCTCATGAAATGATCCACTACTAACATGTTCCTCTGCGGTTGATCTGGCTGATCTCGTGCATTAATACCACCACCATTTATAGCCCGAGTCATCTGTGCCATCACAGCAACAAACTGCTCAGTTTTGATTCCAACCATCTCAGGTTGCTGATTTGGAAGGTTGTCTTCCTCCGAATGTCGTACCAAACTAGATTCCATGTTTCCTCTGCGGAAAACCATCCTGAACACCGAAATATATTAGCTGAAGCAACATGGTAATCTGTAAATGCTACATGATCTCGATATTAACATAAATTACTTTATGGATATTAATTTAACAATACCCTAACTCCTAAAGTTATCTAAACTATCCTCTGATACCAACTATAAGGACCTGGCCTTAAAACATTACATAATCTTGAATTAAATTATTAATTCACATTGAGTATCTTTTCAGGTTTAGAGTTTTAGATAATCTGGACATAACTATTACGTCTCAAAAGATTACAAAGTAGACAATTCTACACAGTTTCCATTTATTTTTCAAAACATGAACTCTTAAAAAAAGATTCATGTCTAGTTCTATGTTTAGATAGCATGAATTTTCCTTCATCCCATCCTTGAACCTATTACACATTATTTCCTGTGAAAAACATTTCAAAAACCAGGGATGAGTATAAAAATCTTAGTAAGGGATACATAAAGAAGTAAAACTATTAGTTTTTCAAAACAACAAGTAACCCATGAATACTTTAACATAAGTAATACTTTTCACCTTTATGAAGTAGTAAATACTCTTCACTAAATAAAATATCATTACTTACCCTTTTGTAACCAAAATATTACCATAAAACCCATATAAATAACACATAACATATAAAGGTAACTTGGGACATAAACATTCATAAATGGAATAACCATACAGTTGACTTCCACACATATCACTAAATGGAATAGCCATACGACCGACTTCCATACCCAATGCATTGGAGGTTATAACGTAACCACCCATCCTGGTATTCACGGCACCACCCGTCATTTGGTTTATCACGTAACCACCCATCAAATGTCCAAGTACCAATATAAAATCATATCACATACAACAAATATAAAGAAAAGTAAACATTTCCACATTTCAATCACAATATATCACTTAAATATATTGACATAAAAAATACATTTTCAAAACCATTTTCAATAAAAAAACGTAAAAGAGTATATGGTATTTATATTCTTTTAAAAAACATTATGGCTTGCTGAGGAAGCTAAAGATCAAATAATACTGGCAGCGGTGGAAAAGTTCGTTGTCACTACTTACGTTAAAAGGAACATTATTTTTTGTCGTTTAGTAAAACGCTTCGTTGAAAAAGATTTCTTTTGAATAAAAGTAAAATTCAAAGTGGTTTATACAACGTATAAAATAAAGTTGTGTATAAATGAAAATATTCCTCAATGAAATAAGATTGATACGAAGTCCCTTACCTCACGTCCGACTTGACTCGATCATTCTTTAATCTCCTGAATAATAAACTAAAGTTAATTTCTATTTGATTAAGAACCATTTTCAAGTATATTATTCCTTTTATATCACTTACTACCATATTATAGACATTATTTAATCATTTATGTTAATAACGTTGATTTTGTCGATATTTGGTACTTGAGTCAAAAATGAACACCTTAGATTTACAAGTTGTCCATGTGGTCAATATTCCATTATATCCAGAATTATATTCATGATTTATATATCTTATACATCATATATATCAATTATATACATGTATTTATAATAGTACATAACATGTAGAGGTAAGAAATGAAATGCACCGTTCATGGAGACGGTAAGTCGTGCGTACGCATGAACGCTACTTTCATTTATATTTCTTATTTTAATGGAAATAAAACATAATGATACATAGGTATATTATAATTCCAGTATAATATCTTATATAATATCATTAACACTATCCTTTATACATCCCACATAAGCTATTTACAAGTCACATCACTTTAAGGGGGCGGTAGTCCGCACTTCCTCAAATGAGATTATCGTATTTACCCACTATGGAAACAATAAAGGCTTGATATAATTGGGAAGTATAGAAGAATAATGAAATAATAAACATAATATATATCATATATAAATAAAGTTCCATCGTAATGGCCACCATGAGAGGAGGTTGGAGATATTTGAACAATCATCGTTTCGTGAGGCGTTAGTTTGTCATCTATAGAAACATTATGTTCTTCATCCATTAGATGAAGGTGTGTGTAAGTGTATTTTGGATCCTTTTTATAAAAACGTCCTATTATATTTAGGATACTGTTTTTGTTAGAAAAGAAATAAATAAAAATATTTTAGGAGTTGGAGAAGTAAAATAAATGAAAATTATTTAAGAGAAATCGTTACCTTTAATTTGAGTAACTCCTTTGGTTGGAACCAAAAGGACTTCTTGAAGTGCCTTCTGACTAAGTTAAGGCTTCCAGGGGTAGGAGAGGGATGTAGGTATATTAATTGGGTAGATTTTGGATGATCCAAATGGCTTGAGAGGTGTGAGGAATTGGTTTGAAGTGGTCTCCTTTTATAAGGGAGAGGAGGGGCTCTTCAGAAAAGTGTGAAAATATTATTTTATAATATAATTATTTTCAGTTTCTAATGGTCCAAAAATCATTATAGTCTAATATAAGATGTTTCATGGTCAAAATAAA
Organism: Viscum album; assembly: GCA_963277665.1. NCBI lineage: Eukaryota > Viridiplantae > Streptophyta > Magnoliopsida > Santalales > Viscaceae > Viscum > Viscum album. Next base: position 1,693,784,004 of record OY728131.1, read on the forward strand.
ATCATCCAATCAGAATTGGACATGTTTTGGATAATATTTTATTCATTATAATCTTATTTATTTAAAACATTTATTAATGAGATAAATACTGCATCATTATTGTGTCATAAATAATTTAATTTATTTGATATCTAAAAATTACAAAACATATACCATGATATATTAAATAGTTTTAGCTTTCCAAAGAATATTTATAGTCGAAAATAGGACTTATATAACACCATATAAAATTAATTACTAAAAGATCTTTGTTAATGTCAATTTTGTCTTCACATTAAAGTGATTAATCTAGATTGTCATTATCACTCCCAAGTGGCTCAATGGGGTCCCAAAATCGACTAAAAGATTCCCATGGTCGTAAATTACTCATAAAATAAGGTTTGGACAAGTTTTAAAGTAATTTTGAATTATTATATTATTCTTTTTACCTTGAATTACCTTATTTACCTTTAACCGCGGTAAATAAAAGTCAAAAGTTACTATTCACAAAAAATTATTTTCATCTTAATGAACCACATTTTACTTCTTGATAACAACCATGTTTATCGGAGTTTTGAAATTCAATTCACAGAAGTGGTAAAATTTCATTTAAATGAAAAAGTTAGTGTTTTTAACTACCACTAAGTAGTTTCACGATTCATCAAAAATTGATGTTTTTCAGAAAAATACCAAAAATTCATCCTAAGAAATATTTGATTTAATAATTCAAAAATTATGTCTACTTTTCCAAATTAAAAACATAGAAGTGGAATTAATTAATTTTAAAATTAATTCCCGTTGCTAAAACAAATAGCGTGTTTCTAAAAACCATAACTATCAAAAGATTGATACTTGTTTATGTCCAATTTCAAAGTAAAATTAATTCCAATGACCAAAATTGGATTAAATGGTAAAAAAATATTCTAATTACACTTTAAACCAATTAAAAACATAATCTAACCATATAAATAAATTAGATTAAAACATAGTTTTGAATTAAAATACAATATTTTCACTATTCATTAAAAATGATCTTTATCGGAAAAATTTAAACAAATTAAATTTTGATGTCCCCATTCTAAATAAGGATTTTATTTGGTCATATAGAATGTATTAAAGTGACCAAAACTATATTTAAAAAGGGTTTGCCCTTAAAAGGAAATAAATCAACCTTTTAAAGTAAATTATGCTTAAAATTTGATTCATTCACATTTTAAGCCTCTAACTTTTTATTGCATAATATAAATAAATCTAACAATAATGTATAATCATATTGTAGTTATTTTAATTCATTCCCACAAACACAATGTCTAGGAGTTAACTACCATTTAAAATAATAATATTATATTATTAGTGTACAACATAAGATTCCAAAGAAACCCGTTGTTGCATATCAGGTACACTATCGAACATAGAAACCCTTTTAAAGTAAAATTAATATTTAATTCAAAAATATTAATAAGTATAAAAATATATTATTCTTCATTTACTTGGGATGTTACAAAATTAAACTTCAGAGAAGATCAACTTCGCACTACCCAACTTAATTAAATAATATGCTAAATTAATCAAACTGGAAAATTAATTAATCAAATAATAATTAAACGTGGAAGCACCTACCTAGAATGTAAAAAATATTTCATGATCTTGGTGTGTAAAAATTCTTGCACTTCAATCACACCACAAACAACACAACTAAGACTTAAAATCAAATAATGAGATCAAATACATCGTATATGAACCAATGAAAAACTAAAACCCCCAGTAAAAACCCTATGAAAGGAGTGAGGAGGATAATAGGGGGAGGCGCGTGCATCGGAGGAGGTTGGGACGTCGGCAAGGAGGTACGTCTGTCAAAGGGAGGTGTGCAACGGTCTCAACCGGAAGGGAGGGCTATGCGTGGTGGTCTGGTGCGCCGAAGGAGGCCGGTCGGAGTGCTGGGGGAGCAGGTCGGCATGGCGCGATGGTCTGGTTCGCCGGAGGAGGTCATCACAAGGTGGTTCGGTCGAGAGAAGGGCGACGCAAGGGAGGATACCTATAGGACTTCCATGATAGGGACAGGCATGTCGGAAGGGAGGCACGACCAAGGGTGGTACAAGCATGCGAGGTGTGGTGTAACGGTGTTAGTCCAATTCACCAGAGGAGTAAGGAGGGGTGCAGCCATGGAAGATAGGTAGCACATGGCTAGTGTTAGGGGGAGGTCTTGTGCAAGATGAGGGAGAGCGGGAGGAGGGAGAGAGAGTGAAAAAAATAAGATAAATAAAAATAAAAATGAAATAAAAATTAAAAGAAATACCAAACCAACTTAAAAAAATAGTTAGAAATTATAATAAAAACAAAATAGTGACATTAATAATTTTATAAAAATGTTAATGATTTAATAAAAATAATAACCTAATTAAAACATTAATGAAGGTAATAATAATAATAATAATAATCTTAACATTATTATTATTATTATTAAAACTGCTCCAAAATAATTTTGTTTTTTTCTATTTTTATTTGGGTTGACTTTCATGTTCATCCAATTAATTTATTAACTAACAGTGCACCAGATAGTCCATGTGGTGTTGTGGTGAAGCCACACAGCTTCGATCAATCCTTGCACGTGCATCGAACACTACCAATCCAAAAACACCCATTTATCAACAAAATCACAAAAATTTCATTCGGGCTCAGCCCGTACCTTGGACAAACAAATTTAAAGCCATATATATATATAAGTAAGTATGTATGTATGTATGTTTTAAAGATGTCTGGGTGTGAAATAAGTTCGGTGTATCTTCTATAATAAATATTAATCATTGCTCTATTTATATGGAAACATAATTTATGGTTTTTTAACATGTTTAATAGGCTATATATATATATTAAATCATTATCATACTATCTATAATTTAAATTATAAGAATTTTAAAATTCGTGATTTTAACCCCAAATATCTTTGAAATTATTGATTGGGTCATATATTTTATAATTTACTTTAATTACTCTATTATAATGGTTTATTGGATTTAAATGATCATGAATCCCTTGATGTATGCAGATTGTGTTTATTTTTTAAATGACCAAATAATATTTTAAGGGTAAAAGGAAAATAGATAATGATTTATTATAACTAATACTTACTACTGTGAAAGGATCTCAAAATAAACAATTTAATGGTGGATTTCATTACTTTATTACATTTTTTGATGACTTTAGTAGGTATTAGTATGTGTATCATTTGAAACACAAGTATGAATCATCTGAAATGATTAGAGTTTTCAAAAATTAAGTATATAATCAACATTAATAATGATTAAAATACATTTATATGATGAATATGGATAATACATGAGCTAAAAAATTCATGACTATTTTTTAGATTATGTTGTAATATCATAACACACTATGCATAGTTCACAACGGTTAAATGGTGTATCTAAAAGGAGAAATCAATCTCTGTTGGACATGGCTTGGTCTATGATTAGTCATGAAAACCTTCATGTATCCATATGGGGTTGTGATATAGAAACCTTTTTATTTAAAGTAAATAATGTTTTATCTATAACTATTTAAGTGATACCACATGACATATTTTCTAGGATGTTTCATAATATTTCCTTCATGAAAATTTGGGGTTTTGAGGAATATATTTGATATAATATCTGATGAAAACATGAACCCAAATTTGATAAATATGAATTTATTGTTAATACCAATTAGATAGTGGGTTATTAATTTTATAATAAATTAAATAAAAATGTGTTTGTTGCTCAATATGTTTTCATTATAGAAAAGTAATTTATTTAAAAAATAATTAGTGAAGGTAAATTTTAATTTAATGATGTTTAAGACCAAAAATATAATGTAATTTCATAAATTGATGATTCAAAAACACAAAGGGTTGTGGAAAATAAATCAACTCATTATACCTAAGAACTATCAATGTTTGGTAGATTTAATCAAGGGAATTAACTATATGGATTTTTTTCTTATAAAGCTGATGTAATATATAATTCTACTAATTTAGGCCAATTCCCTATACATGTGATTCACCCTTATGAAATTTTTCAGAAATTGTTTTTTGGACCACTCCTATATTCATGACCCACCTTTCACACTTCTCCCCCAAACCACATGATAGGGTCCTGTAAACTCTCTACCCTAGTTCTACGCTATTATTCATGTAATTACTCTTTCTAATGATACTCCCATTGACAATAAAAATATCCAATTATCTGAATCCTTCTTACATCATACCCCCATACATAAACAACTACACGATGCCTATTTCTTTATCTTACTTCATGGAATTACAAGAAGACTCAACTCATTCCCCTATGGTACATTCATCATTTCCCTTATACAACTTTGGAAAGAACAGAGAACCTTATTCTACCTCAATAAGTAAAATATATACCATTGAACCTTTACTCTAAAAATGAATTATTTTAGGATTCATTCATTCATCACATTACCTCATATGACAATGAAAGATTCATCAGAGATATTCATACCTCATTCAGTGCATTCCACAACCATCAGTGATCACTTTCCTACATCTATTTATGAAAGAATCAATGGAACTATTTCTACATCCATGTGCATTCCACAACCACAATCTTTTAGTGTGCGTCCGTATAAATATATGAGGCCTTCATCGAATGTTCTATGGTTCATTATCCTTTATGATATTTTTCATATTCTCTTTACCTAAGAATGCATCATTATCCTAAAAGGTACACCTTTGTCTCTCTTTCACTAATTATTACATATACTACATTATGTTAGTCAATAGTTTATTTAGCGGTTGGATTTTTTAGGTTCGATGATTTATTTTTCTTTCACACCAAATCTTATTTTTTTTGGTAAGGCTAACTAAAATTATTGATTAAAGATTATTTGATAAACTATTTCCTTAAATAATTTCATCCATTTAGTCTTCAACTAGTTAACCATAAAATGTTTATTTCATTGACATATTGAATTATTTATTTCACTAAAATTAAATTATCTCTAGAAAATAATATATACTATTCATTAATTATTTTTAAAAAGAAGTTTCAGTACATGAAAAAATTATTTTTTATCTTTTTTAAAAATTATATTAAATGTTGTATTTGCATAATGAAACATACCGTGATATTTTTTGAAATCATTGAAAATACATTACAAATTATTCATTAATAAATATGAAATCTTCATTAATAATAATTTTATTTCATGGTAAAATGAAGTTAAATGATGAAAATTCTTTACATTGGTGTGTACATTTTTATTTGGGATATGGCATCCAATTTGTGCTTCCTTCCGAAAAACAAATTCAACTTTTTTCATAATGATAGTACTATTTGATGTATAAATATATATCTTCTCATTAATATTATATTATCTAATGTGTCCCATACTTTTTTAATCCATATGTATTTATATAGTATGAAAAAAACTTGGACTGTTGATTAGGAATATAAATATGGTCACTGGAGGAAACATTAATCCTTTCTATTTTAGGGATGATGAGTATTTTTTTCATTATTTAATAAGTCCATTCAATCTGAACTTTGTAATATTAAGTAGTAAGACCATATTAAAACATTACATAATCCAAATTCATTGTTATTTCACATGTATTCCCTTGATAATTTTAGTTTCTTCATGTATATTAATCATATCATTCTATAAATGATACTCTTCTTTTCAAGAAAAAATTTATTTTTCAGTCAGCATCATTACAATAAGAATAAGGGTTATGAAATAGAAACTTTCAAACATTACATGAAATATTATACATAGTATTTTCTAGAGTAATAGAAAGTTATTTTACCCCTTTGATCTGATTTTTCTTATGTAAAATTAAAGTACACTTTTATTTAGTAAAACATCATCATGTTTATAGGTTCTTCATCTCTATAGATGCAATTTTTCTATTTTTCTTAATTAAAAAAATAAAGATTAAAACTTTTCATTAAGGGTTATGGTGTACTATATATTTTATATTTATATTTACAACTTTTAAAAATGAAATTTCGAAAATATTTTACAAGATAAATGGGAACAATTAATATCATTCATTTATTTTTTATCCCATAATTGGCCTTTTTTTAAAATTAAATTTTGTTTTTCTATAATCACTTTTGAAATTATGGGATTGTGTAAGGTCCAATAATTCTAGTGAGGTATGTACTTGTTTAAATTCTGGTTTAAATTCCCAAATTATGGTAAATGAAATTTTTACCACGTGTATGAGGAGGATCAGGGTTCTTCCTGGGTTTTGAGACATGAAATAAAGGAAAAAATGTTCATCTAGTTCATGTTGCATGACTGGCACATAATTAGGAGTAACAGTGCACCAAAACTGTTCTATCCAGGAGGAGGGGTTCACCGTTAAGTAGTCTCTACATGTGGGGAGGCCAAACCATGCGAAATTAGACAAAGCCATTCTTCAAGTTAGACCACATTTTGTTAAACTGTGCGGGATACCATGGTTACCATGAGGCCTATCCCTATTGGATATAGGATGAAACACAATTGGAACATGGTTTTGAAACATGTGCATCCAAATCATGTGCCTCATTAAAAGTGGGATTTTACCATTTTCCACCATCGAGATTTGTGTGGTCCACCCAATTTTTCTCCTCATTTCTTCTCCATTATCCCTAGTGATGAACACAAACTCTTAAGGCTTTCCATTGATTTGTCTCCTTCATTTCTAGGTCGTTGGAGTTTCGTTGTTTGTAGATCGATGTTCTGGGTGATTCTAACAGTCCTATTCCTTATATTTTCTAGATACAAGATTGGGTGGTTGTTCTTCTCCTTAATAATCCCAAAACCCCTATTTTACAGTGGATATTTGGTTGGTTCTTGAATGGCAGTTGAATATGAGTCAAATACCATGGTTAAGGGAGTGTTTTATATTAAAATAGAAGTAGGTGGTTTACAGGTTATATTTCATAGTCTTAATGCATAGTTATGTTCATGTGGTTGTGCTATTGATTACTTCTTGTTTTTCATTTGATTCTTTTAGTAAGAATTGGTAAATTGGTTTTCAGAGTGAGGAATTGAACCCCTCATGATCCCGATGGGATTCATTGAGTTTGATTAAACCCATTATAGGGCTGCCCATGGGGTTTTCCATTTACCAAATAAGGAAAACAGTAACGATAAGCATTTAATTCTTTCATAATGATGTAGAGCCATTAATAAATATGATGAATTTTTTGGTTGGGGTTATGAAATGAAACAAAGGAAATTGAGTTTATTTGTTAACATGGAATAAGAGATTTTATGGACTATTGTGAATTGGTTAAATGAATTAAGGTGAATGTGTTAAATGACTAATGGGTTGTAATAGAAACATTTAAGTGGGTCAAGGAATTAAAATTGGAATACATAAATGGTATAAGGAATTATAATGGTTTATATATTGAATGAACTATGATCTATGAATGATATGTGTGTTAATTGATTATGTTTTATTGGAATGGGTTTTTCAATGAATGGTTATTAAAGCTTGTGAACATGGATTAGTGGTGTGTGATATATTGGACTAAGGCTCTTCACATGGCTTGGTTTGGACTGAGGCTCAAAACCCCACCCTAAGAATGCATAGGTTAGGGAGTCAGACTAAGGATCTATGCCCCTAACAGTTGTATTGGATGAAACTACCAGGGTCGAGGCTCCAAGGTAAGTGTGACGTAATTGTTATGAAATTTTTTCCCTAGTGTGATATTGAACATGAATTATCCCCTTATGCAAAGTAATTGTCCGACATAGTCTATTGTGTTATAAATGAATTTCCTAAACCATGGAACACATAATGAAATGGTTTAATGGATTATTATTAATTAATGTCACATGGTTTATCTTTTATTCACATTGAAATTATTTTAGTACATTCATGCACTCTCTGTTTAAAATGGTTATTTTTTAGAAATTGTAGTTGGTGGCCTACTGAGTTGTACTCACTCCCTTCTCAGGCCACCATTGGGTAACTGATCCGATTTCATGATTACAGGCCAGGACTAGAGGAAAGGACCAGTGCTAGAGGGATGATTTTGGAATGGGATGTGCATGGATGAGGGATCCAGAATTGGATCAAGGATCCATTTTGGGGATTCTTATGTTGACCTTATTTTGTGTTTCCTTTACACATGGTACTATATGACATAACATAACATATTTTTTTTATAATAGTGGGTTTCATATACCCAACTCTTTAGTGCTTTTTTTATTACAGTATCTTGTATAAAGTTATATACACATGATGTAAACTTACCATTATAGTGTAGATATTTCCACATCCACTATTTAATGGTAATGTCCATATATTAATTGTTGTATCAAAAGTTTATAGAATATCCCATGATATTATGAGAACCTTGATATACTATTACATTAATCTTAAACAATGGTCCTAAGGTCTAGATACATCATACTGAATAGAGATAGTGGATCTCTAACTATCAGGTTCTTGGGGCTCATAAGCATTGGGAATTCTTCCCATGAACTTCTCACTTGGTGATCTCTAGTAGTGATATCCCGAGGACGGACCCACCAATAAGAATACCACATGTTTGGGGTGTCATTGGATGTTCATATCTATGGAAATGTGCAATTATATCCTAACATGAGATCATTAACAATGTGTTCCATTTGATTTTATACCTTGATGTAAGGAAAAAACCATGATAATGAAATCACGGTGAATAGCTTGTGTTAGGTGGGTCATTGGTGGTATGACATTGGTTGAATGATCAAGAAGGGATTTTTCACATCCATGTTTATGATGTAATATATCTTGAGCCATGCTGATCAGGACAATAATGCATTCATAAGACCATGTCCATGGTAGTTGAGGGTAAATCTATCCAGTTAGATCAAGAATCATTAAAGCAAGAAAAGGGTGATGACACAGGTGTGTACCCTGTTTTATGAGATAATAAAGAAAAAAATATTATATTACACAATGATTTCCCATAGGTTGGTTGTCGCTACTATGGCTACCCATATCTCTTTAGGGGCCATGATGGGTTTCTAGATCCCTCTTTGGGTCTATGAATCATATTCAATTCTATCGAGATATAGGCCTATAGGGTCACACATAATAGCATATTCAAGAATCTACCCTATTCTATAGAATATTTATATTGGATATAGTGGGACCTAACATTGGGGTCCGGGTTTTTATGAAAGATAAAAGATCATAAATGTAATAAATAAATTCATATAAACAGGAGATCAGGGAATCTCTCAACAAAGCCGAGAAAAAACCTCACCACAACAATTTGCCTGAACAAAATGGTCACAGAAATCAGGCGACACACAAGACCAATAGGAGGTGCCCTCATTAATTGCCCTTTTCGCAAGAGCATCTGCTACTTGATTGGCCTCACGGTAAACATGCGAAACTTCAATGACGAGTGAATCAAGAAGCCGAAGACAATCAATCCAGTCCGGAAGGATCTTCCAGGGAACATTCCTCGAGCGCTCTTTCAAGATTTGGACAGCAACAGACAAGTCTGACTCTATCCATATCAAATTCCAACCAAAGTGGACAGCATACCTGATCGCTTTCATAATGGCCCAAATCTCAGCTTCAATTGCATATCCACTGCCAATGAAATGAAAAAAGCAGCCTTTTACAAACCCCCGATACGTGCGGAAAACACCACCACATCCAGAGGGCCCCGGAGCACCTGAGGCGGCCCCATCGACATTGACTTTGATCCACCGCGGTAGGGGAGGGATCCATCGGATATATTTCACCATTAATGGTTTCTTTTCCCTGCCATTAATACCAAGAGATCTCAACAAAACCAGGTCAGAAACATCATTTTTCATGCAACCAGTTTGAATGTTGGAGGCCGTACAAATGGCACGATGCATCATTAAGACACCATCATGAAACCGTGGCTGAATATTGTTGAACAGCAGGTCATTCCTGGACTTCCAAATGAAATCAATAACAGCCGCTATTGCAGCCAAAATAAGAGCATGAACATGCTCACTAAAATTTGCCATGTTAATGTCCTGCATTAATTCCTCAAGTGACTGAAACTGAAAACAGCACCCAAAAATCTGCTGCATATAGCACCATAATTTGCACGCAAGTGTGCATGAGAATAAAACATGGGAGAGAGACTCATCCACTGCCAGACAGACAAAGCAAACCGGGGAAAGATGCAGCCCCTTGCGCTGCAATAGAGCCTGCACAGGCAGCCTATTCTTCCAAATTTTCCAGATGAGCAGGGAGCGCGCCGGGGGAATGAAGGGTTTTGTGAAATCAGAAACCCATCTAGGGGGGTGAGTCGATGTCTCACAACGAGAATTGTTGCATACCTTCGTGCGGAAAATCCCATTCAGATCCAGAGTCCAAACTATAATATCATGGTTTGTGAAACGGCACTGCATAACTTCCGTTCTGATTTGGCTGGGCAGAATTTCAGAAAGTGCCTGGTCTTCCACGAGGTCAGCAATGGTTTTATGCTTTAAAGATGGTGGAACGATGATGTCATCACAAATAGGCCGCGATAGCCAAGGGGTGGTCCAGCAATTCAGGCTGGACTGCTTGCATACTAACCACTTCGAACCGGTCATCAGATCAGAGTAGTCTTTCTTAATAGCAGACCAAACCGAAGATCTCACGTAGCTGGCATATCCATTTTGCAATTTCCCAAGAAATCTAGTTGCAAGAAACTCCACGAAGGGATGGGGAGTTGAAATCAGCCTCCAAACAAACTTATCAATCAAAGTGTCATTAAAAATCCGAACGTCTTTAATGACCAATCCGCCCATTTGAACCGGCTTCGTGCAGTCTTTCCAGGAAACAGTTACAAGTTTCCTTTCATTAATTGACCCAGTCCAGACAATGTTTCTGATTTTGGCACTTAACTCCTTTATCAGCGATCCTGGCCATTTGTATATGGAAAAAGAATAAACGAACATTGAAGTTATCACTGAGTTAACAAGACAGATTCTCCCAGCTTGGGACATATTTTTCCCTTTCCAGCCCGACAACTGATTTGTGATCTGTAAGGCAATGTTTTCTAAGTGACATCTTTTAACCCTGCCCCAAAAGAGAGGAATCCCAAGATAAATGAAAGGGAGGGAACCCCTTTTGACTCCCAGCTTAGCCGCAACTCGGTTTTTCCTTGAAGAGCTAGGCCCATCCCCAAAAAACACATAGGACTTTCCCCAAATAATTGCCTGGCCAGCGACCTCTTCATAATGAGAGAAAATTCCTTTTATACAAGAGATGGTGGCATCACTTGCCTTCCCAAAAAGCAGAATATCGTCAGCATAAAATAAGTGTGAAGGAGCACACAGCTCCTTTCCGATTTTCATTGATTGATACCATCCAAAATTAGCAAGATCATTGAGGCACCAGCTTAGATAGTCTTCAGCAATAGCAAATAACATACCAGAAAGGGGATCACCCTGCCTGACACCTCTTGAGCATTGAAAAAAACCCCTAGGAGACCCATTTACAAAGATGGACAGCCTAGCACTAGATAAGACGGATCCAATGAGCCCAATAAATCTCTACGAGAAGCCATGCCTCTTAAGATTAGTAAACAGAAAACTCCATCTTATGGTGTCAAAAGCTTTTGAGATATCAATCTTAACAGCCATATTTCCCTCCTTCACCTTTCTTTTCATGACATTAACAAATTCAGAAGCAGTGAAAAGACAGTCCTGGATGTTCCTCCCGGGAACAAATCCGAATTGATTTCCAGAGACAATCTCCTTGGCAAACCCACCCAACCTTAGGGCCAGAATTTTGCTGATTACCTTTGGTATTGTATTCCCAATGGCAACAGGTCTGAAGTCTTTGATATCGAGGGCATTTTCCTCTTTAGGGAGCAAGGCAATGAAATTTGAATTCATCCCAAATGGCATGTAAGATGATCTGAAGAATTCATTCACATCATTTGTGACATCAACATTCACAATATCCCAATAGAACATGAAAAATTTATTAGTGAAACCATCTGGGCCTGCCGCACTATAAATATTCATTGAGAAGAGGGCATCATGTATCTCTTTTGCACAAGGGACATCAGTGAGCCTCTTGTTTTGATTGTCCTCAATGGAGGGGTCAAAACAATGTATAATTTTATCAGAATTGTCAGGTCCAACATCTGAGTACAGCCTTTCAAAATGACCGGTCACAGCCTCCACAATATCATTCTCTGAATCAAAAATCCTCCCATCAATGCTAAGGGCAGTAATACTCCTCCTGGCCTTCTTCTCCTTTTTAATGAAATGGAAGAATTTGGAGTTCCTATCCCCTTCCTTCAGCCATCTCACATTGGATTGGTTCTGAACCAGATTATCCTTAAGGGCCAGCAGCTTGTCCAGTCTTGAGGCAGCCTGTATTTCCTCTGGAGAGGGAACCTCCTGGGACGCACCATTGTCTTGAAAATCTGAAAGGATACATTCAGACTCTCTTATATCATTATCAATAGAGGAGAAGGACTCCTTACTCCATTGCTTCAGCCTGGCCTTTACAAGTTTCAGTTTACAACATAAAATGTGTAATGAGCTGCCCACAATACTAGTTTTCCAAACATCCAGAACAATCTCTCTGCATCCAGGGATAGTAATCCAAGCATTATTAAATTTGAATGGCAGAGAGGCTACTCTGGCATTGTTATCAGAAATTTCAATAAGCAAGGGGTTATGGTAAGAATGCAACCGTGGGAGAGTTCTCCCAGCCACATCAAGAGCCCTATTCCCATCCAGCACATGAACAAAACATCTGTCCAGTCTGCTAGCTTGTCTCCCATTAATCGTGTATCTGCTCCACGTGAAGTCAGAACCAGAAATTGGAACCTCCACCAGGCCACATTTGTCAATGCAAGCAGAAAAATCAGAAGCTGCAACACGACAGAAATGCTCCCCAGTCTTTTCCCCAGGCCTAAGCACAGTGTTAAAGTCACCAATAATAACCCAATTACTCGTCATACTCTCCGAAACATCAGAAAGGCTTCTCCACAGCGCACGTCTTCTTGTATAAAGGTTGAAGGCATAAACAAACGTCACTGCAATTGAAACATTGTTACAGCGGCATGATAGAGTAACAGACTGAGAATCATTCAACATTGAGTTAACCACAACGCTATCATGTTTCAGCACCCACAGAGATTCAGAATTTCCAGTAAGAAAATTACTTGAAACAAATGAAAAACCCATGGACTCCCACCTAAAGGAACTCCACTTCTCAAAATTCATTCTTGGCTCAGCAATACCAACAAGAACCGGCTTTTTGGTCATAATAATATGTCTAAGGGATCTGACCGTGGGAGGATTCCCAATCCCTTGACAGTTCTAGAAGAGGGTCTTCATTTATTTGATATGAGCCTAGCACTAGGCCCAGTAATATTCTGTTTTACATCCTTAACATAAGGAAGAAGGCCAGTCTCAACAGGACCATGTGCCACCAGTTCATCAGCCTCAGTCCCACTATCCTCACCAACCAGATCAAGCAGGGAGAACCTGTTGACTGAAGCAGCTGAGAATGACAGCAGGCTAGCAGGTAATATTCTCTTTGCGTTTAGCGAAGCTTCACCCAATACAGAAGGTTCAGAAGGCTGCCCCATAGCCAATTCAGAGTCAGGTCCATGGCCTAGCCCATTTCCATGACCCACCAATGGAGCCACCCCAGGATTTGAGACAGCCCCCTGGGCCATAGGGCATTCAACTTCAAGTGTTTCAGCAGCACCAACAGCATCAGGACTAGCTCCCACAGATGCAGTCCAGTCCGCATCCAGCCGCTCTGCAGAGACCTCATCCTCACCATTTTTATCAGGTGCCTGCTCCCTTTCGGCTGAGGAATTCCGGGGAGGACACTCATGCACAATTGTTCCAGCAATTTCAGCAGCAGCAGGTCCAGTACCCACAGGTGCAGCTAGTTCTGCATCCTGCCTCTGTGCAACAGCAGCAGCTTTAACAGGTGCCTCCTCCTCTCTGTCTTCACGGGAAGCAACCAACTCTCCCTTTCGAGACTGTGCACCATTGGCAGGCTGTGCACCATCACCAGGTAGTGCACCATCATTTGGCTCAATCCCTGTGCCAACATTAACTGGCACCGAACGTCCTGCAGAATCCATGGTGATGGCCCTCACCTTCTTATCCTCAACACCCTTATGCTGATCTCTGTCAATCAGACACCCACCATCAACCATTTGATCAATTCCAGATGTCCTGGTTGGGGCATTGGTCACTCTATTCTCATCTATGAACTTATTTCCATCCATATCATTGTTCTTATTGAGCTTGCAATTTCCAGCCTCATGCCCACGACCCTTACAAAGACTGCAGATTTTATTTCTGTTGCATTCAGAAAGAGTGTGGCAAAATAAGTGACAATTCAGACAGAATTTGGGTCTTCTCTCATAAACAATACCAAGATTGAGACTGTCATCTTGGGTGTTTAAGACCACTTCCCCAACCTAGAATGGATCAGGGCAGGGCCACCCAACCCAGATTACCCCGACACGAGGTCTGCACTAGCCCGAAAGGGCTTGTGCGGGTTCACCCTGACCTGAACATGCTTTTCCAAGTTTTTTTGGGACCCGATTAATTTTAATATAATAAAAAATTAATTAACTTAATTTTTGTTGTATATTAAATTAATTAACGAATGTTTTTTAAATTTTTTTAATTTCATGTTTAATTAATTTTTTTTAGTTTCAAAATTTAATTATTTAATTATTTAATTAATTGCCTTTTGTTTTTATAATTAAACTAATTACTGGGACTGAATGAATTAAATTAGTGAATTTAAATAAGAGTAGATGTTAATTAAAAAAAATACCACATTAAATAATTTTAATGCAAGTTTAATTTAATTTATGCTTTTAATTTAAATACGCGATTTAAAGCATATTAGACTAATCATGAACCCTTGGACTGACCAATTCAAGATTGGTGCATATTTTATTTTATTAATTTCTTTATAGAAACAATTATTTGTAATAAATGGTTTAAATAAATTTTTATGGCAATGACTCAAACTTTTTTAATGATACTTGTTTCCAGAAAATGTGTGTTATATTATTTTGTACTCAACAGAACTATATATATTTAATAATTAAGTGATTATAAATTAAAATGTGACCATTGATTTTACAACATTATACGATTGTTAGTCGATTAATACTGTTGGTCAAAATGACCATTGGAAAATAAATAATAATTTTTGATGTTATAATTAGTGTTTATAAGTAGAAATGACAATGGATAATTAATACAGAAAGGTGAAACGATGGCCTGAACCAGAATATTTGTGCTGCAAAAAGACCATTTGTCAAGGCTAAGGGTGATGTATCATCACTGGTCTTCTCTCTTGGCCAACCCCAAGTTGAGCTTCAACAAGTAAATCTTGAACGAAATCTCCTACGAGAGAAGTTCAAGTTAGTGAAAATTTCCACTCGGGCAATGTTAGCCAGGAAAACCTATTAATCTATCACCATCGCACACCTTACCCTTAGGTATTAGGTGGGTATTATAAGGGTTTATGTGTTAATAAAATAGTTACTTAAAGTTTAATCCCTTTTTATAAATAAAGTTTTGAGTCCATCGTTTTTTTTTTGAGAATAGTTTATCCTAAACAAATATGAAAATTTTGATAAATTGACTTTTTCTGATTGAAATTTTACTTTTCAAAAAATATATAATTATTATAATAAACTATGTTATAATTAATAATGTTTATTTCAATGAAATAGTATGATTATAACACTACTATTTAAATATAAATGATAAAATAATTTTTTTCAAGTGTTAGAAATTTCCCTATGCATTTTCTATCCACTATTGTTTTTAATAAATAAGGATTATTTTATTTAAACTTAAAATTATCATATTCAAAATACAATTATGATAAAAAATATAATTTTTGAAATCTTCAATTGGAAAATAGTTTAGGTTGAATTTATGAGAATTTTTTAAAATACATTTTTTTTAATAGTAAAAATAAACTTTGAGTTTTCATATATGTTTAATGAGGTCATAATGATTCCATAATGATGTAATATGTAATATAATATTATTTTAGACTATTTTTTATTAAAATATAATAATAGGTGTCCCAACTGCCCAATATATTGAGAAAATACCATGGGAAAGCCCATGATTTTTCATTTACCACTACCTACGTTTCTAAGGAATTTAATAAACAAATCATCCACTTTTACTATAAATACCCACTCATTTCTCGATTTATTTAATTCCTAATTCTTACTCCACAAATCGATTATTATTTTTACCTCTTAATGAGTCCCCCTAATGTGTCCTAAACCCCAAAAGGTCACGATCCTCAGGTTTTAGGTACTGCTCTTCAAAGTGAGGGAAATCTAAACTTCTCTTTTCCTTTCAAGTACCCTTTTTATGTGGCATGTATTTAAAATGTTCAAACTATGTTATTTGGATTATTTTATTCCATAACATTATTTTTATTAAGTTTATTTTATTAATGGGAGACCCTTTTCCACTCTCTCTTTTAAATGTTTCCTAAAACTATATTTCATACATGTTATGCAGCCAAATTTTCATCCCAAAATTTATCTATTTTCTCAAGAAATTATCTTAATTTATTTTATGAATGCCCAAAAATCTTTATTTTTTTGGGTTATTCACTTAGATTTCAAAATGACATAGTTTATTCTAGGATTAACATAAAAGAACCCCACCTTCCTTTTTTCATGGCTTAATAATGACATAAAGATCTTTTCATTATGCAGTTTTTAAAATGCCATGTTTTTTATATGAGACCCGTTTCATCTATTCTACACGGGTTATTTATGAAATGTTTTATTATGATATATGTGTATCACATTAATTAATACATATGAAGGGTTCACCTGATAGTTCCCTAATTCAATGGGTAATGAATTTAATCTCCAGATATGATAAGTTTTACAATAACTTGGTGAATAACCCTTGTAATTTTTATAACACCTCGGTGAAAAAACATGGTGATATGATTATGAAATTCTCATTTAAATATTTTAGCCACATTTCCATGTTATTATTCATGTACTTTTATTATTAAAATCCCCTTTTATCATTCTTTTATGATTTTTATCATGTTATTATTCATATTTCCCAAGATGACATGAAAACTATTTCCCTTGCTTTCCCTTACTGGACCTTATGATCACCCATTCCTTTAATGTATGTCTCTATGATATGAGATGTTTTAAATAAACATAGGGTGAACCTATGATGAATAATTTAAGGTGTATTAGAATAATTTTTTATGATTTCATGTATTGTGTGCCTTATTTCAAAGAATTTTTTTTAAAATATCCTCTATTTGTAGAGTGAAATGAAAAGATATGTAATAAAAAGGTCAGATGCCATAATTAGTATCAAAGGAAGGGTTATTTATTAATTGAAATTAGGATTTAAAAACATTATGAATAACCATAGAGAAAATTTAAACATAGGAAAACATCACTGTATTTTGGTAAAATATTCAGCATGTGATTTATAAGAAATGAAATCTCTGTCTAGATACGAACAAGTGGATGTGGTTTTGGCATACATTAACCTATGGGTAACAACTATAAACGGTGTTTCAGACCTGACTTGGCATAACATGGTAAATGAGAATTAGCCTTACTGTGCATCTGGTTTGACACTCATGGGGGATATGTTTGGTTAATCAAATGGTTTTTAGGAACCATTGTGAAGGACATGTATAAAATTTAATTGTTGTTAATGAATAACATAATTATGTTTTAAGACATAAAATTATAACAGAATCTTATTATTATTAAATGAAACATGTTTCTGACTATGTTTTTATTCATTTTGAAGATTTTGGTAAATAGGAGGAATTGTGTAAATGGTAAGCGCAATAGACTCGGTGTTGATGGATCTCCAATGGAAGACAGAATGGAAAACGTCATGAGAATGATGAATCAACTAACTCAAGTTAGGAACAATTACATGAATCAAGATGAGAGTTTAGATTGAACTTGAATGGGACAACTTTATTTTGAATGTCTTATGCATCAACAACCAACTTCTTTTAGTGGATCTACTGACCCATTGATTAATGAATAGTTGATAATATCTATAGAAAATATCTTTTCAATACTCTTTTGTTTAAAACAAGAGAAAGTAACCTTTCCTATGTACAACATAGATGGAGAAGATGATCAGTGGTGTATAATGGTTAAAAACACAAAGAGAAGAGGGGAGATTTATGATATCAAGTGGGAAGATTTTAGGGGAAAATTTTCAAAAAATATATCCCTCATTTGATGCTAACAAAATTGGAGAAGGAATTCCTAGAGCCAAATTAGAAGGAAGATGAATTTGTGGGATGTTTGGATATGAACATTACAATACTTTTTCACTACACCTCTATCTTTTTCATGGAACAAAATGGAAAATTTAATAGATTAATCATTGTAATAGGACCCCATCAATGGAAGAATAATTCCAATCAACACTATGAAAACAATGAGGAGATAGTGTGATGTTCTAAGAGTTTGAACTGGAGTTCGAAGAGACACAATGGTCCCAAAGATCGAATGAAAATAATAGATCAATGGATCCATGATTGGGGAGTAAGTTTGATCATGGAAGAGGAGGAAATCAAGTGAAACTTTCCACATGAAACCAATGTAGGAAGAAGCATTTTGGGAAATTCTTGCTTGGGTGCATGGAATTTTAGAAGTGTGGAATAGATGTCTATATTTCTCTGAACTATCGTAGTGAGGTTAAGCCTCTACTTATCATCACTAATGACAAAGGGAAGATGGTGCAGGCCCAACATGAAGTCCAATTCTTAATGTGTGGATAACTTGGACACTTTTCCAATCACTATAAAAGTACAAAGTTAATAGATGGGAATCACTATCAACCTCAGCATAGGCCAAGGGATAATGTTTATGATTTTTCTATCATGACGGATGAAGTTGAATCTACAAACAATGTTGTGGCAAGTACTCTCATTGTTCTCTAAATGTTACAAAGTACTTTGTTTGAATCTAGTTTTATGCATTCCTTTATTTTATGTATGTTTTCAAAGAATATAGAATCAATACTTGAACTAATAGAAGTAGATTTATCTTTCAAGAGTCATGGATGGATTACCCATGCATCAGCAATGTATAGAAACTCTAATATTCACTTTGGAAAGCATGATCTCATTAAAAATATACTAGTGACTCCCATGTTGGAGTTTGACATTATACTAGGGATAGATTGGCTCTCATAGTATAATTCTAAGATCAACTACATCTGGAAGGAAATCTCAAAAGCCTTTAATGGACAACTGACAATTTTTTTTCAAAGGGTAGATATATCGACCTGATCTTAGTCTAGAAGCACCTCTAATATCCTTCTTTATATAAATGATCGGTGATGATAAATAATGAAATGAAATTATATGAAATGAAAATATCCCCAACATTTAGCAATACATTGATGTATTTCTCTAGGAGTTACTTGGACCTCCCCTAGGAAGAAAGGTAGAGTTATCCATTGAACTCATGCCTAGATCCAAGCTGATATCAAATACCCCATATATAATAAAAAATATACAGCTAGAACAATTAAAGAAACAAATCCAATATATTTTGGATAAGGGGTTTTTCGAACCAAGGGTGTCTCCTTTGAGGGGACCTATAATCTTTGGGAAAATAAGGATGGATAAATGCGGTTATGCATTGATTATAGAGAACTTAATGGGATCACAATGAAGAATAAATACCCTCCTCCAAGGATTGATTCTTTATTTGACCAGATTTGGGGGGACCAATTATTCTCCAAGATTTATCTTCTATCTGGTTATCAACAATTGGGTGTGAACATAGAAGATATTCCAGAGAACACCTTGAAATGAATATATGAACATTATGAGTTTGTTGTTATGCCCATCGGCTTGACTAATGATCCTTCTATTTTTATGTATTTGATGAATGATGTCTTTAATCACTACCTTTAATGCTTTTTGGTAGTTTTTATTGATGACATTATTATATTTTACAAAATATGTGAGGATAATCAAGATTAACTTAGTGTTATATTACAAACTCTGAGGTAGGATAGGCTATTTAGAATGTTCAAAAAATGTGATTTTTGGTTATAAAGAGTATCTTTCATAGATTACATTGTAAAAAATGAATGAATCTTAGTTTATCATTCTAAGAAAAAGGTTGTGGAGGAGTGGCCTCATCCTACTATAGTAAATTATATTCATAACTTCCTTTCTTTATTAGGTTATTATAAGAGGTTTTTGAAAAAAAACAAACATTACTTTCTAATCCACTAACCAAGTTAACTAAAAAAGGGGACAAGTTCATCTAGAATATGGAGTGTTAATAAAGTTTCCAAGAGTTGAATAAGAGATTGGTTACCATGCTAGTTTTAACACTACCCTTGATCAGAGAGGGATTATTTATTTTTAGAGATTCATCTCATAACGGGTTTGGGTGTGTCATCATGAAAATGGAAAGGTGATTTCTTATGCATCTCGAAATTTAAATCATTAGGAGTATAATTATCCTATACAGGAACTGGAGATGGATGTAGTTGTTTTTTCTCTAAAGATATGGAGGCACTATATTTATGGGGACAAATGTGACATATACACCGAACACCAGAGTTTGAGGTGCATTTTTAAGCAAAAGTAATTTAAATAGAGTTAGAGGATATGGTTATAACTTCTTGAAAACTTTTATTTTTCAATTAATTATCACCCTGGAAGAGGAAATAAGGATGCTAATTCATTAAGTAGGAAATACCCTGTTGTAATGGAAATGACGAGGATTCAAGGAGATTCATTGATTAAATACCCTGTAAAACTAGGCATGATAATCGTAAGGGAAATAATATCATCAACCTTATCCTAAATGATTTATCAACCATCATTACTAGAGAAGATCAATAAATCTTTAAGAAACGATCCTTTTCTATAGAAGAAGTTAGAGGCTATAAAGAATGGGATTTTTCCTGAGTTAAATATTGATCAAGAAGGTATACTGAAATTTCATACATGGATATGTGTTCTATATAATATGGAAATAAAATAGTTAACTGATGATGATCATAGATTTACATTTTCTATACATTAAAGAATCCCTAAAATGTATAGGGTACTTCACAATCATTGTTGGTGGGATTACATGAAAATGGAGATTTTTGACCAGTATAAGGTTCCTAGTGTGTAAATAAGTGAAGTAAGAGTGAAAAATTATTAATGGGGCATTACAACCACTACCCATACCTAGATAGATTTGGGATAATATCACAATATAATTTATCCTAGGTCTACTAAAAAATAAAAAGGAAACAATGTGATATGGGTTATTGTGGACCATATCAGAAAGACATTCCACTTATTACTATTCAAGAAGATTTATATCTTGACCAAATTTCCAAGATATATGTGAAGGAAGTGGTAAGGTTTCATGGGGTACCAATATATCATATTTGATCTTGATACTAGCTTCACATCAAAATTTTGGTGAAGTATTCAATATGATCTCAGTACCGAACTGAATTTTAGTATGACCTACCACCCACAAAATGATGTCTAATATGAAATAACTCTTTAGATGCTAGAGTACATGATGAAAACATGCTCAATGTAATTTATATATGTATGAGACCAACATATCCCATTAGTTGAGTACTCATATGACCCAAACATCCATTCGATAATTTAAAGGAACCCTATGAAGCTCTATAAAGGAAGTGAAGTAGAACTCCAACTTGTTGGGATGTAGATGGTGTTAGAAAGCTTCTTGGGTCTGATCTTGTGTAATAGATGATAAAAAATATTCATTCCACCCAAAATAAGATAAAGGTTTCTCAGATATGGAATAAGAAAAATACTAGAATTCGTTCAATGGACATAGTGTTTGATGTTAGCAAAAAAATGTTTCTTCAAATTTCACCTTGGAAGAGAGTCACACAGTTTCTATAGAAAAGGAAGATTAACACTGGGTACATTTTCTCCTATAAAATACTTTATCTCATATGATATGTGGCCTATCAAATTTTACTTCCTATGAATCTTACTCAAGTTTATGATGTATTCCATGTATCCCTCTTGAGGAAGTACATACCTGAACATTCAAATTTACTATGTATTTAAGTGGTACAACAGGAACATGAGCTCTCTTATGAGGAGCATCCAATGAAGATCTTGGACCATATAGACAATGTTATATGCAACTAGACTGACCACCTCATCAAAGTGTTGTGAAGGAATCATAAATATAAAGAAGCGACATGGGAACAAGAGGAAACATTGAAGTAAAAGTACCCAAACATTTTCTCAACCGAGGGAATGAGTTGAAAATACTTGGTGAAATTTATTATTGGAGGAAGAATTTAATAGCATAGGATTTTTGAATTATGACTGTTTTCTAAACATGTGTGTTATATTATCGTGTTCTAAAAAAACTATATCTCTTTAATAATTAAGTGATTATAAATTGAAATGTGACCATTGAGTTTTAACCATAGGTCAATTAATAACCTTGGTAAATATGACCATTGAAAACTAAATAATCATTTTTGACATTATAATTAGTGTTTATAAGTAGAAATGACATAAGATAATTAATGTAGAAAGGAGAAACGATGGCCTCAACTAGTAGATATGTGTTGTACGAAGCACAATTGATGGAGCTTGGGAGGGAGGAAGCGTCTCTAGGATTTTATCTTGACCAATCCCAAGTCGAGTTTTAATAAGGGAATCTTGAACTTAATCGTATAGCATATAAGTTTACGTTAGTAGAAATTACCACTCGAGTGATGTTAGTCGAGCCACACCATGAATCTATCACCGTTGCACACCTTACCCTTAGGTTGTATGTAGGTGTTATAAGGGGTTATGTGTTATTACCAAAGTTACATAATTTTTAATCTATTCTTATAGTTAAATTTGTTATTCCATCATTTCCATTTTGAAAATAGTTTGTCCTAAATATATATGATGAATATGATAAATTGATTTTTCAGACCGAAATTGTTCTTTTTAGAAAATATATAATTATTATAATAAAGTAATACATTATGAATAATGTTTATTATAATTAAATATTATGATTAAACAACTCCAATTTAATTATAAATGATAAAACCATTTTTTTTAAAGTGTTGGAAATTTCACTATGAATCTTCTATTCGCTATTATTTTTAATAAAATATAGATTTTATATTTAAATGATAAAATTATCATATTTAGATAATTATTATGATAAAATAAATATATTTTTTGAAATCAGAACAAATAAAGTAGGTTAGGGTAAATTTATGAGAATTTTCTAAAATATATTATTTTTTCATGAATATTAACAAGACAGTTTGAGTTTTTTGGTATGTTTAATGACATCATAATGATGTCATAACAATTTTATAATGATGTAATATTTAAAATAAAATACTAGTTTACACTTTTGGATAAAAATTTAATAATATGTTTCCCAAGTGTCGAATACCATGAGAAAATACCATGGGAAAGCCCATGGTTTCTTATTTACCACTACCCAGGTGTCCAAGGAAATTAATAAAAAAAATACCCCTATTTTTCATATAAATACCCACCCATTTATCCATTTTCATTCATTCCAAATTCTACCTCTAAATATATTTGATAGTTTTACCACCCAAGTAGTGCTACCAAGGTGTATTCAATCCCATAAGGTCCCAATCCTCATGTTTTAGGAAATACTCTTCATGGTAAGGGAAATCTCAACTTATCTTTTCCATTTAAGTTACCTTTTTATAGGGTTTCACTTTAAAATTTACAAAAAAGGATCTCATATAGATTTAATTATATCACTTTATAATATTAAGAGTCTTTTATAAGTTGGATATCCTTTTATTTTCTATTTTTTATGTTTTCTAAAACCATGTTTCATACCCATTATGAAACCAAATTTTGTTCAAAAAATTTCTCTCTTTTTCTAAAGAAATTCTCTAAGTTTATTTTGTGAATAAAAAAACCTATTTATTTTATATTTTTATTTATCTAGATGTAAAAATGACATATTTTATTCTTGTATTAACATACATCAAACCCGCCTTCCTTTTTTTGTGGGTTAATAATGACAGAATGATATTTTCTTTAATCACTTTTTAAAACACCCTGATTTTTACATGAAACCCATTTCTTCTATTATCTATGTGTTATTTATGAAATTTCTTATTATGATCTATGTGGATAAAACTAATAAATACGTATTAATGGTGTTCCCTGATAATTCCGTAATGAATTTGGTAAATTATTTATTCTATATAGATGAAAAGTTTTTCGATACATTAGTGAATAACTTTGGTAATTTTTACGATACCGTGGCGAAAAAATGGTGATATGATTATGAATGTATCATTTAAATGTTATATCCACATTTCCTTTTTAGTATCAATGTAATTTTTATTATTAAATTATTTTAGTTCCTTTTATCATTCATTTATTATATTCCTCAAGTTCTTATTGATATCTCTGAAGATCCCAGGAAAATTGTTTCCCTTACTTTCACTTATTGTTCCTTATGCTCAGCCTTTACTTTGATGTATGTACCCAGTTTATGAGATGAAATAAATATACTTAATATGAACCTATGATTAATCCTTTAAATTCTATTAGTATAATATTTATGTTTTCATGTTTTATATATCTTATTTCCAAGAAACTAAACTTTAAAATATACTCTTTTTTATAATTTAATAAACATTTACATAATAAAAGGTAGGTTTCCATACTGATATATGAATATTTTATGTCATTATATGTATAAGGGTTTTTGTGCACATTTTTATAGTTATATTTATACTTCCCATTTCCCCTCACATGTGAGTGTGAACTATTGTATAATGGTGTTGATGAAGAGTAACACACTTCACACTATGTTATGGAGACACACCAGATAGGACCTTGATTCATTGGATGGGTAGGTGTTGTAAGTTGATCCGCATGAGAATTGGATCAAGGTATTACCCATAGGGTCTAGGTTGATCAATTATTCACTCTATGGATCAACCATTAGTATCAACTCATGATCACATCATCATTTTATTTTTTCATGGTTTATTTGTTAGTAAATGTGTAGTTTACACACTATCACATAGAATTATAAATAAGCATGCATAAATAAAATGAACATCTGACACGATGAATATTCTATATTTATTTCATTGTTAGTTGTGAGTGTGATCACATAGTACATTCTTATAATATAGAAAATAAGTTCTCTTTTGACATAAAAAATGAAACTCTAAAAGAAATATTAAGTCATAACCACCTTCTATCTTTCAAATCTAGAAAAAATCGGGTGTTTGGGGTGCTTGTCATACAAATATTGAGAGTTCCTCTTATTACCTTGGAGTTATTATGAGAGTGATGGGTTTAATTAAATAAATTATTAGTAAGGATTAACCAAAACTAACATTCTTCCATATTAGAGGTACGAATTGAGTAAATCATATAATTATTTTAAAATATGCTACTTCACTCAACAGAACAATGAACTACAAGTTAATGTAGTTATCTAGTCAAATGACTATCTTAAACCCTCTAAGTAGTGGAATAGCCAAAGAATGTAGACTATGAGGGGAGTTTCATGGATCATTGCCACTATAATTGTCAAGAGACATAATATTCTAATTCTAGAACCAAGGGTTTCTAGAATTTGGTAAAATAGTGGGAGACATTTGATGATTTAAGTAATTAATCAAAATGTCTAAATCGATAATCACAAAAAAGAACTAAATTTCTTAAATTTATATTTTTAAAAATGAAAAGTTATAACACAAGGAAAAACTGTTATAAATAATGGAAAAAATTGAATATCCACACATGTATAAGTATCCAAGAATAGTAAAAGCACTTGTGCATAATATTATTGTATTAGAAATTCAAGGTGCTAGTGTCCCCATACCTGTTAATCAACCTCAAGAAGCGATGGTGTAAAAATTGATTACTAGAGACTGTTGTGCAATGAATATGATGTTTATGTCATTATGAAATTAGAAATATCCTATACCAGTTGTGGTCACTACATTGTACATCGATGATAAAACATTTAATCTCTTCTTTGAGTAAATTACATGGAGAAAGTGAAGGAAGATAAGACTAAAATGATTACACTGGCTATGTGTAAATTGGAAGGAAGATCACATCCTCCATGTCATCGCATTCCAAAACCCATTGACTCCCATCTAGATTTAGGTAAAAAAAATGAAATGTTTTCAATAAGATATTCATTACCATTTAGGTAAGGTTCTCTAAGTAAATAAGAATATAAAAAAACAGTTTAGTCTTCATTGTTATGGTAAAAAATTGAAAGGAAAGGTGAAAATCACAATGAAAAGTGACGTCAATGGAAAATTCAAAGTGATTTTCAATAAAAGAGATATTAAGAAAATGTTGTTTTAATGTCATAACATGAATAAAATTTATAGATGTTTAAGAGAAATAAATTGAATTAAATATTCAAGTTACCACTTATTCATCAGGAATATTCATCCCATAAAATTAATGTTTAAATCATACTTCTTGGCTATTAAATATAATATTCCAATCACATATGTGTATTGAAATAAACAAGTAAGTGTGTAAACATTACAATAAGTAAGAGTTTTTCACCAAGAAACTGAGAAAGGGTGATATCTGTGCTAGTGGTGAAAAGTTCATGACTTCTATAATCCCAATTGAATGATTATTATAAAAAAAATTGAGTATGATTTTTTAATCTCACATTCCAATTGGACATAAGGAGATGTTATTCTTGGTTTTAGAATTAATGTTGTTTCTACTGCTTCATACTCAACAAATATTTTAATGGTACATGAATCAAAGACAATATAAGATGAATATAAAATGTAAGACTTTTATAACCAGTTATGGAAAGATAATTATATTTCAAGTAATAAAAGTGGAAATAATGTTTATACCCAGTTTGGTATTTAGGAATGGCATGTATAAAAACCTTTGGTACTATCATTGTATTTAGTTTTGATAAATAATACTTTAGAAATAAAGGTAATCCCTAGATATTTAAGAATTACTTTAACCAGAGAGTGTGAACTATTATAAGGATAATTTAGTGGTAAATATACTTTATAATAATTACATTATGTCATTAAGGAATGTTAAAATGAAGTATGATATATTCATGGTTAGAAGATATGCGTTGCTTTGGGCTGGCATGCTAAATAATATCTTGACCAAGAAATCATTGATCAATATATTGCAGCAAGGAGTAATTACTAATTTGACATCACCTAATATACATAATGACATTAATGTTAATGGGAAGGATTTATGATGAAGCATTATATGTCAATGTTGACCAAGAAAATGTACCATCGAGAAATTTCTAAATGAATATTTTATACATAAGAGTTATGATGTAAGTAGAATCAATGTTGCAACTTATATAAATTCCATTATATTTCATGATGTGCTTTGAAAATCACAGTGTTATCCCATAAATATATGAACGTTATTATGAAAAATGGATATCATATGATTTATATTAAGATGGAAATCCATAATGTCATATGAACATGTGTTTAGATGAAAATATTTTTTAGGAAACAAACAAACTTGAATCAAGAACAAACACAAATTGAATCTAAAGTATTCATCCTAATAGTTTATTAGGATATTACTTAAATACATATGATAGTAAAGATATAGTCAAATTTAATGATTATATTTCTATATAAGGGTCGATATCTCTGTTAGAGATAGTGGGATGCATATTGACCTGGGTTTAGTCAATTCCAAATATGCACATGTAGTTGGAATAGGAACATGTTCTAGAAGTACATGTTGAATAAGAATGTTCCAGAGACAAATACTGCATAGGATGGTTGAAACCATAGTGATGGTTTTTTATTTACCATATATGGTTATAAATTATTCATTATGAATAATAATTCCTACAAGTAATTTGTATATAGAAGTTAACTAATATTGGTAAGATCAATTAAAATTCAATAATGGATTCCATGTATAAAAGTGAAAAGGGGATTATTATTTTGAATACTATAGTGGGTATTCAAGTGTGATGATACATTGATGGTACAAGTTTATCACCAATAAGAATCGATTAGTTATAAAAATTCATTCCACCTGAATCCATTATAAATTTACTTGTTAAAACTAATTTCTATGATAATTTTATTATGAATTGGATGTTATGACCACCATTCATGGAAGGTTTCTATATGATGAAACAAAAAATGGATGGACACATCACAAAATGCTAATAAAGGTTTCATGTTACTAAAATCCAGTTTAGGATTGAAGTAAGCAATAAGAACTTAGAACATTCATTCAGAATGAATGTTTGTCATGTGTATACTGAATGTTAGTGGGATAACCATTGATTTCCATGATAAATAAGTTTGAAAACCTATGGAAAATAGGTATTGGTCTTACATCTTATTAAGTCTAGGTTAATAGAAATTCTTCAGTGTTTTGCTTAAAGAACCAGCCTATATTCTACGGAATAGGATCTACCATGGTAAGATCTTAAGGTTTCTTGGACCATGTCAATCACACATATAGTTACATGGTATTGAAAAATAAAATTTTGAATAATTCAAGGGAATAATTGTTTCCAGTGTCACATGACATAATCTATCTAGGTTGTCAAGTCCAGGACATGGGAGGGTATTTATGTGGTGTGTTGAAATCCATATGCTCAAGAGATAGATAGACCATGTATGCCATTATATGTACAAGAATCGATATTTCCATGATATACTTTATAGTAGTAAAAAGTATGTTATTTCAAGGAGCACTATGGGTGATGAATTCAGAATTATCTCATTGTACTTCGTCAAGTAAAAAGGATATGTACTTGGTAAGTGGAGAAGAAATGATACTTGTTTTCAGGGTAGAAAAACTAGTCTTACTTATATATATGTGATCTAATATCATTGTTAGGATAAGGTGATGATAAAGACACAATCACATAAGCTAGTGGTATCCATACCTACAAATACTGAGTATGTTTTCACATCTAAGCTAGCTAAGAAGTAGTTATACACAATGATTTGTTCCAGTTCTTGGAATAAATTCTAGTAAGTAAAGTATTTTCATAATTTAGTTTCTTATATTATTACTATCCAAGATTTAATGTTATGATAGTGTAAAATAGGGATAAACATGGTGATAACATCTCTTGAGAAGCCTTACTTAAAGAGTTGAGGTCACACAAAACAGAACTTCCAAGTAAGAGAATCATGGCTTTTCTGGCAATTAAAGTTGTGACTCAGCAGAAACATTATCTGAATCATGTGAGAGATAACATGTTTGGATAGAAATTTGGAACTAGTTTAATTGGGAGTGTTATAATATTGGGTTCCCTAGAACCGAATATTCAGTGTTTTTTATTATCATATAGAATATATAGTTTGATATACATGATATATTCTTACTAATATAGTGTTGATATTTATGTGTACACTATTTAATTGTAATTTCCATAGATTACTTGTCGTATCAAAAGGTTATAGTAGATCTTAGACTATAATTAGAACCTCAAGATACTATGTTGTTAATATTAAACAATGTTCCTATAGTATAGATTTATCTTACTTACTATAGATAGTAGATGTCTGAATATAAGGTTTTAGGGGCACATTATCATTAAGAATTATTCTCAAGAAGTTCTAACATGGTGGTCTCTAGTTTTGAGATCATGAGGACAAACCTACGAATAGTAAAACCACATGTTTTAGGTTAGATTGGTTGTTCTTATCTATGGAAATGTTTAATGGTCTCAGGAATTAATAACATTACCAATGCATTCCATTTGATCATATACTTTGATATGAGGAATAAACTATGATAAATAAATCTTGGCGAGGTAGATTGTGTTGGTTGCATCATTGATGGTACGAAATTGGTTGAATGGTCAAGAAAGGATTTGTCGCATCCAAGTTTAGGAAGTAATATATCTCAGGACATGATGATCAGGATGGTAGTACCTTCATAGAAACATGTCCATGGATGTAGAGGGTAAATCCATCTAGTTATATCATCAAACAACAAATCATGAAAAGGGGGATGAAATAGGTGTTCATCATGCTTTATGAGATATTAAAGATAAAGAGATTATATTACACATTGTGTGTTCATAGTTTGGTTTTCATTGATGTGACTATCCATGTCCCATAAGGGGCCATGATGGGTTGCTAGATCCCACTCATGGTCTATGAATAGTATTCAATGATATCGAGATATGAACATAGTGGGTCCCACACATTGCTTATTCAAGAATCTTACATATTTTGTATAATAGGTATATTGGACATGGTGGACCCTAAAACTGGGTTTTGGGTTTTGTACAAAGATTAAAGATCACGAAATAAATAAATAAATTAATATAATTCAATTTAATAATAATTTTTATTGAATTTATATATAAATTTTATTTACATTTTTTAAAGTAAATTCAGGAAAATATTATTTGAATGAATATTAGGTTAAAATATTCAAGATACATTTAATATTTGTGAGAATGATGAGTCGAGTTAATGACTCAGGTACTACCACGTAATATATTTAGTATATTATATAAATGTGATAATAATAATAAATGATATTTATGACTGAGTTTTTTAGTCCAAATTTTTTTTATGTAGTATGTTAATTATTTGGGGTCCAAAGATAAAATATCAGATAATTCCCAAACACACTATTTATAGGAGAGGAGATCCTCCCTCCATGGTCCATTCAGAACCTATTTCTGTCCTCTTCTCTCCCCCACCTTCTAAAGAGAGAGAGGCTATTGATCCAGGAGCTCAGATCGAGCACTTTCACACACATCACAATAAAAGCGATAAAACGATCACTAGAGCCTCGAAGGCATCCTCAAAAATCCACACTGACACTCAGATTTAGATGATTGAAGCTCCTACAAACTTTTGAAGAAAGTGTGGATTATCTAGAGTAATTAATCTTAAGATTTATTGAGCAGTTATCACCAATCAGTAGCAGATGTAGAGTGAAAATCTAGACCAAATCATGTATTTATGGTTTTAATTTTTTTCATGAAACTCTTTATGTGGGATCCTCAGCTTATAACGGGTAGTGTTTCACTAATGATGTAAATTTTATTTCAATAGTTAGAAGAAAAATATTAAAATCCCAAGTTTCAGGGCTTCTGATCCGTGCTTGGTAGCTTCATATTTACTATTGGTTGTGTGTTGTACCAATTTTTAGGAAGTGTTTTGAAATGCATATTTAGTTATATTTCTTATTATTTTTCCATTATTTTATTTTTTATTTGATATGGATTACTCTGAAAAAATGGTTATTGTCTCACCACATGATTTATTAGACCCTCATTTCTAGTTGCTAGCCTATGGAATATGGGGTTTCCCACCTGAGGTCATGTGGCTAACTGAGTCGGAGAACTAGTAAGTGGCTTCCTGGTTTGGGATGTTACAAAGTGGTATTAGAGTGCTTATTTTTAATTGTCTTAAAATTTGTAGATGATAGATGGGAGATTTGGATGTGTTAGGGTGTTGGTAATGATCTTGTGCATGGGAGTAGCTAACCCAAGTATGGGGGAGAACCCAAGTTCCTAAGATGGGATTGCTATTCTTTGATGTGTGTTGTTTTAGTAGAAATATATTTCAACATTGGGTGATGTAAGTTTTATGTGATGTGAAAATTTTAAGATATTTTTATTATCGCTAGAAATGGATTGAGGTTGTGCATTCATGCATCATTCTAGACACCTAGGTATATAGGTGGCATGCATCATGGTATGAACACACATGGAAGATGAGTGATACATGGGGGATAAAATTCATTTTATTTTCTTTGAAAATTTGAAAGAAGTGGTGTTTAATAAAGGCAATGAAATGGATAAATGGAATGATTTTTAAAGACTGGTTAAAGAATAATTATTACAAAAATGTTATAAATTGGTGAAAATTTGGTTGTGGTATTTTTCAAAGAGAGTTAGGTGTCTAAGTGGGAAAGACTTATGTTTTATGTTCAAATGGTTCAAAAAGAGTGTTTAATGAAATAATTTGGAATATGATAGTAGGTGTACCCCATGTTGACCATGTTCCAATGTAGGGATAGAAAAGGGTAGTGGAAGAGGTGCGGTGACATCATTTGAGATAGTTTATGTGGAATGAGTTATTTATGGCTAGTTTAGAACCTTATTTTATGTAACTGGGAATGATTTGTGTTTTTTTATGCATGTTTGGAATTGTAGGAAGATATGAATATAATGTTATTTTTTGTTGGGCGATAAGAGTATTTCACCGAGAATGATTCTACAAAAATAAATAAAGGAAACCTCATGTTCTAGGGTAACTAGGTAAAAGATAAGTTCCATGCAAACATTGCTTGTTTTATACAAATTATGGAGTAGGACCCAGAGAATATTTTTCTGAGTTTGTTAAAGCTGGTTAGGGGGTTTTAGTAAGAAGACCCTCTGAAATTTTCTAAATAGGGTGAAACTGATGAATCCATGTTTTGGATAGAGTCCATTCAGATGATTCTTGATCACTTAGAGACTTATACTGAGAAAAGAGTCAAGCTCTTGGCTTATATGCTGTGAGGTCTGGAAAAGTGTAGTGGGATGTTTTGATTCATTCCCAAAAAGATGATGGTATGATATGGAAAGATTTCAAGGAAAATTATCAGGCACATTTCTATCAAGAGACCTTGTGGAAGGACAAGGATACAGAGTTTATGAGGTTGTCCTAGGGGTCTATGTCGATGATGAACTATAATGGATGCTTCACTAACTAGAAATTTTTCATTACAACATTATCATGGGATGGGGCAGTATTGGAAAGATGGTTCTAGGATCGAATTAGACATGAGATTAAGTATCATGTGAATATCTTTGTATGAATAGGCATGATGAATTGGTTTATAAATACCTCATTTCAGAGGGTAACCTAATACATATTTCTGGTGGTGGACATGTATTCCAAGTTGGGTGATCCAATAGTGCATATTCTGATGGTAGGAAGTTCACATCATGAGTTTAAACCAAGGAAGTGAAGGAAAGGTTAGTCGGAAAAGGGAACAAACCTATCAGGGAAGTGGTTGACTTTTATACTATCAGTGTGGTAGTCTAAGACACAAACATGGTTAGTATCCATGACCACCAATTGAGTGATGATCACGTGGAATGTTGGGGCTTGTGAAGAGGATCTATAGGAACCCTCAACAGATGGCTACTTATGGAGGACTCTGGAAAATGCAGATTTTAGTCAGGGGTTTGGTTACACCATATTAGGTATGGAGTTGAAGCTGTATTGGTCATACTAGTTAGGGTAATGGATGCGGTACTCTAGAGAGAGAGTGTCCATATCAATTGGGTAGTTTAATGCTAGGAACATGAATCAAAGACTAGGGTATGGGAGCAGAACAGCCTCATGCAGTTTAGCCTACACCTAGGTGTGGTGAGGCTGCTCCATCAATAGTTTTTGGTATGATTCATGTAGCTTTGATGAATTATTGTGAATTATTTGATATAAGTACTTTGAATTCTTTTATATATTCTCAGTTTTTGTGTTTTTTGGGCCTAGTGGTCGAACATGTGGGGGGGGGGGCATGCAGATTGATACACCATTAGAGGAAAACTCCAAAAATATCTAACAGTGTAAAGGACATTCTCTTGAGGTTAGTGGGTACCATTTTCTATGGGGGATGCTTGTGCTAGAGATGTCAAGTTTTAATATGACTTTGGGAACGTATTAGATAGTGTTGTAATAAGAACATATTGACCATAACTGCCATAGGGTAATGTTTATGTCTCTATAGGGGAAAACTTATGTTCATCTTGGGGAATGGGATATCCAAGAAGGCAGTATAGGGCTAGTCTATTAGCATATTGGTGAAATCAAATCACATGTGGCTTGTCTTATAATTGATTATGTGGGAGTACAGTAACTTTTCATCCCTCCTCTGGTGGATTAGTTCCAGGATGTTTTTTTAGATGACTTCTCAGGGCTGCCAGCCAAGAGAGATGTTGAGTCCAAAATGGAGTTCCTACTAGGGGTAAAACCACTTTATATTACATTATATAAGATGGAAGTACTTTAAATCCAGATGATTAAAAATCAATTATAGAAACTAGATTATAAAGAGTTCATTCGTTTGATGATTTCACCTTGGGAGATCTCTAGTGTTGTTTTCCATGAAGGTTGACGGGTCCTTACAGTTTTTTATTGATTATAGAAAGATAAATCTGATGAAAGTTAAGAAAAAATACCCTCTTCCTTGAATGGAATATTTTTGACCATCTACAATGTTCTACAGTGTTCTCCAAGATTGATTTGTGATCAGGGTATCACCAGTTGAGGGTGAGACCTTCTGATATACTAAATACTGCTTTAGGAGTAGATATGGGTTGTATGAGTTTACTATGATGTCATTAGAGTTAACAATGTGATGTCAGTTCTTATGTACCTAATGAAAAAAAATACTTCTCCCATACCTAGATCATTTTTTGTTTATATTTTTTTATTATATCTTAGTGTACTCTAACACTCATGATGATCAAGACAAACATATTGACATCATCCTGAGTACACCAAGAGAGATTATGCTATATTTCAATATTTATAAATTTAATTTCTAGATTGACAAGGAATATTTATAAGGTCACATCATCTTGGAGGAAGGTGTGTTAGTGGACCCTAGAAAAAGTAAATTCCATTGTGTCTTAGGAGAAACCCAATAATGTGTTACATTTCTGAAATTTTTTGGATTTGATGGGATATTACTGATAGTTCACCAATGATTTATCCCACCCATAGACAATTATTTTTGGTATTATCAATGTGAGAATCAATTTTGAAGGGTTTGAAGTATGTGAGAATTATTTTTAGGAGTTAAAGAAGTGATTGACAACCACATCGATTTTGATCCTACCTGAACTAGGTAAGGAGTATACCTTATTGGGCGATACATCCAGTGTTGGCCATGGGGTAGTTTTGAATCATAATGAGTGGGTGGCCACATATCGTTCACATCAATTGATTCCTCTTGAATGAAATTACCTTACACATGATCTTTTACTAGTCATGGTGGTTTTTTCCTTAAAGTGTTGGTTTCATTAATTGATGGGAGTGAGGTTTATTGTGTATTTTGACCACACAATCCTTATTTAAATCTTCTCCTAGAATTATTTGAGTCTTCAAAAGTGAATATGTGTTGAATACATTAATCCCCTCAATTTAGAGTTAGTCTATATGCTAGAAAATGGAAATAATGTTATAGATGCTTTGATTCATAAGATTCAAAATAAGCGGTTCAATAATCCAGTTTTGAGTGGATCATGATGGTGTTGTTTGCTGAGATGCATCTAGAGGTACATGATGAGAATGGGAAGATGAAACATGAATTTTTAATTTTGATTCCACACTTCTGAGCCATATCAAGGAGATGAATATAAATATTCATTGTGTTTTTCTTTGGGGGAATGTATTGAGGGTGGGGAGTCACCTACTGATTGGACTGTTGGTGATGATGAAATTTTTTATGTTAGTGTCTGCGTTATAGTTCTTGAAGGTATGTAAGAAGTTTTAATACATATGTTTCAGGCCTAAAAGTGGTTGGTGCGTCCTGGATTGAACAAAATGTAATGTGATCTTTATAGAAAGTATTGGTGGATAGGGATGAAGATAGAAGTTTCATGTTCCGTTGCATAAATTCTATACCTTTCTGTAGTTAAAGGTAGAGCATTGGTGACCTGGTAGTTTTTTATAACCATTTCCAATTCTAGAATAGAAGTGGGACTATGTGATGATGGATTTTGTAGTGGGTATTCTGAGGACTCCTTGGAATAATGATGCAATGTGGGTAGTCAAGGATCAGTTGACCAAGGTAAGACATTTCATACTGATTTAAGAGACCTTCACCATTGATCAACTAGGTGATTTATATGTTCAATAAATAGTAAAATTTCATGGGGGTTCTCTAAATGGTAGTCTCAGATCATGGTCCACAGTTTACTCCTCACTTTTGGTAGGGATTATATAAAGTTCTTAGGAACCAAGTGTTTTTGAGTAAAACATTCCACCCAAGATGAATGAGAAGTTAGAGAATAATATTCAAGTACTAGAGGAAATGTAGAGGGCATATGTCCTAGATTTTGGTTGATTATGGGAGAATAAATTTCCATAAGTTGAGTTCACCTATAACAATAGTTATTAGGTGAAGATTCATATGTAATTGTATGAGGCACTCTACGATAGGCCATGTAAATAGATGTTATGTTGGATGGAGTCTAGGGAATCATATTTATTGGGGCCAAGTCTCATGCAGGAGACATCAGAGCATGTTCAGTTAATCTAGACGAATATTTCTATGACCATGTGTATGTTGAAAGTGGGTGCCCTAGACAAAACTTGTTTTGTACTTTGATTGTTTCTATATGTATTCGTTTTATTATAATACATGTGTTTATCTTGCCATAATAATGTAGATGCTTCTGCATCCACTTTGTTTATGGAAATGTCCATAGATTACCTGTCGCATCAAAAGTTTATATTAGATCCCGAGCTATAATGAGAACCCTGAGATGCCATGACAGTAATCTTAAAGTAACGTCCTATGGTCCAGTTACATCATTCTGAAAGGACACAGATGATGTGTGACCATCAGGTGCTGGGGGCTCACAAGCATTGATATTTATTCTCATGAAGTTCTCACTTGATGATCTATAGTAGTTGATATCATGAGGATAGACCTGCATAATAGGAACACCACATATTTTAGGTGTCATTGGTCATTCCTATCTACAAACAGGTGTAATGGTCTTTAGACTTGAGATCATTGTCAATGGATTTCATTTAATTATATACATTTGATTGAAGGAAAAAACCATGGTGACAAAGTTGTGGTGAGGTAGTTTGTATCGGGTACTTCATTAATGGAATGGAATTGATTGAATGATAGAGAAAGGATTTGTCGCTTCTGAGTTTAGGAAGAGATATCTTGGTCCTTGTTGATTATGATGGTTGCACCTTCATTAAATCCATGGCCATGGTAGTGGAAGGTAAGACCATCCGGAAAAATCAACAAACAAAATAAAAGAAAAATAAAGAATGATGACACTAGTATGCATTCTTCTTTATTGAGATATCAATGGCGAAGAGATTATATTACACGGACCATGTTCATAGGAAGTTAGTCATTACTTTGACTTTTCCTTATCTCTAAAGGGGCCTCGATGGGTTTCTAAACCCCGCTCTAGGTCAGTGGATATTATTCACTACTATTGAGGTAATGGCCTAGAGGGTCACACACAATAGAGCCTTGAGAATATGCCCTATTTTGGGAATATGAATATAAAACATGGTGGGACCCGCCAAAGGGTTCTAGTTCTATCCAAGTTCAATGGATCACCAAATAATAAATAAATTCATGAATTATTCAAGTTTAGAATAATTCGTTTAATTTTTTTATAACATGTATTTACAAGTTATATTGTAAATACAAGTATTAATATTTTTCAAATGGATTTTAATATCCTTGGTTTGTTTAATATTAGAAGGAGGTATGAGTCGATATAAAGACTCAAATTTATCACGTAATATATTTATATATTACAGGTATGTGATAAATTATAAATATTATTTATGGAATAATTTTATTTGTCATAAATAATTATTTATAACACTTATATAGCAGATGTCTATCACACGGGGGCTGGGAATTCATACCCCATGTTATAAACTGTAAGAACCTGGGTTTTGAGCCTGTAAGACTTTTATTTTTTTTATGTTATTCCAGAGTAGTGGGTTCATACGGCGTGTGATTCCGGGCCCCGGTGTGGCCGGAATTAAATTTTAAGTGTGTTAACACTAAACATGTCAAATAAACAGAATAACTCCTAAACGGTTGCTTGTATGGGAAGCCTGAGGGCGTCGTTGAGTTCGTAGTGTGTCATTTAGCCTAGGAGGGGTGTAACATTCGCGGGCGTGCCCCTTCTGTAGAAAACACCACCAGGGGAATTTTCTTAATTTAGAAGCCTCAGGTGTGAACTTTATAACTTCTGAACAGAGGCTCGGATTAAAATATTGAGACCACCGTTGTGCTCAGAACATGGATTTTACCCTAGGAATGGCTTAACCTTGACCCCGTTGAGAGTTTGGGTACATGCCTATTGGTGGGTTTTTAAAATTAATTAAATTTAAATTATGTTTTCCCTACTTAAACACATCCACCTCCCCTTCTTCCTCCTTATAATATCTTTGGCGGAATCTCTCCCAACATAGAACCTCCACGTTCTTCAATCTCCTCTCCCCACCTCTCCAAGGTGGTTGCCGCTCCGGTGGATCATTTGTGAAGTGATGTGCTACGCCCTGTGAGGTAGGATCGTTGCATTTTTTTTTTAAATTTCCACATCTTCTTTGAACTCAATTTATAGAGTTGAAATGTTGTTTAATTATCGAGAAAATGCCATATTTGAGTAGGTCTTGACCTGATATATCCAAAGATTCTTTCGGATCAAAATTTCGAGTCTCGGGGTGTCTGGGGTGACCCTGGGAAGTTTTCCGACCAAAACACCTATTTTCCGGCGGTTCTAGGGTGGTCTGGTGGCTCCCCGCGGTGATCCTACGAGTCTCGATGGCGGTGGCTCCACAGGTGGTCCGGGAAAGCGGCGGCGCTGCGGGTCCTCGGGCGATGGCGCGGCCGGCTGCAGGTGAGCGGATGCGAGTGAGAGACAACGGTAGGCGGCCTCAGCGACGCATGTGGGATGCCAGGGGTACGGGCAGCCGGCATTGCCGGTCGGCATGCAGCGGGAGATCCGGGTCTTTGTGACCCTGAGAGAGGACCGGGTCCTGTGAAACGCGAGTCCTGTGAAAAAGAGTCGGACCGGCTTAAGTCGGTCTTGGTGAAGCGGTGCGGCCTGCGCAGTGAACCGCGAGCCGGGTTGGATCGAGCGGTCTGGGTGGCCGAGCCATGGACCGCCAGTTCAGGGAGAGGGTGGGCCGGCCGAACCTGCCCAACCCACCCCATTTCGGTCCATTAGTATTAAAACACCTCTTTTTTGAAAACCAAGTACCATATTCACGTGTCGTCTATGGCGACGCGATCCTTAGATCGAGATGGATCTTTTGAGATGATCTCAGTGGCGTGACATGCCCGTTAATTGTAATTTAGCACCTCACTCAGATTCTTGTTTCACATGGTGCGAGCACATCCAGAGTCCGTTTTAGGCACCGTTAGTGGCATTGTGACCCAAAAATTGAGATGAATTTTTCTAGGGTGGTTTCAGTCGTTGAATCCAGAGTTTAGGCATGGTCCCATGGGCCATCATTCAAGATGTGTGCTGTGTTTGTGACTTTTACATCAGATGTACATTCGGGACAAATGAATAGTCGACATGGCATGTTTTTCTGAGAGCATCACGATGACACAGTTCAGTTGACCATTTTTCAGGACCAAGGTTTGGGCCCCATGAGACGCCGTATGGGAATAATGCAGTGTTGAATAAATTTTTCTTCGAGATTTCATTCTAAGAGAGTAAATTGTCTATCTCACGTGTTTTTATGCAAGGATTTCAACTCTGTAATCTGTTTGGGTGTGTCGTTCCTTGTTCAAGATCTCATTAAATGTGAAAACATGAAAGGGCATTGGCCGGAGGTTCCTTTGATGTACTGCGAACCAACATATGGTAGCGATGTTAGTGACAACCAGTGATGGCATGGGCAGCGCGTAGTTATCAGACCAGTTCCAGGTTTACCCTCAATCAGGACTGGGTAGTGGGTTACCCACCGGCATATCAGGGTTTACCCTCCAGCGAGGTTGGGCAGTGGGTTTCCCGTTGACCTTAGGGTTTACCCTCCAGTGGGGCTGGGCAGTGGGTTACTCAGCGACCTTAGGGTTTACCCTCCAGCTGGGCTGGGCAATGGGTTACCCAGCGACTTCTTTCAGACTCAACCACTTTCTATGAGGCTAGTCAGTGACTTTTCTCCCTGATTATAGGAGTGGGAACCTTGGTTGTACGGTTTAGCAATGAGATAACTTTGACTTGTGGGATATTTGGGCATCAGTGATGGATATCCTTAGAACTTTTCGCGACCTTTCCTAGGCTGAGCATGGAGATGGAGATCCCCTTATGCACTCATTCAAGTTTCTTATTGAGCATGTATATATATACACCCAAATTTTGTTACCACTCCATGGGTTCAGTTACTATCCATCTAGGTGGAGCGAAGACGCGCGGGGTATGCCACGTTATTTCCATTTCTAGATCCTTGTGTTTAGATGAGTCTACTTCCTTTCTCTTGTTGGGTTGAGCTGCATTCCATTTACTGTACTCTTTCACTATTATTTGTTCATTCTACTGCTCATCTCTTTAGTGCCTCCTTTGTTTCTCCCTCGAGCTTTCAGGGCATCATACTGAGTATCTTTATACTCACCCCTTATTGGGCTTTTCCCGCACCTGGTGTGCCCTTGCATATGACAGACAGGTCGATCGTGACTATGAAGGAGCGTAGAGGGCACACGATCTTTGGCTGTGTACCAGTGTCTCAGTAGAGTTTTCGGGTGTGGGACTCTCTAGTTTTTTACTTTTGTTTACATGTTTCCGGGTTATGGAACCTTTTGGGTTGGGCACATGTTTTCCCCTTTTTATGTTCAGTTTCCTAGTTAGTACTTTTCAGCACATTACTTGTTCTGTTTTGAAGTTGATGCATGGCTGTGGTTGGGTTGTAGCTCTTTGTCCTTTGGTTTTCTTTTTTACTCTGCACGTCTGCATCGAGTGGGATATGTGTGTGTACAGGTACTTAGGCGAAGGCCACCCTGAGATCGTTATGCCTTCAGCACTTGTCTCTAGCCCCTGGCCTATGGAGGTGGGCTTGGGGTAGTTGAGTCTCGAGACCGATAGGGTCGGGTCATGAAAAATTGGTATCAGAGGATGGTTCGTTCCTTGAGGAATTGTTCAGACGTCCATAAAAAGGAATTGGTTGAGATTTTGGGAAATAGTGTCAATGTGTCTCGAGAGCGGCTCTCAGGACAGGGAGTCCAGTGATTGTACAGGCAGGCAATGTATCCATTAACTAGGACCCTAATAACCTGCTTTTCAAGTCGGCACACTGATACACTTGTTTCAGGGATCATTGGAACATGAATCCAGTAGGATTGAGTCTTTGACTATCCTTTCTGAGTAAACTGCACGTTTTTATTACTATTATATATATATATGCCCATATGATCACGGTAATCCTTGAACATTTCTAGGCTGCCCCCATGATAGTAGTCGGCTAGGTTACCCTCTCCAGTTCGTGACGACAACCTGGCGCATGACGAGGCATCAGTTCAAGGACCCTCATGTGATTCCCTTCTACCTAGTGGTTCAGTAGTAGCCCCTCCATCTTGAGAGTGGTCGTCAGTACCGACAGCACAGGCCGAGGTTGAGTGCGGGATGAGTGTGCTCCGAGACTTCCAACATCAGTGGCCTCAGAAGTTCCACAGGGACCCAGATCCCCAGGAAGCGGAAGACTGGCTGGAGTCCGTGGACCAACTTTTCATGCTAGTACGGACACCAGTGGACCATATGGTATCCCTATCTACCAGCCTTTTCC
Organism: Viscum album; assembly: GCA_963277665.1. Taxonomy (NCBI): domain Eukaryota; kingdom Viridiplantae; phylum Streptophyta; class Magnoliopsida; order Santalales; family Viscaceae; genus Viscum; species Viscum album. The sequence continues at coordinate 1,693,825,536 of OY728131.1, forward strand.
TCGGGATGGCCGGGCGTTGGTTGGGGTTTGTTACAGAGACCCACGACGAGTCATCTCTCATGTAGGATAACTTCCAAAAGCTCATCTGGGAGGAGTACTCCCCCTCTTTTTTATGTTCCATCCGGATTTAGGAGCTTCCAGAGCTGAACCAGGGGTGGATGACCATGACACAGTACTCAGCCCGATTTACCGATCAGACATGCTACTCGCAGGATATGATCCACGATAGTTACTTCCGAGTATGGAAGTTTGAGTAGGGTCTTAGTGTGAAGATCCCTGCTAGTTTAGTGACCATGTGTATCTCTACTTATTCCGGGGTGCTAGAGCGGGCACTCATGATAGAGATCTTCTTGGATGAGGGATGCCAGCTGGCAGGGCCAGGCAGTGGCTGCTTCAGAGTAAAGTCTTTGGTAGCAGGCAGACGATAGAGAGTAGAGCCTCAATTGAGGAGACCCTTCTATGTGTAGACTCAGAGGCAGGGTCATACATCGCAGTGGAGTCGTAGAGCACTGGGGAAATACTAAGAGAGCTGGTGCTATGCTTGTGTTGGACGGGGTCACCAAGCATGGGACTACCTGACCAGGCATACTGAGCAACCGTGGCAAGAAGTGGGCGCACCATAGTGGTAGTGGCAGTGTCGTGACTAATGATCTCCCAGGCGGGGATAGGGTGGTCCTCAAGGAGGCGGCTCAGGCAGAGCAGCAGGACCTGGAGGCTGGGGACAACATTTTGAGATCCTTCCACTACCACCAATGGGCGGCCCATGCCAGGCTTAGGGAGTTGGCGGTAGGGGCCGCGAGCAGCTTCGGACTATGGGTGTTCGTGACCCCATCATATTAGATGGTCTGAGGTATGCTATGTGTTTACTCTATGCTTGCTTTGGTACTATTAGACACAAGCAACATCCACTCTTTTATATCTCTAGTTTTGGTATAGGAGTTGGAGCTCCTAGTAGAGGCACTGGCACCTGTTCTTAGGCTTGAGGTTCCAACGGGAAGTGCATCGTTAGTGAACTCTGTTTGTAGATAGTGCGAACTGTCATTCAGATAAGAGAGTTTCATGTGGGACCTACTGTTCATCACGATGGAACCTTACGACATTATCCTGGGCATGGATTTTCTTTCAATGGTTCATGTCCAGATCGACTTTCGTCGCAGATGAGTCAGATGCGTGCATTCTGATGGGACGAGGTTCACCATCCTCGGTGAGCGAGACCTCATGGAAGAGAAGATGAGTGCTCTGAGCAAGTGACCATGGCATTTTTCTCATCATTTGGCGAGCATGGCTCTCGGAGCAGCAGATTTTACAGGCACCGGGATCCCTACCATTGTAGAGGACTACATGGATGTCTTTCCTGAGGATGTCTTGGGACTACCTCTGAGGCGAGAAATGGAGTTTTACATTGACTTGCAGCCGGGGACTACCCCGATATCATGTGCATCTTATCGTATGGAACCCATAGATCTTTAGTAGATATGAATTCAGTTGGACGACCATCGTGAGAAGGGATTCATCAGGCACAATGTGTCCCCCTAGGCAGCTCTGGTTTTGTTTGTGAAGAAGGCAGATGGGAGCCTATGGCTTTGTGTGGATTATCATTGCCTAAATCAGGCCATGATAAAGAACAAGTACCCTTTTCCGATGATTGAAGAACTATTAGACCATCTGAGATGTAAGAAGTGTTTCTCCAAGATTGATCTTCGATCTGGTTACCACCAGTTGCGGGTTCGTGAGGATGATATCCTGAAGCTGGCTTTCCATTGTCGTTATGGGAATTACGAGTTTCTGGTGATTCCCTTTGGCATGAAGAATGCCCTCTCCATTTTCATGTCTTTGATGAACCATATCATTCATCCGTATTTGGATCAATTGGTGGTTGTCTTTATTGACGACATACTCATCTACTATATGATAAAAGAGGAGCACACTGAACATTTGAGAATGGTCCTAGACTTATTTCGGGAGCACAAACTGTATGGGAAGCTCTCAAAGCATCAGTTCTGGATTCATGAGGTTCACATTCTATGTAATGTCATTTTGGAATAGGGTTTTTCCATAGATCCCGCAAAGATAGAGCCAGTTCTTACTTGGGATCCACCCAAGAATGCATCTGAGGTGCAGGGCATCCTTGGTTTGGCAGGGTACTATAGGAGGTTCATGGAATATTTCTCTAGGATTGCTGCCCCTTTGACCACATTAACACAGAAGGGGCAACCGTTCACTTGGAATGATCAGTGCGAGAAGGCCGTTGAAGAGTTGAGGTAGAGGCTGACTAGTGCTCTGGTGTTGAGGCTTCTAGAAGAGGGTGTTGAGTTCGTGGTATACTGTGATGCTTCAGGAGTTGGGCTCATGTGTGTGCTGATGCAGTAGTGGGCAGTGATTGCATATATGTCAAGGTAGTTGAGGGCCCATGAACAGAATTATGCGACTCACGACTTTGAGCTGGCAGCGGTAGTCTTCGCGTTGAGGATACGGAGACACTACCTTCTGGGTGAGCGTTTTGGGGTCTACTCAGAACACCAGAGCCTAAAGTATATCTTCACTCATAGGGATCTGAATCTAAGGTAGAGGCTCTAGTTAGAGTTTCTGCAGGACTATGATATTGAGATATTCTACACTCCAGGGAAGGGCAACGTAGTAGCAGATTCCCTAAGTAGGAATTCCCAGTCTCGTCTAGCGTGGGAAGCTTTAGAGATGTTTGCTTCCCTACAGTTGACCGTGGTGGAGCAGGAGGGTATGGATTTTCTACAGTCGATGATGTTGACTCCTTTTCTCCTTGAGTGTGTGAGAGAGTCGCATTTGAGGGATGTCGACAGCGAGGAACTACATGATCATATATCTACAGGTGATGCAACCGATGTGTATTCTGAAGGAGGGAATCATGGGATCCTATTCTAAGAGAGAGATGTAGTTCCTGTGGAGATGCAGGAGGAGGTGATGTGGGAATTCCACACTTCTCCCTTGGCTGTACATCACATTCTGGGAAGATGTAAAAAGACCTTCAATGGAAATTTTTGTGGTCTTGCATGATGCAAAGTGTAACTGAGTTCGTTTCTTGGTGTCTTACCTATCAGCAGGTGAAGGTAAAGCATCAGGTTCTGGCAGGGTTGTTGTTGCCCCTTGATATCCCGGAGTGGAAGTGGAATGGCATGTCCATGGTCTTCGTCATAAGGCATCCATGCATAGTGAAGTGTCATGATTCCAATTGGGGGATAGTGGACCGAATCACGAAGTCAGCGCACTTCCTTTCCATATGGGAGCAGAGATAAGTGGAGACTCTAGGGTAGTTTTACGTTCGGGAGATCATCCGACTTCATGGAGTACCCTCGACGATCGTCTCTGACCATGATTCATAGTTTACATCACATTTGTGGCAAGGCCTGTAGGAGGCATTCAGGACTCGACTGTAGATGAGTACATCTTTTCACCCCCAGACCGATGGGAAGAAAGAGCACACTATCCGGGTTTTGGAGGATATGCTCAGGGCGTGCGTGTTAGACTTTGGCCTAAGCTGGGAGGATCACCTAACCTTGGTAGAGTTCGCGTATAACAACAGTTACCACTCTACTATCGGTATGATACCTTTTTAGGCCCCTATAGGGGAGACCCTGCAGGTCACCGTTGTGCTGGAAGGAGGTTGGGGAGACCTCCTTTGTGGGCCTAGAGTTAGTGCATGCGATGACAGAGAAGGTGCAGGTCATTCGTGAGAGGATGAGGACGGATCAGAGTAGACAGAAATCGTATGCAGACCATCGTCGTAGGCCTTTAGAGTTCGAGCAGGGGGGGGGGGCGTTTCTTTTGTAGAGTCTCCCCATGGCGTGGAACACGTAGGATCAGCTAGGGAGGCAAGCTATCCCCGAGGTTCATCGAGCCTTTTGAGATCACGCGCAAGGTTGGCGAGGTTGCCTACCATCTTTCTCTACCCCCCACAGCTGGAGAGAGTTCATGATTTCTTCCACGTGTCACAGCTGAGGAAATACGTGCATGACCCCATGCATTTCACCGAATGGGGAGAGCTGGACATTGAGGATGGAGCCACCATTGCGGAGCACCCTGAGGTGATTGAGGACCAGCAGGAGCAGACTCTGCGTGGATAGCCCATTCCTTTGGTTCGGGTATTGTGGCAGTACAGGAGGGTGTAGAAGAGCACCTGGGAATGGGAGACCCAGATGCGGGCTCAGTATCCTGAGTTGTTTTTGTAGTTTAGTTTTTCGGGGATGAAAAACATGGAGGGTATGATGTAAGAACCTAATTTTTGATTCTTTAAGACTTTTGAATTTTTTTGATGTTATTCTAGAGTAGGGCGTCCAGAGGGCGTGTGATTCCGAGCCCCAGTGTGGACGGAATTGAATTTTAAGTGTGTTCACACTAGACATTCCAAATAAATATAATAACTCCTAAGCAGTTTCTCGTATGGGAAAACTGAGGACGCCATTGAGTTCGGAATGTGTCGTTTACCCTAGGAGGGGTGTAACTTTCGCGGACATGTCCCTTCTGTGGAAAACACCACCAGGGGCGTTTTCGTAATTTAGAGGCCTCAGGCGTGAACTTTATAACTTCTGAACGGAGTCTCGAATTAAAATTCGGAGACCACCGTTGCACTCAGAACATGGATTTTACACATGGAGTGGCTTAACCTCAACCCCGTCGAGAGTTCGGGTACGTGCCTACTAGTGGGTGTTTAAAATTAATTAAATTTTAATTATGTTTTCCCTACATAAACACATCCCCCCTTCTACCCCCTTAGAATCTCTCTGGCATAAGATCTCCCAAAAAATAACCTCCAAATTCTTCAAGCTCATCTTCCCTCCACTCCAAGGTGGTTGTGGCTCCAGCGGATCATTTGTGAAGCGATGGGCTACGCCCTGCGAGGTAGGATCATTGTGTTTTCATTTTAAATTCATGCATATTCATTGAACTCAATTAATAGCGTCAAAATGATATTTAATTATCGAGTGAAGGCCATATTTGAGTAGGGATCGATCTGAGCTTTACAACGATTCTTTCAGATCAAAATTTTGATTCATGGGGTGTCTGGGGTGACCCCAAAAAGTTTTTTGGCCAAAACCCCGATTTTTTGGTGGTTCCAGGGTGGTCTAGAGGCTCCGTACAGCAGTCCGGCGAGTCCCGGTGGCGGTGGATCCTCAGGTTGTCCAGGATGGAAGTGGCGGGGCGGGTCCTCAGGCGGTGGCGCAGCTGGCTACGGGCGAGCGGCAGAGGGAGGTGACATTGGCGGCGCATGCGGGAGGCCAGGGGCGCGGCTCGGTCGGCTTTGCTAGCGACGTGCAGAGGAAGACCAGGGTCTTTATGACCCTTGGAGTAGACTGGGACCCAGGAAATGTGGGTCGCATGGAAAATATCCAGACCAACTTAAGCCGGTCCGGGTAAAGCAGCGCAGCCTGCGCGGTGAACCATTGGCCGAGTTGGACCGGGTGGTCCGGGCAGCAGAGCCAGGGACTGCGGTTCAGGGATAGGGTGGGCCGGCTGAACTGACCCCGCCCACCCTGTTTCGGTCCATTAGTATTAAAACACCTCCTATTTGAAAAGCGAGTGTCATATTCACATTCTGTCTATGGAGACACGATCCTCGGATCGAGACGGAGGTTTTGAGATGGTCTCGGGGAATTTTAATTCCTGATATGGGGGCCCGGTGGCGCGACACGCCCGTTAAGTGTTATTTAGCGCCTCTCCAAGATTCTTGTTTCGGATGGTGTGGGCACATCTGGAGTCCGTTTTAGGTTCCATTAGTAGAATTGTGACCCTAGAGTCGAGAAGAAGTTGTCCAGGGTGGTTTCAAGCATTGAAGCTGGAGTTGAGGTGTGGGCCCACGAGCCGTCATTGAAGCTGCGTGCAGCGTTTGTGAATTTTTCATCAGACGTCTGTTCGGGATGAATTAATAGTCGACTTGGTGTGTTTTTCTGAGAGCATCACGATGGCGCAGTTCACCTGACCTTTTTTCAGGACCAAGGTGTGGGCCCCATGAGACTCTGTATGGTAAAACAGTAGTGTTGAATAACTTTTTCTTCGGGAGTCCATTTCAAGCGATTAAACAGTCTATCTCGCATGTTTTTTTTGTGAGGATTGCAACGGTGTAATCTGTTTGGGTGTACAGAGCCTCATTTATGATCTCATTAAATGGGGAAACATGAAAGGGCATTGGTCAGAGGTTCTTTTGATGCACTCCAAACCAATCCACGATAGTGATGTTAGTGACACACAGTGATGGCACAAGCAGTTCAGAGTTATTGGGCCAGTTCAGGGTTTACCCTCCAGCTGGGCTGGGTAGTGGGTTACCCACCAACGTATCAGGGTTTAACCTCCAACAGGGCTGGGAAATGGGTTACCCATTGACCATAGGGTTTAACCTCCATTAGGGCTGGGCAGTGGGTTACCCATTAACCTTAGGGTTTACCCTCCAGCTGGGCTGGATAGTGGGTTTCTCAACAACCTCTTAGGGTTTACCCTCCAGCTGGGCTAAGCAGTGGGTTACCCGACGACTTCTTTCAGACTCAGACACTTTCTAGGAGGCTAGTCAGCGACTTTTCTCCATGATTACTAGAGTGGGACCCTTGGTTGTACGGTTCAGCGATGAGATAACTTTGACATGTGAGACATTTGGGCATAAGTGATGGATATCCTTAGAACTATTGGGGACCATTCCTGGGATGAGCTTGGAGATGGAGATCCCCTTACACACTCATTCAGTTTTCTTGTTGAGAATATATATATACACCATACTTTGTTTTTCACTCCTTCGGTTTAGTTACTCTCCTTCTAGGAGGAGTGAAGGCGCACGTGGTATGCCACATGCTTTCCTTTTCTAGATCCTTGCATTTGGATGAGTCTGCTTCCATTCTCTTGTTGGGTCGAGCTGCACTCTATTTACTGTACTCTTTCACTATTATTTGTTCAGTCTACTACCCAACTTTTTAGTGCATCCTTTTTTTCTCCCTCGAGCTTTCGGGGCATCCTACTAAGTATATTTATACTCACCCCTGCTTGGGCTTTGCCCGCACCTAGTGTGCCCCTGCAGACGACGGATAGGTCGATCGTGAGTACGGAAAAGCATAGAGGGCACAGGAGCTTGGGCCATGTACTAGGGTCGCAGTAGAGTTTTTAGGTGTGGGAATCTCCAGTTGTTTACTTTTTTTACCTATTGTCGGGTTGTGGCACCTTTCGTCTTGGGTGCGTGTTTTTCCCTTTTTCTGTTCAGTTTCCTTGTCACTACTTTTCAGCACTTTACTTGTTCTATTTAAAAGTTTATGCATGACTATGGTTGGGTTATAGTTGTTGGTAATTTGGTTTTCTTTTTTACTCTATACTTTTGTATCGAGTGGGCTATGTGTGTGTGTGTGTGTACAGGTACTTAGGTAAAGGCATCCTCGAGATCGTTATGCCTTCGGCGCTTGTCGCCAGCCCCTGGCCTATGGAGGTTGGCTTGGGGTAGTTGTGGCTCGAGACCGGTAGGGTCGATTCATGACATAAACACTCCCTATATAAGTGAGAGAGAGGATCTCCCATGGATACTATTCATGTGCCAAGATTGAGAGCTTCTCTCTTATCCAGGAATCTAGAGAGAGAGTCTCTCAAGCGAAGGAAGATATTCAAGTTCATCCATCTCAGATTGAAGCTTCTTCCTTTGTGGTGATCATCACTACACTGAAGTGAGCATATAAGATCAATGCTAGCACCTGGATCTTGACAAACTGTGCGCAAGCAGATTTGTGAGGTGTCTGTGGACGATCTAGAGGGCTTCGACGTCAGAGTCTTCGAGGAATGATCACCGGCGTCCTGTGGCAGACTTGCACACATCAATTCTGAACAAGGTACATGTCCAGTTTTATTTTTCATGCTCTGTTTAAACATTGAGAGATCCTTGGACCAAACCGGGACAGGATCACCGAGTTGATAGGGTTATGTAACTCTCGTGAAGCTAGAAAATTTTAAATTCCTAGTCCACCGGCTTCTGTTGCACCGTCCCGATACCCAACAGTAGTATCAAAGGGAATCACAAGGTTTTTCTAAGTCAACAAAATTAATATGCATTAAATTAAATTGCGGGTGTAAAAATGGTTTATTCGGACCTGACCACGCATCATTTAATTTTCAAATGATCAGGTTATGATCATTTAGCATTTTTAAACGGATCGACGTCGTAGTTTTCGTTCATTTGATGTTTATCTCAAATTGAGAATTAACATCACATATTATATTTTATTATTATAAAATATAAAAAAATATTTTATTATTATAAAATATAAAAAAAATTATTATAAAATATTTTATTTTAAAATATTATCCACAAAGGTGTGTGGAAAATATTTTTGATAATAAAAAAATGAAAAGGGAGGGAGACCAAGACCACAATTTGGGGTCTTCTTTCTTTATAAAAAAATTAGGAAAGACCAAGACCCCAAAATGGGGTCTTCTTCGCTTTATTTAAAAAAGGGAGAGTGGTGGCATTTTTTGTCTAAAGAAAAAACAATAAAAAAATTTAGAAGACCCTAAAGGGGTCTCCTTCTCTCACATAGAGCAAGTGGGATCTCCCCTTAGGGAGAAACACCAGCCCCACCCAGCCACCACCCTTTGTGTGTCGGACCGCCGGACCGTGCTGCCTCCCGGTCCCCTTTGCTCCACCCCGAGCCTTGCCGGGATGCTTGCTCGCTCCGCCCGAAGCTGTACCAGACCTCCATGCCACTCCTGAACCCCAGCCACCCCAAGCTCACCGGACAGGCTCCTACCAGACCTGGTCGTGCCTTGACAGGACGCCGCCCCAAGCCCAGCCGGAGCGACCGCACCGCCTCGGATCGAACCCCGCCGACCGCGCCCCTCCTACCCGGACCCCCTGGTCGCACCGTGTAGCCCTTGTCCGGACCTCTTGCTCACGCCGACCAAGAACCACACTGTCCGCACCGGTCCAGGCCATTCTAGAATGGGCTTCCGCCTCATCGGCTCGCTAGAGAAGTGGGGTTCTAGCCATGCGGCTGGCCGGTTTTCTTCCCGGCCTCCTCCCGCTCCTTTCTGACCTCGCCAGAAGTTTCTTCCACTGTGGGAGTTGCAAGATGTTGTGGTCACACCGCGGTCACGCCGTGGTCACGCCGCAGTAACACTACATTAATGCCATAATTGGATCTACTCTAGGAAGACACCCCGTAGCAGTTCGTAGTCCTACCAGACTCCCTAGCTAGAGGTAACCCCACTTTAAAATAATTTTAATTAATTTAGTTTTTTAAATTAATTTAATTAGTGTTAATTGGTGGTTTAAATTATTTTAATCTGAAATATTAATTTTATTTAAGTTTGTAATTCAATTAATGGTTTAATTTAATTTTTGGAATTAAAATTAAATTAAATAAATGGAACCGATAAAATAAATAATTTTAATTTAATAAAATTAATTTAATTTATTAGAACACCCTTGAATTATTTAAATTTATTGCAATTTAATTTTCTTACTCATATTTTATCCCGACTGGTCTTGAGAAAGTGACTGAACTGTGTATGTCTGTTATTTATTTATTTATTTAATTATTTATTCAATGCATGTGATGATTGTAATAATTAATTATATAAATTATGGTCTGTGAATCATCTCTTTTAATTCAAATATGTATAAGGGCATGTGTGTCCATTGCACGAGATGTATTTTGTACCCCTAGAACCCCTCTCCTAAGTGCAAGTAAATTTATAATTAAATGATGATCTGAGACGCAGACCCTTCCAAGACGAGGCAGTAAACTAGATGGGAGCGAAGTGCTTTATACTGGGCATGTTGCGACATGAGTCAAGCCACGACTCAGGTATGGATTCCCCAAGGTCACGATTGATCTATTATGGATCGATCTTTATAGAATGCTCAAGACTAGTTAGATAACATGATTTACTTTATTCATAGTTTATTATTTTATGCATCTACATTTTTATTGCGTGATCACATAGAATAGTAAACAAGATAAAATTCAAAAAGATGTGGTGAATTATATTCTATTTCATGTTCAGTTGTGAGTGCGACAACCCAGTTTGAACATAATAAATAGAAAAGGGTTATATTAATCAATAAATATAAAAAATCCCACAAAGATATATTAAGTCTAAAAGACTTCCATTTCTCACATCCAAACAAAACCAGATGTTTGGGTGCTCATCAGCCTTAGTTGAGAGTGTATCTTACTACTGGGGCATTTTCATGAGAGAAATGGGCCGACTTAACTTAAGTGAGTAGTCAAGGATTATCCTTAGATTACTTGCTATCACTTTAGAGGAAATATGTTGAGGTAATCATGTTTAGATTCCAAAAGCTGGGACTTTACTCAACAACACAAGGAACCACAAGAACAAGTGGTTGGCCAGTCTAGTGCCTACTTTGAAACCCTCCAAGTAGTGGTGTAGCCCTAGCTTGTAGACTATGAGTGAGGTTTCGAGGATCCTTTCCACTAGAATACTCAAGTGATAGAGTATTCTGAATCTAATAGTGGGGGCTATTAAAGTTCACTATAATAGTGGGAGGCATTAAAATGATATAATAATTAATCATAAATGTCAAAAGGTAATAAAGACAAAGTACTAACTGCTAAATGTTTATTTGATGTTGATTCAAAATGGAAATCACCATCACCAGAAGTACTTTATCACTATGATCGATCTTGGATAAAGAAAATATCCTAACCGACAATAACTTCTAGGAGTGTTATAGGAACTTGCGCATAATACTATGCCAAGAAAGGAAGTTATATGTGCCAGAATCCCCAATTCTGCTGAGCCTCCTTAGGGAGAAAGTAAGGTGGAAAAAGATAAATGGAGAAAGCATGTAGATGATGCACTTGATGTATAATGCATCATGTTTTCATCCATGTCCAGCCAATTGCATAAAATTCATGAGGATGAGGACGCCTACAAAATGCTTTCATATCTCCATGAACTTTATGAGGAGAGGGCCAGGCAAGAAAGGTATGAGATCTCAAGTGTGCTTTAAAAGTGCAGGCTAATAGAAGGGCACCAATCCGGTCCTCATGTACTCAAAATGATTGGGTATATTCAGAGTCTTGAATCCCTTAGGTTCAAATTGAACCATAAACTAGCAGTGGATCTCATTGTTGCCTCTTTACCGTCAAGCTTCTTGACTTTTATTGTCAATTCTAATATGAGTGATAAGAAAAAGTCACTCCTGGACGTTTGGGGTTAGTTCGCCAAGCTGATAAGGATATAAAAACTACCAATTCATCTGTCCTTATGGTGAACAAGAAAAATAAGGGCACGGAAAAATGGTCTAAGGCCATGTCAAGGCCAAAGACACCAATGCATCATCCTGCAATGAAGCCAATGATTCAGAGGCAAAGTAATGCGTAGGAAGCCTTCTGCTTTGGATGTGGCATGAAAGTCCACTGGAAGAAGAATTGCATAGCTGAGAAGAAGAATCAAGATGATGCTTCTACTTCATGTATTTTGTCATTTAGTGAAGTCTATCTTTATCTAAAAGTTGGGTATTGGATATGACATGTGGCTCAAACATTTTTATTCATTTACAAAAACCAAGTAGGTTCAATAAGATTTCAAAAGGTCAAGTGGATCTCCGTGCTGCAAATGGTGCAAGTATGGTAGCCTTGACCGTGAGATATTATCACTTAACCTTTCCAACTGGTTTGGTTTTAGTTTTAAACAATTTCTATTATGTAACTTCTGTTACCAGAAACATTATCACTATGTCGAGTCTAGACACTATGGGTTCTTATTTCATGTTTGGAAATACATGTTGTCTCTTTTACAATAATAACATATGTTTTGGTATGGCACATCTTAAAAATGGTTTAACTATGTTGGAACTAGAAAACTCAATAATGGAAATCAGTGAAAAAAATAGCCAACATGACTCAAATAACACCCACCTATGGCACTTCAGACTTGGTCATGTAAACAAGAAGCGATTATGAAAATTTCATCAAGAAGGGTATCTAGACTCGTTATAGTTAGAACCTTTAGATGTATGTCAAGCTTGTTTACAAGGAAATATTACCAAACCACCTTTCTCAGAAAAATGATAAAGAGCCAATGCAGTGATGGAATTAATGCATACTGATGTATGTGGTCTATTTCCAGTAGAGGCAAAGGGTGGTTTTCTATACTTCATTACTTTTATTGATGACAATAGTAGGTATGGCTATATCTTCTTAATGAGATATAAGTCATATTCCTTTCAGATTGTTAAGGAATACCAAAATGAAGTAGAAAATGAACTTGGTAAGAAGACAAAATCACTTCGCTCAGACCGAGGTGGAGAATATCTTAACCAAGCATTCATTGATCACTCGATGAAGTGTGTGATAGTATTCCAACTCACTCCACCTTATACACCACAATGGAATGGTGTTAGTGAAAGGAGGAATAAGACCTTCCTTGACATGGTCAGATCAATGATGCCTCATATAATAATTCCATTATCCTTTTGGGGATACGCCTAGCAGACAGCAGCATATACCCTTAACCGAGTACCAACTAAAGCTGCATATGGGATTCAATATCTGTTATGGTATGGAAAGAAACCCAACCTGACACACATGCATGTGTGGGGGTGAGAGGCATTTGTCAAGACTCTATCAAGTGAAAGATTAGCATCCAGAAGCACTAAGTTCATCTTTATAGGTTATCCTAAGGAAACTAGAGGATACTACCTATATAACCCTTTAGATATAAAATTCATTGTGGAAATATACACCACATTTCGTGAAAGGGAACACATTTCTATTGGAAATAGTGTGAGAAAGATTGAATTTGATGAAGTTAATGTTCTAGATGCACAGGAGTTGGTAGAGGAACAATCTCCTTAAAAACAAGTGGAAGAATAAGTTGTTCATAAGACACAAATACTGCGTAGGATTATGTGAGAGGTTAGAGAACCAAAGCGTTAGGGTTTTCTTGTCACTGATTCAGGTGAAACATTATTCCATTAGGATAATGAAACATTAACCTACAAGGAGGCATTTGAAGGCAAAGAAGCTGCTAAATGGAAAGAATCCATGAATTCTGAGATAGAGTCTTTGTACCAAAATCAAGTTTGGATTTTGGTAGACCCTCTAGCTGATGTGAAGCCCATTGGATGAAAATGGGTATTCACGAAGAATCTGGACATGGATGGTGGGGTTAATACCTTTAAAGCAATACTGGTTGCAAAGGGTTTCAAAAAACGTCAAGTCATTGACTATGATGAAACCTTCTCACCAGTAGAAATGCTTAAATACATCAGAATATTACATGTAATAAAATCCTTTCATGATTACAAAATTTGGAAAATGGATGTCAAAACTACTTTTCTAAATGGGAAGTTGGTTGAAGATGTCTATATGACTCAACCCAAAGGGTTTTTCAAGACATAGAATGCCAATAAAGTATGAAAGCTATAGAGATCCATTTATGGATTGAAGTAGGCTTCAAGATCATGGAATGTTCATTTGGATGAGGCCATAAGAGATTTTGGTTTTATAAAAAATGAAAGCGAGCCTTGTGTCTATAAAAAGGTTAGGGTAATTCCATCAGTTTCCTAGTTTTATATGTTGATGAAATATTAATTATGGGAAATGAGGTGCAAGTCTTATAGTCAATTAAGACTCGGTTAAATGAAGGCTTCTCCATGAAAGACATAGGTGAAGAAGCCTACATTCTAGGGATCAATATCTATCAAGATTGATATCAAAGAATTATTGGGCTAATTCAAAGTACATATATTTACAAGGAACTCAAAAAGTACAATATGGAATAATACAAGAGGGGATTGTTACCTATGTCACATGTTTTAAATCTCTCCAAGAAAATGTGTCCACAAACATAGGAGGAGATTGAAATAATGATTAGAGTCCCTTTTTCTTCGACGGTGGGTTCTATCATGTATTCTATACTATGTACTAGGTTTGATGTTTCCATTTCATTAAGAATGGTGGGTAGATATCAACCCAATCTAGGAGAGCTGCATTGGACAACTGTTAAAACTATCCTAAAGTACTTGAGGCATACTAAGGATTTGTTCCTGGTGTATGGAGGTGTTTCACACGGAATCCGGGGATGACCTCCTGGACGGGAGATTCAAATGTTATGATCGGTTTCTAATGGGTTTGTTCGTAGAACCGGAAACATCCAATGATTCCACATCCGTTTGGACCTACTTTCCAAAGGCAGGTACTCATTAGCTCGTGGACTAATGAGGCTTAGGAATTTGCATTGGTCGAGAGGATGGGAGGTCGGACTCATCACACCTTTTTGAGGGGAATTATTGTCTACTCCGGGACTCTCTTTATAGATTTAAGTTATGTTCGTGAATCCTTATTAGATTACCATGTATAAAATGAGCTTTCCTTTAGTTTTAACAATCAATGATTAAATATGCAAGAAATTTAGAGAATCTTTTATATGTATTCGAGGTTCTTCATCAATAGAGAATCATCTATATCTGTTTAGAGATTCTTGGTCAATGGTATCCTTCAAAACATTTATATAAAAGTCTCTTGGTCATTATGATGACCAGGCTGGTTTTAAAGCCACTCAATGGGGCACTTGAAGTTTATCGTCATTCAGAAGGACATGGATTATTTCAAAGTTGGGATCGAACCCATAAATGGTCTACCTACGTATCCTTTGTTTTTGGAAAAGGAATCAGAACCCACGTAGTTCGAGAAATGGAGTATGATGTTTATGATTTATGGCTCAAAGATGAATGTCATAATTACTTTTACACTCTAAGCTCACGTGAGTCATGCTCGATGTGAGAAACAAGAGGTATTGGTAAAATTTAGACAATTGTGCCATGAAAGATGCAATCATAAGAATTTGTTTGGGGCTTATGTATGGATGACTGCCCAGATAGATGAAGGTTTAGGATTTACTTTTAGGGAGAAAATCCATGAACAGGGTCCATAAAGTTATATGTGCTTCATGGAGATTTTAATACTCTAATCTTGGGGCTTACTCCTAAGGAGGATTCCCAAGTTAGGAGGGGACTTATGATTGGGTTTTACTCCTGAAAAGGAAACCCAAATCAAAGGTAAATTATGACTGGTTAAGAGAAATTTAAGGGGACTTGGGGATTTATTCCTGAAAAAGAGACCCAAGGTTATGACTGAGTCTTTATTCCTGAAAAAGGAGACTCAGGTTAGGAGACTTGGGGCTTATTCTTTAAAAGGAAGCCCAAGGTTATGACTGAGTCTTATTCCTGAAAAAGGAGACCCAGGTTAGGGATTAAGGTTTGGGGCATACTCCTGAGGAGGATGCCCATATTTGAGGTTGGGGCTTACTCCTAAGAAGGATGCCCAAGATTAAAGGACTTGATTGGGGCTTACTCCTGAGGAGGATGCCCGAGATTCGGAACTTTAAGAATTTGGGGCTTACTAATGAGGAAGATTCCCAGATTAAATGTTTTATAACTGGGGATTATTCCTGAAAAGGAGACCCAGGTTAAGATTCTCTCATCTTAAAGGATGAGGTTGAATGAATGAACTCTCTGTATTTTAGTGACATAAGGATATTTAAATCACTAGACTTTGAGAGAGATTCCACAGAATTCCTTTCAGATAAGAAAGTCAAATCAAGAAATCATGCCATAAATGGCTTTGAAGAGTGTCTTGAAGACTGAATTTTGAAAAGGAAAGGTGAAATGGCTTAAGAGGGGTAAAAATGGGAAACATGGGCACCCAAAAAGATAGGGGCGCGCAAGTCTTGAAAGGCGCGCAAGTCTTCCGTGGGCGCGCAAGTATTGGTCGCGCAGGTATAGTTGCGCGACACATAGTGTACTTGCGCGATTTTCAACCAACATTGAAATACTTGAGCGACTATTTTTTAAACCCTTTAGAATGTTCTTGAGGTTCTTCCAGAAAAGGGACGCGCAAGTTATATTGAAGGAAATAAGTCGGCGTGCAAGTGTTTGATAATTTTCAGCACTTAGGCCTTCCTCCTTCTCTTTAAATCTTCCGTTCTAGGTAAGAAATTACCTTAGAAGTGTTCCGGAAGCTTTGAGAAGAGACTTGGGCGTCGGGAGCTTCAATCCGAGTTTCTGGAAAAAGATCCTCTCGAATGGGGGGCCCACAGGGTCTATTTATAGGCAAAAGAAGACCTCGGTCGGTTACCACTTAGGTCGCGCAAGTCACTTGCGCGACCAAGGTCGCCGCGCAAGTACACTTGCGCGACAGTTAGATAACTTGCGCGGTGAGGTTGTTGTTGATCCTTTCTTCCTTCCTTTGTTGATTTTTGATGTTTCTTCAAAGTATGAATCACTTTATGCTTAGATATTCCCCTTTTCCGATCTTTAGATTCTGTGAAGAAAGGAGCGTCAACAAAAGTCCCCCCTCAGAGTTGGATCCGGAGAGAAATCAGGATTTGACTCTGAGGAAATAAAAGACATTCAAAGGAAAAGGTGGTTTCCAAGTCTTCAGTGCGCAGAAGGCAGTGCACAAGTGTGCTGGAACTTGACTTTTATTCAGAGTTCCTTTGTCTTTTGTGGGCAGTTTAAAGTCATGCATGCCGGACATAAAGGGGCTAATGTTTAAGGTCGAAATAGCTTTGACCAAAAAATGGATTAAAAATTGATTCAATTCTTTGACAATTTATCTGAAAACATATTACCATAATCAAGTATGAGAGAAAATATGTAAACTATGGATTAAGAATATTTGAATCTGAGGAGTGATATGAAAAAGAGTTAAAAGGCATTAGAAGAAGTAGTTTCCAAGAATTAAGTTACTATTATTTAACAAAACCTATTAGGGGGTTGAAATATGCAGGGCCACCTATGGGAATTGGCTGCATGGTCAAATAAATAGCATCTTTTGGCTGACAAGTTTGTTATGTGGACTGTTTATGCAAGGCCACCTATGGGCACGTGCTGCATAGTCAGGCAAAAGAACTCCCAGAAATTTACTTTCCTAGTGCTAAAAGCCAGTGAAAGTTTATGGAGATTCAAATTTTCTAAAGTATAGAGTTTGTTGTATGGAAAGAGGTACTTGAATATGGAGAAGATATTTCCGAACAAGAACATCGAAGAACTGGATGAATATCACTCCTACGAAGGTCTGACCAAAACGTAGGGAAAAAGAATAAACCATAGACTAGAATACTTTCAGATCATGAAAAAGGATATGGGAAAAATATGTTAAGGATGGCTATTTTTTGCGGATCCCTACATACTGTCGTTTAAGACAAATTAGGACAAAAGAGGCATTCTTCCCAAGAATGAGGTTACTATTATTTAAAAAAACCCGTTAGGGGGTTGAAATATGCAGGTCCACCTATGGGCATTGGCTGCATGGTCAAATGAATAGCATCTTTTGGATGACAAGTCTATTATGTGGACTGTTTATGCAAGGCCACCTATGGGCACGTGCTGCATAGTCAGGCAAAAGAATTCTCAGAAGTTTGACATTTTTGTGAGTAGAAGTCATGAAAAGGGTTATGAAGATCTGAAAATATTTAAGGTTAGGATTATAATACATAAAGATGGGTATTGTCCAATGTATATAGAGATACATAGGTCAATGAAAACCATAATCATGTTGTGGCTGGTTCCTGAATTGAAACTTGGACTTCACTACGTATCTCATAAGAATGAGAATCAAGCCATACGTAGTTCTTGAAATGCAGTTTAACGTCGTGCAGGACGAAAGTATGAGTGATCTTAGTTTAGGGTCATAGAATTCGGACCATAATAATGAATACACAGTGTGTGTTTTCATGAGGACTTTTCAGCCAAGGGACTGAAATTGAAATTTGGGGTTAGGTCCAAAAGACTTGGGACTGGATTCGAGGGACACTCGAATGTTCCTACGTATCCCATAAGGATGGGAATCAAGTCCACGTAGTTCTAGAACTACCCTTTGTACAAATTTGGTTCGTACATGTGAAGGGTGAAAGGGGACTTTAGTGCAATGATGGTTTAACCTGAGATAAAAAGTTTAGGCATTACCATGTATGCACGTAGTCTTTTGAAAATGAAACATGATTTAAAAAAATCAATGTCAATAATGGTTCCTTCTCAAATGAGGAAATCAAAGAATTTTGTAGTTTATTGTCGTACCAGACAAAAGTGTTGTATAGTTTAACGTCATATAACAAGGACGAAAGTGAATCAATGTGAAGATATTGATTCCAGGGGCGGTTTCACAAATCAACATCATATGAGGTTGTGGTGAACCGATGTGAAGAGATTGTTTTTGGGCTTGAACCCTGGGAGGTTGCCTACATACCCAGCCTGGAGGGCGAGGATCAAAGTCCGTGTAGTTCAATTAAAGAATGAATTAATGATCAAGTTGTTCTTTTGGACAATGATCTAATAAAAAAATATTGTTGGGACTTACACATGGTTAGTGGCCCAAAGGGAATGTTATGGTTGATGTTCGCTCTAAGCTCACGTGAGTCATACTCGGTGTGAGAAACAAGAGGTAATAACAACCTTAACGATGCACAGTTTAATGTCATGTAGGACATAAAAAAAAGGGACTATGCAGTTTAAAGTCTTGCAGTTAGGACTATTGGTGCTGCACAGTTTAGTGTCATGTAGCAGGGACAAAATACAGTTTAATGTCATGTAGGACCTATCAAGGATTTTCTGTATAGTTTAGCGTCATGTAGTTAGGACGATGGGGATAAAATAGTTTAACGTCATATTGGACGAAGGTGCGAATAGTTTAAGGTCATATGCATGGACCGTGGATGGTGCAGTTTGATGTCATGTTGGACCTTTGATGATTATATAATTTAACGTCTTTTCGGACGTGAGGGACTTTTATACAGGTTAGCGTCATGTAGTTTAGGACGTCACAGTTTAACGTCTTGCTAGACATAAGGGATTTGCAAATAGTTTATGGTCATATACATGGACCAGGGATGATGCAGTTTAAGGTCATGCTGGACGATTTAGGGAACTTTTTCACAGTTTAATGTCGTGTGGGACGAAGTTGCAGTTTAAAGTCATACTGGACCATTGCTGTATAGTTTAACGTCATATATCAAGGACGAACTGGTGCTGTACAGTTTAAAGTCATGTAGCTAGGACTAAGGTGAACCAATATGAGGATATCAGATCTGGGGAATTTTTACAGTTTAACGTCATGCTGGACGATGAAAGTGCCACACAGTTTAATGTCATGTTGCTAGGACAAAATATAGTTTAATGTCATCTCGGACAAAATATAGGATCTTCTGTACAGTTTAATGTCATGTAGATAGGACATAATAACAGTTTAATGTCATGTAGGACAATTTATAGTTTAATGTCATCTCGGACATTGAAGGTGACACAGTTTAACGTCATGTTGGACGAAGTTGCAGTTTAAGGTCATACTGGACCATTGCTGTATGAACCAATTGTAAGAGTCTTGGTTCTGGGAACAATATTTTGTGTTTATACAAAATACTTCTTCAGAAATCTGGCATTAGTTGGAGTCGTGATGTGTTCTCCATCCATTGAGATCAGAGAATACGCTCTATTGGAGTAGACCTTATTTATTGAATAAGGTCCTTCCCATTTTGGTTCAATCTTGGGAGGCTTCTTTCCTGGTATCATTGGTTCTCTGAGAACCAACACCAATTCTCCCTGAATGAATGAACGAAGATGAACTTTTTTGTTAAAAGCTCATGCTATCCGATTCTGATAGATTTCCAAGTGGTGCAAAGTGCACAATATTTTCTCATCTAACTGTTCCAATTCATTCAACCGCTTTTGGGATTGCTCATCTGTTGATAACTGATCACAAATGGCTATTCTGAGTGAGGGTAATTGAACTTCAATTGGCAAGACTGCTTCTGTTCCATATACCAATGAATATGGAGTAGACCGCGTTGCATTGCGAGTGGTAGTCCGATAAGCCCATAAAGCATGAAAGAGTTTATCAGGCCATGACCTCTTATCTTTATCCACCATCTTTTGCAGTATATTTGAAAGAGTCTTGTTGAAGGCCTCTATCTGGCCATTAGCCGCTGCGTGATATCGAGATGAATGGTTGGACTTAATGTTGTATTCTTGATACAATTTCTTTACCTCAGAAGAACAGAAATTGGTGTCGTTGTCCATCAATATGGTATGAGGGACACCAAATCTAGTAATGATGTTAGACTTGATAAAGCTAACAATGCATTTAGAACTGACTTCTTTGAGAGGTACTGCCTCTACCCATTTGGAAAAGAAATCAGTAGCAGTAAGAATGTTCTTAAACTGCTTGGCCGTAGCTGAAGGGTAAGGTCCCACCACATCCATTCCCCATGTGGAAAATGGCCATGAGTATTTAGCTGTATGAAGCAACTCTGGAGGTTGATGAATGAAGTTGGCATATACTTGGCATGAATGACACTTCTTTGTAAAATTAACACAATCTTGTATCATTGAAGGCCAGAAGTATCCAAGCCTTCGAATTTTATCAGACAATCTATGTCCAGACTGGTGGGCACCACAGACTCCTGCATGCACTTCTTTTATGACAGCCATTGTCTCTTCACCATCAATACATCTGAAGAGAATTCCATCAAAACCACATTTGTAGAGAATTTTCTCGAGGTGGTTTGGACCATCATAAAGAGTAAAATTGACCACACGTCGCCGAATTTGTTCTTTCTCGGCTCTATCAGGTGGAAGTGTTCCATTTTGAAGGTATTCCTTGATAGGTGACATCCATCCTGTAGTATGACCATACGGTTCAGGAATGGGACTAATTTCGTTAATTTCCTCTATTCTGACTTGAACATAAGGTGAAATTACACGAAGGTGGGCAATACAGATGGTTGTCTCGTACCGATTTGGATCTTCTAAAGCTGTGGCTATATTAGCCAGTGCATCAGCTTGAGCATTTTGTGATCTTGGGACATAAGAAAATGTCAGTTCTGAAGGGAATTCTGACATTAACTCTCTGACGTAATCATACAAAGGGATTAATTCTTCTTTTCTGATGGCATAATCCCCATTGACTTGTTTGATTACCAGGTCTGAATCACCTTTCACCTTTAAGTGATTCACTTGTTCTTGAAGCGCTAACTCCAAGCCTGTAATGAGAGCTTGGTATTCAGCTTCATTATTGGTACCACCTTCCCACAACAAAAAGGAATAAGGTAACACTGCCTTATCTGGAGAAATGAGCACAATTCCTAAACCAACTTTGTTGAATTTAGGATTTTCCATTTTATTCCCTGTTGGACTTCTAGAAGCACCATCAAAATACATTTCCCATGTTTGAGGAATCTCTTGAATAGAGAAAACTTCCTCATCAGGGAGTTCGATATCTGAATACGTGTCTTCCACTGAAGGATGTTCAGCCAGGAAATCAGCCAGAGCTTGGCCCTTAATTGCCTTTTGAGACACATACTGGATGTCGAATTGCTGTAGAATAACCGCCCACCTTGCCAGACGTCCTGTAAGCATTGGACGACTAAGGATGAATTTGAGTGGATTATTACGAGATACCAATTGGACCTCGTGATGTTGCAGGTAGTGTCTCAGTTTCTGAACTACAAAGATTAATGCTAGGAAGCACTTTTCAATACTCGAATACCGGGTTTCTGCTTCAAGCATAGTTCTACTGAGATAGTAGAGACTATTTTCATTCCCAGCATCATTCTTTTGAGCGAGAAAGGCACCCAATGATCGCTCTAAAGCTGTCACATAGAGGATAAGAGGCCTACCCTCAACAGGTGGCATGAGTACTGGTGGACTCAAGAGGTATTTCTTGAGAACATCAAATGCTTCTTGACATTCTTCAGTCCACTGGTAAGTGACTCCTTTCTTCAATAATTTGGTAAAGGGTAAACTTTTGCCTGCCAAATTGGCGATGAAACGCCGAATATAGGCTAAGTTTCCTTGAAGTCCTCTTAATTATTTCAAATTCTGAGGAGGTGACATACCAAGGATTGATTTGGTCTTCTCAGGATCGACTTCAATACCACAATGGCGTACAACAAAGCTGAGGAATTTTCCTGAGGTTACCCCAAAAGCACATTTTAAGGGGTTCATCTTCAAATTATGTTGTCGAAGCTTGTGGAATACGACTTCCAAATCAGCCAAGTGATCAAAACGTTGTTTGAATTTAACCACCAAATCATCTACATAGCATTCAACAAATTTCCCTAGAAAAGGTTTGAAGACACGATGCATGGCGCGTTGATATGTTGCACCTGCATTCTTTAAACCAAAGGGCATCACCCGGTAACAAAACACACCTTGAGGAGCTCTGAAGGCTGTATATTCCTCATCTTTTGGGGCCATTCGGATCTGATTATATCCAGAATATCCATCCATGAAAGAAAGTACTCCATAGCCAGCCGTCGCATCAATTAAGAGTTCTGTAATCGGAATTGGGAAATCATCTTTAGGACAATACCGATTAAGATCTCTGAAATCGATGCAAACCCTAATTTTTCCATTCTTCTTCTTTACAGGGACACTATTAGCCAACCACTTGGGATATTGAACTTCTCTGACGAAGTTAGCTTTGATAAGCTTATCCACTTCATCCTCGATTTTGGAAGCATAGGTTCGGTGTGTTCTTCTCGCGGCTTGCTTGAATCCTCGATGTTCTTTTGGAAAACCCAAATGATGGGTGGCAACATCAGGATCAAGGCCAGGCATCTCTGTATAATTCCAAGTAGAAATATCATTATTTTGCTTTAAAAAAAATATACATCTCTTGTTCTTCAAGGGTCATGGCCGCACTAATTAAAGTGGGGCGTGGATCTTTCTCTGTACCCAGATTTACTTCTCTGAGTTCATCCACAGTGGTAGAGATACCCTCTTCAAATGCTGGAGGAGCATCTCTAAGATCTTCCTCTTCCTCTTCATCATGTGTTATTTCTTCCATTTCTACTTGCAAAGTAGATGAAAAAACGAAATTCTCATGATCATAAGAGATGTCAAAATTTTCACATTTTGAAGAAGAAGCTTCCATTTCTGACCCTATTGATGATAAAGGGTCTTCTTTGGGAAATAAAGAGGAGATGATGGATTGAGAATCGACATCAATATTCACCTCTGGTGTTGCTATAACTTCTTCTGGGCTGATTAGCGAAGTATAGACTTGTTGGATTTCAGCAGACGAAATGAAAACGTCACCACTTATGCTTTCATCATTGCTTGGTAAGTTACCAATTTCTCCCATGTTGTCTGGCTCGATTGCCGTAATTGACATTATGGATCTTTCCATAAGAGTATTTTGATTTGGGCCTATTTTGTCAATTTGACTGATAGGTAACACATAATCTGTACTGACATGTGAAAATGGATTTATTGGAATTTTTTCCAAACCATATGGAGCATTAACTTTGGTAATTTCCTTCATTATAGATTTTTCTCTTCCCTTCATGTGATAAAATTCCGCCTCAATGTATTGAGACTCACATGTCTTGAACGGGGCCTTATCACCATACAATGTTCCAACTTGACCATTGAAATAGTATTTGAGACATTGATGGTATGATGACGGAATAGGTGCATGCTGATGTAGCCAGGGTCTTCCAAGCAAGATATTGAAAGCTGAGTCTTGATCAACAATCATGAAATCCGAATTGAAAACAAGATCTCCAAACTGAGTTCTGAGCGTAACTTCTCCCAGTGGTTCTTGTTCATTTTTATCATATCCTTTCAACATCATGGTAGAAGGAGATAAATCAGATTCCGTGAGGCCCAATCGACGAAGTGTGCGAATGGGTATGAGGTTGACTCCTGAACCATTGTCAATGAAAGCTCTTCGAACATCTATACCATTGACTTTTCTAGATAAGTACAAAGGTTTTATGTGCCCATGCACAACATCATCTTCATCTTTATCAGTAAAATATATCACTGCATGGCATTCTGCAGGATTATTCTCTATGTGATAGATTTCAGCTGCAGCAATTTCAGCTTCAAACTCCTGAGGACTTGACAAAGCTTCGATGAGTGCTTCCCGAAGATCTCTTGACAGATTCAAAGCATCCAAAATTGATAACTTGGCTGGTACTTGGGCCAAGTGTTTCAATATATCATATTTTTGATCTAGAGGTCTGCGTTTCCCAATAGGAATATGCGGTTTAGCAGGTACCTTAGAAGCAGATGCTTTGGAAGCTGATGCATCTTATATTGAAGTTGGTAACATGCTTGGTTTTGGAAGATTAGACTGATTAGATCCTTTTACTTGCTGAGATAAAGAAGATGGAACCTTTAATCAGTCTTCCAAAATAACTATGCCGAAGCTGAGTTGGCCATTGGCAGAAGAACTTGCTTGTTCTTTTTGAGCTCGCTGAAGGGCTCTACCACGAGTTTCTGTTGCATATACAGTGCTAGCAGGGGTAGAATTAGAGTAGTGGCTTCGAAAAGATCCACGTTTTCCCCTATATCCTGAACCTCTAGAACTTCCTCGGGTTCCCTTATTTGATACAGGGAATTCAGGCTCATCAAGACTGGAATATGAATCTGTTAATGGAATCATATTAACAGAACCAATGATTAACTCTTCGTCTGATAAAGACTCTGCCTGGTTAGCCTGTTTAGGCTGTGCCGTTTGGTGGGACGGTGCCCGTGGCTTCGAAGTAGATGGCATGAAATCTGCCAGAGTCAAAGACAATTTAGGCTTTGCTACATACTCATCTTCTCCTGATTCCTCTTTCTTCTTTGAATTGCGCTGCCCTTTTGTGGATTTGTCTTTTGATGGAGGCTTTACTGCAGCTTTTGTAGGAGACACAATTGGCTTCTTCAATTGTGTTCGCAAAATGGAATGGGTCCGATTGATTGTCTTTCTGACCATCCATTCATCATATTTTTTCGCAGATTAGCTTTTGACTTCCTGCCACTCGCCTCCTTCCTCTGGATCTGTAGCGGTAATACACGCTACATGAGCTGAAGAACCCTTCAATTTGACTTGTCCCAAGTCGACCATCTTTTGCAGGAGGTCTTTAAAGACAAAACACTCCTGGATGAGATGCCCCAACATTTGATGAAAGGGAAAATAATTGGGACGGTCTTCATCTCCTTCCTTGTTTGGCCTCTTCGACACTGGTAATTGAACCAAATTATTTTCCAGAGCTGAAATGAAGTAACCAGGAACTTTCTCACTTCGGAAAGAGTATGTTTTACTCTTCATATCCTCAAATTGTTTTCGTCGTTGATCTTTTTGATCATTTGGACGAAACAGCCTTTGTTGTTGGCGTTCAGGAGGTGGAGCCCTTCGAGAAGATGAAGGTTTTGAAGTAGAAATAGGTACATGTGCCTGTTTAAGCATAACTGTAGCAGTTTCTGCTTTACCCATTCTTCTTCCTAGAGCTGATGGAATTACACGAGATTTAACCTTAGCCTGTATAAGGGAATCTTCAATCTGTTGAGCAATTGAAGTAAGGTCTCGAAACCCTCCTGTGTATTTCACAGGGATCAATGGTGTGCGTAATTCGTCACGCAAATTTGCCACACAGATTGGCAACAATTCCTCCTGAGGGAGTGCTAAACTCAAGGAATACGTTAATCCCTTCCAACGAGCAATGAAATCAGAGACTCTTTCATTCTCCCTTTGCTTGAAGTTTGTAAGATCGAAAACTGTCGTTTTTGGCAAAGTTGAGCTAAACTGAAGAAGGAATTTTTGACGAAGATCCTCCCATCCGATGACTGACCAGGATTGTAAGCTTGTATACCAGACAAAAGCAGGTCCTTGCAAGGTTCGCACGAAGCATCTGAGTTTCACTACTTCTTGCTGCTCTGGAGTTCCCATCATAGGATCACAACAAGACACGTAATGCATCAAATGTTGTTCAAGGTCGCCTGATCCATTGAAAGTAGGGAAAATAGGGTTTCCAAAACTGGATGGAGGAGAAATTGAATCTACCCATTCAGGGTAAACTTTCTTTTCAGGTTGAACTTGCGCTCGTTTCCCTTCCATAGTTTCTAACCGAGCTGTTAATGATTCAATAGTAGTTATTAACTTTTGAGAAACGTCAGGTTGAACTTGGTTTTGGGTAGGTGCAATGAATGGAGCTTGGACAGACGTGGTGGTTGGTGCTGCAACTGATGGTAGTGCTGCCAACCGTTGTTGCGTTTGACCCGTAGGATTAGACCTCTGTGGGTGTACTGATAAAGGAGGATATTCTTGATCCATCTCAGTAGTTACAACAAATTCCTTCAGCTGTCGGACTTCAGAATTCTTAAGAAGAAGACTACTCTGAAGTAGTTATGCATTCAACCTTCTTAATTCTTTCATTTCTTCCTCCTGTTGTGCAAACCTTTGCTCTAATGAGAGCGATTGACCTCCTTCAGAGGAAGGGTGAGAAGTAACATGATTCTTTCCTTTCCCCTTATTGGATCCTTTTCGGAGAGGGGGAAGTGGGTTACTTGAAGGAATACCCAGATTTTGGGTAAGCCTTTGATTACGTGTGCGCACACCTTCTTCATTTAGGTCTGTGTGCGCAACTTCTTGAGCAGGAACCTCTTCGTCTGATCCCTCTGATTGAGCCTCATCTGGGGAATCAGCAGCAACGGCATTGATGACATTAATGGATGCATATTGCATGGAATCCTTTCTATCAGCATTTCTGTGATATTGTCTCCTTCCATGTCCATGATGAGACATGGCATTCCGTTGACTTGATCCCTCAGGAATTTCTTGGAGAACCGTCACTTGGAGAGAATCTCCTGACAGCTTGGCTCTTCGTTCCTCTTGAGGCTTATTCCCTAATCGAGAGAATACTGACTTTCTCTGAGGGAGGGATTGAGGATTTGAAAAAGTCCCAAGTCCGGTGGACTGGGGATGTTCCTGCTGCTTCCGCTCAACTCCTCGAATCCCATTTGTTGACTCTGAGGGTTGGGTTAGAGAAGTCCCCAGTCTAGCAAGCCGGGGTGTCTCTTGAAATGCTATGTCTGAGATCTTCTTGAAATCTCTCTTGATCTTGCGAATCTTAGTTCGGAAATTAGCTGGATGCATTAACCTGTATCCACTTTTATCACCTGGTTCAACAGACCGTTGGATGATTTCCGAAACTTCTGTCATTTGATGACGTGTTTGCTCCAGACGAGAGGCTTGTGCAATATTCTCGCCTGCTTGATGTAGGAGCAATTCAACAACCTGTTCTCTATATACTTGATTTTGAGAGGAACTAGTTGAAGCTTGTTCTTGAGCAAGCTTTTGATTATGAACAAAGCCCATTGACTGTGGCCGGCCATGGGCAATAACATTTCATGAGACCATTTTCGACGGGCTTTGCTGACCGGAAAGCACTGTGAAATGTAGTGCTCCGTGAACACCCCATCCTCTGATATGAACATCAGATGGAGCATTGGAAATTAACTGACGCAATTTTCTTAGTGCGCCAAGGCATGAACGTTGAAGGGTTCTCTGTTGCTTTTCAGCCTTTGGATACCGAGAGACTGATAGAGATGCCAAATCAATCTGGTGTTGTAACCCTTCTATTATCTTAAGATGATTTTCATATTCATCGTAAGATAATACCTTCTTCTTTAATTGACAAAGAGTTTTCCATATGTTGAGACGAATATCATGGATTCCATCATCCGTCAACATCTTTGGAATGTCGTACTGGGAGTCAGCCAAAGGCCAAAACATGACTGGTACTTCACCTTTTGCCAGTTTTTTACTCATGTTCAGCATTTCCTCTTTATCATTAAATAAAGATTCTTCTACCTGTTTGGACCAGAGTTGGTGTTTCCTTGTTGCTTCATCGGATTCAACAAGATTGGTAGAGAAATCACTATTCATGCTGGAAGATGAATGACCCAGGGATGGTTCGGAGAATAACCTGAACCCCAGGCTATCGTCTGATGGAGAAAGAGTTTCACCTGCCGATAGTAAATCATCAGACATGACTGGTTTTACGTTTGCAAGTGCCTCGAGATAGGAGGGCTTTCTCGTCACTACATTGCCTTCTGAAGAATTTTCGAGACAACGTGAATCACTACTGCGGAGAGGACTTTCGCAGCGAAGTTCATCACCATGAGGAGGACCGTCATGATGGGTTACAGCAAAAGATGAAATCTCTTGCTCCTTGGTCTTCTGACCACACAGAGGGTTCCTGTGGCTCTCATCTGAAAAAGAAACTTCAAGATTGACCGAATTTTCATGAAGCAAGTCTTCATGAGAAAGTGTCTGTTGAAGACCTTCAGAATTAATGTTCCCGTTATTGGGAACTGAGGGAGTAGAATCTTGAATTCCGACAGATAAATGTCTGAGGGCTTCAAGAACTCCAGCATCGAGCAAGGCCTTGTTGCAGATTGGCCTTTGATCTCCTGACTGTGCTGGGCGGATCTTTTTCTTAGATGCCTTCTTACTCGCTTTAGAAACCACTTGATGACGAAAGTGATTGCTCTGAGTAGGTGTATGTGCCTGATCAGGAAAGATGGTCAGGTTAGGCTGACGATCTCTACTCAAATCAGGTGTATGTGCCTGACTTGGTTGTCCGTATGATATGGGGAGTATGCCCCATAACCCTCTTGGACTGGAACAGATGTGTGTGTCTGTTCCGGAGTGAATCGTTGATGTGTCACTCCATTGCTAGGGATAGATTTATGTGTCTGTCCCTGAGAAGATGCTGAAGCTGTTATGATATCCTAGCAAGCATCCAGAATATGAGCAGGAATTTTCTTCTGCTCTTTCACCATTGACAAAATATGTTTGGTGACTTCAGCTACCGGAACAAGGATATACGTCCATTCCGGGCGTGGAGTAGGTGTATGTGCCTGCTCCTGTCCACCTTTTTCTGTCAGTGAATCCTGATAGTACTCAAGTGTGGAGGCAGAGAGTTGAGTCTGCCTCCTGTTTGTCGTCGGGACTTTCCGACTGACTTCTCCGGGCGCTACCAAGCGAGACTGTTGGTAGGCCTGATTAGTATTAGTAGGTGTATGTGCCTGCTGATTACACTTCGCCAAACGTGGTTGACGAGATCCATCATATGTAGTCAGACGAGCCTGCTGACTAACTAGTGATGTATAAGCAGGTGTATGTTCCTGCCTATGGTACTCCGCCGGAATTGCCTGGCGGGATAGGCTTGATGCTGTCAGACGAGTCTGCTGGACAGCGGAATTAAAACGAACAGGTGTGTATGCCTGCTCGTTGTTTGCCACCAAGTTAGGTTGGTGGACTTCTCCGGAGATGGCAGGGATGACAACCTGCTTATTATTAACCGGATTCCATCTCTGGCGGTTCATCTTGCCTGCTCGGGTTCAAGGAACCTGAGATGAATGCTTGGATTCGGTACCCTCATCATGTTGAGGGCGCACTACCGCACGAGTCTGGCGGCGATTGTTGATGGGAGCCCTTGAGAAGGACTCCTGTCTTTTTGAATTAAGGTCCTGCGGGACCTGCTCATTCACTTCCTCAGAGTAAGGGAGTGAATGGAAATTGCGTTCTGGGGATAATGACCCGAAACGGTTGGAGACGGTAGTCAGCACCGCCTGCTTCTTGATTGCTGGCCGCTGTTGTCCAGACGACCAGGTAGAGTTGTTAACTTGGAGGGCTTGACGAGCGGCCTCCAGAGTTGGGATAGTACCGTTGCGAAGGTACTCCTTAACCAGTGCATTAGAAACACATCGTTGAAGACGCTGAGTTGGTGATGTCATCCTCAGAGCGAATGACATTCCAGAAGGAGTAGCAGCATTGGTTTTCACAGCAGCAGACCTCACAGTAGAGGTGTTCACAGCAGCAGTATTCACAGGGGTGAATTTAAGGAAAGCCATTTTTGCAGAAGATATTGAGAAAAGAGTGCCTGTTCCATGTAACAGACA
Organism: Viscum album; assembly: GCA_963277665.1. Lineage (NCBI taxonomy): Eukaryota > Viridiplantae > Streptophyta > Magnoliopsida > Santalales > Viscaceae > Viscum > Viscum album. The sequence goes on from OY728131.1 coordinate 1,693,855,240, forward strand.
TAATCAAGATGAATCCGGCCACTGCATCTTTTGGATGAGCACATGTCAATGATTGCTTTTTTGGCCCAAGGGGCCTAACAAATAAGAAGAACATCACTTTCACTTGGTTAAGGATTCACGTCGGGTTCACCATTTTTTGTTTCGCACAGAATCCGGGGATGACCTCCTGGACAGGAGATTCAAACGTTCCGATCGGTTTCTAACGGGTTTGTTCGTAGAACAGGAAACATCCAATGATTCCACATCCATTTGGACCTACTTTCCAAAGGCAGGCGCTCATTAGCTTGTGGACTAATGAGGCTTAGGAATTTGCATTGGTCGAGAGGATGGGAGGTCGGACTCATCACACCTTTTTGAGGGGAATTATTGTCTACTCCGGGACACTCTTTATAGATTTAAGTTATGTTCGTGAATCCTTATTATATTACCAAGTATAAAATGAGCTTTCCTTTAGTTTTAACAATCAATGATTAAATATGCAAGAAATTTAGAGAATCTTTTATATGTATTCGAGGTTCTTCATCAATAGAGAATCATCTATATCTGTTTCGAGATTCTTGGTCAATGGTATCCTTCAAAACATTTATATAAAAGTCTCTTGGTCATTATGATGACCAGGCTGGTTTTAAAGCCACTCAGTGGGGCACTTGAAGTTTATCGTCATTCAGAAGGACATGGATTATTTCAAAATTGGGATTGAACCCATAAATGGGCTACCTACGTATCCTTTGTTTTTGGAAAAGGAATCAGAACCCACGTAGTTCGAGAAATGGAGTATGATGTTTATGATTGATGGCTCAAAGATGAATGTCATAATTACTTTTACACTCTAACCTCACGTGAGTCATGCTCGGTGTGAGAAACAAGAGGTATTGGTAAAATTTAGACAATTGTGCCATGAAAGATGCAATCATAAGAATTTGTTTGGGGCTTATGTATGGATGACTGCACAGATAGATGAAGGTTTAGGATTTACTTTTAGGGAGAAAATCCATGAACAGGGTCCATAAAGTTATATGTGCTTCATGGAGATTTGAATACTCTAATCTTGGGGCTTACTCCTAAGGAGGATGCCCAAGTTAGGAGGGGACTTATGATTGGGTTTTACTCCTGAAAAGGAAACCCAAATCAAAGGTAAATTATGACTGGTTAAGAGAAATTTAAGGGGACTTGGGGCTTTATTCCTGAAAAGGAGACCCAAGGTTATGACTGAGTCTTTATTCCTGAAAAAGGAGACTCAGGTTAGGAGACTTGGGGCTTATTCTTTAAAAGGAAGCCCAAGGTTATGACTGAGTCTTATTCCCGAAAAAGGAGACCCAGGTTAGGGATTAAGGTTTAGGGATTACTCCTGAGGAGGATGCCCATATTTGAGGTTGGGGCTTACTCCTAAGAAGGATGCCCAAGATTAAAGGACTTGATTGGGGATTACTCCTGAGGAGGATGCCCAAGATTGGGAACTTTAAGAATTTGGGGCTTACTCCTGAGGAAGATGCCCAGATTAAAAGTTTTATAACTGGGGATTATTCTTGAAAAGGAGACCCAGGTTAAGATTCTCTCATCTTAAAGGATGAGGTTGAATGAATGAACTCTCTGTATTTTAGTGACATAAGGATATTTAAATCACTAGACTTTGAGAGAGATTCCACAGAATTCCTTTCAGATAAGAAAGTCAAATCAAGAAATCATGCCATAAATGGCTTTGAAGAGTGTCTTGAAGACTGAATTTTGAAAAGGAAAGGTGAAATGGCTTAAGAGGGGTAAAAATGGGCAAGATGGGCACCCAAAAAGATAGGGGCGCACAAGTCTTGAAAGGCGCGCAAGTCTTCAGTGGGCGCGCAAGTATTGGTCGCGCAGGTATACCTGCGCGACACATAGTGTACTTGCGCGATTTTCAACCAACATTGAAATACTTGAGCGACTCTTTTTTAAACCCTTTAGAATGTTCTTGAGGTTCTTCCAGAAAAGGGACGCACAAGTTATATTGAAGGAAATAAGTCGGCGCGCAAGTGTTTGATAAGTTTCAACACTTAGGCCTTCCTCCTTCTCTTTAAATCTTCCGTTCTAGGTAATAAATTACCTTAGAAGTGTTCCGGAAGCTTTGAGAAGAGACTTGGGCATCGGGAGCTTCAATCTGAGTTTCTGGAAAAAGATCTTCTCGAATGGGGGGCCCACAGGGTCTATTTATAGGCAAAAGAAGACCCCGGGCGGTTACCACTTAGGTCGCGCAAGTCACTTGTGCGACCAAGGTCGCCGCGCAAGTACACTTGCGCGACAGTTAGATAACTTGCGCGGTGAGGTTGTTGTTGATCCTTTCTTCCTTCCTTTGTTGATTTTTGATGTTTCTTCAAAGTATGAATCACTTTATGCTTAGATATTCCCCTTTTCCGATCTTTAGATTCTGTGACGAAAGGAGCATCAACAGGAGGATATAAGGAACTAGTTGTGAGGGGATACACTGATGCTAGTTTCCAGAAAAATCATGATGATATGAAATGAGAGTCAGGATACAACTTTTTCCTGAATGGTGGTGCAGTGAGCTGGAGAAGCTCGAAGCAAGCTGTGGTTGCTGATTCTACAGTAGAGTCAAAATATATTTCAGCTTCCGATGCAGCAAAGGAAGTAGTCTAGATACACAAATTTATCTCATAAATTGGTGTTGTACCTAGTAGTGCAGACCCTGTACTAATATATTGTGATAATATTGCTGTAGTGGTGCTTTCCAAGGAGCCCAGGTCTCACTAAAAAACAAATCATATTCTTTGGAAGTTTCATCTGTTGAGGGATTTTACTCAAAGAGGTGAAGTGGAAGTTATTAGAGTAGCCACAAAGGAAAATGTGACAGACCCCGTGACTAAAGTCGTTTCTTAATAGAAGCATGATTCACATGTGAGAGCTAGCGGATTGAAACCAGTTAGCAGTTGGCTCTAGTGAAAGTGGGAGTGTTGAAAGTGGGTGCCCTAGACCCAACTTGTTTAGTACTTTTATTACCTCTACATGTATTCAGTTTGTTATAATACATGTGTTTATCTTTCCATAATAGTGTAGATACTTCTACATCCACATTGTTTATGGCAATGTCCTTATATTACCTATCGCATCAAAGGGTTATAGTAGATCCCAGGCTATAATGATAACCCTGAGATGCCATGACAGTAATCTTAAAGTAACGTCCTATGGTCCATTTACATCATTCTGAAAGGACACAGATGATGTGTGACCATCAGGTGCTAGGGGCTCATAAGCATTGAGACTTCTTCTCATGAAGTTTGCACTTGATGATCTCTAGTAGTTGAGAACATGAGGACAGTCCCACATAATAGGAACACTACATGTTTTAGGTGTCATTGGTCATTCCTATCTACGGACATGTGTAATGGTCTTTAGACATGATATCATTTTAAATGGATGTCATTTAATTATGTACATTTGATGCCAGGTGAAAACCATGGCGACAAAGTTGTTGAAAATGAAGTTTGTATCAAGGTATGTCATTAATGGCATGGTGTTGATTGAATCATCGAGAAAGGATTTATCAAATCCAAGTTCAAGAAGATATATCTTGGTCCTGGTTGATTAGGATGGTTGCACCTTCATTAAATCCATGGCCATGGTAGTGGAAGGTCAGACCATCCGAAAAAATTAATAAACAAAATAAAGAAAAATAAATAATGATGACACTAGTATGCATTCAGCTTTATTGATGTAAAGACCCGTAAAAATTCAAGGGAATTTTTTTCTTAATTTTATTTGGAATTTTACAAGAACGCAGTTTCTGACGGCACCTAATTCTGAGGCCCGGTGTGCCCGGAATCACTTTCTGAAGTTTGTCTTGGGTACGTTCAGTGGACAGACGAGCGGGTTTTTCCTATCTTTTGAACCGGTGCTCGGAATCGAATTCTGAGGGCACCGATGAACTCGCAACGCCGGTAATCGCTTAAGGGAACCTTTACCATAGTTTTGTTCATGTGGGTGAAGAAGTTAATTAATTAGGTTTAATTAAAAAGTAAATAAAATTATTGGATCAATTTTATTTCATATCAAGGAGGTTAATTTATCCCATGGGAAGTTGGTGGTGGGGCCCACATCCACCCAACTTCCCATGTGTGGATAATTGAAAGGGTGGGGCCCACACGAGCCCCCCCCCCCACCTTTTGAAATCCCTTAAATCCCTAACTCCTCTTGACCCTTCACTTTCCTAACTCCCCATTAACTCACTTTCATTAATTTTTGACAACTTGTTATAATTAATAAGGTGAGTTACATAATTTCAAACACTTGAAATTCAAATGGTTAGGTGGTGTTAATAAATTAAGACTTGGTCTTATTTTATTATTGTAAGAGTTTTTTCCACCTTGAGAGGATTGGGAAGCGTGAAGTCTCCTTCTTTTTTAACTTCGACGAAGAACGAAGAACACCTCGAACTCTGATGAAGAACACCGTTCTTCAACGAAGAACATCTCCGCCAAAGAACGTGACATCTTCTTCCAACGACATTTCCACTTCGAACGCACCTCAATGACAACAGAATCAACATTTGTTTTCCGCAACGCTCGACCTCCGCGACGCTCTTCTTCCGCGGCTCGATTGATGTGCACCGTTCCTGAACCGAGGTATGGGTTCGACTATTTTAAGATGGTGATTTCTTTCCTTCGAATATGAAAGTTAAATCTGACGGCCATGTTCCAATTTTTATTTAAATTAAAAATTGTGAAGTTTAAACATTTTACATTTCGGCCAACTGCTATCGATATAACGGGAGGCGATTGGTCGGCACAAACACGTTCGATATCCCCCCCCCTTTGCTATTCTTAGTTTTGATTAGAGAATATGGTAATGCATTGTTGCACCGTGCTTGAGCGAAAGGAGACGTGAACGATGCGGGCCACGACGAAGAAACGTGACGCCGTTGCGCTGCGTCGAGGGTACGAATGAGTCCACGACCGGAGTCGGGCCGCGGCTGAAGGACACGACATCGTCACACAGCGCCGGACGAATTTGCAGCCATCCTGGAAGTAGCGGCCGGAAAAACCACCCGCCGGAGAATTCGAAGAAGGCGGCCGGAACTCCGGCCGCCGGCGCCGGAAGGCGCGGGACCGCGGGGTCCCGCGACAAGAAACCGGTCGGCCCTGCGCTGGCCGGACGTTATAGGGGAAAAACCAGAGGGTTACACCCCCCGGGTTGCACATGGCGCGGCCCCTTAAAGGGGGACACCGTTTTTCATAAAGGAGGGGCAACACCCCTCCCTTGGGCGCGCTCGCGCGGCCCGCTGGCCGCGCAGGCCGCGCCGCCGCGCTGGTCGCGCCGCTGCGCCACCGACCGGGCCGGGCTTCCGGACCAGGTCGGGTCATCGGGCCGGGTCGCCTCCCGGGCCGGGTCGCCCTGGTGCGGCCCACCGAGGGGGCACTGGGTTGGGCCGGGCCGAGCCCAGACCCCCTATTTTCAGACTGAGTTGGTTCAAACGCCCATATCTTCGGCTACCGACCTTCGATTAACGCGCCGTCAGCGGAAACACGATCCTTGGATCGAGACGGTCATCTCGATATATCTCACTCAAGGTTTCAAGATACTTTGAGTTCAGCCGGGTTTGTTCGTACACGAAACCAACCGAGCCCTCGGAGCGGAAACACTCATATCTTGAGCTCCGGACGTCCGATTGACGTGCCGTCGACTTGGTTGAGTTCCTATTAGTGAAACGGATCTTTTGGAATACTCCACCCGAGGTTTGGACGCAAGTGGAGTACGGTCGGGTTGGTTTTTCCTTAAAAACCAACCGGGCCCCTAGAACGAAAAAAGCCAATAACTCTCAGACCGGGCGTCCGATTGACGCGTCGTCTGTTGTGTTGAGTTCCTGTTGATGATACAGAACTTTTGGATACATCAAATTCGGACTATCTGTCAGTTGATGTATGAGCCTCTTGGCTCATGGAGCGGACCCTCCCGAACGAGCTTGCTGTGTGCGGGAACCCTAGTGCTGGCTGCGACTGCGAATTCGACGACGACTGTGCAGAGATTCTCAGTGGATTTGACGGCGACGACTACAACACTCAACGATCCTACGGGGATTAGTGCTACAGATCCTGTGTGGGTCCGATCCTATGTGGGCCTTTGCAGGGGTTAGTACCTATCGATCCTTTGTGGATCTGTCAGCTTAGATGATTTAGTACTGGTCTTGTATCCTATGTGGGTCCCAGTATAGATGAATCAATGAAGATAGCTGGTCTTGTATCCTATGTGGGTCCTAGCTGTGCTGGTTTTGTATCCTATGTGGGTCCCAGCTTGATGATTCAGTGCTGGTCTTGTATCCTATGTGGGTCCCAGCATAGATGAATCAATGAAGACTGCTGGTCTTGTATCCTATGTGGGTCCCAGCTTAGATGATTCAATACTGGTCTTGTATCCTATGTGGGTCCCAGTATAGACGAATCAATGATGACAGCTGGTCTTGTATCCTATGTGGGTCCAATCTGTACTGGTCTTGTATCCTATGTGGGTCCCAGTATAGACGAATCAATGAAGACAGCTGGTCTTTTATCCTATGTGGGTCCTAGCTGTGCTGGTCTTTTATCCTATGTGGGTCCCAGCTTGATGATTCAGTGCTGGTCTTGTATCCTATGTGGGTCCTATCATAGATGAATCAATGAAGACTGCTGGTCTTGTATCCTATGTAGGTCCCAGTTTTGATGATTCAGTGCTGGTCTTGTATCTTATGTGGGTCCCAGCATAGATGAATCAATGAAGACAGCTAGTCTTGTATCCTTTGTGGGTCCCAACTTAGATGATTCAGTATCTATGTCTGATCATCTCTTTCACCTTTTCGATGATGTATACCTATGAGAGCTGAAACTTGTTTTGCATCCTTGTGGATTGAGTTGTGCTATCCGGTGTGGATCACGTTTTGCTTTCCTATGTGGAATACGTTTTGTTTCCCTGTGTGGAATACGTTTTGCTTTCCTGTGTGGACTGGGATGTACTTGGGCTTTATGGTTGGAGCATGTTGGAATTGATGACTTAGGTTTATGTATGGGCATATACCTAAGCTATGTCGGATGTTAATTCCTTGATTTATCCTTCCTTTGTGGTTTATCCTTTGTGGATTTTGGGAGACCTTAGGGGGTCTCTGGGTCCCTACTGAGTAGCTTATACTCACCCCTACACGGTCTATGCCCGCACTACATTGTGTTGGTTGCAGACGACGGACAATGCTGATCACGGTTGAGGCTTTCGGAGTAGGACGGTACCCGGAGGTGGACCATTGGGCAGACGTACTCAGAGTAGACGGCGGGACCCAAGGAGCTGCGGAGGCTATCGGTACACACCCTTCAGGAGGGACTTCCAGTGGATGCCTCGAGGATGCAATTTTAATTTTCAGTTGTTGTTTTCCCTTTCAGTTGTACTTTACAGTTGGGCTAGTATTTCCAGCCCCCTTTACTATCTGCACCTACTATTGTATAGTTTTACTTAGTGTTTACTTCTTCCACTTGTACTATGTGGTGTTTGTTTACTCTTATAAAGGCAATGCCTTCCCAGATATCGGGATTTACGCCTTTGGTGCTCGTCACCAGCCCCTGGCCTATGGAAGGCGGGCTTGGGGTAGTCACGCCACGGACCCCGAGGACGGGTCGTGACAAATTGGTATCAAAGGACTTTGGTTCTACCGTAGACTCTGATCTTTATTCTATGTGAAGAAATAGTGTTAAGCATATTGAGTGTGGTTATCAGTCTAGGGAGCCTAGTGTTGGTGTGGCGGCCGACGTATCCGTACACCAGGACCCTGACTTCTGACTTCTGACTTAATGCACGAAAACATTGATTGCATGTGTGTTTCAAGTTTTCTTTGTGATTACTTGTGTTAGATCACCAGGTATACTATTTGACCATGGTGCACCTGTTTCCTTTTTTAGGATGGCCCCACGACGGCAGTCAACTAGGGTTCCGAGAGTTGTACGTGATGACAGCCCACCGAGCGACGAGGCCTCGGTGTAGGGCTCCTTGTCAGTAGAGGCACCGGCGGTACCTTTACCCACCGAGCCACCGATGCTACCAGCCCCAGCCGCTGACGATGCACGTCGCCTTAGCACACTGCACGAGTTTCAGCATCAGCGACTGCCCAGGTTCCTCGGGGAGACGGACCCCCAGGCAGCTGAGGACTGGCTGGAGGAAGTCGTACGAGTTTTCAGGCTAGTGAGGACACCAGCAGACCTCATGGTGATCCTCGCAACGAGCCTACTGTACGCAGTAGCGGGCCGATGGTGGAGCTTGATGCTCCAGGTGCACGACGAGACATCTCTTCTCTGGATGGACTTTGAGAGCATCTTCCGCTCAGAGTTCGTCCCATCCACCCTTCGTGTGGTGTGCATTCAGGAGCTTCTTCAGCTGCAGCAGGGCAGCTTGACAGTGGCCCAGTACTCGGAAAGATTTACTGATCTCTCGTGCTACTCCACAGATATGGTATGGGACCCGTTCTTCCGGGCCCGAAGATTCGAGCAGGGACTGATTCATGACATCAAGGCATCGATGATCTCCCTTAACATTCCGATGCATGCAGAGGTGTTAGAGAGAGCCCTTCTAGTGGAGAGTTTTCTCGCCGAGCAGGCTCCAGTGACATGGCCCTCTGCAAGACAGCCTGTAGCCGGTTCTTCTGCAGCTGGCAGTAGACAGGTGACGCAGAGGTCCAAACAGGCCATACCATCAGATGTGCAGTCTCAGGATGAAGATTTGGTTGTGCAGGGCACCCGAAGGAGAGCCAGCTACACGAGGGGAAAGCATTGCTACGCATGCAGCGGGCGAGGTCACATGGATCGAGACTGCCCGACTCGTCTTACAGATGAGCAGCAGGTGGTAGATGGACCTCCCAGACAGAGGTTCGGCCACGGTGGTCCGTAGGGTGTAGGCGGATGAGGTAGAGAAGCTGGCCGAGTAGCAGATGGTGGGCGACACTTCGAGGTGATGCCACCGCCACCACCAGGAGGTCCACCCCGACCGCAGGGAGTTGGTGGACATGTGAGAGCTCAGCTTCAGGCAGCTGAGGCCTTCGATCATGGAGCTATGGGAGCAGATGGATAGGAGCGGAACTAGTGGATACATCCTTTGTACTTCTAGTTCCTTGTTGCTGTTGTGTAGTGTCTTTGTATTATGAGCTGCAATAGTAAAAGACACTTACCTTTGTGATGTTTTCATTCCTGTACTCTTTTGAGTTGTTACTAAGAGGTTTCAGTTTTGACTGTTGACTTGACCCTCACTTGTGAGACATCTACTGGAGGAGACCCAGTTACCACACACTGATGCCGACAGTGTGACTCAACCCTTGGAGGCGAGAGTAACGGTTGGATCTCTTGGTAGTAGCATCGAGGCCTTACGACATTATCCTTGGTATGGATTAGTATCATCCATGTCGAGATTGACTGTATTAGGCAAAGAACGTGGTTCATCCAGGGGATGAGACCGGATTTCTCTTATAGTCAAAGAAGAAATCATAGCAGCTCTTGTGGGACCAGAGGTGGTCCAGACCACGATTGGGAAGGTCCAGGTCATCCAGGAGCATATGAAGACAGCTCAGAGCCGACAGAAGTCTTTTGCTGAAAAGAGGCGTAGGCCACCAGAGATCGAGGATGGCGACCACGTCTTCTTGCGTGTCTCACCTCAATGTGGATTATGGAGATTTGGCCGAGGCGGAAAGTTATCTCTGCCCTTCATCGGACACTTACAGGTCCTCAGTAGGATTGGCGAGGTGGATTATCGCCTGGCTCTACCACCTCAGTTGCACCGGGTACACGATGACTTCCACGTGTCTCAGGTGAGGAGATACGTGCACGACTCAACGCATGTCATTGACCATGGGAAGCTTGACGTTGACGATGGGGCGACTTTTACAGAGGTTCCAGTTGAGATCGAGGATCGAAAGGAGTGGGTCCTACGTGGACGGTCGATTCCTCTAGTGTGCATCAGATGGTAGCACGTGAACCTCCAGGAGAGCACCTGGGAGCGGGAGGCTCAGATGCGTTCTCAGTACCCTCATTTGTTTCCCTAGTTTTTGATGTATCTTTACGGGGACGTAAATCCCTGAGGTGTGAGTAATGTAAATACCCATAAAAATTCAAGGGAAATTTTTTGCTTAATTTTCTTTGTAATTTTACAAGAACGTAGTTTCTGACGGCACCTGATTCCGAGGCCCGGTGTGCCCGGAATCACATTCCGAAGTTTAGCTCGGGTACGTTCAGTGGACAGACGAGCGGGTTTTTACTATCTTTTGAACCGGTTCTCAGAATCGAATTCCGAGGGCACCGATGAACTCGCAACGCTGGTAATCACTTAAGGGAACCTTTACCGTAGTTTCATTCGTGTGGGTGAAGAAGTTAATTAATGAGGTTTAATTAAAAAGTAAATAAAATTGTTGGATCAATTTTATTTCTTATCAAGGAGGTTAATTTCTCACATGGGAAGTTGTTGGTGGGGCCCACATACACCCAACTTCCCATGTGTGGATAATTGAAAGGGTGGGGCCCACAGGAGCCCCCCCCCCACATTTTTAAATCCCTTAAATCCCTAACTCCTCTTGACTCTTCACTTTCCTAACTCCTCATTAACTCACTTTCATTAATTTTTTATATCTTGTTATAATTAATAAGGTGAGTTACTTAATTTCAAACACTTGAAATTCAAATGGTTAGGTTGTGTTAATAAATTAAGACTTGGTCTTATTTTATTATTGTTATATTTTTTGCCACCTTGAGAGGATTGGGAAGCGTGAAGTCTCCTTCTTCTTCAACTTCGACGAAGAACGAAGAACACCTCAGACTCCGACGAAGAACACTGTTCTTCAACGAAGAACATCTCCGCTGAAGAACGCGACGTCTTCTTCCAACGGCGTTTCCTCTTCGAACGCACCTTGATGACAACGGAATCGACGTTCGTTTTCTGCGACACCCGACCTCCGCGACGCTCGTCTTCCGCGGCTCGATTGACGTGAACCGTTCCTGAACCGAGGTAGGGGTTCGAATATTTCAAGTTGGTGATTTCTTTCCTTCGAATATGAAAGTTAAATCTGATGGCCATGTTCCAATTTTTATTTAAATTAAAAATTTTGAAGGTTAAACGTTTTACATTTCGGCCAACTGCTATCGATATAACGGGAGGCGATCGGTCCGCATAAACACGGCCGATACCCCTCCCCCCTTTTCTATTCTTCGTTTTGATAAGCGAAGACGGTAATGCATTGTTGCACCGCGCTTGAGTGAAAGGAGACGTGAACGATGCAGGCCACGACGATGAAACGCAATGCCGTCACGCTGCGTCGAGGGTACGAATGAGGCAGCGGCCGGAGTTGGGCCACGGTAGAAGGACATGACATCGTCACACCGCGCCGGACGAATTTGCAACCATCATGGAAGTAGCGGCCGGAAAAACCACCCGCCGGAGAATTCGAAGAAGGCGGCCGGAAGGCGCGGGACCAAGGGGTCCCGCGGCAAAAAACCGGCTGGCCCTGCGTTGGCCGGCCGTTACATGGGAAAAACCGGGGGGTTACACCCCCCGGGTTGCACATGGTGCGACCCCTTAAAGGGGTAGCCGTTTTTCATAAAAGAGGGGCAACGCCCCTCCCTTGGGCGCGCTCACACGGCCCGCTGGCCGCGCTGGCCGCGCCGCCGGTCGGGCCGAGCTTCCGGGCCGGGCCGGGTCGACCCGGTTCGGCTGACGCAGGGGGTACTGGGTCGGGCCGGGCCGGGCCCAGACCCCCTATTTTTGGACTGAGTTGGTTCAAACGCCCATATCTTGGGCTAAAGACCTCTGATTGACGCGCCGTCAGAGGCAACACAATCCTTGGATTGAGATTCTTGTGTCGGTTTATCGAACTCAAGGTTTCAGAATACTTTGATTTCGGCCGGGTTGGTTCGTACACAAAACCAACCGGGCCCTCAGAGCGGAAACACTCATATCTTGAGCTCCGGACGTCCGATTGACGTGCCGTCGATTTGGTTGAGTTCTTCTTAGTGAGACAAATCTTTTGGCATACTCCGCATGAGGTTTGGACGCAGGTGGAGTATGGTCGGGTTGGTTTTTCAATAAAAACCAACAGGGCCCCTGGAACGAAAAAAGCCAATAACTCTCAGACCGGGCGTCTGATTGACGCGCCGTCTGTTGCATTGAGTTACTGTTGATGATATGGAACTTTTGGATACATAAACTTCAGACTATGTGTCAGTTGATGTATCATCCTCTCGGCTCGTGGAGCGGACCCTCCCGAACGAGCTTGCTGTGTGCAGGAACCCTAGTGCTGGCTGCGACTGCGACTTCGACGATGACTGTGCAGAGATCCTCAGTGGATTCGACGGCGATGACTACAACACTCAGCGATCCTATGGGGATTAATTCTACAGATCCTGTGTGGGTCCGATCCTATGTGGGCCTTTGTGGGGGTTAGTATCTATCGATCCTTTGTGCATCTGACAGCTTAGATGATTCAGTACTGGTCTTCTATCCTATGTGGGTCCCAATATAGATGAATCAATGAAGACATCTGGTCTTGTATCCTATGTGGGTCCTAGCTGTGCCGGTCTTGTATCCTATGTGGGTCCCAGCTTGATGATTCAGTGTTGGTCTTATATCCTATGTGGGTCCCAGCATAGATGAATCAATGAAGACTGCTGGTCTTGTATCCTATGTGGGTCCTAGCATAGATGATTCAGTACTTGTCTTATATCCTATGTGGGTCCCAGTATAGACAAATCAATGAAGACAGCTGGTCTTGTATCCTATGTGGGTCCTAGCTGTACTAGTCTTGTATCCTATATGGGTCCCAGTATAGACGAATCAATGAAGACAGATGGTCTTGTATCCTATGTGGGTCCTAGTTGTGCTGGTCTTGTATCCTATGTGGGTCCCAGCTTGATGATTCAGTGCTGGTCTTGTATCCTATGTGGGTCCCAGCATAGATGAATCAATAAAGACTGCTGGTCTTGTATCCTATGTGGGTCCCAGCTTTGATGATTCAGTGCTGGTCTTGTATCCTATGTGGGTCCCAGCATAGATGAATCAATGAAGACAGATGGTCTTGTATCCTATGTGGGTCCCAGCTTAGATGATTCAGTATCTATGTCTGATCATCTCTTTCACCTTTTCGATGATGCATACCTGTGAGAGTTGAAACCTGTTTTTGTTCCTTTGTGGATTGAGTTGTGCTATCCTGTGTGGATTACGTTTTACTTTACTGTGTGGAATACGTTGTGCTTCCCTGTGTGAAATACGTTTTTCTTTCCTGTGTGGACTGGGATGTACTTGGTCTTTGTGGTTGGAGCGTGTTGGAATTGATGACTTAGGTATATGTATGAGCATATGCCTAAGCATTGTCGAATGTTAATTCGTGATTTATCCTTCCTTTTTGGTTTATCCTTTGTGGATTTTGGGAGACCTTCGGGGGTCTCGGGGTCCCTACTGAGTAGCTTATACTCACCCCTACACAGGCTATGCCCACACTACATTGTGTTGGTTGCAGACGACGGAAAGAGCTGATCACGGTTGAGGCTTTCGGAGCAGGACGGTACTCGGAGGTGGACCACTGGGCGGACGTACTCGGAGTAGACGGCGGGACCCAAGGAGCTGAGGAGGCTATCTGTACACACCCTTCAGGAGGGACTTCCAGTGGACGCCTTGAGGCTGCAGTTTTACTTTTCAGTTACTGTTTTCCCTTTCAGTTGTACTTTACAGTTGGGATTGTATTTCCGGCCCCCTTTACTTTCTACACCTAATGTTGTACAGTTTTACTTAGTGTTTACTTCTTCCTCTTGTACTCTGTGGTGTTTGTTTACTCTTATAAAGGAAATTCCTTCCCAGATATCAGGATTTACGCCTTTGGTGCTAGTCACCAGCCCCTGGCCTATGGAAGGCGGGCTTGGGGTAGTCACGGCATGGACCCCGAGGATGGGTCGTGACAATTGAGATATCGAAAGTGAATAGATTATATTACACGGACTGTGTTCGTTGGAAGGAAGTCGTTGCTTTGACTTTTCCTTATCTCTATAGGGGCCTTGATGGGTTGCTAGTCCCCACTCTAGGTCGGTGGATATTATTCACTACTATTGAGGTAATGGCCTAGAGGGGCACACATAATAGCACCTTGATAATCTGCCCTATTCTGGGAATAGAAATATAGAACTTGGTGGTCCCACCAAAGGGTCCGAGTACTATCCAAGTTCTATAAATCACCAAAGAATAAATAAATTCATTAATTATTCATGTTTAGAATAATTCGTTGAATTTATTTTTAACATGTATTTACAATTTATATAGTAAATACAAGTATTAATATTATTTTAATGGATTTTAATATCCTAGGTTCAATTAATATTAGCAGGAGGTTTAAGTCGAGTTAAAGACTCAAATTTATCACGTAATATATATATATATATATATATTACAAGTAAGTGATAAATTATAAATATTATTTATGGAATAATTTTATTTGTCATAAATAATTATTTATAACACTTATATAGCAGATGTCTATTACACGGGGGTCGGGAATCCATACCATGTGTTTTAGACACTCCTTATATAAGTGAGAGAGAGGCTCTACCATGGATACTATTAATGTTTCATGATTGAGATCTTTTCTCTCCTCCTGAAATCTAGAGAGAGAGTCTCTCAAGCAAAGGAAGATCTTCAAGTTCATCCATCTCGGATTGAATCTTCTTCCTTTGTAGTGACAGTCACTACACTAAAGTGAGCGTCGAAGATCCACTCTAGCACCCATATCTTGAAGAATGGCATGCAAGCAGATTTGTGAGGCATGAGTGGATTATCTAGATGGATTCGACGTTGGAGTCTTCAAGCAACGATAGCCAGCGTCCTGCGGCAGACTTGCACACGTCAATTCTGAACAAGGTACATGTTTAGTTTAATTTTTTGTGCTCTGTTTAAACCTTGAGAGATCCTCAGACCAAACTAGGACAAGATCACCGGAGTTTACAGGGTTATGTCAATCCGGGGAAGAAGAAAATTATAAATTCCTGACCCACCAGCTTCTGTTGTGCCGTCTCGGTACCCAACAATGTAGGTATAATTCATATGAGGATTAGCGTCGTCGACCTATTGAGTTTATGGTGGGTTATTTTGTGTTTCTTAGGGAATCATCAAGGTTGGGTCATCGTTGATTTTAGAAATAGGTTATATTAGCACCCATGTATGAGGGGCCATTTGAGATTGTAGAGAGAATCAGAATAGTGGCATACTGATTGGATATTCCACAATTGTAAAATGGTATGAATGATGTTTTCTTGTTTCAGAGATTTGATAGTATCTCCCTGGCCCATCCCATGTAATTGATGTTGATTATGTTGATCTTGATGCTGATGTATCCTTTGAGGAGCATCTGGTTCGTATTGTGGATCACAGTGAGAACATATTGTGGTGAAAGTATGTTCCTTTGGTTTGGGTGTCCTAAAAGCAGGGTAATGTGAAGGAAGAGACTTTGGAAAAATAGACAAATATGTGGTCCCTATAGAATGAACTATTTTCATTAAAAAGTTAGTGATGTTTGGGAAGAGTGGCTCAAGGAAAAGCTTTTATAACGTGGGTATGTGCATGATCACAAAATTCTAGCGAGTAATTTCCTTGTGTAAATTATGGTTCAAATAAACTAATTAATGGTAAATGTATGTTTACTTGGCATATGAAGAAGCTTGAGGGTGCTCTGAGGGTCCAAGACATAAATGAAAGGGTAAAATGTTCATCCAATTCATGTTGTATAGTTGGTGTGTGGTTATAAGTGACCATGAACCCAACCAATGAAACCCAGAAGTAGGGTGAATGATTAAGTAAAATGTGCAAGCAGGGAGACCAAACAATAACATCTTGGATAGAGCCATTCTGCACTGTTGGCACAAATTTTTTTAAACCATGCAGGATACCTTGGTAACTGTATGACCTAGACTCCCTAGGACATAGACTGGTGCATGTTTGGTACATGTTTGGAATACAATATAGCCAGATAGTGTGCATCATTAAAAGTGGTATTTTACCCTTATTTCCCATCCATATTTATGAATTCTACCCGATTTATCTCCTCATTACTCTACAACAACCCCAATGATGAACCAAAACACCAAAGGATTCCTAAGGGACAATATTCTACATTTATAGGCTATTTAGAGTTCCTTTGAGGGAAGATCAAAGATCTAGGTGATTCTAACACTCCTCTTACTTCTTTTTTTTGGATTAAAGACTATGTGGTTATTATTCACCTTATAAGTCCCTAAACCCTCTTTTTCTAGAGGATCGTCAGTTGGGGATGCGAAGGGTGGTGAATTTGAGACAAAGTAAAAGGTTAGGTGATCGATTTCTTTTAGAATAGTGGTAGGTGGTCTACAACTTATAGTCTTTATGCTTGGTTTATGTGTATGTGGTTTCGATATTGGTTCACATTATTGTGAATTTTATTAACTTAGTATGATTTGGTAAATCGGTTGGCTAAGTGAGGAATTAAACCCCTCGTATTCCCTGTGGGATGCATTGAGGTTGATTATACCCATTATAGTGTCACCCATGAGGCGTTCCATTACCCAAACATTGAAAATCGTAATGATATGCATTGAATTGTTATGTCATGATGTATATCCATTGATAAATGTGTTGATTTGTTAGTTGGGGTTATTAAATGAATCAAATGTAATTGTGAATAGTTGTTAACATGACATAAGGGGTAGTTTGGAATATTGTGAATGGGTTAAATGAATTAAGGTGAATGTGTTAAATGACTTATTGGTTGTAATGGAAACATGTAAGTGAGCGAAGTCATACAAATTGGAAAGTGTAAATGGGATAAGGAGTAATGATGGTTTATACATTGATAGATCTATGAATTGTGAATGATATGTGTATTGATTTATTATGGTTTAAGGAAATGGTTTTTTAATGAATGGTTATTTAAGCATGTGGAAAGAGTGTGGTGGTGTGTGGGATATTGTACTAAGGATCTTCCCACATGCATTGTTGGACTGATGCTCTAAAACACACCTCTAGAATGAATGTGTTAGAGAGTCCTATGGAGGCTCTAGGTCCCTAACATTTTCATTGGATGAAACTACCTGGCCCGAGGCTCCAAGGTATGTGTGACATAATTATTATGAAATGATTTCCATAGTGAGATAGAAAACTTGACTTATCCCCTTATGCATTATAATTGGATGACATAATACATTATTTTATAAATTAATTTCCTAACCCATTGAACATATAATAAAATAATTTAAGTGATTACTATTAATTAATATAACCTAATCTATATTTTGTTTATCTTTTAATTATTTTAGTAAATTTATACACTATATGTTTTGACTGGATATTTTGTAGACAATATTGGTGGTATCTTACTAAATTGTACTCAAACCATACTCGATCCACCATTGTGTACCAGTGTAGATTTCATGATTTCATATTAGGAAAATGGAAAAGTCCTGATACTAGAGGGTTGTTTTAGACATGTGATGTGCATGGATGAGGGATTCATACATGGTGTTGATAACCATTTTGGGGATTCTTAAATTGTATTTATTTTGTATTTCCTTTACCCTTGGAACTATATGAAATGATATAGCATATTTACTATTGGTTGTAGGTTGTATCCAGATTTTGGAAGCGCTTGTAAATACATGATCATTGTTATTGTCTACTATGTTTCCATTATCTTCTTTTTTTATCTGATGTGGAATACTTTGAATAATAGGGTATAGTCTCCCACCATGATGTATTTGACCCTCACTACTAGTCGGAATCCTCTAGTGTATGAGGAGGCATGATTGAGGTCATGTGGTGACCCAGATTAGAGCACTAATTAGTGGATTCCGGTTTAGTAATGTTATAGATTTCTTGTTCAATAATGTTATATTCTTTTTATCACTTTTGACAAAAAAAATGTATATTTATATAGGATAACTAAAATTTTCATGAATTTTAAGGTAACAGTTTTAGTGAATATCCCATTAGTTTATTACCTAGAATATATTATTAGGAAACTTATAGGCCAATACCAATGATTTCAATGATTATGTGTTAATGTTGTTTGACATGCTTTGGATAGGATTACTATGAGGATTTTTCCTCGGTTATATAGAATCTTTTATTTTTACATGCTCCCTTGAATAAACATATAACTCATTTTTTAGATACTATGGTAGTGGAAAATGTGACAAAAAATAATAAAAATGGTATGTAATTGATGTATATTTTTAACATGTTACCTTTGGTTTTGTGTTAGTACGTATTTTTCTATCTTGGAATATTTTTCTCTATCTATTAGTTTGAGTTTAAAAGTATGTCATATTATTTTCATTTCTGAATGAGTGTTTAAATTAGTCTTGTGATAAATTATGTCAGGCTGAGTATAAATGTATTTATATAAACATTCTAAAATAATATATATACAGTCTACAAATTATATATAAAATTTCAATAATTATATATTTATAAATATATTCTGATACATATATTTACATTATGTATTTATATATTCATTTTGATATATTCTATAGTTATTCATATCTATACCCACACATGTACACATGCGCATGCACACAGACATGTATACAAATGTGTGTGTGCACATGAACACACACGTAGGCATACACACATGTAAAAACTTCCACACACACACACACACACATTTTTATGATATATATATATATTCTGATGTTTAAATATACATTATAAATTATATAATTTTATAATATATACATATATATTCACATATACATACATATTCTATAGTTTATATATACATTATTACAAAAAAATTATATTTATTATTTTTTAAATTATATATATAAATATATGAATTCTAGCATATATATTTTTATGAAATATATTTATATTTTCTGTAAATGTTAATTTTACATTTTTATATTTTTAATCCCCATTCTACATGATGTACGAGGTTTATTTTAGATTGATCCATTGAAAATGTATTGATATCATGGTGCACTTCTAAGAATATGATTGAAATTACTAATTGATAATCTCTCATTTCACTTACCATTTTTATTCAAAACACTTATCATAAACCAATCCATTATCTATGATTCATGAGTTTTATATAATGATTGTAAACAAACAAGCAATACTAGGTGAATGTATTATTTTTTTTTTCATGAAATGATTCTATTTTGGTGTGATTCAAGAAAGCTCTTATTGTTACATGATACCAATATGTTTTCCCCCTATAATTTTCATGTGTATATGTATTATTTATCTTTTATAGACTATATACATATTTATATAAGAACACATACACTTTATAAATTGAAAATCTAACCTTTTGATCTAACATTTTGGGATCATTATCTGAGGTAGTCTATGGAAAAAGTAGAATCCATTTTCCTTGATACTAGAGTTCACTACATGTTCAATAATGTATCATATGAGAATTCTATAAGTGAGATATAAATTATTTCTTCCCCCTACCCAATTGGTTGATATGTTTTGTTCTTATCTAAAAATATAATGTATAAAAGTGATAATAAGACCCAATATATATTTAGTCATTTCTTTTTCATTCCTATTATAAATTATTTTAGACAGCTTTACATTGAGTTGGTATGTTTTTATTTCACTCATTAATGATTTTATTCAAATGTGAGGGTAGAGAAAGTGGGAACATGCTTAAGATATGATTTGATAATTTAATTATGAACATGTATTAAATATATATTTGGTTTTTAGTGGTTATTTAATTTAAATGAATTCAATACACTGATGGTTTCAATATATGTGTCTTCATACTTTTTAAAATTTATAGTTCGTACATAAACTCATATTACTTTAGAATTTTGTATTCTCAACATTTTATTTGTTTTTCAAATTGAAATATTATATATCAAATTAATTCTTCTATATACTATCATGATAATTATGATATTATTTTATGCATCTCATACAAAAATTTTAAGTTTCCTAAGATAGTGATAAGTCTATACCCCTTTTTAGTTGTCTTAAATTATAAATTTTCATTTAGGTAGGAATGTGATAACTTATGGAATGATTCAAATAAGATCACTTGTGAAATATCCCATTTTCAAGGTTTTTGGATAGATGTGGTTGATATTCACATTACTTAAAGCAATATATACTTAGGAATAGTTGATTTGGGTGAATATGTATGAGTGAAAAACCATCACTCAATATGAAAGACTTCGTCCATTTTGACTTGAATGCTTGAAGACATGACACATTGAAAGAATAAGTTTAAGAATTAATGTCAAAAACCTAATCATTGATAAATGAAAGTTTAAAACTCCACTATATATTAAATTCTAGACCATAATAATTTTTTAACTTCTCAAATTTTATCTACTTTTCACATTCAAAATAGTGGTCCTCTATTAAAATTTATGTTAATTTTTAATTTTTAATCGATTGTTTTCTTTCAAACTATACTTGACCTTACAAATCAAATAAATATTTTATTGTGAAATGTGTATTCCATTAACACCATTAGTGAGTCCTTTTTTATAAAACTTCATGTTATGTTTATGTTGTGATATTATTATAGTTAAATTATTCTGAATATTAAATAACAAATGTCTATGTTATTTATTTTAATTCCAAAATTATATCATATGTCCAATCTATATTCTTGTGTCATTGGTACCCATCAAACACATTATATTTATTTTTTTACATAAATTTTAATTTCAATGTATAATTATTTAAATTGCTTTATTTTTTTCACTTTCTTATTTTATTAAACACATAGGTGGATAGCCTCGGGCATTTGCACAAGCGATGTACTAGTGGTTAGGGAAGTTGATACAACATCTTACCAAGAGGCAATCATATGTTTTAACTCTTATAAATGGATAAAAAATATACGTAATCTAATATGTAATCCCCATACACTTGTTAGGTTTAGAATCCGGAAGATTTACCTGAAAGTATAAAAATAATTGGGTGAATGTAGGTCTTTCACTAGAAGAATAATATAGATGATGGAGTCTCTTTCCATTAATATCTCTGAATAGAAAAGTATTTTATTCAAATTCATATAATTTTCCATGAATAGAAATTTTACCTAGTAACTATGATCTAATATATTTAGATTAATTTATAATAAAATATTTGGATTATAAGATACATCAAAATGATATAATATATTTCAAAACCACATTAATTTATGGTAATTTATCCAATCATGTATATATGATAAAAACGAATTTTTTAAAGTCAAATAATGATTTTTAAAATTTTAATCTTACAAAAAACCATTTTTGTATTGATACAAACTTCATAGTGTTGGAATATTCATTTTGATGAAGCTATCATAGAGTCTGATATAATAAAAAATAATTCTGAATGTTGTGTATATTAATCGATCATTGGGGGAATTATTGTATTTTTGGTGTTTTTGGTTGATGATATACTTCTCATAGAATAAGAAATATTTTTTTATAATCAATAAATGTTTATTTGGGACATTTATTATCAAAAAAGGATCTTGGTAAAACAAAAAACATAATAGGAATGGAGATCTATATAGACAGATTTAAATGAATTCTTGGAATTGGTTAAAAAATATACATTGGTAATGTTTTGATCATGTTAAATATGTAAACTCTAAACAATGTTCCTTAATAATGATGCATGGAAATAATATTTCAAAGGAATAGTTTCATTTACCTATTTGAAGAACAAGAGTGCATGAGTAATATTCCACATGCTTTGGTAGTTAGATTAATCATGTATTGTAATAACCCTAATATGAATACCTAAATGGTGCCTGATCTAAGATGGAACCTCCCTAAGAGAACTCCCTAATCTCCAGTGATTAATGAATGGTGTATGACATATAATTTTTTCATTAGTTAATTAGTTAATCACTTTACTTAATATAATATTTCATGATCACATTTCAATGAGAAACCAACTTGACTCATCTATAGGATAGATTTTGTAATGATAAATAAACATGAAGGAGTATAATAACTAAAAAATAAAAAAAAAGTGAACAAAAATATCTATATGAATATAATAATAACATAAAACTATTCTTGACATAATCACACTGTTAAAGTTATGTATAACTAAAAAGACTAAATACCACTAATTAGAAAAAGAGATGTGTCGACACTGCTACTACAAATCATGGACCCCACTCTAAAACCCTATTGAGATTGATTTATAATACCATATCAGATCATATATAGTTATTAAATAATCTAATAACAATCTAAATACCCATTCATAACTAACATATAGTAAGTGAAAATGTATGTTCACTATGGCATCCCTATAGGGTGTGAGTATAAATACTCAGTAGGGAACCACCAATGGTGTCTCATCCCATATAGTGAATAAACAGGTGTATTCATGAGCTTTTCTACCCATTTACATATATATATATATATAAATAGTTTTATAGACTATCATAAAACAAAATAGAAGTAAAAATAGAATAAATAGCAAGCAATTATAAAATTAGGTTTTAGAAACATAATCTAAACATGATTTTCTAAAATTATAATAAAGTACTATAAATAAAAAACCATTCATTCTTTGATCCATCATATAAATCCAAGTAGTGGTACATAATGATCATATCAAATATGCCTAGTAAGTCCTTTCCTCTATAAGAGGTAGTGTATATATATAAATTCATCCATAATCATCCTACCTTTGGAGTACACTCTCTTATAAAATAGAGTAATGAT
Organism: Viscum album; assembly: GCA_963277665.1. Classification (NCBI taxonomy): domain Eukaryota; kingdom Viridiplantae; phylum Streptophyta; class Magnoliopsida; order Santalales; family Viscaceae; genus Viscum; species Viscum album. The sequence continues at coordinate 1,693,877,928 of OY728131.1, forward strand.
ATATACACCAATATCCCTCATTTATCCATTGAGAAAAAATGTGAGTGTGTATATATATGTAGAATTCCAACCCTACATGACATTATAGATAGGATAAAAATTCAACTAACCTTAAGTGAATTCCCCATACACCAATGGTTAGTAATAAATTCTTAGAGCTTAAAAATATCATTGGGGTATAATACCCTTTCAAATGAATTATTTTTAATATATGAACTATAAAATATTATAAATACAGTGCATGAGAGAAATAAGAAAACATGAAATTCATTAACATAATAAGACATGTATACAACAATAAAAAGTACAAATTACATCCCAAGTAATACCATCAGAAAAAACTCAAAAGGAAATATAATGTTCAAAACATGGAACTAATCCAATATTTAAAGAACTACTACCTCCAAGATCCCAAATACATCCCCAAATACCAATCAATAATGATACCATAGTATTTATGTAAGAGTTTCTCTCCTTACCAACATCACGTCGGACAAAATCAACATACTCATCAAGATGCATATATTGAGGGGTGAGTATATAAACTAATAAAGAAATCCCCACAAGACATTCCACCCATTCTACATAAGAAAAAATATTTTAGCTAAAATTTTCTATAAAATAATATGAAACCATAATACAAATAATAAAGGTTAAAATATACCACAAAAATAAATCACATAAAAAGTACACCTTTTTTATCAATAATTTTAATAATGAAACACACACAACAATCCACATGCCCAAACTCTAAAATCAGTCACCCATGAAACGAAACTATATCTTCCCTATGAGATCCATGAAACCAAACTCATGAAATATTAATCTAATGGGTCCTTGAATGACCAAATCTCAGGAGTAAAAATCCACCCCCTTTACCCAAGTTCTTACTTGGCGAAAAAATACTTGTTCCCACTTAAACAAAATAATAAAAAAGTTTAAACCAACATGATATCATCCATATGCATCATTAAAACACACCAACTCACACCAATTATATGCCACTATTATTCAAAAATCATCATTCCAAGGCACTTTCCAAAATAGACATTTCATTAGCACCATGAATGAACACACACACACTAACATTAAGTCTACATGAAAATCAAGACCATCACATTCCAATATCATTATTTTGAAACCAAATCACCATATATGAATTTATTCAAACACATTATGGGAATCCCCAATTTTTTTTTTCTAAAACCTTTATACACTAATATAATACTAACCTATGTTTTTTCAAAAACATTTAGTCCACATAAATGAAACTTTTTTACTTTTAAAATAAAAATATTTCATGTTGTTGATATAATTTATGAGAAAGATAGAGAAATAGAATCAACCTACACTAAAGAATGTTTTCATGATGAAATCACACCACAAACTCAGGTATTTGGCCTTTTACGATACCCCTACAATAGTTCACAACCAAATTCACATTAAAAAAAATACTATAACCACAAGGTAAAATAATCATAAAAACAAAACATGGATTCAATTTAAGTAAAATTTTATGATAATATATTATAAGAAGATATAGAATACTTACCTTCAATCCCTAGAACAAAAATTATGAGTTTTGAATAATCGGAGCTCCAGAGGGAGGAGAATCACTAAAATTTCTCAAGGAAGAAATTGATTCTGTGAGCCCTAACAAATAAGATATAAATGAGTGGTTTGGGGTGGGGGAAGTCTAATAAAAGTATAGTTTTCATGGTTTTTAATGTTTAACAAGGTTTGGCTATGTGTTTGAAAAAATTTTGGCACCAAGGATTTTCATTGCAGATAATGGTGTTTGGTTTGTGTTTTTTTCAATCCACATAGGGTTGATCAAACTGTTTTCTAGAAATTTGACCTTACTATATATGATGAAAATAGTATTGAAGGTGTCATCATTTACCAATGTTTTAAAAATTTTGGTCTCAAAATCAAGAGGATGAAGGGAGCATCGTGAATGGTGTTTTTCTAGAATAAACTCTTAATAAATATGTTAAAGTCAAGGGTTTCACGAAGACAGGAATTCGTAAAAGCTGATATGTAAAGCTTAATTAAGTTGAAAATGTTCTACATGATTACATGAATTGTAAACCACAAGTGCGTGTTGGTTTGATTGAGATCTTATTGACAATGCCAAATCTCAAGGTAGATTCATGAATAGAGTAGCACCGCAAAGATGATTTTGAGAGATTAAAAAAATGTTCTAGATGTGGCGGAGCATCGCGAATGTACAAGACTATAAATATAAGGTTATCCCTACTTCATCAAACATGAAAAAATTTCAAATAATATCTAGTATTTCTCTAATTTCATGATTGTTGGGAGCTTTGTGAATCTGGTTTTCTAGGCGACCTTGAGCATTACAAAAAGACTAGCTTAGTCTTGACTGATGCCAGTGATTCTATGTTTAGAGTGCTAAATAATGATGGGGTTTTGTCAAGATGGATTAGTGAGATTCATGATGTTATTTTTTTCCATGAATATAGGTTTCTTCTTTAAGGAGTGATCTTCGTGAAGGATCTTTGCAAAAGGAAGATTTGAGCAATAGTTTTTTTATTTAACAGTTCTTTCATAGTGAATAAACTTAGGTATATGGTGAAAGTAGGGTCTCATTCTAGTCAGGGAAAAAGAATTTAATTCAAATCTACTGAATAAACCTTCAAGTAGATAAATTGAGTAATAATTCACACAAGTTAGTGATCTAGATGGAGTCAACAGAAGTAATCTGAGGGATGGAGTGTACTATACCTAAATTATTGTAAGGGTAGTGTTATTGGAATAGAGTTACTGTATATAAACTAATGTATTCCCCAAATAGTGAATATTAGTGGAATTAGTTATGACTGACACATTTCCAGTGTATGCTTCTTAGACTATCCCTTAGTGGTGAATCAAATAAAACTTTTGTGTTGTCTCATTGCTTGTGACTATTTATTTATTGCACATTACCATCAGACTCGTTTAATAGGTTACTACCAAAATTGGAATAAGATCCATCACTTTAAGAAGAAATATTTGTCAACTTGATTCACCCCTCCCCTCTTAGGTTTTTTCAAGGTCCTTTAGAAACCATATGATAACAATGTAGGTGTCACTATATGTAACCCATTAATGGTTTTCTTGCATGAATTTTCAAAATGTGCATAATTAATTTGAATTTAAAAATACTAAAAATCACCAGGGATAAATTATAATACAAACATTTAGCCAAACCATACACCAAATATGTGATTAAATAAAATCTAAATATTCCACTACATGATTTACCTTAGAATAATGCACAGATTCCCCTAAACGTGTTCCAATTATTCACTCTTAAATATCCCTCCCAAACCTTTAAAAACCCTTCAGAACATCCTGAAACAAACCCCAAACTCTTCATAGCATAAAATGACGTCAATATATATATATATATATATATATATATATATATAAAGCTGAGGGTGATACAATCTCTCTACCATTAATTTTTCCATGCATGGAAATCCAGAGGTTAGTGGTGTCTTTAAAATATTAGGACATTGCTATAGAAAAAGGGTTTCCCACTCCTAAGTCTCCTCCCTGGAATGAATATGCTATTAAAAAACATGTACCAAATATACTTGTTAGTATCATAATATCTTGTATTTTCTATCAACAATAAAAATTAGGGCATGGAAAAATGTTTCATCCATATTAAGGGTAACATGATCCCAACTATTCAATTGAATAGGGAAAATATCATCCTTATTTTTTTGAGATACATGAAATAATTCTTATGTTGAACTTAATCTTGGATATATAACTAAATTATAAAACACCTCACTAATAATATTAATTATCTCATAGCATCTAACATACCCAGGTAAAAACTGACATTTCTTACCTAGGTGAAAATCCCTAATATTTGAAAAAACCACAAGAATATATGATTTCTAAACTCTAATGATAATTTCCAATAATTAAAATCTGAATAATATAACTAATGATATTGATCCACTTCAATTATTTTTCATATCAGTCAAATATAGTAGCCAATCTCTCACACAATACATAGTTTAAGAAATGAAGTATCACCACCCCCCATCAATATTAGTTGAGATTGACCTGAGTGATAATAAAGTAGTTTAAAAATATCCATGTAAATTATTTTTTGATAGATATAGTTATATGGAAACTCCAATAATGTAAAATTGTCCTCCAAGGAACAACCAAAGTTCATTACTCATTTTATAATCATGTTGTTAATTTTTTAGTTGGTCACTTTAACTACCCATCAATTTGAGGATGGTATATCATTGTTATGGTTAACTGGGTTCCCAAGGGTTATTTCCATGAAAATTAATACCAATATGGGAATATAGGTATTTTTTAGAGGTGATTGAAATCCTTACACTATGAAACTTCACCACTTCATGGGCATATAAATTTTCTAAATCATCTATATAATTAGTACCTAGATTTGGAATAATGTGTACTAACATAGGGAGTTGGTATAAAATAATTAACATGGAATCATTGTTCAAATTCATCTTTTGATTTTTTTAAACAATACCACAAATTTTAATCCCACATAACTATAGTCATAGGTAAAAATTTCAAGGTGCAGACTAGTTGTGGTTGTGACGCATGCACTTGTTGAAAGGTAAGGAATATAACAACATACACGACCACTTTCCATTTTATATATAACCACAAAAAATTGACCAAAATTAAATTATATATATTTCCAATAACTGGAAGGGAAAAAAATATTATGGGATTTCAAGAAACAATAAAATGTTATGGAACAACATTAAAACCATAATTTATTCTCAATAAAAAAATATCAAATTAATATCCTCTATCCATCCAAAGATGGACTAACCACTATTAATGGTTAACCTCATGGTAATACAACTAGGTACAACTTGTGAGATTAATTAACTTATTCAACCAATTAAATAATGGGATTAACCAAAAACGAAACTTGAACTATATAATTCTTATTGAATTCCAAGTGTAAGTTGGACATTTGAATCATAAATTTTATTTATTTCTACACTTCATTAAGCACACCATACATATTCTTTTTAGTTAGATTATCTACTATCTGAGTAATGATTAAGTTTCATTCCTTGTTAAATAAGTCCTTGGTGAGACTATAAATGGGAAATAATAAACAATTATCTTGTTGAAAACTTTTAATACCAAGAGATAAGTGTTATCCATGTATCTATATAAGATGTGATTCATCAGTTCCATAAAGAGATCTGACGTGTCACTAAGTCCAATGTGCATTAACATGTATTTAGAGTCATTAAAAATGATTCTAAATTATATATTTGGAATAAAACCATCTTCAACTCAAGTTAGTGGCATCTCGATCACAAGGAAACAAATGTTTTTTTATAGTGGGTTTTCCTCTTTCACAGACACATTGGGAGACATTATAGGAGTTCCCCATCATGAAACTAAAATGTGAGGAAGATATATACTTTTATTTGTATCATTAACACCCAATGTTATGGTTTATGACTAATAAGATATGATTCTATCCTATTTAAAAAAATTCTAGGCTATTACCACATTAATGTCTTATTACTCATTAAAAGATAAACAACTCCATCAAGATATATGAAAGTGACTATGTGAGAGTATATATCAATATGATCATTGAATTATACCAGCCCATATATCCCTAAAATTATATTAAATATATCCATTATCAATTATGTAAAATCCCCCCAAAATAGACCATTTCAATTATAGATGATCATGGTTACCAATTTAACTGAAATGGTATCTATTTTCCCAAAAGTTAACTTGATTTGAATCACATTGGGATTCCTTTTGGCAAGAAAAAACCATTTCTCCTTCCATTTATCATGTCTATATCACATCAAGGACAATGATTTTGATAGTTAAAATACTTCAAAAACATATTTCAAAGGCTACATAAAATCTCTACCATTAATTCCATCATGTCATTAATTGTTTTCCACCCATTAATTCAACATATTTGAACATTAATTCAAACCCACAAAAAATATAAAGTTATAAACACATAATATTTTTTTTAATTTTGGACATATATTTCCCAAATCCCATTTAAATAAAGCTATTTAATTTTTAATACAAGCATTAATAAAAATATTAATTAAATATCCCACATAATCCTTTTACAAAACCTATTAAAAATAACACAACATTTAATAAAACAAAAAAAATTGTAAGTGGATTCATTAATTTGGGAACCACATTAATAAAAAAAATATATCATCAAACAAATTAACTAAACACCATTAAACAACTATTAAAAAATATGCAAACATCATTTTATATTAATGATGAAGTTACCAAATTCAATGTAAACTAGTGATTAATAAACCAGATTAATAAAAATACATTTTTTATCATGTTTCCGAAATCATAATTATATTAACATATATATAACTAGGAATAAACTAATCTACATGACACATACTATTATTTCATATTATAGGTCATTATGCTTTTAAATAGAGACATTTGGTTTATAATATATTTTTTATCAATAAGGAATGCTCAATTAATGAAAAAAGTTAACAACCAAACTTTACATGTCATAAATTTGATAATGCACTTTAAACAAGTGAAATAAATACATTAAGAGTCTCAAATCACATTAAACATCATGATAGTTTATCATATTAAAACAAATAATAATTTTACTAGTTGTATTATTCAGTAGGTTAAACATGCATAACTAATTATATACCTATCATGGGATAAATAACATGTCATAACCTTAACATATTATTATTTTAATACAAATAATAATAACTAAAAATTATATTATTCTCTTTATATAATTAGGTAAAACATTCCCAAAACTATCAAGTCATATAATTTTAGTTGACTCATGGAATGAAATAATATTCAAAAAATATGATTGTAAAAAAATTTACTATGTCAAGTTTTAAGTTCTTCTAAAATATTGGTAAGTTATGAATTATTAGAAAATTTATGATGGTAAAATTATATTTATTAATTTACAAAATCATTATGAATATTGTGAATTTATTTTTAGAATAATCTAGACTCGAATTATCATATAATCATTTACCTACAATATAAATCATTATATATCAATGTTTCAATTCATCTATTTTTCTATATTCCATTAAGGAATATGTGCACATTGGAGACTTTATCCTAATTTAATGCACATAGAAATCGACAGAAAACATAGCGAAAAAAATAATTTTACCATGTTCTATAAATCATTTCATAGAAAGTACCAATTTCACCATAAAGGTGATATATAAGCCTTTTTATATCCTACATTAGGAGACACATTACCAAAACTATGTGAACCATGGCTTAAAAATTTATGGACCCAATTTTTTTTAACTAAAATTAAATAAAACTCAAGGGGATGAAAAAAATCATAAGCACACACTCCAAGAAAATACACAAATAAAATGAAGCCATCCAGCTTCCAAAATCCACTATATCTCATATGAATAAGAGAATAAATTTACCACCTCTTACCCATTTTCATTAAACCACAAACATGAGGATGATGACCCCTCCTCTATTTAAGAGTGAACCATGGGCCACCTTGATAATATTATCTCTTAACTATATATGAATTATCCTCACTTGAATCTTTTAATTCATTATCACTTCATGATCATAGGATTGTGCATCCTTTCTTGAATCATTCTCTAAGGTATCAGGCTTTCTTTAAGCAAGTGACCTCATATCCACTTGAACCTCTAATAGAGACTCATCCCCACCTAAAAACTCATGCCTAGGTCTCAATACCAATTTTTAATTCTCATACTCTTCAACATGTATACAAGTAGAGGGATTTCCCTCTATATTAGCACTACCATCCTTCATAAGTTCATGATCACAATGCAACATCACATTAAGAATATGGGTTTTTACCATCTCCAAAAGCAACCCTTTGCTAAATGGGAAGTATTTTTATTATACACACTACATATATCCATCCCTTATGATAAGGATGGTGAAATTAAAATTTTTAATAGACTCAAAAATGGGAAAAAAATTACCTTTCTGTTTCAAAGTGCTACTAGAAGCAACTGATTTCTTAGGAAATGATTTTTAATCCCTATCTACACCTTTTTCTACTAGTGAAAGATCAATAATCGGTGTAAGGACACTACCTAACTTTCAAAATTGATCATGTACCTCCGAAGTAGGGGTAGAGACAACACATGCAATTATAAATACATTTCCACTATCCACTTCAACTACCTCAGCAAGATAAGTAAAATGTGTGGCCAAAGATAGTGAACCTTATTCCTTCCCCTTTAGTGCTCGCCCTTCCTGAGAAACATGATCCACTAGAACCCCATCATCACCTTAATTCCTATGTGTAGCTTTCATTTTTATCATCATAACACTCTCCGCAAGAATTATTCCCCTTCTAGATAGCTAAGAGGTATTTGTAAAATTAATATCACCATGAGATAAGTATTTCTCCTCAATAATCACTAATGTATCCCCCCCAATTTTACTATAAATATCTTCACAATCAAAGTATTCTCACATATCTCCCAACTTTAGATGATTTACCTCCATTGGAGGAGGAATGGAATGAGACATCAAGTTGACATCCTACATGATTTTAATATCAAGAGTGTCTTAATTTATATGTCTAGATTTATGAACATCCACAAAGGGAACATTCCACAGTTTAAAAGAATTAACCCCTGATCACCAGCTCTATCATCTGACTTGCTATCATCCTTTCTAGATGGACAGATATTAATTGATGCATCCCTATACATAGGTCTAAATGTTTTATAACTCCTCAAATTTAATTTATCTGTAGGCACCTTATCAATAACTCTCACTCTATTTCCATTAGGGTACAAGAATTTTCCACTAGAAATTTGAATTTTCAATTTTCATCCTTATTCCCATTCTTTTTATAGTTGGAGAATTTCATTTTATTGATAAATTGATCTCTATGATATCGAAATAAATAATATCTAAAGAAAAACTCATAAAAATACACAAAATCAATAGATATCTAAAATTTAAATTCATCAGACACTAAAAAAAATTTCAATAAGCAAAGAAGCAAGAAAACAACCACATGAACTCGAGAATAATCACCATAAAATTAATGTTAATTTTATTTATAAAACATAATTTTAATACCTATGGGTGAGGAAACATCCCAAAGAATATGATGAGGAAAAAACCAGTTCAACCCCTAATCTAGATCAAAATTTGAGTGGCTGAATATAGTGCCCCAAAAAAATCAAACTTGGGTTCCCGTTCTTTGAATATTAATGTCCTTGGATTGAGGGAAACAAAACTTGAACTATTGGATTTAAATTTGAGAGAATGTGAAGGAATGATAAAATTAAAGTAACACATACCCATGGAGATGATTAACCAGCCTTCAAATCCATAGATCTTGGAGAATATTATTCCTTAAGTCTTTAAGCATCCATGAATTTCACATGCTCAACGGAGATATACACCCAATGAATGAATGTTTAATATCCTCTAGTTGATCCTTGAAGAATTTTGGATTAGCCTTGACAAAGGACATGGATCGGTTCTTGGTGATGTTTTTATATGAATATGCACCATCAATTCAAGAATCAGTGAAAAAACTAGGATTAGGGGATTTAATTTCTTTGGAAGGAATATTCCCTCTCAAAGTGTCCATATTATTGATCAAAATAAGAAATTTATTTTCGATAATATCATATCCAATTGGACCCGAATGTACTTGAACCACAACATGATATTTGTGTTCCATCCTTATGTCATACTTTTTCGAGGGACCGATGAACACCTCATGGGGATCAAAGTAGTAATCCAAACATGAGACCATTGGAATAGAGACCTAAATGACCTAAGGAACCACAGAGGGAAGCTCTCAAGAAATTAACATCACAACCCCCTTTAATCTGAGAAGACCTATGAATAACATACATACATATTCTATCATTCATATGAAAACATAATATATTTTACAATAATTTTCACCATATAACCTTAAAGGATAGGTGTATTTGGATACAAGATAAATAATAATTTTTTTAATGAATGATAATAAACATCTCTTATAAATTTATTCTCACATATTTACATTCATAGATATATATTTCGAAAAACCATTCCCCATAACCTAGGGAAATGGAAACATGAGATAGGGTTATCTTATAGGCTTAGTAAGGTTAAACATGAGAGATATCAATTGATGATCATAAGTGGGAAAAAGATAAGTATAGGGTATAAGGAACACTATCATAACATAAATTGATTATACCCTACCATTAATAGATATTAAATCACGAGTCTTGGAATAATTATTTTCTATAAAAAACATTATTGATCCATAAGTGTGTAGAATCAATAATAATAAATAATAAACAATGAGAGAATAAAATAATAATAATAACATGTCATATGAATGTGACAAAAAAATGTGACTTAAACGTAAGCCTATAAAACACATATCAAGGATACCCAATAAGTATTTCAAAACATAATAGGTTTGGGAAAAAATATATACCTTTCATTGATTCAACTAACCAATATTGTACCCACTTGGGATTTGTAAAATCCAAAAAACATCAATCCTGGATCTAGTATAAAGAATGTGAACTTTTCATTTCATTATTTGATACCAATAAATGTGAACCTATTTTTTTCTTCCAAACCTTTAAACATAATATTGTATCACATAAATATCCAAGTACTTTTTTGGTTTATAGTTTGAGATAATAAATAAAAATTATTAATAGTTTAGATTCACAAAAAACTATTTTATAAATATCAAAATTATCTCCCACTAAGTTCTTCACATTTAGAAACCTTGTTTGGCACAACAAGCATAAAACATTTCTTCATACCCTGGGGGAAAAGAAATATATGAAGGGTGATATCAAATGATCAGTAAGGGTAAACACAAACATTGTAAATTGAATTTCATCAAAGAGGATCAAATGAGAATAAGATAAATTATAACATAATTAAAATTCATGAGAATAATTATAAGATAACTCATACCCATGGTTACCTAGTTCATCAAACATGCAACATGAAATAAACCATTAATAAGGGGAAGAGTCATTAGAATCAATATTGATGATATTTGATATGTAAATCTTGATAAGGAAACATTTAAAATCCCTAATAATCATAAAGAAGACACATTGTTATCTTGGAACATTTTCATATAACTCTTATGCATAGAATAAACTTCATAGTTATAAGTGGATTAACCCTCACAATTACACATGGAATAACCTTCACAGTTATACAAGGAGTAACTATCACATTTACACTTAGAATAACCATTATGATTATACTTGGAGTAACCATCATGGTTACACTTGGAGTCACAATCATAGTTAAACATGAAACAAAATCATGATTATACATGAAAAAACTATCATGGTAAATCCCCACAATATTTTGGGAGAAACCTAGTTAGTTAACTCCATACCTTTACCCAATGAATCAGAGAGCTATAACGAGATGACCTTCTCTCGATTTATAATAGAACCACCCATCATATTAAATAACTTCCTAGTACCATTACATGAATTAAGTGTATAGATTTTCCATTTCATCATAACAATCATAGAAACATCCACTATTTCTTCCATAACTTGATTAACCCATGAAAAATGAGAGAGCTTTAAGAAAATATATTTGATACAATAATTATCCAACCAGAGAAATAATGAGGATGATATCATTACAATATATCCTTAGTGGTGAAGAAATAACATCAAGTTTTGTTTTTGTTGATGAATGAAAATACCATTGAAAGATCTTAATTTTGTTGTGATAAAAATACCCTTTTCATTTTAAAGATAAATTTTAAAAACTCAAAATTCATAAAATGATGTGGAAAATTTTAATTTTTAAAATAACCATGGAAAATTATAGAGGGATCTCAAAAATTCATGGTTATAAGGGTGGAAAAATCCATTTATGTTGTAAATGTTAAAAAAACATTATTTTAAAAAATTTGTAAATAGAGTCTAAAGTGGCTTATTTTTAAATTGTTATGAAAGTTAATTTTTTAAAACATTTAAAATAAGGTAAAATATAATTTAAAATATCTTTAGAAAATCATTTTATGTATAGAAAATAAAATTGTTGACAAAATTTTAGAAACCATTGATATGTAAGAGAATGATTTTTGATCTAGAATAAGTTACAAGATCTTTATCACATACAAATGACTTTCCTGAAGTTTATTTAATCAATAAGGGTGGAAATAGAAGATGAAAATGTAAAACAGATTCCAAACAGGAGGAGAATAAAATAGATGTGTTTTAATAAAATTAAAACACATGATTTCCACTATGGAACGTTGAACATGAACAATACTAATAAGAAAGGATATTATAATGTAATGCCTTTTTCACTTTAGTAACTTTTCAATCATAATAACGATGAAAGAATAACATTGAGTGAAAAATTAAATATCATGAAAATTTATAAATTCATGATATATCATGTCAAAGGGGAATTATATATATATATATCATAAAATTATATAGTTCTACAATATAAAAATATATCCCAAAGAAATCAAATTTTAGACGAATAACTCTTACAAAGATCATATCAATAAATTGAGAATTAATCTATGAATTGATTATGTGTAACAAATTTAAATCCATAAAAAGTGTAAATATAGTATAAATTAATTTTAAGGATTAATCAATAAATAATCATTACATAACTAAGTCAATATATGAGATTTATAACACAATAAAAGTAAATTGAGTTAAGAATCCCTTTGCCACTTGGTAACATTCATGTAAAATAACCTAGGATAATGTATTTCAAATTGAAACATTAAATATAAAATATAATTATTTATTAATAATATATCATGGAAAATATTAATTATATATACCATATAAAATAAATTAGGCATGCAACATTAAATTATGCCTCAATAAAAGGAAATTGATATGAAATCCCTTATATTGAGTCCGGACTCTCCATGCATGTCATTTAACTACTATATAATAAACTTATATAAATTATTTAATTATCAAGTAAAATTTTTTAAAGTTGATTTATTTATCATTATAATAATTTTTTAATTTATTATAATGAAATATTTAATTACTTAATTAGTTTAGTCTATATCGTTAATTTTGAGAACGTTCAATATGAAATTTAAAAAATGATTTGGTTTGTTGACCATGGTTAAAGGCAAAATTATTCCATCATCCTAAGAATAATAATTAATTAATTAATTATAATTTTTATAAATAAATTATACATTTAAAACCAATCATGAATTATGGTTATGAAAAACAAATAACATTACAATAATGTATAATTGGTTGTATATACGCATGAGTAACATTTCCATTTTTCAACGATCATTGTGGAAAGAATATATGTATTTATTTATATTTTATTAATTATAATTATATCCTAAATAACATATTATTAATTTAAACATACTAATTTTTATCATCCATTTGACGTGTTGATGAAAAACAAATCACATTGTTTTGTGGAGGCGGTAGCCCACATGTACACATAAACGACACTACAATTTTTTGGTGAACAAATTTATAAGAAATTAAATGATATATTATAATATAATAAGGTTAAATATATCATTAATATAATATATGAAAATTAATTACATCATTTTAACCCTCCATGATAGGTGGTGATGGAAACCATTTACATTGATCCGTGAGGGGGTAGTCTGTCATACACACGAACGATGGATTTTGTTCCCAATTGATGGAGTTTGGAGATATTTATAGGTTATAAATTAACATAATCACAAATTAGAATATGTTATATTTTTTTTATAATCTCATCATAGTTGGATACAATTTAATGGAGGATGAAGATGAAATAAAATGAAAACACTCGGTTAAGAACAATACATATTCTTCAGACAACCTCATTTTCATTGCACCTTTATCCCTATAAGGATGGTATTATACCAAAAATAATACCTATAAAAATGGGGAGGGATTTTTTGAATGTATTTGGGTAGATATTTTCAGATCCAAATGTGTTTTGAAGTTTGATTAAATGTGATATAGTGTTAGTTTATAAGAGAGGATAGGAATACCTATAGAATATATAAAATAATATAAATAATATAAATTAATTTTATTATCCAAATGGATATAAATTTAAAATTTTATATGATAATATTATTATCAGTCTAAATAATCTCATGAAATTATATTTTTACATGTTTTTACTATATTTTTAACATTATATTCCAGTTTTAATACCCCATGAACCCATTTCACACATTCCACGACAATATTTTTTTACACTTTGAGGGTCATTATAGTTACTATAAAAGGTAAAATTTCCAATAAATGGACCATAGTTGATATTTTAAACCATATAATAATCATTTTTCTGAATATGTACTGTTTAGTAATTTTATATGATTTAATAATAAACTATGTTCATAAAATATGAATAATGTCAATGTTAGAACTACTCATTTACTTGGAATTTTATAACTTTAATAAAACAAATAAAATTAAAAAAACATTTAATAAAACCCTGAATTTTTATTATAATCAATAAAATCCATGTATCAAATCAATTATTTAAAATTATATCAATTTTAGTATTTTTAATATCATTTATTTTATTTTTCTATTAATTAAATAATTAATCCATCAGAATTGTGTAAGAATTTAAGGTAATTATTTTTTGAAAAAAAATTAAAATAATTTACCATGATTAATATAAATAAATTAAATTTATAATCAATATTTATAACTGAACATATATTTTTTATGCCCATGTTAATCTTATTATAGTTATAAAAAAAATATTTTTACATTTTTACTTTTTTTAAATAAAATATTATTGAAGTCATAATCCCATCCAAGTGGAAAAAATTTCACATAATACAATATGGGATGATTATGGATGAATTGGACTCATCTAATAAAATCAATTCATGTTTTAGGCTCATTTTATAGTTCTGATCATATAATTTTTAATATTAATTATCCAATTAACCCTTTAACAAGGAAGAAAAAATTGGTAATGTTATTATTCATTTTGGACACAAATAAAAGAGAAAGTTTTAAAAATTTGGAACTCATGATTCCAATTTTGGAATCCATTTTTCAAAATTCAAAAAACATAATTGGATGAATCTAATTTAAAATTAAACCAGAAAAACTATATGAAAATCAATTTTTCTAAAAATGTCATTTTCACGTGTAAAAAGTTTTCATAGTAAATATAAGTGTAAAATTAATTTTAAAAACCAAAATTGTATTATTTTAAATAAAAAATAACTAATAAAAATTTAAAAATAATCTAAAATTATAGTTTTAATTTATAAATACTTCAAAATAACATATAGTTTTTAATAAAAACATCCATTTTCATTATTAACTAAAAAACAAATCTTTTCAAAAAATTATCAAAATTCCACCTTAAGAAACGTTTGAAAATATGATTTCAAAAATGAATATAATTTTATATAATATATTTAATAAAATTTATAGAAATTAATTATAACATTATCTCATAAAATGCAATAAAACCAATTTTTGATGAAAATATTTAATAAAAATGGAGTGATTATTTACTAAGAATTAATAAATAAATTTATATTGATTATAACCATTATATATATTTTGTATAGTAGTTTATCCAATTCACGCCTCCCAATTTAACATCTAGGCTATTAAATAAATATTTAAATAATAATATTTGGTGGTTCTTTTACATTTGATGTTACATATATTATACACTGTTGAAAAAATTATTTCATTTAAAATATATAGATATTATATTCTACCCACAATTTAAAAAATTATGTTCTCTCAATAAGATAATGTTCTCGGAAATTAAGGATTTGACAACTGAATATTTCTTTGTGGTAACTGAAATCGTTAAAATGGTTAATAAAACATCCTCCAAAAGAGAGGGAAATGGAAATATGGAGGTCATCTAGAAAATCATAAAAAATAGGATTCCAATAAGGAAATCATTGGTGGTAGTGAAATTGTGAAAATTGAAGAAAAATAAATGTCAAAATGATGATAGATAGAGATAAAAATAATTGATCAAAAGGAATTGAATGATCATAAGAATCTTAATGACCACAAAACTATATATATGTGATGGATGTAAGGACCATAGAATCATTAGAATTTTAGTTAGTAGGATATTATTTCTTTTAAGATCCTTTTCCCTATATTTGAGGAATTACATCACCATATATACTATGAACTTATGGAATATTCTTTATTGACATGTATAATTTTATACACTAATGAATTTAATCCACAACCTCATCTTTTTCTCCAAATTATGAGTATTGATGATTTATTTTTATGTTTTAAGAAATAAAATCAAAATTTAAGGGATCACATAATCTAAAAAACTATAATATGTTATCCCACCTATCATTAGATATTATAAAGAAGAAAAATGGTTAAAATAAGAAGAGATAATTCAAAAATTAATATAACTTCATACATGTAAAAAATACATTAATTTCTAAAGACTACCTAAAGGTCATAATTAATAAATCACTTAAATAAATATCCATAAATTTCATTAAAATATTCCTAAACAAGCTCGAAACCCAAAAATTAGAAGGATTTGACCACACATTCTTCCAAGATTAATTAATTATTTATCTATAATTAAAATTATCCACTCATAAGGTCATATAAATATATTTATATATACCCCAATAAAATAATCTCCGACATATGATAATCATTTCCATAAGTAAACTGAATCAACAGAAAGCTACATTAAGATAAAATATGCTTCCAAAATAAAATTAAACCTTTTCTCCTCAAATAATATATCGATGTAAACCTAAGTGTTACATATAATTCAACCTAATAAAACTTCTCCCAAAATATCATTAGTCACTTTATAATTATATCACTTAAAATATCAAAAGGGGTGTCTATGGATTTGAAATTATAATCAACCACAAAATTATAAAATAATAATGGTATCTATAACCCTTGTTATAATATCTAATGAAAACATCATAATCTCCAAAGTTGTCTAAAAAATGCTCTGATAAAAATTATAAAATCACCAAACCTATACTTCTAGATATAGTTCCAAAAACATACAATTTAACTTTATAGATTTGATACTGATAAATGTGTCCCACGTTTTTCATCCAAAACATAAAAAATAATATTGGATCACTTCCATAATCAAGGACCTTTTAGGAATAGAGTTTTTAAAAATTATGAAAAAATCATAAAAACATGATTCCATAAAAAAAATGCTTTATACAGATCAACATCATCTTCGAGTAAGATGTTTAAATTTATAAATCTTCTTAGGAACAACATACCTAAATCCAATCTTCACAACCCAGGGAAAAGGAAACATATTATGGGTGAAATAAAATGCCCCATAAGGGTAAACATAAGCACCGACAATTAAATGTTATCAATGAGTTTAATATGTAAATTTGAGAAATGATAACAAAATTGAGGTGCATGAGCATAATCAGAAGATAAATCATACACATAAAAACCAGAAACATCAATCATAAAACATGGAATAAATCATTAATAAACGAATTAGTCATTGGAATCAGTAATCATGGTCTATGTGATTTCATTCTTAATCAAAATTAAATTTTTGAACCCAAAGAAAGAATACTTAAAATGTGTTGGTATCTTGGAACATTTTAATATCACTATTATATTTTTAATAACCATTATAGTTATAAGTGGATTAACCATCACAGTTACACATGGAAAAACTCATAATAGATTCATTTTGAGTAAATATCATAATTGGACTTGGACTAATAACCCTCACTACACTTGGATTAACCATCATGGTAATGCGTAGAGAAATTATCCTAGTAACACTTGATATAAACATCATGGTTCTAATTAGAATAACCATGAATATAAATTACCACAATCTCTCTAGAGAAACCTAATCGGTTAACTCCTTAAATGTCCCATTTGGGACATGACTAACACTAATAGGGGTGAATCAATGTTGGGAACTTTTTAAACCTAACAAGAATTTTTATCCCCTTACCACTTTTTCCTATTAGTATATTGATTATATTATTCTATTTTCCTTTTCACATGGAATAATATGAAATTAGTAAATATAGAATAAAATATTTCTACATGGTTCACTATTCAATAAGTTTATACAATCCATAGAATGGTCTGTAAATAATTTTGACCACAAAACCACTTGAATGTAATCCTTTGAATGTGGTTATAGAAAGTAGGAAACAACCTTTCACCCGAAATGAACTATATTCAATTTGATTGTTCTTGTTATACATAACAAGGATGGATCTTTATACATTATCTAAAGATATTATCATCTTTATTGATAAAGGTTTGTAACAACAAGAATGTCTTACACCTATTAAGACCTTTTGGATGTCACTTTGACACTATGTTCTTTCACAATATTCATTTTCACTTTGTTACTTTCATAGCATCATGAATGAAACACTCCTTACTTATTCCCAGTAGAAAAATTGATATTTACACTATCTTCATATTCTCACATCAGTCAAAATACTATTTATATAGTGTAAACTAATGATAACTAAATTCTTTTAGGCCCAAATGATAATCAACTAATATAAACTTGTTCAGGAACTTACCCTTCTCCCTTTGATCTGTGACACACAAATATATTCAATAGTCTATAAAAGTGTTTTGATCTCTTTAGTTCAAAACATACTACACTAAATCTTCTTCAACTTAATCTTTTTATAATTAAATAATCCTTTGTGGTTATTGAATCATTGAATGTTAGATTCACATAGCATCATCCCAATTTAATTATTTTTCATGGATACCAATATAAATTAGTGAATACATTATCAGTTCTTTGATATTTCACACAAGAAATGTAAATAACATTCAGTATCATCTTCTCTGTCAATAAAATTCTTGAGAAAATTCTTCTTCCATCTTCAAATGAAATAAATGCATCACTAAATTAATATGAAATCAATATTTCATGCGATGTTTACTTCATGAAATTGTTATATAGAACTCCCATTTGAACTTTAACACACACACACACATATATATATATTACTTCATATGTATTATCTCTTATTTTTATTATTTTTCTCTACTAACTTCATGCTTCCTTGTACAAACACACGTTAAATTATTTTAATGCGTTTCACATGTTTGTATGTGAATTCATGTGATATTATTCTTCACTTGGGTGTAATAATTCACAACATGTTATATGTTTATAGTTTTCATTGTACAAACCTGAATGGGTATAACACAACATTTAATTTATTCATGCAAACCAGAAAATCTCTTCTCACAAGTGTGATATTAAGTGTGCATTGGTTCTTCTACTTCATATAGATAAGAAATGTATGTGAGATAGTTTAATCCTATGGATTTCCAACTAGCCTTTTTTAATCATAAATCTTCACAGAACTGGTACTTCATGAATCACAATGGATGTACTCAACACAATAACTAGATTGCCTTATTATATGTCTTCATGAAGCATCAAGAGGGAGTTAAACACATGTCGTGTGTCTCCAACTTTCCTTTATGTAGGATCTGAAGATATCTATCATGAAACTAGGATGGTTTAATGGAATATCCTACTTCATGAAGCCTTAAAGGCTTAAGGAAATCTGGGCCATATCGTGTAAACATATTCCCTAAAGATGATTTATTTTTTATAAAAAATGATAGCACTAAAATATTATGTGAGCATCAACAACTTGCTTTATCTCAATGCCTTGGTATTTATAGAGACATTTAAAACC
Source organism: Viscum album (assembly GCA_963277665.1). Classification (NCBI taxonomy): domain Eukaryota; kingdom Viridiplantae; phylum Streptophyta; class Magnoliopsida; order Santalales; family Viscaceae; genus Viscum; species Viscum album. The sequence goes on from OY728131.1 coordinate 1,693,897,690, forward strand.
ACCTACTCTACTTCAAATTCAAAAAAATATGTCATTTGAGTCATTGGTTTTGAATGAAAGTAGGACTCAACATTTAAACTCTTCAAATGTGGGATTAACAACACCAATAATAGATACATACTTGATTTTAGAACTCAGTTTCTCCTTTATAGTGAAACCACATCAAAATGTATTCAAGATAAGCTACATGATTGAGCAAGATTGAACTCCTCCATGCATATCGAAGGCCCAAGCTAACCTTTTTCTTCATGTTCTTGATCGTATGAGAATTATAGGAAACAATTAACATAGCTTTCATCATAAACTCATGATTTTCTTGATTTCTATATTCGAACCTCTGTGTATAAAATAATCACCAGTAATGGATGATCATCAAAGGGTTGGAGTCAGGTTCCCCCCATGTTTGGAGGAAGGGGACAAAGATGTGGTCGCTCAGTTGTAATGACCCACTTATTCTCATTGGATTCAGAAAACAACGAATCACTATAAGGCCTTAAGTGACAACCACAAGATGAAAAAGTTTTAAATAAATTCTATAGGGTTTCAATTTAAAGTGGGGGATGATTTACCCTTTAATAAATAAACCTTTAACTAAAAAACCATAACCAAACAACCACTAAATTATTCCTCATAAAAACAAAACAACTCAACCATCATCTTTATAACAAAACCACACCAAAGTATGATACAGTGGAATCTACACAAAAAAACAAGGTAAACAGTGGAAGAACAACTAAAGACTCCAATATAACCACAAGACTCCATGATCCACAAGATCCATGCTCTAACATCACCATATAGACCACGTTTCATGAGGTGATGATAAATACGTGTGATACTTTACCTTTTCCCATGTCCTAGAAGATATCATCGACAAAAGCACCAATGTTCAAAAGCAGGGATGAGTAAAAAACACAGTAGGGTTTCCCCAAAGACTTATCTACTCATTCCACATGGATAGTAAGGTAACCAACATTTATATAAAACAGTTTATATGATACAATTTCCTAAAATAGTTTATAACTAAATAAAAACAAGTCTCAAAACCATTTAAAACCAAATGTCAAAAAGTTGTAGTTAAACTAATTATCTAGAAAATCATATTTCTAGAAGAAAAACCAAACACAGATTTAAAACCATTTCTCAATATCATTTTTCATAAAAATTTCATTCCACTTCAGTACACACCCAACCATGCATGAAACCTGAAACTCTCTCTACTCATGAGTGCTAAGTCATCCTTCCACTAAGACATCACTTAGTGGACCACTTTGATGGGATTAGTTAATTCCCATATTCATCCCAACCATTTTATGGGGGTCCTTGAAACCCTTATCCATCATAATTCATATGAACACACACAACAACCCATGCCAAACCCATACCAAATCCATGTGTGTTCAACCAATTCAACAAACCCATTATTTTATTGAAAATCATGAAGCAATCCAATTCAATCAAACCATTTTATTTCAATAAAAAAATTCATTTTATTGAAAACATTTTAATCAAATACATGATCCAAAATTCTATAAAATCTTCATTTTAAAATCCACATTTTAAAACTAAGAACAAAAGAACATTTTCAAGAACGCCCTATTTTCCATATTTCCATAATTTTCTAAACATTCACTAAAGAGGGTTTCTAAAAATTGATAAACAACCAATTAAGAATAAATTAAACACAATATTTTCTATTGGGAATAATTACAACCAGTTATATCAAGAGGAGTCAAGAGTGAATCCACCCACCTTGAAGGTTTTGATGAAAAACTAATACAGATGAAGAATGCTCATGAAACCATGTAAGAATTCCATGAAACCGCCATAGATCTCTTCTACTGTTATGATCAAGACTAAATATCATCATATTTGACATCAAAAATATTATATCTACCCATAATGGGAATAGATCTGAGAAATCGAGAGGAGAGGAGATGTATATATAAGTAGATCCAAGAAAATGAGACAAGAACAGTGAAGAAAAACACTTAACCAGGTTGAATCAGCTTCTAATCAATAAGGGAAGCATCCATATTGATTCCAAAATGCATGGGATTGGTTCTAAAACCATAAATGGAGAATAATAATATGTTAGTGACATAAAAGATAAAAAATAGAGAGTTAGAGTAAAAAACATGTGAGATCCACTTTTTTAAGTATCTCACTTTGGCCCTGTGCATGGTTAGTTAGCACAGTTAGACAAACTGTGCACTAACCATTTATTATCTAATTACTGGGAAGAATCTATCATGGACTCCTTAGATTTTATCCCGAACCATTCTCACACCATGCCGAATCTAATTTCCAACATCTACCAAAGTGCATAGTTTCTCCTAGGATTTCCGCAAGGTTTAGACAAATTGTGCACGATCTGTGCGCTTCCTCTTTATCCCCAAAAACTCTTTGAACATTTCCCAAACTCTCAAAACATTCACCATTATACTTTATATACATAAAATCATAAATAAATGGTTACCTAACATAAACTATAGTGACTAAATTCTCCCCACAAGTGGTATTTACGTTTTTAGAAAATAGAAAACCAATGTGTCCTGAAAGTGTTCTGTCCATTTCTCTTTAATTTCTTTTTCATGTTCCCAAGCCTCTACCTCGATATTATCATGTTTTTATTAAAACCATAATAGACTGATTATTTTTACATGTATGTATTTATCTTGTCTATCCTCAATCCACGCTGGGATATGTACCAATGAAGCGTCTGGATCTAGATCAACGTGATCCCATCTGATCACATTGTCCGGATCCAGTTGATACTTTTTCAACTGAGATATGTGGAATACATTATTTACCAAACTAAAGAATTCTAGAAATGGAAACTGATATGCCATCTCTTCAACCCATTCCATTATCTCTAAAGGGATAATGTATCAAAAATAAAACCTTCCCTACTTCCAAAAACAACGATGTCCAAGTCTTGGATAAGTCAGTAAGAGCACGTGATCACTCACCATGAATAAAAATAGTCATTGATGATGATCTGCATACAATTTCAAATGACTCTGAGTCTTATCCATCTATTTAATTATTAAATAAATATTCTCCGTTTTTTCTTGGACAAGGTTCAGTCCAAATAGTGAAATTTCACCTGTTTCTACCCAAAAAAAGTGAAGAACAACAAGGACACCCATACAATGTTTCAAAAGGATTCATATGGATCAAGGCTTGATAGATGTTATTATATGAGAACTCCACAAAAGTTATATTCTCTTCCCATGAGCCAAAAAAATCTATTATGAAATCGTGAAACATGTCTTCCAATGTATATATCATCCTTTTAGATTCTCTATCTGTTTGAGGATGATACACCATAGTCATAGTCAACTGAGTGCCAAGGCCATTATGTATGGATTTCAATAAACGAGACGTGAACCTCTGATCCCTATTTTAGACTATCCAAACTGGTATTCCATCTATGTTTATCACCTCTTAGAAATAGATTTTGTATAGATCCTCCATCGTAAGATTTTCATGAATAGGAATGAAATAGGCTAACTTGGTGAGCCGATCCACTATCACCCATATGGAATCATGTTTCCAGACCATTCATGGGATACTTGTAACAAAATCCACAGTTATCTTCTCCCTTTTTCTAAACTAGAATAGGTAAAGAATGCATCATATCTTCTAGTCATTGATTTTCTACATTAACTTATTGACAAATTAAGCACCTTGAAACGAACTTATCCACTTTATGTTTCATACAAATCCACCAAAATAGTGCTTTCAGTGCCTTATATATCTTATGTATACCTAGATATACAACCCATCTGTAATGGTGGTATGCATTAAGAAATTGTTCCGGACAATCCATAGGTACAACCATCTGGTCTATGAATCAAAAAAACAAACTCCCATTAAGTTTCCAACCATTAATGTTCTCCCCATCATTGAGTTTTAAACTCACAACCAGTTATTCTACGTCTGATGTTTTTTCCACTTTAACCATATTTACCAAATCAAGAACAATAGAAACTCAAAATAAAACTACAATATCACCTCATTCTTCACATTCCACATGCAATTCGGCTAGGACTAACAAGAACTGCCATTTATCTAAGGCATCTTTCTCCAACTGAGCATATGACTTTCTTCTTAATGCATCAGCCACAGAATTTCCTTTTCACTGTGTATACATGAAGTCAAAGTCAAACAATTGGAGATACTCCATCCATACTATTTGCTTCAGATTCAAATCCAATTGTGATAAAATATCTTTCAATCTATTATTATCCATGAACATAGTGAATTTCTCCCTATAGAGATAGTGACATTAGCTCTTCAATGCATGGGTGTCCTCACCTAACTCTAAATCATGTGTTGGGTAATTCTTCTCATGAACTCTAAACTACCTTGAACCATAATCAACCACATAGTATCCTTGTATGAGAAAACATCCCAACCTATATCCCAAAGCATCACAGTACACCACATTCCCCTATCCTGATTCTAGAAAAATCAAGATAAGTGATGATGTAAGATAGTCTTTCAGCTCTTGGAAGGACTTATAGCATTACTTAGTCAATTTTAATGGAGTGTTATTATTTTTCAAAGATTTCATTGATGATTATAGTAATCAGAAGTCACACACAATGCATCAGTAATAATCATATAGACCAAGAAAACTTTGTAGCTCAAAGATATTCTTCAGGTGTTGACAAGAGATAACTACTTCTATCTTTGACGACCCACATAAACACCTTTTTTAGAAACTACATGTCCAAGAAAGGGTTCCACTTGTTTCAAAATATCACACTTTGACAATTTGGCATACAAATGATGATCTCTCAAGATTTCCAAAACTATATTCAAGTGTTTCTCATGATTATCCCGTGTCCTTGAATACACTAATATGTTAACCAAAAACACCCAAAAAAAGAATACTAATATCGCTAAAATATTTGATTCATCAATTCCATAAATACCGTTTGTATATTGGTAAGACTGAAAATCATGAATAAATATTCACTATGGCCATATCATCTTCTAAAATCTGTCTTCAGAATACCTTCCTTCCAAACTCTCAATTGGTGATATTCTGATCGCATGTCAATTTTTGAGAACCAATGAGCTCCCATAAATTGATAAAATAGGTCATCAATGCATGGATGTGGATATCTATTCTTTATTGAAACTTGTTTAAGCTTATGATAATCTACACACAACCTTAGACTTCAATCTACTTTCTTTATGAACAAGACTATTTTTCCCATGGATATTTTCTCGGTTTAATGAAACATTTTCTTTCTATCTTTTCCAACTGCACTTCCAATTCCCTTAATTTTGTTGGTTCCATCCTATTAAATGGAAAATAAATAGTACTGGACCCTAGAAGAAGATCAGTCATAAACTCCACTTTAATTATAGGGGGTAACCTATATAAGTTCTTGGGAAAGACATCTAGAAATTTATCCATGACTATTGGAAAAATGCTACCCTGATCACTTCCATTGATTCCAAATTCAATGTAGCCAATTGGTCAGATATTTTTCCCACTGTTGGTGCCAAAAAATCACCTATCTTTAAAACACTTTGTCCTATGAAGATATGATCGACGCCATCCTTTTTTTGAAGATAACTGTTATATTATAACATTCGATGTGATCCTTGAACATTTTCAACGAATCCATACTTAGGATTACATAAAAGAAATCCATATAAAAAACAGACTTGTCCCACTTTAGCTCAATTCCATCAATAGTTATAAAACATGCTCAACACACAAAGGCTCAACATTCAATTTTATCGACAGGAGTTTGAAGTGTTTATATGGAGAAAATCATCACAAGTTTTAAACATATAAAATTAACAACATGAGAAGAAATAAAGGAATTTGTTGCCCCAGTATGAAACAAAACATGCATAAGGGTGGAATTCAAAAGAATAAAACCTCTCACAGTAGATAGTCTGACATGATCATCCACAATTTCCTACCCATCCCTCATACAATTACTTCATTGTAGTATTATGATCATAGTATCCTTGATGATTTTTCCCTTTCTAAGGATTCATGGTGTTCCTAGAATGGCTATAATTATCCATGTTATGCTGATGAGTCTGATTCAACTGTATGTTTCCCGTTGAAGCATATGATGCTTGTGACACCTGAGAAGTGTCTCGAGAACCTGAACTCATAAAATGGAGACAATAGGGATGAACCCTCCTTATATTTATGGAATGCTCTAGGTTGTTATGTACACTCTCACTTCATGTGGTCAAGCGAACCACATTGAAAACAACCTACTCTTTTATTGTTTCATGGATGAAGGTTCACTAATCTAGCCATTAGATTCTGATTCCAACTCCCACTATGAAAGAAGGTGTCCCTCTTCCTCTTTTCCCATATTTAGAGTTACCACCATTTTCCATATGTATCACGATACTTTCTCCTCCCATAGATCCTAAGACACCTCGTTCATCCACTATAACTCTGTTCACCATCTCTGTATAATCCACAATATAGAGCACTGTAATCTTTGAGAAAATCACATGACTTATCCATTATTAAAAGATACATTCCATTAAGGCCGCACTAACCACGACTTCTAGTGCAAATTGCACTAAATTCATGAATTTAGCTGCATACTAGATGATAAAGAGATTTTCCTTCTTCAGGATGAAGAAGCCCATCCTTCATCAGATCTTGAATGTGTGAGGATATAATTTTTTATTAAACAATTCCTTAAATCCTTCCAAATAAGGTTTTAATCTAGTTTAACCACCACTACTAAGTCCCTCCAATGGTGTGAAAGATCCTCAATCATATACCCCACCATCGTAACTTTCTACTCTAATGGTGCACTGATGAAATCAAAGATATGATTCATCATATTTAGCCAAACCTCAGACTTTTGGGGTTTAGTATCACCCCAAATGATGGGTGGATTACTATTCATGAATTGGATGGAATGACCCACATGCCTTTTATCATCCCTCCAGTATCTATTGACCACAACTTAAAATCATTGCACAATACTCTAAACCAACTCTTGGTTCTCTAGTGGTTCAGGTAAAACCATATTCTCTATAGCTTATTCAGGATGGTTTCAATGATATCTACCATCATCCATTTTCTAAAGTACAACAAACACTTTACATCTCGTATTCTAGTAACTAATGTTTTAGAATTTCAAATTCTATCACATGAATGATCACAATATTTCTTTCCCCAAATCAACCATTTTTTAAAATTTCTAAAATTATTTTTGAAAATCAAACCATTTTGAAAATACATAAACCATTCTCTTTTCATAATATTTTATTTGAAAACACATTCATGCTTTTAAAAAATCAACACTTTTTTCACAAAACATAAATCATTAATCCAAAATGAAATATGCAATCTCAGTGGGAATTCATTCCTATAATTCATGTCATGCACTTATCATTGGATAAATCCATGACAATGAGATTATAATATCCTATATGTGTATCCAAAAAACTTATGTACCCAAATCCTTAGTAACTTGATGTTCAACATATAAAGGTTATCGACTTCTTTTTGTGCTCTACATTTCAAGCCCCGAAAATCCTACTCCTTTCAGAGATCAAAATCCAAGGAATATACAAGAACATATTTCAACTCCAAGACCAAGAAAAATGATGACCACCTATTCCACAAGGAAAGGAAAAAAGATGATACCACTTATCTCAAACAAGATTTTGGACCTAACAAACTGATGCCATTAGTAATGACCCATTTATTCTCATTGGCTTGTGAACACAACGAGTCACTACTAGGACTTAAGTGACATCCCCAAGAGGCCAATGGATGGAAATAAATGCTGAAGGGTTTCAAATGAAAGTGTGGGATAAATTAACTTTTAAGACATAAACCATTAACAAAATAACTATAACCAAAAAACCAAAATATGATTCATGATAAAAATAAGAAAATTCAGCCATCATTTAAAATAACCCACCAAAGTATGCTACAAAGAAAGCCAAAAAAATCAAGGTAAACAGCTAAAGAACAACTAAATAATCCAAGATAACCCCAAGACTCTATGCTCCAAAACCTCTATGCTCCAATATCACCAAAAAGATCATGTATAATGTGGTTATACTAAATAAGGGTGATATAATTACCTCTTCCCATGTCCTAGAAGATAGCATCTGCAAAAGCACCACTGTGCCAAATCAGGGGTGAGTATAAAACTCAGTAGGCTTTCCATAATGACTTCTTTACTCACTCAACTAGGATTTAAAGGTTAGAAACATTTATATAAAATAGTTTGTATAAAAAAATTTCCCAAAATATTTTATAGTTATATATAAACAAGCCTCAAAACCATTTAAAAACAGATTAAAATAATTGCTAGTTAAACCGATTTTTCAAAAAATAAAATTTCTATAAGAAAAACCAATAAATAATTTAAATCCATTTGTCAATATCATTTTGGCATAAACATTCCATTCCACCTCACCACATGCCCAACCATGCATAGAACCTAAAACTCATTATACTCGTGAGTGGTGAGTTATCCTTCCACTAAGACTTTACTTAGTGGACCACTCTGATGGAGGTACTTCACACCCATATCTGTCCCATCCTTTTGATGGGGGTCCTTTATTCCCTCGTGCATCAAAATTCATCTGAACCCACACCAAAACCCATGCCAAATCCCTATGTGTTCAACCAATTCAATAAACCCGTTCATTTTTTGAAAATCATAAAACAATCCATTTCATTCCAATAAAAACATTCCTTTTGTTGAATTTTTTTAATCAAATCCATGTGACAAAATTCTATAAAATCCTCATTTTAAAATCCACATTTTAAAACCAAGAACACCCATCAATAAACCCAATTTTCAAGAACACCCGAATTTATATATTTCCATAATTTACCAAACCATCACTAAAGAGGGTTTCTAACTATTTCTAAATAGGAAATTCAAAATCTATTAAGCACAATATATTCAATTTTAAAGAATTCCAATTAGTTCTATGAAGAGGAGTTGAGTGTGAAGCCACATACCTTGACAGTTTTGATGAAAACTGAAAATGGATGAAGAACGCTCACGAAACCGTGTAAAAACTCCACGAAACCGTCTAAGATCTCTCATACTCTCATGATCGAGGCCAAATATTGTCATATCTTGCATCCAAAATATTATATCTACCCATAATGGGTGTAGATCTAAGTAAACTGGAGGATCAGATATGTAGATCTTAATAGATCAAAGAAAATGAGACAAGAATGGTGAAGAATGAGAGTTTACCATGATGAATAGGCTTATAATTACTAAGGGATGCCTTCAGAATGATTGAAAAATTCTTGGGAGAAGTTATCCAACCTTCATTGGAGAATAATCCCGATTTGGGGCTGAAAAGGAGAAAAAATGAGTGAGCTAGAGTAAAAAAATGTTTGATATCCACTTTTTAAGGATCTCACTTTGGCCTCACGCATGGTTAGTTCACACAGTTAGACAAACCGCGTACTAACCATGAATTAGCTACTTCTTAGGTAGAGCCCTGTAAGACCTCCTTTCACAGTCTCCCTAACCACACACATACTATGTTGAAGCAACTTTCTAACATCTTTTAAAGTTCATGGTTTATCCTACAACTTTTGTACAATTTAGACAAACCATGTGCTTCCTCTTTAGCCCAAAAACACCTTTGATTTTCTCCAAACTATCCCAAACTTCACCCATATACTTTATATACATAAAAAATATATAAAGCATTATATACTAGATACCTGGGGTACTACATCGGTGATATTCAGATCACACTTGATCCAATTCAGGTGTTATGTCCATATCATTTAAATACTAGTGAAAAATACACCCATAATAGCATCCCACATCAAACTCTATATGTGAAATCCCTCCACTTTATAAGCCAAATAATAACCCATGTTTCTTCAAGCTGACACAAGGGGTCAGTACGCAGATGACACTGCACACTCCAAGCCCACATGGGATGTGACATACACGGTCTATGGGATCTTACCTGGGAGTTGGAGGCCCAAACTTTGCATGACCTTACCCATGCACACTACGAGCCTTAAAATTGGGCATGCCTGTATCCTACGGGCACTAAGCTCTTATTCCTCCATGCTTGGGGGATTGAGATTTCCTCCCATGGGTGTGGTTGAATATGGTGTCCCACATATTCCTCAGTTGATGTTATCTTGGCTACTAAGTATCATAGGATAGTTTTCCATAAATCCCAAAAAATATTACATTGTAAAATATGAAGTATTGAGTGGAATTAAAGATGTGTAGAAACCATTATACATAGAGAAATATGTAAATAATTCTTCAATCCCTCAAACTTCACTTTATTAAATCTTCAAATAATCCTTCATGAAAAAATAATAATATTTCGTATTTCTCCTTTACTTCCCAAATGAAAATTAGAACTTGAATGTTCAAGCTTTGGCATGGTTCTCATAAAGTAGAAAAATATTTAATGACCTCCTTGAAATTCTCAAATTCTATTCCTTTAGGAAAATAAATTCAAAATAAAATTATTATCCTAAAAAACAATTTCTTCCTTATTGTAAACAATGTATCACATTTGATACATTTATTTGACATAAAGATGAGTTCACCAATAATTATAATTACTTGGATAATTATTCAAGCATGAAATCCAATTTCTATAATTAATCCATTGTATAAACTCGATTATTCCCTTGAGCTATGCATCTTTTCTTTTTTTAGGTTTTACTTTAGAAAATGGAGGGAAAAGTGATAAAAGGATGGTTGTAGGCCTACTAAATGATGTGACTAGGAGTTACACACTATTTATTTCCAAAAACACCTCATGTAATGAGAGTTGAATTCCATATAATCCTTGTACACAACCACGTAATGTTCTGTACATGATTTATAGGGAAACGACATGTTGTTTCTAGTACACACCATGTAATTTTTTTTGTTAAATTGGGAAGTAGCATCATTTTTTTCAGACAGATAGAAACAAATCCTTTTCGACATACAATACACCTAGAAAATATCCATGAGGGTTTGGCCCCCAATTATTCATACAATCTCTAATTCCATCACTATCAAATTTATTGACATCATCTCATTGAGTTCTTAATTCCTTTTGAGTATTTATTCCTGATTTCTTCTCTTAACCTAGTTATTGATGGTTGATAGTTTTTTTCATTTTATAGATATACTCCTATTTAGGTAAATTTGAAAGATGACATTAGATGAGTAGGGTTGTACAAACATGAGGTTCATGGTCTCATGCCTTTCACTAATTTTCAAGATGATTATATGTACCAGAGTGCTACTCAACTATTTTTGGGTGACTCATAAATTGATTATTAACCTATGTTGTTAAATAATGTTGCTTATATAATTGATTAAATGATTATAAGTCATGTTTGAGATTGTTATCCTTGATTTAGGGCCACCCCATGGGTGAATTTTCCCTTGGATGACCAACATTTAGCAGTTCTTCCAAGGATTCCAATAGGCATGCCTTTGATTCCCTTTTATGGGTTTTTTAAAATAGAATTGGTTAATTTAATGATTTTCCCACATTAGATAATAAATGATTATGACTTGTGATAGTTTAATTCATATGTTAGGATTGTGATATGTGTTTACCATAAAAGTTTATAATTTTTAGTCTTGTTAATGGTTAGATTATTTGAAAGGTTTGTGACATGTTTGATGCCTATGTGAGTTATTATTTTATTAACCATGTAATAGTGTAAGTTACATGTGTTGTTTTTTTACTAAATTATTATATACCTTGTTTTGACCCGTACACATGTAGAAATGATTATATACCGGGTTTTGACCCTAACACAGGATGAAATTCTTATATACTGGTTTTCAACCCTGATTGTCTGCTGAAATTCTTATATAGTGGGTTTTGATCAAGTTTGTTATTATGTTGTACCATGGTTATATGATTTTATTTAAATAAACCATGATTGATTCTTGAATTCCCATTTTGGATATCAAGACCATACTTAGTTATAAATTTAATAATGAAATAAAAAGGCTAATGATGCATCTTCCAAGCTAATGAAGAAGCATGGATTCGGTCTTCACGAATACTTGATTACATTGTCGTTTGAGACATCTGTCATGCCTACTTTTGAGTACCTACAGTTTATTGCTTTCATTATTGTACACTTATAGTTTTATATATTCACTAATATAATGACATAGACGTTGGGTGGTTGCATACTAGGATTTAGTCTTACACCCTATTTGGGTCTTTCATTTGGGCCTAAAAAGATTATATGATTGCACGTGTTGATCTGGGAAAGTTCCCTATACTAGTACATAATTTTCTACCTAGGAGAAGGAGAGAATGGAACCGAGAAGTGGCCTTTGATTCTTCATAAGTTTATTTGTTTCTTTTGAGCTTTTGGAAAAAATATTGTTTATTACTTCAGTGTACCTATTTTTGTTGTTTTATTAGAACATGTAAAATTCTTCATGATTCTTTGTTTGGATTGATGATTTGTTATTTATCATATCAGTATTGTATAATTTATTTTAGTATAATTATGTATACTTTTTCCAGTGTTGTATTATTATTGATTCTGCTATGTTACACTCTACTAACGAGGGAATAGTTTCACCACTATCGCACCCTAGGACCTTGCTTCTAGTTGACAACCTCTGGTGTTTGGGGACATGCACTTGAGTCTATATGGAAAAGTGGGTATGGGGAACCAGTTGAATGGAATCCAGATCTAAGATGTTAATAATTATCCAAGAATCACTTTTTAATGCCAAATTATTCAAACCATTTATATAATTCTTCAGATTATAAGACTTTAGCACTTAATCTAACATCTGTTAACTTTGGATCTTCTTCATCAAATTGAAATTAATTAAATCTTACAATTTAATTGATCTCCATAGAAAACCAATAAAAATAATTGACAATAAATACAAATCATGCAGAAAGTGGTCTCTTCAATATCCCTTTTTTTATTTTATAAAAATAACTCAAAGTTCATTCGAAATGAATATGTCAATAGGTGAATCATTATATTCTCTCCTATTTACACATACAACTTTTATTTCACTTTCTCTCCCCCTTATTTATAATAAATAGAGAGTTCATGGGAAAAGGGTATCACTCCATACTTAAAAAATGTTTCACCCATTATTTTACCCTAAGTATACTTGATCTATGATTGGTGTATAAAAATATAGGATTTGACATAGACAATAAATTTTTCCATTACTAAGTGATCATGATACCTTATGAAATGATAACCCATATAATTTTTTTCAAGGATTATTCACCTTTATTATTATCTGAAACTACTAAAATGGGATATGAATCTTCTTTAAGAAATATCAACCTGAAACTCCTGCACTCACTTCTACAAATAGATCAAAAATACTTCCGGGCAACAAGTAGGATACATGGCCTTGGGGAATAGTAACATTTCTTATTTCATTGATTAATTAAATTTCTCCCACTTTGTAAAATGATATTTATTTGAGTAAAAATTAATTATGATTAATAAAACACATATATTTTAAAATGACATGATCTTTAGGTAATTTATAGACTAATCATGTTTTGATACTAATTGAAATGATAATTTTAGTAGCTTCTTTATTTTTCTCCCCATAAGGGGAAACACTTCTCATTATCTTCATTATCGTGGATCTCATCAAAAATATATTTCAAGATGATTTATTTAGAGAAAACACCAAAATGGATCTTCAAATCCTAATTGTATAGATTGAGAATTTTCACAACTTCACCAAAAATGATATTCTTGAACATTTATTCTTCAAGATACCAAAAATAAGATGAATCCAATATGGTATCTTATTTATCCTCGATATCCAAAATATGAAATAAATTTCATTAACAACATCAAAGATGAGCCTCTATTATATTTTTATTTGAATACCAAATTTTAGGAATCATTCAAGTATGGTAACTTCTTAGGATTTTCTATCAAGAGTTGACAACAATCACAAATCATTAGATTTTCCACAGGAGGACTTGATTCAACTTCAATTACATATTTTATAAGAAAAAATAATAACAAGGTAATAAGGTGGATACTAATTTCATAATCAATATTAATAGAAACATTGAGTTGATTTTTTCAACCAAGTTTTTCAATCTATTCTAGTACTCATGATTTCACATTCGATATTCTATTCTGATTTATATTGAGGTTGAATGGATCTATTCACATTCCATTCTTCTTTGTGTGGAGAAGTTTTCTTCCTAAAATACCTTATAGATGATACATTCTTACTCTTTTTATAGACTTATTATTATTATGGTAGTAATGTTAAACAACCTTTTACAATGTGACCAGATATCTTGAATCTCTCACATAGATATTATCAAAAAAAGTGTTTCCTTTGGTTGATAATCTTTCATAAATATTTTATTCATATTGTGGAACATTTTATTTTCCTTTTTCACTAGCCTTATCTTGTGTATATTCATGTTTCCTCTTTCTTTCTAAATCATATGGCCAGATAACTAACATGTCATTATGATCTATAGAAGCAAGTTTGAATCTTCCACATGGATTATTCAGAGTGTCATAACTGTTAGTTGTTCTTTTTGATGAATTACCCTTAAAATTATTTTATTTAGTATCCAAGGTCTTCTCACAGTTTGTCTTTGATACCTTTTTGGTAGGATTTTATTTCACAACATTCTTCTGAATTCTTCCCAATGTTTCCTATTAATTCCTAGCCATATTTTGTGATATTATTTCTTTAATATCTATGGATATATGTTGATATGATCATTTACCAGCTATGTGACCACAAAAATTTCATTAGTTGAATTTGTTTTCAATATTTCTAAATCTATTAGTTAAATATAGACTTTTATGGACTGGCAGATTTTTCTCCTTCTTCTATGGTTTTATCCCCCCTTTTATAGGATTCCTTTGTGCTTTTTAATTTTTAAAACTCTATCAAAAATATAATTCATAATTCTCAAATCCATTACAATACCAACATTTTCCCAAAAAAATTGATTTCTTGATATCTTATATGTAGGTTTGTTAGGTCATCTTTCTAACTTGTTGTGCTATTTTGGGGAACTTGATTACACAATCTTTTTCTTATCCACCATAGTCATGGTGGTAAGATTATTCTAAACATTCTCCATCCATACATGTTCAAAATTTGTTTTCTAACATGAACTATTTATGGAAATAGATTTAGAAACATTATTACAAGATGAAATAGTTGGTAAAGTTTTCTTTTTAGCTAATGGTTCTAGATCAATTAATGGGGTCTTAATCGTTTTATCACATTTTGGAGGTTTTTCAACAATAGAACCATCCAGTGAGGATCGAATACCAACAACCACTGTCTACTACTTTTGTGACGTATCAATATGTGACTTCTTGATATTTGACATCTAGACTTCCATATTTAGAAATTTCATTTTGAGGATTCCATTCTGATCTTCAATCATGATAAAATTCTCTCTATAAGCTTTATTCATTTTAACAACTCCATATTTATTTAAATTAACATTTTTCGCAATAAATGTGTCATATTTTGGGATCTTCTTGGATACTTATTGTAACAGCCCAAGATTTTATAAAAAAATATTCTTTTTAATTTTATTAAAGTCTTGTGTTGTACGCTACACCAAAAGGAGCTTGCACAACACGCATCCTTGACTTGCCTTGCATTACACGCAATCGCGACCTTCCTCAATAGCGTGTGTAATACGCAATACCGAGTTTCACTAAACAACGATATGCTATTAAAATATTATTAAAACTAGCCGGTATGAATAGTAATAACAATTTTTTAAAATTCTGTAAATCTTATTTTTCAAAATGAACTTCATTTTTGGATTCGGAGTATCGAATTTAGCCTAGGGTGAAATTTTGGTACATTTCGGATAACTTTCATATTCTGATGAATAGTGAAAATTACTAAATTATAATTAAAAACAACTTTTTTAATCGGAATAATTAATAGTGATAAATCATTAATTTGAGTGGTTTTAAAGTATATTTAGAATATATTTTAACAATTTAATACAATGTTGGTCCTTGTATGTAATTTCACATTTAAACTAGACATAAACAAGTGTCAATCTTTTGATAGATATTGTTTCTTAAAAACACGCTATTTGTTTTAACAGCGGGATTTAATTATAAAATTAATTAATGCAACTTTTATGTTATGAATTTGGTAAAATAGACTTCATTTTTAAATTCAGAATATGAAATATAGCTTGGGATGAAATTTTGGCATTATTCTGAAAAACATCAATTTTTTATGAATAGTGAAACTACTAAGTGGTAGGTTAAAAACTGAATTTTGCATAAAACTTAATTTTACCGCTTCTGTGAATGGAATTTCGAAAATCCGATAGACACGGTTAATATCAAGGACTAAAATGTGGTTCAATGAGATGAAAATAATTTTTTGGTGAATAGTAACTTTTTACTTTTTTTACCACGGTTAATAGTAAATAGGGTAACTAAGGGTAAATATGATATTAACATTACCCTAAAACATGTCCTAATTCTATTGGACAAGTGTAATTCGACCAAAAACAAACTTAGGAATAAAATATGACCATTTAGGCCCACTTGGATTAGATTAGGACATTTATTATTAATTTATTTAAAGAAGGGTTAAAATAGTTAAAATCAAAGTTTAATAAGTAAATCATTTTTAATATGGGGTTATACATAAGATAAATTCGATTGTAAATATTAATTGGAAAGCTAAAAAGATTTACTACATGATGGTATTTTATTTGTAATTTTTAGAAATCAAAAAATTTAATTTATTTATGACACAAAGATGATGCAGTAATTATCTTGTTAATGAAATATTGACATAATTGATTTTATAAACACCAAAATAAATGTAATTTGAGACTTTTTATGAATTCCACTAATTTTCTAGGTTACTATGATATATTAGTGTTGATTTAATCAACTTGGTTCGAACAAATAATTCTGTTATGACTTTTAGAAAAATCATGTATCAAATAGTGTCAAAATTGACACAAAATAGTTTATAAATCAAATATATTATTATTAATTGTTATTGTATTCCTAAAAATCTAAGGTTCGGCCAAATGACTTAGATAAGGATATATATATTAATAATAAACAATTTGGGGTTCGTTTGGCATGTTATAGTAAGTTTATTAACCATATAGTGAAAGAAAACAAAAAGACATGGTAAAAGTTAAATTATTTAACTTTGAGTTAAATTTAATTGATAAGGTTAAAATAATATCCTAAACTTGTCTAAATTCTATTGGTTGATAGGATTGAGACCCCTCCCCACCTTATCTTCTAAATAAGACCCTTTGGAACCATTATAAACCGATTTTGACTTTAATATAAAATAATATTTTGAGATATTCCTAAGGTACCCCTCTCCTTCCTTATAAAAGGACACCTCCTCCCCCTCCTCCTCACACCAATTTGAGAACTCAAGCTCGGCCAACCCCTGCCAAAATCCCTTCTCCACTTCCCTAGAAACATCCTAGAGGTTCTGGTCTTCCTCAAAGACCAATTATAGTGCCCTAAGAGGAGGTCTCAAAGAGGCACTTCAAAGAAGAGGTAATTACCGTTACCAATTCTTTCATATTTATTTCTTCTTCCACTTATTCTTCTTAGGTTGTTTCATTATGAAGTAATAACATAAGTATCACTCATATACTGATATGTTATTATAAGTATGAAACAACCCTATTTCACTATCTATCCATCCTACGGAAAAAGAAATCACCGCGCGTGCGTACGTACGGAATACCGTCTCCACGCCGTGGTGTAATCTATTTTCCACCACCACCTTACATGGATGGGTATAATGGTGTAAAGAATAACTATACATAGTTATTACAACATCATATTGATTCTGATATATTGTATAATCCACTCCAATTCAATTCAATATTTATAGAAATGATATCATCGCTCGTGCGTACGTACGGACTACCGTCTCCACGACGCGATGAGATTCATTCTCCATGTTAACCATTTAAGAATGATTATAATGTATATATAATAAATAATAATGAAATATATGACATTATAAAGCTACTGGATTTATGTATATATATACATATGTATGTCATCTACTTACTTCCATTTCAAGACAATAAGGAAAGAAAAAAAGTGTTCATGCGTACGTACGGACTACCGTCTCCATGAACGGTGTTTTTCATTTTATTTATCTATCTATTATATATATATATATACTGAATATATATGATATATAAATCATATTTTATATTCTGGAAGTAAGTGAATCATGATATAAGTAATAATGATGTCAAGAACAACAAGTCAAAACACCTACGATAAATGAAACGATTTTACCCAAAACGCTTCTTTAACATGGAATTTACAAAAGAACGGGTAATATAATGTCATAAGTGAACCATATATGATATCATAACAATTAATATGATTCTGTAATAAGTCAATAACATGATTTAAATCATTATACAGGAGGTTCGGACACTTACAAAGCAAGTCGGACCTAAGGTAAGGGAAATATCACAATCTCATTTTTATCCGAGATTGTTTATTCGTAAGTATTTACTAGGGTGTATTTTATCATCCACATCCATGTTCCTTCAATATGTAATATTGTTTCCATCCACTTACAATATTTTAAATCCAATTTTACTCTTCAGTGAGTTTTTAGTGAAGAATATGAAAGGAATCTTTTGTCACTTTTTGCATACGAGGTACTTTTTGACTTTTCCGACAAAAGTACGAAGAATGTTTTTTTTAACTTAAACGGCATGAACGGATTTTTACGGTTTTATAAATACTTATTTTCATGAAGCTTCCTCCAAAATATTTCATGACTATTTTTAATAAAATCTATTTCTTTTAAAATTGCATGATGTTTTGTGAAAAGAAATTGATTTTGAAGAAGAAAGGATATTTTCCTCAAAAATTCATTTCAAGTGTTTTATCAAAATTATTTTCCATCTAAGATAATAAAGGGTTCTGTTTCTATCCATATTTTTACATTGATTTGACTATGTTGTGATGGAATTATGTTTATGAATTCCTTTATCTTATATGAATGGTTTTATGATG
This sequence comes from Viscum album, assembly GCA_963277665.1. Lineage (NCBI taxonomy): Eukaryota > Viridiplantae > Streptophyta > Magnoliopsida > Santalales > Viscaceae > Viscum > Viscum album. Next base: position 1,693,916,747 of record OY728131.1, read on the forward strand.
TCATGTTGTTTTAAGAATCCCATTTTTATTACATGGGTTATGAAATGATGTATGATTTATGATTTTGTGGCACACATAAGAATGGTATCATTATGAGATGGGTGGGACCTATATCTCCCTCCAATGCATTGGGTAAAGATTTTATATCTCATGAGATAGACATGGCTGAAATGGTAGGTTATACCGGTTCAGTGAAACAGGACTGAAACGAGGGTTACTCGATTCAGAAAGGGACTTTGTCCACTAAGATAGTCTTGGCAATGAGTCTTGACTAACAAGAAATGATTTTCTATGATTATGTGTGTATGCCACAAAGTTTCACGTTTTAAGTTATGATTATTGGGATTACATTTCACTTCTATGATATATCCCATGTTATGATATTATGAGCTCTTTTGCAGGTTAAGATTTCCAAAAGCTATGTATATGATGTGATTGATTTTTCTTTTGTTTACCCTTACTGAGCATTTGAGCTCACCCTTTTATGTTTTCTTTTCCCCAGGATATAAAGAAAGGTTTTAGGTATAAAAAAGGGATGACCTTTATGGGAGATATTGAAGAACTTTCACCACGATTAGAAGATTATGTTCTGAGTTTCCAAAGACACTAAACTATTACGATCCTTTAGTGTGTGTTTTTGTTATGTACTAAGTATTCCGCAAATGTAATGTAATGTCCATGTACGTCAAGATACGGGTCTCTACAGTTGGTATCAGAGGAAAGGTTTAGTCAACCTTTGGAAACTAGGACGCGAGAACTTTAGTGAGATCCCTAGAGATATTTCTAAGGTATGTCTAGGGATGTCCCTAAGGTTAAGTATACGTATAGGTTATAGTACTAGAATTACGCTAACGGTCATAGAATTAAACCTAAGATGTTAGATATTGAAGGTACTCCCCCTTTATTATGTTGTTTTCCCTAGCATGATTTTTGCATCTCACACTATTCTTTTTGGGTTTTAGACGATGGCTGGAACCCGAAGGAACCGTGTTGATCAATGCAATGGACAATGCAATGATTGCCCTCCTGAACAAACAAATGTTATGCGAGATGGAGTGCAAAATCTTATTGCTATACTTACACAAGCTATGAATCATTCTGGACTTCCAAATGAGCAGAGAAGGGAACAATATTCTATTGAGTCCTTCATGAGGCAACGTCCACCTTCTTTCAGTGGGTCTTCTGATCCACTTGTGGCTGAACAATGGATCAGTACTACTGAAAAGATATTTTCAGTTCTTCAATGTTCTGAACATGATAAAGTCATCTTAGCAGTATATCATTTGGAAGGTGAAGCTGATCAATGGTGGAATCTTATCAAGAATACGAGGCCAAGAGATGAAATTGAGTCCATGGAATGGGACGAGTTCAAGAACTTGTTTTTCAGTAAGTACTTCCCTCGTATTCTTCGAACAAAGATGGAGAAAGAGTTTCTTGAACTGAAGCAAAGGGACGATGAATCTGTTGGTACCTATGAAGCAAATTTTACAAGACTTGCAAGGTATGCTTCTGGAATTATCATCCAACCTGAAAGTAAAGTTGATCGATTTTTCAGTGGCTTAAAACCAAGTCTTCGAAGGGAATTAGCTATAAGAGACTTCAGTAGCTATGAAGAAATTGTGCGTTGTGCTATCAAGGTAGAAATGGAAGTTGGTGTTACATATCCATCTCATGGTATTGACAAGAAACGAAAGATGGAGTTCAAGGAGAAATCTCAGAATAATGGTGAAAAGAAGATGAATGTTTCCTTATGCACAAAGTGTGGAAAGAAGCATGGTGGAGATTGTCTTAAAGGGACTAGAAAATGTTTTAAGTGTGGAAAAGAAGGTCATCGAGCAGCTGAGTGTCGAAGTAATGGAAAAAGGGTTTCTAATGATGTGAATAAAGTAAACACTGCAGAGAACGCACTACCAACACTTCAATGCTTCAAGTGCAAGGAAATGGGGCATTATGCTAATAATTGCCCTAATCCAAGGGTTAGTGATGATCAACATGAGCAACCACTGAAGGCAAAGGACAAAGGGAAATCACATGCGATCACTATTGGCAATGTTGAATATGACAACGATGTGGTGGAATGATTAAGTGTTTATGTAATGGGATTCCAAAATAATGTTGTATCATTGAGTATTGCAATATTTAATGATGTGGTATTCAAAGTGATTGAGATATTTTTTGGAAATAAGATGATATGCGCATAATGAAGACGAGAAAATGAAATGTTTAATAGTATTTATGAGCTCATGATTGATATAAGGACTAAGTGATATCATGGTGTTAGTATATAGAATTTTGAGGATTTTGGTATGTGGAAAGAGTTAACTTTTAATAGAATTCGTGTTTTCAATAAGGTTCAATGGGTATTCAAGAGAGTACAAGATTAAGGCCTTTGAATGTTTGGAATGTGACCAACATAACATATCTTATGATATATGGGGATCAACGATGGTATTAAATCTCTGGTAATCGTTTCCACTATGTTATGAGAATGGACTGCAGTATTATGGATAAGCCTAAAGATTGGAATGGATTATGTTGGACATAAGTTAGTATTGTTTAAGGATAGAAGTTTTTTCGATATTATTGATGGGATGTTATAGTAATATAGTTTTATAAAAAGGACAACCTGCAGGACGGGCGACAGCCCATCGCTTCGGACAAGGCTGTAGGAATCGAACCCACAACCGAAGTGCGACTGGCCTTTATCGCCTACTACTGACCTATAGGAAGTCCCTGTTTAGTAGAAACTAGTTTTATTATATTAAGCAGTATGATATATGAAGTATAAGTCCATTTTAGGAACTATATATGATTAATCTCACTATAGAATGACTTATGTATATTTAATAACTTTTGCTTACCTTTTGTTTGAGACAGATGGAATGACCCGTCATTCTATCACATGATCTGCTAACACTTCACGAATAACAAATTCAACTTCATTTATTTAAGAGATGAAGTAGAAATTGTTCAAGGCACGAACAAAAGTGAGATTGTACCAAAATAAAGTAAGTATTTATTCTAAGCAAATTTTCAACTTTAGGGAAATGATCTTGAAAACCAAAAATGTTGTCCTAGTGATCTTATACCTGATGAATCAGATGGTACCTTATATCATCACAAATCTATGGATTTGTGATTACTGGCTTTTCCATAGCCATGTTCTCTACCACTCTCCATCAGAACATGATGGTTAGATTTCTCTTCCATATCCATATTTTCACCTATGTGGAAACCCAGTGATTAGTTTATTTGGGTAATCGTTACATTTCATACTTTAGTTTTTAAAGCCAAGTTTTGGTATTCCCTTTTACGATGTGGGTTTCTATTAAAGAAACTTTCGAATAGTAAACCATTTATAACCCCGACGAATTTCGAGGGCGAAATTCATTTTAAGGGGGGTAGAATGTAACAGCCCAAGATTTTATAAAAAAATATTCTTTTTAATTTTATTAAAGTCTTGTGTTGTACGCTACACCAAAAGGAGCTTGCACAACACGCATCCTTGACTTGCCTTGCATTACACGCAATCACGACCTTCCTCGATAGCGTGTGTAATACGCAATACCGAGTTTCACTAAACAACGATATGCTATTAAAATATTATTAAAACTAGCCGGTATGAATAGTAATAACAACTTTTTAAAATTCTGTAAATCTTATTTTTCAAAATGAACTTCATTTTTGGATTCGGAGTATCGAATTTAGCCTAAGGTGAAATTTTGGTACATTTCGGATAACTTTCATATTCTGATGAATAGTGAAAATTACTAAATTATAATTAAAAACAACTTTTTTAATCGGAATAATTAATAGTGATAAATCATTAATTTGAGTGGTTTTAAAGTATATTTAGAATATATTTTAACAATTTAATACAATGTTGGTCCTTGTATGTTATTTCACATTTAAACTAGACATAAACAAGTGTCAATCTTTTGATAGATATTGTTTCTTAAAAACACGCTATTTGTTTTAACAGCGGGATTTAATTATAAAATTAATTAATGAAACCTTTATGTTATGAATTTGGTAAAATAGACTTCATTTTTAAATTCGGAATATGAAATATAGCTTGGGATGAAATTTTGGCATTGTTCTGAAAAACATCAATTTTTTATGAATAGTGAAACTACTAAGTGGTAGGTTAAAAACTGAATTTCGCATAAAACTTAATTTTACCACTTCTGTGAATGGAATTTCGAAAATCCGAGAGACACGGTTAATATCAAGGACTAAAATGTGGTTCAATGAGATGAAAATAATTTTTTGGTGAATAGTAACTTTTTACTTTTTTTACCACGGTTAATAGTAAATAGGGTAACTAAGGGTAAATATGATATTAATATTACCCTAACACATGTCCTAATTCTATTGGACAAGTGTAATTCGACCAAAAACAAACTTAGGAATAAAATATGACCATTTAGGCCCACTTGGATTAGATTAGGACATTTATTATTAATTTATTTAAAGAAGGGTTAAAATAGTTAAAATCAAAGTTTAATAAGTAAATCATTTTTAATATGGGGTTATACATAAGATAAATTCGATTGTAAATATTCATTGGAAAGCTAAAAAGATTTACTACATGATGGTATTTTATTTGTAATTTTTAGAAATCAAATAATTTAATTTATTTATGACACAAATATGATGCAGTAATTATCTTGTTAATGAAATATTGACATAATTGATGTTATAAACACCAAAATAAATGTAATTTGAGACTTTTTATGAATTCCACTAATTTTCTAGGTTACTATGATATATTAGTGTTGATTTAATCAACTTGGTTCGAACAAATAATTCTGTTATTACTTTTAGAAAAATCATGTATCAAATAGTGTCAAAATTGACACAAAATAGTTTTTAAATCAAATATATTATTATTAATTGTTATTGTATTCCTAAAAATATAAGGTTCGGCCAAATGACTTAGATAAGGATATATATATTAATAATAAACAATTTGGGGTTCGTTTGGCATGTTATAGTAAGTTTATTAACCATATAGTGAAAGAAAACAAAAAGACATGGTAAAAGTTAAATTATTTAACTTAGAGTTAAATTTAATTGATAAGGTTAAAATAATATCCTAAACTTGTCTAAATTCTATTGGTTGATAGGATTTCGACCCCTCCCCACCTTATCTTCGAAATAAGACCCTTTGGAACCATTATAAACCGATTTTGACTTTAATATAAAATAATATTTTGAGATATTCCTAAGGTACCCCTCTCCTTCCTTATAAAAGGACACCTCCTCCCCCTCCTCCTCACACCAATTTGAGAACTCAAGCTCGGACAACCCCTGCCAAAATCCCTTCTCCACTTCCCTAGAAACATCCTAGAGGTTCTGTTCTTCCTCAAAGACCAATTATAGTGCCCTAAGAGGAGGTCTCAAAGAGGCACTTCAAAGAAGAGGTAATTACCGTTACCAATTCTTTCATCATTATTTCTTCTTCCACTTATACTTCTTAGGTTGTTTCATTATGAAGTAATAACATCAGTATCACTCATATACTGATATGTTATTATAAGTATGAAACAACCCTATTTCACCATCTATCCATCCTACGGAAAAAGAAATCATCGCGCGTGCGTACGTACGGAATACCGTCTCCACGCCGTGGTGTAATCTATTTTCCACCACCACCTTACATGGATGGGTATAATGGTGTAAAGAATAACTATAAATAGTTATTACAACATCATATTGATTCTGATATATTCTATAATCCACTTCAATTCAATTCAATATTTATAGAAATGATATCATCGCTCGTGCGTACGTACGGACTACCGTCTCCACGACGCGATGAGATTCATTCTCCATGTTAACCATTTAAGAATGATTATAATGTATATATAAGAAATAATAATGAAATATATGACATTATAAAGCTACTGGATTTATGTATATATATACATATGTATGTCATCTACTTACTTCCATTTCAAGACAATAAGGAAAGAAAAACAGCGTTCATGCGTACGTACGGACTACCGTCTCCATGAACGGTGTTTTTCATTTTATTTATCTATCTATTATATATATATATATATATACTGAATATATATGATATATAAATCATATTTTATATTCTGGAAGTAAGTAAATCATGATATAAGTAATAATTATGTCAAGAACAACAAGTCAAAACACCTACGATAAATGAAACGATTTTACCCAAAACGCTTCTTTAACATGGAATTTACAAAAGAACGGGTAATATAATGTCATAAGTGAACCATATATGATATCATAACAATTAATATGATTCTGTAATAAGTCAATAACATGATTTAAATCATTATACAGGAGGTTCGGACACTTACAAAGCAAGTCGGACCTAAGGTAAGGGAAATATCACAATCTCATTTTTATCCGAGATTGTTTATTCGTAAGTATTTACTGGGGTGTATTTTATCATCCACATCCATGTTCCTTCAATATGTAATATTGTTTCCATCCACTTACAATAGTTTAAATCCAATTTTACTCTTCGGTGAGTTTTTAGTGAAGAATATGAAAGGAATCTTTTGTCACTTTTTCATACGAGGTACTTTTTGACTTTTCCGACAAAAGTACGAAGAATGTTTTTTTTAACTTATAAGGCATGAACGGATTTTTACGGTTTTATAAATACTTATTTTCATGAAGCTTCCTCCAAAATATTTCATGACTATTTTTAATAAAATCTATTTCTTTTAAAATTGCATGATGTTTTGTGAAAAGAAATTGATTTTGAAGAAGAAAGGATATTTTCCTCAAGAATTCATTTCAAGTGTTTTATCAAAATTATTTTCCATCTAAGATAATAAAGGGTTCTGTTTCTATCCATATTTTTACATTGATTTGACTATGTTGTGATGGAATTATGTTTATGAATTCCTTTATCTTATATGAATGGTTTTATGATGTCATGTTGTTTTAAGAATCCCATTTTTATTACATGGGTTATGAAATGATGTATGATTTATGATTTTGTGGCACACATAAGAATGGTATCATTATGAGATGGGTGGGACCTATATCTCCCTCCAATGCATTGGGTAAAGATTTTATATCTCATGAGATAGACATGGCTGAAATGGTAGGTTATACCGGTTCAGTGAAACAGGACTGAAACGAGGGTTACTCGATTCAGAAAGGGACTTTGTCCACTAAGATAGTCTTGGCAATGAGTCTTGACTAACAAGAAATGATTTTCTATGATTATGTGTGTATGCCACAAAGTTTCACATTTTAAGTTATGATTATTGGGATTACATTTCACTTCTATGATATATCCCATGTTATGATATTATGAGCTCTTTTGCAGGTTAAGATTTCCAAAAGCTATGTATATGATGTGATTGATTTTTCTTTTGTTTACCCTTACTGAGCATTTGAGCTCACCCTTTTATGTTTTCTTTTCCCCAGGATATAAAGAAAGGTTTTAGGTAGAAAAAATGGATGACCTTTATGGGAGATATTGAAGAACTTTCACCACGATTAGAAGATTACGTTCCGAGTTTCCAAATACACTAAACTATTACGATCCTTTAGTGTGTGTTTTTGTTATGTACTAAGTATTCCGCAAATGTAATGTAATGTCCATGTACGTCAAGATATGGGTCTCTACACTTATTCCAACTATAAACTATTGACATCAATTATATTTTTCAATTTCTTTTCATGTGAATTGATATTTTTTTCCAGAGTCTTGTTTACTACATATTTCTATTCAACTTCTCCAAGTCATTTTGAGGAACTTATTTCAAGTTATTTCTCTATTGATTCAATTGTTCTCACCTATCTGGAGAGATTTAAACATTCTACAATTTTTCTTATAATAATTTGTCTAAAACATCATATTCTCCTTCTAGATGTGATAATACTTCATACATTAAAAGACTCCACACACAAGGGAGGCCATTTATTCAGGGATAGCATGCATAAAAACAATTAATATATAAACTAATAATTCTTGAGTAGTTTTAAATTTATCATCATCACCACTTATTCTAGTATCCTCATCTTGAGGAATTTTTTCAAATATACAGACAAATAGATCTGGATTACTTGAGGTAGAAAGTTTATCCATATTCTAGGTGTAAAATTAAGGTATGAGATCATTACATTCCACGCATTATACATCTCCATTTTCTAAATATAATAGAGAAACATATACCTCCCCTTATTTATAGAACATGGAATTCTTCTTCTACTTTACCTTATCATTATTTTTTTCTATTCATCATGGTCTTGGTAGATATAGGTTTTGGTTCAGAGATAGATGAATCTCCACCACAAATAAACTCCATTTTTGACACAACAATGAAAATCATGTTTTAAAATGAGAATAACACTAATGTATAGAATCCAACAAATGTTAACCTCTACTTTGATATCACTTGAAACGACCAATTTTGGATATGCATATCACTGAGTGGGGGGATAAGTGTTAGAGAATTTTTAAACTAATCACAAATTTTCACCCCTTTACATATTTAACCTATTAGTATCTTGATTATCATATTCTCTTTCCCTTGTCTCTTGAAATAATATGAATGAATTAAAGATATCACACGATATCTTCACAAGGTTCACTACAAAATATGAGTATATAGTTTGTGGAATGGTCTAGAAATGATCCTGACCACAAAACCATGAAAAACCAATCCTTTTAATGTTTTTACAAAAAGTAGGAAATACCCTTTCACATTTAATGAAATATATTAAATTTTACAGTTCTTGTTTCACAACACTAGTATGGATCATTATGCAACCTTTAAAGATAGTCTCCACATTGTTGATGAAGTTTTGTGACACCCAAAAAGTCTTCCCGTTGTTAAGAACTATTATATGTCCTTGTACTACCTTATTATTTTATAATATTCTTCTTTACTTTGTTACTTACACAATAGAAGGCAGGTATCACTCATTACTTCTTTCTAACAACAAACTTGATAGCTTCACTATCTTTTGCTTTTGTTAGTAATAATAATATGAATATGGTGTGGACTAACGATCACTGAATTCTTATTGACCCAAATGATAATCAAATGATACCAACTTGGATAGTCACATCCTCCTCTCACTTTGATACATTACACACAAATATAATAAATTTTGTATACCCATGTCTTTGTCTCTTTAGTAAAAAGATAATTTCACTGAATCCACTTCTATATAGACCTGAATTTTTCATACACGGCTATTACATAATTTAAAACAATTATAATAGATCTAAAAAACCATTATCCAAAGGTTTAGTGTCTTTTTAAAATTATGACTATACATAACTTTTAAATAGTAAAACATAAACATTTTTTAATTCCCTTTTCCCTAGCTTCTTATTGGCCCTCTTGATCTACATAGTACATGTAATCCCATGAGGAAATACATACAAGAATGGGATGGGCTAAAATCCTCAAAATAGGATTGATAAGAACATGGATAAATATAAAATTGGGAGAAGATAAGCATCATCATAACATTATAATCATAATAATGAGAGGAATAATCAGATAAAGGCGTGGAATGTGGAAATCCATAAATATGAAACATGGTGCCTTATTCATCAACTACCACACTTATATCATTTTATCTCATTTGATACATCTAATTTCCCAATTCATTGGAGTTATATATAATTATGGGCACACCAATCACATCATAACATTTACATGAGCTACATAATACTAGGAACACCCAACACATCATAACATTTACATAAGCATGCATGACACATAGAAAGTATATCAACTATGGACATAAAATAACCCATGGCAATTAATGGGTTTCATTTAATAAATCATAAATTTAGGAATTAACTTTGGTGTAACAAAAATAAATAGTGAATAACATACTTGGTAAAAGAATCATCAATATTTATTAAATAAAAAAATCTCACAAGATATAAAGGATGGATTTTTGGAAAGAATATTGCTTTTGTAAAATCACTGAATTTGACATAAAAGTAGATTGGAAACATGTATATCTCAAAAACTATAAGGGAAAGATAATGAAATTAAATTCAAGGAACATTAATGGAATATAAATACTAAAAAATAGTGAAAGAGGGAAAAACCAAGGGAAAAGAGTTGGGTTCGAGAATCCCCTTACCTTATGTCTGAGTTCTTTCTTCACTTTAATATCATAGAAAATAATATAAAATTAATTAATTAAAAAATATAGAACCTTTAATAAATTTATTTCATTCATTATAATTTCCTCAAGTTAATTTATTCCTATTTTTATGAGTTATAGAGTTCAATTACATCATTTGATATTGTTTGTTTTCATGGTTTTTAGGATCATTTCATTTGTATACAAGTATGGAAGTTAATGTAAAATTAGGATAATTCTACAGAATTGAAATAATATGTTATTAATGAAATTCTAGGTAATTAAATGATATTATATATTTTTTATATATTATGAATATGAATAATTAGATTAATAGTTAATAAAAATTATTTAATTTATTTTGGTGGATTTTACGACCATCACAAACTCATATCATTTTATTTATTACCATGTTTATATATTTCATCCAAAATATTACATAACTTATAGAATGTATAAAAAATTATTATTTTTCCATAATAATTGGTTTATGACCATCTTGGGATTATTTAATGAAAAATTAAAATCCATCATCCTTGGTGGTGGTAAATCACCACACCGCTAATGATAGTTTCATTTTTAGAATAAAAGGAAAAGGGAAGATATTTGAAGATGGATTATTCCATTAATATAACAAAATTATAGTATATAAAATATTTTTTAGTAATCATGAAACATGGATAAGTGGAAATTATGAGAAGATAAGAAAATAAATTAAATTGAAAAGAAATGAAAAGGAGAAGAAAGAGGATTTTACCTCTCGAATTTCTCCTCCTTGAAAACCTCAGGGAAAAGGGTTTGGTATTTTGATGAGACAAAGAGGTCATTAAAATTTGGTAGGGGATTGGGAAGAGTATTGAGAATATCATGTAAAATCTTCATGTCTTGGATAGTTTGAGGATAAGATGTGGTATTTATAGTGGAGGAGAGGCGTGTTTTTTCATTATTTTATTCATTCCATTATTATTTTGGCTCAAAACTAAGAATAGTTTTAACCTAATGAATAAATGATTTTTATTAATTAAGGATAGTTTGGGATTATATTGATTATATTATAAATGAATCATGGAATAGTGTATTTAACTTATAATATATATATAATGTAAATTACCATATTTTACAATTCACCAAAAATTCATTTATTTTATAAAAATTCCAAAAAACACCCTTATTTTTTTCAAAAAGTAGAATTAAAAAGTGGAATGATTTCATGAAAATAATTTTCTAAATATGAGAAATTTAATTTGTAATTAAAATCAGTATTTATTAATAAAAATATAGATTGGAAAATATAACTAATTTTATGACACTTTGTAAAATTAGGTAATGTATAAAAAATTATATTATAATCACAAGGAAAAAATTAATTTATGAGTATTTTTTATGAAATTAAATTTTCTTCTAAATTACTATATTAATTATAAAATTTTAAATAAACATTTATGATTTAGAAAAATACCATCACTTAATATATCATTTTTAAAACATATATTTACTTATAATAAAATATAATTATATCGCAATTGAATTTATGAGATGGTTAAATTTTATTTATACATTAATATGTGAGGTTAATATTATATTGGCTGAAATACTATTAAAAATGGTAATTTTTCTTTTCCAAGGGTCAAGTTACTATTATATCAGTATAGGTTCCTTAATTTCTTGAAATATCATTTATTTTATTCTTAATTTATGAGAATAAGGTTTTTTTGGGATCTCTATAAAATTTATGTGTCTTATACTATATAAAATTAATATTAGATGGGAAGTTCAATTGATAAAATTTTAGTTCACTACATTCTTCCCCCATTTTGAAATTTCACCCTCAAAATTATGTTTAACTTAAACAGGTATGGGTACATACCCTTAAAAACCTCCTCATATTCCCAAGTCACTTTATCATACTTATGGTTCCAAAAAAACATTAAAAATGTGGGTTGTGTTGTTGTGTAGAACCCAATCTCTCCAACCCAGAATAATTATTTGATGCTCCTCACAGGTGAGATCATCATCCAGTTATACCACCAATAAGTTCAGTACATGTGATGGATCTGTTATGTACTTCCTTTGGATAGATATATGAAACATGTCATGAATTTGATCCATACCTTCTGGAAGTGCATGACAACATTCCCCTTTTTATATGCGATCAAGGATCTCAAAGGGGCCAATGTACCCTGGGCTGTGATTCAATTTCTTTCTAAACTGCATTACTCTCTTCCATGGTGATAATTGAAGGAAGAATTTATCTCCAATGTTGAACTCCAAGTCCCTTCTATGGTTGTTATTATATATATTTTCAACTCTAAGAAGCTTTAATATGTTGATGGAAGGCCTAAATCTTCTCTATCATCGATTAAACAAGAATAGATTCAAATAGATTTCATTCCCAAAATTTAGCCTATAGGGTTTTCAGGTCATCTTCATGAATTGTTGTGATCCTTTTGGGAAAATATATTCCACAATATTTTTTCCCACCATATTCATAGTGGTAGGATTACTATAAAATTTTTTCATCCATACTTTTTAATTTTTTTTCCAACCAGAACTATTTATAAAAACATATTTAGAAACATTATTAAAAGACAGAATAATTGGTAAATTTTTCTTTTTATCTAATTGTTTTATAACATTAAATAAATTCCTAATATTTTTTTCACATGTTAGATGTTGTTCAACATTAGAATCCTCAAGTGAGGATCGAAAACCAGTAGCAACTATCTACTTATTTTGTGAAGTCTCAATATGAGTCTTCTCGAGATTTGTCAACTAAACTTCCATATTTACAAATTTAATTTGGAGGATGAAATTATGATATTAAATCATTATCACCTTATCCCCACAAGCATTATTCATTTTAGCAACATCATATTTATTCAAATTAATATTTTTCTCAATCAATGTGTCTTGTTTTGGAATCTTCTTGGATACTTCTTCAAACTATAAACCATTGACATCAATGATATTTTTCAATTTCTTTCCATATTCATGGATATTGTTTCTAGAGTATTTTTACTACCTCTTTATCATCAAATTTTTTAAGAGATTTTGAGGAAATTATTTCAAGTTCTATCTTTTTTGATTCAAAGGTTCCAACCTGTCTATAGATATTTAAACATTTTACAATTTTTGTTGTAATATTTTGTCCAAAACATCACCTTGTCCTTTCAGCAAGGATCATCCATCATACATTGAAATACTACAAAAAAAATGGTGGCCCATTATTTTGGAATAATAGAAATTAAAACTATTAATTTATAAAATAATAATTATTGAGAAGTTTTAAATTGATCAGCAACACCACTTATTCTAACATCCTGATCTTGAGGAAAGTTTTAAAATATACTAACAAATAGATCCTGATAACTAAGGGTAGGAAGGTTATCCATATTATAGTTGGAAAATTGAGCATCCAGATCATTACTTTCCAAGTATTATATATCTCCATTGTCTGAAATGAATGGAGAAACATATACAACCCCTTATTTAGTTAACATGGGAATCTTCTTCAAATTTCCTTTATCATTATTTTTCACGTTAATCCAGGTTATGGTAGATATATGTTTCTAGTAAGAGATAGACTAATATACACCAAAAATACACTTTATTTTTTACACAAGATTGAAACTAAAATATTCAAATGATAATAACTTTAATGTAGAGAATCTAACAAATGTTAACTTTTACTTTGATACAACATCAAATGACTAGTTTAGGATATGCATTCACTGAGTGGTGGGATCAATGTTAGGGAATTTTTAAACCAATCAAAACCTTTCACCCCTTTACCACTTTTACTTATTAGTCTCTAGATTCTCATATTCTATTTTCCTTGTCTCATGTAATAATATGAAGGTAGTAAAGATATAACATGATATTTTTACAAGGTTAAATACTAAATATGAGTATATAGTCTGTGGAATTTCCTAGAAATGATCTTAACCACACAACCACTAGAAAGTAATCTTTTGAATGTGTTTAAAAAAAATTTAGAAATACCCCTTCACTTGTAAAGGAGTATATTGAATTTGAAAGTTCCTGATTTACAAAGTGTGAAGGGATCTTTATTGTACCTGTAAAGATAGTCTCCACATTGTTGATGAAGGTTTGTTATAACCAGAAAGTCTTACAATTATTAAGAACTATTGGATGTCATTATACTACCTTATTATTTCATAGTATTCTTCTTTACTTTGTTACTTCCATAATATATGTAAAACAACACTCCTTACTTATTCCTAACTGCATACTTGATAGCTACACTATCTTCTACTACTGTTAGTAATAATAATATGAATATTTTTTGGACTAATGATCACTGAATTCTTCTTGACACAAATGATAAGCAACTGATATCAAATTTACCAGTGATATCCTCTTCTCAATTTGATCCATGACACACAAATATAAGAAATAGTGTATATCCATGTATTAATCTCTTCAGTGAAATCATCATTTCACTGAATCCATTTCTATAGAGACCCTAATTTTTCTTACATGGATATTAAATCATTTTTATGATAAAAATTATAATAGATCTACAAAATAGTATCCAAAGGTTTAATGTAGTGGGAAAATTATGACAATAGATGATTTTTACAAAGTAAAACTTAAAAAAAATTAATTCTTTTTTCTCTATCTTCTTATTGGTCCTCATGATCTACATAGTACAAGTAATAACCCAAGGACATCAAAGAAAGGGGTGAGATAAAATCCTAGTAAGAGGATATATAAGAAAATGGATAAATATAAAATGGTGTGAGAATATTCATCATCATCATAATCATGAGAGGAATCATTACACAAAGGAATTGAACGTGAAAATTTATAAATTCGAAACATGATGCCTTATTCGTCAACTACCACACTTATTTAATTTTATCTCATTTGATACATAAAATTTCCCAATTCATTGGTTTGCTATATAATTATAGGAAAACCAATCACATCATAACATTTACATGAGCTACATAATATTAGGAACACCCATCACATCATAACATTTACAGAATCATCCATGCCACATAGAAAGTACAAAAATCATGGACATAAATAAACACATAGAAAGGAATGGGTTTCATTTAATAAAGCGCACATTCCTGAATTAACTTTTGGGTTAAAAAATAAATATTTAATAATATACTTGGTAAAATAATCATAAATCTTGATTGAATGAAAAAAATCTCATGAGATGTAAATGATAATTTTTGGAAAGCGTATTTCTTTTGGAATATAACTACATTTAACGTAAAAGTTTATTGGAAACAAGTATATCCCAAAAAATAAGGGAAGGATAATGAAATGAAATTAAATAAATATTAAAGGAAGAAAAATACTAAAAATTGAGTTAAAGGGTAAAAAACCATGAAAAAAGAGTTGGGTTTGGGAATCCTATTACCTTATGTCCGAGTTCTTTCCTCACATTAATATCCTATAGAATCATATAAAATAAATTAATTTTAAAATATAGATTCTTTAATACATTTATTTGATTCATTATAACATCATTATGTTATTTTATTTCTATTTTAATGAGTTATACAGTTCAATTACATCGTTTGAGAGTGTTTGTTTTTATGGTTTTTATAATCGGTTCACTTGTATACATGTATGGAAGTTCATGTAAAATTCGGATAATTCGCTAGAATTGAGATAATATGAAATTAATGAAATTATAGAAGATTAAATGATCTTATATATCATTTTTTATATGTTATGATGACGAATCATTACATTAATAGTTAATGAAAATGATTTAATTTATTTTGCTGGATTTTACAACCGTCACGAACTCATATCATTTTATTTAATAACAAGTTCATATATTCCATCCAAAACCTTATATAACTTAAATTATGTATAATAAATTATTATGTAACCATTATAATTGTTTTATGACCATCCTTGGAGGCTTTAATAAAAAATAAAAATACATCATCCATGGTCGTGGTATATCATCACACCACTGATGACAATTTCATTTTTAAAATAAAAGAAAAAGGGAAGATATTTGAAAATGGATTATTCCATTAACATAAAAAATTATAGTATATAAAATATTTTGGAGTTATCATGAAACTTGGATAAGTGGAGGTGATGAGAGGATATGAAAATAAATGATGTTGAAAAGTAATTAAAAGGAAAAGAAAGCGGATTTTACCTCTTGAATTTCTCCTCCTGAAGAACCTCCTTAGAGAAAAGGGTTTGTTATTTTGATGATACCAAGAAATCCTTAAAATTTGGGAGGGTATTGGGAATATTATTGGAAATATCATGGAAAATATTCAATTCTTGGTATGTGTGAGGAGAAGAAGTGGTAAGGGGTGGTATTTATAGGGGGTGAGTGGCGTGTTTTCTCATTATTTTATTTATTACATTGTTATTTTGGATCAAGAATATGAATATTTTGAACCTTATGACTAAATATATTAAATTAATTAAGGATAATTTTTTATCATAGTTATTACTATAGAAATTAATCATGTAATAGTGTATTTAACTTATAATGTAGATATACCGTAAATTACTGTATTTTACAATTCACCAAAAATTCATGTATTTTAATAATATTCCAAAAATTCAGCATAACAATTTTTCGATACGTAGAATTAAAAAATAGACTGATTTTATGAAAATAATTTTATAAATATATAAAATTTAATTTTTAATTAAAATCATCATTTATTCAAAAAAATATAGATTAAAAAAATATAACTGATTTTATGATAATTTGAAAAATTAGGTAATGTATAAAAAAATTACCTTATAATCCTAAAAACAATATATAAATTTATGAATCTATTTTATGAAAATAAATTATCTTTTAAATCATTATATTAATTATAAAATTGTAAATATGCATTTTGTATTTACAAAAATACCATCACTTAATTTATCATTTTTAAATCATTTATTTACTTATTCTAAGATATAATTATATCATAATTTAATTAATGATATACCAAAATTTCATTTATAATTTCATATGTGAGGTTACTATTCTCTAGAGAAAATTATTATTATGAATTGGAATGTTACTCTTCCAAGGGTCAAGTTACTATTCCATCAGTATTGGTTCCATAATTTCTTGAAATATCACTTATTTGATTCATAATTTATGAGAAAAATGTTTTTTATTTGGATATCTATTATATTTAAGTGTCTTATAATATAAAAAATTATTATAATAAGGTAAGTTCCATTGATAAAAGTTTAGTTCATTACATTCTCCCCCATTTTAAAATTTCACAGTAAATTTTTTTAACATAAACATCTATGGGTACTTCTCCTTCATCACCTCCTCTGGTTCCCAAGTCACTTTGTCATACTAATTTTTCCAACAAAAAACATTGACAAAGTGTATTTTCTTGTTACATAGAACTGTATCTCTCTGGCCCAAAATCTTTACTGGATCCACCGCATAAGTGAGATCATCTTCCAGCTATATCACCTCTATATTCAGTACATATGAGGGATCTGGTATGTACTTCCTCTAGAGAGATACACGAAACATGTCATGAATTTGATCCATAATTTCTGGAAGTGAAAGAAGATTGGGCCCTTCTCATATGTGATCAATGATCTCAAATGGGCCTATATAACTTGGGCTAAGAGTCAATTTCTTTCCAAATTACTTGACTCTCTTCTACGGTGATATTTGAAATAATAATTTATCTCTCACATCAAACTCTAAGTCGCTTCAATGGTTTTTAGTATATATATTTTCTTAACTCTAGGAAGATTTGATATGTTTATGGATGGTTTTAATCTTCTCTACTATCTATTGCACAATATTAGATCCAAATAGATTTTTTTTCTAAACGTTATCATAATAGGTTTGAGTTCTACATCACTTTCCCTATAGAGCTTCATATGGATCCATCTGAATACTATAGTGGAAGATATTTTTTTATAATAATTCAATGAATGGGGTGTGCTTATTTTATCCACCTTTTAATTATTTTGAGCGTGGTCTTAGTATGTATTTGAGTTTTTGAATAGTATTTTCTGATTGACTATCATTTTGTGGGTGATAGGCCTTACTGAAATTAAATTTAGTTATCAAATCATGTTTTATACTTATCCCAAACATATATGTGAATCTTAGATCATGATCATAGATTTTCGAAAGTGGAACCCCTTTTAGTTGCACCACTTCTTTCACATATATCATGAAAGGTTGTTCAATCAATAGATCTTCTCGGATAATAATAAATTGGACAGTTGTTGTGAGTAATTCCACCACAACCCATATAAAATTTTTTAGTTTGGATGTATTCATGAGAACAATGAAAAAGTCCATGGTGATATTATAAAATTTTCACATTGTAATAGGAAATGGTTTCATCATCCCTTTGTACTTCGGTTGCTCTTATTTTACTTGAAGACATATTGAGAACGTTGATATATATTCCACAATCTCCTTCATGTTGTCCTACCATAAGTGTTCTCAAAGATCACAACACATCGTGGTACTTCAAGGATGGATAAAGAGAGATGATCTATGTAAATTATCCAATATATCCTTATTTATCTCTAGTGAAGATGGTACACAAATCCTTGTTCGAAATTACATTACACAATCATAAACAATATGAAACTCTTGAAAATTCCCTTCCTTTACTACTTTAACATTGTTTTAATGATCCAGATCATCCCTTTGTGGAACCCTAATAATATCATGGATATATGGTTGAGAAATAATTGGGGTAAGGTAGGATGTATTCCCTACCTTTATGAATTCCAAATCAATCTATTTCATATCCATGAAGAGAGGGCCTTTCTTTATCTTCAACACAGATAAAGTAGTAGGTTATTTTCTGCAAAGAGAATCAACTACCGTGTTTTCCTTCCCATGATGATGGTGAATAGATCAATCATAATCCTTGATTATATATAACGACATAATTTGATGTATGTTTATTTCCTTCTATGTGAATATATATTTTAGACTCCCGTGATCAGTATATATGTCACACTTCTCACAATAGAGGTAATTCCACCATATTTTCAAGGAAAAAGCACAGTTTATACCTCCATATCATGTTTTAGGTAATTATTCTCATGGATATTCATCTTTCATGAGGCTTATTCTACCAATTTATCATTCATCAAGAGTACGCAACCCAATCCTTTCTTTGAAGCACTACTGTATATCACAAATATTTCTCCACTTGTTGGAAATGTTAATATAGTTGTAGTGATTGGCCTCCTCTTAATCTACAAAAATATTTCCTCACATTCTTCCGTCTAAACATAATTTACCCTTATACATGTAACCATAGTTAGCGAGCTAGAAAAATGTGAGAAATTTCTTACAATATGTGAGTAGTACCCTACTAAGCTAAGAAAACTATGGATTTCCAAGAAACTAGTTGTTCTAGGCTATTCCTCATTCACCTTTTTTATGGGTCCATAGAAATTTCTTCACTTTTGATCACATGTCACAAGAATGTGACTTATTAAATCTAGAAATAAGAGTTTCTAAACAAGTAGTACAATTCTCCATCTTTAATATTGCTAACATAATCCATAGATGTTCTTCATGTTCCTCCTTTCTCGTAGAGTAGTTGAGAATTATTCGATAAAAACTAAAAAAAATTGGTCGAGGTAATGTCTAGGGACTCTATTAATCAAATCCATGAATATTTAAGGGTCATTAGTAAGCCCGAAGGGCATCACTATAAAATCATAGCAAACACACCTTATACAAAAACAGTCTTATGAATTTCTTATTTCTTCACCTTTAGCTGATGATTTCACGAATAAATATCCACCTTTGAGAAGTATTGAGCTCCTTGTAGTTGATCTAAAAGGCCATGCATCCTTGGAAGAGGATACTTGTTCCTTATAGTGATCTTTTTGTGTTCCAGATAATCGATACACAACTGCATTAATCCATCCCTTTCCTTCACAAAGAGGAGTGGCACAACCCAAGGCGATGTACTAGGGAATATAAACCATTTTTCCAAATTCTATTGAAAATTCTTAATTTTCTCCTCTAGTTCTATAGAGGCCTTCCTATAAGGGAATTTTGAGAAATGAGTAGCTCTATGTATGATTTATATTGAGATATCTACCTCATGAACTGGGGGATGTTTGAGTAACTTTTTGGGAAATAAGTTTATGTATTCCCTCATAATAGGAATTTCCACTAGGTTGACACCTTCATTTGACATAACCATTTGAGCAGGGTATGCTTATTCATAGTGACTCAACACACACACCGTTGAAGGATTATCTAAATGAGATTCATGATCTTCCTTTCTTTTATAGAGGAGAATGGGATGGTTTAGAATTTGAATAGATATTTTCTTTTCCTAATTGTTGATGTGTTCTCTAAATAACAAGAGTCACTCTATCCCCAATATAGATTCAAATTCCACCAAGGGAAGTATCAGGAGATTCATTAAAAGAATCTTCCCACATACTCCAATAAGATATAATTCCAACACTTGGGTTTCAATTATTTCATGACATGGTGTTTTTATAGATATCTATACTTTGAGGATTCAGGGTTTTGATTCAATATTTATAGGAAAATTTCAAGATATAAAGGAATTCATTGAATTAGAATAAAACAATACCTTTTACATTCTTGAGTGAATAGAAAGTGTACCAAGTACAACTTCATTTTATTTCTCTACTATAGCAGTAGTGATGGAATAATACTTCCCTTTCTCCTTTGGATGTGGTGGATGCTGAAGCAGATTACCCTCGAGAAGTTGAGGTTTAGTACATTATCTTGCATAGTTCCCTTTCTCCCCACAGTTAAATCATTGAAACATGGGTAGTTCTATCCTTTTATTTATCATATTGTTTGTCTTCTTTATGTCTCCGTGACATTCTTGAGCTTGGTTTCCTTTAATCGCACAATTATATCATTTCCCCATCCCCTTGAGGTAGTTCCCATGTTGCTTCTACCCACATTCTGGACATGTGAGTAGTTTAGATTTAATTAAAAATTTATCAGTAGATCATATTGTTTGAAACTCCATATTTTTTATTATCAACTTATCCATTTGAACATTATATTAACTCCATCTCAACATTGAGTACAAAACAAACAACTTCTTCATAACTCCCAATGTCTCAAATTTCTAGAGCCTTTCAAAGGTGTGGTTTTAAACCACCAAAGAATCTATCTATTTTTCTATAATAGTTGTTAAAAATCCCAAATATTACCTTGAAAGAATAGTGAAATTTTCATCAAAGGGAATGATAGATTAACCTTAATTTTTCTTTATCTCTATGTTTCTCTCTCCCCCTTTTTATAAAAATTTCAAGGGAAATACATTTTAAGAAACATTATCTTAAAGTCTTCCCACTCCATCTCTTCAATTACTTCCCCCGTATTTTTTTTCTTAATTGATTCCCACCATTGATCAGCCTGTCTATATAGACGATATTCGAATAGAGTAACATTATCTATATCAGAACAGAGAATCATAGAAAAGATTTTTTCTATTGAGGTAACCCACTATTCCATGATGAGTGGATCAGATGATCCACTAATCATCGGTGGTTGTTTCTGCATAAAAGACTCGATGAATATATTTTCTTTCCTAGAGGAAGGAATGAGTTCCACATTGTTCAAGTTATTTTTCATAGCCTGAGATATTTAAATAAGAATCACCAAAAATTTTGAACTCCACCTCCCATGGATTTGGGGATATCGTTTGGCCAATCACTTCATTTTCCCTTACACAGTTTGTTGTCTGGGTTTCTCTTGGATTCCACCATTTTCTAAAATATAAAAGGTTTTAACATTATTATACAAGTTATAAATAAATAATATATTACTTTGTGAAATTAACTATAAAGGCATGTCTTGTGGGATCCCTATGTTTAGAATGTTTCTAAATTAAAGCCTCTTGGATTCTTACTTATACTTAGTCTCATACTAAGGGTTTTCACTAAGGTTATCTAATACTAATTCCCAAATAAACCAAACTATTCTATGATACAAACTATAGAGACTATAATTTTTCTTATATTAATATAACATTATTTTAAAGACAAACAACATTAAAGTGCTACAAATCCCTGATCTGAAGGATTAGTGTCCTGGAAAAATTAGGACCATGCATGAATTTTATATAATAAAACAAAAAAAATTATTTAATTTCTTCTTCTTTGGCTTATTATTATCCCTTGTGATCTCCTTAGTAAAATTAATCATCGTAGTATATACATAAATGGAAGGAGTGAGATAAAATCTAAGTAAGAGGATATATAAGAACATGGATCAGTATATGAAGGGGTGAGTATAATCATCATCATAACATCATCATCATCATAATTATAGGAAGAATATGATAAAGTCATTGAATGCGATAATGCATAAAAATAAAACATCATGTCTTAATGGTCAACTACAATGATTATTTAACATCATCTCAGGAGATACATCACATTACCCAATTCATTGTAGCGATATGTAATTAAGGGATCACTAATAACATCATGAAATTTAAAAGTGCTATATAACTATTGGTGCACTCGTCACATCATAACATTTACATAATCATTCGTGCCACATAGAACGTCTATTAATATTGTATATAAAATAACCATAGAAAGTAATGTGTTTCATTTCATAAAGCATACATTCACAAATAAAATTTGGGGGTTCCAAAAAGATAGACAAAATAAAATAATTGGTAAAATAATCATCAATCCTGAGTGAATAAAAAACAATCTCATGATTCATAAAAGGTGTATTTTTGAAAACAAGATTTATTTTGGAAAATCTTTTCATTTTTTATAAATTCATATTGTAAAAATGTATATCCCATAAATTATAATGGAATTATAAATAAATTATATTCAATGAAAATTAATGGAACATCCATATTAAAAAAATGGAGTGAAAGAGGGACAACCTAAGGAAAATGAGTTGGGTTTGAGAATCCCCTTACAGTATGTCTCAGTGCTTTCCTCACATTAATATCTTGTATAATCAATTAGAATTGATTAATTAAAAAATAAATAACCTTTTATTCATGTATTTGATTCATAATAATTTTATTAATTTTCTTTAATTTTATCTTAATGAGTTATTGAGTTAAATTACATTGTTCGGGAGTGTTTGTTTTCTTGGTTTTGATGATCAGTTCGCTTGTATACATGTATGAAAGTTCATAAAAAATGAAGATAATTCTATAGAATTTAGATTATATATTATTGATGAAATTACTATATATTAAATGACCTTATATATCATTTTTTATATTGTATTAATATGAATCATTTGATAGTAGTTAATAAAAAAGATTTAATTTATTTTGGTGGATTTTATAACTATCACAAACTCATATCATTTTATTTAATATCATGTTTATATATAGCCTCCAGAACATTATATAATTTATTGTATTAATAATAGAATATTATTTAACAACAATAATGGTATTATGACCATCGTTGTTGGTGGTAATGAAAAATGAAAAGGTATCTTCCACGATGGCTGTAAATTAACATTGATCAGATGATATTTTCTTTTATAGAATAAAAGGAATATGGAAGTGATTTGAAGATGAATTATTAATTTTAAAAAATAAAATAAAATTGTATAAAAATATACTGAAGTTATAAGGCCTGTTGTATTAGTATATTTGGGGAGAGGATAATAATATAAATGAAATTAAAAATAAATTAAATGGAAATGAAAGAGGATTTTACGTCTCGAACTTCTCTTCCTTGGATTATCATTAATGAAAAGGGTTTGGTATTTTGATAAGACCAAGAGATAATAGATGTGGAGGAGGGGATTAGGAAGAGTATTGGGAAGAGGTTGGTAAGTCTTCAAGGATTGGAACGGTCTTAAGAGAAGAGGTGGGAAGTGTTGGTATTTATAGGGGAGAAGAGGAGTGTTTTCTCATTATTTTATTAATTACTTTATTATTTTGGCTCTAGACTATTAATATATTGAACCTTATCACTAAATATATTAAAATAATTATGGAGAGTTATATATTATGATTATTACATCAATAAATAATTCGATAACATTGTATTTAACTTATAATGTATATATACTATAAATTACCGTATTTTACTATTAAGAAAAACACCAAGAATTTTAGAAAAATACCAAAAATTAAACATAAAAATTTCTTCAAGTGTTGAACTAAAAAATGTATTTAATTTTATGAAAATAATTTTTGAAATATTAGAAACATAATTTTTAATTAAAATAATCATTTATTTGAAAAAACCAATTTTTGAAATATAACTGATTTTAGGAACCTTTTAAAAATTAATTTGGTCTCATAAAATAATATCGTAATTATAAGAAGAAAAATATTAATTTAGGAGTCTATTTTATGAAAATAAATATTTTTTAAATCATTATATTAATTATAAAAATTTAAACAAAAATATTAGTATTTCAAAAATATCGTCACTTAATTTATCATTTTTAAAACATTTATTTACTTATAGGAAGATATAATTTTATCATATTTTCATTTAGGATATTCCAAAATTTTATTTCTAATTTCATATGAGGTTTTAGTTTTGTATTTGAAGAATTTATATTCCTAATGTTCATGTTACTATTCCAAGGGTCTTATTACTATTCCATCTATATAAGTTCCTTAATTTCTAGAAATATCACTTATTCCATTCTTCGTTTATGAGGATAGTTTCTTTTTATTGGACTATCAATGATATTTATGTGTTTTATACTATATAACATAATTATAAGAATGGAAGTTCCATTTATAAAAGTTATTTTTTTATATATTCTCCTTCTTCATGCTAAAATCAAAAACTCCTTTATGATTATTGAAACACTAAAGATAATCTCAACATAGAATCATCGTAATTTTATTATTTGATACACAATATCAATCCATGAATATATTATCATTTAATTGATATTTTACACAGGAAATATAAGTAATGTTTAATATTAGCTTCTTAGTGATTCAAATGCCTGAGAAAATTCATCTTCCTTATTTTAATGAAATCATGGATTCAATTAATTCACATAAATTCAATAATTCATGTGATGTTTAGTTTAGTAAATTGTTTCATAGAACTCCCATTTAAAAAATATAATACATATATATTCATATATATATTATTTCATGTGTATTTTTTACTCTATTTTTTTCTCTAATAAATACATTATGCCTTGAACAAACACCCGTTAAGTCATTTCAATGTGTTTGACATTTTTGTATGTGCATGCATGTGATATTATTATTAAATTCTGTGAAACCATGCACAATGATTTATTTTCTTCTGGTTTTCTTCATTCAAAACTGAATGGGTATACCTCATTGTTCAACTTATTCATGCACACTAAAATAGCTCTTCACACAAGTGTTGTCTTAATTGAGTGATGGTTCTTCTCCTTCACATATATAGGTAACATATATGAGACATACAAATCCTATTCTTGTCTATAGAGCTTCACACAAGAAGAGTGGTTCATGGAACTATTTCTTCATGATGTATAAAAGGAGTAATCGAATCAAGAAATGGATCATGTTATTAGATGTTTTCACAAAGCATGATGAGGGTGTTAACAAATATTCATGAGTCTATGGATATAATTCAACCATGATTCATGGATATCCTTTTCATAATTGAAAAGGATCATTGGACTCTCCTTCTTCGAGAAGCCTTGAAGGATCGCAGAACTGAATAACTTCTTGCGTAAATCAACTCCCTGAAGATGCTCTATTTTTTGAGAAAACGAGAGCACTCAAATGTTATATAAGAGAAACAACCATTCTTAATATCGGTGGATCGATATTTTTTTATATATTTACACTACCCCTCCTATACTTTTGATCACAAAAAAATATGATTTTTGAATAACTAGTTTTGAAATCTCTGAGGACTCATCATTTAAAATATTCAATCATAGGATAAATTTCACGGAGAATTGTGGAATTCTTGCATCCCAAACTCAGATTCTCCTTTTTTGTGAAAAATAATTATCATGATATAATGTGTTTCTATATACATGCACAGACTCTGAATCCTCCATTCATATCAATGGATTGAGAGGCCTCTACAAATTTTTGTTCATTAAACCATTCTTTGTTCTTCAAGTTCCTGATCCTACAAGTATCACAAAAAAAATCAATAAATATTTTATCATAAACTCATGATATTTTTGATTATTAGAGTTGATCCTTGATTCATGGCCTGATCGTCAATGATGGATGATCAATGAGGGGCCTAAGTTATGTGGTCCTCATGTGTGAAGGAAGGATATGACAATGTGGAAACATAGAGATTGTTCGATTTTACTAGATCCAAATGACGTGTTATGACCATATCATTTTAATATGTGTGAACAATTCACCTAAAATAGAATACCACATAGAATTTTGTATATGGAATCCCTACTCTTTGTAATCCAATGTGTGACCCATATTACTTCAAACCAACATTGCAGTCGACACCCTGATGACAGTGCCCACACCTAGACCACACGGGTTGCAACACACGTGGTCCATAGGCTCTTACCTAAAACCTTGAGGGATAAACGTTGTATAGTCTCAACTGTGGGCACCATTATAATTACACATAGCCCCTCCCTAATCATATGTGCTCCATGATCTTCTACTTCAATGATTAGTATCTTGATTGGAATCTGATGGGCGTGGTTGACTCTTCTCTCCCATGTATGCCTTGGTTGAGGTCAGATATGTTACTAAGTGTTTTTTGATTTTCTTATAAATCAACACAAATATTAACGAGTAGAATACTATGTATATAATGGAATTATAAATTTATATCCACCTTTATACATATATGCCTAGTTAAAAAAAATTTCAAACCCTCAAAATTATATTCATTAATTCTACAAATAATCCATTATTGAATAATAATAATATTTCATAGTTTCCCGTCACTTTTGTCATAAAAATAAAAATAAAAATGTTTAATATCCTTCATTATTCTCATACAATAGAGAAATATAGAATGACCTCCTTAAAATGATCCTCCTCCTTTATTTTTTGGACTATAATTCCAAAAAACTTCTTTGTCATAAAAACAAATTTCTTCCATGATGTAAACAATTTATCACATTTGACACATATATTTGATATAAAGATTACATCACCAATCATCATAATTACTAGGAGAATTTTTTAATCCTGAAATCCAATTTCATCTATTTAATCCATAAATATTATCCTATAATCACATTTCAAACTCAATGTATTCAATCCATTTATATGTTTCCTTATATTATAGGATTTGAGAACTTAATCTATGTTCCATTAACTTTGAAACTTCTTCAGCATATTTATATCAATGAAATATTCCTATTACATTGATCACCATTGATAACTAATGAATATAAATGATAAAAAATAAAAATCATTGAAAAAATAGGATCATAAAATCTATCCCTTTAACCAATTCATTGGAGAGCTATAATAGGTTCACCTACTATAAATTATAATTGAACTATCTTCCATCAGAAATAATTTTGAAAATTCATAACATGAATAATTTACAAATATGTTTCATTTAATCATAAAACACATCGATTATCCATTATTTCTTTCATTACATGATTAAACCATGTAAAAGGAAAAAATATCATGACAATCTATATTAAATAATTATAATCCTTTTAATGAAAAAACGAGGATGGTATCATTAGAAAATATCCAAAATTGATAATAGGTGACATCAAGGGTTTTTGGAATTGATAAATGGCAATAGCATTGTAAGATCAAAATAAAATTCTTGAGGAAAATACCCTTTTCTCTTTAAAATTAACTTTAAAAAATTCATTCATAAAATATTATAAAAATAATTTTAATTTAAAATAAACATTCAAAAAAATAAATGAATATTAAAATAGAATAATGGTCATGGTAGTTGTAACATCCATTCATGTTGTAATGGATAAAAATAAACATTCTTTTCAATCATTTTGTAAAGAGATTCTAAAGTTACCCATTTGGAAAACATTAATAAATTTAATTTTTCAAAACATTTAAAAAAAGTTCAATAATCATGTAAAATATATTTTTGAAATCGTTTTATCTTAATAGAATAGAATATGGGATAAGATTTTAGAAAACATGTATAATTAATAGAAAGATTCATGACCTAAAAGAAGGCACAAGATCAGTATGACTTCCAAATGAATTTATCAATATTTATTTAATTAATATGTGTGGAAATTGAAAATAAACATGTCAAAAACATTATCTATTATAGGAGAATAAAATATATGTATTTAATGAAAATAAGACGATATGATTCCCCCCTAAGTAACCTTGAACTTAAACAATCCAAAAAAAGGGATTGTAACGTAAAGCCTTTTCTGCTTTGGTAATATTTTAATGATATTCCCCATGAAATAATTATATTAAATGGAAAATTAGATATCATTAAAATATGTATATTATTGATATATCATGTCAAAGGGGTTGTATATGCACCTCATAAAATAAGTCACGACCATATCACAAACATATGTCCCAAGGAAAGGGAATTTGAGATGAATAACCCTTATAATGTTGATATCAATGAGTTGTGAATTGATAAATTATTATATTATGGGTAACATATGGAAATCCATAAAAAATGACTATAAATAATTAATAAATAAATTTTCAGATCAATTCACCCATAATCATGTCATAACAATTTCATTGAAGAGGAGTTGTAACCCAAAAAAAGAAATTGAGTTAAGAAACCCTTTACCACTTGGGAACATTCAAGTGAAATCACCTTGGATAAAATAATTCAAATTGAAAAAAATATCATGTAATAGTAAGGATTAATTATACAACATGTAAATGGGAAATTATATAGAATATATAAAATAAATTTTATGTGTAACATTAATGTATATCTCAATGAAAGGAAATTGAGACGAAACTCCTTACCTATAGTCCAGACATTCAGTACATGTCCTTCAGCTATTGTACAATAAAATTATCTAGAATTTTTAATTTTTTAAAATAAATTTTCTAGGGTTATTAATTTATCAGTAATATCTTTTTTTATTTTTAAAATGTAATCTTCAAATAAATAATCAGTTAATTCCATGTCAATTATTTTGACAATATTCGGTCCATAATTTAAAAATAGATTCAGTGTGTTTAGAATGGTTAAAGGGGTATTTTTTCCATAACATATTGAATAATGATCATAAAATAAATTTAATTTTAATAAATAAATTAATCTTTTAAAACCAATCATGATATATGATTATGAAAAATGAACGATGCTATAATCTTGGAGAAGGTTGGTCGTATGTACAAATAACTAACGTTTCCATTTTACAACGATCCTTATGGAATGAAGGAAAATATCATTTTATCATTAAATAATTATAATAATTTCATAAGTTATATATTATTTCTTTAAACATTCTTATATATGTCATCCATGTGATGCATTTATAAGAAATAAATCACATTGTTTCATAAAGGTGGTAGTACACACGTACACACGAACACTGTTATCATTTTTTAGTGGATAGAATATTAATAAATTAAATGATATATAATATTTTTATAATGATAAATATTTTATGAATATATTATATGAACATTAATTCAATATTTATATAGATCTGTGAGAGTTGGTTATGGGTAATGAATTACACCAGTCTGTAGGGTGGTAGTCTACCGTACACACAAATGATGGATTATATTACCATTTGATTGAGGTTGGATATGGATATAGGTTATGAAATAAAAAAATATATAAGTATATGAGATATAATTTTTTTATGTCATCATATATGGATAATTTTTGAATGATGTGTAAGTAGAAATAAAATGAAAATGATTGTTTAAGAATTGTACCTCTTTGTTGGACAACCTCCATTGAATTACACCTTAATCCTTCTCATGACAATATAATAACAGAGATAAGTCCTTTAGAATGTTTAAATGTATTTTCAGAATGTATTTGAAAATATAATGAACCAAAAAAATGTGGTTTGAAGTGTAATAAAATTTTAAGAAGTTGTTCCCTTTTATAAGAGAGTGGAGGAGAACATTTGAAATTTATAGAAAATTAAATTAATATAAATTAATTTTACTATCCAAATGGATTAAACATGATAATTTTTGAATAAAAAATGAGTATGAGGTTCAATTATATCATTAAATTAAATATTGAGTCTCAAAAAAATGTATATCAGTCCCATGTTAACCCTTTTCACAAATAATACAGAAACATGATTTTTATACTTTGAGGGTCATGATAGTTACTCTAAATGAAAAGAAAACCCATAAATGGACCATGGATGAAATTTTAAACCATATATTAATCCATTAGATGAAGATATAATTTTTAGTAATTTTATGCATTTAGTAAAATATTTTCTTCATAAAATATAATCAATGCCAAATTTATAATTATTTATTAACATCATCTTTTATAACATGAAGAAAACAAATGAAATTTGAAAAAAAATTATTAATACATCTCTAAAGATTAATTTATCTTTATAAATTTTATTTATCACATAAATTTTATCAAATTATACTACTTCTAATATTTTAATTGTATATATTTCTTTGCATTAATTGAATAATTTATTTTCATCAGTATTGTTTAAGAAATTTAGGTAAATATTTGTTTAGTAAAAATAAAAAATAAAATACCATAATGAAGATATTTTTTTCCAATAAATATTTATTATAGAACATATATTAGGTTTATTCCCTAGTTAAAAATATTATAATTATCAAAAATAAGAGTGTGGTATTTTTTTAATTTTCTTTAGATAAAATATTATAAAAGTCATAATCCCATCCAAATGGTAACAAAGGGTTATATAATTAAATCTTGGATGAGTGCAGATGGTATGTACTAATACAATAAAATTAAGGAAATATTAGTGTCATTTTTCTTGTCCATATCTAATTATTTTTAACATTAATTACCCAATTCACCCTATACTCTGGTAATAAAAGTTTATAACATTACCATTCATATTGACTAAAAATAAAAGGGAACTATTTCAAAAAACTGGAAATCCAAATAACAAATGTGAAATCAAATTTTCATAATTCAAAACATAAAAGTTATATAAGTAAATTGAAAATTTAACTGGAAAAAACATGGTGATATATAGATGTTCTGAGAAATGCCTCTATCAGGTTTTAAATGATTTTATTCAAAATTAAATTACAAAAATAATTTTAAAAACCATAGTTGAATTATTTTAAATAAAAATGAATTAATAAAATTTTAAAACTAATCCTAAATTATAATATTAATTTATAAATACTTTAACGTAAAATATATTTTTCAATAAATAATATTATTCTTCACTATTCAATGAAAAATAAAATTGTTCAGAAATATACCAAAATCTTACCTTAAGATAATTTTTCTTTGATGATTTCAACAATAAATTTAGTTTTTATCAAATAAAATTTCTTCAATTTCAAAAAATTAATTATAATATTTTCTCATGAAAAGCAATAAAAATCATTTTTGAAGAAAATATATTTTTGATATATAAAATGACTTTATTATAAATCATGTTATTATTTTCTAAGAATTAATAATTTTTCTTTATTGATTAGAATGTTTATATAAATTTGAAAATGTAGTGAATAATATTGATTAGTTAAAATTTAATTACTAGGATATAATGTTCATATTTAAATAATAATATTTTGTGGTTTGTTTAAGCTCTCTATTGTATATCTTAAACACTATTGAACACAGTTTTTTTAAATCTCAATATATTATAGGATTGGTATAACCAATCATATAACCTTTAATTTCATATGATATAAAAAAGTACCCAATTTTTTAGAGGGATATAATGATCCCACCAATCATATAATCACAATCCATTCATCTGTATGCACTATAAACATAATACCATTCATTGTCCACTGTGCATTTTGTGACTTTTAAATAACAGAGTATTCCAAAAAATTGGAATATTTTTTTATTTGAAAAATAATGGAAACATATAAATTAATATTAGAAAACATCAATCATGATTGAGGGGGGGAGGAATCTATTCATTCATTAAAATTATCAAAAAAATATTATTTTTACACTTGTGTAAAAAGAAATATTTATTTTGAATAGAAATAATTTCAAAAATTCCATTTTAAACATTTGAAATGTCACGAACAATCTCGGGTACCCCGATAACCTCATAACTAAGTCATTATTAACAAAGATCTAAGGGTGTTCCCAATCCCCGCATGTTGGATATAAGAACCTGGAATCATAAAATATGAATGTGGGAACAAAGTTTCCAAAAATACAACAAAAGAAAGAAAAACAATTCAGCGTGAACAAAAGAGAAAATAAAAAGGGATAAGAGTACCAAAAGTTAAATAGGTATAAAAAAATTAATACAGAAAAGTTCCAAAAAATAGGATAGCATCCCAAGTAAAAACAAACACAACTTACCATGCCCAAGGATCAATAGCTACTACCACATCCAAGCGTCACCTTACCCTTGATTGAACATAGAAGAAGATAATCTAAAAACACCCGAAGGAAATGGTTGGGTCTGAGCTAAAATTACATTAGGGTATGAACAAGGGTTCTATAATAAGATTACAACACTTAATTTACCAAAAAAACATTCAATTTTAAATAAACAGTGATAGAAGTTAAAAATAATATTTAAAACAAATCAGGAATTACTTTTGGAATTGTGGAAATAAATATAAAAAATGGCTTAATAAATTTTTTAAATAAATAGATTATATAAATTATTAAGGAATGTAAAATAGTGTACAAAAATAATTCCATATATTTAAAATAAAAAAAATGAACAGCATGATCATTTTCCAAATGGTATGATAGTTCTAGGCTATGAGAATCCCTCATACTCAAATAATTATCTCAATAATATGTGTATACACACGTCCTCCATGATACTCATAAAGGAGGACATGTGACCATCCCATAGTGGATGTGATGAGATACATTTATGTTTGGTTAGTTTTTTCATTCATAGAGTGTTATCTAAATAACTCACTAAATACACTGGATTGCTTGTTCTCTAATATAAATCAATGAAGGAAAATTTATTTTAAGGTTACTTAAAATATAATTCATCCCATTCTACCATTTCAAATATTCAAGTGATCCATTTAAAAACCAACATGGGTTTTTAATCAAATCATTCTATTTTCAAGATAAAACCAATGGGTTTCTATAAAAATAATTCAATGAAATTTCTCACAAATACCAATTTTAAATAAATTACATCAAAATCAATTTCAAAACTAAAGATAACAATTTAAAATTCAAAAAAATTCATTAATTTCACAAATACACCACAATTCGAGGGAAATGGGGTTATTTTCCCAAATTCATACCTAAAATCCAATTTCAATACCCCAATTCAATGGAATTGGGTTTTTAATTAACAAAATGGAATAAATTTAATTTACATCAAGAAATTTAATTTAAAACAAAAAATTTAGTTTAAATCAAGAAATTTTCTGTTAATAAAAATGGGATATCATTAATGAAAAACCTACCTCAGTATCACTAGATCTCTAATACGAAATCCCCAATCAATAATCTTTGACAAAGAAAGAAAAAAAATGAAGATTAAAGAATCAAACCAAGATTAAAGATAAAAAAACTAGATATTAGATCCTCCAACAACACACAATGATCAATAAAACCCTAGGGATAAAATAAGAGAGAGTGGGAGAAAGAGAATGAGTTGCGGAAACCTAATGGGTAGAGATTAAACATTTTTTTTAAATATTCATTTTGATTTTTGAAGGGTTTAGAGGATCCAATATCACCTATTAAGAGAGACCATGGAATAAAAACACTTAATATGTCAAAATAGGTATTTAGAGAAAATTAAAAGAGGGTTTTCAGAATTTTAAAAATAATTTTCTTATTAAAAACTAATTTATACATGGTTTTCTGGGCAGGCATTCATGATTAAGAAAAACTGTGCACCCAAACCATATAACCCTTATAATGGGGTTTCAAGATATCTCCAATGTCGGCACACATCTTGAAAAATTGTGCACCAATAGTGTGAAACCCCACAACCTCGGTTTGCATGGTTTTCACTAGCAGGGTGAAAGGCTTGTGAAAATTATGTGCCAAACATGCACATCCAAAAGGCCGTAAACATTTTTCCTAAAAAAGAAAAAAAACTAGCTAAAGAATAATTAAAATAGAAGTTTAGGAAAACCAAAAAATAATAATAGGATGTTACAACCTCACCAACAAAGAATTTTTATGTCCCCAAAATAATACTAAGATGCTTCCATTTCAAAAAGATGAGGCCAATTATCTCTCATCAATGCCTCCCTCTCCCACATCTCATGAGAATCAGAATCATGCTGCCATATAACACAAATTAAAGTCATAGTTTGACCATAAATTACCATTATTTTAGATTCAAATATTCTGACTGGATTCTTAGTCAAGGATAAATCATGTTCAACCTCAAGATCACACCAGCTTAGAACCTCATATGGATCAGATAGATACTTTCACAGGAGAGATACATAGAAAAAATTATGTACCGATGTTAGATGTGGTGTAATTTATAAATGATAAGAAACTTTTTCCACCTCCTAAACAATCTCAAAATGTCCAACAAAACATGGAGTAAGTTTCCCTTTCCTCCCAAGCAGTTGAATACCCAACCAGGGGGAAACATTCAACAAAACCAAGTCACCAAATAAAAATTCTAATGGTCAATAACGATGATCAGTGTAAGACTTATACATTATCTGTCCCATTAACAATATAGGAAAAATAAAATCATTATTTGTTTTTGTCTCCTAAATCAAGCTTGGTCTGACTAAGTAACATTTAGAAATCTCCAAATAATACAACAAAGATATGTAAGGCCATCTATACAAGGCCTCAAAAATATCATTTATGATTATATACTGGTAATGATTGTTATAAGAAAACTCAACATGATCTATGTGATCATCCCACACTCCACCAATACAAATAATGTATGTACATAGTATATCATTAAGAATCTGTACATCTCTTTCTATATAGCCATCTAACTAAAGATGGTATGCCATACTTAACTAGACCAGAGATCCTAACACCTCTCCAAAATAGAGATGTGAACTGAGGACCCCTTCAGAAACTATAACATATAAAACACTATTCAACAGAATAATCTCTTTTTCATAGATATTTCCCAACTCCTCAACTTTTTTTTTAGGATTAATGGGTATAGAGTTAGCTAATTTAGTCATCCGATCAATCACAACCCATATCGAATTATTCATTCATTAAGAATGTGAAAACCGAACAAAAAAATCCATGGAGATCTCATCCCACTTCCACGTTGACATTGGAGGTGGATAAATCAAACTTGAATGTTTTTTGTTCTCAAATTTAACCTACTGACATATAGAAAAATGTGATAAAAATTATCTAATACCCTGTATCATAAATAGACCCTAGGGTCTGTGCTACATGTCATAGAACATCTTCATGGTTTCTAGGTGAACTCCCCGCTGGGAGTTATAAAAATCTACCATTATAGATTTCCATAACACTAATAGAGAAACAAATACATTCTCATGGAAAAGAATTCCCTTTGTAGATAATGACCTATCATGAATGGTTTCCCAACATTAATGATATTTTCTATTTCTGTAGAATTCATTATCAAGCTAATTTTACTAAAGAATCATTACGACAAGAGAGGATGTAAACAGAACACTTTCCAAGGAAACCTCTTCCCCTATTTCCTGGACTCCAATATGAAATGGTGTGAAGTGATCCCTAAAGATACACTATTCTAATGATACCTAAATGGCATGGTTTAGATGTTTCCTACTCAAATAATCCATTATAAAATTACCTTTATCTGGGGTATAGGCGATGTCAATGTTGAAAGATTGCTGGTATTCCACCAAATTTCCATGGTGGAGATTCAGATCTTTTTATGAGAAGATATAACTCAAGCTCTTATTGTTTGAATACATGATAAACCTTTCTCTATAAAGGTAATTCTGCTAAATCTCAAGTGAATACATCACATCAGCTAGTTCATGGTCATGGGTAAGATAATTATTATCATGTAGCCTAAGCTGACTAGATTCATATGAAATGAAATGATCACTCTATATAAGAATGCAACCCAATCCTAAACCTGATGCATCACAGAAGACCAAATAGCTATACATAGCCTCTAGGAGATTCAACACCAATAAAGTACTGAAAAGAAACATCTGATCAATAAAACAACTCTGATATTTTTCATCCCAAGGAAACATTACTCCCTTATAGGTTAGTGCAGTCGTTGGAGAATCCAACATTGATATCTCCTTTATGAACCAAAAATATTATCCATATATTCTCAAAATGCTCTAAATCTCTAAATCATTATACATTTGTTCCAATGTCATAATATCGTTCAACTTTTTAGGATCAACAAAATTACCTTGTTCTGACACTACGTGTCCCAAGAACATAACCTCTCAAATCAAAAAACCACATTTATAATTCTTGACATAAATTCATTGATTTCTCAACCATTTCATAGCTAATATCAAATGACGTACATGATCCTCATCAGATTTAGATTAAACAATGATGAAATCAATAAATAAAACCATGATTTTATCAATATACTACTGGAAAATCCTATTCATTAAATCCATTAAGACTATAGGAAACTTTGATAAACCAAATGGAAAGACAATGCACACATAATGGTCACACCTTCTCCAAAATACAGTTGTCTAAATGGTAGATTTGTTTATCCTTAGCTGATAGTAACTAGATAAAAGAACAATCATTTAGAACAACTTATCCCCTTTCAACTAGTCAAAAGATCATCAATCCATAGAAACGGATACTTTTTCTTTATCATATCTTGAATGAGTTTTTGGTAATAAAAAAGGTGAATTAGACCATAATATTTCGTAGAAAAGAGAAATAGTACTGCCCATGGAGACACACTGTAACACCCCAAGCTTCCACAGTACGGTTCTCTTTGAGTAATAGAGTAGCGTGTGTTGTACACAACTTCGAGTTCTAACACACACCACAACCAATCAAACTAGCCGTTATGAACATTAATTCCCACTTTTTGAAATTTTATACATTTTATATTTCAAAATAGACTTAATTTTTGGATTCATAATATTTAAATTTTCATACGGTAAATTTTTGGTACTTTTCTGATAACTTTCATATTTTGATGAATAGTGAAAACTACTAAATTTTAATTAAAAACAACTTTTTTAGTCGAAATAATTAATAGTGATAAATTATGTATTTGAGTGGTTATAAAGTACAATTTGATTATATTTTTACCATTTAATATAATTTCGGTCATTTGAAATAATTTCACATTTAAACTGGATATAAGAAAGTGTTAATCTTTTGATAGTTATTATTTCTTAAAAACAAACTTTTTATTTTGACAATGGGAAATAATTTTAAATTAATTTCTGCCACTTCTGTGTTTTGAATTTTGAAAATTGGATTCCATATTTAGAATCAGGAGGTCCAAATTGTGTAAATAGGTAACTTTTATTTTTATACATTTTGAATAATTACTTCGGTAAATATTTTATTTACCATGGTTAAAGGGTAAATCCAGTAAATAAGGGTAAAAAATAATATTATAATAATATTAAGTTACCCTAAAATGTGTCCTAACCCTATTGGATAATATATGTCCGACCATGGGCATCTTTGGGTCGATCTTGGGACCCCATGGAACCACTTGTATGTTATAATGACACTTTATATTAATTAAGTTAAAGTAAATACAAAAATGACTTAAGCATATATCTTTTAGTAAAACTATTTTTACAAAAGTTTATACATGTTATATCTTAGACTATAAATATTCATTAGAAAGATAAAACTATTTACTATATAATGGTATTTTATTAATAATTTTTAGATATTGAATAATTTAATTAATTTAGTACATAATAATGATGCAATATTTTCTTTATTAATGAAATAATAAAATAGTTAGTATTATAAATGTTAAAATAAATATAATTTGAAACGTTTGATGCCATAAACGAATTTTATTGGTTAATATGACATTCTAGGATTAATTAAATGATTTTTTTTTTCGAATAAATAAAGTTTTTAAGACTTTAAAAAAATCAATTATTAAATAGTGTCAAAATTGACATAAAAGAGTTTTTAAAACAAATATTATATTATTAATTGATATAATATTCCTAAAAATATATGGTTCACCAAAAGGACTTATATAATTATATATTTATCATTAATGAACTACTTGGGGTTCTCTTGGAAGTATATAGTATGTTTATTAACCATATAATATAAAAATACAAAGAGACATGGTAAATGTCAAACTATTTAACTAAGAGTTAAATCTAAAAGATAAAGTTACTATAGTTTCCCAAACCTATCTAAAACCTATTGGTTGAGTGGTTTTCTACACATCCCTACCTTATTCTTTAAATAATCTATTTTGGAGCCATTAGAAACCGAAAATTATTTTATTATAAAATAATATTTCTAGTTTTTTCTAAGGTACCCCTCACCCCTCTTATAAAAGGGGACTCCCCTTCTCTCTAATTCACACATTAAAAGCTATTTGGATCAACCAAACTCTTCCCAAATACCCTATAAAATGTAATCCCTTCATCCTATAGGCCTTAATTTAGTCATAAATCCACCCTAAGGAGCCCTTTTTATAAAATCAAAAGGAAGAACCCGAAGAAGAGGTAAATATCTCACCACCTCTTTCAAGTTCCATTCTTCTTCCACTTCCTTTCTATTTTTTGTTTCCATTATAAAATAATAACTTTAGTGTATTCTATATAATGTGATGTTATTATAAATATATTAAAATGATATTCATTATTCAATTCATCATTTGAATGACATGTCACCATATGTGAGTACGTACAACTTACCATCTCCACGTCGTGGTGTAATTGTTATTCAATACATTATTATTTGGATGGGTATAATAATGATTTGTAATTGATGTAAATAATAAATATAACATGATAATTATTCTGTATATATGATATACCATCCAAATATATATTATTTTAATAACAAAATAATGATATTGTCGCTCGTGCGTACGTACGGATTACCTCCTCCACGAACGTGAGGAGATTCATTCCGCCATCGTATCCATTTAAGGCTAATTTTAATTAGATGATTAAAAATAATTTTTAAATACTTGATATCATTCTGGATATGAATAATATAAATTCCATCCATAAAAAATATGAATCACATAACAAATAATATAAAGGAAAATGAATATGTTAACACCCGAAACAAAAATAATACTAAGATATTATTAACAAAGCAATGTTAAAAGATCATATATGATATCATTTTAATGTATATGATTCTTGTATAATTTAATAACAATTATTTCACCATTATACATGAGGTTAACCTACCCTCAACCAAGTAAAATTACAAGTTAAGGGTTAATTCGAGAATCTCTTCATTATCCGAGGTTGTTTATATGTAATTATCTACTGCGACCTCTTTATCATCCACATACATGTTTCTTAAAAATGTATTTCAAATTTTTTTTTTACTATTTACTAAACAATGGGTTTAAGTAATTTATACACTTAGGTGTTTTGAAATGAATCCTTCCATCGTTTTTCCAAATAGGTATTTTTTGACCTTTTTGACAAATTTAATGTAAGAATGTTTTTTTAATGTATACGGTAGTGCGGCTATTTTCCACCATTATAACATCATCAAAGCTTACCATACAATCTTATATGAATATTTTCAAAACAAATGTTTTATTTATAATTATGTGACTCTTAAATTATTTCAAAATAGAAAGATATATTTCTATAAAAATGGTTTTGATTTCATCTATGTCAACATCATTTGATGGGTTTTAAGTTTATTTGAAGTTGATTTATTATGAAAGAAAACTTCCATAATTTATTGAAGGTTTTGTGATATGTTTGAATTTGGATGTTCTATTTTTATATCATTCATGGTTTATGGTTAAAGTATTGACATTTCGTATGTCAGTTTTAATGTGAATGTTTATGATATGTTTAATCCTTTTCATATGAATAATGTATTGGACTTAGTAAGTGATAGGTGGAGCCCTCTATAGCTCCTCGATGCATCGGTAGGTCTCATGAGACAACTAGAAGTGTAATTGGCCAAGTCCTTTCCCAATTTGATATATGGTTTTAGCCTAGGCCTTAATAATTTTTAGATGTCTTGACCGAGGGCTTCAAAAAATATTTCAAAATGTCTGGAATTATACATTACCTCATTATGAAAATAGTATTGATGGTTCATGTGGTCATTATACTAGTAGAATACCCATGATTATGTTTTATTATGGCACTATTTACTCATCTCATATTCCTACCATAAAAGTATTCATGTTTATTATTAGTAAAGACTTGTGGTTTCAATTATTCACCATGCTTAATATTTATGTGATTTTACACTGTATTTCATACCCTTACTAAGCATTTGAGATCACCCATTTCTTATGTTTCATTTTCCTAGGATATGAAAAAGTAAGTTATGAGTGACTTGCATGCCTAATATAAGAGGCTTGTATGTTTCTAATTAAATATATTCATGTTTTATTTCTTTTTAAGTTGTAAAGTTGAACTTATGTATGAATATTTTTTCCAATAATACTAAACTGATAGGTATTTTGAGACATGATTTCCTTGTGATCATGCCAATGTTGTGTAATAATGCACTAACTCTGGGTATCAAGGGTGGGGTGTTAAAGTTGGTATTAGAGGAAGTTTAGTACAAACTTGGAAGCTAGATTTAGATAAACTCTGATTAGAGCACATAGCCCTAAGATAGACTCTGAGGATTAGTATAGAAGAACTTCCAAGAATTTTGGTATTATAGATATTTTGTGAGTTTTACAAGAAATACATCCCTGTATGGATACGAGCAGATAGAGGCGGCTCTAGCCCAGATGTACCTAGGGGTAAAACCCGAAAACACGACTTCGAACTAGACTCGAACGAGAACTGGTACATGACAACGGGCCTTGCTTCACTCTTGGTTACGACACTCCTGGGGGGATATTCTTAGGATAATTCTCATTTTCTTTATAAAACATAATGAAGAGGTTGTGAGTATATAATTCCTCAAAGAGAACATTTTTTTATGATTATGGATTATATCCATAAACTGTTGAATTTTTGTTAAATGTTTTACAAGTTTAGATTTATGTATTGTGATTCATAAACTAATCTAGTGTATTCCATTGTTTAGAAATGGTTCCTATTAGAAGGAATAGAAACCATATCAAAGCATGCACTCCATGTAGGGATTTATATACTATTCAAGATAATTATAGTGGATATGGTGATACAACTGCTACTGATCAGCTTATCACCATACAGGGAAAACTCACTCAGGTTATGAATAATAACCTTACCCGTATGGAGCACCCTGATCCACAGTGTGGAGGATCAATGTTAGATCGCATCATGAGGCAAATACCACCAACATTCAATGGGATTACAAATCAATTAGTGTCTGGGAAATGGATAAATTCCTTAGAGAAAATATTCCACGCTTTGGGGAGTAGCGGAAGGGAAAATTTTTTTATGACATTTTACCGCATCACTGAAGATGCTGATCAATGGAGGTAATTGATTCAAAAAAAAAAGGATGACGAGGAAGTATCAAATATGGAATGGAGGGATCTTAATGAAATTTTATTAGAAAAATACTTTCCTCGTGACCATTGAGCAGATACGGAAAGACAATTTCTGAGTCTGAGGCAAAAGGAGGATGAGAATGTTGCAAAGTATGAAGCTAACTTTACAAGGTTAGTGA
Organism: Viscum album; assembly: GCA_963277665.1. NCBI lineage: Eukaryota > Viridiplantae > Streptophyta > Magnoliopsida > Santalales > Viscaceae > Viscum > Viscum album. The sequence goes on from OY728131.1 coordinate 1,693,958,645, forward strand.
GGCATGCAACAGATTATATACGTAAAACATGAATTAATATTTATCATTTATTTGATGGGTTAAATCCATTTCTCCATCGATCATTAGTATCACAATCTTTCTCATTATACGAAGATATTGTCTCATGTTCTATCAAGACAGAAAAGGAATTCTCTAAGTCTTATGATGTTAAATCAAAGCAAGAGAAGAAGATATCTCTTGAACACTATGGAAAAGGAAATAAGGAAACATGGAAGAAGGGAATATTTGAATTTCCACCCTATGATAATTGTGGAATAAAGCACCCTAGTGCCTATCTAAAAGGAAAAGAAGTATGCTACAAATGTGGACAGAAAGGCCATATTGCTAGTGATTGTAAGGGAAAGAAAGATGCTACCAATGTTCAATGCTACAATTTTAGGGATATGGGACATTATGAAAATAAATGTACTAACCATCAGGGAAAATTATCTTATAAAAGGTCAAGGGATCATGGCCAAGCTTATGTGATCACTACTGCTGAGGTAGAAGCTCGAAAAGACGTAGTGGCAAGTAATATAGTGGTTTCCTCAAGTTTATAAAATGAATTATTTGATTCTGGATCATCGCATTGTTTCATATCTTCCCAGTTTTCTAAGAAAATTAGATATTTACAATTTTATTTAACAAGGTTCTTGTTAGTCAAAACTCACAAGGGAAGTATCATTGTAACAATGTTTTGTGAATCGGTCCCCATTAGTGCACATAAATGGTCTTTATCTGCTGATCTCATCATCATACCCATGATTGAATTAGATATAATCCTCAGTATGGATTGGCTTTCAGGCTATGATGTGAAAATTTATTTTAAGAAGAAGGAGGTTACGATTTTTGATGACGATGATAAAGAAAACCTTATCTTTAGAGTAGAATCATCACCACCTGATTCTTAACTAGATCCACTCCCAATAGATCAACTAAATTCAATTATTGGGGAGGAAGATAATGAAATAACTGTGGGTGAGGAAAATAATGTTCAAATAAAGGATATAACTTTTGTTTAAGAATATGGTGATGTGATTCCTGAAGATTTAACTGGACATCCTCTAGAATGAGAAATTGAGTTTTCTATTGATTTAATTTCTGAATCAAGGCCCATATCGAAGAACCCTTATAGAATGGCCACTGTGGAATTAGTGGAACTAAAGAAACAACTAGAGGAATTGAGTAATAAGGGATTTATTTACCCTAGTGTTTCTCCATGGGGATCCCCTTTCCTTTTGGTGAAGAAGAAAGAGGGATCTATGAGGTTGTGCATTGACTACAGGGAGATCAATGCTATAACAATAATGAACAAGTATCCCCTACCTCACATTGATGATTTATTCGACCAAATTCATGGAGCTCCATAATTTTCAAAGATTGAACTTCGATCTGGATATCATCAGTTGTGAGTAAAGAAGGATGACATTCCGAAGACAACATTTCGAACCAGGTATGGGAATTATGAGTTTACGGTAATGCCTTTAGGATTGACTAATGGACCCTCTGTATTCATGGATATAATGAATAGAGTTTTCAAGGATTATCTTGATGATTTTTTTGTGGTATTTATTGATGATATTTTGATATACTGCAAAAGATTTGAAGATCATGAAAATCACTTGCACATTATTCTGAAGACTCGTAGAAGACATGAATTATATGGGAAGTTTAGCAAGTATGAATTCTGGATTCAGAAGATTTCTTTTCTTGGACATAATGTCTCCAAGGATGGAATCTCTATCAATCATTCTAATACCAAGGAAATCCAAGAATGGCCAACACCGACGAGTATAACTGAGGTATGTAGTTTTATTGATTTAGCAGGTTATTATCGGCGTTTTGTCTAGAGTTTTTCCTGATTGGCTAACCCATTAACCAAGATCATATGTAAAGGGGTTAAATTTGTTTGGAAAAAAGTGTGTGAAGAATGTTTTGAAGAACTGAAGATAATATTAGTCAATTCTCTTATTTTGACTCTACTAATGGGGAATGAGGGGTTTTTTATTTATAGTGATGCATCGAAGAAAGGACTTGGTTGGTTCCTTATGTAGAATGATAGAGTTATTTCCTATGCATCACGACAACTGAAAATTCATGAGAAAAACTATCTTACACATGATATTGAGTTAGCAACTGTAATATTTTCTTTGAAGATTTGGAGACACTGTCTCTATGGTGAAAAATGTGAGATATATACAGATCACAAGAGTTTTAAGTATATTTTATCACAAAAAGAACTCAACATGAGGCAAAGGTAATGGCTTGAACTACTCAAGGATAATGACTGCACTATAAACTACCACCTGAGGAAGTAAAATAAGGTGGCAGATTCTTTGAGTAGAAAAGATCATGGAGTTTTGAACAAGATGATATTTGAAAAGGATCCTATATATGTGGATCTAGTAAATATGGATATGGGAATCACCACGGAATGAGAAACATAAATAATTTTTCAAATGGTTGCCAAACCATCTTTAATAGAAAGGTTAAAGATTTATCAGACCATTGATGAAGAGTTTCAAAAGAATATTAAAGCTGTTAATGATGGGAGATTGAGTGACTTTGTGTATAAAGATGGAATTTTGAAATTTGGGCAGAGAATTTGTGTTCCCAATATACCCGATTTAAAAAGGGAATTGTTAGATGATGATCGTAGCTCTAATTTCTCTATACATCCTAGGAGCACCAAAATGTATAGAGATTTGAAGAAAAATTTTTGGTGGGACAGAATGAAGAGGGAGATTGCTGATTTTGTGTCAATATGTATGGTTTGACAACAAGTGAAAGCTGGAAGGCAATAACCTAGAGGATTTTAGCAACCTCTTCCCATACCTGAGTGGAAATGGGATAATATTACGATGGACTTTGTCATGGGACTACCAAAGAATCCTAGAAGGAACGATGAAATATGGGTCATTGTTGATCGTCATACCAAGTTAGAAAATTTTCTTGATATAAGAGATGATTCACCACTTGAACGATTGGAAAGACTACATATTAATGATGTTTTTAGAATTCATGGAGTACCACTATCGATTGATTCTTATCGTGATCCACATTTTACATCAAGATTCTGGAAAAGTATTCTGAAATCCCTGGATACTGAACTTCATTTGAGCACTTCCTACCACCCCCAAACTGAAGGACAATCAGAATGAACTATTCAAACCTTAGAAGACATGTTTAGATCTTGCTCACTTGACTTTCAGTGTATGTGGGATCAATATTTACCTATGGATGAATTTTCCTATAGCAATAGCTTCCATTCTAGTATTCAGATGGCACCATATGAAGAGTTATACGGAAAGAGATGTTCCATAATAACCTGTTGGGATGGTGTTGGTGAAAGAAAACTTGTATGCCCAGAACTGGTGGAGGAAATGATGTAAAATGTGAAGGTAATCCAAAAACCACATCAAAGCAGATCAAAGTAGGAAAAAGACCTATGTTGACATCTGAATGGAGGATTTGGAATTTCAGGTAGGAGATCATGTTTTATTGAAGGTATCTCCATGAAAGGGTGTTATACGTTTCAGTAAGAAGGGAAAATTGAGTCCTAGGTACATCGAACCTTTTGAAATTTAGGAATGAATTGGGGCTGTAGCTTATCATTTGGCAATGCCGCAAAATATCTCCCAAGTTCACGATGTGTTCCACATATCACTATTGAGAAAATACATGCCTGACCCAACACATGTACTCACCTATGAGGAAGTAGAACTAAAACCTGATTTGTCTTATAGCAAATATCCCATCCGGATTCTTGATACCAGAGAACAAGTGTTGAGAAACCAGATGACTCGTCTAGTAAAAGTTCTATGAAGAAACCTTAAGATGGAAGAGGCAACGTGAGAACCCGAGGAACTTATGATGAAGAACCACCCGAGTCATTTTATGCAGTAATATTTTAGAAATTTCAAGGACAAAATTATTTGAAGGAGGGGAGAATGTAACACCCCAATCTCACACGGTACTCTTCTCTTAGAACAATACAATAGCATATGTTGTACGCAACATTGAGTTCTAACACACACCACAACCAATCAAACTAGCCGTTATGAATAGTAATACCCACTTTTTAAAATTATATACATTTTATCTTTCTAAATGGACTTCATTTTTGGATTTGGAATATCAAAATTAGCTTAGGGTGAATTTTTAGTACTTTTTTGATAACTTTCATATTTTGATGAATAGTAAAAATTACTAAATTTTAATTAAAAACAACTTTTTTAATCAAAATAATTAATAGGGATAAATTATGAATTTTAGTGGTTTTAAAGTATAATTAGATTATATTTTTACCATTTAATCCAATGTTTTTCATTGGACATAATTTTACATTTAAACTGGACATAAGCAAGTGTCAATCTTTTGATAGTTTTTATTTCTTAAAAACACGTTTTTTGTTTTGACAATGAGAATTAATTTTTAAATAATTTCTTCCACTTAGGTGTTTTGAATTTAGAAAAATTGGTTCAATATTTATAATTAGGAGGTTGAAATTGTGTAAATAGTTAAATTTTATTTTTAGGCATTTTGAATAATTACTTCGGTAAATATTTTATTTACCATGGTTAAAGGGTAAATCTGGTAAATAAGGGTAAAAAAATAATACTATAATAATATTAAATTACCCTAAAACGTGTCCTAACCCTATTGGATGATACCTGTCCGACCATGGGAATATGTGGGTCGATTTTGGGACCTCATGGAGCCACTTGTAAGTGATAATGATACTTTATATTAATTAAGATAAAGTAAATACAAAAATGACATAAGCATATATGTTTTAGTAAAACAATTTTTACATAGTGTTATACATGTTATCTATTTGACTATAAATATTCATTAGAAATATAAAATGATTATCTACATAATTAAATTTTATTTATAATTTTTAGAGATTAAATAATTAAATTTATTTATGATACAATGATGATGTATTATTTTCTTTATTAATTAAATAATAAAATAGTTAGTATTATAAATGTTAAAATTAATACAATTTGAAACTTTTGATTCCATGGACGAATTTTATTGGTGAATATATAATTATAGGTCTTTTTAAATGAATTTGGTTCGAATTAATAAATTTTTTAAGACTTTAACATAAATCAATTATTATTTAGTGTCAAAATTGACATAATGGAGTTTTAAAAACAAATATTATAATGTTAATTGATATAATATTTTTAAAAATCTAAGGATTAAAGAAATCACTTATATAATGATAGGTGTATCATTAATGAACCACTTGGGGTTCTCTTGGAAGTATATAGTATGTTTATTAACCATATAATATAAAAATACAAAAAGACATGTTAAATGTCAAACTATTTAACAAAGAGTTAAATCTAAAAGATAAAGTTAATATAGTGACCCAAACCTAACTAAAACCTATTGGTTGAGTGGTTATCGACCCATACCAACCTTATAATTTAAATAATCAATTTTGGATCCACTATAAATAGAAAATTATTTTATTATAAAATAATATTTCTAGTTTTTCTAAGGTGCCCCTCACCCCTCTTGTAAAAGGTCACTCCCCCTTCTCTATAATTCACACCTTAAAAGCCATTTTACTCGGCCAAAATCAGCCCAAATACTCTCTAAACTATCCTACCTTCATCCTATAGGCCTTTATTTAGTCAAAAATCCAACTTAAAGATCCATTTTGATCAAATCAAAAGGAAGAACCCGAAGAAGAGGTAAATATCTCACCACCTCTTTCAAGTTATTTTCTTTTTCCACTTCCATTATCTTTGTTGATTACATTATAAAATAATAAATCCAGTGTCTTCTATATAATTTTATTTTATTATAAATATGGTAAAACCAAATTCATTATTCTATCCATCTTTTGAATGACATGTCACCATACATGCATACGTATGACTTACCGTCTCCACGTCGTGGTATAATTGTTATTCAATACATTATTATTTCGATGGGTATAATAATGATGAGTAATTGATGTAAATAATAAATATAACATGATAATGATTCTTTATATATGATATAACATACAATTATATAATATTTTAATAACAAAATAATGATATTGTTCCTCGATCGTACGTACGGATTACCGTCTACACTAACACGGTGAGATTCATTCCCCATTATATCCATTTAGGAAAAAATTTCATTATATGATTAATAATAATGTTTAATGACTTGATATCACTCTGGATATGAATAAGATACATCCCATCCATAACAAATATGACACACATAACAAATAATATAAAGGAAAACGAATCTTTTAACACCCTAAACAATGATAATACTACGATATTATTAACAAAGAAATGTTAAAAGATCATATATGATATCATTTTAATGTATATGATTCTTGTATAATTTAATAAAAATTATTTCACCATTATACAGGACGATAAACTACCCCCAAAACAAGGAAAAGTAAAAGGTAAGGGTTAACTCTACAATCTCTTCATTATCCAGGGATGTTTATACATAATTATCTACCGAGACCTCTTTATCATCAACATCCATGTTTCTTAAAAATGTATTTCAAAATTTTTTTAATATTTACTATAAAATGGGTTAAATTCATTTATACCCTTATGTGTTTTGAAATTAATCTATCTGTCATTTTCCAAATAAGGTACTTTTTGAAATTTTCGACAAATTTAAGGTAAGAATGTTTTTTTAACTTATACGGGTGTGTGGCTATTTTCCACCATTATAATATCATTAAAGCTTCCTTTAAAATCTTATAAGAATATCTTCAAAATAAATGTTTACTTTATAATTATGTGACTCTTAAATGATTTCAATATAGAAAGATATATTTCTCTAAAAAGGGTTTTGATTTCATCTATTTCAACATCCTTTGATGGATTTTACGTTTATTTGAAGTTGATTTATTATGATACAAAACTTCCATATTATATTGAAGGTTTTATGATATGTTTGACTATGGATTTTCTATTTTTATACCATTCATGGTTTATGGTTAAAGTATTGACATTATGTATTCTAAATTTAATATGAATGTTTATGATATGTTTAAACCTTTTCATATGAGGAGTGTATTGGACATAGTAAGTGACAGGTGGAGCCCGCTATATCTCCTCAATGCATCGGAAGGTCTCATAAGACAACTAGACATGGAATTATCTGAGGCCTTTCCCAATTTGATATATGGTTTTGGCCGAGGACTTAATCATTTTTGGATGTCTTGGCTAAGGCCTTGACAAAATGTTTCAGAATGTCCGGAATTATACATTCCCTCATTATGATAATAATATTGATGGTTCAGGTGGTCATTTGACTAGTATAATACCCATGATTATGTTTTATTAAATAATTATTTACTCATCTTGTATTCCTTCCATAAAAGTATTCATGTTTATTATTGGTAAAGGCACGTGGTTTCAATTTTTCACCATGCTTAATATTTATGTCATTTTCCACTGTATTTCTTACCCTTACAGAGCGTTTGAGCTCACCCCTTTCTTATGTTTAATTTTCCTAGGATATGAAGAAGTTATTTATGAGTGACTTGTAGGAATAATATAGGAGTCTTGGATGTTTCTAATGAAATATATTCGTGTTGTATTTCTCTTCAAGCTATAAAGTTGAACTTATGTATGAATCTAATTTCCAATAATACTAAACTGATCATTATTTCAAGATATGATTTCATTATGATCATGCCAATGTTATGTAATAAGGCACTGACTCTGGGTAACTAGGGTCGGGGACGTTACACACACTCAGGTGTTTAAATACATTCTCTAGAAGAACATCTTACCGAGTATTCAGTTCCTTCATTTCAGTTGGCACCATGCACTAATAAAGAATATACACTGGTTTTATAATAGGTACTAAATTGATTGAAAACTCTCCATATCTTATTGTTGGGAAATAGGATAATCCAGAAGGAAAACCATTAGAAAAATCAAAGAAAACATGATGTATATGACTACCAAAATATTCTTTCTCTAGATCAAATGAAAACAACAATATCACTTCACCCAACTCTAAATAATAATTTTTGACTCTACGTGACCCGGGACCCGTTATCCATGAAATATTCCTCAAAACCAACTGGGTTAGTAAAAGAGGCCCGTCAAAGATGATAACAAATCCGAGATTTTTTTTGTAAATGATCCAATCCATCATGAATATGATTTCAAGAGGTTTCATTTCGAGAAATATAAAACTCATGGAAAGATCAGCATGTAACAATGAGAAAACACAAGTTGTAATATGAAAACCCAGTTCTCTCTTTGTTCTAAGTGGTGTTGTAATATCTACTACATTAGAAAAAAAATCAATTAAAATACTTAGCAGATTAAAAGTACATGTTGAAATAAATGAGCGAGATGCACCAGTATTACGTAAAGTAGTCAGTAATGATTAATCTAGATTGATGGTACCTTTCATGATCACTAAACCCATATTCTCTTCCTCTAGAGACTATTCAATTGTGTGAATAAGATTCATTCTAGATGCATGTGGCCGAACCCCTTTGGATTGTGAAATGAGTTCACCATTGTTTTAGATGGAGATGATGTCCCTGTTCTGGTATGTAAAGTGTAATAAACATGGATGGACTTTTTCAAGTGACCAGGGTATCCACAAGAGACACATATCTTGGGTTCCTTAGTGTAAACCCTCTTTGAGTGCCTAGATTTTCCACACTTGTAACAAATAAAAGTATCTCTTCCAAGCACTGTAGGAGGTCCAGAGTGACCCTTATGTTGTGAACCTCCACAAGAATCATCACACACCATATTTTATTTCAAATAACTCAAACTACAACTATGAGAGAAATAAAATCCTATTAAACCTAACTTTCTAGCAAGGTCCATTTTGACCATCAATGCTCTATCCAACACATAAGCATAAAAAAAGCTTCATCAAGAAAAAAATAATATCATATCAGAGACCTAACTTGAACCTTCTAGTCTTTATATTCTATTTCTACATAATCCATTGTGAAAACTTCTCAATATTAGTGAAGTGATTCACATAAATTATCACAAACTGGTCATCATGATCAAGTTTGAAAAACTCAATATCCTTGGCCAATAGAATCAACTATAGATAGAAATTATTAGTGAAAAGATCTTTTAAGTCATTTAATTCTAATATCACATGATTTATATCCATCAGTATTGTGTCCCACCATATCATACTCAGTCCTTACAGCATGGAGGTGGCACACTTGGCCTTTATTTTGTTAGGTGTCTCCAAGAACTCAAACAATTGCTCTATCCTACTCAACCATTAATCAATCTATTGAGGTTGATTATAGCCTTTGAAAACTAGTGACTTTTGGTGAAGTGAATATAGAGAATGATTCAGATAACATCCCATCAATGTTCCACAACTAGAGACTGAATGGGAATAGGTGGGGCTTCCTAAAATAGAGTTTTTATAGTATGCACAATCACCTCAACTAGACTCTGGTCCACAAAATGATTCAATTGATTGAGTACATCAACAACATTCTCCTAGATCGGATTCACACATATTCACGGAGGGATGATGCTACATTAAATTAGTAGACAACATTGAAAACATAAGACTAATACTCAAACAGATCAATAAGGGAGAATTAATCTCAATACATGGATTTTTTTTGATTTAAATCTTTCCAAATCAAAAGAGGGGAAAATAATAGAACTAACCCTCAAGACATATTCTAAAAAACTACCCATGGTTACTTAAGGCTCATTAAGGCGAGAGATAGATATACATGAAATTTAAAATACCTCCAAAGTTCTGAAAAGATTACAAAACTACATACTTACATCAAGGAATGATGAAAAACATTCACCTTTGATAAAAATTTATCATGAACCATACTTACTATCCCGACAACTAATTTAGTCCTGAAATATTCCAAATGGCATTACAGATCCCAATAGGTTAGCGATACGCACCTAGAATCATACAATATAAATGTGGGAAATGATTTTCAAAAAACACAACAGAAGCAAGGAAAAGTTGTTTGTATGCATACAAGAGAAACTCTATAAGGAGAAGTGTGCTATAAGTCAAATAGTTATAAACAACCAAAATTACTATAGAAAATTCCATAAAATAGGATAACTATACAAATACCAATGTATGAAACTCACCAAGACTAAGGATCAACAGCTACTTCCACCTCCAAGTAGAGCCTTACCCTTTCTTGAGCCTAGAATAAGATAATCTACAAACAGCCAAAGGCACATATATGGTGTGAGATAAAATTCCATTAGGGTATCACTAAGGATTCCATAATAAGATTTCAGAATTTAATTAACCAACTAAAGCATTCAATTGTAAATAAACATGCATGGATGTTCTAAAGAATATTTAAAATAAATCATTATTCAATTATAAAATGATGGAAGTATATTAATCAAATGAACCAATAAATATTTATATAAATAGTTTTATAAATTTATATGTCATGTAAAAATATTTACAATAAAAATTACATACATTTAAAATTCAAACAAATAAGCAACATGATCACATGAAAAAATGGTAAGATAGTTCCAGGCTATGGGACTCCCTCACATTCAAATAGTTGTCTCAATAATATGTGTACACACACATCCTCCTTGATACTAGCCAAGTAAGAAAAATCACGAACCCAATGGGGACATGAAATGATGAATTTATGTTTCGTAAGTGTTTTTAATTATAGAGTGTTATTTGTATAACTCAATAACTACCTAGGATTTCATGAAATCTATTAAAAATCAATGATATTAAATTTATTTTAAGGCAGTCTAAAATAAATTGATCCCATTCTCCCATTTCAAATATTCCAATTTTCTATTTAAAAACTAGAAGAGTGTTTTTAATCAAATCATGCATTTTTCAAGATAAACCCAATGGGTTTCTATCAAAATCATTTTATTTTATTTCTCAAATACGAATTTGAAATAAATTCCATAAAAATCAATTTCAAAATTTTAATTTCAAAAAAAAATTATTTCACAAATTCATACAAAATCAATGGAATTGGATAGTTTTTGAAAATTCATGCCAAAAATCTGATTTCAAAACCCCAATTCAATGGAATTTGGTTTTTAATCATCCAACTGAAAGAAATTTCATTTATATCATGAAATTGAATTTAAATCAAAAAATTGAATATAAATAAATAAATTTAGAGTTAATAAAAATTTTACATTATAATGAAACCACCTACCTCTCGATCACTAGATCTCCAATTGAAAATACCTAATTAGGAATCTTCGATGAAGAATGCTGTTAACGAAGATCCAAGAATCAAACATAGATTTAAGATCTAAAAAATGGATATTAGATCCTCTAACAACACAATAAGATCTATAAAACCTTAGGGAGAAAATAACAGGGTCATAGAGAAAGACAACAGTAAGAGGAAACTTACAAGGTTGTGATCAAACATTGTTTTCCATGCATTGATATACTTTTAGAAGGGTGTAGATGAGCCAAAATCACATCTAGGGAGATCCCATGGAAGAATAAATCATAGTAAGTCTAAAAAGGTATTTTTTCACCTTAAACAAGTGTTTTGAGATAGAATGTTATTTTAAAAATAATTTCTATATGGTGGAAATATGAATTATAAAATAAAATGTTAATGAAAATGATTTAATTTATTTTGGTGGATATTACAAACATCACGAACTCATATCATTTTATTTAATATAACGCTTATATATAACCCCCAAAACATTATATAACTAATAGTATGTAGAATTAAATCTTATTTAACCATAATAATGGTATTATGACCAGCCTTGTATGAAGTAATAAAAAATGAAAATGTAACATCCACAGTGGCGATAAATGGACAGAACACAGATGATATTTTTATTTTTAGAATAAAAGAAAATGGAAGAGATTTGAAGATGAATTATTCCATTAACATGATAAAATTACATTATATATAATATACAGGAGTAATCATGACACCCTAGAGGTGAGTAGAGGATAATAAAATAAATGAAATTGAGACGAAAGTAAATGGAAAGGAAATAATATTTTACCTCTTGAATTTATCCTCCTTGCGAACCTCTTTAGTGTAAAGGGTTTGGTATTTTGATGAGACTGGAAGATATTGGATATGGGGGAGGGGCTCGATAAGATTATTGGGAATATATTGGACAAGCATCAAGGAATAAAAGGTCTAAGGAGAAGTGGTCATGAGGGGTGGTATTTATACGGGAGAAGAGGGGTGTTTTGTAATTATTTTAATAATTAGTTTATTATTTTGGATCAAGGGTACGAATAGTTTAAACCTTATCACTAAATATATTAAACCAATGAATTAGAGTTTGAGATTATGGAAATTACATCAGCAATGAATTATGAAATAGACTATTTAACTTATAATTTATATATACCTTAAATTACTGTATTTTACTATTGTCCAAAACATTCAGTATTTTAGAAAAATCCCAAAAATTCACCCTAACTTTTTTTCAAAGTGTAGAATTAAAAAAATGGACTGAATTTTATGAAAATAATTTTCTGAATATGAGAAATTTATTTTTTTAATTAAAATCATCATTTATTCAAAAAATATCGATTTGAAAAATATAACATATTTTATGACACTTTTAAAAATTAATTATTGTCTCATAAATTTTTCTTGTAATCATAAGAAAACAAAATATTAATTTATGAGTATAATTTATGGAAATAAATTTTCATTATAATCATTGTTATAAAATTGTAAATAATAATTTAATTTTTTTCAAAAATACCATCACTTAATATATAGATTTTATAACATATATATATATATATATATATATTATGTTCTTGGAGGTACAATAACATTAAATACGCACAAACCAAACACACAAGTCATAAAGGCTTACTATAGCCCCCCTAAGGGATTTAACACCAATCAAGCCTTATTTATTTAATATATTTCCCAAAGGCCCAGTAGGCATGTAATCTTATTACATAACCCTAAAGAACCAAATTTGTAACCAAAAGGCCCCTCAGTGAATAGTGCCGTTATAGTACCCATGATGTTACAGTACATTCTACAGTGCTGCCGCTACTACAGTTCCTACTACAGTGCCTGCCACCACTATAGTGTCACTGGTGCTGAATTTCTTCAATTGTTATAGTACTACTATTGTGCTACTATATTACCCTATGCTCAATGGGTTTTGAACCCCAAAACTTTATGAATAATTTCAAGATTTATTTACCATTAATCTAAACCCCAACTACATTTATTTACTTATACTAGGATATAATTATATCATATTTTTATTTATTATATGCCTAATTTTTATTTATAATTTCATAGGATATGATACTATTCATTCGGCCAAATTTCTATTCTTAACGGTCATGGTACTATTCTGAGGGTTAAGATACTATTCTATATGTATAGGTTCCCTAGTTTCTAGAAATATCACTTATTTCATTCTATATTTATGATAATATAGTCTTTTTATTGGAATATTGATGATATGTATGTGTTTAATACTATATAACATAATTCTAATAAGGGAAGTTCCCTTCATAACACTTTGGGTCATTGCGTCTTTTCATTCTACTTGCTAGAATCATAAAATCATTTTTGATTATTGAAACACTAAAGATCATCTCAATATAGAATCATCCTATTTTTTTGTTTTCATTTGATACAAAATATCTATCCCTGAATACAATATCATTTCTTTGATGTTTCACACAAGCAATATAGTTGATGTTCAATATCATCTTCTCAGTCAATCAAATGCCTAAGAAAATTCATCTTATTTCTTTTAATTAAATACTAATATAAATTAATTCACATGAAATCATTAATTTATGTAATTTTTAGTTCATGAGATTATTTAATGGAACTCCAATTTTAGCATTGGAACACTCACACACACACACATATATTCATATAAATATTATTTCGTGTATATTATGTCTTATTATTATTTTTCTCTAATAAATTCATGAAGCGTTTCAAATTAACCCATTAAGTTATTTCAATGTGTTTCACACGTTTGTATGTTCATGCATGTGATCTTCATATTCACTTTGGTGAAACCATCCATGAAGAGTAATGTGATTCTAGTTTTCTTCATTCAATCCCGAATGGGTATAACTCACTGTTCAAATTATTCACACACACCAAAAAACGTTTTCTCAAAAGTTTTATCTCAATTGAGTGTTGGTTATTATTCTTCATATAGATAACTAAAATATATGATATAAAAAATTCTGAGTGTTTATAAGGATCTTCACTCAAGAAGAGAGGTTTGTGAAACTAGTTCTTCATGAAGCACATAGGGAGTAATCAACTCAAGAAATGGCCCATAGTATCAATTGTTTTCACAAAGAATGATGAGGGTGTTAAACACCAGTCATGTTTCTATGGATCTCATTCACATGGTATGGGAAGATATACATTTAAGAAAATGAAGGTTTATGGGGATTTCCTTATTCTACAAGCCTGGAAGGCACCTAAAACTCCCTAACTTACTCTGTAAAAAAATTCCCAAAGATGATATGTTTTTTTGAAGAAAACAAGAAAACTAGAAATTTATTCAAGAATAACCAAATTTATTTATCTTAGTGAAATAATATTTATAACAATATTTACACTTCCAATCCTCTCATTTAAATACCACAAAATATTAATTTCTTGAATCAGTGGTTTTGAATGCTCGAAGGACTCATCATTTAAAATCTTTAAACACAGGATAAATGTCGCTAAGAATAGTGGTATACTTTATTCTTAAACTATGATTCTCCTATTCTATGAAAACTCATTAGAATATAGTCATGTGAATCTGCATTCCTGAAAAATCTTGAAATCATCACGGTATATCGAAGGCTCAAGTGACCTCTGCAACTTTGTGTGAATTCTTTCATGCCTTGTTCTTTGAGTTCATGACCACATGTTTATAAAAACCCCTATAAATATTTAATCATAAAATCATGCTCTTTTTGATTTCTAGAGTTGATCATCAGTGCCTATCTAGATTGCTGGTGATGGATGATCGTTGAAGGGTTGGATTTAGGTGGTCCTCATGTCTGGAGGAATGAGATGATGACATGGATACTCAGTGATCTGTGGATTTTTATCGATCCAAAAGATGTGTTAAGTCTATATCATTTTAATTTGGTTGAAAATGTACCAATAATAGAACCCCAAATAGAACTCTATATATAGCATCCCTCCTCTTAATTATCTAAAGCGTGAACCATGTTACTTCGAGCTCGAATTAGGGTCGGCACCCAGATGACACTACACACACATAGAACACACGGGCTACAATAGACATGGTCAACATGCTCTTACATATAACCTTGTGGTCCAACCTATGTACGGTCTCAGTTGTGCACACCACATGCCATAAAAATGGGCCCTCCCAACTTCTACAAGCACTATTCTCTTCTACCTCCATGCTTTGTGTCTTGAGCTAGCCTCTAATGGGCATGGTTGAATCTTCTATCCCACATATGACTTGGTTGAGTTTGTATTGGATAATAAATGTTGTTGAATTTTTTTTATAAATCCCCAAAAATATTACATAGTAAAATACTAAGTATAGAATTTAATTATAGATGTATATCCACTTAGAGAACTATATAAATAATTCTTCTATACCTCAAAATTATCTTCAAAAAATCTACAAATAACCATTCATGAAAGAATAATCATAATTAACACTTCTCCTTCACTTCCTTCATCTAAATCAGAATATGAATGTTTCATCTCCTTCAAGGTTCTCATATAATAGATAATATGGAATGACCTCCTCTAAATTCTCTTCCTCTATTCTTTTTTAGAATATAAATTCCAAATAATTTCTTAATTATAAAAACCACATTTTTATTTTCTATAAACAATGAATAAAATATGATACATTTATTTGACATAAATATCAGTTAACAAATCATAATAATTACTAAGAGAATTATTTAATCATGACATCTAATTTCATCTATTTAATCCATAAAAATTCTCTAGGGATCACCTTTGAAACTCAATATCATCAAACCATTTATACATTTATTCATATTATAGGAGCCGAAATCTTCATCAAAGCTCCATTAACAATGGAACTTCTTGAACATAAAAACATTATTGAAATATTCCTATTATATTAATCACCATTTATTACCAATGAGAATCATCAACGGAAAATAAAACACATACACTAAGTGGGATATTAAAATATATCCCATTACCCAATTCATTGAAGGGATATAATAAGTTCACCGCCCTTGGATTATAATGGAACTACCCACTATCAAAAACAATTTTGAAGAACCATGATGTGAATAAATTACATAGAGCTTTCATTTCATTATAAGACCCATAAATTATCTATTATCGCTTTCATAGTGTGATTAACCCATGTAAAAGGAAAAAATTTCATGAAAATCTATTTAAAATAATCAAAATCCTTACATCGAAAAAATGGGGATGGAATAATTAAAAAATATCAATAATCAATCATTAACAACAATAAGGGTTTTTATAATTGATAAATGGAAATATGATTATAAGATCAAGAAAAACATTATTGAGGAAAATAACCTTTTCACTTTGAAAATAATATTAAAAAATAATAATTCTTAAAATATTATGAAAACTAATTTGTTTTAATTTTTTTTGAAAAAATATAATGGATTAATTAAAGAAAACAATGGTCATTAATGTGGTGAAATTTATTCATGCTGTAATGGTTAAAAATAAACATTCTTTTCAAACATTTTATAAAGAGATTCTATAGTGACCCATTTTGAAAATGTTAAGAAATTAAAATTTTAAAACCATTTTAAAGAAGGTCAATAATCTTGTGAAATAGATTTAGGAAATAATTTTATGTTATTAAAATAAAATATTTGATAAAATGATAGAAAAAAACTATATGGAAGGGAAATATTCATGATCATAAAGAATACATAAAATCAACATCTCTTTAAATGACTTTATTGATATATCTTCTATGAATAAGTATAGAAATGGAAAATAAACATGTAAAAAATATTCATAAACATAATATAATAAATTATATATTGTTCAAGAAAATAAGGGAATATTATTTCCCCCCAATGAACCTTGAACATAAACAATCCCTAAAAGAAAGTTGATTGTAACATAAAGACTTTTCCACCTTTGTAACCTTTAAATGTTATTCCCCATGAAATAATAACATCAAATAGAACATTAAATATCATAAAATTATGGATAATAATGATATATAATATGAATGGGGTATATATTCAACTCATAAAACAATACATGATCATATCATAAATATATATCCCAAGGAAAGGGAATTTGAGATAAATAACCCTTATAATTATCATATCATCAAATTGAAAATTAATAAATAAATATATCATCTCTAACATATGTAAATACATAAATAACAATTTTAAATAAATAATAAATAAATTTGGGGATCAATTGACACGTAATCATGGCATAATAGTGTTAGGGAAGAGGAGTTATAACCCAACATAAGGAAATTGAGTTAAGAAACCCTTTACCACTTGGGAAATTTTAAGTCAAATCAAATTGTATAAAATAATTCAAATTGAAACTTAAAATATAATGTAGTATGAATTATTCATCATATAACAACTAAATGGGATAGTTTATACACTATATGAAATAAATTTTACATGTAACATTAATGTACACCTCAATGAAGGGAAACTGAGACAAAACCCCTTACCTCTTATCCAAAATTCCAACCCATATCCTTTAACTCTAGTACAATAAAAATATCTATAATATTTAATTTTTAATATATTTTATCTAGGGTTATTATTTTATGATTAAAATATTTTTTTCATTTATTAAAATATCAAATTTAGATACATAATTAGTTATGTACGTGTCACTTATTTTGAGAACGTTCGGTCCGTATTTTAAAAATAGATTTGGTGTGTTGGATATAGTCAAAAGGGTCATTGTTCCATCATAAATTAAATAATAATATGGAAATAATTATCATTTTTATAAATAAATTTTAATTTTAAAACAACTTATGTTATATTCTTATGTAAAATGAACTAAATTATAATCCTAGAGATGGTTGGTTATACGTACACATAACTAACGTCGCCATTTTTCAACGATCATTATAGAAAGTAGGTAAGTATTATTTTATAATTAAATAAATATAATTAATCATAAATTAAATATTATATCCTTAATAATATTTATATATATCATAAACGTGATGTGATTATATAAAATTACTCACATCATTTCATGGAGGTTGCAGTCCACATGTACACACGAACACCATTATCTTTTTTAGTGAATAAAATTGAAAGAAATTAAATCATATATAATCTTTTCATAATGATAAATATTTTATTAATACCTTATATTAACATTACTTACATCATTATAATGATATATGAGAGTTGGTGATGGGAAATTAATTACATCAGTCTGCAGGGTGGTAGTCTACCGTACACACAAATGATGGATTATATTCATATTTGATAGAGGTTGGAGATGGATATAGGTTATGAAATCAAAATAATAATATATAATTATATAGTAGATACTTATTTTTGTTATATCATCATGGTTGGATAATGTTTGAATAATGTTGAAGTAGAAATAGAATAAAAATCACCGGCTAAGAAAAAAATCTATTCTACGAAAAAACTCCTTTTCATTACACCTTAAAACCACTATTGTTAACATTATATCCAAAATGTTACCTTTATAATATGTATATGGATTTTAGGATGGTATTTTGAAAGATCATATATAAACATAATATGGTTTTAAGTGTAATGAAATGTGAAGAAGTAGATCCCTTTTATAAGAGAGGGGAGGAGATCCTTTGGAATTTAAAAAAAATAAATTAATATAAATTAATTCTTTTATCAAAAAGGATAAAAATTTATAATATATTAATGTAAGATGAGTATGAGTCTCAATTATCTCATAAAAGTATATTTGGACAAGTTTTCATGATGTTTCTAAACTTTGATTTTGGTTTTAACCCCATGTTAAAAAAATTCACACTTAATACGATAACAATGTTTTTTAAACTTTAAGGGGCATAATAGTTACTATAAATTGAGAAACAAACCAAAAATTAACCATGGTTGATATCATAGAGTATATTTTAATCAATTTTATGATACAATAATTTTTAGTAATTTTATATCGTTTAATAAAATATTTTCTTCATAAAATATAAATAATATTTATTTTAGAGTTATTCATTTACATCGACTTTTATAACATGAAGAAAGAAAAGGAAATTTTAATATAAAATTTTAATTAATTACTAAAACTTTATTTATATTTATAAAATTTATGTTTTAAAATAATTATTTAAAATTTTACAGCTTGTAATATTTTCAACATCATATATTTTAATTTTACATTAATTGAATAATTTTTACATTATCGTTTTTTAAGAATTTAAGGTAATTATATTTTTAGAAAAAATAAAAAATAAAATACCATAATGAGGATAAATAATTTTTTTCAAAAAAATATTTATTATATAAAATATATTACGTTTATCTCCTTGTTAAAAATATTATATTTATAAAAAAACTAGTGTTCGATTTTTTATTTTTCTTTATATAAAATATTATAAAAGTCATAATCTAATCCAAATGGTACCAAAGTATCATATAACCAAATCATAGATGTGAATAGATATTATGTACTAATACAACAAACTTAATTCAAATATTTGGGTCATTTTTCAAGTCCATATCAAATTATTGTTTTCTTTAATTACCCGGATTAACATATACTATGGTAATGTTTTTCTCAAAGGTTACCATTCTTATTGACCAAAAATAGAAGTGAAATGTTTAAAAAATATGGTAATAAAAATTCCCAATATTAGATAGTATTTTCATAATTCAAAATAGAGAATTGGTATAATTTAATTTAAAATCTAACTAGAAAAAATGGGGCGAAATATTTTTGTGAAGAGAAATAGATTTTTTTCCATATTTTAAATGATTTTATACAAAATTCAAGTAAAAAAATAATTTCAAAAACCATAATTGGATTATTTTAGACAAAAATAAACTAATTAAAGCTTAAAAATAATCAAAAATTATAATTTTACTCCATAAATACTTTAAAATAAAATATTATTTTCAATAAAAATCACTATTTTTCACTATGAACTGATTTTTTTAGAAAATTCCGAAAATATCACCTTAAGATAATTTTGATATGAATATTCCAAGAATTAAGTTAATTTTTATAAAATAATTTTTCAAATTTTTCCGTAAGTTAATTATAATATTTTCTCATGAAAATCAATATAAATAATTTTTGATGAAAACATATTTTTGATGAATAAAATGACTTTAATAAAAATCAAGTAATTATTTTATATGAATTAATACATTCTATTTATTGATTAGAATAATTATATATATTTCAAAAATTATTTAATATTATTTATATCTACCAACTTAACAATTAGGATGTAATGGCCATATTTAAATAATAATATTTTGTGGTTTGTTTAAGCTTTGTGTTGCATATCTTATAAACTATTGAACATAGTTTTTTAAAATATTAAGATATTATAGGCTTAGGATAACCACTCATATAACCATTGATTTCATATGATACAAAACTTTACCCAATTAATTGGATTGATATAATTGACCCACCAATCACATAGTCATAATCTATTCCTATATATGCACTAAAAACATCAGATCATTAATTATCCATTATAACTTAATTAACATTGTAAAAAACACGTTTCATGAAAATGTTCCAAAAAACATCATCCTAAGACATAAAGAGAAATTAAGAGTATGGTATCATAAGATTATAACTGTAATAAAGTATGAAAATAATTAATTTTTGTTTATATATATGAAAATACATTTACAAAATTATTTGAAATACTCTTTGAAAATAATTTAAAAATACTTTTCATTTTGTGACTATTAAAGAACTAAAAATTCAAAAAAATCCAATATTATTTTATTTTTAAAACCATGTAAACTTATAAATGAATCATAAAAAATATCAATCATAATGGGAGGAAAATCCACTTGTTTAGTAATATTTTTAAAAAATAATTTTTTTCACACTTGTGTAAAAACTAAAATATATATAAAAAATAAAAAAATTTAAAATTCCCATTTTAAACACTTTAAATGTCACAAACGATCTGAGGTACCCTAATAGCCTGATAACTATGTCGGTCTTAACATAGCCCGAAGGGCGTTCCTAATCCCCATGATTTGGCGACAAGACCCTGGCATCATACAATATTAAAGTGGGATTTTTCCCAAAAAACACAACAGAAGAAAGAAAAACAATTCAGTATGAATAAAAGAGAAACTCAATAGAAAAAATGTATAAGATGTCATATAAGTATAAAAAATCCAAAGTAATATAGAAAAGTTCTAGAAAACTGGATAAATACCCAAGTCCCATGGATGCAACTCATCATGCCCAAGGATCAACAGCTACTGCCACATCCAAGTGTCACTTTACCCTTTCTTGGACCTAGAAGAAGATAACCTAAAAAAACCCAAATCCACCAGTTGGGTGTTAGCTAAAATCTTATTATGTACTCACCAAGTATTCCATAATATAATTCCAATAGTTAATTAACCAAATAAAGCATTTAATTTTAAATAAATAGGCATGGAAGTTCAAAATAATATTTAAAAAAAAATCATGCTTTACTTTTAAAATTATAGTTATAAATTAAAAAAATTATTAATAAATAATTTTTATAAGTAGTTTATAAATATTTATAAGGCATGTAAAATAGTTTACAACAACAATGATAAATATTTCAAATACTAACAAATGAGAAACATAGTCATTTTCAAAAAGTAAGATAATTCTAGGATATGGGAATCCCTCACATTAAAATAGTTGTCTCAGAAATATATGTATACACACATCCTCCTTTATAATGACCAAGGAGGACATGTCACCATCCCATCGAGGATGTGACCTGATCCATTTATGTTTGTTTAGAGTTTTCAATCATAGAGTGTTATCCGAATAACTCAATAAATACCTAGGATTTCATGTTCTCTGATATAAATAAATTAATGGGAATTTTATTTTAAGGCTACTTAAAATACAATTCATCCCATTCTCCCATTTAAAAAATTATAATTTTCCATTTAAAAACCAAAATAGGTTTTTAATCAAATCATCCATTTTTCTAGAATAAACCAATGTAATTAAATCCAAATCATTCTATATCATTCTTCCCAAATCCCAATTTGAAATAAATTCCCTCAAAATAAATTTCACAATTTAAGTTCAACAATTTGAATATCACAAAATTCAATCAATTTCACCAAAACACCCCAATTCAATGGAATTGGGTTTTTTTTCAAAATTCATGCCAAAAACCCAATTTTAAAACCCCAATTCAATATAATTGGTTATTTAAATAACAAAATGGAAAATATTTAATTTATATCAAAAAATTAAACATAAATAAAGAAATTTAGTATTAATAAAAACTATCCATCATAATAGAACCACTACCTAGGGATCACTATATCTCGAATCACCAATCCCTAATTAGGAAACTTATATAAAGAGTGCTGAAAAAAAAAGATCCAAGAATCAACCATAGATTCAAGATAAAGAATATCAGATATTAGATCCTCAAAAAAAACATTGTGATCTATAAACCCCTATGGATAAAAGATAAGAGATAAGGAGAGAGATAATAAGAAGAAGAAATCTACTAGGTAGAGATCGAACATTGACTTCAAAGATTCAATCTTCTTCTAAAAGGGTTTAAAGGGTCCAAAATCACCTCTTTAGAGCTCCCATGAAAGAATAAATATTAATTGGTTGAATAATATATATCAAGAACATTAAATGAGGGTTTTTAAATTTATAAAAATATTTTTTTATTAATTTTTTTTTCAATGCACTATTATGTCGGAATTCCCACACGGTTTAGAAAAACTGTGTGACCTAACTGTGATCACCTTTTAATACGGTTTCATGGTATCTCCTACTTTTCCGCACAACATGAAAAACTGTGCATCAACTATACCAAACATTACTACCTCAGTTTTCATGGTTTTCACTAACAGGGTGCAGGGTTTTTGAAAATCCCGTGCCAACCGTGCATGACCCAAAAGGCCATAAAAATTATAAAAATTTCGCCCAAAAAATACCCAAATTAAATTCAACAAAAGAATGATTAAAATAGGGTTTTAGGAATACCTGAAAATAGTAATATGATGTTACAATATCCCAAACATAGAATCATGCTATCCTTAAAAATCCTACTAAGAAGCTTCCAAGAAAAATAGATGAGGCCACTTCTCTCTCATCAGTGCCTCCCTCTAAGATGTCTCGTGAGAATCAAAACCATGCCACCATATCAAAAAAATGAAAGATATCTTCCTCCCATGAAGTACATAGATTTTAGAATCAACTATCCTGACTCGATGCTTAGTCAAGGATAAATCAAGTTTACCCTCAATATCATTACTACTCGGAACGTGAGATAGATATTATATATACTTTTTCAGTAGAGATATATGGAACACATTATGTGCCAATGTTAGCTATAGTGGAAGTAATAAATGGTAAGAAAATTTCCCCACCTAAAAAATGACCTAAAAATGTCCCAAAAAATGTGGAGTATGTTCCCTTTCCTCCCAAACCGTTGATGACCCAACCAGGGTGAAACTTTCAATAAAACAAAGTCACCAACTAAAAATTACAATGGTCTATGGAGATAATCAACATAAGACTTATACCTTCTCTGTGCTATCAACATTATATGAATAATCAACTCAATATTTTATTTTCTCTCTTGAACAAATATCATTACAACTATTTAAAATTCACCAATATGCAACTAACATAATAGAAGTATGTAAGGATAACCATACACGACCTCAAAAAGAGAAATTATGACCACATACTGGTATCTATTGTAATAATAAAAATCAAAGGTGCATATGTGATCTTTCCAGGATCCACCAAAGCCAAGAACATAGGAGTGAATCATATCCTCAAGAATATGTACATCTATTTCTTTCTAGGCATATTATTGCGAATGGTATGCTGAATGAAAATGGACCTAGGATCCTAGTGCCTCATGAAGTCCTATATAAATGAGAGAAGTTAACTGAGGTCACCTATCAGAAACTATAACATAAGGAACTCTTTTAAACTAGAAAATCTATTTTACATCTAGATTTCCCAACTCCTCATGTTTGGTTTATGATGAATGTGTATAGAGTGATCCTTTTTAGTCATTTTATGAATCACACCCCATATCACATTTTTATTTCTTTTCACTTGTGGAAACAAAACCAAAAATTCCATGGAGATCTTATCCCACTTCCATGTTGGCACTAGAGGTGGATAAAGAAAACGAGAAGGCTTATAATGATCACATATAACCTAATCACATGTATAATAATGAGAGAAAAATTCAGTAATACCCTATCTTTTACATGGCCACCAGAATATTTGTTTCATGTCATAGATCATCATTATGGTTCATAGGTGCACTCCCCACTAGGAGTTATGGAAATATCCCATCACAACTTTCAATATTTCTAACTGAGAAAGAAATCTATTCTAATATTATATAATTTACTTAGTGGATAATCTCTAGTGAGGCATGGTCTCATCACCATAATGACTCTATAATTTTGTAGAATTCTCCATCATGTTTATGTTCCTAAATAATCATCCCAAGAAGAGTGAATATAAACTGAACACTGGGAAAGGAAACATCTACCAATATTTCCCAGACACCAATATTAAACTGTGAAAAGTTAGACATAAAGTTCCTCTCTCTTAATGATTCCTTCATGGATTGTGTGTTATTTTTGCTACTCAAATCACCCAAAATGACATTCCATTTCCCTAGTGTATAGGTGATTTCAAAGTCAAAAGATTAAAGGTATTCCATAAAATTATTCTAGAAGAGATTTAGATCTTTTTGCGAGAAAATATAAATCAAGATCTTGTGGTCAGAATACATGGTAACCCTTTATCCATAAAGGTAGTGCCACTATCTCTGGAGCACATACATCATAATAGATATTTCGAGTTCATGGGTAAGATAATTATTCTCTTGTGGCCTCAGATAACGAGATTATAAGCAATTACATGATCACCCTGCATAAGAACAAATCCCAAACCCGAACTTGATGCATCACAGAAGACCACATAGAAATGATTATCCTCTAAAAGAGTCAGCATCAGTGCAATTTTCAAAATAAAATTTAGATCAAGAAAACTAACTTTGATATATTTCATCCCAAGAAAAATTTACACCCTTCCAAGTTAGAGCTTTCATGAGAGAATCCAACATTCAGAAGTGATTTAGAAACCAATGATAGTAAATTGTTATGCCTAAGAAACACCAAATATTAAAAGCATTATATGGTTGTTACCATTTCATGAAAAAATTAAACTTTTCATCATCAACTAAAATACCATATTTTGACACCACGTTTCCCAAGAACATCACTTCCCGAGTCATAAAAAATCCCATTTTGAATACTGTGAATAATGTCGGTGATTTATCAAATATTCTAGAACTGATATTAGATGATGCAAATGATCCTCCTCATATTTAGAGTGAACAAGGATGCAATCAACAAAGAAAACCAAAAATTTATGAACACAATCATAGAAAATCCTATTCCTTAAATCCATAATGACAGTAAGAGAATTAGTTAAAACAAATGGAATGACAAGGCACACATAATGGCCACACCTTCTCCAAAAGGTAGTTTTCTGAATGTGATATTCTGTTATCCTTAGATAATTGTTACTAGATATGAGATCAATCTTCGAGAACACCATCCACCCTTTCAACGAGTAAAAAAGATCATTAATCCATGTAAATATATACATGTCCATTATATTTACTCGGTTCAGTTTTTGGTAAAAAAAGGTGAAGTGAACCAACTGTTTTCTTAGAAATGAGAACTAGCACTGCTCATGGTGACACACTCGATCGTATAGAGCCTTTCTACATAAGATCATCCAACAGAGTATTCAATTTCATTATTTTAGTTGAGACCATGCAGTAAGAAGTAATAAGCACTAGTTGTGTACCATGTAATAAATTGATAGAAAAATCAACCTACCTTACCATTGGAAAACTAGAGAAGTAAAAATGAATAACATTGGAAAACTCAAAGAAAACTTGAGGGATATCACCACACCAAGATTCTTCTCCATATCAAAAGAAAAAAAAGATATCACTTTCCTTAACTATGAATTAGAAGGTCAAGCTCTACACAAGCGTAGTTCACATTCTCTATGCATGATGTGTAGTAAATGAGGCCCATTGAAGAAAAAAATCAATCCATGATATTCTGGTAGTGACTCAGTCTATAGTGAATATGACATTGAGAGGTTTCATGTTGAGAACTAGAAAACTCCAAAAAAGATCGATGCATGGAAATGAGAATACACAGGCTAGACTATAGAGACCCAACTATCTCTTTGTTCTAAGGGGTGAAGTAATTTCCATTACATAAGAAAAATTCGATGTAGGATTATTTACTAGATTAACAATATAGGTATAAATAAATTATTGAGACACAGCAATATCATGTAAATAAGTAACTAATGATGAAGTAAGAGTGATAGTACCAATCACGTTTTCTAGGCCAGTATCTGCTTCCTCTTGAGACCTTTCCATTGCATGAAGAAGATTTATTCTGGATGAATGTGGCTAGAACCCTTTTTGATTTGGAATCATATGATTTCACCTTATATTCAAAAGGATATTATAATCCCATTCCACTAAACATAATGGAATAAACATGTTAGAACTTATTCTAATGATGTGAGCATCCACATGATCCATATATCTTGGGTACCTAAGTGCAATCCCTATTTGTGTGCCCATATTTTCAAAACTAGAAAAAAATCAAAGGGCCCATCACAATCACTGCATGACGTATAGATTGGAACTTATTTTTAGAACCTATATAAGAATCATCAAACTTACTCTTTCTTTTAATGGAAGTCACACTGCGATTAAGAGAGAATGAACCAATCATTAAACCTGTCTTCCCAGCGAGGTCCATTTCGACCATCAATGATCTATACAACACATTAGCGTAAAAAATAATATTTAAAAGACAACATGATAAATTATATCATATTAGAGTCCTAAATAAAACAATTGAGTCTTCATCTTCTCATTTGACACAATGTCATGTGCGAACTGGAGATTCTTAGAGAACCGATTCATGTACCTTTTCACAGTCTTCTCAACCTACTCATGTTTAAAAAACTGAATATACTTGGAAAAAATATTCTAAGGATTGAGATGGTTGGTTAAATGAACTTTTAATTATTTCCACCCCAATACATTATGATTTTTTCTATCACCATTGTGTCCCACTATCTCCTACGTGGTCCTTCTGGAACGGAGGTGTCACCCTTTACCTTTATTTTTTCAGGTGTCACCAAGAACTCAAAAAAACTATATATCCTAAACAACCATTCCATAGACTATTGAGGATCATTGGAGCCTTTGAAAACTAATGGATTCCAGTGATAGAAATATAGAGATCGCTTCAGATAACATCCCATAGAGGTTCCACAGCTAGATCCTGAACAGTAATTGGTGGTGGTTCCTATCTTGGAGCATGAACGATACGCACAATCACCTCAACGAGACTATGTTCCGTAAGAGGGTTTTATCACTATAGTATATCAAAAAATTCCTTCGGGATCTGATACACAATTCTTCTTGGATTCATGATACTACTTAACATAATTATACAACATTTAAGATATACTGTTAACACTCAAATAGAGCAACAAGGGAGGGTTAATCCCATCATATAAAAAAAAATTGGATTTCAATATATCCAAATAAAATGTTGGAAAAATATAACTAATCCTTAATAAATATTTTCAAAAATCTCATATTGTTAATTAAGGCTCATTATGATGATATATGGCTAGGAACTCAATCACAACTACCTCATATGTCTCGAACAGATTACAGAAATGCATACTAAAATCAAGGAAAGATGTAAAACTTGCACATTTGATACAAAATTTTCATGAACCGTCATGGGTACCCTAGTATCCTGATAACAAAGATAGTCCTAACCTAGCCTAAAGGGTATTCCTAATCCCCATAGGTTGGCTACAGGAACCTGGAATCATACAATCTAAAATTGGGAATGAATTTTCCACAAATTCAACGGAATAAAGGCAAACAAGTTAGTATGCATATAAGAGAAACTCCACAATGAGAAGTGTACTAAAAGTAAAATAGGTATAAACAAACCAAATTAATATAGAAATTTTATAGAAAATAGGATGACTACCCCAGTCCCAATGCATTCAACTCACAAATCCCAAGGATCAACAACTACTACCACCACTATATAGTGCCTTACCTTTCTCAAACCTGAAGAAGATAATCTATAAACACCTGAAGGCACATGTAGGGTGTGAGAAAAAATTATATTAGGGTCTCACCAAGGATTCCTTAATAATATGCCAACATTTAATTGACCAAATAAATCATTAAAATTTAAATAAACTAGTATGGCAGTTCAGAAGTATATTTAAAACAAATCATTCTTTAATTTTCAAATAATGGAAATACATTAATAAAATATCTCAATAATTTTTTTATAAATAGATATTATAAATTAATAATGAATTTAAAACTATTTTCAATAAAAATTTCATATATTTCAAATACAAAAAAATGAGAAAAATGGTCAGGTGAAAAAGGTTCAATAGTTAGAGTCTATGGGAATCCCTCTCATTAAAACAGTTTCCTCGGTAATATGTGTAAACACACATCCTCCTCGATTTTGACCAAGGGGGACACGTCACCATACCATTAGGAATATGAACTTCTACCTTTATTTTTTTAGTGTTTTTAATTGTAGAGTTATATCCATATAACTCACTAACTACTTAGGATTTCATGTTCTCTAATACATATCAGTGTTGTGAAATTTATTTTAAGTCATCTTAAAATAAAATTCATCCCATTCTCCTAATTTAAATATTCTAATTTTACATTTAAAACTAAAAGTGATTTTAATCAAATCACGCATTTTTCAATAAAAACCAAATGGGTTTCTACTAAAATCATTTTAATCCATTTTTCCAACAACAATTTGAAATTAATTACATAAACTAAAATTTCACAATTTAAATTCCAAAAAAGTTTATTAATTTCACAAATATTTCTCAAATCAATAGAACGAGAATTTTTTTCAAAATTAATACAAAAAATCAAACTTTAAAATCAAAATTCTATTGAATTGTTTTTTTAATTGTCCAAATGAAAGAAACTTCATTTATATCAAGAAATTGAACTTAAATCAGACAATTGAATATAAATCAATCAATTTTGAGTTAATAAAAATTTTCCATCATAATGAGACCACTTATCTTGGGATCACTATATATCTAATAAGAAATAACTAAATATAAATATTCGATGAAGAACGCAGGTAATGATTATCTAAGAATTAACCCTAGATTCATGATCTAAAACAGATGATATTAGATCCTCATACAACATAATAAGATCTATAAAATCCTAGGAAAAAAAGAATACATAGTGGGAGAAAGGGAATAATAAGAGGAAACATACCAGGTGGAGATCGATTTTTTTTCCAAACATTGATCCACTTCTAGAAGGGTGTAGAGGGTTCACAATCACCTATAGGGAGCTCCTACGCTAGAAGAAATCATTATAGCTGTAAAGTAGTCTTTCAGTCACCTTAAACAAGTGTTTTTTTACTTTTAAAAGTAATTTTTGGATTGAAAAAATCTCATATCCATGGTTATATGAAAAGGGCCTCACGGTTTTGAAAAGCCATATGCCTTAACCATGCACCCATTTTAATGGGGTTTTATGGTGTCTCCATGGTGGGAGCACGACTTGAAAAACCATGCACCAACCATAAAGAACCCCATTGTCTTGATTTACACAGTTTTCACTAGTATGGAACATGGTTTGGGAAAACTATGAACCAACCATGAACATCATAAAATCCCATCAAAATTTTCAATATTTATCCAAAAACATCCCAAATGAAACCCAGCCATAACATGCTTAAAATAGGGGTTTAAGAATACCTTAAAATAGTAACAAGATGTTACATGAAATAAGAGTATATGATGGTGTAAAATGTCATTATATAATTATTTTATGATATAAAAAATTCATGAAATATTTTAATGTATATAAATATGAAAGAGAATGATTCGCAAAAAAATGAAAAATAAAATTGGTGTTTCTTATAGGCATTATTTTTGTATTTTCAAGTACCAAAGATGGAAAACATATATATTACTTGAAAAACAAAAAAATTAAAATATTATAAGAAAATATTTGGTCTTTTATTGAGAAATATAACAAAAATACACCAACATAAATTTGGCCATAAACAATAACAACTAAAAAATGATATTGAAACATAAATATTACTTCAAGTCACAACATGATTTTTATGCACTCCACCCTCTAGTATAATCAATTTATATGTATTATAAATATATACCAGAACTAAATTCATACATATTTTTACCATTTATCCTTTTTTAATAAATGTGGTGTTGTTTTATAAGATAGGGGAGTGACAACCTTCAAAATTTTAAGAACTTTTAAATGCAATAAAAGTAATTCTAAAAAAATGTGGAGTTAGGTGGAAATTTTAGAAGAAAATGTGAGGGGACGTTGAAATACTCTTAAATATTATTATTAAGAAAAGTTTTAGTTATATAATGAAGCCTTATTCCTTTAGTTTAACCATTTTAACCCATTATAACCGCAACCGAGGTGTCAATTTTTTTTACAAGGTAACATATTTTTATAAACTAAAATTAACATAAAAATACTACATAATATTTATTATGATTATTTAAGATATTTAATAAATTTAATAAGATTTAATTATTTGAGGTATCTTACGTTACTTTTAATATAAGAATTCCAAGTGCGATGAAAAACTATTTTTAGAAAAAATGCCCCTTAAGCATAAAAATGAATTTACACTAAAATCATGTATAAAATTTATTCTATTGAAATTTATTTAATTATGGATAAAAATATAAGTTTTATAACTTGAAAGTTAATCCAAAACTGAATGGATTATTTTTATTACTTTATTAAATTTAAATAGGAAAATATTTTTCATTAGAACAAAGTGAAACTTAGGTTCCTAAAAGTCAATCATGCTTTTAAAAAATCAGATCTGTAGTTTTAAATTCGTTATTTTACAGCATAATCATATCCTTTCCTAATATAATTGTTTTATATATTTTCAATTTATTATTTTATCATAATTATTCCATGATGATTAGGGTATTTATAAAATCATTATTTTCACTATTCATCTAAAATTATTCATTTTCAGAAAAATTCTAAATATTAACCTTAATATAATTTTTGATATGATGAATTCTATAATGATCTTCAGTTTTAAAAATAAAAATTATGAAATTTATGAAATTTATATTTTAAATAAAACATATATAATATTTAATAAAAACATCATTTTTAAACAAATTTTTTTTGATTAACCATTATTAAATTAAATATTACATCTTTTAATTAGTTAATTTCTTTAATTATTACGTTTCTTTTATTCACCCTCTAATATATATAATTTTTTATTATAATAATGTATTATTCATTTTTTAGTTATTTTGCATCACAATTTATCCATCACATCAAATTTTATTGAAGAAAAATATATTCTAAAATATTGGGGTTCTACATTCTACCTCTTTATAATAATTTCACCCTCAAAATTCTTTTATTCTCAAGAAAACAACTACAGAAACTTATATTTTATTAAATACTTGGGTTCCCAAAAATATCCCTCAAATTTATGGTTTCACCATATAAATTTGATTATTTTACTAGTCTTATTTCATATAACTTTTTCTCTTCAATTCACAATTTCCATAAGTGGTTCCTCATAAGAAAGATCATACTCTAATAATATAACCTTTGAGTTGAATACATATGAATTATAGGGTAAATAATTCCTTAGAAGGGACACCTGGAACACATCTTGATCTTGGTGGAGGTTTGGTGGAAGAACCAAAGGATAAACTATCACTTAGATATGATCAAGAATCTAAAAGGGAACAGTATATCTTGGGCTCAATTTTCCAATCTTCATAAATATCATAACATTATTCCAATAAAATTTTCATTGGAATAAATTTTCATAGACTTAAAACACTAGATCTCTCTGATGATTCTCAACATAACTTATTTACTGACTCTGAGCTTCCCTGATGTGTTACTAAATTACTCTAACCATCTCTTCAATTTACTCAGCCATCTTAGGTCCCAATAGCTTTCATTCTCCTATTGTGTCACAAATCAATATAGTTCTTCATTTTTTTCCACATAAGGATTCATAAGGAGTAATATTAATTCTCAATTAAAATAAATTATTTTAAAGAAATTATATTTGATAAAATTATTGGTCCTAACGAAATTTGAAATTCATAGAGAATGATCTCAACAAAATAATTATGGCTTAGATGGTCTTATAAAATTGACTATATTTAAGAAGATGATATTCGATGCTACATATAGTCTCCAAAATCAATTATTACTAGATACTTCTACATAAATTTGAGTTAAACCTCACATAATGATCAAATATGATTTATAGTGATACTCCACACAATATTACCACACAATGTATATCCTAACATATCTGTAAAGTGATAAATATTCTATTATAGACATGAAATGAACATATTTTGTAAGGTGATCGATTATGACCCAAATAGATATATATACTTTAGATTTATTCGGTAGTTGTATGATGAAATTTATAGTGGTGTCTTCCTATTCCCATATAGGTATGGGTAATGGTTTTAATGTACATATATTTTTTTGAGTTACAACCTTAACTTATTTACATAATAGGCATTGATAAACATACTCTACAATATCCTTAGTCATGTTATTCCACTAGAAATGATCTTTGAGACCTCTATACAGGAATGTAATCTCATTACTGGTAGATAATTGTGATCTATCATACTCATCCAATATATATTCCATTAATTATGATATTTATGAGACACATACCCAGTTACTAAAGATAATCATTCCATCACTATGTTAATTGATCTTAATAACATTTTATACATAAATTTACAGCTCCAAATCCTCCATCCATGCCTTCCTAATCTTAGAAAATTTGATAGTTTATTTTTAATAACATAAAGATAGAAGATATTCCTTTGCATCATGATTTAAATATCCTTATTTTGTAAATCTATAAATATTATGAATTTTTTAATCCTCTTTTAGGAAAAGCAAACAAGATCCTTCTAACTCAGAGTATCAATGACTTTGTTCACCTACCCAAGGTAGAAATGTATTTATTAGTCATAACCATTAATCAATTTAAACCATATATTTTACAACTTTTTATACTGTTTCTATATGAATATATACTTTATGAATTTTTGATCAATATAAATTTTTCACAATTTAAAATATAGATAATTTATGTATACTCTCAATGAAAAAACCACTACCTACTCCAAATCATGTGTAGGGTAAAATTTCTATTGAACATTCAATTGAAGTGAGTCATACACTACTACCATATCATTCAATACGAGGTCATATCCATTTAACTTATTTAATGAATAAATGTATATCAGAACCCCTTCTCTACTACAAGGTAGTGTGAGCACAGGTGCACTGAACAAATTTCACATTGATTCATTTAAATTTTCATCACATTAATCATTCTAAATGAACATGGATCCCTTATATGTAAAATTGGTTTATGGATTTGATAGGTATGAGATATTTATCATAGATATTTATATTATTCATCCAATAAAATAAATTTATGGATCCCATTAAACATGGTTAGGCTAAGCCATTGTTAAATTACTACCATCTTTGAATAATCAAATGATATATCTTCATATAGAATTATATGACCAAATAATGATAATTTTGTAGTAAAAATTTACATTTTCTAAATTAACATAGAGATTATCCTTTATATGGTTCTTTAATAAAATCCTCAAATAATCATCATGTTATTAATTTCACATTTAATATATAAAAATTTCATCTTTGAATATTTCCACAAACTAATCTAGGTAATATCTGAAGAAACTATTCATTATATCCATGAACCTAGAGGGGGTATTAGTAAGTCCATATGGAATCACTATAAATTCATGAGTGTCCATATGTTGTATGAAATAATATTTTGGGTATTTACTCTATTTTCACCCTAAATTGATGATATATAGAACAAATTTTAGTCTTTTATAAGCATTGAACTCTACAAATTTCATCAAATAAGGCATCAATCCTAGTTAGAGGGTACTAGTTCTTTATAGTGATCATGTTTAATTCCTGAAGATCAATGTAAAGACACATTTTCCCATCATTATTCTCATAATAAAGATTATGTGTACCCCATGGAGATACACTTGGGATTTTTGATAACTTTTAATGTTTCTCTTAGAGACACTACTTCAGTTACTGCAATTCAGTTGGGTCCATTCTATATAGAGTTTTTGAAATAGGTGTATCTCTAGGAATGAGGTCTAGTGAAAACTTAACATAATGATTTAGAAATTATTCTAATAATATATAATTATATTTGCATATAATATTAATTTCATAAATGTTTAGTTTTTCCCTAAACATTTTAGATAAATAACTCTCATGAATACGTAGTAAGACCAATATCATGGAAGTAATTTTTTTTTTAATTTCATTTTCATCCTTGCACCGATAAAAAATAATAGTTTGATTTAGATTATATAATTTTACTTAACTTCATTTGAAAATGATATCATATATATATAAATAGATAAAATCTGTTACCAAAATCACTTCAAATCCAATTAGAGGGAATATACCATGATTTTCAAGAATCACATTTACATAAACTCCTATCAGAGTGGAGTTATCAACATCTCATTAGATTATCACATTGTTGTTATTTTTTACTACTAAATCAACATCTAATCATTGAGGTGGTGATGTGACACCCATAGAAAATATTCAGATATAAAATAAAGGTTAGAAATATAATCAATTAAAACATTTTAATTTTTCAATTATATTACATTTTTACATTGCATAATTTTTTATGTTTGAATTCAACAGTTGAGACCACATGATCTTTTCATTTATATCTTAGATTAATAGGTTTCTAACAACAGATATTATCATTAACCCTTGAATTCATGAATTGATTGGAATAGTTTCCATACTTATTGAAATTAAATAATTATAATATGGGTGTTGCATTTAGTTTATCTTTGTTTTCATGATTGATTGAACTCGTTATCTCTTTGAAATTAATTTTCTATATGGAATTTTCTTCCACAAATAACAAAATTTTACGTGTCCTTATAAGACAATTTAACCAATGTTTCGTCAATTTTTTTAATAAATGAATATTTATTTCCATTCCTCTATGGGTTTATGATTATAATTTACTTATAAATAAATTCTCTTAATGTCCCAAAAACCATGAGAATAATGGGAACCTCTAATATATATCTATCTTCAGGAGAAATTGTATGATTTATCTATAGATATTAATTACTCTTATAACTAATTAATTCTAGATATATGGTTTTAATTCAAAAAATAATAAATCAATTTTACTTTAATAAAATAATATGAAA
Organism: Viscum album; assembly: GCA_963277665.1. Taxonomy (NCBI): domain Eukaryota; kingdom Viridiplantae; phylum Streptophyta; class Magnoliopsida; order Santalales; family Viscaceae; genus Viscum; species Viscum album. The sequence continues at coordinate 1,693,994,298 of OY728131.1, forward strand.
TAATAAATGTACCAAGAATTTTTTCATTTAATTTAACTAATATTCCCAATAGATTCATCATCCTTCCTCTTAAGCACATGTAATTACCTTTCCATTTTCATGTAAAGAGTCCATGGAATATATTAACTGAAAAAACATCTTAAACTCTTTTCATGTCATTTTTTCAATTTTATACTCTTTCAACATATTCTTGATATGATTCCACCATTGGTATGATCTGAATACCAAATGATATAAAGCCAAAAAAACCTTCTCAGGGTTTGAGCTAGAGATAATGAAAAATATAATCCCTGTATCATTGATCCATTTCTATGAAATAACTTAATCATAGTTCCCACTATTGTAAGATATGGGTTTCTATATAAAATACTCATTGATGATTTTTTCTTTGATTCACTCATTTGGATGTTAAATATTATTCATGCTACCATTCATTGATTGAGAGAGCCGGTGGATCATATCAACTAGTTTTTTCAACCTAGATCCAATTAAATATAGCCACCCATGATGATGATCATTTAAATTTCTATCATATTTGGTGGTCACATGATTACCCAATGTTCCATCCATTGACGAAACCCAAAATATTTACTATGGGTATAAAGAATCAATAATCATAGTAAGAAATCATATGATAATGATAATCATTCCTAAAATGTGTTAAAGTATGAAACATTATTAAAAACACATAACATTATATTTTTTAATATAATATATATTAAAACCCATTATATTGTTTTATAATGAAAATTATAATTTTCAAAAGAATATTCCACTGAAGTGTTTAGCTAGGTGTGCAGTCTTATGCACACTTATCATGTATTATGTAAAGATTATGTTAATACTTAACCATCCTTTTTTCAGGTGACTACCACTAGGTGAATATATTCCCCAACCACATAAACAAGATAATATATATATGGGGATGTATTTTATAGAGAAAAAACACTCTATACTACCAAAACAATAAGAATTTTCTAATATTTTCACATATAACAAGGTTTCTCACTAAAGTGTTAAAATCATAATCGATATACATAACTAGACCCTACTATAATATCAATAAAGGAAACATGAGTATAATGTAATGACATATTCATTTATTTACATAAATATAAGCTACATTTCCCAATAATTTATACACCCAAATTATGAAGTATTTTATAATTTGAAGACTAGTTATGTAATCAAAAAACATCATGAAATATTTGAAACATCTCCAAAAAATTTATTCTCACATAGTACATTTCTTAGAAATTTTCTAATTAAAATGTTTCCATATGGCCAAGGGAAATGAAAACACAATAAAGGGTGATATCAAATGTACTATAATGGTAATCATGAGTGATATAAGTCAATGATCATAATTGAGCTTAATATAATCATAGGTTATTAGAACATGATCATAACTTATAAAATTTATACACAATAAGTCATAGATTATAAATCATGATTTATGGAATAAATATTTTAATAAAAAAAGATATGAGCCTTATGACTGTAGAATCTACAATAATCAAACATGATACATGAGATAATATCATAATAATAATACCATATCAGAGGTATGTGGCATAAATTTGTATCATAAACATTAGAATATAAATAAAACACCTCCCAGTTCATTGGAGGGATATAACACACCCACTCATCACTTAATAAAAATCCATTCATTTGTATGCCATAATAACATATGATCATTCCTCATTCCTTCCTAGATTAGTTAACTTATATAAAAGAAACATGATTAATGAAAATTTCCCTCAAAACATTAACTACATGACATTATAGAATAGTAAATAAATGTTTCATGAAAACATTTCTTCATGATGTACACTTTATTATTTGATTGTAATTTTAGAACATATATTGATACAAAAGATTACTAAGTAATTAAATTTATTATATAGGATATGAACTATACCATTACACAAGTAACAATGTGTGTAAAAATTTTAATCTAGTACTATGGTGGATAATACTTTAAAAATAATAACAAGTATATTGGATACATTAGTTTTTAGATAAAAACAACAGATATTAAAATTGATGTGTTGTATGAACATAGAGAATGATATGAATGGATTTAGTTGTTAGTGTATATATATTATGATAAATATAACTATTGTTCAATATGATAATTGTTTATTATTATCGTTGGCTATATATCAACTAAGAGATGACCAATTTAATTATAATTTATTAAGGGAAATGATGGGAGTTAATAATAAAGGAGGGAGGAAGCATGAATTGAAAAAGTAGAAACATCCCCTTAAAATTTAATTTATCAGATCATAGGAAGGAGGAAGTATATTTATTGTTCACCATGGATAATGGATAAATAGAGAATTAATAACTAAAGTTAGTGTGGAACCATATACAAGCGAAGATCATGTTTTTAGAGATAACAAATTTGTAAATGTTTCGTGAAAAAAACTTGAAAGTAATTCCATTGTACACCTTACCCATATAGATTATTCAAATTTAATAAGTTTTTTTGTATCTAGAGATAAAATAAAATTATTATATAAAATATTTAGGAAATATAATTTTTTTTCTTTCATACTATGTTTTTAATTAATATATAAACCTAACATAAATGGTATGATATAGGTAATTAGATAATTAATTTGATAAAATGGATTACAAATTTGGAATCAAATATTTGAAAATTTCTAAGTGGTGAAATATTGTACTTTTTTGGTATAAATAGTAAAATGAAGTAAAAATTTGTGAAATACGTTAAAATATGTTATATATAACTACACTTATTTATAATCAGGAATAAATTTGAAATAGAGAGATGTAATTTAATTTTTTTGCACTTATTTTTATAATAGAGCACTAAGGGTTTTAATGGGTAACTGTGGGGGGTAGTGGATCATGTATAAATATATATAAATAAAATAATATATAATTTATTCCATGAAATTGCAATGAACATGACTCATATTACATAAATAGCACATCATTTTAGATAAATATTTAATAAATATTACATATACATTACCAAGGACTGTAAGGGTTTTTGTTCCTTTAGAGACTAGTTACCCAATCTTCTTATTAATTAAAAGATATTAAAAATATCAAATAATTATATTCAACATATGTAATCCTCATAAACATACCATTCTTTAAACCCTTATTCCTATCCATGGGAAAGTAAACATAAAAAAATGAGATCAGATACGCAGTAAGATAAAACATGTTAAATATAATTCCATGATCATATGAATGTCGAAGATAAGAATAAGGTTATGGTATCACTAAAAGAACATGCAATGTTTATTCCCCACCTATCATAGATCATAATCATTAGTCATTGAATAAAGTATTATCATTAAAAAACACATAATTCATAAAAGCGTGAAAACAAAATAATTCATGAACGATAATCTCATGTTATAAAATCATGGCACCAACATATATATATAAACCATTTCATTTTTCATGTTTAACTACAAAGTCCATCAAATATAGTTTATTATGACTTATAGCCTATTTACCATTTTGGATCATGCCCATTAACCTACTACCCATTGTGGATCATGCCCGTATATGTTTCCCCATTATTTTCTCATGAGATATAATTCTTCAAGGAATGAGTTGGAGGGAGATGAAGGTCCCACCATTCATATATTTAAAGTCATTCATAATTTGTGTAACAAGATCACAAAGTATTCATCGTAAAAGAATCCATTAAATTAAATGGGTTTTATTAAACATTTTATCATAATGTAACCTATAGAAAATATATAAATTTCATAAACATCTTTTTCTCATAAACATAAACCATCCCAGGAAAGAATAAAGATAGTATCATTGGATATTATCCCCAATAATTATTATATAACATCAATGGAAGTTATCTTAGATGGAAAATTATTTGGATGATTTATTGAGTAAAATATAATTTATTTGAAAATATTATTTTTGATGTTATAAATTCAAATAATAGTTTGAAAACCATTTTCCTTTAAAAAACATTAAATTTTATAGAGAAATATTCAAATATAATTTAAAACATTTCATAATAAAAATATCATTTCCAATTTGATTTTAAAAAATATATAATAAATTTTCTAAATACATTTATTTTAAATTATCTTTGATACTTAAAATGGAGTATTTAAATCATTTATCATTCATGAAGGTGTGTAATACCAGTCATGTTATACATGTTAAAAAAATATTTCTTTCACATTTTTTGCAAAATCCAAAGGATATTTTTTAGACAAAGTGAAGAATATTCCTTCAAAACTATTTTTTAAAACTTAAAAAAGTGTAAATATGATTTTAAAAAAATATAAGGTAATATTAAAACATTATTAAAAACATTTTTATAAAGCATGGATGTTAAATATAAAAGTATTTTTTTACCAAAGATAGAAATAAATGATATTTTCATTAAAAATATTATTTTAGAATATTGAGTACATAAATAGAGGACAATGAAATTAAAACATGAATTCCCAATAAATAAAAAAGGATAATAACTTGTATAAAGTTATTGAGAAATATATAACAATATTTATTCATATAATTTATAATCATAAACAATCCCAATAAACAATGAGATTGCAACATCAAACACTTTCCACTATGGTAACATTTAAATCATAATCCCCACGAAGAAAAAAATATAATGATGCGTTTAATATAATTAATAGAAGTAGATTCATGATATATCAATTCAAATGGGTAGTATATACAACTTATAAAATAATATTGGTGTATAACAAAACATATGTATCAAAGGAAAAAAACTTAGACAAAAACCTCTTACCTTAATTATTAACATCCTCCATACATATTCTATAATCCTATATAATAATTATAATAATATTATTAATATATTATAGAACCATAATTATATATATCATAACATTTATTATTTACTTAATACCTTTTATTTACCTTTAATTAACAATTCTCTGTTAAAACCATATTTCAGGTAATATCTTCTTTATTTTTTAAGGAAATTTTGATTTTTTATTTTCAATAATTTTACATTTATCATGGTTTAATAATATATAGAATATTTACCATGATATATATATCATATATATTTTTAGTATATACATATTCTGATTAATACTTAAAATTTAAAAATATAGAATGAAATACACTATTGATAGAGACGGTAGTTCATACGCACACATGAACCCTCCTTCGATTTTTTCAAGGATGAGACAAAAGAGTGTAAAATAATATATTAAACTTAAATGAAATAAATTTATGTCATATATATCACATATTTTCATTAAAACTATCCTTATTACTTTCCATGTAAAGCGTAACTGAAGAACAAGAATGATTGTATCACGAGGCAGAAGTCCACTATACACCCAAACAACATTATCATATTTCCAAGAAATGGAAATAAAGTAGTTATCTATGAAATTACAAATATATAAGTATAATAATATCATAATTATATTATATGAACATTAAACCCATCATTATATTCATCCATGAGAGGTAGTGACGGAAAATGATATACATCAGTTCGTGAGACGGTAGTCCGGTGTACACACCATTAACAGTTTCATTTTCCATTAGATGGAAGAGGTGATGGATATGGTTTATGAAATAAACATAATAAAATATATGTATATTTTATATAATTTTATCATTTTATTTTAATGAGTACAACATGAATGAAGATGGTAAGATAAGAATTAAAAAATTACTTTAATGAAGACAATTATCATTACATAGAACAACACTATTATGTTCTCTTATTAAGAACCCTAGGGTTGATATATTGGGATGAAAAGAAGAAATATAACATTTATTATGATTTTTTGGAATGGATTATGGTAGGTTTTAGTCAATATAATGTCTCAAGAGGTGTGAATAATTGAGTGGAGGAGGTCCCATTTTATAATTGAATAAAGTGTGGCAGTTTTGTAAATACCCAAAACTATTAAATAATGGGAATTCACTATTATTACATTCACCTCCAAATTTTATTAATAAAGGATTTTAAGGATGATATTGTTTTTCCACACCCAAACAACAACAAAACACATGTTTCAAACATGTTGTTTCTTAACAACTCAGTTTTCTCACTTTTACCGTTTTATTTTTTTACCATGAAAAGTAGTCTCTTTTTTTACCTATATAATTTATCTCATAAGAAAAAAATTAAAATGAACCTTATTATATAAGTTTTTATAAAATGTTTTTATATATAGAATATAATTTATTAAAGAAAAAAATATTCTGTGTGTGGAAAATTAATTTTAACACAGGCACATGTAAGGCGCAAAAACCCGTTTTAACCATAGTTGTGGTAATTAATTTTATTGTATTTATTTATCTTTAGAAAAAAGATGAATAAATTTTATAACAAAAATTATTTGTATTTTAAATATAGAACCTATTTTTTTTAATTCTAATCATATATGTGGAATAATTTAATTTAAGATTAATCTCACTTTAGTGAAAAAAATATCTTCCAAAGAGACAATTTTAAAATGTATAAAATTTTTTAATATAAAAATAGAATTAAAGTGACTAAAATTACCTTAATTGGGTTATTATGTATATACGTTAACTAATTTTACTTAAAAATAATTTTAAACATGTTTGAACTTTTTAAATTCCTAAAACAAAAATGTAGTTTTTAATAAAAACTAGTAATTTTCACTATTAATAAAAAATCATTAACATAAGAAAAATTCTACGAATTAACCCATATATAATTTCAACATGTTGATTCAAAAATGAATCTTATTTTTTTTAAATAAATTTCCTAAAAGTTTTAAAAAATACTTTTTCTGTTTTTTTACTGGAAAAAACAAAAATAATCTTTTTGAGAGAAATTTATTTTCAAAGTATATAATGTAATTATTAAAAAGGTAATACTTTTTTATTAATATGTTTTAATTATATAAAAACATTATTCTTAATTTTTATAATTTGTTAAATATATTTATAATACTATTTTTAAGTGTTATTTTATAATATTCATGTTTAAATAATAATATTAATAGTATATCATGGTATACTAAAACTCTATATTGCGTATAACACAAGATATCAATGGAATTAAATTTATCTGAAAAAAACTATTTCCATAAAAAATCAGGTTGATGCATTAAACCCTCCTTAAAATTAATTTATCCCTCAAAATTAATCACATCAATAGAAAAAATTGAGGATACCTCTACCTCATAACATCCTCAGGTTCGAACATAACTTACTCAAGCTAGCAGTTTCTCCCAACAACATTGATCAGGTGAGTGGTCTTTTTTTATATAGTATTCTCAATATGATCTATAATATCCAAAAAAAGGTTCCTCATAATAATGATCATGAACCAATGGTAAGACCTCTAGGATGAGTAGATGTCAAGGTTTAGGTATATTCTAACTTAGGATATATACATGGAACACATCATGAACTTGAGAGAGGCTCTGTGGAAGTGTTAATCAACAATATACCACCTCGATATGATCAAAAAAAATCAAATGGAATGACATATCTAAGGATTAATTTTCCTTTCTTTTATAATATCATTATCTTTTTCCAAGAGAGATTCTTAGAAACATGTTGTCACCAACCTCAAATTCTAGATAGTGTCGATGATTATCAACATAAATTTTCTACTGATTTTTTTATGTCAACTTATGTGTTACAAAATGGATCTAACCTTATTCATAATTTTTTACACTATATCTTGTTAAATAATATTATTTCTATAACATTATCGCTATGTGTTGGTTTTCTACACTTCTTTATATAGAGGGATTCATAAGGAGTCATCTGAATGACAGAGTAAAAACTATTATTGTACGTAAACAAAACTAGAAGAAGGTATTAATCCCAATGACCTTTGAAATCCATAGAACTATATGCCAACATATCCTCTAGGGTTTTAATTATTCACCATGACTATCCTTCTCTCTATGGGTGATACACAATAATGAAACTCAAATATATATCAAGATCCAGGTGGAGACTTCGCAAGCACTTTAGGGTAAACATCAGATCCCAATCAGTCACAATAGAATATGGTACTCCATGCAAACATACCAATATATTTATGTATATAATGGAAATCAGATTCAGATTGAACTATTCTCTAATAGCGATGATGTGCGTTAAATTTTTAAGGTGATCAACTAAAACCCATATAGCATTGCGCTCTTTATATGTTTTGGGGATTCCGATGACAAAATACATGATGATGTTTTCCCATGTCTATTATAGTATGGGTAATTCTTATAACATCCAAGTAAACTTTTGTCTCTTATCCTCAACCTTATAATATACTATATATTGAGAAATAGTCTTTAAAATATATATCTTTAGGAAAACCCACCAGAAATACTATTTTAAATCAATATACATCATTATAATATATAAATGAATAGAAAATGAAGAACTATGAGCCTATTCTAATAGGTCATTATTCAAATTTGGTATAGATAGAACACATACATATTTAATAAAACTTATTATTCCATCATAATCATGGTTGTACTCAAGAACATTTCTCACTATTTTCTACAGCTCCACATCATCCATCCATGTATCTTTAATCTTCGTTTGGATAGATGGTTAATTAATAATTTACGAAAATAATTATTCCTCACCTTACTTTTGATTTCAGATCTATCCTTTTAAAATCTAGATTTATTTTACCTTTTATGATCCTCATCCAGGATAAGCTAGCATGATCCTTTTGACTTAAATCATCTTCCCCCTTCTTTGTTTTCCCAGGGTGGTAATGTATTGACTAGTCATAATCTTTAATCAAATCTAAACATATTATGTGGAACATGTTAAAATTATTCTATGATAATATATATTTAAACATTAAATATTAATATACATATATATATATAACTCTTTAATATGTAATGATATTGACTCTATATATTTAATGAAAATATTTACACAGCTAACTCTAAATCATGAGTTCTGTAATATTTATCATGAACCTTAAATTATCATGAGGCATAATCTATAAAAATTTCATTCTGTATAAGAACACATCCCAATAACTTCATGGATGAATCACTAGAGATTACATACCCTTCTCCACTATAGGGTAATATAATAACTACTATGATGACTAATATTTTAACATCCGTATATTTTAGGAAAAACATTATTTCGAATTAATATAAATTAGTTGATATCTTGAATTACAAGTAATATAGAATTTTTAATTAGTTATATGAAACACAATTTTTATCTTTCATTGTATGAAACATTGAGTTTCATCTATAACTTGTGCTACACACAAGGACATGTCTTAACAGACAATAATATACTATTAATATTATTATTTGACATGATAGTAATCACCTAGGAAATTAAATGGTGGGAATGAAAGAGATTATAAAAATTATGAAAATTTATTTTAGACATGTTCTTAAAATTAATTCATTTATTACTAAATAATTATAATTGAATACAAAGACCAATTTAATATAAAATATGTGTTTTTATGAAAAAATTATTTTTATGAACAGAGTGAGATTTTAAATTAATAAATAAAATAAATCACTCTTAGTGAGAGATATTAATTAAATTTTAATATATTATATATTCAAAAAAAAATATTTTGAAATTAATCAAATAATTTTTTAGTCTTAAGAAAAAAATAAATCCAATTACAAGCATAAAACGTTTTTCTTATATAAAAGGTTGTTGTGCCCCCTTTTAATGAAACATTTGTTTAAGAATAATTTTTTGAAACATTTAATATTTTTATTTGAAAAAATAAGCTTAAATTTTGAATGTGTAATATATAATTTTTTTTTAATTTTTTATATTTTCCTAAGATGTTTCAAATTTTGATGAATAGTGAATAATAAATAATTTAATTGAAATTTATTTTTTTCAGATAATTTATTTGTATAGTTAAACAATATTTTCAATTTCTTTTAAAGTATAATTTGTTCAATTATACATCAATAAATAAAATTTATTTCATTAGAATCTGTATAATAGTGTAATAGGACATAAAATCATTTCAAACTGTTTAAAATTTTCTCTCTAAAAACCTGAGCCCATGTCCCATATGTGGGATTAATTTTAAATTAATTTCATCCATTTATGTTATTGGAATTTGGAAAAATATATTCCATATTTTTAATCAAAATAATTTATAATTTCAAGAATTTTAAACATGGTTTATGACAAAAAATATTAGTAAAAGTAATTAAAATCAATTACAACAATTAAGCTAATGATGTGTTTACCAAATAGTTAAAATTTAATCTTAAGAGGCCAAATGACCTTTAAACATTTAAAAACTATTTTACGGAAATATTTGGACCATATACTCTCTTTTATTTATTTTTTATCATTATTGGAGGAAAATTATGTAATGGATACCACCCAATAGTATTTACCATTTTGTATTTTCATGAATGTCACTCCTCCTCCATAATAACAAGACACTCACTCTCTCCGCTTATTCACATATGTCAAGAATTTTGGAACATCCAAAATACTCCAAAATAAAAAACCAACATACCTCATCACATCATATAAGCCTCAATTTTTTCAGAAATAAAACCAAGGAAGCGCTATGGTGAAAACCAAAAGGATTAACCTAAAGAAGAGGTAATGTTATTCAATAACCACATTTTTTATTTCCTTCTCAAAGGCCTTAAATTATTATTATTATTACATGATTATATAATAACCTATGTATTCTAAGTATACTGATATGTTGTTATATTAATGGTATGAATTACACCCAGACACAGTTCTATAAAACGTGTTATGTAATCACCATTCGTGTGTATGATGAACTACTGTCTCACGAACTATTGTCATTCATTCATCCATTTTCAATTTAAAAGGTTCAAAATAATTATGAATTTATATTTTATATTTGTTAAATATTATATTTATAATTTCTTTATGGAAATGGAATTATTGTATAACTCATACCTTTATGATTTCCATTTTGTGGGAATATGATAACATCATTTGTTGATGTGTAGACTATCACCTCGTCAGAGCGATGTGATTCATTCATGCTTTACAGGGAATGTATTAAGGATGAGTTTAGTAATAATATAAGATATAAATGAAATATTTATGTTATTAATGAAATAATTATATATCTGTAAATATAAAAATATCATTTTCTTCTTTACATTTGACACACTGAAAAAGTGATAACGTCGTTCATGGATATGTGGACTACCGCCTCCTCGATTCGATGAAATTCTTACCTTTTCATCAAAAAATCACAATAATGATATATATAAGTAATTATAATTATATATAATGGTATTTATGATATAATTTTCATTCTGGAAAGAAAATTTTTACTTACCTTCTTTCCATAATGATCATTGAAAATTGGAAACATTACTCATGCGCCTGTAAGCACTACTGTCTCCATGATTGAAACATTGGTTAATTTTTCATAGAAATATTACATAATTTTTTTTAAATGAATAATTTATCTTTAAATATAATTAATATTTCATGATTAATATTCTAAAGGTTTTCTAATAATGACTTCATTTACCATAGTTGACATTCCAAAGTCAGTTTTTACACATAAAATGAATATGGTCAAGACATCCAACTTAAACCTAATTTTTAAATTAATTATATGTAACTTTGTTATAAGTAAAATAAAAGTGATAATAAAAATTTAAATATTCTCCAATAATGTATATAGTTTACATATGTTTATTATTATGTAATATAAATAACATACGTGATGAATTAGGATCAAGGTAAGAGATTTCATCACACTTTTTAAAGATGTGAGATAAATATCATATTCACCACTTACTTATTTTGTGTGGTGTATATACTACCCCTTCTGATAAATTATATCATTTAAGTTTTTATCATATTTTTATTTAAATATTTATTTATATGATTATTAATTTTAGGGATTCTTATTCTGATGTTACCACATTTTAAAGGGTTTTTGTCACAATTTAAATTCCTTTGAGACGTATTTTATATACTTACCTATTAAATGGGATATAATTAATTTAATAAATTTAATTATATTAAATTCTTATATTTATTTTATTATTTTATATGGATCATGATTAAAAAGTTACTCAAGTTGTAAGAGGATTTCAAGTCCCACTTTTATTTCTCAGAGACTTATTTCATATTCACCACTCATTTATTTTGTGTTGGGTAAATAAATACCTATAATGTTTTATATCAATAATTTAATTTAATTCATGATATTAAAAATTTAAATCTATTTTATTCTTTCATGGATATCTTGAATGAAATTTTACTCAAGTAGTAAGGGTTTTTCTCATAAAACTTCTATTTTTGTGAGATATATGCCTTATTCACCACTCTCTTGTTGTTGTATGGTGTAAATAATACCCATGAATGTATACTATTATTATTATACTCAATTTTATTGGGATTTACATATCCATATTAATATCTATATTTCATGGGGTTTATGGTTTCAAAGTTTCTAAAGCGGTAATGGATTTTCATCTCACTTTTTTATATCTATGAGATTAATGTCATATTACCTATAACGTCTCGGTTCTAGAAGCCACCCAAAGCTCCCTGTACCCAGTTGGTCACATGGCCTCCAGCGCATTTCCCTGAATGCTAGAGGCTTTTGACTAGCAGCGAGGGCCTTGGGTGAGATAATGGGGAAAATATTCCTTCACTGGCAGAGTAACGCAGTGAAAGAAATATCAAAGGAAATAGAAGAAGAAGTAATAATACATACCAAAGTAAATAATGGAAGACTGTAATAAAAAAAAACTGAAGCACATATATAATGATTCATGGTATATATGTCTAAGAAATCATCGAAACAAATCAAAAAGATTGAATACAATAGTACTAAACCAAAGTACAAAAGAAAGAAAGTAAACAACTCCTCAGCATCTCAAGCCATATCTTGGTCCCATGCTCTCCAGCTCCACAACATATCATGTACCTGAAGTAGAAGGGTGCATTCCCTTTTCTATACCTGCAACAATATAATCTTTTTGGGCCTAAAAACATGGCTTAAATAGGGTGTGAGACTAAATCCTAGTAAGAAACCACCCAAAGATCTGTTCCTAAAAATCAGTGAATATGTGGCAGGTAAAAGTATAGAAAGTAGTAAACATGAAGGTACTCAGTAGTAAACAATCCAGAGTTTCAATATCAAGAAACAGTTAAACAAGAAGATAAACACAACTGGTAACCCTCTGTGAAGTACTCACAGCCTATCCCCTCTGGTTCAGTTATATAAATATATAAATAATCTCTAAGGAAGAATGCATAGTCAATTCCTCTTATATTCAAAAGTAGTTCAAGAATCTCTGAGGAAGATCACATGGTCAATTCCCCTTATAGACTAAGGTCGGTCAAGGAATCTCTGAGGAAGTTCACACGGTCAATTACCCTTATATCCCAAAGGTCAAGGACTCTCTGAAGAATCTCAGAAGGTTAATTCCCCTTATATCCCCATGTGGTTCAAATAATTCAAAGACTCTCTGAGGAAGCTCACTCGGTCAATTCCTCGTATAGTCTAAAGTGCTCAAAGACACTCTGAGAAATCTCACTCGGTAAATTCCCCTAATAGCCTACTACACCAGGTTCTCACAGCCCTGTGTAGTTAAATGAGAATAGTAATGCAATATGCCCTACAAAATTACTTGTATAACCAATCTACAAAATATCAAGCATGTTAGAATACGAACCCTTTACCCTACAGCACGAGGCATGGAAAACAGGCAAGACGGCCAAACAGCTAAGTAGACCAATAGTTGTAAATAAAATGTGCATGGGAAACAAATTCAAAGCATACCAATCAACCTTATTCATATCAAATTAACCTCTACAAAATCATATAGCATGAAAAACAATCAACAGGGGTAAAATGGTAAACACATAATACACTGTTCAAGAGTATTGGTTAAAACTTCACATAATAATCAAAGAAATTATACAAAAATGAACAAACCACCTACCTCGGTGTGGGTAGATAGATATATGTGAACCACAAATCTTGAATCACCTTAGAATGTCGAAGATCTAAAAAACGAATAAAATTTTCAATAGAGGATAACTTGAGAAAGAATATGAATAATGAAACGAGGATCAATCAGAAGAGAGAGATTACCGAGGTGATCCCAACGCAATCGATGGTGGTCGAATCGGAGATCAGATGGAGGCTTGGGGGATCTAATTAGGATCATGGTTGTACAGGTTCTCTCAGACGATGAAAACCTAGAAGAAGATGGTTATGGAAAATGGACGCGACCCTGGTGAATTTAATGAAAAAAATAAAGTACACGATGTGTAATTTTGAAGTACACGGTGTGTAATTTTGAAGTACACGACGTGTACTCACCGTTTCCATACTCTGCTTTAGGCGACCTCGAAGTCACCCCCACATAGCTATGTGCATGGCTGCTACATGACCAGCACACGGCTACCAATGGTAACCAAGTACATAGCGTATACTTCGAAAATTTCCAAAATTTCATCTTTTCTAAAAAATGACCAGAAAAGGAAAACATACCTAAAAAGAAGATCCGAGTTCTTACAAACATCCCCCTTAATTAAATTAATCCCTAAATTTTTCTAGATCAGTGTAGAAGAAGAAACCCCAAACAACTCTGACCACTGTGCTCGTACATCAGCCTCCCTATCCTAAGTCTCGTCATGTACCCGCTCGTGCTGCCATAGCACTCATACCAGAGGAACATACCAGCCATGAAGAAACTTTGTACTGTAGTTGAAAATATGGATAGGATGCTCCTCGAACGATGCATCCACTTCGATCTCAACCTCCTCAGGTTGAAAGACATGACATGGGTCTGAAAAGTACCGTTGGAGCTGAGAAACGTGAAAAACATTGTTCATGTACCAGTACCTCTAGGGTAACTGAAAATGATAGGAAACCGGCCCAACTTTCTCCACAACCTCAAACAGCCCAACGTAACTTGGCGAAAGCTTACCCTATCTCCTAATCCTCTTGTGTCCCAACCTCGGTGTGACACATAGTAAAACATGATCCTCGACCTCGAATTCCAGAGGTCGTCTCCACTGATCAGCATAAGACTTCTGTTGAGACTATGCGGTATCCATCCTCTTTCGAATCAACTCTATCTGCTATGTGGTCTCCTGAACAAGAAGATGTCCCAGCAAAACCTCCTCTCCTGCCTCCATCCAACATAAGGGTGACCAACATGACCTACTATACAAAACCTCGTAAGGTACCATCTGAATAGTTGCTTGAAAACTATTATTGTAGGAAAATTTCACAAGAGGTATATATTTCTCCCAAGAACCTCCAAAATTCATGATTCATGCTTGGAGCATGCCCTAAAGCACCCAAATCATATACTCGGACTGACCATCTTTCTGGGGGTTGTAAGTTGTACTCAAAAGTACCGGTGTGCCCAAAGCCTTCTGGAGCCCCTTCCATACCCAAGAAGTAAAAAAAATCATCCCTTTCTGAAACAATGGAGTGTGGAACTCCATACAGACGTACAATCTCATAGATGTACAACCATCCCAGCTCATCAACACTAAAGGTATCCTTGACCAGAAATAAGTGAGCAACCTTAGTGAGTTTTTCAATGACAACCCAAACAGTATCATTCCCTTGAGGCAACCTTAGAAAACCTATTACAAAGTCTATCGCGATGTCATTCCACTTCCACTCGGGAATGGGTACCTGCTGTAAAATCCCCACTAGTTGCTGATGCTCTAGCCTCACCTGTTAACTGGTGGAAGACCTCATGACAAAACCAGTAACATCCCTCTTCATACCTGGCCACTAATACTGATGGTGTAGATCACTATACATTTTGGTGACACCAAGATGAACTTCCCAAACCGGGGAATGGAAATCACACATCATCTATTCACGTATATCTGCTATCACCCATACGCACCCCTGGAAACACAAGATCTCATCCTCACCTATGGTCTATCCAGTAATAGGGTCCTCTCCTGACACACTTTCTCATAGGACTAGGGCTTCAGAATCTAATAGCTGCCTCATTCGCACTTGATCAAGAAGAGTAGAGGTAATAGATACAGAAGAAGGAAACGTCTACCCTTGATTGTCATGCACCTCTAAATACATCTCAGAGAATAGAGTCATAAGCTTCCACTCACTATTGGCCTCCTGAACTGCCTGAATCTGTGTCATCCTACTCAATGCATCAGCCACTGCATTGCCTTTCCCAAACATATAGGAGAGCTCAAAGTCAAAGGACTGAAGGTACTCAACCCACCTTCACTGTCTCAAATTCAGATCATGCTGAGTGAAGAGGTACTTGAGACTTTTGTGGTCGGTGAAAACCACAAAATGCTCTCCCAGAAGATAATATCTCCAACAGAATACATCATGGAGAACAACAGCTAACTCCAGATCGTGCGTCAGATAATTCCTCTCATGTGGCCTCAACTACTGAGACCTGTACGCAATGAATCCATCTCCCTGCATAAACACAACTCCTAGACCGATACTTGATTCATCATAGTAAACTATATAGCTCTTTCCCGAATCTAGAAAGACTAGTATCTATGCTGAATTCAACTTCCCTTTTAGCACCTGAAAGGCTGACTCACAAGAATCTGATCACAATAACCTTTCACCCTTATTATTCAAGCCTATTAGTGGCGCTGCTAAGTGTGAAATGTCCTGAATGAAATGCTTGTAGTATACAGCCTACCCTAGAAAATTCCATACCTCAAATACGTTCTTCAGTTTCTCCCAGGAAACTACTGCTCTCACTCTCTTTGGGTCTACTGATACTCCGGTCTATAAAATAACATTACCCATGAAGTGAATCTAATCCATCCAAAAGTGGCATTTTGAGATCTTAGAATATAACTGATGCTCTCTTAGTGTACTCAAAATGATCTCAATATGGTTAGCATGGTCGTGTAGAGTGTGAGAGTACACCAAGATATCATACACAAAAACCACCATGAAAGAATCCAAGTATGGATGGAACACTCGGTTTTTCAGTGCCATGAAAACTGCTAGTGCATTTGTGAGACCGAACAACATAACCATATACTCGTATAGACCATACTGACCCTAGAAGGCTGTAAGACGTATATTTGATAGTCTAACGCACAACTGATGGTAATCTGACCTCAAGTCAATCTTTGAGAACACCCAGGCTCCTCTAAGATGATCAAAGAGATAATAAATCCTAGGAAAGGGATATCGGTTCTTGATCATCAAATGGTTCAACTTCTGATAATCCACACAAAGCCTGAGGGTATTTTCTACCTTCATCACAAATTGGACAGGTGAACCCCAAGGAGAAGTACTGGTTCAGATGAAACACTTTTCTTGCAACTCATCTAACTACTTCTTGAGCTCCAGCAACTCAGGTGTAGCCATCCTATAAGGAGGAATGGATATCAGTGCCGCTCTTGGAACTAGCTCATTATAGAAGTTTACCTCATGCTCCAGAGGCAAACCTGAAAAGTCCTCTGAAAAGAAATCCCTCAAATGATCCACCACTGGAGGAAATTCTAACTGTGAAGTCTACTAGTCATTCAAATATAGACTAGAAATATGGGTTGTAACTACTCTCAACCCATGATGCTTGGGTCCCGCTCTGCTCACCTGGACATCCCATTCGCCCTTATGAAGAATAGACTCACCTTCAGGTGACGTGAAATTCACCCTGCAGTGATAACAATCGACAACTTCCTGGAAATGAACTAACCAGTTCGTCCTGAGAATGACATCATATAATGTCATATCTTGGACATAGAGGTCCCATAAGAAGTGACACCCACAAACCTATAGAGGGCACTCCTCGCATTGACGTACACTAGTTGTTCTAGTCCCCAACAGAGTGTCTAGCATTAAGATATCGGCATAGGAAAAGATGTAGAGAACACGTCTCTACACAACAGTAATAGATATAAAGCTATGAGAAACCCCTATATCAAAAAGGGTATAAGCTAAAACTAAGGCTACTATGATAGTACCTAAAACTGTAGACGGTCTGAGATCCTTCTCCTGCTGCGTCTGCTCCACTGAAAAATTCTGGCCTATACCACGGCCCTGTAACCATGCCTGAACACTCTAAGCTGATCCCCCCTGATTTCACTGAAATCCCGGTGACTGAACACCATAGCCACAACCTCCACCTCGGCCTGAATGGTCGAATGAACTCCAGTCCCTGACTAGTGAGAAACTGGTGGCACTGCTCCTAAACGCGGAGTCATAGAAGAACCCATGTCACCAGCTACTGGTGAGAAGATCTGACAGAAGCACTGAAGGTGACCCATCTTGCCACAAGATTGGAAATCCATTGGGTCTCTCAGGCACTATTTCTTCATATTCCCACTCTTCCTGCACTGGTAGCGCACCACCTGGCTACCAGAAGATGCATCCCACATACTCTAATCTCCACGTGCGGACTCCCTACGACGCTTCCTGCTATCTGAAGGAGGAATACTAACTATCGATGTTGAACTGCCCTGGATCATATCCCTATAATCCCTCTGATTATGCTATGTGATCAGCTCTTGGTTGACGATAGAGGATATCAAAGTCAACCTGAAGATGTTCACCTGTGATCAGATGTTGTGCTTCAGACTATCCTCAAACATTTATGCAAGGAACAAATCATCTCCCCCTATTGAGGGTGTAAAGCACTGAATCTCAGTGAAGTGAGAGGAATACTCCATAATAATAAGAGTACCCTATTCCAGACTCATGAACTCTCAGGCTCGATCGGACATCAAGGTCTTCAGATAGAATTAATCATATAAGATGCTCTGAAACGCATCCCAAGTCATATTCTGCTGGCATCCCGCCTGTGAGATCACATCCCACCACCTCTTGGTAGATTCTTGAAGCATTTAGGTAGTGAGCTTCACCCTCTTCTTTGGAGGTATCTCCAGATGCTCAAAAATTGTCAGTGTGGCTTCTAACTATGACTCTACATCCTGGGGTCCTCCATCCCAAGAGGAAGTGGGGGAATGCTGCTACTGAAAAACCCACGTCAATTCTTCCATTGACGGGGCTGGAGGCGGTGCTCCATGAAAGGTATGCATCAACCACATGAAACCCTCTCTGAACTTTGAATCAACACTTGTGTCAGGTACAACAGCTGGTGCTAAGGCTGGCACAACTGGAGGATCCACTAGAAGTCCCTAATCAGCCATGTCCGGTGTCTGATCACTGCCTGGAAACCGGCATTCAACTGGAGGATGTCTCAGTGGCATGACTCTGCAAGGTCATGTGCATGCCTTAGATCATGATTATAAAGGACCGAAAACTAAAATTGTATGAAGGGAATAGGAGAAAGAAATCACTCATGTTTTACAAAACATGACTACATGGCGTGTAAAATTCCTACACGGTGTGTTCCATTAAGTCATTTACATGGGCTTGTACTCCTACCTAAACTGGTTGTGTAACATCCCAAACACACGACGTGTTGTCCTAAAACATGACATGCCCTTGTATTCTCTTCCCCTACTCGAGTTTTTTCTACATGGTTAAGACAAATGGCTCTCCTAAGATAAGACTACACGGCGTGTTCATGACAGACACAGCATGTACTAGACAGGCTTCACCTGGCCTGTGTTGTTAGTGACATGACCTGTCACATGGATCACACTTCACGGCGTGTTCAAGGCGGACACAACATGTACGTGGAAGGATAACACCAACCCATGTTTTTAGTGACACGGTCGGGTAACTGGGTCGAACTACATAGTATCTTCAATCCTAAAACGGCATGTTAGCTTAAGGTTTATTCGTATGTGTTTTTAGTTACATTGGCGTACACAGGATCAACACTACACGGCGTGTTCAACCGGTACACGGCGTGTTCCCACCAGACTTTCCCTATCCCATGTCTCTGCCCACACAACCTTTTACACTATTAGAGACTACTCGGTGTGTACATAGAGTCCACAATGTGTACTTAAGAAAAACTATTTCTTCCTGATTAGAAGAACACATGTCATGTATTCAAAACTACATGTCACGTATTCTGGGTTTTTCCGATCAGTAATCCTCAGAAACTACTCTAGAACCCAGAAAAACACTGAAACGAACCTTTGAAGTGTCAAATTCCGTTCTGTGGGTGCCTATACTCCCCTCAAATCAAATCTTGGAATCTTATACAAGTTATAACAAGAAAAACAAGGCAATGATCCACCAAATTCTTGTCCATGTGGGCCCATAACACCTCAAGAACCACAATTTGGAGTTCATTCAAAAAAAAACATACACGAACAATACCCTATTAAACAACAAAATTTTTTTACCAAGTCATCTATCACAATAGCATGAATATTCTACACAACATCTATCACAACAACATGCAATCTCTAATGCACCCTATATGGCATGGAAAGAATGCAAGGAATGTGATTTATAGTAAGTGCCTATATGATGTATTAGATGGAATAACCTCATCTCATCAGATTGAGACAAAAATAGAACCGCAATAACATCAACGGTAATAGAAAAAACTTGTGAATCACTCAATGGTGAAATCAAATCAACTGTAAAATTACAAACTAGAAAAATTGCAATAAATGAGGTAGATTGGATTTTCCCTATACACCGGTTATCTACCCCAGGGCATAGCTTAATACCAAGTACCTATTACATGCTATCCTTGGCTATATGATCCAAATAGTATGTTAAGAAGAAACGAATTCCTATGATACCAATTTGTATCATCCCGATTCCGGAAGCCACCTAGAGCGCCACGTACCTGGTTGGTCACATGGCCTAAAGCGCATTTCCCCAAATGCCAGAGGCTGTCTACTAGAAGTGAAAGATTTAGGTGAGATAATGGGGAAACTATGCCCTCATTGTTATAGTAACGTAATGGAAGAAATATCAAAGGCAATAGTGGAATAAGTAATAATCCAAACCAAAGTAAACAGTGGAAGACTATAATAACAAACAAATGGAGCACATATATAATGATGCATGGTATATATGTCTAGGAAAGAAGTCAAAAAAATCACAATGATGGAATACAATAGTACTAAACCAATGTACAAAAGATTAAAAGTAAAAAAATCCTCAGTATCGCAAACCATAGCTTGGTCCCATGCTCTCCAGCTCCACAACATATGATGTACCTAATGTAGAAGGGTGC
Source organism: Viscum album (assembly GCA_963277665.1). NCBI lineage: Eukaryota > Viridiplantae > Streptophyta > Magnoliopsida > Santalales > Viscaceae > Viscum > Viscum album. The sequence goes on from OY728131.1 coordinate 1,694,015,393, forward strand.
TTGACCATGTCTATACCTGCAACAATATAATCTGTTTGGGCCCAAAATCATGGCCCAAATAGGGTGTGAGACTAAATCCTAGTAGGAAACCACCAAATGATCTGTGCCTAATAGTCAGTGAATATATAGCAGGTAAAAGTACAGAAAGCAGAAAACAAGAAGGTACTCAACAGTAAACAATCCACAGTTTCAATATCAAGAAACAACTAAAAAAGCAGATAAAAACAATAGGTAACCCTCATGGAAGTACTCATAGAATATCCCCTCTAGTTAAGTTGTATAAATATATAAAGACTCTCTGAGGAATCATGCACAATCAATTCCCTTTATAGTAAATAGTAGTTCAGGTCTCTCTGAGGAATCTCACATGGTCAATTCCCCTTATAGTTTAAGGTCGGTCAAGGACTCTCTGAGGAAGCTCACACATTCAATTCCCCTTATAAGCCAAAGTTCAAGGACTCTCTAAAAAAGATTACATGGTCAATTCCCCTTAAATCCCCAAGTGGTTCAAATAATTAAAAGACTCTCTGAGGAAGCTCACTCAGTCAATTCCAAGTATAGTCTGAAGTTCTCAATGACTATCTAAGGAAGCTCACTCAGTCAATTCCCCTTATAGACTACTACACTATGTTCTCACGACCCTGTGTAGGTCAACGAGCATAGTAATGAAATATGGACAAAGTAAACCTACATAACTACTTTTCTAACCAGTCTACAATATATCAAGCATTTTATAATACAAACACTACACCCTACATCACTAGGCATAGAAAAAAGGCAAGATGGCCAAACAGCTAAGTAGACCAACGTTCGTAAACAGAACATGCCTGGGAAACACATCCAAAGCCTAGAAATCAACCCTATTGATATCTAATTAACCACTACACAATAATATAGCATGGAAAGCAATAAACATGGGTTAAATGGTAAACACACAATACCCCGTTCAACGGTATTGGTCAAAATTGAACAAAATACTCAAAAATTTCAACATAAAGGAATAAACCACCTACCTCGGTATGGGGAGATCAATATATGTGAACCTCAAATCTTGAATCACCTTAGAACACCTAAGATCTACAAAAATATCTAGAACATTAAAATGAGGATAACATGAGAAAGAAGAGGAATCATGAAACCAGGCTCAAGAAGAAGAGAGAGCATACCGAGCGATCCCAACACAATCGACGACGGTCGAATCAGAGATCGGATGGAGGCTCGGGGGATCAAATAAGGATCATAGCCGTACGAGTTCTCTCAGATGAATAAAACCTATAAAAACATAGTTTTAGATATTAGACATGATCCCGATGTGTTTAATGAAAAAAAAGAAAGTACACGATGTGTACTCGCCATTTCTATACTCCGCTTTATGCGGCCTCTAAGTCACCCCCACACGGTCTTGTGCATGGATTCTACATGGTCATCACACGACTACCTATGGTAACTGATTACGTGTCGTTTACTTATAAATTACAAGGTGGGTACTTTGAAAATTTCCAGAAATTCCTCTTTTTCTCAAAAACGGCCAGAAAATGAAAACATACCTGAGAATAAGAACTGGGTTCTTACACTACCCACTTACATCTTTTGCGTGGTATATATAATAACAATTTTTATATATTATATCAATAATTATTTTATCTTAATGTAATTTTAATGTTTCATTTTAGGATTATTACCTTTTGGGTTTCTAATTTAGATGTTACCATGTTTGTAAGTTGTTTCATCTCAATTTACATTCCTTTGAGACTTATTTGTTATTATTCACATAATTACTTATATAGGATGTAGATACATACCTATGACAAGTAATATCATGAATTTCATTCATTTAATTATATTTAAGGTTTCAATTGGTGTTATTCTTTCATAGATCTCATGATTTAAAAGTTACTAAAGTAGTAAGGGTTGCTCTTGTATATCTTTTAATTCTGTGAGATATATTTCATATTCATGAATATTTTTTGTTGTGTGGTGTATATAATTATCATGAATGTGTTTTATGATCCTTATAAATAATTTTTTTTGGATTTATATATCCATTTATGGATCACTATTTTGTGGGGTATATGGGCTTCAGGTTACCAAAGTGATATTGAACATTTATTACAATTTTACTCATTTTATACGTTTGTTATGTTATGCACCTATCTTATTTTATTATGTGTATATACATACACTTTGAAATGATATATCAATAATATCATTATTCTCATGATATTATATGTTTCAATTAATTTTATTCCTTTATAGTAATTACAATTAAAATGTTTCAAAGTGGTGTGGACACTTTAGAATGATTATAGATTATTTTCCTCAATAATGTTTTTAATAAACTTTTAAGGGAATTTAAATTAATTAATTTCAAAAAAAATTGTTAATAATGATATAATATGATATTTTTTAATAATACCAACCTCATTCTTTATGAATATGGATAAAGATTGTTTTAATTAGATTGTTATAGAAACCATTTCTTTTCCTTGGGTAAATCATGTTCCAAATAGATTTATATGGACCCGATTTATTTTGTATGGGTTAATCATGTTTCAAATATATTTTTTGGAACCCATTTATTTCCCTAGGTTAATCATGATTAAAACCTATTTTGGTGGAACCCATTTCTTTTACATGGGTTAACCGTGTTTCAAAGAGACTATTATGGAATTCTTTTCTTTTCCATGAGTAAATCATGTTTCGAAGAGATTGTTATAGAACCAATTTTTTTCAATGGGTTAATCAAGTTATGAAAGGGATAATTGTTGTTGTTATGAATTTTTTATTAAATGAAGGCTTATAAGTTTTATGATTATGCAATGTTACTTAGAAATTTGATGGGTGGTTGTATGATAATGAAATTATGGGTGGTTCATTGATAAAGAAATGATGGGTTGTTCTGTGATAAACCAAAAATGGGTGGTTATATGATAAACCAATGGTGGGTGGGTCTGTGGTATCCCTCAAATGAATTGGGTATGGAATTCAACCATATGGTTAATCTATTTCTAGGAGTTATAGTAATATTCAAATTAAAATGATGTCCCAATTACATACATGTTTTATTTATGATTACTATGGGTTTATAATGTTTCTAATTATCAACATTGATATCACAAGGCTCTTGATTATTAATTTATGACTATTTAAATCTCCATGTTGTTATATTTTAGGATGTAGTTATTAATGGGTATTATTCCCTTTATGATTCACTCATTCAATTAGATTATGTCATCTTAAACCTTTGCACTCTTATGTTCATTGATGACATTCATTTTTTAATATATATGTTTACCCTTATTGGGAATTTGGTATCACCCTTCTTATGTTTACTTTTACCTAGGTTATAATGAATAAGGATGAATTATTTATGTCTATAAAGTATTTAAAAAGGATTATTTCGATAATTTATTTGAAATAAGAAAATATGGGTATAATGGGAGATAATGGTCAACATTATGAACCATTTTTTATGATTCCAAGTTGATATGAGTGATTTAGGTAAGAGTTTTTACTAATTATCTAAAACCCTATACCTAAAAGGTACTCATGGATGTAAAGGATCCATGTTTTCATTTTAATAGTTTCATATGAATAATTTTGGTCACAATTTATGGCATAATATTTTGAAATGTAAAGATATGAATTTCAGCACATGATCTAGGAGTACAGTTCATGGGCTGTTATTGTTGGTATCAAATGTAGGTATAGATAACGTTGGAGATTAAGTATTTTTTTCTTGAGAGGTTTTATTAAGATTCATGGACATCATTATATGTCTATAAGATTAATGATGATCATATGTTCAAATTCCTAGACATCTTATTTGAGGTTATTAAGTAGTAAAAAAAATTGAGGCTAATAATAAAACATTAGGGGACATTTTATTAGGGTTGAAGTATTTCTAAAACTTTAGTTTAAGGTGAAGTATTCCAATACATTTTGTTGAAACATGGTTTAAGGTAATGATAATGCTTAGGTTTTATATGATCTTGGATATTATAGTCATTATGGGATGAAAATTATTATTATATTGATAACTAGAGGATCTTAAAGTTATTTAGTTAACAAATAATTAATGTTACATCAAAATAATGTCGCCTTATTTTGGGTTTAAAATATAGAAGGTTTTAGAAAACATTTTATGTTAAAAAACACTTCCATTTTGAGGTTATTAAGGCTATTTTGGATATTGGGTTATAGAATGATTTAGTTTCATCTTTGGCTATTAATATTTAATTTTAAATATTATTTTACCATATAAAGGTTTATTCATTTTCAGAATTAGCTTACCATATGATAACCATTTTGGTTTTGGTTAATGTTTAAATATGGGGGAGGAATATTTTTATCACTTTTATTATTATGTGGTCATTAAAATTTTATTTTTTGTGATTTATATGTGAATTATTCATCTTGAATACTCATTTTCCAGAAGAAAAGATGAAATATAGTGGGAATTGGTTAAAGGATTAAATTCACTTGTCAAGTAAGTATATTTCCTTATGTTTTCAGTATGTATGGGGAAATAAATCCTTCAAATTTTGGAAAAGGATATTGAAAAAAATGTTATACTATCAACATATTTTATGATGATATTAATGACTTTTCAAAACTTATTTGGGTTTCGGTTTTGTAATAATTGAATTCCTCTTGACCATATTCACTATCACTCATTATTAGTCTATGGGATGTTTTTTTCATTCTAAATTAATATTTTAATTTCCCTCTTATTTTTTCCCTATGAGGAATCATAGTTGTGCACAACATTATGTGAAAGTTTTGTTTAGGACATCACATATTTAAGAATATCTTCTTTTAACAATTTTTAAGAGGTGGGTTTCAATAAAGTAATTCTAAAAATGTTAATCCTTTTATAAACAAGATGAAATTTGAGGGATAAATTCATTTTAAGGGGGGTGGGATGTAACAAACTAGTATTTTATGAATACTATTATTCGAATTAATTTATGTTTTTTGATATTTTGAGTTACACAAAATTAAAATTTATATATTTTGTTATAAACCAAAACATTTTTATCTTTAATTTCACATAACATCGATTTTCCTCTATAACTTGTGTTACAAGTAAGGCTTATTCTTACTAGATATCAATATTCTATTAATATTATTATTTAAATTGATATTTATCACATAAATATTGGAATATAGATAATTAATGAGATTAAGAAAGTTATGGAAATATATTTTAGAAATATTTATTAAATTAATTAATTTATATCCAATTTATTAGAAATGAATATAAAATCCAATTGAATATGAAATATTTTTTTTAATGAAATAATTATTTTTAGGACCAGAATTTATTTTTTTCTTAATAAATACAATTAATCAAAATTATTGAGAGAAAATAATGAAATTTATATAATATATGTTAAATAAAATGTTTATACAGTCATCCAATAGTCTTTATTAACTTAAAATAACAATAAATCAAATTTTAAGCATAAAAATATTTATTTTTCTGAATTGTAGTTTTTACTCCTTTTAGGGAACAATTGTTATAAATAAATTAATATTTTTTTGGACAAATAAAAAAAAATTTGAAATAAAAATATAAAAATTTAATTTGGGTTATTTTTAGGTATTTTTCTGAGAAGTTTATATTTTGATGATTAATAAATAATACTAAATTTTAATTGAAAATAACTTCTTCATCTAATTTATTTGTATAGTTAAATTATATTTTTAATGGGTTTTAAAGTATAATTGGTTAAATTTTAAATCAATTAATCTAATTTAGTTCATTTTAATAAATTCACATTGAAATTGGATATAAAAATATTTCCAACATTAGAATTTGTTTCTCCTTAAAACCTTGTTGTCTTATCTCGTATACATGAATAATTTTAAATTGATTTCTACCACATATGTGATTGGAATTTACGATAATTTATTATATAGTTTTAATAATTATAATTTATAATTTCTATAAAGTTAAACATATTCTCTTACCCAATATATTAGTGAGACTAGTTAAAATTAATTACAACGATTAATGTAATAACAAGTTTACTTAGTAGTTAAACTTTATTATTATGAGTCAAAATTGCAGATAAACTTGTCAAAAACCCCCTTGTATGTCCATATTTAGTTCATATACCATATATTTTAGAATTTGGATCATTATTTCTGGTATAGTATGTAAGAACCCCATTTTTCCTATGAAAGACTGGAAAATTCTTGATGTTATTCCGAAGCAGCGCCTTCAGACAGTGTGCGATTATGAGCCCTGGTGTGGCAGGAATTAAATTTTCAGTGTGTTCACACTGAGAACACCAAATAAATGGGATAACTCCCAAAATATGTTTCGAATCAGAAATCTTAATGTATGGATGGATCCAAAATGGGGTTTTTACCCTAGGAACGACATAAAGCATGTCGTCGCAGGACGTTTGGACCCCTCACCCATTAACGGAACATTAAACAGATTAATTAATTAATTAATTAATTCGTTTTATTTCTTAACTCAGGTATCTATTAAACAGTTTCTCTGATGGAAAAACAGAGGGCACCATTGACTCTGGAGAGTGTCGTTTACCCAAGGAGGGGTGTAATTTTCACAGGCGCGGCCCTTCTGTGGAAAATGGCCCCAGGGGCGTTTCTGTAATTTACCAGCATCGGACGTTGAGTTTTATAACTTTTGAACTGGGTCTCGGATTAAAATTATGGGACCTCTATTGTGCTCGGAAGGTGGTTTTTACCCTAGGGGAGGCTTAATATCGACCCTGTCGAGAGTTTCAGATGTTGGTCAATTTGGGGGTTTTAATTAATTATACTTTTTAGTTAATACTTAAACACCTAAACCCCTCCTTATTTCTCCCCTTGGTGTTTCCTCTGGAGAATTATCTCAACCAAGGTTACCTCCACCTTCCTCCAGCTCAATACCTCCACCTCCTATCCATGGTGTTGCGGCTTCCGGTGGATCGTCGCGAAGTGTCGGGCTATGCCCAGGAGGTAGGATCGTGCACTTATTTTTTTTTAATTCCCGCACCTACTTGATCTCAATTTGTAGTGGTGTATTTCTATTTTATCTTCTAGAGAATCCCATAAATGAGTATTATACATTCTGAGCACTCTGGCCCATGTTTCGGATTTAAATTTGGAGTTCTGAGGTGTCCACAGTTGCAAGTCGAAGATCGGGGTGTGTTGGGTGTTTTCCAGCGAGAATCCAGCATTCTAGGCAGTCTGGCGGTCTGCCCAGGCGGCGACCAGTGGCTCAGCAGCAAGGTGGGCGGGTGAGGTAGTATCGGCGTGAGTGGGGAGCAACAGGCGGCCGCTGGTGTAGGTCGGGCGTGGGTGAGCGGAGGCCAGCAGAGGCGCTGGGTCGGCGGGGTCGTCGGCGGGCGCGAAATGCGGAAGACCCGAGGTCTTCATGACCCCGGTCTGTGATAGGGTCCTGCGATACGTGGGTCCCGTGGAGGCTGAGGCGGACCGGCAGAGCCGGTTTGGGCGAGATGGGCCAGCCTGCGCGGTGAACCGCGGGCCGGTTCAGGAAAGGTGGGTCGGACGAATCGGCCCGACCCACCTCGTTTCGGTCCAATAAAATTTAAAAAGCCCTTAAAGATCAAACAAAATGTCGGATTCGTGTTATATCAGTGGAGACGCATTCCTTGGATCAAGAAGAACATTTTGAGATGGTCTTGTGAATTTTTAATTCCCGATACGAAGGGCTCGGTGGCACGATGCATACGTTAAGTGGATTGACATTTTTTTAGGGGTTTGTGTTTTGAGCAGTGCAGACACATCCAATGTCCGATTTGAACACCGTTAGAAACGTTGAGACCCTGGAGTCGAGATAACGATTTCCAATATGGTTTCAGGCATTGAAATCGGTGTAGAGGCATGGGCCCCACAACCCATCTTTTGAGCTGCGAGCAGCATTTTGTAACTTTTCCCTCAGACGTTCATTCAGGATATGCGAGCTGTCGATTCTGAGTGTTTTTCCCAGACCATTGCAAAGGTGAAATCCACCCTCTTTAATTATGCATGATGGTGTGGGCCCCATGAGTGTCGTTTTTGACGTCGGTGGTGAAATTTCATCTTCTTCATCGGGGGTCCATTTTGGACAAGTGAATAGTCAATCTTGTGTACTTTTTCGAGAGGATCGCAACGGTGTGATCCGTTCGTTGTGCTTCAGGACCGAGATATGGGTCCTAGGAAGCACCACTCATGTGCGGTATGGAGAAATGCATTTTTTTCTGGACATCTATTTCACGCAAGTAAGCTGTCAATTTGACGTGGCTTTCTGAGGAAATCGAAAAGGTGTGATGTGCCCGACTATTTTCGGGACCGAGGCTCAGGACCACGGGACGTCGTTTGGGCATAAAGTGGTGTTGGTCTACTTCTTCATCGGATATCTATTGGAGGCAAGTAAATAGTCGATCTCGCGTGTTTTTCCACAAGGATTACAACTGTGTAATTTTTTTGGATGTGAGGAGTCTCCTTCGAGATATCATTTGTGGAAGAATGAAAGGTGTACTAGTGGAGGTTCTTCCTGTGGTGTTTGCAGGGAACCCTTGGCGTGTGATCGCATTCACTTCTATGAGAGTGAAGTAAATGTTTGAAGAGGTGTGTAAAGTCATGCTAGGGCCATGGTGGAAGCAAGTTGGAAACTTATGTTTTTTCCATTTTTGCGTTGACGTTGTGTGCCACGTGCATGATAGCCCTTGGGCTTGAAATGTGGCATACTCTGGGAGTATACGGGAATTCTTAGAGGTACATTTTGTAGTTTTACCCTGGGAACATTTGTGTTCATGGTTTGGAGATGAGATAGGGCCACACGTCATGTGGGCCCCTTGTGCGTGTCATGTTCTGATTTACGTACCTTTTACCTCACGCAACATAGAGGGTCCTCATGTTCATGATGGTTTTGACCAACACGGTTGAGTGGTTTCCCCTGGTTCTGTTCTCGATGGTGTGATCAGCAGAGTTGTTTGGGTTTCCCTTTTTTCCTTTAGTCGTGTGGTCTTTCAGTATCACGTCCCTTTGTGTTCCCTGGTAGAATATTGAGGATTAGATGTGACCAATACATTACGCGGGTACTGATCCTCTACTCAGGAGGTTTTTTCTAGTAGGGATGGCTAGAATAGTTCCAGGTCTACCCTCCAGCATAGACTGAGTAGTGGGTCACCTGTCGACTTCTTCCAGGTCTACCCTTCAGCAGAGACTGGGTAGTGGGTCCCTTGTCAACTTATTCCAGGTCTACCCTCCAACAGAGACTGGGCAGTGGGTCTCCTGTTGACTTCTTCCCATTCTACCCTCCAGTAGAGACTGGGCAGTGGGTCTCCTGTCAACTTCTTCCAGGTCTACCCTCCAGTAGAGACTGGATAGTGGGTCACCTATTGACTTCTTACAGGTCTACACTCCAACAGAGAATGGGCAGTGGGTCTCCTTTCGACCTCTTAGGGTCTACCCTCCAGCAGAGACTGGGCAGTGGGTCACCTGATGACCTCTTAGGGCTTACCCTCCAACAGAGACTGGGCAGCGGGTTACCTGAAGACCTCTTAGTTTCTACCCTCCAGCGGGGTTGGGCAGTGGGTTACCTGATGACTTCTTTCAAACTCAGTCCTTTCTACTAGGCTAGTCTATGGATTTTCTCTATGACTACCATAGTAGGACCCTTTGTTGTACGGTTTAGTTATGTGACAACTTTGAATTTGAGAAGACCTCTTGACTGTGTGGCAGTGACGAGGTGTGGTTTGACTTTCCCATGAACTCTCAAGTATGAGGGGCACTTTACCCACCAAGATGCATCCTTGTGAGGTGACCTAAAAACATGTGGGTGAGTCAGTGCCGCCCAAAGTGGATAGTGTCGAGGTGCAGTGATTTAAGCCCCTTGACTTGCATTTTGGGTCAGACGGCTGTGATGATGGGCATCGATGGTGTTTACTTCTGGGACTATTGGATACTCACTATCTTGGGATGAGATATGGGATGGAAATCCCCTTACGATCTTGTTCGAGTTTCTTGACAGAGCATATATATATGTATACCTTGTTCTAGTACCCACTTCTTAGGTTCTGGTTACTCTCCTTCCAAAAGAGGCGAAGACGCGTAGGGTATGCCACGTGCTTTCCGGGTCTATCTTCTCTAGGTTGGACGAGTCTAATCTCCTGCTATAGGTAGCAAAGACTCGATGAGGAGCTCATATTCTCACTTTTTAATGCTTCTTGTGTTCAGATGATTCCACTTCCTTCCTCTTGTTGGGTTGAGTTGTACTCTTTACTGCACTCTCGGTTATACTCCTTTACTTTTACCTGTTTTATCTACTTGTCACCTCTTCAGTACCTCCTTTGTTGCTCCCTCGAGCCTTCGAGTCATACTAATGAGTATTTTTATACTCACCATTGCTTGGTCTTTGCCCGCACATGGTGTGCCCTTGCAGACGATGGACAGGTTGGTAGTGAGTTCAGCGGAGCTTAGGAGTTCGGGATCTTGGACTATGTGCGGTGGTCTTAGTCGAGTTCCAAGTGTGGTACTCTCCTAGATTTTTACTTTTGTTCACCTGTTTCCGGGTTGTGGCACTTTTCTGGCTAGGCGTTTGTTTTGCCCTTTTCTTTCCAGTTTACCTTCAGCACTTGCTTTGTATTGTTTAGAGGTCGATGCACCTTTATGGTTTATTTATAGCATTTGGTACTTTACTTTTCTTTTTTACTCTGCACTTCTGTATTGAGTGGGCTGTGTGTGTGTGTGTACAGGTACTTAGGAAAAGGCCTCCCCGAGTTTTTTAGACTTCAGTGCTTATCGCCAGCCCCTGGCCTATGGAGGCGGGCTTGGGGTAGTTTCAGCTCGAGCTCGAGTTGGGTTGGGTCATGAAAAGTGGTATCAAAGGTGGTTCATTCCATGGGACATTGTTCTGACATCCATAAAAATTAATTTGGTTGGGATTTAGGGAAACGATGTCAAAGTGCCTCGAGAGCGGCTCTTAGGCCATGGAGTCCAGTGATGGTGCAGCGGCCGACGTATCGATTCACCAGGACACTGATAACCCGCTTGTCAACTCATCTTGTTGAGAAACTTGTTGCAGGGAAAATTGGTTTGTGAATTACCTAGGATTGAGTCTTTGACAGTTCTTCTTGAGTCAGCTCTCCATTTTTTTTACGGTTGTATAAATATATACTCATCTGATCGCGGTACTCCCTGATAACATTCAGGATGCCTCCGTGAAGACAGCCAGCCAGGATACCAGCTTTGGTTCGTGATGATGACCCTGTGAGTGACGTGGCCTCATTCTAGGACCCATCATGTGATTCCCTTTCTCTAGGTGGGCTGGTAGTAGCACCCCCACCTGGTGAGCAGCAGGAAGCTCCAGCAGAGCAGACTGAGCTTGAGCGTAGTTTGAGCGCGCTCCGTGAGTTCTAGTGGCAGAGACCGTTGAGGATCATTGGTGAGTCAGGCCCTCAGGAAGTAGAGGTTTGGTTCGAGATAGTGGTTTTCCTCTTTAGGCTTGCACATGCACTAGTAGATCTTATGGTGGCTTTGACCTCCATCCTTTTTCCATAGAGCAGCTGGGCATTGGTGGAGTCTGGTGACTTAGTTACTCGATGAGTCGTCGCATTCATGGGATGACTTTCAGCTACTATTTCGTGAGGAGTTTTTCCCCTCATGCTTATGATCTGTTCAGATCCAGGAGCACTTTCAGTTTTATCAGGGAGAGATGACGGTGACTGAGTACACGACTAGTTTTGTAGACCGTGCACATTTTTACCCAGACTTGGTCCATGACGGAAACTTACGAGTGCAGAAGTTTGAGCATGGTCTCCGCATAGATATTCATACCATCACAATACCCTTGGGAATCCCCACTTATGACGAGGTGCTAGAGTAGGTACAGGTGACAAAGAGCTTCCTATAACGCTCTATAGTTTGTGGTGGCAGTAGGCATGACAGATCCGAGATGTCTGCCGCAGCTAGAAGGCGTCAGAAGATAGAACCTCGACGTATGTGGCTACATGATAACTGGACATAGGGGTGTGGTCGTAGACCAAAATGATCCCAGATGGAACCAGGGCAGCCCGAAGAGCGCTGATGCTATGGTTGCAATGGGCAAGGTCACTTGGCATGGGACTGCCCAACTAGACATGCTTAGATTGTCAGGTAGGTAGCAGGTGCACCACCATAATAGAGGCAGTGCCATGATCGGAGTGGTACCCAGAGAGTTGGTTCTTACAGAGGAGAGGGAGGAGCTAGAAGGGGAGGAAGACCTTACGAGGTCTTTCCATCACCACTAGGTAGTCCACGTCAGGCTCTAGGAGCTGACAGTTGGGACCACGGACAACCGCAATTTTCTCCCTGATCCTTA